>CM077164.1:125081278-126348839 GCA_039583875.1 Platanthera guangdongensis
TGTGAAGGGCACAAAGCACTACAATCTGATCCCAGGAAACTCAAGCAAGAAGGTTTGAATGAACTAATAAAAAGGAAATGACTGATTGTTTTACCAAGGTGGCCTCATGCAGTAGTCTATCTGGCTAACCATCAAGAAACCATCAAGAGAAAGTGGATGATATAGCACTAAGCAAGGCTATGTGCTGGAGAATCAGTTAAGGATGAATGATAATTTGACTGCATCTCACAATGCAATAGTCACAGAACTCAAGAATAAATCAGATGAACCTTCCACTTCCTCTGCTGCTGCCAAAGCTGATTTTGATAAACTCTTTCAAGCAGAGATTGCTGCTGTACAGACTGCAATAAAAGACTCACAGAAGGTCATTTCAGAACAGCTTACAAAGCTTAGACCTTTCTTTAAAGAGGGCATCAGGTATTTGGATAGCCAAATCAGATTCCAGAAAGATGATGTGAGAGATCATGTAGCCCAAGAAGTCATAAAGGGGGAGAGAGTGTTAGTCAAGGCCAGTTCTGAGCATGCAAAATGGATTTCAAATTCTATCAGGGCTACACTTGGATATCCTCCCCTGTGTGATGACAATGAAGTGGCTGAATCTGGTATTCAAAATGCATATCTTGGAGGTGAGCAACAGGCAGTGGCTAATGTAATCTATCCACCTCCAGACTTTGAAATGATTCATGCAGATATTAGCACAATGTATAGTCCACCTGCTGGCAAGCCTAATATTATTCTGGAAAAGGTTGTTCAACCTATCACAGCTGCAATGCAAGAGGCTTTGGACAAGGAAGAAGAAACTAGGCTGTCAAAGAAGAAGTTTAGGGAAATTGCTGAGCAAAAGCCAGATTTTGAACAATGGAGCCCTACTTCTAGGAACATAATTCTCACAGCCTGGAAAGCTGCCAAGGACAATGCCCATGAGAGGAACAAGTGGTTCTCAGAGGCTGAATGGAGAAAGCATGAGAGTAGGCAGGAAGCAATTGTCCAATATAGAAGGAAGGCTAAGTTAGGAAAGCTACCTCCAATAGCTGTGGAGCCTAGCAAGTACTTTCCTAAGCCCTATCATTATTTTGAAAGACAAAAGATCAAGGCTGAAGAACAGAAGAAGAAGGACTCTAAAGGGAAGAAGACTGCTGAAGCTGAGCCTGCTGCTGCTGCTGTGAAAGCTCAAGTTAAAGCTGGAAAAGGCATTGTTATTAAAGAACCTGATCAGCACTAGATTAGGAATTAACTTGATGCTTGTTGTAATCTGTTGAGTGAAAAACATTGTAATACTTCATTGAAAATGTATAAGGAACATTATTGGAACAGTATATGATAAATATAGTATGAATGTTCTGAAATATGTGTGTTTCTTAATTGTTCTGCAATGTTTAATAAGTATACATGTGTGCTTTATTACATGTTCAAGTTTACCCTGTTGTCATTTATATGTTTTACATCATTTTGTAATTTTTAATTATGAGTGGTGTATATCATTGACTAAGGGTTATGACTTCTCCAAATAGGGGGAGATTGTTGGGTACATTAGTCAAATGTACCTGATTTGAAGAAGCCTCACCTAACTCAATGATATACATCAGAATGTATTTGATGTTTGTTTGAGTTACTTGTGCAGGTTAGTTATACACTGGATTGAAGCTGAAAATTTCTAAGTCCATGTGTCGACACCCAGAGGCAAAGTGTCGACACTTGAGAAAGCTTGTGTCGACACCCAGACAAGCAGTGTCGACACTTGGAGTCATTGTGTCGACACCTGGGAAGAAGTGTCGACACCAGTCAGAAAGTGTCGACACTTGGAGCTGTGTCGACACTCAGTGTAGAAGAATGCAGAAAAGCTGTGTCGACACTAAGCAGAAGTGTCGACACCTAGAAGAGCTGAGTCAACATCAGAAAGTGTCGACACTTGGAGTTGTGTCGACACTCAGCAAAACTCTACAGAGACTAAGTATAAGTGTCGACACTCAACACAATGTGTCGACACTCATTCAGCAGAGTCAACATATGAAGAATGTGTCGACACTCAGCACAATGTGTCGACACACACTCAAAGAAGTCAACACTTGAAGAATGTGTCGACACTCAGCACAATGTGTCGACACATAACCAGAAGACTCAACACTAGAAGAAAGTGTCGACACAAGGAGATGTGTCGACACTTAGCAAAGAACAGAAAAGTTGTAAAATATTCTAAGTATAAGTGTCGACACTAAGGGAATGTGTCGACACTCAGCTGAAGAATCAAGAATGAAGACTTGTGTCGACACCAAGAAGCAGTGTCGACACTTGACAGTTTCAACACATGAAGATGTGTCGACACAAAGGAGATGTGTCGACACTTAGAAGAATACAGTTAAAGGATGAAGTACAAGTACTTGTGTCGACACTCAATTTCAGTGTCGACACATGCAGAAGAAACTGTGTCGAGACATACAAGGAATTGTGTCGACACCTTGTAGAGTTGTGTCGACACTTACACAACATGTGTCGACACTTGGTCTATAAGTGTCGACACTTAAGAACAGAAAGTCTCGACACTATCTGACAGTTAGTGAGATTTCAAGAAGTGACTGGTTGACATGACAGCTGCCAATCCAGCCGGTCTACAGCAACTGTCAAAGAAGTCAAAAGTCTGTTATAAACCAGATCAGCCGGTTACCATGAAGGAAGCCTATAAATAGGCACCCACAGTTTACAGAATGTTTTGGTTAAGTTGTTAAGTGGTTAAGTTGTTCACAATCATTACTTGTTGTGAGAATAATTGAAGTGGTTGATCAGATTAAATCAAGAAGTGATACATAGAGGATCAACACAAGAAGATCAGGCAGTCCAACTGCAGATCTAAGTAGTTGGAGAGAGAGAGCTCCATCCAAGAATTCAGTCTTTGGAACTAAGGCTGAGAAGAAGAATTCAGAGTCATCTGGATTTCAAGAAGCAGAAGATTCAGACTAATTCAGTTCTACTCAAGAAGCTTTGAAGAAAGCTAAGTCAGTTTGGATCAAGCTGAGTTCTTCCAAGAACTCTTCAAGAAACTCTCAACTTCTCTCATCTTTTCTGAGTTGTAGAGTTAGCAATTTTATTTCAATTACATCTTGTAAGATCCATTGGATCTGAGTGATTGTAAGTCTATTTTATAAAGGCTGAGGGTAGGGCTTGTTGCCTGAGTGTAGGAGTTGAAGAACTCTGAGTGTAAGCCTTGATTGGCTGAGTGTAGGCCTGGGTGGCTGAGTGTAGGCCTTTTGGCTGAGTGTAAGGCTTTGGGCCTGAGGTAGGAACCTTTTTGGGTTCTGAGCTAGTGGAGAAGTTTGGCCGAATCTAGTACACTGCTAGATAGGCGAAGGGGGAAAGTGGATGTACCCAAAGATTGGGGAACCACTATAAAATTAGTGTGTCTGCTGTGCTGTGTTGTGTTGTGAATTGACTGCTTAATTTCTGTATTGCTGTTAATCTGTGAAAAACTGTTGTGCTGCCAAACAAAAGTTAAAAAAGGTTTAGGTCACCTATTCACCCCCCCTCTAGGTGTTTAGGTACCATATCTTTCAAGCAGGTTATCACTGAGGCTGAAATGCGACGGACCGCCATATGCACCAACTCCATAGTCCGCATTTGGGCTCGCATGCTTTCATGGTCGATCCAATGGTGTGTCATGTTGTTGTAGGCCTCGGCATCCTCGCGGCAATAGGGTCGAAAGCTGAGGGAATATGCATGCCCGGTGGGAGGGAAGCGCTAAAACCAAGAGGTAAGGAGGGATGAGATGGAGACTCTATGAGTCGTTTCATCCCATTGGACCATCGGCTCGCGGAGCTGGTCCTTTGACTTCCCCCCAAGACCAAAGTATCGATGGTACTTCAGTAGGAGAGGCTCACAGACCACAAACTTCTCGGCGACTATGGAGGAAGGAAGGTCGCCGCCACTCTACTCTTTCTGTGGTGACTTCTTTAGCATTCTATCCGGCAAGCTCATGAATATCTATTTCCTCTTGGAGATCGCCACCGCCTTCTTCATATTTTTCGACGGTGGGGGGCAGCAACGCGAGCTGGAATTTGCGTGGTCGGGTCGCTTCTTGCTGGAGGGAGGCCTAACAGACCATGATTCACCTCGACAATCTGCTGTCGCAGCGCTCTCATGCGCCAGTGGGTCCAGGTGAAGTTCTGAGTTTGCGAAAGGCCGGTACTCGGGAATCAGTCGCTCCCCTGTAGAGAATAACTTAGTGTCAAAAAAGTTTGATTAGGGTGAGTCCCTTAAAGGAAAAAGGTGTAAAGTTATACCTTCGTCAGGGAGAAACCGTGGGGAGCGAGCCAAGGCCCATTCGAAGAAAGGAGACCTCGAAGTTCGTGCCAAGTAAGAACTTGTGGAGATCGGCATCGTTACCAATCACAGTCGGGAGCCGGTACACTTCCTCGCTCCTCTTCCGAGGCGAGAAGGGTATGTTGTCGAGCTCACCATTGATGAAGAGGAATATGAAGAACCAATTATAGTTCTTCTTATCCTTCTCGCGAACCTTGAATTGTGAGCCGGCGAGGAAGGAGACCCCGTCATTGGTCGCACGGTATATAAATAACTTGCGAAAGACAGTGAGGTTGAACTCAATCCTCTCTCGGCGGAGGAAGCAGGCGAATGCCACCATCACTGCAAATGCCACCATCATGGCGATTGCATTCGGGTTCATATGTGTCATACTGCCATGTAGTACTTCAATATTTGGCAGATCTCTAGCTAGAGAGGGAGGCACAACCCCACCTCGAAGTGCGAGATGGGGAAGGTGAGTTCATCCTCGAAGAATGAATTTATCGCCCCTCCTTCCCCGGGTCGGCGCGTGGTGAAACCCGATGGAATATTGTCGGCAATAAAGTTTGTGAGCTCTTGCTCGTTAGTGTTCCCTTCATAGAAGGTGTACTCGGCATATTGCCTCGCACACTTAGACCGTCCAACAGCGTCAGGTCGCGTCTTGCCCATCTTTCTTAAAATATTGATGCGAGCGCAATTGGAAAGAAGGGTAACAGAAGTGGAGTATGAGTCTATAGTAAAGGCGATGGTATGGGTGTAAGTGAGGGGGCCTATTTATAGAAAACAAAATAATTTCTGAGCCGACCTGTCAGTCCGGCTCGCCGACCTTGACTCGTCAAACCAATGTGACCTGTTCTACCCTAACGCGAGCCGAGTCTAAAGCACATCATGATTTACGCGTCACAAGCATTTGAAATTAAATCTAGAAAAATAGTTAAGTTATTACACACCAATGAAAAATAGTCAGTTCAATAAAATTATTATAATATGTGAGCCAGGTGCCTAGAGGGCGAGTGCCGGTAGGCTCATCTAGGGAGCCATTTCCATCTACCCTGGTCTCGTGCACCAATCCCCAGAGGTCGACGAGGATTGTTAAACTTGCTGACCTGCTCCAGATCTTCATGGATGACGTGCATATTTTCCTGAATCTGATCCATGAGGGGTCTGCGGGAAGTCATCTCGCTTGCCGAGGCATGTTGGACCTCATCTGCAAAGAACAAGTAGTCTCGCTCCATCGCGTGCAGCCGCTCGCCAACAACTGCTATCTCCTTATGGATATCGCGCAGCCCGAGCCCATACTTCCGTATAATCCTAATAGTTCACCTTCTCAGCTCGACAGGGTCCAGCGAGGCATTCATGAAATCATCTATCACATTGGGCGAAGGAGGTGGCGAGTGGCGAGCTGGCTCGAAAGATTCTTCGGCTTTGGAGTGGTTAGGAAGGACTGCGGGAATGACAAAATCATATGTGGAGCTGAGGTTTGCGGAAATGATGACTGCTAAACTAACTTGAGCTGGAGCTGCCAAGAAGAACTTGGCTGACCCTGAAAGGGGCGAGCGAGAAGAGGCTAAAGGGACTTTCCGCGACCCAGAACATGAGAGTTTGGGGAGATCTGATTTAATTTCGAGATGGGGATATCCCCGGAACATCCCCCTACGAGTACAGGACTTGGCGTAGGAACCCAATTCAACTCGCAAGCTGGTAAATTCAGTGGTAGCGAGCTTAGCCTAGTGGAACCAAAGGGAGGTGATGGGTCTCTCGTGCGGTCTTCGGAAGATGATTGGGGGCTGGAGTTGCTGCGAGGAGAGTCTACTCGTGACACAAAGGTTTCAGTACCATTCCAATGAGTGTGTGGGTCGGTAGGAAGTTTAATGATCTCTTTTCCTTTTGGTTCGACAGCTGGCTTAGAGGAAGAAGCAACACCATGATCTGGGGTTGAGGCTAGATAACGGTAGACCAACATAGCAAATTCTGGGGCAGCTTTAGCCTTCTTGGTGGGATTGTGTTTTGGCGACTCGCGCGGCAAAGGGCAGGGCGACAAAGAGACCAGCTCGACAATGCGAGTAGCATTAAGCTCGCGGGCGCAAATATGCCTCTCTAGGAGGTCCATGGAGAGAGGCATCTCGGCAGAGTTAGAGTAAGGGGAATGACTGTTGGATCTAGTGGCCAACCTTAGAGGGGGAGGGGGTGAATAAGCTGTGCTTATCAATTGAACAATTCAAATTATTCTAGTCCAGAAAACAAGATTTGGAAGCTACTGCAGGGCGTTTGGTAGCTAATGTATGGCGGTAAGTTTCAGAACTCATTTTCCTAGGCAAATCACCATTTGGAGAACTACGCACACGAGAGAGAATTTGATCGTACACCACATAGAATAATAGAAACACAGAAACTAACTTTATTAAAAATAGAATCAATACTAAGTTCTTTTCAATTACAAAAACGTGATCCATGTGATGCTGGAGATCGAAGGCAGTGAGAAAGAAACACTCTTCTGTTTTCTATACCGACCCACTCCACGGAACGGTTAGCTCTCTCCCTTTACCTCCAAGAAAGGTCTCCAAGCCGGAACATCACCTCCACACAAGGAAGGGTCTTATAGCCCGCTAGATCACCCGATCTATACTTCCCAACCCCCGAATTGTTTCCCACGGAATCCTTCCCAGATTCCGACAACCATAACAAGTCAATTTTTCTCACCACAAGAATGAACAAAAAAGAAGATTACACAAAGAAGGTTTAAGGAAACTAAGATTAAAGTCTCCCTCTTGATGATTTCTCTGTATTGTGATCCATGACCGGTGCTTGAGATCTCTGCGTGCTTGCAACTGGTCATCTCTTTGTACTCGATGTAGTCCTTGGATCGCCAGAGTTCTTCGTTCAGGAATGGGAGGGATGCAGATTTCTTTTCCTTCGACAAAGACGATTGGAACGGAATGTAGAGAGGCGGTTGAACCCTCGAATGCATGAAATTGTCCTTTTGCATCTTAGGTCATAAGCATAGAAACAGAGGCAGCTTTATATTTGTCTTCGTGAAATTAAGATACCATTGGCGGGAAGACTAGCGCCCGGTGGTAGGTTTGCATGCTTGTTGTGCCAGCTGTCCTCCAAATTTAGAATATTATTCAAAAATGAATATTTTTCCTTTTCATAGAGCTAGCGCCCCGCGGTAGGAGTTAGCGCCATGCGGTAGGTCAGTAACTTGACAAATTCGTCTCAATTATCATTTAGTGGCTAGCATGGCTCGGTAACCACTATCGCCTGGCAGTAGCTTCCAGAGCATATGGATAAAATAATTCTTGGAGCTAGTTCGGATGGTAGGACTATAATGGCGCGGTAGTTTCCCGATGGCCTTGTAAAATTTATTCAGGCTATCACCCGACGTTAGCTACTATCGCTCGGCGGTAGGTTCCTGAGGAGAGCTCCTTGAACTTCTTGCACCTATAAACCTGCACATTCTACCAAACACAAGATATAATCAAATACAACCTGGGATTTGAAATTGTCAAACACAGGGAACGTGAAACATCAATTCCAAGAAACACCCCCTTTTGATAATATCGAATCCCATTCATGATAAATGGAAAATCTCCTACAGCAAGGATAGCAAATCCCGTTCATGACAATAAAGTGAGTATATATAAAAGATTATCATGAAAGTTCAGGTTTTAGGTTCTCTATATAGCTCACCTACACACACGCTCCCCCTATCTACATGTTTTACAAGCTCCCCCTATCTACGTGCACACATTGTAGCAAGCTCCCCCTACATGTGATCCTTCCTAACCTGTGACTCATACTCATGAACAATCTTTTCATACTCATGAACACTCAATTCTCCCCCATTGATAGTATCAAAAGGGTGGGTCAGACCAACCAGACAGGTGGAGCAAGTATATATGATCAGCGTGATATAGACATCAAACAGTGCACACAGTTAGTCAAGCAAGTAGTGAGAAATATAGGGGTGACCCAAAAAATGCAAATCAGAGAATATGTAGAACATGGGTAAACATATGAGCGGAGTACACGAACATAAAATAATTCAATTCACATAGTTTATATGGATTGTACAGCACAAAGTAGACTAAGCACAAAATGAGGAACAATGCAATGCTACGAGAGTTATAGAGTTAATCACATTTAAACATTGTAAACTTCAAAAGCATAAATTGTGTGCTAGTACCTATGTACGAAAAACATAGTGTAGTTTCAGTCCAATTCTTATGCATGAAAGCGTTAAATAAGGCAATTACATGTACGTGTAGCATCAACAAGAGAAAACAACCAAGTAGAAATGTCATATTTTACATGTTTATCTCGATCCTTTTAAATTCTAACACAAGCGAAAGAGAGTGAATGATAATGTCACAGGTTTATCAATGTCAAACCAAGATTTGAATTGGGGGCACTAAGCTTAAGTTAGAGTCTATGCACAAGATCAAAATGACTCTTTGAAAAATGGTGCTCATCCTTACAAGGAGGAATGAGTATTGCTTGGGGGGTCCTTGACATGATATTTGATAGCTTGCATAGTTTTCTTTTTAGTTTGCTTTGAGCCATCACTTTTATATTTTTTTAGTTAAAGGAGAACCGAGTCAATCGAAATCTATCCACCTAGATAGATACACTTTAACTTATATACTTAAGACATTAGCATTAGAGATTTGGCCCGAATTTTTTATCTTCATATAAGAACATATGTATCGTGACATTGATTATTCAAGGTATTTCTAACGTGTTAAGATACAATATCACGAGTTATAGCATGTAAGCCTAGTATTTGTGCATGAGTGCTTCATCTATGGATGTGTGAATAGTATGCTGTCATTCCCCTATCTAAATCCTCACACATACATAGAGGCATAACCAACTTACACTAACATGTAATGTCCCACTCAGTGACTCAACACATATAGATTCGACACACCATGACTGGGGACAATGTTCACACGGATTAGAAATCTTAATTCAAAAAATGTATGTACTCTCTATGGTCTACATTCAGGTCCTGTATGCACGTAAAACATGATCAATCCATAATTTTTGTTTTGATTTTTATAAATTTCTTTGGTGGGTTTTGAGTGTTTTTTAAAAACAATCGACCAAAAGAACTCAAATACACAACAGGTAGGCAACACACCAAACGGAAAACAAAGACACACACTTTTTAATATTTTTTTAAAACAAAAATGAACAGGACCTGAAACACAAACAAAACAACCAAAGAGAGAAAACAAACAATCAAACAATAGAATGACTTGGAAGAGAGGTCTAAAATACCCAGCTCGACTCAAAGTAATGAGAAACGTGCATATGGGAGTGTTTTTGTGAATATGTCAGCTAGTTGGTCATCGGTGTCAATGAACCTTACTCTCACGTCCTCCTTTTTAATGTGATCTTGAATGAAATGGTGACGTACGTCAATAAGTTTTGACCTTGAATTATTCATTGGATTATTTGTGAAGTCTAAGGCACTGTTGTTGTCGCACCTAAGTGTAACGATCCTACAAGTTAGGCCAAAGTCATCTAACATTTGATACATCCACAGTGCTTGTGTGCAACAGCTTCCTAAGGCAATATACTCGGCTTCAACGGTAGAGAGGGCGACCGTGTTCTATTTTCTACAAGACCAGGAGACTAGTGTAATGCCTATGAAGTGACATGTACCACTCGTGTTCTTACGATCAAGCGAGCATCCAACATAATCAGAATAGGAGTACCCATGAAGTGTAAAATCAGTGGTGTGTGGGTACCAAAGTCTAATAGTTTGGTTGCCCATAAGATAGCTAAATATATTTTTTACTTCTTTCAGATATGACTCCTTAGGTCCAGCTTGATACCTAGGACAAAGACACACCGCAAAATGTGATGTCAGGCCTAGACACACTCAAATGCAATAATGAACCTATCATACCTCTAAAGACAGTTTGATCAACCAAAATTCCACTTTCATCATTTCCTAACTTGAGAGATGCACTCATAGGAGTTTTGACTTGTTTCGGATTCTCAAATCCAAGTCGCATAAGCATATCTTTGATCTTTTTCGATTGACTTATAAAATTTCGTCATTGCGTTGAGAAATCTAAAATCCTAAGAAGCAGGTGAGTTCTCCGACTAGGCTCATTTAAAATTTGGATTGCATTAGAGTGACAATCGCCTCACACATATTTTCATTTGTGGCCCCAAAGATGATATTATCCACATAAATTTGTAAAATAATTATATCTAAGTTTTTGTGCTTCACAAATAGAGTGGTGTCTGTCGCACCCATCCTAAACCCTTGTCCTAGAAAAAAGGTCGTAATCCCATCGTGCCAAGTACGGGGTGCTTGCTTCATTCCGTATAAGGCTTTCACCAACTTGTACATGTGGTTTAGGTAGACGACATTCTTGAATCCGGGTGGTTGCTTCATATACAGCTCTTCCCTGATATATCCATTTAGGAATGCACTCTTAACATCCATTTGGTATAATATCATTTATTTATAACCTACAAATTCCAAAATCATATGGATGGACTCAAGACATGCAACCGGTGCAAATAATCCCTCAATATCCATGCCCTCTATCTGAGAGTACCCTTGTGCCACCAACTTAGCTTTATTCCTATTTATCCTAGATTCACCATCAGTTTATTTTTGTAGATCCATTTCAAACCAATAACTGGATGGCTATCTGTATGCTATACTAAAACCCAGACTTTACACCTCTCAAATTGATTTAGCTCTTCATTCATAGTCAAGAACCATGATTCATCCTTTAAGGCTTTCGAGACGTTCTTGGGTTCAATTTAAGATAGAAACCATAAGTTTGAAAATGATTCAAGAAGTGCAGATCAAGTTCTAACTCCATGAGAGGGTTCTCCTATTACTAGTTCTCAAGGATGCTCTTTCAAGAAATTTAAAGTACTTGGAGGCTTATATTCATCTACATGAATTGGAACGTCATCCGACACTATTCTCTCCTCGCTCATTACTTCTAATTGAGCATCATCATCAAATTTCTCTTCATTCAGCCTACCTACTTCGATTGGGATATTTTTGCCAAAATGTACATGAGCCGATTCTTCAACAACTAAGGTTATCTTATTGTAGACCCTATAGGCACGACTCTTACTCGAGTATCCCAAAAAGATGCCTAGATCAGAATTTTCATCAAATTTCCCTAAGTGATCCTTAGTGTTTAGAACAAAACATGAGCAACTGAAGACCCTAAAGTATGACACGGATGGTTTTTTATCAAAATGTAGCTAATGCAGAGTTCACTTAATAAAGAGGCGAAGCATGACTCTGTTCGTCACACACTATGTCGTGTTAACCGCTTTAACCCAAAAATATCATGGCAAGACGAACTTCGTAAGCATTGTATATGCTAACTCTTGAAGAGTGCGGTTCTTTATTTCTACAACTCCGTTCTATTTTGGGGCGCGAGGGGCAGAGAATTCGTGCTTTATCCCTAAAGTGTCACACATGTTTGTAAAGTCCTCATTCTCAAACTCTCCTCCATGATCTGACCTAATGCATTTCATTTTTAGCTCCTCCTCATTTTGAAGTCTCGTGCAAAGATTTTAGAATATGCTAAGCATGTCAGATTTATTCGCGAGAAAGATTGTCCAGTAATAATGTGAGTAATCATCTATAAAGACGAAAGTGTATCGTTTTCCACCTACACTAGAGGTTCTAAGTGGACCAAACAAATCAACGTGAATGAGTTCAAGTTGTCTAGTAGTCGAAACTTCATTTTTTGCTTTTGAAAGAAGTTTTAACAAATTATCTTTTTGACAAGGAGCACACAAGGAGTTTAAACTACCACTTAGTTTGCGAAGTCCACGTACAAGTTTATTTTGCAATAGTTTAACCATTAATTTGATTCCAGAATGTTCTAGTATTCTATACAAAAGATCTAATTCTTCATTCTTAGTGACCAAGCATTTCAAATCAGACGTAGACATTGTTGGATCTCGTGTCCAACCTCAGTGGGGGGGGGGGGGCTTAATAAGGTTTTTCCTGTTTAATGAAAATTTTAAAATATTTTGACCCAGAAAATCGAGTTCTGGAAACTACGGAGCGTTAGGTAGCTAACTCATGGCGGTAAACTCGTAACTCATTTTGCAGGGCAATTACGCTTGAGCACCACACACCAGAAATCAAAACAGTATTCACAGCATACACATGTACGTAATATCACATAAAACAAATTTTATTGCAAGATTTAAAAAGAACAATAGTTTTTTTAAGAACTATAAAACTATGATTTCCGTGATGCCAGAGATCGAAGGCGGTGAGAAATAAAACTCTTGTATTTTCTATACCGACCCGCTCCATGGACCGATTGGATCTATCCCTTTCCCTCAAAGAAAGGTCCTCAAGCTGACTTTTCACCTCCATGCAAGGAAGGGTCTTAGAGCCCCGCTAGATCCTCCGATCTAGACGTCCCTAACCCCCGGACAATTTTTCATGGAATCCTCTTCGGATTCCGACGACCCTTACCGGTCAATTTTCCTCACCACAAAATTCAGAAAAAGGAAAGATTACAGAAACAAGGATGTAAGAAATCAAATAGATGAAGTTCTCCCTCTTGACGATTTCTTTAATGAGCGATCTTCGACCAGTGCTTGAGATCTTCGCATTATAGCAACCGGTCAGATCTTCGTAGTCGATGTAGATCCTGGATCGCCAGAGTTCTTCATTCAAGAATGGGAGGGAGACGACTTTCTTCTTCTTTGATGGAGACATTTGGAACGGAGCGCAAAGAGAGCGGCCGAACCCTAGAATACACGAACTCCTGTCTCTTTTCATCCTTAGATCACATGGTACAGAAAGCAAGGCGGCCTTTTATACATCTTCATGAAAATATGCTACCGCCTGTGGTAAGACTAGTGCCCAGAGGTTTGTTCGTGCCCTTGTTGTGCCAACTATCCTCCAAATTAGGAAAAATATTCAAAAGAAATATTTTCCTTTTTCCATTGCTAGCGCGGCGTAGTAAGAAGATACCACCCAGCGGTAGACTTGTCTCAATGCACTCAATGCCAGGAGCGTTGAGAGGACTCAATGCCTTGGAACGTTAAGTGGACTGCGGTGACGTGGTACCAAGCTAACGCCTAACGCTAGACTTGTCTCAAAGCACTAAATGCCCTGGAGTGTTGAGTGGACTCAATACCTTAGAGAGTTGAGTGGGCTACCGCGGCGCGGTACCATGCTAGTGCCTATGTGGTAGGATCCCGAGAGCTTTGTCTAATTAAATCATCGAGCAAGCACGGGAGGTAGAACTAGCATTGAGCGGTAGGTTCCCGAGAACTCTGTCAAATTAATTCACGGCAAACGCCCTGTAACTTCTATCGCTCGGCATTAGCATCCATAGGAGACTTCTTTTCTTTGCTTGAACCTGTCAACCTTCACACACTATCAACACAAGACATGATCAAATACAGCTTGGGATTTATTATTCTTAAACATAGGGAATATGAAACAATGGTTCCAATAAACTCCCCCTTTTGATAATATCAAATCCCGTTAATGAGAAATAACAAAGTAAATGATTGAGTGAATATATATAAAAGGATAATTTTGAATGTTCAGTTTTTAGGTTTTCTATATAACACCCTTACAAACATGCTCCCCCAACCTACGTGTTCTACATGCTGCCCCTGTCTGTGTGCACGCATTAAAATGAGTTCCCACTACATGAGATCATACCATGAACATTTCTCATGAATACTCTCTTCTCCCCCTTTGATAGTATCAAAAGGGGCAGGCATGGCCAAACAGTTATGTGGGGTGAGTAAAAATAATGAGCATGATATGGATAGCAGATAGTGCACACAATCAGTAAGGCATGGAAAAAGAGAAACATAGGGGTGCCCCCCCAAAACATGCAAATTAGAGAATATGAAGAACATGGGTAAACATAGGAGCGAAGTACACGCACAAAAAATAACTCATTTTGCAAAGTTTATATGGATTGGATGACACAAAGTAGACTAAGCACACAACGAGGAAAAATATAATGCTATGAGAGTTATAGAGTTAATCACATTTAAATATTGTAAGCGTCAAAAGTATAAACCGTGTGCTAGTACCTATGTGTGAAAGACATATAGTGTAGTTTCTGTACAACCCCATATACGATGTGTGGGATCTAGACACCCCATGGATGAGTGTCGGGCTATCCTTGGTCTAGCTTTAGTCTAGAAGCCGAAGTTAAGAGTTAGATAGCCGTGAGGGTTCCCGACTGGGGCATGCGAGAGGGCTTGCGCTTGCGTAAGCATGATTCCCTCATGGTTGCCACTCAACGCCATCTTGCCTTTGACATTGAGTGAGGCTTTATCACTCAATGCCCCTTTTATCTTGTCGTCAAGTCCGGTCCCGCCACACAGCACTTTCGGCGCTTTGCGTCTTGCCCTCAGATTTGCATAGGGCAGGCAGAAAGCTAGTGGCAGAAGGGCTCCCGCCCAGTGTGATCCAGAGGAGAAATTACATGTATGCACTTTGGCCTGCATTTATCTCCTCAGAATAGCGGAGTTTGGCTGTTGGTAGGCCACTTTGGGCTGCAAATATACCTTTAGAACATCGGAGTTACGTTAATGGCAGACTAGATGGAGAAAATCTATAAATATACCCACAGGTTACCTCAGAAGGCAAGCTTTGATATTTTCCTAAGTCCTTCTAGTGCTTTCTGAGGAACTCCAAGCCCAACAATTGGCTTTGATGGGTAAGTGCTCAGAGATCTTCGGGGTTAGTGGAGGGACATCCCATATTAGGCTTAGTGTTAGTTCCAGATTCTTTGTCACTAGTCAGAGATCAAGGTTTGGGAGTAGTGGGTGTTAGCTACCTCCCCCCCAAAGGTCCGAACTCTCATAGAGGCTAGTTTGTGGCTTCAACATTTTCTAGTGCGGTGAGAGTGTACCGTAGCTGATACAAGAAAATCTCAAGTTAAGTCTCATGGCTGGAGATGAAGGAGAAGGAGCAGGCACATGAGTTTCTCCTTCTCTGGGAAGTGGTGTGACATTGGGAATATTGGAGGACTTCAGACGGGAAGTCCTGATGACCATCCACTTGGCCTTCTCGACAAGAAGAAAGTGGGCGATGCCTCAGATTCCAGTGGTTACCGCTCCATCACGAGGCGAAAATGCTTTCAGGCAGCATCCCGAGAAGGATGTTCTGGTGGAGGTTGTCGAGAGGGATGTCGCTGGGAGGGAACTCTTTACCGGGAAAGACAGTGCGGACAGGGCTAGCGAACCAAGGTGGCGGGACTTTCCCTCTTGGCAGGCTGTGGGCGGGAGCCCTTTTAGAGAGCTTATCATCTCGGCTCCGGTTCCAGATGGGTTCTGGGAGCCAGACATGTCCTATTATGTGGGTATGGACAACCCCATGCAGCATGTGCAATGGTTTGAGGATGTCGTATCCGTAAGACAGATGTTAGATGCCTTCAAGTGTTGTCTCTTTGACATCACTCTAAAGGAGAAGGCGAGGGACTGGTTTTATCATCTCCACGCAAGCTCTATTTACTGATTTGAGGATTTGTGCCGAGGGTTTTGTTGAGGTTCTCGACATCAAAGAAGAGGAAGAAGTTGGTGGAGTGCTTGTTTGCCATCAAGTAGAAGCCGGAGGAGATGATGGGATGCTATGTTGATAGATTCTAGGAGGAGATTCTGCACGTTCAGGAGATGCCAAGGTACACCGTGATGCTTGCCTTCACCCTTGGGTTGAGGTCAAGCTTCTTTAGCACGAAGCTGAAGAGAGTTCCCCCCCCCTCTCCTTCGAAGAGCTGATGGAGAGGGCAGCGAAGGAGATTGAGATTGAGGCGGCCAATCCGGCATTTGCCAAGAAGCTAGCCACGTTTACAGAGGATGATGTGAAGGAGTTAGGAGTATGGAAGCAGAGGGAACACAGAGAGGATAGAATAAGGAAGGAACCTCAAGGACTGGGGAAGTACCAAGGTTGGGGATAGTGCGAGTCTAACAATATATTGGGTTGGAGGCCCCAGGAAAGTCATCCTCAGGGGTAGGGTGGTGGCTTCCAGGGAAGGAACACTAACCGCAAAAAAGGTGGTTCAATCAGCCAGCCTGGTGGGAGGGACATAGGGACCCCCTCCTACTGCAACAGGAGGCCATGGAGATCATCAAAGTTAGAGGCGAAAGGAGAGGAGCTCGAGAAGGACCAAGGATAAGCGAAGGCAGGGTGGCATTGCCCTTTTGTGACTTCCACCAGGAGGAGGGTCATGCAACAGCCACCTTCCCGGAGTTTTTGGAGATGAGAGGGGCCAAGGGCAAGTTCAGCAGCACCCACCCGTGAGGATTGAGGAGGTTCTGCCGGTCGGAGGAGAAGATAGGTGTGAGGACCGGGCGGATGTGGGAGCCTGAGGAGGGATCTGGGTGATCCGTGGGGGAGGGATAGAGGTAACCCGTAAGTGGAGATTCCAGACCATGAACAGGAGGAGCGTTGCTTCGACCTCCCAAACCCCACCATAGGAGGAAAAAAATCACTTTCTCAATGAGAGACATGCCCGACTACGAGGACCTATTCTATGATTCCTTGGTGATTCATATGACAGTAGAGAATTTCCCGATCTCCTAGATTCTGGTAGACAATGGGACGTCAATGAATGTGATCTTCAAAAAATCTTTTGATAAGATGAAGGTGGAGGCTCTGAGAGTTCTAGCCTCGGTTGGACCGTTGTTCGGGTTCTCGAAGGAGAGAAAGGAAGTTGAAGGAGGGGTAGGACTGCATGTGATATTGGGGGGGGGGGGGGGGGGTTGTTGAGGAACTGTCGGTTCATCCTCGTTGACGCTCCGAGCAGCTACAACGCGAAATTTGGGCGTCCTCTCATCAGCGCCTTTCGATGCGTCCCCTCCTCGTTTCACTAGTATCTCAAGTTCAGAAGTGGATGTCACAACCCGCATTTTCACCACATGTAATAACTTATCAGAGTAAGGGAAAATGCGCATCATGATGCCACGTCAGCAGGCGATAACTGCGGACGCTCAGACAAACACCTACTTAATCATGAAGGAAGATTCTTTAATTTATTTTAAGGTAAAATCAGTTTAAGTGTAGAGATAGTAGTATCCCTTGGCTTAGTGGCTCATCAAGTCCACGAATCGAAATATAATTATGCGCTGCGGAAAAATACTTGTTTAGATTGACTCCAACATCCTACATGAGTATAAACATCCCCAAAGGACAACTCATGCTATGCAAGACTCTAAATTTATAATAATAGTAAGGATAGCTTTTACGGTCGCTAAATATAACAAGTTAGAGTTTTTAAATGATGCAGTGCATGAAGTAACAGTAGTAGATTTTATTCTTAAAAATATATAACATGCATTTCTAGCATAAATCCTCCCAGAGAGCAAGTAATCCACATCCACATATAGAGAAATAAGCAACTAGCAAGTATCTAAAAATAACAAATCTGTGGGCATCAAGAAACTGACACGAACCCACTGACAGAATAGTATGTCTGAACCAGTAACTAAATAAACAACAAACTACCTCGCTGAGACGAGGCAAAAACCACGGCCAACACTGCCGCCCAGAAACTCCAAAACCAGCTCTGTTATCTACTACAGCTCAGAACCTGAGGCATTCCAAATACAGAATGCCTCAGCAAGAAGGTACAAATGGTGGCAGAAAATAATAAGCCAAGATAAACAAAGGTCAAAAGGAGTACCAACCCAAGACCAAAAGTACAGAAGTAAGGTACAAAAAGAAAACATGGCATTAACAGGAGAAGAAATCTTATGTGATTCATCACGTTCAACAAGAGTACACCAGACGCACGAGGCTATCAGGTGACAGCAAGAAAAAATCATAAGGAAAAAGTACAAAACCTTTATTATGCACTAGTGGTCGACTTTACCCAAAAACACAGGTGACATGGTCACTCAACTGGACACACCCTCATAAATATAATATCCGTCTAACTGCGAGGGAGTCTCATACTCTCCACCATACACCGCAGACGCCCAAAAACCTTGTAGACCTCCGCAAGGTACTAATAAAGGCATCAAACATTGCGGAGGTGGTTTCGTCCACTAACTCCCGCAATGAAGAAAAAAAGATACCACCACATATCTTGAGATTTGGATCGGCAGATTCTACTTGACATTACTAGATTCATGACATGGTTGATCAACCCTTAAGAACGATGTACAATCCTAGATAAATTATAATACGTTCAATAACGAAAGCTAAGATATTTAAAGCCATCATTAAGACACATCAAGAACGATTAAACATAACCTGACAAGATCAAGTTACCATGACCAAAACCTTACAACATCATGTGATCAATGAAATGGTTAATTCTAACAATAATTTGGAAGAACAAGCGCAGAAAATTTTAAAGAACATGAAAACATAGCCGTTACCCTCAAATCGGACAAGGATAAATGAGTGGAAACCACCACTTACCTTGGTTTATCGGAAAAACCCTCTGAATCACTCCACATCATAGATTGGGGCAAAAGGATGCGGGAGGATTTGAAATCTGAAGAAGAACAACCGAAAAAGAGGTTAGGGCAGAAAAACCATAACGAGAAATCTCAAGAAACGGGGAAGATATTACCACGATGGCGTAGCTCTCGGCGAGAGCTTTCCATATCTATATTCGGTTGAAGATTTCGAGCACCGGAGCACCGTCGACGGCCACCGAAAGATTCACGAAAAAGAAACTCTCTCTCTCGCTTGGGTTCTGGTTCGGGAGAAAAAATAACAGAGAAGATGAAGTTCTCTTCTAAAACCTAAGTCTAAGAATATATATATATATATATATATATATATATATATATATATATATATATATATATATATATATTATTTAATACAATATGCATATTTGGATCACACCATGAAATGCATCTGGACCGTCCGATCTCCAAACAATTGCTTCGGGTCGTTGGATCAAAACAAGGTGGCCTGCATTTATCCAAACCATACAAAGTTTTACTGTTCATTTTCATCTAAACCCCGATACCCGCCCCCTCACGCTGTCCCGCATCCCGCGCCCCCCGGCCTCACCGCACCGCCGGCGACGGAGCCGCCGACGACGAGGTGAGGCCGGGGGGCGCGGGATGCGGGACGGTGGGAGGGGGGTTTTTTTTCTTTTTTTTTTTAATTTAATAATTACTTTATTAATTATTATATTTTTATAATTAATAAAATTATACTTTTAATTTAATAATTATTATACTTTTAAGCCCGTCGGGTGCGGGCGAAGCCCGTCGGGTGAGGGCGAAGCCCGCCGGTGGGGCGAAGCCCGCCAGGGGGCGGGCGAAGCCCGCTTGATTGCTGGCGAAGACCGCAGCGACGCATCGAGAACGGGCGGAGCCCGTTCGAAGATGCTAGTATATATATATATATATATATATATATATATATATATATATATATATATATATATATATATATATATATATATATATATATATATATATATATATATATATATGTTTATAAAAGGTTTTGTCAAAATGAGTTATTACGAGCAGTTTCGCGGAAACCAAAAATAGAGGTCTAGGATGACTCCAAATCGAAAAGTGTCCAACATGAAAGTTATAGATCTCGTCGAGACGAACAAGAGAAATGTTGACCATTGTTCCATACGACTCCGTTTTACCCTCAAAAAGGCTCCCGAACGTAACCAATAATGGACTACTCGAGTAGCAGAATGAACTGCTCGAGTGGCATAATGAACTACTCGAGTAGCAGAATGAACTCTTCGAGTCGCAAATTGAACTACTCGAGTAGTAGAATGAACTTATCAAGTAGCAGAATGAACTACTCGAGTCGCAGAATGAGCTACTCGAGTAGCAGAATGAACTACTCGAATAGCAGAATGAACTACTAGAGTACATGTAGAAATCACTCAAGTACAATTGCAGGAAAAATAATTTTTTTTGCAAATATGCCCTTTTGATCAAACTATATGAATGAATAGTGAAAGATATTTTTGAATACTACTATAATATTAAAATATTTTTATTATATATATATATATATATATGAACAAGGAAATACGAGATCAAAACGGAGGCCCAAACGCATGCCGAATTAAATGAAATTCGCACCGTAGACGAACACTGACGCTACAAACGCAATGGCGAAGTCAAAACCAAAATCCGACGAGCCATTCCTGAGACTCCAAAAATGCTCGGATTGCGACGAAACTTGACGAGCAAGTCCAAAATATTTCAATTTAAATTCCAAATGCAAAATTTTCCCATTACAATGAGAATTCGGCTTACTCGACTGCACGGATGCGAAAATGCCTTAACGGCATTGCGCGGCGAACTCGACGTTAAAAGTAACGCCACTATGTCATAAATATGACGGTGCCCATTCAAATAAAATATCGAAAAATCGGCGGCGTTACAGTCACTCTCCCTAAAAGAAGTTTCGTCCCAAAACTGAATACAACTCCAAGACAAACCCAAACGATAAAATCAAACATGACTGAAAATGTAAAGACATACCCGAAACTAAGAGAAGAGGTGCGGATGAGATTCCCTCATCGCCGATTCCAACTCACATGTCGCGCTCTCGACGTCTTGATTCCTCCAAAGAATCTTGACCACGGGGATGGTCTTTCTTCGCAACACACACTTTTGAGAATCCATATTACGAACAGGTTCTTCCACATACGTAAGGTTGGGCTGAATCTGGGGCATCGAGTCGAGGACTTGATGATCATTTCGAACACACTTCCGCGACTGGCTCACATGGTGAAAGAACTAGTGCCTAAACACTTAGAGGGGGGGGGGGGGGGGTGAATAGGTGCACTTAATCTTTATAAACTTTTAAGGTAGCAATACAGTATAGTAATTGTAATTCACAGCACAGATAACACAGCAATCACACAAGCATACAATCACAGAGAGCACACAGGATTTATAGTGGTTCCCCAAGGTCTGGGTACATCCACTTTCCCCTTTGCCTATCTAGTAGTGTACTAGATTCGGCCTAACTTCTCCACTACTCCTCAGATCCACAGATCTTACAGCTCAGAACCCCAAATAGGTTCCTACAACTCAGAGTGATCCCACTCCTACAACTCAGGAACAAAGCCCTACCACTCAGTCTTCACCAAGACCTACACTCAGCATTCAACAAGGCCTACACTCAGCCTTCAACAAGGCCTACACTCAGAGAAATATATCTCCTACACTCAGGCACACAGGCCCTACCTCTCAGCCTTTATAAATATAGGCTTACAACTCAGATCCCTTAGGATCCTACAGAAAATAAAGAGTACAATGAATAATAACCACAACTCTGATTGAAAAAGTTGAGTTGACTGGATTCTTGATGAGTTCTTTAAGGAACTTTGCTGAGATCAACCTCCCTTGGCTTTTCTTCAAAGCTTCTTGAATTAGAACACAATAGGGTTGAATCTCTAGGCAGATGATCTTCGATCAACTGCTGACTTGTGAATCAGATCTCAATCTGAAACTTTCTATATTAGCATGGTTCAATAGTTGTCTTCTTAGAAGGAGCTTTCTCTCTCCAACTACTTAGATCTTCACTTGAAGGTCTTCTTCTGGTTTGTTGTTTCTCACTTCAATGATTGCTTCATCGATCTCACTCTATTGAAGGAACCAGCCTTTATATAAGCTTTCTTCATGGTGACCGGCTGATCCGATTTCTAACAGACTTCTGACAGCTCTGACAGTAGCAGTTGACCGGTTGAAATGGCAGCTGTCAAGTCATCCAGTCACTTCTTGAAATCTCTGTCACTGTCTGAAAGTGTCGATACAGATAGTCTTTATGTGTCGACACAAATAGACCAAGTATCGACACAAGTAGACTAAGTGTCGACACTAGCCTTCAAGGTGTCGACACAACTCCTTGTGTTGTAGAAATAGCTTCTCGACACTGCTTCTTCAGAATGTGTCGACACTGATTATGTGTGGCGACACAAGTCCTTCTTCTTCACTACTTAGTTGATTTCTGCTAAGTGTCGACACAACTCCTTTGTGTCGACACATCTTCTTGTGTTGAAACTTGCTAAGTGTCGACACATCTTCTTTGTGTCGACACATGCCTTCTGTGTTGAAACTTTTGCTGAGTGTCGACACATCTCCTTTGTGTCGACACATTCTTCATGTGTTGAGACTTTTGCTGAGTGTCGACACATCTCCTTTGTGTCGACACTTGTACTTAAACTTTGTTGATGTTTTGCTGAGTGTCGACACAGCCTCCTAGTGTCGACACTTATACTTAAACTTTGTTGATGTTTTGCTAAGTGTCGACACAGCCTCCTACTGTCGACACTTTTGATGTCGACAAAGTTCCTCTGGGTGTCGACACTGCTTCTAAGTGTCGACACTGATTCTTTAGACATTTCTTCATTGTGTGTCGACACTTCCTGTATGTGTCGACACTTTCCTTCTGGTGTCGACTCTGCATTCCTAGTGTCGACACAATTACTCCAAGTGTCTACACTGCTTCTCTAGGTGTCGACAGAAGCCTCCTTAAGTGTCGACACTTTTCTTCTGGGTGTCGACACATGGACTTAGAAACTTTTTGCTTTCCTTGCAATTACTTAACCTGCACAAATAAACTCAAAACACATTAAATACACCTTGATGTATATCATTGAGTTGGGTGAGGCTTCTTCAAATCAGGTACATATATTCTAATGTACCCAACAATCTCCCCCTATTTGGAGAAGTCATAACCCTTAGTCAATGATATACACCATACATAACAAATTCTCAGTATGATGTAAAATAGTAAAATAAGACAGGGTAAATACTTAAACATGCATGAATAGAACATGTATATACCATTAGCTCAGAACAATTAATGTAATAGATGAACATATAATATTATTCTTACAAATTCCAACATTAACATTAGTCAAAAGTTTACATAGAATTTTAATACAAATGATTACAATTTGTAAACTAAAGAAAATGCTATCCTAAGGCTGCTCTGGCTCCTTGATTACAATCCCTTTTACAGATTGAATCTTTGCTTGAACTTGAGCTTCAGTGTCATCAGCAGCAGCAGGCTTCTTCCCTTTGAGATCTTTCTTTTTCTGCTCTTCAGTCTTTATATTCTGCCTTTCAAAATAATGATAAAGCTTGGGAAAATACTTGCTAGGCTCCTGTGCATTAGGAGGTAGCTTTCCCAGTTTGGCCTTTATTCTATATTGTATAATGGCTTCTTGCCTATTCTCATGTTTCCTCCACTCCAGATCAGAATACCATTTGCCTCTATCCAGGACATTGTCCTTAGCAGACTTCAATGCAGTCAACATGATATTCCTGGAAGTGGGGCTCCATTATTCAAAATCAGATCTCAATTCAGCTTGCTCTCTGAATCTTTTCTTAGACAATTGAACCTCTTGTTCCTTTAATAAGGCCTCTTGCTCTTTTGAATATTGCCACTAGCACAGGCTGAACTACTTTCTCTATGATGACATTCTGATTTCCCTCAGGAGGGCTATACATTGACTGTATCTCTTGATGTATCATGTCAAAGTCTGGTGGAAGGTATATGAAAGTCCACCTAGTGTCGGCTATGTGCACCTATGGGGGGGGGGGGGGGGATAGGTGACGTGTGGTTCTTTTGCGGAATTTACAGATGTACCTGCACAATAAAAACAACAAACACAGCACACAGAAAACACAGCAAATTTATAGTGGTTCCCCGACTTGGGTACATCCACTTTCCCCCTTCGACCGATCTCCCCAACAAGGGACGACTCGGTCACTTCACCAACGGGATTGAAATCCAATCCCTTCACTAACGGAAGGAGCCCTTCCACACGTGAGAGTCAACACTCTCACAAATCGGGTTGCACCCAACCCTTACAACACGGAACTAAAGTTCCTTTACAATGAAATAAAAGTAGAATGTACACGTGATACAAACTTCTCTTGGAGACACCGGTGTTCCTCTTTGTTCGACGACGTGTTCTTGAAGTCGATGAAGAGTCTACGACCTTGGTCTCTCTTGGAGAAGATCTCCCCGGAACCGGCGGCGGCACACGAGCGGCGGCTAGCTTCGGGATCGGCGGCTACGATGAAGAGCAGCTGCTGAACTTGGAGATCCAAACTTCGTTGCGAAGCAAGCTCGGTCTACCAACGGTCACACGAGGATCGGTCGTCTCGATCGATTCGGATGGGAAGTGTTTCCGATCAACAAATCGAGAGACAAAGGATCTCTGGATAGACTCGTGAGACTCAAGCCTTGCTAAGCTACTGTCGCCGGAGATCGGGAAGAAGATCTATCGGTGGCGGCGACGGACTTGCGCGAGCGGCGACGGAGGCGGCGGAAGGATTTCGCGATTTTAGGGTTTCTGTTAGCTCG
Source organism: Platanthera guangdongensis (assembly GCA_039583875.1). NCBI lineage: Eukaryota > Viridiplantae > Streptophyta > Magnoliopsida > Asparagales > Orchidaceae > Platanthera > Platanthera guangdongensis. The sequence goes on from CM077164.1 coordinate 125,105,892, forward strand.
CGTATTTTTCTGTGTGGGTACTGTTCAAAATACCCATGTATTTATACTGTAGCTACCCCCCAATAAGACCGTTTGTGGGACCCACAGAGGTAGCCCCCAAGTCCCGGTCCAGATATTAAACAGCGGCAGAATCCGGTTCAGGAAATTAGCTGAGACAGAATCCGGTTCAGGAAATTAACTGAGAAAACGCCAAGGAAAAATCGGCGAGAATCGCAGACGATTCTCGACGAATCGGCGAGAATCATCAAGTGATTCTCGACGATTCGTCGAGAATCGATTGTGATTCTCGTCGAATTACTTGTCGATTCTCAACGAATTCAACTTGTATTCATGGGCTGCATGACCATTGGTTCGGCGGGAATTACAAGCGATTCTCGCCGAATCTTACTTGACACCATATTGAGATGGCCAGAAGGAGTCGGCGAGAATCATTGATGATTCTCGTCGATTCGGCGAGAATCACTTGGTGATTCTCGTCGAATTGCCTTGGACGATTTTTCGTCTTCCACCTAGGAGCTGCTCCTTGATCCTCCATGCTCCTTGTCTTCTCTTGCATATGAGCGGCCCTGTACTTGAAAGTAAGTGCACTCCAATAGAGAGAGTACACATAGGCCAACACACTGATCTGCTCAACGAGGGATTACATCGTGCAGATCCGTGTATATTGACCTACTGCACCCTGACATTGGTGTGCACTTAGCGTGGAGAAACTGCAAGTACAACTTGAAAAAGTTTATCAAATACATAGTCTATTGACCTTAGCTTGTCCAGGGGCTTCTTCAAATCAGGTACATTGTGGATACAATACCCAACAATCTCCCCCTATTTGAAGAAGCCTAAACCCTACAAGCTAAGGTGAATAGAGCAAGTGAAAAGGAAAGCAACTGAAGACCATAAACGTAACAACATTAAGTGGAGACATCCCTTACCAATACCGAGTGCTTGGGAGCAAGCTGGAGCCACCTTAGCCTTGACCCGAGAGGGTTATCTCCCCCTTTTCGGCTTCGGCAAATCGGGGTCAGGAACCTTTGGCCCTTAGCTCCCCTCAGTTCTTGCATCTGTACTCACGCTGGAGTTCCCGGCTCCCCCTCAGATTATGCACGAGTTGGGAGCCTCTGTAGTCTTCATTCTTCATAATTGAGCATCCCCAATTCTGTCTTGAAAAGATTGAACTTTGCCTCGTCTAGGGGCTTTGTGAATACATCAGCAATCTGCTTGTCCGTGGGGACATAACAGAGAGAGATATACTTGTTCTCCACGTGCTCCCTAATGAAGTGGTAGCGTACTTCAATATGCTTCGTTCTGCTGTGCGACACCGGATTGTTGGCAATGGCAATTGCACTGGAGGAGTCGCAGTACATTGGAACTTCCTTGAACTGAAGGTTGTAGTCGGCTAACTGATTTCTGATCCAAAGGAGTTGTGCGCAACAGCTTCCTGCCGAGATATACTCGGACTCTGCTGTGGAGGTTGCAACACAATTCTGTTTCTTGCTGTTCCATGAGATAAGCCTCCTGCCGAGGAATTGACACGTCCCGGAGGTGCTTTTCCTGTCATCCCTGCTCCCTGCAAAATCAGCATCTGAAAAGCCTATTAGCTCGACATCATTGTTCCTCGGGTACCACAAGCCAAGATTAGGAGTACCTTTAAGGTATCTTAGAATTCGCTTTGCAGCGACATAGTGAGATTCCTTAGTGTTCACCTGATATCGGGCACATACACATGTGGAGAACATAATATCCGGTCTACTGGCAGTAAGGTAGAGCAGGGATCCAATGATGCTTCTGTATTTGGTTTCATCGAAAGGTTTACCTTTCTCATCCTTATCCAGAGACATGGTGGATCCCATTGGAGTCCTCATAGAGGTTGCACTCTCCATACCGAATTTCTTAAGGAGTTCATTTGTGAACTTCGTCTGAGAAATGAAAATTCCATCCTCAGACTGTTTCACTTGAAGCCCTAAGAAATACTTGAGCTCTCCCATACTGCTCATTTCAAACTTTCCTTGCATAAGTTTGGAAAACGTTTTGCAAAGATTGTTGTCCGTTGAGCCGAATATTATGTCATCGACATAGATTTGCACCAGCAAAATCTTGCCTTTGACTTCCCGGAGAAACAATGTTTTATCTATTTTACCTCTGGAGAACTTGTTCTCAAGAAGAAAGCTAGATAAAGTCTCATACCAAGCTCATGGAGCTTGTTTCAACCCATATAAGGCCTTATTAAGAAAATAAACGTGATTGGGATAAGTAGGGTCGACAAAACCTGGGGGTTGAGCGACGTATACTTCCTCTTTCAGGTCTCCGTTCAGGAATGCCGATTTCACATCCATTTGGTAGACAGTGAATCCTTTGTGTGGAGCATATGCCAGGAACAACCGGATTGCCTCGAGCCTTGCGACTGGTGTGAAGGTTTGGTCGAAGTCAATCCCTTCCTCCTGTCTGTAACCTTGAGCCACCAGCCTGGCCTTGTTCTTTATGATGACACCATGTTCATCCAGCTTGTTTCTGAAAATCCACTTCGTGCCAATGACATTCTTCTTGTATGGTCTGGGAACCAGCGTCCAAACCTTGCAACGTTCGAATTGATGTAGTTCCTCTTACATGGCCAGAATCCATGCCGCATCCTTGTTCGCCTCATCGAACTTCTTTGGCTCAACCTGAGACAGGAAGCTGAGATGCAATACTTCGTTAGTTGTACCTCTTCGAGTTCTGACGCCTACACGAGGATCTCCGATGATCTGTTCTCTAGGATGATCCCTCACGTGACGGAGCTCTAGAAGTCTGGCATCTGGAGCTTCAGCTACTTCTTGTGCTTCTCGTTCTTCTAAAAGATTTGTTCCATCTTGATCTTCAACATTTTCAGATGACGTGGAGGTGGAAACTTTGACGTACTTGGGTGCGTCATCTTTAGGGGTCTCATCCAGATTCAGCTGGTCAAGTCTAGCACCTGCATCTTCAAGAATACAACTGGAAGAATTGCTGTTAAGCAAGCTTCCTTCATCAAATACAACATTTATTGATTCTTCTACCACTAAGGTTTTCTTATTGAAGACCCTATATGCCCGACTATGGGAACTATATCCCATGAATATGCCTTCGAAGCATTTTTCACCGAATTTAGTACGCGGATACTTCCCATTATTTAGTACATAGCATCTGCAACCAAAGATCCTCAAGTAGGACATGGTTGGTTTCCTGCCTTTCAGTAGCTCGTAGGGCGTCTTACGATGATGTTTGTTGATCAACGCTCGGTTTTGTACATGACATGCCGTATTGACACCCTCTGCCCAGAAGTATTCCGGGAGAGAAGCATCTTTCAACATAGTCGTGCAGGCCTCAATGAGAGTTCTATTTCTCCTCTCCGCAACTCCATTTTGCTGAGGAGTGTGCGGGGAGGAAAACTCATGAAAGATACCTTATTCTTCACAAAATTCTGTCATAGCACCAGATTCGAATTCTGTTCCATGGTCACTTCGGATTTTGACCACGGAGCAGTTAAATTCGTTCTGAACTTGCTTGACAAAATTAGTGAAGATGTCAAAAGTATCTGACTTTCGTTTCAAAAAGAACACCCATGTAAACCGTGAGTGATCATCAACTATCACTAGCGTATATGACTTGCCTCCCAAACTATGAACTTGCATTGGGCCAAACAAGTCCATATGTAGCAGATAAAGACATCGGGAAGAGTCTTTGTCTGCAATGCTCTTAAAGGTAGCCCGCGTCTGTTTGCCCATCTGGCAAGCATGATAGAGGCTGTCCTTGATGCACTTGATACTGGGAGCATCTCTTACTAAATTCTTAGAAAATAGCATACTAATTGTCTTATAATTAATATGTGCCAATCTCTTGTGCCATTGTTCACAAAGAGAAGCACTGCCTGTTGCCACAAGGCATACGGGGGTAGATGAATCTATACTAAGAAAATCTAAGCAGAAGATATTTCTGCTCCTAATGCCTGATAATACCGTCTCAGAGGAGGAACGTGAAATTATCAGACATTTATCCTTGCAGAACTTAACGTCATAACCTTTATCACATAACTGACTTACACTGATCAGGTTATGGTTTAACCACTTCAACATAAGCCACGTCGGTGATAGAGATTATACCGTTGGAAATCATACCATAACCTCTGGTGACTCCTCGATCTGACCCTCCAAAGATGACTTTGGGTCCATTCTCGACTGGAGTGTAATCACGCAGCAGGCTTCTTGTCCCGGTCATATGCCGGGAGCATCCACTGTCCAAATACCAGATTGGCGTTTTGGTGGCCTTTGGACATTCCTGCAAAACAAAATTAATTTGCCTTAGGAACCCAATCGAACTTGGGTCCTAGATTCCTGGTTAGCACACTCCCCTCGGTCGGTTAACCCTACGAGTGGTCGGTCTCGCATTGTTAACATGGGGAGTCTCGTAGTTCCTTGGATTAAACCAACAATCCACGGCAAAGTGACCGACTTTGCCACAGCACCAACAGTCGAACCTGTTGTATTTCTTCGAGGCTCCTGCCTTACCCTGGGAACAACGGGTACAGCTGGGGCCTTGGATCTGGAGGTGGAGGCCTCATGGTGATGGCAGTCACATGACTTTGTCACCTTTTGAATAACAGGCTTGACTTTTGGCGCCTGCTTTCCATTATGGCCGCTAGAGAACGGACCATAATTTCCTATGTGGATCTCCTCATAAGGTGCCTTGAAGGCACTCTCACCAAAGTTCCGGGGGAAGTTCCAACCGTCATACCGGCTCTTAGGCTTTGCAACCGAGGGCCGGAAATGATGCCCAAATGTTGACTCAAAGTCATGTTGGTTGCAAGGAAAGCCAGGCTTTCTGAACGCAACAGGACTAAGAGGAGCCTTCCCCTTTTCATCAGCAGAGGCCTTCTTGGCGGCCTTATTCTTCCTCTGGTTCTTGTTTCTCCGAGATGAAGAACCAGATGCCCCAACATGCCCCAAGCCAGCTCCTTTGGCCTGAGCAGAGAAGGTGTCAACGACTGGAAGCACTGTTTTTGGCATAGAGAAGCTCTGTACGATCTTCCTTTCTGCCGCAAGTAGTTCTTCCAATTTGTTGACTTCCTCCTGCTTGAGATCAAGGAGCTGCAAAGACTCTGAGTGCTTTGAAGTCAGGTCAAGGTGTTCCTGCCGGAGAGAAATCAAACTAGTGACCTCTTCCCTTAGGGATACACACTCACCCTTAAGGAATTTTACTTCCTTCTTCTCAGCCCTCAGTCTCTTACGGCACTCGTCGAAGGTGTTGAGCAGAAGCTCATACTTCTCGAGGAGTTCAGCTTCGCGGGCCGAAGGGCCATCCTCAGGTTCATCATCCTGAGACTCAGGATCAGAGTCGGAGTCGGAAAGAGGGGTGTGAGCTTTTACCTTCCCAGTAAATGGGGGACATTCTCCTTCTGAGTCTGAGCGACCCACCAGCCCGAAGTAGGCTTCCTCATCATCACTGGAGTCTGAGGAATCAGACTCACTTAGCGTCTTTGGTCTTCTTGCGATGTAGCTCCGTTCCTTCTTATCTCTGGAGGATTTGAGCTCCTCACTTTTCCCTTTATCTCTTTTGTTTTGATGGCAGTCGGCCACGACGTGACCTGGCTTATTGCATCCAAAGCAAATAATATCAGAAGAACGATGTTTGTTAGGTTTAGATGCATACCTGTCAGAAGAGTAGTTTTTCTTCTGATGTCTGGATGAGGAGCCATCTCTCTTCCTTTGATTCCTCATCTTGAGGAATTTCTTGAACTCTCGAGTGATGAGGGAGAAATCCTCTTCCGACAGTTCTGAGCTGGAGGAGCATGGATCGGAGTCCTCCTCTTCTTCCTTATTTCTGGCACGGTACGACACCGCACCCTTCCCTTTTCTGGAGTGACTGGCTTTTAGGGCCACAGTCTTTTCTTTTGCAGCAGCCTTCTCTGCTTCTTCCTCTGCCTTCCTGGTGTTCAGCTGAAGTTCATAGGACATCAGCTTCCCGAACAGGATTTGTGGATCAGTTTCTGCTAGTCTGCCAAATTCTCTGATGGCGCAGATCTTTGTATCCCATTCCTTAGTAAGGGACCTAAGGAATTTGTCATTGAGTTCACCATTGGTGAACACTCTTCCATAGCCCTTGAGGGCGTTAACAATCTTCAGGAAGTTCTCGTATGTGACTCCGATCTCTTCCTTAGGCCCTTGCCGGAAGGCCTCATACTTCTGGTTCAGGAGGGATCTCCGATCATCCCTCACTTCATCCGTGCCCTCCATTAGGATGATCAGGCACTGCCAAATCTCCTGAGCTGTCCTGCAGTTGCTGAAGTTTTGCATCATAGAGTCGTCAACCGCGCTGACCAGGATGTTTCTTGCCTTCATGTCAAGGCCCACTAGGACCATCTCATCCTTGTCCATTTCAGAGAGTGTCTTTGGCACTTTCTTGGTGGGATCAATGGTGGAGGCCTTAGTGGGTACATAAGGTCCCTCCAGCACGATCATGAACAGTCGAGGGTCCACTGCTTCCATATAGAACCTGATCCTTTCCTTCCAGATAGGAAAGTTAAGTCTGTTGCACACTGGGATCTTGCCAGAGTACTTGAGCCCGTCCATAGTAGCTGTATGTCTCCTTGTTGACACTAGTGGCAGGATTCACCTCAAGGTGTTAGCCTTTTTGTTGAGGAACCTCGCTCTGATACCACTTGAAAGTCCACCTAGTGTCGGCTATGTGCACCTATGGGGGGGGGATAGGTGACGTGTGGTTCTTTTGCGGAATTTACAGATGTACCTGCACAATAAAAACAACAAACACAGCACACAGAAAACACAGCAAATTTATAGTGGTTCCCCGACTTGGGTACATCCACTTTCCCCCTTCGACCGATCTCCCCAACAAGGGACGACTCGGTCACTTCACCAACGGGATTGAAATCCAATCCCTTCACTAACGGAAGGAGCCCTTCCACACGTGAGAGTCAACACTCTCACAAATCGGGTTGCACCCAACCCTTACAACACGGAACTAAAGTTCCTTTACAATGAAATAAAAGTAGAATGTACACGTGATACAAACTTCTCTTGGAGACACCGGTGTTCCTCTTTGTTCGACGACGTGTTATTGAAGTCGATGAAGAGTCTACGACCTTGGTCTCTCTTGGAGAAGATCTCCCCGGAACCGGCGGCGGCACACGAGCGGCGGCTAGCTTCGTGATCGGCGGCTACGATGAAGAGCAGCTGCTGAACTTGGAGATCCAAACTTCGTTGCGAAGCAAGCTCGGTCTACCAACGGTCACACGAGGATCGGTCGTCTCGATCGATTCGGATGGGAAGTGTTTCCGATCAACAAATCGAGAGACAAAGGATCTCTGGATAGACTCGTGAGACTCAAGCCTTGCTAAGCTACTGTCGCCGGAGATCGGGAAGAAGATCTATCGGTGGCGGCGACGGACTTGCGCGAGCGGCGACGGAGGCGGCGGAAGGATTTCGCGATTTTAGGGTTTCCGTGAGCTCGCGTATTTTTCTGTGTGGGTACTGTTCAAAATACCCATGTATTTATACTGTAGCTACCCCCCAATAAGACCGTTTGTGGGACCCACAGAGGTAGCCCCCAAGTCCCGGTCCAGATATTAAACAGCGGCAGAATCCGGTTCAGGAAATTAGCTGAGACAGAATCCGGTTCAGGAAATTAACTGAGAAAACGCCAAGGAAAAATCGGCGAGAATCGCAGACGATTCTCGACGAATCGGCGAGAATCATCAAGTGATTCTCGACGATTCGTCGAGAATCGATTGTGATTCTCGTCGAATTACTTGTCGATTCTCAACGAATTCAACTTGTATTCATGGGCTGCATGACCATTGGTTCGGCGGGAATTACAAGCGATTCTCGCCGAATCTTACTTGGCACCATATTGAGATGGCCAGAAGGAGTCGGCGAGAATCATTGATGATTCTCGTCGATTCGGCGAGAATCATCAAGTGATTCTCGCCGATTCGGCGAGAATCACTTGGTGATTCTCGTCGAATTTGCCTTGGACGATTTTTCGTCTTCCACCTAGGAGCTGCTCCTTGATCCTCCATGCTCCTTGTCTTCTCTTGCATATGAGCGGCCCTGTACTTGAAAGTAAGTGCACTCCAATAGAGAGAGTACACATAGGCCAACACACTGATCTGCTCAACGAGGGATTACGTCGTGCAGATCCGTGTATATTGACCTACTGCACCCTGACATTGGTGTGCACTTAGCGTGGAGAAACTGCAAGTACAACTTGAAAAAGTTTATCAAATACATAGTCTATTAACCTTAGCTTGTCCAGGGGCTTCTTCAAATCAGGTACATTATGGATACAATACCCAACAGTATATTACTTGAGCCACTTCAGCTTGCTCCCCTCCAAGATATGCAGGATTGATTCCAGACTCTGCAACATTGTCATCATCACATAAGGGTGGATATCTAAGGGTGGCTCTGATGGAATTGGAAATCCATTTGGCATGATCAGAGCATGCCTTGACTAATACCCTCTCCCCCTTTATGTCTTCTCTCTATATATGATCCCTCAGATCATCTTTCTGAAATCTTATCTGGGCATTTAGATAGTTTACTCCATCTTTATAGAAAGGTTTTAGCCTTTGGAGCTTGTCAGTAATTGCCTTCTGAGAGTCTTCAATAGCAGTCTTAACAACAGTTAGGCTCTCTTGCAATTCGTTGTCAAATTCAGCATTGGCAGTAGCACTTGCTATAGTCTGACCAGTAGATATATTCTTCATTTCAGTTATTATGGCATTATGTGAAGCTGTCAAATTATCATTCATCCTTATCTGATTCTCCAGGACATAGCCTTGCTTCACTTCTAGTTCATCAAGTTTTGTCTTTAGTTTCTCTTGATGTGTAGCCAGATAGACTACTGCATTTCCACCCTTATGGAAACAATCAGTCATTTCCTTTTTGTTGAGATTCACTTCAAATCTGATAGATTTGATATCTTGTGCAAGATCAAACTGCAGTGACTTATGCCCTTCATCTATATATTTTTCCAGAGCTTGTCTTTGCTCATCCAGCTTAATTTGTAAAGCCACCATTAGTGAACTGTAATCAGTAGATGGGGCAGGCTGTGGAGCAACTGTCTGTAGGGCTTTCTTATAGTTCTGGCTTCTTCTCTTGAAGACCTGAAACTTCCTCTTCTTGGCCCTAACAGCCTCTTCATCCTCTGAAGCAGATGTGCTTGCAATATCCACTCTTTCCTTAGGACTAGGATGTGAATCCTTCTCAGTCCTTTGTGGTTCCTCAGCATCCTTTGGCTTTTCTATCTCTTGTGTAGCAGTTTACTCTATAATTTCCACATGCTCCCCCTCAATATGGGTCTTCTCCCCCTCAACAGCAGCTATCTCTTTCTCAAGATATGTCTGTACAAGATCAGGAAATAGCTCTTCTAGTGTAAATTCCTATTGGGAGTGGGCTGGAGAATCTCTTATCTCATCAACCACTTTATCAGCAACAGATGTGTCCTCCATGACAACATCTTAGGGTTGAGGTTGTATCTGTGTTTGCTGATGCACATCATGTAATGAATCAGACAAAACTTCATCCTCTATAGGGAAATCTAATTGATTAATGTCAGTTATTACCTCTAGTATGGTTTGAGTAGCTTGTTCACTCTCTAGTGGAGTTGGCTCTTCCACAAGTAAAGGCTCCCCCTGGGGTGGATCCAGGTGAATTGGGCTTGCTGAGGGTAGCTCCCCCTGCCTCTGTGCATCTTTTTGTCTTGCTGGAGACTGTCCAGCATTCCTTCCCTGTTCATCATCAGAACTAAACACTACTTGCTCTTCAGAGCTGCTAGTGGATTCTTGAGTCACAGTGACTATCTTCTTCTTCTTTTGGGGTGTGTCATTTACTGGAGATGGTAGTTCTTTGGTCAATACTCTATCCCACCTAGAGAAGATTCTCAAATCCATTCTCCTCATGTGGTTTATTTTGGAACCTGCAGCTTGGTTCATCACATCTGGTATGCTACCAGCTAAGTATAGACTTAGAATTCTTCCCAGATTGGGCTTCTTCATACTTTCTTTTATCTTATCAAACATAACTGTAGACCAATCAGTATCAAGTTTGAAGATAATCCTTGTCATCACATTGAACATATAAGCTAAAATTCTGTCATGTCCTCCAGGCTTGCTCAAGATGCCTTTGTCAACTATTTCAGACAAGAATTTTCCTTGGATGTTCATCCCTTTCCTGTTGAACACTGATCCAATCTTTAGGTTTGAATCCAGTCCACACCATCTCAATGCCTCTCTAGTCTTATAAGCAGATACATTTTCTTCCTCTTTGGTTCTTAGTAGTTGAAGTACCTTCCTTAGGCTTTTTGGTGTGACCTTAACTTTGGTTCCATGAACTCTGTACTTAATCTTAAGTCCAGTATCATCAACTGAAGCTGCACTCAGAAATTCTAGGACCTCCTTCTTCCAGATCTTGATTGGTTCAGAAACAAGATATTCCAGTCCAGTTTCAGTAATTAGGGTTACCATGCCTTTGATTTCAGGTTCCGCATCATCAAAAGCATGTCGCACGAGTTCATATCCTTCATTAACATTCTCTTCTACCTTGGGCGCCATTAGTGTTTGAAGAAATTTGAATGTATAGAAGAGAGATGTCGACACACAAGTTTGGTCTCGAAACTTTGGTGAGCATGTCGACAAACAATGGCGAAACCCTATTTATACCTTTCTAGAATCGAAGATGAAAATGAACGTCAAAATACTTAAATTGTGTCGACACTGTTGAAAAGTGTCGACACTTACTTATAATGTCTCGACAACTATGTGTCGACACAAGTATAGTCGACAGAATATATGTGTCGACAAAAGTATATGTGTCGACACCACTTAGCTCGACAATTAGTCGAGACTCAACTAGACTAATTCTTTGTAAATCCTAAGTGTCGACACCACCTTGGATGTGTCGACACCTACACTGCATGTGACGACACTAATTCTCTGAAGTGTCGACACAGACATCCTAGATGTGTCGACACCATTTTTCTGAAATGTCGACACTACTTCTATGTGTCGACACAGACAACTCTGTGTGTCGACACCTTTTTACTTAGCCAATTTTGTAAACTATTCTAAGTTTATCATCCCTAATTCAATTTTAAATTTATTGAATTTGGTTTCATCTAAGGGCTTAGTATACATGTCAGCTAGCTGATTATCTGTATTAATATACTTTAGTGAAATATCTCATTTTTCCACATGTTCTCTTAGAAAATGGTAGTTTATTTCTATGTACTTAGTCCTACTATGGGAGACAGGATTATTTGCAATAGAAATAGAACTTGTAGAATCACAAAATAAAGGTGTTCTACTTACTTGAATACCATAATCTTCTAGCTGATGTTGAATCCATAGAAGTTGAGCACATCAACTTCCTGCAGCAACATACTCTGATTCTGTTGTGGAGATAGCCACACTTGTTTGTTTCTTGCTACTCCATGATATCAGCCTTCCACCTAGGAATTGACAGGTACCTGTTGTACTTTTCCTATCTTCCTTGCAGCCTGCAAAATCTGCATCTGAATAACCTGTCAGTTCAAACTCTCCATTCCTAGGGTACCAAAGGCCTAGATAAGGAGTGCCCTTAAGATATCTCAAAATTCTTTTGACTGCTGTCAAATGAGATTCTTTAGGACAAGCTTGGTACCTTGCACAGACACATGTAGCATACATGATATCTGGTCTACTTGCAGTAAAATACAATAGGGAGCCAACTATCCCTCTATACAAAGTTTCATCTACAGGTTTCCCTGCATCATCTTTGCTTAGAGACATGCTTAACCCTATAGGAGTTTTCATGGTAGTGGATGATTCCATATCATACTTCCTTATCAATTATAGGGTGAACTTAGACTGGCATATGGATAAACCATCCTCAATCTGTCTAACTTGGAGACCCAAGAAGAACTTAAGTTCCCCCATACTGCTCATTTCAAATTGTCCTTGCATTAAGTTTGCAAATTTTCTGCCAAGACTACTTTCTGTAGACCCAAATGTGATGTCATCTACATATATTTAGACTAAGATAATCTTGCCTCTGGATTCCCTAAGGAATAGAGTCTTGTCTATTTTCCCCCTTGTGAATTTATTCTCAATGAGGAAACTAGACAGGGTTTCATACCAAGCCCTAGGGCTTGTTTTAACCAATACAAAGCCTTCCTAAGTCTATAAACAAAATTAGGTTTAGTAGAATCAACAAAACCTGATGGCTGTTCCACATAGACTTCTTCCTTCAGATTTCCATTCAGAAAAGCTGACTTAACATCCATTTGGTATACCTTGAACCCTTGGAATGTTGAATAGGCAAGGAACATTCTTATTGCTTCCAGTCTGGCTACTGGAGCAAAGGTTTGATCAAAATCAATACCTTCTTCCTGCATATATCCCTTAGCAACTAGTCTAGCTTTGTTCTTTATAATAACTCTATTTTCATCCAACTTGTTCCTAAAGATCCACTTAGTTCCTATAATGTTGTGGTCTTTTGGTTTAGGAACTAGCTCCCAGACTTTGCATGTTTTGAACTTGTTCAGCTCCTCTTGCATAGCCTCAATCCAATGAGGGTCCAGGATTCCTTCTTCAAATTTCTTTGGCTCTACTTTGGATAGAAAGCTGGAGTAGAGAACTGAACTTAGATTCCTGCTCCTTGTTTGTATTCCTTGACTGAGATCTCCAATAATCTGAATGGCTGGATGATCTTTTAAATGCTTATTTGCTGGAGGCAGCCTGTCTACTGGTTGTACACCTTCAGCTTCTTCATTCAGTTGCTCCTCTTGGTCTTCTTCAGCAACATGAGTATCTTGTACTCCCCCTGGACAGCAGCCACTATCATCCACTTGCTGACTTGCAGTAGGACCTTCTTCAATAGTAAGCTTGTCCATCTTCTCAGTCACACCTGTAGAAATACAAGCACTTCTAGACAATTCATTGTTAATGAGTCTAGCTTCATCAAACATTACATGAACTGACTCTTCTACAACTTGAGTAGTCAAGTTGTAGACCCTATAAGCCTTACTGTTGTTGCTGTACCCAACAAAGATCCACTCTTGGGATTTGCAGCAAACTTGGTTAAATAAAACTTACTATTGTTAAGTATATAGCATTTACAACCAAAGATCCTGAAATAGGATAGATTTGGTTTTTTGCCCTTCACAATCTCATAGGGGGTCTTCTTATGGCTTTTGGTGATAGTAGCCCTATTGATCACATGATATGCAGTATTAACTTCCTCAGCCCAGAAATATTCTAGGAGAGATGTGTCACTCAATAGGGTTCTACCAGCCTCTATCAAGGTTCTATTTTTCCTTTCAGCAATACCATTTTGCTGAGGTGTTCTTGGTGAGGAAAATTCCTGAAATATCCCAAACTCTTCACATAGCTTTGTCATACTATCAGACTGGAATTCAGTACCATGGTCACTTCTTATTTTGACCACTGTACTGTATAACTCATTCTGAATTTGTTTGACAAAACTATAAAAGATACTAGGAGTTTCAGATTTTTGCCTTAGGAAGAATACCCAGGAAAACCTTGAATAATCATCTACAACCACAAAAGTGTAGACCTTCATACCTACGCTGTGAACTGACATAGGACCAAAAAGATCCATATGCAAGAGGTATAGGCACCTCACAACATCTTTGTTCTCAATGCAATTAAAGGTGGATCTGGTCTGCTTGCCCTTTTGACAAGCTGAGCATATCCCATCCTTTATACACTTAACTTGAGGACCATTCCTCACTAACTCTTTGCTAAAGAGTTGGCCAATTGTCTTATAGTTAAGATGAGGCAGCCTCTTGTGCCATTTAACACAATGTGAGACTCTTTCATCAGCTACAAGACAAATTGGAGAAGCTATGTTCTCATACATAATGTCTCGACAATAGACATTTCTCTTCCTATATCCATTCAAAATGATCTTTTGATCACTTGACCTACTGATATGAAAACCATCTTTGACAAATGAGATGTCATATCCTAAATCACTCAGCTGACTTATGCTAATGAGGTTATGTTTCAAACCCTTTACATAAGCCACTCGAGTAATTGTAATTAGGTTGCTAGAAATGTTACCAAAGCCTTTGATGATTCCTTTTTCTGAACCACGAAAGGTAACATTAGGACCATCCTTGATTGGTGTATAGTCCTTCAGCAATCCCCTAGTTCCAGTCATGTGCCTGAAACATCCACTATCCAAGTACCATATTGGGGCATGGCCACTTGGACTCACCTGCAAAACAGATTACTTAACCTTAGAACCCAAATAATTCTTGGGTCCTTGGTGCAAGTTAGTCTGATTCTTAACAAAACTACCTGTAGCTTTTCTAGCAGACAGTTTGCTACTCACCTTGGCACTTGAATTATGCCAACAATCTATGGCAAAGTGGCTTACCTTGCCACAACACCAGCACTCAAATCTGTTGTACCTTTGTTTAGGTACATCCCTGGCTATTTTATCTACAGCAGGCTTCTTGTTGAGTACTGGGGCTTTGCCCTTAGACTTGGACTGTACTGTCCTGACAAGTTTAGTAAACCCCAATACAGTTTTACCCTTATGATGTACAAATTCATCTATCAAAGGTAGAACAGATTTTGGTTGAGAGAAGCTTGCTACAATATCTCTCTCCTTCTAAAGGCTAATCTCCAGATTTCTAATTTGATCATTTTTAAATGTAATAGTCCCCATCTGAATAACTATAATATTCTTTAGTCTGACTATTTCATTTAATTTCTGATCTAATAACTTGTCAAAATCTGTTGCAGCCACTTTAAGACTAGCAATCTCCTTAGCCTGAGTCTTGGCCAAGAGTTTGCTTTTCTTCAAAGCCTGCAACAATACTCTATATTCATCAATCAATTGATGAATGTCTCCTTCAGATTCAGATCCACTCACATCACTTGATGCTAATGTATCTGAATCTGACTCAGTACTAGAAATTGAACTTGAAGAACAATTTTGTACATGACTAGGTCCAGGCTGATCCTGGATTTTGTCTCCTTCTGATAAGGCCATCAGTCCCTTGCACTGAATGTCCTCCTGCTTATAAATTGAGTTCATTAGCTGCATGAACTCATTTTCTTCTTCTTCAGCAAACAAGCCAATATAGGCTTCAACTTCTGAATCTGTTTCTGAAGATGACATATCAGTCAGACTTTTGCCCTTCTTGGCAACAAAGGACCTTTCCTTTTTGCCCTTGAACTGTGTCTTCTTCTTGTCAGTGGACTCTTTCCTCTTTTCTAGACAATCAGCTATTACATGTCCTTGTCTATTGCAACAATAACAAACTATTTTTGAGGATGTAGTGTTACTAGACTTGGACTTTCTTCTGTCCTTCCTTGATGACTTCCTTTTCTGGTAGTAGTCATCTTTTGGCTGTGAAGTGGATGGCTTAGATCTCCACTGTTTCTTCTTAAGAAACTTCTGAAAGTGCCTAGTAAATGCAGCAAAGTCTTCATCACTTTCACTGCTTTCTGTCTTCTTACTATCTGAAGTATCTGATACTGTCTCAGTAACTATTTATGGTGGAGATGGAGACTTGCTTCTATATTTCTTAGAGGCTTCAGTCTTGAAGGCCACACCTCTTTCTTTGTGCTCCTGTCTTTTCTTCCTCCTTCCTTACCATTAACTGCATCTCATAAGATAACAGTTTTCCAAACAATGTTGGAGAAGGTATATCAGCTAGTTTGGCCATTTCCCTTATGGCACAAATCTTAGTATCCCAGTCTTTAGTTAGAGATCTCAAGAACTTATCATTTAACTCATAATTCCTGAACTCTCTTCCATAGGACATCAACTCATTGACTATCCTATATAATTTCTTATAGCATTCAGTTATGCTATCAGACCTGCCTTGTCTGAAGCTTTCATACTCTTGATTTAATAAAGACTTCCTGTCTTGTCTTACCTCTTCTGATCCCTCTATATAGACTATCCGTGTGTCCTACATTTCTTTTGATGTTTTACAATGAATCAGATGCTAAAATATGGCATCATTAATTGCACTTACAATAATATTCTGGGCCCTCTTGTCTATAGTGGCCAGAATTATCTCATCTTTTGTCATTTCTGAATAATCTTTGGGTGTTCTCTAATTGGCATCTAGAACAGATACTTTCATTGGCACAAATGGCCCTTCTTTAACAGTAATGTAAATTCTGGGGCCAAAGGCTTCCATAAAAAGTCTAACCCTTTCTTTCCAAATGCCAAAGATCTCCTTTCTGCAGATTGGTATCTTCATGGATCCTAACTCTTTGTGATTCTCTGTTGAACCCATTTTCTTGATTCTTGATTCTACTGATTCTGCCTACAAGTTCTTTTACTCAGACTGTTATGTCCTTTTTGAGTAACCTCCCTCTGATACCACTTGAAAGAACTAGTGCCTAAACACCTAGAGGAGGGGTGAATAGGTGCACTTATTCTTTTTAAACTTTTAAGGCAGCAATACAGTACAGTAATTGTAATTCACAGTACATATAACACAGCAATCACATAAGCATATAATCACAGAGAGCACACAGGATTTATAGTGGTTCCCCAAGGTCTGGGTACATCCACTTTCCCCCTTCGCCTATCTAGTAGTGTACTAGATTCGGCCTAACTTCTCCACTACTCCTCAGATCCACAGATCTTATAGCTCAGAACCCCAAATAGGTTCCTACAACTCAGAGTGATCCCACTCCTACAACTCAGGCACAAAGCCCTACCACTCAGTCTTCACCAAGACCTACACTCAGCCTTCAACAAGGCCTAAACTCAGCTTTCAACATGGCCTACACTCAGAGAAATGTATCTCCTACACTCAGGAACACAGGCCCTACCACTCAGCCTTTATAAATATAGGCTCACAACTCAGATCCCTTAGGATCCTACAGAAAATAAAGAGTACAATGAATAATAACCACAACTTTGATTGAGAAAGTTGAGTTGACTGGCTTCTTGATGAGTTCTTGAAGGAACTTTGCTGAGGTCAACCTCCCTTGGCTTTTCTTCAAAGCTTCTTGAATTAGAACACAGTAGGGTTGAATCTCTAGGCAGATGATCTTCAATCAACTGCTGACTTGTGAATCAGATCTCAATCTGAAACTTTCTTTATCAGCCTGGTTCAATAGCTGTCTTCTTAGAAGGGGCTTTCTCTCTCCAACTACTTAGATCTTCACTTGAAGGTCTTCTTCTGGTTTGTTGTTTCTAACTTCAATGATTGCTTCATCGATCTCATTCTGTTGAAGGAACCAGCCTTTATATAAGCTTTCTTCATGGTGACCGGCTGATCCGGTTTCTAACAATATCTGACAGCTCTGACAGTAGCAGTTGACCGGTTGAAATGGCAGCTATCAAGTCATCCAGTCACTACTTGAAATCTCTGTCACTGTGTGAAAGTGTCAAGACAGATAGTCTTTATGTGTCGACACAAATAGACCAAGTGTCAACACAAGTAGACTTAGTGTCGACACTAGCCTTCAAGGTGTCGACACAACTCCTTGTGTTGTAGAAATATCTTCTCAACACTGCTTCTTCAGAATGTGTCGACACTGATTATGTGTGTCGACACAAGTCCTTCTTCTTCACTACGTAGTTGATTTCTGCTAAGTGTCGACACAACTCCTTTGTGTCGACACATCTTCTTGTGTGGAAACTTGCTAAGTGTCGACACATCTTCTTTGTGTTGACACATGCCTTCCGTGTTGAACCTTTTGCTGAGTGTCGACACATCTCCTTTGCGTCGACACATTCTTCATGTGTTGAGACTTTTGCTGAGTGTCGACACATCTCCTTTGTGTCGACACTTGTACTTAAACTTTGTTGATGTTTTGCTGAGTGTCGACACAGCCTCCTAATGTCGATACTTGTACTTAAACTTTGTTGATGTTTTGCTGAGTGTCGACATAGCCTCCTAGTGTCGACACTTTTGATGTCGATAAAGTTCCTCTGGGTGTCGACACTGCTTCTAAGTGTCGACACTGATTCTTTAGACATTTCTTCATTGTGTGTCGACACTTCCTGTATGTGTCGACACTTTCCTTCTGATGTCGACTCTGCA
The DNA here is from genome assembly GCA_039583875.1 of Platanthera guangdongensis. Lineage (NCBI taxonomy): Eukaryota > Viridiplantae > Streptophyta > Magnoliopsida > Asparagales > Orchidaceae > Platanthera > Platanthera guangdongensis. The sequence goes on from CM077164.1 coordinate 125,123,946, forward strand.
TTCCTGGTGTCGACACAATTACTCCAAGTGTCGACACTACTTCTCTAGGTGTCGACACAAGCCTCCTTAAGTGTCGACACTTTTCTTCTGGGTGTCAACACATGGACTTAGAAACTTTTTGCTTTCCTTGCAATTACTTAACCTGCACAAATAAACTCAAAACACATCAAATACACCTTGATGTATATCATTGAGTTGGGTGAGGTTTCTTCAAATCAGGTACATATATTCCAATGTACCCAACACATGGAACCCATCATGGACACCGGGGAAGCTCGCAGGCAAATCTAGCCTATAAGATGACACTCCGATGCGCTCTAGAATTTGGAAAGGTCCCACGTACCAGGGGTCTAACTTGTGTTTCCTTCCAAACCTTTTAACACCAGACATTGGAGAAACCTTCAGAAAAACCAAGTCTCCAATGGCAAAATCCAGATCGACCCTTCGTTGATTAGCATACTTCTCATAGCGCTCTTGAGCCACTCAGAGTTTTTCCCTAATTAGAGTCACAACACAATTCATCTCCTCAAGGGCTTCTGGACCTAGCAACGGTCTCTCACCAACTTCAGCCCAAAATAAAGGAGTTCTACAACGCCTCCCATATAAGGTCTCAAACGGGGAAATCTGCAGACTCTCTTGATACATATTATTGTATGCAAACTCCATGAGTCTGAGATGCTCATCCCAAGCACCACCAAGATCCAAAATATAACATCTGATCATGTCTTCTACGATCTGATTTACCCTTTCCATCTGACCATTTGTCTGCGGATGATAGACGGTGGAATACCTCAAATCAGTACCCAACCCATCCTATAAACTCTTCCAAAAGCGAGACGAAAATATGGAGTCCCGATCTGATACAATGATAACAGGCACTCCATGTAACCTGATGACCTTTTCAAAATATAGCTCAGCTATCTTCTTCATCGAATACGCAATATTAAACGGAACAAAGTGAGCACACTTTGTCAATCTGTCGACTATCACCCAAATAGAGTCGTTCTCGCTAGGAGATTTTGGTAGACCGGTAATGAAATCCATTGGAATACTCTCCCATTTCCAACTTGGTGTCAGTTTACCACCAGACCTTCTATGATCAACCTTAATACGCTAACACGTATAACATTCCAATACAAACTTTGCGATATCATTCTTCAACCCCGACCACCAAATAATTTGCTTTAGATCTTTATACATCTTAGTGGAACCAGGTTGGTAGGCTATACTAGAACCATGAGCTTCAACACAGATCTTAGCTCGAATATCACCAAAGATGGGGACTCAAAATCAACCCCGATACCTCAAGGTATCCAACTCATCCAAGGAGAAATCCGGTATCTCACCCTTCACGGTTCTATTCCGGAGGTGCAACAAATCAGGATCATCCTTCTGATGTGCTCGAGTAAGGGAAATCAACGATCGTTCTTCCGCTTCCAAACTAGAAGGCACAGTACGACTCCCAACCTCAATATCCATCAACAAGAATTCTTCTGCCAAGGACTGTACCGACAGATTAAAAATTTTGGCTATCTTTCTACTCAAAGCATCAGCTACTACATTAGCCTTTCCTGGATGATAAAGAATTTTCACTTCATAATCAGCTATGTATTCTAACCACCGACGCTGGCGCAGGTTTAGTTCCTTTTGAGTGAAGACGTACTTCAAACTCTTATGGTCCGTATAGATCTTGCACAATACGCCATACAATATATGTCGCTAAAGCTTCAGCGCATAAATTATGGCAGCAAAATCCTAATCGTGCATAGGATAGTTTCTCTCGTGAATCTTTAGTTGCCTCGATCCATACGCAATCACCTTACCATCTTGCATTAAAACACAACCAAGTCCGATGTGTGATGCATCAACATACACAGCATACTCAACTCCTTCAGCAGGTAAGGTTAAAATTGGAGCAGTGCATAATCTCTTCTTCAGCTCTTGGAAAGCCTCTTCACACTTATCACTCCAAATGAATGCAATATTCTTCTAAGTAAGTCTAGTTAGAGGAGCAGACAACACCGAAAACCCTTCCACAAATATTCTATAATAGCCAGCTAGTCATAAGAAGCTCCTAATCTCCTTAGGTGTAGAAGGTCTCTCCCATTCCATCACAGCGAAAATCTTGGTCGGATCTACAGAAATACCATCCTTGCATATAACATGACCCAGAAAAGACACCTGGGGTAGCCAGAACTCAGACTTGCTCAACTTCGCATATAACTTATGCTCCCTTAGGGTCGATAAAACCAAACGCAAATGCTGAGTATGATCCTCAACATTGCGGGAATACACCACGACATCATCTATAAACACAATAACAAATTGGTCTAAGAAATCCTTAAACACCCTATTCATCAAATCCATGAAAGCAGATGGTGCATTGGTTAAATCGAAAGACATCACCAAAAACTCATAATGTCCATGCCGCGAATGGAAAGGTGTTCGGGGAATATCTGCCTCACGAATCCTCAACTGGTGGTAGCCTGAGCGAAGATCGATCTTTGAAAATACCGAGCTACCATGCAACTGATCGAACAGATCATCAATCCTTGGCAGTGGATATCTATTCTTAATGGTTACCTTGTTCAATTCCCTATAATCGATGCAAAACCTCATCGATCCATCTTTCTTCTTGACGAACAAAATAGGAGCACCCCACGGAGAAGAACTTGGTCTAATAAAACCACACCACAACAACTCATCGAGCTGAGTACGGAACTCATCCAACTCATGCGGAGCCATACAGTACGGTGCTTTGGCAATAGGACGAGTACCTGGCTCGAGGTGTATCACAAACTCTATCTCCCTTTCAAGAGGAAGTCCTAGAAGACTATCAGGAAAGACATTTAGAAACTCTTGCACCACCGAGATATCCTCAAGACGTGGTGTAACAAAAGCTACTTCGAGAGCAGAAATAAAACTAAAAACACCTCGCAACAAGACTCTATAGCACGACACGCACGTACCGCAAAAATGACAGGGGAAACTCTGTCCTGAAATCCATAGATGCTCGTAGGTTGGCCGTCGTCCATTTTGAAATCCAGTCGCTTAGCCTTGCACTGGATGACCGCATCATACTTAGCCAGCTAATCCATGCCCAAAATCACGTCTAAGTTAGCCAGATCTAAAATCATCAGATTCGCAAAGTCCAGAAAATTGCCAAGATAAATAGTGCATCTCAGAACTCCTTGATTAGATATCACCGAATCACCGGAGGGAAGCTTGGCATTGAAGGAGTCTCCCAATTGATCCACATTCAGGTGATGTTTATCCACAAACCTCCGGGCCACAAAGGAATAGGTGGCACCTAAATCGAAAAGAATGCGTGCCCACCTATTATGTACCTTAAACTCCCCTAAAACCATAGCACACGTAACTAAACGAACAATAACTAGGGCAACAATGATAAATAATAAGGATAAATTAAACTGAGGCTAACCTAATATCACTTGCGTAGAGGTTTGTGCTTCCTCGCTGGTCATCCCGTTCAGCTTTCCTTTCCCTTTATCCATGCTTGGCCGCGGCGGCAGAGCTCGAAGTTGGGCAGGCTGTAGTGGGGGCTGAGCCTGGGGGCACGAAGATTTCTGGTGTCCCTTCTGCCCGCACTGGAAGCAAGTACTTTCTTTCATCCAGCAAAGACTCACATCATCACCCTTCCTTGCATAGAATGAGCACACAAGCTCTCCCTTGAGTGCACCTTGGATGGCGTGCACATGCTGCTGCTTCAGGGTGGCAGTCCTCTTGAAAAACCTTTCATAAGGGTGGCTAGGACGACCACAGAAGCTACACACTTCCTCTCTTTTCTTCTTCAAAGAAGGGCCAGAAGCCTTGGAGCAACCATCCTCAACACCTTTCCTTTTCTCTTTCCTCGCCGCAGCACGACGGTTCTTAGCATTCTCGATTGTCTCTACCTTCAAAGCGGCTTACACTGCTTCAGCATAACTTTCAGCTCGATAAGCGCATTCCCACTACTGGACATCGCTTCTTAATCCTCCCAAGAAACGTTTTACTCTACCCTCCTCAAAAGCTACGAAATCAGGAGCAAACAAACTCAGTTTGCTAAACGCAACCTCATACTCACTCACGGTGAGCTATCTCTGCTTTAGATACAAGAAGTTATTCATCAGGCGGTCCTGCTCGACCGAGGGTAGAAAATTCTTCAGCATCATCTTCTTAAAAGATTCCCAAGAACAGCCTTCCTTCAGACTCTCCCTTTCTAGAATCCACCAACTCTTTGCAAGGCCTTTTAGCTGATAGGCTGCAATCATCACCTTCTGGTCTTCTAGGATTCTGGAATACCGAAACATCTCCTCGATGGAGATGATCCAATCATCTAAAATCAGAAAGTCGGCACTCCCATCGTAGGTGGTAGGTCCCAACCATTGGAAGTGCGATATGAAATTCATTTCTGGTGGTATCGCCATCGGGGGCACCAGAGGAGCAGGGGTATCAGGCACAGCTTGGCCCAAAGCAGTCTCTTACACTAAAGGTTGCTGCGCGGGAGCGATAGACAACAATAACTGAATTTGTGATTGCATCGCAACTAATTGCCTCTACAGAGCCTCATTGCTCTGGCGCAGACTCTCGATATTCGCATCACTTTGCGCACCTGATGACTCGCCCTCCGACTGCGGAGTCTAACTCGTCATAGGATGCTTTGGAAGCATTTCAAAGAAGGCAAACAAAGAACTCATCAAAATCCTAGCTTACAACAAAGCCACACCACTAGTTCAGACCATACTTAAAAGACACTTGCTTACACTACAACTTGCGCTGGGATTTAATAATGATGTCATGTCCTACTTAGGATGATATCCTCTCATCCTATTGACTCTTGTTCCTATGACATGAATGCATGTATTCTTTACTCTTATTTAAAATCATGTGTGTACATGTGTCATTATGTAAACCTTAACTTAGCACGTGTGCTTATGTGATGATATGCTCTGTATGCAGTGCTATGCATTCTAAAAAGGCCTTAATGCATGCATGAGCGGCATACACATGAAATATTATGCATCATATACTACATAACATCGCATGCAACGAGAAAGGCAAATGTGCTAATGGACACCCATGTGATGGTGGTTATGCATCCCATACTACATAACCATCACATGTTGCCACCTATGGTGGATCCATATAAAAACACATATTATGCATCCCATACTACATAATATGCCTCGTATACTTCTTATCATGTTATGAGTGTAGTGATTATGCTTCAGCTAAGACGTACTGATGACACATCAGTGTGTGTATGAAATGTCACTGAACAACTAGCACTAACAAAAGAAGGTTGCCCGACTAATTGTCAAGCAACCTGGCTCTGATACGAACTGTCACAAGCCGCATTTTCACCTCCTGTAATAACTTATCAGAGTAAGGGAAAATGCGAGTCATGATGCCACGTCAGCACAGGATATCTGCGACGCTCAGGCAAACACCTACTTAATCATGAAGGAAGATTCTTTAAATTATTTTAAGGTAAAATCAGTTAAAGTGTAGAGATAGCTGTATCCCTCGACTTAGTGACTCATCAAGTCTACGAATCAAAATATAATTATAGGCTGTGGAAAAATACTTATTTAGATTGACTGCAACATCCTACATGAGTATAAACATCCCCAAAGGACAACACATGCTATGCAAGACTCTAAATTTCTAATAGTAGTAAGGATGGCTTTTACGGTCGCTAAATATAACAAGTTAGAGTTTTTAAATGATACAGTGCATGAAGTAACAGTAGTAGATTTTATTCTCTAAAATACCTAACATGCATTCCTAGCATAAATCCTACCAGAGAGCAAGTAATCCACATCCACATATAGAGAAATAAACAACTAGCAAGTATCTAAAAATAACAAATCTGTGGGCGTCAACAAACTGACACGAACCCACTTACAGAATAGTATGTCTGAACCAATAACTAAATAAATAACAAACTACCTAGCTGAGACGAGGCAATAACCACGGCCAACACTGCCGCATGGAAACTCCAAAACCAGCTCTGTTATCTGCTACAGCTCAGAACCTAAGGCATTCCAAAGACAGAACACCTCAGCAAGAAGGTTCAAATGGTGGTAGAAAATAATAAGGCAAGATAAACAAAGGTCAAAAGGGGTACCAACCCAAGACCCAAAGTACTGAAGTAAAGTACAAAAAGAAAACAGGGCATCAACCGGAGAAGAACTCTAACGTGATTCATCACGTTCAACAATAGTACACCAGATACACAAGGCTATCAGGTGACAGCAAGAAAAATCATAAGGAAAAAGTACAAAACCTTTATTAGGCACCAGTGGTTGACTCTACCCAAAAACACGGGAGAGGTGGTCACTAAACTGGACACACCCTCACTAATATAATATCTGTTTAACTGCGAGGGAGTCTCATACTCTCCACCATACACTGAAGATGCCCAAAAACCTAGTAGACTTCCACAAGGTACTAATAAAGGCATCAAACATTGTGGAGGTGGTTTCGTCCACTAACTCCCGCAATCAAGAAAAACCACAAAGAAACCACCACATATCTCGAGATTTGGCTCGCCAGATTTTACTTGACATTACTAGATTCAAGACATGGTTGATCAACCCTTAGGAATGATGTACAATCCTAGATAAATTCTAATACGTTCAATAACGAAAGCTAAGACATTTAAAGACATCATTAAGACACATCAAGAACGATTAAACAAAACCAGACAAGATCGAGTTACCATGATCAAAACCTTACAACATCATGTAATCATTGAAATGGTAATCTGAACAATAATTTGGAAGAACAAGCGCAGAAAATTTTAAAGAACATGGAAACATAGCCGTTACCATCAAATCGGGCAAGGAGAAATGAGGGGAAACCACCACTTGCCTTGGTTTACCAAAAAAGCCCTCTGAATCACTCCACGTCGTAGATCGGGGCAAAAGGATGCGGGAGGAATTGAAATCCGAAGAAGAACGGCTGAAAAAGAGGTTAGAGCTGAAAAACCCTAATGAGAAATCTCAAAAAACGGGGAAGATATTTCCACGATGGCGTAGCTCTAGGCGAGAGCTTTCCAGATCTATATTCGGTTCGAGATTTCGAGCACCGGAGCACCGTCGGCGGTCACCGGAAGATTCACGAAAAAGAAACTCTCTCTCTCGCTTGTGGCTCTTGTTCGGGAGAAAAAATATCGGAGAAGATGAAGTTCGGTTCGAAAACCCAAGTCTATATATATATATATATATATATATATATATATATATATATATATATATATATATATATATATATATATATATCTTTGTACTATAAGGGAAGCCTTAATCCTTAGATGGTGTAACATTTATATCCCTTTTTGCCATCATTAACACATGTTTTTGGGGTTAACTAAAGAGGTATTTTTGTCTTGCGGCTGGATTACCAATTAATTCCTTTTAAGATCTTGATGTCCCCTTCCTCAAAATCCTGATATCCTCCATTTCTTCCCCACTTCTTCAGCGCAGGTAGGGCATCAGATGCTTTTCTTCCCCACTTCTTTGGCATAGATGTGATTTCTCCTCTCTTAACCCCGATAGATGTGGTTTCTCCCTCAGCCACCAAACGACCCCTGCCACTAACCCATGCAGCAAGCTGACGACTGCAACCCTCTTCCGTGATGTCCACTCGCAGGTGCTGCTTCACTGTTTCCTCTCCTTCCGGCAAAGGTTTCTCCCTCAGCCACCAACTGACCCTTGCCACTGATGCCTGCAGCATGCCGACGAATGTTACCCAAATCGAACTTCAAGATCTCCCGTCGGTGGCATATTTGCATTCCATCCTCCACATGTTTTTGGGGCAAAGGCGTGGGTGAGTGTTCTTTATTCTCCATATAAGCATTGATGATATCCAAAGGAAGTTCTTCCGATCCTCCCAAAATCAAGATTGGTCCTCCGAAAGGTACGCCCCTAATTTTTCCCTCACCGCTGGGAATGTGTACTCCTGTTTCTTCATTGTGCATGGTCTATGAAAGGAAGAACAAAATCAGGAATAACTTCTGTATTTATCTATTTTGCCTTGATCGCTCTACATCTCTGTTATCCATTGTCTGATTTCAGTTGAAGCCATTGGTTATAGTTTATCATTGCCAAGTGAGTCTCTTAAGGAGTTCTCTTCAATTGTTTCTAATCAGATCGGTGTACACATTATTAATGCTAAGTTGATATTTGTTAAGGATTCTTATTAATGGTATATTTATTGAGATGAATGTTATGTTTTGATCATTTTGCTCCAATTAACGTCTCTCACCTTACCTTCAGTTCAATTATTTTTGTTGAACCTCCTAATAGTGTTTTTTCTGAAATTTCAAAGCAAAATATGAGAAGACCCGTTGAGAAGTTATTATTAGTACTGATGGGTATTTACTTATTATGTATTACTTAATGTTTGATATATAATTACCCATCCAGAAGTAACTGGCATGAGGAGAGTCAACAATTCTCGAAAATGTAAAATTTTTTAAGTTTATGATCATATCTTTCAATTTTCTCTCTCCTTTTGTGGGTAGAGTTTGGATTGGAGTGAGGGGGATAATTAGCTGAAGTAAATGCAAATGATAAATTGAGGGACCCAAACTAAAATTAATTGCAACAAAAAAATTTGTATGACTGTGCAGTAAAACTTGGAAAAAGAGACTGAAAATTAATTGGGGGGGGGGGCATTGGTGGTTGCATATACAAATTATATTCTAAAGTGTGAAAATATCATTTTAATTTACTTTTATTGATGCAGGTTTTCAAACTTTTATAGATGCAGGTGTTCTAATATTTGTATGTGTGCAGTACTGTTTTTAAGTAACCCTAATATAAATGCACAATTTGTACTTTCTCATAATAAATTATTGTTTTATTTTGGTATGAAGGAAGTAATTGATGAGTGATAACTAATTAAAATACTTCTTTAATTAGGCCTAAGGTATTATAAAAGTAATTCATGAGTGACAATGTCTAACCTTGCTGAAGAATTAAAACATTTGCAAGTATTTGAGATTTTTATTTAGTTATAATTGCAGGTGATGAAATGTTATGCTTTATTTCACCTATTGTTTTATTAGAGCAATATTACAACCATAAAATTTTTGAGCATTTAATTAACTTTCTAGGATACATGGTTTATAAATTCTTCCTAACTCTTCGATGCTCAAACTTTACATTAATGCACTTGGTTGATGCATCCAAGTGCATGGAATTGATGTTCATCGCCAGCCACAAATAGCACCATTCAACAGGTTAGTATTTGCTTCTACCGGTTGCTATTGTCTTACTCCATAACTATATATTACTCTAATGCACTATTGAAATTGTCTTTTTCAATGACTACAGAATTGTTTGTCTTTGTACTTCAACTGTTTTTAAGCTTAACACATTCTTTATTAGGCTAATTTTATGTGTGTTGAAAAGTGAATGATTATTGTGCATGTGTTAACAATATGAATTTAAGAGATCATTAATGTTGTCATATTTACATGAAAGATCTAGCTTCAAAGTTGATGACACCGACAATGTAATGAGTCCTTTTCTTTTGTGTTCATATGTTTTCAAATTTTTGTGTTCTCTGCTTTCTCAGATTTCTTTTTGTATCCTCAATAGAATAATTTGAGTTACTATTACACACAGTACACACTCCTGCTCCATCTCATAAAAAAAGGGAAACGAGAGATATCCTTTCTCAGGCCCTTATTTTGATCCCTACTTTGTTTCAAACAAATGCACATGACATAAAAAAATTGTAGTTGAAGCGTCAGCATCATTGCCAAACCAGGGTGGGCCAGCCCAGCATAAACGAGGAAGGCCTTCGACTTCAAAGATAACGAGTGAGAAAACATGATTAACAGTTAGGCCAAAAACATGATTTAGCTTTTCAAACCAATGTCGACCCCACGTCGAATTCACCACCACGATGAAGTGACGCCCCCACGACAAAGGTCTCCCCCACGACAAATGTCGCCACCACGACAAGTGACGCCACCACGACAAGTGATGCCCCAATGACCAATGTCGCCCCCACAAAAAATGTCGCTCCCATGATGAATGTTCACCGCACGGGGTACTTTGGGTTGCGATTTAGCTTTTCAAACGAATGTAGCCCCTACGACGAATGTCGCCACCACGACGAATGTAGGCCCCGCAGAATGTAGCACCCATGTCGAATGTCACCCTCACGACGAATGTCGCCCCCCACGGCGAATGTCGCCCCAACAACGAATGTGGCCCCCCACGACGAATGTCGCCCCAATGACGAATGTCGCCCCCCACGACGAATGTCGCCACCACGACGAATGTCTCCCCCACGACGAATGTAGCTCCCACGACGAATGTTGCCCCCATGATGAATGTCACTCCCACAATAAATGTCTCCCCCATGATGAATGTCCCCCCACAACAAATGTTGCCCCCTCGACAAATGTCGCACCCACGACGAATGTCGTCCCCTCGAAAATTATCGCACCCATGACGAATGTTGCCCGCACGGGGTCCCCCGTGCACGACTGCTTCTATATATATATATATATATATATATATATATATATATATATATATATATATATATATATATATATATATATATATGTTTATAAAAAGTTTTGTCAAAAACGGGTTATTGCAAGCGGTTTTGCGGGAACCAAAAATAGATGTCTAGGATTACTCCAAATAGAAAAGTATCCAACATGAAAGTTGTAGATCTTGTCGAGATGAACAAATTGCATGTTGACCATTTTTCCATACGACACAATTTTTACCCTCAAAAATACTCCCGAACGTAAACAACAATGGACTACTCGAGTAGCAGAATGAACCACTCGAGTGGCAGAATGAACTACTCGAGTGGCAGAATGAACTACTCAAGTCGAAGAATGAACTACTCGAGTAGTATAATGAACTAATCGAGTAGAAGAATGAACTACTCGAGTCACAGAATAAACTACTCGAGTAGCAGAATGAACTACTCGAGTAGCAGAATGAACTACTCGAGTAGCAGAATGAACTACTCGAGTAGCAGAATGAACTACTCGAGTAGCAGAATGAACTACACGAGTACATGTAGAAATCACTCGAGTACAATTGCAGGAAAAACAATTTTTTTTTTGCAAATATGCCCTTTTGATCAAACTATATGAATGAATAGTAAAAGACATTTTTGAAAAGTACTATAATATTAAAATATTCATATTATATATATATATATTTTAAACAAGGAAATACGAGATAAAAACGAAGGCCCAAACGCGTGCCGAATTAAATGAAATTCGCACCGTAGACGAACACTGATGCTATAAACGTAACGGCGAAGTAAAAACCAAAATCCGACGAGCCATTCCCGAGATATTGATCTTCAAAGTATACGGCAAACATAAACAATCCAAAACTTCAATCGCACGCCGAGACTCCAAAAATACTCGGATTGCGACGAAACTTGACGAGCAAGTCCAAAATAATTCAATTAAAATTCCAAATGCAAACTTTTCCCATTACAACGAGAATTCAGCCTACTCGACCGCACGGACGTGAAAATGCCTTAGAGGCATTGCGCCGCCAACTCGACATTTAAAGTAACGCCACGACGTTATAAATATGACGATGCCCGTTCAAATAAAATCATCGAAAAATCGGGGGCGTTACAGTGGAGGAGTGCAGGTTCAAATCAGGGGGGATTAGAAGGTGGCGAACCAGAGCTATATGACTTCCGTCAACACCATTTCCTAGATGGCAGAGGCAACAGAGCTGGAGAAGGAGACGGCAATGCATGAGGTTGGAGAGGAGGGAGAGGAGAATCTGGGTGAGGCTGGAGAGAACACTGCAGGGGAGGTTGGAGAGAAGGAAGCAAAGGTGCTGAGGTTATAGGGAGAAGCTTGGGGGTGAGCCCTAGAGGGTAAAGAAGTGGAGTTGCTGGGGGGAATCCTGTTGGAGGCGATGGAGGTTGAGGACATAAGAGGAAATGAATAGTTTAGGCAGGAGGACGAGGAGAGAGCCGGCAGGGAGAAGTCCCGGCTGGAGCCGGCAGAGGAAGTCGTAGAGATGGAGGTCTTCACCAAGGCAAGGAAGGCAGAAAGTGTAAGTGGAAGGGGAGGGCTGAGCCCTAGAGACCAGGCGAGGATGCGGGAGTGCATCCAGAAGAACGTCGACATCTTCGCATGGAGCACGGCAGACATGCTGGGCATTGATGTGGATATGGTGTTGCACCGCCTGAACCTGTACCCGAAGATGCGTCACATCCACCAAAAGATGAGCACCATCACCACCAAGCTGGAGGAGCCCATCCGAGAGGAGGTCCAAAAGCTTCTTGACACAGGTTTCATCTCAGAGATCCAGTATCCCGGCTGGGTCTCCAATGTGGTAATAGTAAAAAGGGGGATGGGAGATGGTGTATGTGTGTAGACTTTTCCTTACTAAATAAATCATGCCCGAAAGATTGCTACCCCATGCCTCAGATCAACGCACTGGTTTATTCTGCCGTCTGTTTTTCAATTATGAGTTTTTTGGATGCTTTTTCGCATCACCATCAGATCTGAATGCATCCCCCCGACGTCAAGGATGTCTCCTTCATCACAAGGGAGGCGTGCTTCAGCTATAAAATGATGCCCTTCGGGCTAAAGAATGCAGGGGCTACCTACCAGCATATGATGGATCAGGTGTTCAAAAATCAGAGGGGTAGGAACCTGGAGGTCTACAATGATGATCTCATTGTGAAGAGTGGGGAGGTAGGTTCACACCTACTCGACTTGAGGAGACATTCGCGACCCTGCGGAAGTTCAAGATAAGGTTGAACCCCCAGAAGTGTGTCTTTGGGGAAAGTCGAGGCAAGTTACTTGGGCACCTTCTGACCCCAGCAAGTGTAGAACCTAACCCGGATAAGGTAAATGCCATCATGGAGTTGGAATCACCTCGCAACTCCAAAGAGGTTCAGCGTTTGACGGGCAAACTCGCTAGGTTGAGTCGATTACTCTCCCGAGCTAGGGAGAAGAGTTCACCATTCTTCAAGGTGCCTCGGGGAAACCAAAAGATCGAATGAACAAAGGAATGTGAGGAAGCCTTCTAGGCATTGAAGGGTAAACTATTCCAAGTGCCGCTCCTTCAGAGCCTAAAGGAGGGGGTGTATCTAGCTCTGTATTTTGGGGTAGGGGCAGAGGCCATATATTCTGTGTTGGTAAGGGAAGAAAGGTAGAGGCAGATGCCAATACACAATGTCACTAGGATCTTGAAGAAATAAGAGCTCTGCTACCCCATCCTAGAGAAGTTGGCTTTCTCCCTAATCATCTCGGTCAGGAAGCCTAGTCCGTATTTCCAAGCACATTCAATCAAGGTGGTGACAGACCATCCTGAAAGTCCACCTAGTGTCAACTATGTGCACCTATGGGGGGGGGGGAATAGGTGACGTGTGGTTCTTCTGCGGAATTTACGGATGTACCTGCACAATAAAAACAAAAACCACAGCACACAGAATACACAACAGATTTATAGTGGTTCCCCGACTTGGGTACATCCACTTTCCCCCTACGACCTATCTCCCCAACAAGGGACGACTCGGTCACTTGTCCAACGGGATTGAAATCCAATCCCTGCACTAACGGAAGGAGCCCTTCCACACGTGAGAGTCAACACTCCCACAAAATGGGTTGCACCCAACCATTACAACACGGAACAAAAGTTCCTTTACAATAAAATAAATGTAGAATGTACACGTGATACAAACTTCTCTTGGAGACTACGGTGTTCCTCTTTGTTCGACGACGTGTTCTTGAAGTCGATGAAGAGTCTACGACCTTGGTCTCTCTTGGAGAGGATTTCCCCGGAACCGGCGGCGGCACACGAGCGGCGGCTAGCTTCGGGATCGGCGGCTACAATGAAGAGCAGCTGCTGAACTTGGAGATCCAAACTTCATTGCGAAGAAAGCTCGGTCTACCAACGGTCACACGAGGATCAGTCGTCTCGATCGATTCGGATGGGAAGTTTTTCCGATCAACAAATCGAGAGACAAAGGATCTCTGGATAGACGCGTGATACTCGAGCCTTGCTAAGCTTCTGTCGCCGGAGATCGGGAAGAAATCTCTATTGTTGACGGCGACCTACTTGCCCGACGGCGACGGCGGCGGCGAAGAGGAGTCGCGGTTTTAGGGTTTCGTTGCGGCTTGATTTCTGTTCCTTTTTCTCCGTCGTTTACTGTTCAAAATACCCATGTATTTATACCCTATAGATACAACAAATTTGACCGTTGTGGGACCCACAAAAGAAATCCCCAAAATCCGGTTCAAACAAGTCCAGAAGCAGAATCCGGTCCAGCAGCATTTAGAGAAAACGCCAAGTCAAAATCGGCGAGAATCGCAGACGATTCTCGACGAATCGGCGAGAATCACCAAGTGATTCTCGACGATTCGTCGAGAATCGTTTGTGATTCTCGTCGAATCACTTACTGATTCTCAACGAATTTTACTGTGAACATGGGCTGCTTGGCCACTGGTTCGGCGGGAATTACAAGTGATTCTCGCCGAATCTTACTTGGCACCATTTTGAGATGGCCAGAAGGAGTCGGCGAGAATCACCAATGATTCTCATCGATTCGGCGAGAATCACTAGTGATTCTCGCCGAATCGGCGAGAATCACTTGGTGATTCTCGTCGAATTTGCCTTGGAAGATTTTTCGTCTTCCACCCCAGGAGTTGCTCCTTGATCCTCTGTGCTCCTTGTCTTCTCTTGCATATGAGCGACCCTGTACTTGAAAGTAAGTGCACACCAATAGAGAGAGTACACATAGGCCAACACACTGATCTGCTCAACGAGGGATTACGTCGTGCAGACCCGTGTATATTGACCTACTGCACCCTGACATTGGTGTGCACTTAGCGTGGAGGTACTGCAAGTACAACTTAAAATGTTTCATCAAATACATTGTGAATTCATCTTAGCTTGACAGGGGGCTTCCTCAAATCTAGGTAATCGTGGATACAATACCCAACAATCTCCCCCTATTTGACGAAGCCAAAACCCTACTAGCTAAGATGAATAACACCTATCAAATAATAATTATAGCATTTAAAAATTAAATATGCAACACAAGGGAATATATGCAATCAGAACAGGACTTAAGTCATTCACACATTCAAGAATATATATATATACCAAGACAAATATATTCACATATAATTCAGAATTGTTCATATGACAGTAATAATCATTAAACGTTCTTAAGACACAGTGACCAGCTATAAAATAATGACTATTTGTCCTTAGATACGTCACCCTTCAGAGTTTGAGCCAAGTACTTTTTGCTCTGCCTTTCCATGTATTCCTTGGGCTTCGGGTAGTACCTAGGAGGAGCAACTTTGTCTGGATCCTTGTTGTTTCTAAAGAAAATGTTGCGTTTTGCTTCAAATGCTTTGTGCGTTTCCCATTCGTACTGGCTATATGCTTCATTTCGATTGATCTCTCCTCTTTCGTACAGCCGGAAGGTGTCTAAGATGATGTTCCTTGAAACTGGACTCCACCTTTCGTTTCATACATCCTCCTCACTCATTCTAATTCGCTTCTCAGCTGGAGTCTCCTTGGAGGTCCCTTCCTGAACTTTTCTCTTTCCCCTGGCTTTTGCTAAGGCCTCTTGGTCAAACATGCTCCTCAATTTAGCTTTGGAGAGAGCCCTAGCATCAGCTTCATGTGTGGGAATATCTGCAGCAACACTTGCACTAACATCCTCAGCAACACTTGCTTCCTCAGCAGCCTTAGATGTCTCAGGAACCTGAATACCGGCAGGTTGGTCAGGTAGGACGACGCCTAACGTGCCCAGTGCCTGTTGTAGCATCCACCAACAACTCTCATAGACGTATTTACTTGATTGTGTAAAGTTTGCATCCATGCTTTCTTGGAGCTCGGCCAGCTTAGCGATATACTCCTTCTCCCCCTTTTTGGCTTCGTCAGCTATGCATTTGGCATATGAGTGCAGAGAGTCATCAATATGCTTAGTTGTCTTGCTGAATTCAGTGATTAGGGCCTGCTGATTTGCATTTAAAGTGACCATATTACCATCAAATTTCTGAATATTGTTGGCTACAACGTGTGCGTTCTGATTGACAACAGCCAGAGTATCAGTATTCTTTTTCAAGCCGGCCATTAACAGTGTGACAGCTTCGCCGGCCGCGTTATACTTTTCTTCGAATTTCTTCTCCATCACATCCATTTTGTGGTTGATCTCTACCATATTTTTAAGCATGAGATCTTCAGAAGTCTTGATCTTTTTCAGCAGTGTTTTCTGAGCTGTATCAAAAGAATCTTTAAGCTCGTTCACTATTCCTTGAATGACATTGATGGTGTGAGTGGCCAGCTCATCTCGCAACGGTATGGTCTGAGGTACTTCTTGCCCTTGCTCGTGCTCTGCAGCAGATGCATCGGTAGAGCTGGATACAATCACATCCTCTATAGAAGGAATGTTGGCGGCCTCTTGAGGTTTATCAAACTCCCCCTACACTGGTGCAGACTTATCAGATGGAGGTTCAACGGGATCCGGAGTCTCCAACACTTCATGGTCCTCATTCTCATCGTCCTCTCCGTCCTCATCCAAAAATTCATCCATATCAGCAGCTTCTTCCACTTCTTGATCAGCAGTGTCCAGTGCTTCAGCTTCAGTTCTTTGAGTGTTTCTGTTCAAGCCCTCCTCATCCTCCAACTCAGGTTCACTTACTTCATGAATTTCGGCCACCGCATCCTTGGCCACCTGGGCGATTTCAGATATTATATCCATATGAGTGGGTAGAGTCTCCCCCTCGATTCCTGCAGTCACAGTATCAGGAATTTCACTGGGGGAGGCTGCTGGAGATACTTCCTCTTGCTCTTCCACAGCAGGCTGCCCGATGCGCCGCTCCCATCGATCAAACACAGTAGCATCCATCTTTTTCAAGTAATGGAGAGGAACTCATTTGCTCATGTCGAATTTGTCTTCGTTGAGCTGGTTGAGATATAGACTAATGATGCGACCGAAGCTTGGAGTGCCCAGAGTGTCCTTGATCTTTTGGAACAGCAACTCCCCCCAGTTGAACCTCTTTCGGCAGACCACAACTATGAGAATTTTGAACATATCTCCGGAGATATGATCATGGGAGCCTGGCTTGCAGATGAGTACTTTTCCTATGACATCAGATAGGAGCTTCCCTTCTTCATTCATCTCTTTTCTCTTTATTGATCGAGTGCCTCTTGGAAGACCGCAGAACAAGAGGGTTCTGGCTTTGTCCTCGTCCTCCAGATAATCTTCCTGCTCCGAACTTGAGAGCTGCAGGTAGCGAGTTAGCTTACTGGCAGACATCTTTACTTTTGTCCCAGCCACCTTGCTCTTGATGATGGAGTCTCTATCTCGGAGTCTTGCGGTAGAGAAGAACTCCAGCACCTCTTTATCCAGGACTTTGCAAGGGTGCTCCAATATGAAGGTTAGCCCGGCCTCTTCCAGCATGAGAATGATATTCCGGAACTCGTCCGAGGCATGAGAGAATCCAGTGCGAACCAGCTCGCAGCCAGAAATCAAGCCTGCAGTAGTCCTTGGAGCCATTGAAGATCTAGAGAGAAGCCCTACTCTAAGCATTAGTGAACATTCAAAAAGAAAGCATCACTAGTGAGTGCGTCCAAGTGCGGGTGAGGAGAAGGTTACCTAAGGGCTTACACGAAAGAGAGTTGATGAGCTTCGGGAAGATCTTCGGTGGAAGGAAGAGTATCCTGTGGGAAACACAGCAGCGAGTCGCTCACTTCGACGAGAGCGTCGGAGGGCTGCGGGTTTCGGCGAGAGTCGTCGGGATCCTTTCGAAGAGAACTTTGCGAGACCCTAGCGGGAGCTTAGGAGGAGACCTCACGAGCTGCTGCGAATCGGCGGAAGAACTCCTGCGGGTTGCGGGAGAGTTCTTGCGGGAAGAATCGGCGAAGCTCCCGCTGTGGTCACCAGGGTGTCGGGGTACTTGCTGCAGCGTGACGCGGGAGTTGTGAGGAAGGCGAAGGGTTTTATGGGATTTAAATGATTCGGCGAGATTTGTCAAGAATGCGAAGGGTCTTGCGGTATTTGACTGATTCGGCTTTGTCAAATTCGGCGGGATTCAGGAGATTTGGTTAATTCGGCTTCTGATACTGTGTATCTGATTCGAAATTGAGGGGTCTCTTGACTAGGGATTTTCACATTTGAGAAGCTTGCAATATTTTAGAAATTTTCCGATGTCAAGTCAATAAAAAGAATGATAAATACAAGTATATTTTAAAGTCAATCTATTTGAATTTTACTGAGGTTTTTGCAAAGTCTTCTTAATGTCAATTGTATGTTGTCGAGATTTACAACGACATGTCTTTGTTAACCCTTTATTGAGGTGTAAAGGTTTGCATGCATCGAGTTAACCAATCCTTAGACGTGCATACATACACTAATATACAAAGAAGAATCTGTATATGATGATATATATAAGTATATATATATTTTGAATGAGGATCCATTATGACACAAGTCCTTGAACTGATCAAAATTACCTGGGATTTTGAGAGTCATCGTCTTAGTCCCACAGGTAGAACACATTAGTAGCTTAAAGTGAGTATGCTCAACAGGTAGCACATCTGTTATTGCAGACGCTTGTTCCAAGTTAGCCTTGAGCCACCTACTGTCCAGATCCCATCGTATTTACGGGGACCTAGACTACCCTGCAAAACAGAATTACTTTACCTTAGGAACCCAAATCATATTGGGTCCTAGGTTTCTATTAGCATAAGCACGCAACTGCCTTCCTTCAGAAAACCTGTCTGGAAGACTACCTCTGTCCCTAGAATGTGGATAAGCCCTTGCTGTGGGCACAGAGGGGTTGTGCCAACAGTCAATGGCAAAGTGTCCCACTTTTCCGCAGCACCAACAAGGGTGAATGTTGTATCGCCTTTTTCGACCTGATCTAGTGACTGATGAAGTCACGGTCCTAGGTCTAAACGGGATAGGGCATGTTCTTGTCACACAAATTCCTCTTCCATCGTGACACGAGGAAGGGTGGAACGAATGCATGATGTGAGCGTTATGAGGCCGAGAAGGTGGTGCCATTCTTTCAGGCATCTCCCTTGCAGAGGCCCCATGAAGCCTGACATCATGACCTCTATCCTCCCTATCCCGTGTCCTCGAATGGTGAGAAGTCTTCTGTGAGCTGGGACATGTAGATCCACACTGTGTTGTGGCAGTGGCCGTGAATACAAAGGGCTCAGAATGAGCCTTAGGTATTTCCTCATGGGTGGCCATGACGGCCCTTGCACGTCGGGTGTCTCCACATGGGGACAGATCATCCTTGCAGTGACCACGACTATTCCTATGGTCATACCTGAAGGCATGATGAGTTGCCTTCCTGCTTTGAGTGGGGGGTCGGAATACCGTTTCCCCATTTCTCCATGCCTGGATAATCCGGGAAATCCACCCGGTTTCTTGCTTTCTCTTTATAGCATCAACTTTGGAAAAGTTTGATACTATACGTTTCTCATTATCTAGACTATTCTCTAGAGCTGAGATCTTAGAGTCCTTGACCTTATTGGACGCCAATTGGAGAACCAACAAGATCTTCAGTCGAGCAATCTCTCGAGCTTGCTCCTCAGCAAGTAGATTGCTCTCCTGAAGGGCTCTCTTCAGGGAATCAGTATTTTCTGGGGGAGAGCAGTTTCTGTCTTCAGAAAGGTCAAAAGATAAGGGGCAGGGTGAAGATGTTACCTGCTCATCTGAGTTATTGTCATTAGAATCAGTGACCATTATTTCATCCTCGTCAGAGCTGCTTTCCTCACTGGTCTCGTCAGTCTCTGACACGGACACGGGAGCTCTAATGCAGTCCAAGGGATCCTTGCCTTCATCTTCAGAAGTGAGGACCCCCACATACGCTTCATCCTCTGATTGGCAGCATATTTCAGCTTTCTCTGACCCCCCCCCCATCAGCTCTGAGATCATCATCCACAGAGATTTAGCCATTTTACATTTTTCCAATCTAGAGCGAGAGACTCCAGACCAGACATCCATGATAATTTGTCGAATCCTCTGGTCCAGCTGAAAAAGTGAGAGTTCCATTTTTGACATCTCAGCAATGCACATGGGCACTTGGATCCCAGAGTAGGAGGTCTTCATGGGGATAAACGGACCCTCTTCCAGGATGAGGGATGCTCGTGGATCGATGTCATCCAGGTGAAATAACACTCTCATCCTCCAGATGGGATAATAATCCTTTGTGCATGCAGGGAGTTTGAGTGGCAATACGTCATAATCCAGATCCATGCTTCTGACACTGGTGGCAGGATTCTACTCAAGGTGTTAACCTTATTGATGAGTAACCTCCCTCTGATACCACTTGAAAGTCCACCTAGTGTCAACTATGTGCACCTATGGGGGGGGGGGGGGGAATAGGTGACGTGTGGTTCTTCTGCGGAATTTACGGATGTACCTGCACAATAAAAACAAAAACCACAACACACAGAATACACAGCAGATTTATAGTGGTTCCCCGACTTGGGTACATCCACTTTCCCCCTACGACCTATCTCCCCAACAAGGGACGACTCAGTCACTTCTCCAACGGGATTGAAATCCAATCCCTGCACTAACGGAAGGAGCCCTTCCACACGTGAGAGTCAACACTCCCACAAAACGGGTTGCACCCAACCCTTACAACACGGAACAAAAGTTCCTTTACAATAAAATAAATGTAGAATGTACACGTGATACAAACTTCTCTTGGAGACTACGGTGTTCCTCTTTGTTCGACGACGTGTTCTTGAAGTCGATGAAGAGTCTACGACCTTGGTCTCTCTTGGAGAGGATTTCCCCGGAACCGGCGGCGGCACACGAGCGGCGGCTAGCTTCGGGATCGGCGGCTACGATGAAGAGCAGCTGCTGAACTTGGAGATCCAAACTTCGTTGCGAAGCAAGCTCGGTATACCAACGGTCACACGAGGATCGGTCGTCTCGATCGATTCGGATGGGAAGTTTTTCCGATCAACAAATCGAGAGACAAAGGATCTCTGGATAGACGCGTGAGACTCGAGCCTTGCTAAGCTTCTGTCGCCGGAGATCGGGAAGAAATCTCTATTGTTGACGGCGACCTACTTGCCCGACGGCGACGGCGGCGGCGGAGAGGAGTCGCGGTTTTAGGGTTTCGTTGCGGCTTGATTTCTGTTCCTTTTTCTCCGTCGTTTACTGTTCAAAATACCCATGTATTTATACCCTGTAGATACAGCAAATTTGACCGTTGTGGGACCCACAAAAGAAATCCCCAAAATCCGGTTCAAACAAGTCCAGAAGCAGAATCCGATCCAGCAGCATTCAGAGAAAACGCCAAGTCAAAATCGGCGAGAATCGCAGACGATTCTCGACGAATCGGCGAGAATCACCAAGTGATTCTCGACGATTCGTCGAGAATCGTTTGTGATTCTCGTCGAATCACTTACTGATTCTCAACGAATTTTACTGTGAACATGGGCTGCTTGGCCACTGGTTCGGCGGGAATTACAAGTGATTCTCGCCGAATCTTACTTGGCACCATTTTGAGATGGCCAGAAGGAGTCGGCGAGAATCACCAATGATTCTCATCGATTCGGCGAGAATCACTAGTGATTCTCGCCGAATCGGCGAGAATCACTTGGTGATTCTCGTCGAATTTGCCTTGGAAGATTTTTCGTCTTCCACCCCAGGAGTTGCTCCTTGATCCTCTGTGCTCCTTGTCTTCTCTTGCATATGAGCGACCCTGTACTTGAAAGTAAGTGCACTCCAATAGAGAGAGTACACATAGGCCAACACACTGATCTGCTCAACGAGGGATTACGTCGTGCAGACCCGTGTATATTGACCTACTGCACCCTGACATTGGTGTGCACTTAGCGTGGAGGTACTGCAAGTACAACTTAAAATGTTTCATCAAATACATTGTGAATTCATCTTAGCTTGACAGGGGGCTTCCTCAAATCTAGGTAATCGTGGATACAATACCCAACACATCCCCTATGCAAAATTTTTGAGGGGTGGAACATTCAGGACGATTGGCTAAGTGGTCCATCGAGTTCCGTTAGTTTGACATCTCTTTCGTGTCATGTCTCTCAATCAAGTCACAGGCATTGGCCGATTTCTTGGCTGACTACATCATAGAGGTGGAGGAAGAGAAGCCATTGTAACAGGATGCGTGGAAGATGTTTGTTAACGGAGTCTCAGGGAAGCATTCCCTGGGAGGAGGGGTAGTATTGGTAAGTCCTCAAGGGGTCACCATAGAGCAGGCAGTGGTGCTACGCTTCTTGGTAACAAACAATCAAGCGGAGTATGAAGCTATCAAAACCAGGTTGTAGTTGGCTTGATAAATCGGGATTCATGACGTAGAAGTGCTTACAGATTATTTAGTGGTAGCATCATAGTTCAGAGGTGAATACGAAACCGGGGAGCCCACCCTCATAAAATACTTAACCAAGGTTAGCGTGATTGTTAGTGGGTTTCGAACATTCTCAATCCAGCATGTCCCCAGGGATGTAAATGACGTGGCCGATCGGTTGGCCAAGTTTGGACCCCTTGGCGAGGAAATCTTGACTTAGTTGTTTCACCCAACGATCGAGGAGGGCAAGTTGATGGAAGTGGATTGGAGACCCTCATGGGTGGATTCCTTCGTAGCCTTCTTCACTACGGGCAATCCCCCCGAAGGGACCATGGGTACAAAAGGCTTTAGGCACAAAGCAGCAAACTATATCATGTATGAAGGAGGATTACATCAAAAGATGTTGTCAGGGCTCCTAACACGATGTGTAGCCGAGGAAGAGATCCCATGGATTTTGGAGGAAGTGCACTTGGGTGAGTGTGGTAGCTATTCGGGAGGTAGGACGTTGGAAGCAATGGTGGTTAGACAGGGTCACTTCGGGTCTTCCCTGAGGAAGGATGCGGCCGAGTTTGCAAGGAGGTGCCAAAAGTGTAAACTATACACCCCCTACAACTCTTGCCCAATCAAAGGATCTGAAGCATCATGGCGCTATGGCCTTTTGCCGTTTGTGTAATGGACTTAGTTGGGTCATTTCCTCCGGCAAGGGGGCAGAGAAGGTTTCTTTTTATCTTGATTGACTACTTTTCAAACTTGCTAGGGGTCAAGGCTTTAGCCAAAGGTAATCTACCAAGTCATAAGGAATTTCATTTGGCGAGAGATCATCTATAGGCACTGGTTGCCTCAGGCCATCATCATAGATATTGGACTGCAGTTTTCCAATGAAGAATTCATCAACTTCTGCACCGAGCTATGGATCAACCTCAGATTTGTCTCCGTCCACCACCCAGGAAGAAACGATCATGTTGAGGCGGCAAACAAAATCATCGTCAACCTGCTTAAGAAAAAGGTAGAGAACTTGAGGGGGAGTTGGGTGGAGCAATGTAACACCCCCATCTGTCGCATGACATATAACAGAAGGTCCAGTTGGAACCCGATGCCATATACCACAGACAGTCAGAAGGTTTACATAAGAATATCCAAACATTCCAATTAAGACTACTTGTCCTATATAGAGCATCCTAGCGGAAACTTTTAAATGTAGAAAGAACCCAAAACTTAAATCCAATAATCATGAATGTCCACAACCACACCACTGGAATGAAAACCAAATACACTGAAAGGGTACATGGCCTTATGGCCTTACAATAGTTCACTTAATAAATAGTGTTTTCCATACATCGGCTCGCAGGCCGGCCACACATGACAAAAGTAAAGTATAGCTATTCGCTTTGGCCTTCAATGGCCAGCACAACAACATGGGCTCCAGCCCGCTATTTGGTACTCGGCTCCATAGCACCTACAAGCATAATTACACCGCACAGTTGCAAACAAAGCAACGGTCAGCCAAAAGCCGACCAAATTATAACGACCCCTCCCCTTACTCGGGACGACGGTGCTCTTTCCCTGCATAACATTAGTCCAGTAAAACAATAAAGCGCAATTATACTACGCCACAGTTGTAGGCTCGCACGGCCAAACACCCCGTGCAATCAGGGCACATTAACGATGAATCCTGACACTTCAGCATCTTCACCACCATCCCAAAGATGGAAACCACGTGAGCATTTAGCCTTTCTGACCACCGTCTAAGGCTCCCAACTATGCCAATGGCCAGTCCCCTTTTCGGGTCTCTCGCACCGAACCACATAGCATAGGTCCAATTCCACTTGCCCGTTGCTCACACCACGTAGTCACTTTAAGACGTACGCACGAGCCAAGCTTCTCTCGGATCCCAAACTTTTCCAAACAATCACATAACTCAGTTATGTTCAAGGCCGGTTCCCTGGCCGCCAAGTTAGCAGAACAACGATTCCGCTCAGTTTTCCGGGTGTGCCTTGGAGCTAACCTCCAAGGATCCCTACTGTAATCTACCACGTAGAAACCCGAAAACCCAAAGCACGAAGTCTTCTCCGGCAAAACATATCGAATGCAACATCACCAATCCATACAATACACGTCCGGGTAGGCTTCACACACAATGCCTATGCCCGTACTTCGATTGCGGACTCTATATGCATCACAAGGGTGACTATTCACATCAATCACAAGGAACACCACACACTCACCGCACACTCGCGGGAGCGGGATTCCCTATTCAGAAAGGAAGAGCTTCACATGCTCAAGTAGAGAATCGTTACCCTTGTAGTCCACTTTGGCGCCATGGAAAAACTACACGGATAGAAGTCTTCGCAACGACCTTTCCTCCACGGATCCGCTCTCAGATCTCAAAACGGTTCTCCGATGCTCCGCCGGTTGCCAGAATCCTCCTCATTCTTCCTCTTCTCTCTAACTCCTTGGAAAGAGAATGGCTTGGAGAAAATGAAGAGTTAACTCCCCCCCCCCACATTCCCGGCCTTAACAGAATAGGAAACCGTCTGAACCCTTGGATCTTAATTAAAGAAAACGAATGGCTCAGATCTGCACAAAATTCCCCAGACCTGGGCCGAACACAGCCTCACACACGACCGTGTCCCAGGCCGTGTGCCTTGATCGAGGCACGATCGTCGAACGATGAAAAGACACACGGGCAAAGACACACCCGTGTCTCATCTAACACACCCGTGTCGGGTCCTCGACACGCCCGTGATCAGGGGCGTGTCACATATAACTGCCACGACAACGGACACGACCCAACTGAACACGGGT
The DNA here is from genome assembly GCA_039583875.1 of Platanthera guangdongensis. Lineage (NCBI taxonomy): Eukaryota > Viridiplantae > Streptophyta > Magnoliopsida > Asparagales > Orchidaceae > Platanthera > Platanthera guangdongensis. Next base: position 125,149,087 of record CM077164.1, read on the forward strand.
ACGGATACGGGTATGCACACGCCCGTGTCACCCAAAAATCGTCGAGCAACTACCGTAGAACTCAATCGGCTTGCACGATCGTCGAACCAGGCGCGATCGTCGAACGCAGAACACGGGCAGAGACATGGTTAGGCACACGCCCGTGTCCTTCAGATGTGTTTCTAGCCATGTCCTTCTCGGGATGAAAACGGACAAAAAATCACCGGCCAGACATGGCCTTGGACACGCCCTTGTCCTAGGCCATGTACCCCTAAACCGGCATCAAAAATCCCTTTTTACGCTACCAAATCAAATACAATTTTTGGGGCGTTACAAATCTCCCCCACTTAAGGAATTTCGTCCCTAAATTAAGTAAAGGTACACAAATCTAATAGTTACCTGAGTGGAATAACTCGGGATATTCCTCCAACATAGCTTGCTCTCGCTCCCATGAAAGCTCCTCACGTCCGCAATTATCCCAACAGACTTTAACCATTCAGATTTCCTTGTTGCGGAGTCGCTTGACAGCAACATCTTCAATACATACTGGTTTGACCCTTGTCGTTAATTCATAATCAATCGGTACCTGATTGTACGCAATGATCTGCAAAGGCTCTTGCACCGCCTTACGCAACACCGACACGTGGAACACGTCATGTAGCCCACTCAATTCTGCCGATAGCTTCAATCTATACGCCGCCTCGCCAACACGCTCCAGGATTTCAAATGGTCCAAGGTATCTCGGACTCAACTTCCTCAAGCGTCGAAACCGCGAGACACCCTTGAACGGCTTAATTTTTAAGTACACCCAGTCGCCAACATTGAACTCCACATTCCTATGTTTGGTGTTATAGTACTTTGATTGTCTGTCCTGAGCGATCTTCAACCGTTCTTGAATTGTCCGTATCACTGAAGTGGCATCTTCCACTGCTTGGCATTTGTAAAGCCTCGACTCGCCCGTCTCCAACCAAGACAACGGCGTGCGACACTTTCTCCCGTACAAGGCCTCGAAAGGCGTCATTCCAATACTCACCTGAAAGTTGTTGTTATACGCAAACTCCACCATGTACAGGTGATCTTCCCACTGCTTTCCAAAATCTAGGACGCACATGCGAAGCATGTCTTCCATCGTTCGGTTGACCCTCTCGGTTTGGCCATCCGTCTGCGGATGAAAGGCTGTGTTGAACTTTAGCTTAGTACCCAACAAACTATGCACTAACCTCCAGTCATTCGACGTGAAGCATCCATCTCGATCACTAATAATACTGCGGGGCACACCGTGCAATCGTACAATATTCTCCACATAGAGTTTGGCTAACTTTTCCACCGGATCTTCCTTCTTGATCGTAATAAAGTGCGATACCTTTGTCAACCTATCTACGACCACCCAAATTGCGTCGTTTCCCTTCTGCGACTTCGGCAAACCATGCACAAAATCCATAGATATGTCGTCGAATTTCCAATCTGGGATAGGTAGGGACTTCAAGAAACCTCCGGGTTTCTGGCATTTCGCCTTCACCAATGCACATGTACGGCACTTGGCCACATAAAGTGCTACGTCCTTCTTCAATCCTAGCCACCAGAACAATTTCTTCAAGTCTCTGTACATCTTCGTGCTTCTCTTGTGGATTGAGTACTTGGTATGATGACCCTCATACATCAACTCCTCCCGAAGATTATCCGCACTAGGAATACATAGGCAACCGTCCTTTCTTAGCAACCCATCTTCAACAACAAACTGGGAATTTGACCCATCCTAAGATTCATCCAAGATCTGCTTCATGCTGTTATCCTAAACCAAAGCCCGCCAAACTCTATCAGTTAGGTCACACTGCACCTCTGTCCAAAACAGTTTCGCCTCAACACTAGACTGCTTGTCGACGCAAGAAATCTCCAAAGCCTCCAATTCATGGACCAATCTCTCATCATGTACCGATAACCAGTTGGCCTGCGCCGGAGTCCTGCGACTCAACGCATCTGCCACTACATTTCCCTTCCCAGGCATATAATGTATCTTGAAGGTGTAGTCCTCTAAGAACTCCATCCACCTCCGCTGCCTCATGTTCAGATTCTTTTTATCCAACAGGTACTTCAAGCTCTTATGATCGGTGTAAATATCGACCTTCATACCGTACAGATAGTTCCTCCACAGCTTTAGAGCAAATATCACGACCGCTAATTCTAAGTCATTAACCTGATAATTCCTCTCATGAACCTTTAGTTGTCGTGAACCATAGGCTATCACCCTCCCATGCTATAGAAGAACACAGCCCAAACCACTACCCGAAGAATCACTATAGATCTCGAACCCTTCTGTTCCACTTGGCGAACATAAAATAGGCGTCGTGGTTAACCGACTCTTCAATTCTTCAAAAGACTGTTCGCACTCCGGAGACCACACAAACTTCTTATCCTTCCTAGTCAACGTCGTGAGTGGTAGCGCTATCCGCGAGAAGTTCTCTACGAAGTGCCTGCAGTATCCAACAAGCCCCAGAAAGCTCTAGATCTCCGCCACTGTAGTCAAAGCAGGCCACTCCTGTATCGCCACTATCTTCGCCGGATCCACAACTATCACTTCTCCACTGACAACATGACCAAGGAACGCTATCGAGGATAACCAGAATTCGCACTTGGAGAACTTATCGTACACCTGATTCCTCCTCAACGTCTCCAACACCATGTGTAGATGATTGTAGTGATCCTCCTCGCACTGCGAGTATACCAGGATATCATCGATAAATACTATCACGAAACGATCCAGGTACTCTCTAAACGTCCTGTTTATCAGATCCATAAACACGGATGGCGTATTAGTCAAACCAAACGGCATGACCGTGAACTCGTAATGACCAAACTACGCACTGAATGCTGTCTTTGGGATGTCGCTCTCGCTTATCGTCAACTCGTAGTAACCGGATTTCAGATCTATCTTCGAATATACCGTTGACCCAACCGACTGATCAAATAGATCGTCAATCCTGGGGATCAGATATTTGTTCTCTCGGTAAGCTTGTTCAATTCCCGATAGTCAATGCAGAGTCACAAGCTCCCATACTTCTCCTTAACGAAAAGAACTGGTGCGCTTCAAGGCGACGAACTTGGACGCACATAACCTTGCTCTAGCAACTCTTGCAGTTGCACCTTCAACTCCGCCATCTCTCGCGGAGCTATCCGATATGGAGAGCGTGACACCGGTTTGGCACCCGGTACTAGCTCAATGGTAAAATCAATCTCCCGCTGAGGAGGGGCTCCTGGGAGATCATCTGGGAACACATCAGGATACTCGGACACAACTGGAATACTGTGAAGACTTGGCTTAGGCATCGAAGTCTGCACTAGAGTGACAAACAGCTCTGCCCCAGACCGAACTGTCTTGATCACCTAAAGGGCTGACATCAAAATCTTACCCGACCCATTCATGCCCGCAAAATTAGTCTCCCGATCAATGTTCAGACCCAACTTAACTTCTTTACGGTTGCAATCAATGAATGCACCCTGCTCCGAGAGCCAATCCATACTGAAGATTACGTCGTACTCTGCCAACGGCAAAAGCGACGCTCGCAAATCAAACTCCTAGTCTCCAATCCGAATCTTCACTACGCAGATCCTATCCGCGCGCATTGAGCACCCATTGGGCAACAACACATCCAATTTGTCTTTTGCCATCGAGGACGGAACCCCGATGCGCGATATGAATTTTCGGACAAGAAGGAGTGTGATGCTCCCGTATCAAATAGGGCTCTTGTCGGAAACTCAAAGATCAACACAAAGCCTAGCACCAACAAAAGTAAGCTAACAAATACGAAGGTAACAACTATAAAAGTTAGACCATTGTAATTTAACTCATACCTGTCACCACGTCCGCTTGCTTTATGGCCTCTTGTAGGCCAAGTTTGTAGACTCTAGGCTGGGCTGGAGCATGGTGGGACGCGGTTGACTCCACTGCCTTCCCTTTCTCCTCAAACGTCGCTCCAGGCTTCCTCTCAGACTTTGCACGTCCGCTCCAACACTCACGAGCAAAATGACCCATCTTCCCGCAGTTGTAGCAAGCTCCTAGGACTCGACTTGTAGTTTCCCCCGACGCACCAGACTGAGGGGCTGAGTTCGAAGTCCTCTGTTTCTTGTTCCACCTGCGGAAACTAGACTTGGAATTTGGCACCTTGAACTCGGACTTCTTTTCTCCTGGGTCCTTCTTCTCTTGAACATTCTTAACGACCTTCTCCAATGAACGGGCTGAATTGACCAAGGCTAGGAAGCCTTGCACCTTAGGCCCAGCAAGTAGTAGCTGTAGATCGCCGCGTAGACCCTCATAAAACTGGTTGGTCTTCCGTTCTTCTTCCATAAACGTAACACCAGCATAACGACCCAACCGTGTGAACTCATGGAGATACTCGTCCACGCTTCTGGCTCCCTGAGTCAACCTAAGAAATTTGTTCTCCATCTCAAGCTTCTAAGCAGAGGGTATAAATTTGGCTAGGAACAATCTTGAAAATTCCTCCATAGACACATCAGCAAGCTGCCTACCCACTAAGAGATGAAACTCCAATTCATCCCACCACAGCCTCGCTTCACCCAGCAAAAGAAAAGTCGCTATGGTGGTCTTCTGCCACTCCTCAGTTAACGTGGCTGTCAACACCCTATTTATCGAAGAGAGCCAGTCTTCAGCTTGAGCTGGCATTCCAACCCCATCGAACCTCAGAGGATTAAAGCCCATTACATGCTTTAGCTGCTTCTCCGTAGCTCTCCTCGGCTCTACCAGATCGACTGCTGCGCGCTCCACCACTCTCGGCTCTGCCGCCCTAACCGGTTCTTGCTCATTCACAGGAGGTGCGCGATGCATTTGCCCTGCAGGTTGGTCATTTATCATCGCAAATACGGCTTCAGCCACCATCCTGATGGTTTCCGCTGAAGAAGGAGTAGTAGGCATGTCTCTCGGTGCACTACTTTCCGCCGATTGCGGACGCTCTGTTTGACCAGCACCGCTCCTAGCTGCCTATAGAAGCAAAGACACACGATTAGACGACAACCAAATTGCTAAAAGCAATCATTGGAAGACTCAGATTCCACAAAACAATTGTTTTTTTCATTCCTAAGTGGACATTCTTGGGTTCTTTTTGATGTTATAACGATGACGCACACATGTGCTCACCACCCCTTAAAAGAATTCGCCCACGAATTCATTTAAACCCGACCATAACCAGAAGTCTGATACTAAATTGTAACACCCCCATTCGTCGCATGGCATATAATAGAAGGTCCAGCTGGAACCCGATGCCATATACCACAGACAGTCGGAAGGGTTACATAAGAATATCCAAACATTCCAATTAAAACTACTCGTCCTACACAGAGCATCCTAGCGGAAGCTTTTAAAAGTAGAAAGAACCCAAAAACTTAAATCCAATAATCATGAATGTCCACAACCACACCACTAGAATGAAAACCAAATACACTGAAAGGGTACATGGCCTTATGGCCTTACAATAGTTCACTTAATAAATAGTGTTTTCCATACATCGGCTCGCAGGCAGGCCACACATGACAAAAGTAAAGTACAACTATTCGCTTTGGCCTTCAAGGGCCAGCACAGCAACATGGTCTCCAGCCCGCTATTTGGTACTCGGCTCCGCAGCACCTCCAAGCACAATTCCACCGCATGGTGGCAAACAAAGCAACAGTCAGCCAAAATCCGACCAAATTATAATGACCCCGCCCCTTACTCGGGATGGCGGTGCTCTTTCCCTGCATAACATTAGTCCAGTAAAACAATAAAGCGCAATTATACTATGCCACAGGTGTAGGCTCGCACGGCCAAACATCCCGTGCACTCAGGGCACATTAACGGTGAATCCTGACACTTTAGCGTCTTCACCACCATCCCAAAGATGGCAACCACGTGAGCATTTAGCCTTTCTGACCACCGTCTAAGGCTCTCCAACTGTGCCAATGGCCAGTCCCATTTTCGAGTCTCTCGCACCAAACCACATAGCCTAGGTCCAATTCCACTTGCCCGTTGCTCATACCACGTAGTCAATTTAAGACATACGCATGAGCCAAGCTTCTCTCGGATCCCAAAATTTTCCAAACAATCACATAACCCAGTTATGTTCAAGGCCGGTTCCCTGACCGCATAGTTAGTAAAACAACGATTCCGCTCAGTTTTCCAGGTGCTCCTTGGAGCTAACCTCCAAGGATCCCTGCTGCAATCTACCGCGTAGAAACCCGAAAACCCAAAGCACGGAGTCTTCTCCGGAAAAACATATCAAATGCAACATCACCGATCCAGACAATACACATCCGGGTAGGCTTCATACACAATGCCTATGCCCATACTTCTATTCCAGACTCTATATGCAACACAAGGGGGACTATTCCCATCAACCCCAAGGAACACCACGCACTCACCGCACACTCGTGGGAGTGGGATTCCCTATGCAGAAAGGAAGAGTTTCACATGCTCAAGTAGAGAATCATTACCCTTGTAGTCCGCTTTGGCGCCATGGAAAAACTACACGGATAGAAGTCTTCGCAACGACCTTTCCTCCACGGATCCGCTCTCAGATCTCAAAACGGTGCTCCGATGCTCCGCCGGTGGCCGGAATCCTCCTCCTTCTTCCTCCTCTCTCTAACTCCTTGGAAAGAGAATGGCTTGGAGAAAATAAAGAGTTAACTCCCCCCATTCTCGGCCTTAACAGAACATGAAACCATCTGAGCCCTTGGATCTTAATTAAAGAAAACGAACGGCTCAGATCTGCACAAAATTCCCCAGACCTGGGCCGAACACGGCCTCGCACACGGCCGTGTCCCAGGCCGTGTGCCTTGATCGAGGCACGATCGTCGAACGATGAAAAGACACACGGGCAAAGACACACCCGTGTCTCACCTAACACGCCCGTGTCGGGTCCTCGACATGCCCGTGATAGGGGGAGTGTCACATATAACCGGCATGGCAACGGACATGACCCAACTGAACACGGGTACGCAAATGGGTATGCACACGCCCGTGTCACCCGAAAATCGTTGAGCAACTATCGTCGAACTCAATCGGCTTGCACGATCATCGAACCAGGCGCGATCATCGAATGCAGAACACGGGCAGAGACACGGTTAGGCACACGCTCGTGTCAAATGACACGCCCGTGTCCTTCAGCCATGTTTCTAGCCGTGTCCTTCTCGGGATGAAAACGACCAAAAAAATCACCAGCCAGACACGGCCTTGGACACGCCCGTGTCCTAGGCCGTGTACCCCTAAACCGGCACCAAAAATCTCTTTTTACGCGACCAACTCAAATAAAATTTTCGGGGCGTTACAAGCAACTCCCCTCGTTGTTGTGGGCTCTGCGGACAACCCCCAACACAGCCAATAGAGAGACCCCCTTCAAGCTTTCTCATGTGTGCGAGGCAGTCTTGCCCGTGGAGTTTGAGGTTTACTCGTCGTGATTCGTGGTCACTTGCAGGGGAAACAAGGAATGGAGGGAAGAAAATAATGGGAAGCTGCGGCTCTCGCTTGACATGATAGAGGAGCTCCACGACATGGCTGCCATTAGGCAAGAGGAGATTAAACGAAGGATGTCCAAGTACTTCGATAAGCAATCCAAAATAAAGCAGTTCAAAGAGGGGGATCTGTTCTTTAAAAAGGTCGACGACGCCGGAAGGTCGGCTGCCATTGGTAAGCTTAATCCCAATTGGGAAGGAGCCTAGGATATTGAAAATGCCATGGGGTAAGTAAGAAACCACCTCCAGAATATGGAAGGGGTATCCATGAGTCAAGCTTGGAGCGATGACGATCTGAAACTCTTTTACCCATAGATTGGGTAAATTCATATATAACATTGTGTTGGGTATTGCATCCACATTAACCCAGATTTGTATGAAGTCACCCTTGAACTAAGATCAATTAAGTTTGTATTTGATGACCTTTCTAGTTGAGTGTTTGCAGGATATATTTTCCAAGTGTAGAACAATGCCAGTCTACAATGAGTCACCAAATACAGGACCATACAATGTAATCCCTCATTGTGTGATCCATGGTGTTGACTCATGTGTAGCCTCTCTATTGGGACACACTTCTTTTTCAAGCACGAAAGACCTGGGAGAAATGATGGTTGCTGAATTTCTTGAAGAAAATAGGTTTTCAGTATTACAGAAAAATTTCAAAGTCTTTTTCTCGAATAAATGACATTTTGTACTATAGTAGAACTAAAGATTATACTCGAGTAAGATCTGTCATATATTCGAGTTACAAAAGCAGTTCTCGAGAAAGGTTAGTGATGTTCTCAAGAAAGCCATGTTTTCTCGAGTAGTCCATTACTCTCCCTCTCAAGTTACTTCATTTCCTGTGAAAATATTTTTCTAAGTCTTTTTCTCGAGAAGCCACATGTTATTTCTCGAGAAGGTTAGTATTAATTCTCGAGTAACAGATTCTCTTCTCGAGTAACAAGTTTATTTTCTCGAGATGCATTATTCCTCTCGAGTAACAGAATATTTTTCTTGAGAACAGAAGTTCATTTTTCTCGATTACTTCTCTTTCTCGAGATGCCTAAGTTCCACCTTTACATTTTTACTAAGTCTTTTTCTCGAGAAACAAAAGATTTTTCTCGAGAAGGTTGTGTATAGTTCTCGAGAACTAGAAACCTTTTCTCGAGACCTTGAATACTCTTCTCGAGAGTCAGAACTCTTTTCTCGAGATGCTTCCTTGTTCTCGAGTACCAGGATACTTGTTCTCGAGAACAAAAATACATTCTTGAGATAGCCGATTTCCACCTCCACATTTTTCCTGAGTACTTTTCTCGAGAATCTCATAATTCTTCTCGAGAAACTTCTCGAGTACAAGTAACGCTCTCGAGAAATGCAGTACAAATTTCTGAATTTTCTTAAGTCCCGACAAAAGTAATTTCAAATATCTTTAGCACTTGATTGGTCCACATGTCATGCATTTAATATGATTATGACCGTTAGGCAAGTCCTATAAAATGGCTTATCATAATCGACCAACCCTAAGAAGAAAAATCTAAGTATTCAGAATCTATTTCCAAATCGGGAGCAGCAGCTGTTCACCGCCTTCATCACCGATTTGCTTTCGATCTAGAGATTCAGAACAAGAGATTTGAAAGTGAGGGATAGATCTACTTTAACTCTAGAGGGGGGGGGGGTGAATAGAGTATTTTAAAACTTTAATTAATTTTTACGGTGGATTAAAATAAGTGATAGGTCTATGTATAAAGAGAGATGAAAACAAAAACAATCACAACACACAAAAATAAACAATAGGGCAATCCAGATGACACATGAAATTTATAGTGGTTCCCCTAAACTAGGGTACATCCACTCTTCTACCACCCTGGTAGGAATCCACTAACAGGTTTTTGATTCGGTGCCCTACCACCACAGGTTTGTGCTCAGGTGCCCTGTCACCACAAGATCTATTTTTCAAGGGAGATCTCACAAGCCTTTTGAGCTTTTGATCAGGTGCCCCAAAACCAAAGTGGTTAACTTTTGAAGGGAGTATAACCTTATAGACAGTTGGAAATGAAAAGTGATGTTGTCTTCTCTTTCTCAAACAACTGAGAAGACTTTAGTGGATGATGTTGTTAAAGCTCCCCCTGAGATGAAAAAGATGGTTCAGGAAGATGGGAGCTTTGCACAGGGTGTAGGCCTTGATGGAGATCTTCAGAAACTTCTTGAACTGGTGGTGATGAGTTGTCCTTTTGAAGCCTAAAGCAAAAACTGAAGAAGACAAAAGATCTGTGTGTTGATATTCTTCTTCAATTTCCTGTAGATAGCAATCTTTTTCTCTGTAAAACTTGTATCAGTTGTTGAGTAAAAGATCTCTTGTAATTCCTTATTTTTCTGAATAGAGGAAATTGCTTTTTATATCCTGAAGGATTTCCGCCATTTTTGAAATTTGAAAAAGAATTCCTGAATTTAATACTAATATCCTTGGAGTTGAACCGCTGGAATTTGTCTTAAATGTATTTCCTCAACTGTCTCAGTAAATATGTCAAGTAATTTGCTCTATGAAATCCATAATTAATGTTGTCAAACAATGACTATATTCTTGAGAAAATGATCATTTATTATCAAAGAATTACAGCCTTAGAATAATCCAAACTGAAATCAAAATGAGAGAAAATGCCAAACTGATACTGAGAGAAATCGTCGAACTCAAGAAAAATTTCGTCGACCTGAACTTCAAGTTCTTCTAGCTGAGAAATCGTCTTTGTCAAGCTGGGCTCAGAGAAAGTTGATCTGGAAAATAGTCTGTCAAAGCTGAGCTCCAAGTTCGTCGACCTGAGATAAAATTTCGTCGTCCAGAGAACCTGAGAGAAGAGGGAAGATCGTCGACCTAAACTACAAGTTCATCGAGCTCAGCTCAAAGTAGAGACTCTGAGTTCATCGATCTGCGATCGACGATCATCGAGCTGAGTTCGAAGAACTTCGAACTGATTCTATAAACTCTTAAAGACTGCTGTTGAAGTTGGTGACCGAGCGGTCTGGCTTGGCGGGTTGATAACCGAGCAGTTTTGTTGTTACCCTTCAGCGGTTTGCTTACTGTATGTTGTTGTCTGAGGTACAAGTGGTCAAGCGGTTTGTCTCTGGTGAATTAGAGACCGAGCAATCTAGCGGTCTCCCATGGCGATCTCTCTCTCTCTGTGGTAGTAGCCGAGCGGTTTGCCCTTCTGTGTAACCGCGCGGCTTGTGCGGTTTGTGTCTGTATAGTCCGCTTGTGTCCTGTAAATTTTTAGTCCCACATCTCTTATTTGTATTCTCTCTTCTCTCCTCCATTCTATATAAGGGAGGTCATACCTTTGTAATAGATATCTTTTTGGAATAATAAAGTTTACATTACTCCACTTTTCGGCTTATATTTTTTTTGTTCGCACATGGTATCAGAGGACTCGGTCCTTTCCTCCTGATTGTGTGCGCGCTCTTTGCTCTCACGGCTTATTTCTTCAGTCCGCTACCTGTCTTCGCGGTCTGGGTCCTGCTCTGACCCTTGATCTTTTTGCGCGGCTTGTCCCTTTCTGTGCCCTGTTCTCACGGCTTGATTCTGCTTTCCGCTACCTGTTTTCGCGGTTTGTATCCTCTTCTAACCGCTGCCCTGTTCGCGCGACTTGTTGCTCTACTTCCCTAGCCGCTCATCTTCTTAGTCACTGCGAACTTTTTTTTGTGGCCGCGACCTTATTTCCTCGCCTACTTCTTCGGCGTTGAGCCCTGTTTCCTTTTTTGCCGCTCCTGCTTACTAGTCGCCACGGCCTAATCTTTTGCCGTACGACTTGTTCCTCTCCTACCCGCACGGCCTTCCTCGGGCCACTGGTGTGTTGTCACCGTGACCGCTGCAAATCTGTTCTCTGACCGCTGCGGCCATCCTCGCTGCGCGACCTTATTCTATCCGTTCGGCTTGTGACTTGTGTTAGCTGTCGCGGCTTGCTGTTCTCTCGCCGCCTCTCTTCAATGGATTCCACTTCCTCCGAGCAGTCCGCCTCGGTGGTCCTCTCTTTTGGTAGTGCCCACACTGTTACTCGCGGAAGATGGTTGATCGATTCTGGTGCTACAAATCATATGACATGCAATCCTCAATGTTTCTCTCATCTAGACACACATGATCGGTTGTCTCTTGTCATAGTTGCGGATGGTTCTTCTTCCCCGGTCAATGGGACGGGCATGGTTCAAGTCACTCTGCCTCTCTACCTTGCTGATACCCTCTATATGCCCCAGTTTCCTTGCAATTTATTATCGGTTACCTCTTTATACAAGCAACTACAGTGCTCCGTCACATTCACTCCTACCTCTTGTTCTTTTCAGGATCCGACCTCCCAACGGACGATTGCTATTGGGACTGAGAGCAACGACCTCTACTTCCTCGACAACGTCTCTGCTCTATCTGCCTTCTCCTCCTCCTCTACAGATCTTCTCCAATGGCATCTTCTCCTTGGTCATGGCCCCCCCACCCTTGCCTTCTTCGCCAACTTCTTCCCCACCTCCCTTCCTAACATCCTCCTCTTAATTATGACGCTTGTCAACTTAGCAAGCATCACCGCTCTTCCTTTCCACCAAAGCAAGATCGTGGATCTACCCGTCCGTTTGATCTTGTTCACTCTGACATCTGGGGTCCTTCTCCTACCCTTACCATTGGGCGGGGTAGTTCTTACTTTGTTATGTTCATTGATGACTTTTCTCGCTGTACTTGGGTCTATCTCTTACGAGACCGTTCTGAACTTTTTGATGTATGGACATCCTTTTATCATACAATTCAAACTCAGTTTGACGTGTCCATTAAAATCTTATGCTCAGATAACGCAAAAGAATATCTTAGTCAAGCCTTTTCCTCTTTCTGTACGCAACATGGGATTATTCATCAAACCAGTTGTGTTTACTCTTCCCAACAAAATGGAGTGGCGGAACGCAAAAACTGTCACCTCCTTGATGTCGTTCGCACTCTGATTACGCAAATGCATGTCCCTCGCTCCTACTGGGGCTATGCTGTTCTCATCTCTTGTTATCTCATCAATCACATTCCCTCCACCATTCTTCATGGTCAAGCTCCTTTCTCCATTCTCTATCCGGGAAAAGAACCCTTTCCTCTTCCCCTACGTATTTTTGGATGCACAGCCTTTGTGCATGCTCCCTCTACCACCCGCGATAAACTCTCCCCTCGGTCCACCAAATGTATCTTTCTGGGGTACTCTCCCACTCAGAAATGTTATTGTTGCTTTGACCCCGTCACCCGCAAACAATTTGTCTCTGCGGATGTTACCTTTTTTGAAAATGCCTCTTACTTCTCTTCCGCTTCATCCTCTCCTCCTGCTAATTCTCCTTCTCTCACCAACCCCACTATTCCCTCAACTCCTGCTAATGTTCTGCCACCTCTACCATCTCCACCATCTCCCCTATCTCCACCATCTTACCCCACTCCTTCTCCTCCACCTTCCTTCTCTTCGATGTCATCTCCCTCTTCTCTCAGGCCAGCTTTCTCCACCACGGATGCTCCGAATACTGAGGTACCTGCTGACCTGGACCTTCCCATTGCTCTTCGCAAAGGGGTTCGGGCTTGTACCCAGCATCCTCTTACTGCTGTTGTTTCCTATGATCGTCTGACGCCTGCTCGCAGGTACTTTGCTCTGGCTATCACTTCTACTTTCACCCCCTATTCCTATCAAGAAGCTCTTACCCTTCCGCATTGAAAGGCTGCCATGGATGACAAGATCGCTACTCTTATTGAACAGGGTATCTGGACTCTTGTTCCTCCTCCTGTTGGCACAGATATTGTGGCTGTCGCTGGGTTTTTGTGGTGAAATTCCTCCCCGATGGCAGTGTGGATCGCTAGAAAGCCCGCCTGGTGGCTAAAGGATTCACACAAACATATGGTGTTGATTATTTTGATACATTCTCTCTCGTTGCTCGTCTCAGCACCATATGAGTCCTTCTCTCTGTGGCTGTCAACCGGGACTGGCCGATTTCCCAGCTTGATGTAAAGAATGCCTTCCTTTATGGTGATCTTCAGGAGGCCATCTACATGGAGCAACCTCCTGTGTATGTTGCTCCGGTGGAGACACAAGTATGCCGGCTGAAGAAGGCAATCTATGGCCTCAAGCGGAGCCCTCGAGCTTGGTTTGACAAGTTCAGCGGCATCATGAAAGCCATTGTTTTTGCATGCAGCTCTGCCGATCACTCGCTATTTATTCGCAAAACCTACTCGGGACTGGTGGTTCTTACTGCATACGTTGATGATATTCTTCTCACTGGCGATGATCCGGAAGGGGTAGCCATGACAAAGCGGCATATTCGTTAACATCTGGCCACGAAAGATATGGGCTCTCCAAAGTACTTTTAGGGGATCAAAATCTCTCGGAAGCCCAACTCCTTAGTCCTCTCACAGCGTAAGTATGCCCTTGACCTATTAAAAGAAGCAGGATTGACTGGAGCCAAACCTGCCCGATGCCCCATGGAAATTGGAGAAGACAAAACCTAGACAGATGATTCACCTCTTCTTTCAGATACTACGCGGTACAGGCGTCTAGTTGGTAAGCTCATATATCTCGCAGTGACCAGGCCCGACATTTCCTATGCTGTGGGCAAGGTGAGTCAATTCATGCAAGCACCTAGGGAGTGCCATCTACAGTCCGCCTTGCGGATCTTGGAGTATGTCAAAGCAGTGCCTAGGAAAGGATTAATCTTTCAGAAGAATGGTCATCTGAGGGTTGAAGCCTACTCAGATGCGAGTTACGCTGATGACAAAGGGGATCACAAGTCTACCTCCAGTTTCTGCACCATTGTTGGGGGAAATCTGGTAAGCTGGAAGAGCAAGAAGCAGTCTGTTGTTTCCAGGTCCAGTGATGAAGCAGTGTATCGGAGTATGGCATAGACCACTTGTGAGTTAAAATGGCTATGGACTCTCATACTATATTTAGGATAGGTCTATAACCATCATCTACCTATGTTCTGTGATAACAAGGCTGCCATATACATCTCCAAAAATCCGGTGTTCTATGAAAGAACCAAGCACATTGAGGTCGACTATCATTTCATTCGTGAAGAGATTTTGAAGGAACAAATTTGCACTCCCTTCGTCACTTCTGATAAAGAGCTGGCTGACATCTTCACCAAGACAGTATCCGCCTCGTTTCATCATATTTGTGACAAGCTGGGCATGATCGATATATATGCTACAACTTGAGGGGGAGTGTTGAAGTTGGTGACCGGGCGGTTTGGCGGTCTGGCTTGGCGGGTTGATAACCGAGCGGTTTTGCTGTTACCTTTCAGTGGTTTGGTTGTTGTGTGTTGATGTCTGAGGTCCAAGCGGTCTAGCGGTTTATCTCTGGCGAATTGGAGACCGGGCGATCTAGCGGTCTCCTATGGCGATCTCTCTCTCTCTCTCTCTCTCTCTCTCTCTGTGGTAGTAGCTGAGTGGTTAGCCCTTCTGTCTAACCACACGGCTTGTGCGGTTTGTGTCTGTATAGTCCGCTTGTGTCCTGTAAATTTTTAGTCCCACATCTCTTATTTGTATTCTCTCTTCTCTCCTCCATTCTATATAAGGGATGTCATACCTTTGTAATAGATATCTTTTTGGAATAGTAAAGTTTACATTACTCCACTTTCTGGCTTATATTTTTCTGTTCGCACAACTGCAAATCTTCTATGTATGAATCTCTGATTTTTCTGAGGGCTAGATCAATGCTTGTCTAACCTAGTCAAACTGACCTAGACCTTAGAACTAACAATTTGACCCTAGGCTATACATGGAGGGTGAATAACCAAATAGTGAACCTAGCCCAAATCCAAACTGGGGATCCAATAATCTCTCCCTATTTGGGTGAGGTCACTAAATAAAATAGACAAACATAAAAACATAAAGCAATAAAAATATGTGATAGAATTTTAAAACCATTCAGCATATATAATATAGCTCAGTTCAATACACATATATATCAAAGAGAAATAAATGTTCAAGATTTGTCAGAGGGAGGAGCAGAGGATTATTTAGCAAACACAATTATCCTATGAGGATTCTTTGCTTCATGTTAAGTCATTTTCAGATCTTGAACCCCAAGAAGTGTAATAGTTGAAGCTCTGGGAACTACAGCTTCTGGATGTACCTGCATATATTCATTGGGATCAAATAACTGTCTTTCTACCTGGAATTTCTCAAACTCTTTCAATCTATAGTTAGACATTGTAGTGAATTTTGATGAATCTGATCCTTCTACTCTGGCTTTATTCATCTGAGATAAACAAATCAATTCTTGAAATCTTGCCATTCTAAAATTTGGATCTAACGCAAGTTCATATGTGGGAGATGAAGGTTTTTCTGGATTAGACTGAGAAGCATCCTGATAAGACTTTTGAGACTTTCTGAATAAAATAGATTGTTGTTGAAAATTTGTTGGAGGAAGAGACTATTGGGGTTGGCTTGAATAGTAAGACCTTGGAGGTCTGTATTGACTGTACTTCCCTGTAGGTCTGGAAGATTGATGGGAGGCTGACCTGGGAGTCTGAGAGCTACTGGAAGCTGTCTTCTGATCTTTAGCAACACTTCTTGAAGCACCTGAAGCATGAGGAGGAGGAGGAGGAGGTCCTCTCCTGGTCTGCTTAGGTGGGGATTTATATCTTCTCCTTTTCTTTATTTCCTTCAGCCCATTCTTAGAGAATCTCATCCATTGTGTCATATTTGGAGTGAGAGGAACATCATGCAGAATATAGTATGGAAAGTCAGCTGTAGGGTTAGGCTTAGGAGCAGCCTTGGCAGGAGCCTTTCTCCTCTTAGCCTTTGATTTCTTTGAACTGGAATCATCAGAATCCTCATCATCATCAGATGATTCAGGAGTATTATTATATAGTTCATTCAACTACTTTAGCCATTCAGCTGAGATTCCTGGAACCTGTGGCTGTGCTTGACTTGCTGGCTCTGCCAGACTCTCTGTAG
Source organism: Platanthera guangdongensis (assembly GCA_039583875.1). Classification (NCBI taxonomy): domain Eukaryota; kingdom Viridiplantae; phylum Streptophyta; class Magnoliopsida; order Asparagales; family Orchidaceae; genus Platanthera; species Platanthera guangdongensis. The sequence goes on from CM077164.1 coordinate 125,165,489, forward strand.
TAATCTGAACACTTTCTTCTTCTTCCATGTCTGCAAACATAATATCATCCAAATCTGCAATTGGGGATTCACACCAGCCAAATGTTGGTGGAGAGAAAGCCTTATGCATAGGAACTAGCTCAATAACATCTTCAACAGCTAAATTTTCTGTAATCACAGGAACTACAAAACTTGCCTTTAGTTGATCCACAACTGCAAAACTTATTAGAGCAGTATAACATACAATAGCCTTAGAATACTTAACATCAAAACTTGGAAAAGCATTTCTGTAAATTGAATTAAAATAATTGAGTAAAGAATCCAAATCAACTGTGGGATTTATAAAAAAAACACCGACAGTGGTTATTTCAGCAACTATATCACAAGCCATGTCAGTATCTAAATCATCAATTATATCTATTATTTCTGTTGGAATGTCTACCTCTGGGGAATCTGCTGCTGCTGCTGCTGGAGCTGGAGGAGGAATTGGAACTTCTTCATGGAACATCTCCCCCTGGCTGGTTTCAGATGATCCTGAAGCCAGGCCCCCAGAAGAAGGAACATAGGTGAGGGCATCAACTTTAGTAGAGAGAGAAGTGATGGAGGTAGAAAGAGGAGCAATATCTTTTGCTATTAATTGCTCTAGAGTTGGAGAAATGAAAGCAAGATGATCTTTGCCAATGTCAGAGAAATTTAAATATAAATGTTCAAGAGCAGAGGTAGTATAAGGGGTATGATGACCACAGTTGGAACATATAGAGAAAGCATGTGAGAAATCTATATGGAAGCATTCAGGTACTGTGGAAGTAGGGTTTGATGGAATTGCAGTAGTGGAGGTAGGAATTATGGTAGTGGGTGTTGAGGTGGTTTCCAGAACAGGAGATAGAACTGGGGAATGCTGTGGAGATGTTGGAGAGGGAGATAGCAGATTGAAATTGGGCTGAGAGGATGTGGATGGAATATCAGATAGATGACATGAGAGTGGAGATGGAGGTGGTGGAGATGGAATGTCATCAAGGATGATGATTAGAGAATGTGGAGGTGATGGTGGTGGAAGAGGTGAAGATGGTTGTTGTTGTTGTTGTGGAGGAGGTGAAGGAATTCTGTTAGATGGAAGTACTTCTTCTCGAGGTGGTGGAGAGTCTATTACTGCCCTGGTTTCCTCAGAAGTTCTGGAAGAGGAATCCCTGGATGGTTTTGGGATAGACCTCTCCCATCTGCCAAACAAGGCAGATGTTATCATCTTGGAGGCATTTATGAATATGGTCTGGGAGACCAATAATTCAGGTGCCTTTGCCTGGAGGAAAATTCTTAATATCCTCCCAAAACAAACCTCTTTCTTAGAATTCTTCTGCTAATCAACTCAAACAATAACTTTCCCCAATTTACTGCTTTCTAATTTACGAGAGCACACATCACCAAGAAATGGTGCCTGGTTATATAGTCATGGGCTGTATGTTTGCCCAGCAAATCCTTACCAACAATATCTGCCAGAAATTTATACTCAACAGATATATTCTTTTTAGTAGCTTATTAGGGTTTCCTTCAGAGTGACCCATTTTAATCAGCATATTATCATATTCAGAACTATCTATTTTAGTATCCTCTTCTCCATTTACCAATCCAAAAATCACTATTAAAATATCAGGAGTTAGGGTAACCTAATTTTTGCCGATGGTACCATTCATAGTTTCTATGTCTGGAGAGGTTGAAGTATAACCCCATTCCCTTATTTCAGTTGCTGGCAACTTGATCCTAGGGATCATGATTTTCTTCAGTTGTTATTCTTCAAACAACTGTAGATTGTTTGTGAAAATCTGATTTATATGGTTGATGGAATTGAAGTTGATGTCGAAACCGATGTCATACTTCATGTTAGAGAGGGAGAGCGCCAGAATCGCCATTCTTTTTCCTGCAAAATAAGACAGAGATCAAGTGCAAGAGAATAGAAAGCGTAGGATAGAGCATGATGAAAACCTAGTCATAAAGTTTTCAGAATATGAAGCGGCTGGCTCTGTCCTGCGAAAAAAAATCTTCGTTCTCAGGTCGACAAAAAAAAATTCATGAAGAAACAATATTGTCGATCTCAGTTGGAAGAGGGGAAACCTTTCGTCGATCTCAAGTCGACGAAAACTTTTCTGAAGCAAGATCGTCAATCTCCGCTCGACGAAAATAACTTCACAGAGAGTTTGTCGATCTCAGGTCGACGAAATATCTCAAGAATAGATCTCAGATCATCGATCTCTGTTCGACGAACTGTGATCAATTCTTCGACCTTGGACAGAAATCAAATTAAACATCTCCATTAATCATACCTAGCTGATTTAAAAAGAACAGATGTTTCTTCTCATCTAAAGGTTTAGTGAAGATGTCTGCTCTTTGCAAATTAGTAGAGATAAAGACAATATTAATTTTCTTTTTGTCCACACAATCTCTAATGAATTGATATTTAATCTCTATATGCTTAGTCCTACTATGCAGTACTGGATTTTATACAATAGAAATTGCACTGGTATTGTCACAAAATATAATTGAATTATTTATGTTGAGACCATATTCCAGGAGTTGGTTTTGAATCCATAATATTTGTGAACAACAACTGCCAGCTGCAATGTATTCAGCTTCAGTAGTTGAAGTTGACACAGATGACTGCTTCTTACAAAATCAGGACACAAGCCTATCTCCAAGGAACTAGCATGTTCCTGAAGTGCTTTTTCTAGAATTTGAGAATCCAGTTAAGTCAAATTCTGACTTTGTTGGATACCAAAGTCCTAGATTAGGACAACCCATTATGTATCTCAAAATTCATTTAAGGAAAAGAAGTTGAGATTCTTTAGAGTTCACCTGAAACCTAGCACAAAGGCATGTAGCAAACATAATATCTAGCCTACTAGCTGTGAGATACAACAAGGACCCGACAATAGCCCTATATATTTTCTGATCAACTGGCTTGCCATGTTCATCCGAATCAATCACAGCATTGGAAGCCATGGGTGTTTTCATAGTAGAGGCATCAGACATCCCAATTATTTTAACTACCTCTTTAGCATATTTTGATTGGGATATGAAAATGCAATCAGAGGATTGTTTCACTTGGAGACCAAGGATGTAAGAAAGCTCACCCATGCTACTCATTTCAAACTTGGAATGCATCAGGTCAGAAAACCTTTTGCATAGCTTGGAATTAGTATAGCCAAAAATGATGTCATTTATATATATTTGTACTAACAATATTTTATCTTTATGATGCCTAATGAACAAGGTTCTATATACAATGCCCCTAGTGAACTTATGCTCTAACAAAAAGCTAGCTAGGGTCTCATACCAAGCTCTTGGAGCTTGCTTTAAACCATAAAGAGCTTTATGCAATTTGAAAACAAAAGAGGGATGAGTTAGAGAGATAAAACCTGGTGGTTGTTCCACATACACTTCCTCTTTGATTTCACCATTTAAGAAGGCATGTTGGATCCCTAGTTAGATTTAGGCTAGGTTCACTAATTTAGGATGTTTGACCCAACATGTATAGCCAGAGTTATGTATGAGTTCTAGAGTCTAGGATATGTCCTTAGAGTCAACACCACATGGACCAGCTATCAACAGACTACAAAAGACTCAAGACTTAGAGAAATCTCAAACACAGAAAATGAGTTCGGCGTTCGTCGAACTCAGCTCGACGAAAGTGGTGCTGAGCTCGACAAAATCAGAGACAATTCTCTGAGCTGAGCTCGACGAACTTGAATCTCAGGTCGACGAATTCCAGAGTATACTTCAACACCAAGTCAAGAATTCTTCATACTTAACTCCAGTCGATGAAATTAGTTCTCGGGTTGACAAACTTAGTTCTCAGGTCGACAATCTCTGGATATTCTACTTCAACATCTTAATCCAGAAACATCCAAGTATTTGAAGTCCAGCTTCACACTCCAGCCGACGAAGTTAGAATATCAGCTCGACGAATTTGGATCTTAGTTCGACGATTTCTGGATCATCTACTACAACACTATAAGACCAGAAACAACTAAATATTCTAAGTACAAAATCACACTCCAGTCGACGAACTCACCTACTCAGCTCGACGAACTTAGACCACAGTCTTGGCAAGATTAATCAAGTAACATTTAGAAGTTCTCAGCTCGACGAAACTAGTTCTCAGGTCGACGAACCCAGTTCTGAGGACGACGATTTCTGGACACATTACTTCAACATTCTTAAGTCCAAGAAAAATGGAATTCTGTTATTAGGTCGACGAAGTCATATTCTCAGCTCGACAAACTTGATGCACAGAAATGACGGGTCTAGAGAAAGCAGTTGTCAGTTCTTAGGTCGACGTTCTTGTATCTCAGCTCGACGAACAAAGGTTATCTGATCAACAAACTTGACTTCTCTGCTCGACGTACTCTGGACACAGATCGACGAACTCTGCTCTATGAATTCTGTAAAGTTCCAGACTTAGAAACTTACCTCCCTCTGTCTCTTTTCTATTGCAATAATTCCTGAGTAATTAATGCATAAATATTCGCTGAATATTACCGTTAGAAGCAGGCATTGATTACGGTCTTCATCAGGATTATTTCTTGTCGTTTTTCCATGGGACAGTTAGGGAAACCAATCAATGCAAATATTCTCCAGGCCGCCAGAATTCAATGCAGAAAGGAATTCAAATTTCAAAAGGCAATTTACATGGAAAATATAAAAGGGATTTTCTTTCTCTTCCTCCACAACTCTCTACCAGTAGTCAGAAATATACAGTGAACAAGGATTTTCTTCATCTCTCTCGACAGCACACAGAGAATATACAGACTATAGAGCTCACAGTGTAACAACACTGTCAAGAGATAAGAAGCCCTAGCCCCAAACCAGAGAAAGAACATCAAGCTGAAGAAGAAGAACAACCATTAAAATAAAGAGTCTTCTTCTGTCGTCATTCCAAGATTCTTCAAAGGACAACAAACATTCAATCTGTCAAGGTGTCCTGGAATTCATCTGGTCAAAGAAAAAGCTTGAAGACCTATCACCCTGCAGCAAGGCTTCAACTTCTTTAACCATTCTATATCTCAGGGGGAGCCTTTGCTAACATCATTCTTCCACTAGAGCCTTCTCAGTTGTATTGGAGAAAGAGAAGACAAAATCACTCTCTCACCCCCACTGTATAAAGTGTTCTTAACTCCCTTCAAACATTATTCCTGGTTGCAAGTCACCTGATCAAAAGACATGTGGTTTAGTTTTTGTGCACCTGATCAAAAGCTCATTAGTGGCAGTCACCTGATCAAAAACCTGAGTGTATCCCTACCAGGGTGGTAGAAGAGTGAATGCACCCAAGTTTAGGGGAACCACTATAAAATTCTTGTGTTGTCTGGGTTGGTCTTTTTCTTTTGTTCTTGCTGTGGCTGTGATAACTAGGTTGTTGTTTTCGTGGTTTTTATTTAATTCCTGCAGTACTAGAAATAGATTAATTTAATTAGAAAAATTTTATAAACCCTAAGTACTCTATTCACCCCCCCTCTAGAGTATTTCAGATCTAAGCCTTACTTTCAATTGGTATCAGAGCAAAGTTCCTTTGGTTGTACAAGCTAGCCCTTGAACCAAAGATCCTGAGTTAGATCTGCCTTTTATTTCTGTTAGATTTATATTCATAGCATGGCATAAAACAAGAACTATGCAAGCACCAGACCTTCAGCATGCAATCTAAATTGGTTTGCCATCTGGAAGGCAAGAATTAAGTTATATATGAACTCTATTGATGAGTATATCTACAATTCCATCTTGTCAGGTCCTCCTCAAGCCACTGCCTCTACATCTATAGCAGCCTCAAGCACAAATGCAGTTCCACCACCTAAGTGGACTGAAGCCCAGAAGAAAGCAAAGGTTGCTGATGCCAAGGCCATGAACATTCTCGCCCAAACCATGTCAGATGACATCTTCCAGAAGGTGGTTGAATGCACATCAGCCAAGGCCAATTAGGATTCCCTTAATCAAATGGTGGCTGGATCTACTGATGAAAGAAAGGATAGAAGATCCAGCCTCATATCACAATATGAGAACTTCAAGAAGGAGGAAACTGAATCAGTTGCAGACATGTACAATAGGCTGAGCTCAATCATCAATGAGCTAAAGACATTGGATAAGTACATCACCCTCACTAAGGTAAATGACAAAATCCTCATGTGCTTCCCAAGCTCATGGGATTCAAGGATCTGGCCAATTAAGGAAGCCAGAAGCCTAAATCAGATTTCCACAGAATCTCTTTTATGAAAGCTCAAATCTTATGAGCAGCTCATCAAATCCAGAGAAGCAGCTAAGCAGAGAACACCTCCATAAGTAAGGAAGGAGCACAGCATAGCTTTTAACGCTGTTGAAGAAATTGAAGCCTCAACTATGAATGAAGTGCTGATGAGTCTCTTTGCCAAGAGATTCTATAAAATGGCAAGGAAGGATTTCAGAAGGAAGTCATCCAGGCAGGATGACAAGACAATGAATGACAAAACCCCCAATAAAGAAGTGGTTTGCTTTGGTTACAGGAAACCTAGATACTTCATCTCAGAGTGTCCAGAAAATCAAAAGAAGGAAAAGAGAAGAGAAAAGGACTCTAGGAGACAGCAAAGCAGCATGTCTTCTTCCATCAAATACAAGAAGAAGGAGAAAAGCTTTGTAGCTGAATCCTGGAGTGAAACTAAGGATGAATCCACATCCTCCAGCTCCAGTGAAGATGAGGAAGAGGCAAGGGACAAAGAAGTATGCCTCATAGTCATTGATGCCTCTAGGAGTCATTCAGATGAAGAAGATTCTGACAATGAAGGAGCTTCTGAATCAGAAGCCGATCAGGTATTGTCCTCCTTTGATTATAGTTCTGATACTTTTAAAATTGAATTTAAAACAATGTGCATTGATTTCCAAAATTCAGAAATCGAAATCAAGGCACTTAGGGAAAACTTATCAAACCAGGAAACATCATCTCTGAAAACATCAAGTTAAAATAAGGACTAATATCAGCTAATAACCAAATTGACTCTTTAAAAATTGAACTATGTGAGGCCAAACAACTTGAGTAATCTAACAATGGGAGAAGCCTTAAGCTGATGGACATTACAAGCACAGGCAATGCCAGACAAAATGGCAAGCTGGGCTTAGTGCATCATCAAGTTTGCCCCCCATTCTTAAGAAGAATATTTTATCAACCCCCATCAAATTTGTTTTTGTTAAGGGCAAAGAAATATTAAACCATAAACAAACTACAGAAGAAATGCTCAAATTAAAACATCAAAATAACAGAAACCAGAAAACCCTAAATAAAAACAAAGTTCAGCAGATTTCATCGAACTTAGACCGATGAAATATGACCAGTTCGACAAACTCAAGTCGACGAACGCTGAATGCAAATTTATATAATAATCATTCATCTTATTGCGATCGACGAACTTTGTATGGTTCGTCGAGCAGAGATCGACGAACTTGGGGCACAGAAAATGACTATGTTCATTCTCTGAGCAGAGATTGACGATCTCATCCCATTTCGTCGAACTCTGGTCGACGAACTCACAACAATTCGTCGAACCCAGTCAGACTTAACAAAAACTATAATTATAACACCAACTCCAATGAATCAAGGAAACCATTTAACCAACTTGCTGATTGGACAATTCCAACCAGAAGATATCATCCATTAGAATATAAATCAAAACCAGAATTTTCTTTGATTTCAAGCTTCTCTTATCAACAATATAAAGGACCCAAGGTAACCTGGGTCAAGAACAACTAACTGTTTTTATTGCAGGAAAAGGGATGTCCAGTGATTAATCAAACATGGTACCTGGATAGTGGATGCTCCAAACATATGACTGGCAGCAAGGACAACCTAATCAACTACAATTCCAAGCTGGGACCAAAGGTTATCTTTGGTGACTCAAAGTGTGGCCAATCTGAAGGCTATGGAGAATTAAGGATTGGAGCAGTCACATTCAAGAAGGTGACTTATGTAAAAGGACTCAAGCATAACCTCATCTCAATAAGCCAATTATGTGATGAAGGTTATCAGGTACATTTCAACTCAAAAACTTGTATTATTTCTAATAAAGAAAAACAAATGTTTTAATTGGAAATAGACAAGGAAACATTTATTTAGTTGATTTCTATTATGCCAATTCAGATATTTGTTTGCTTAATATAGTTTGCAATCAAAATTAATTATGGCATAAAAGACTACGACATATAAACATGAAAAACATTGCTAGGCTATCTAAAGACAGTCTTGTAAGAGGTTTACCTTCTCGTCCCTACAAGAAGGAAGGCCATTGCAGGGCTTGCCAACTAGGCAAGCAAACTAAATCTAGTTTTAAATCAATTAATAAAAGTGATTCACCAAGGATTTTGTATTTGCTACACACGAATCTCTTTGGACCCATTGCTCTACAAGGCCTAGGAGAGAAATCCTACACTTTAGTTATTATAGATGACTTCTCAAGGTTAACTTTGGTGTTCTTTCTGAGATCTAAGTCAGATACCTTTAAAGTTCTTACGGATTTTCTCAGGACCATACATATTGAGTACTCCACTCATGTTGCATTGATCAGAAGTGATCATGGTATAGAGTTTGAGTCTCTTCTTATGCATGAGTTCTGTGAGAAGGAAGGTATCAGGCACTGCTTCTCAGCTCCTAAAACTCCCCAACAAATAGGTGTAGCTGAAAGGACAAATTGAACCTTGATTGAAGCTGCAGGAACATTACTTGTAGGTGCTTAAATGCCACTATCCTTTTGGGCAGAGGCTGTAAGCACAACAAATTATGTACTGAACAGAAGCTTGATACATAAATTAAAGAATAGGACTCCCTATGAATTACTTAAAGTGAAGAAACCTAAAATCACCTATTTTAAAGTATTTGGATGTGTATGTTATGTACATAATAATAATAAGAAATACATTAGAAAGTTTGAAGCTAAGGCTGAATAGGGAATCTTTTTAGGATATTCTCAAGTAAGCAAAGCTTATAGGGTGTTCAATAAATCAACTTTAAAAATTGAGGAATCTATACATGTTACCTTTGATGAAACTAACATGTCCTATAAGGAAAAAGAGATTTCTACCAGTAATCCTTCGCAGGTACCTCACTTGTGTGAAAAATTAGATTGACTAAACCTCACCCAAGAGGCTCCAACACATCCTTCTCCACAAGTTGATGAAGACAGTGAAGAACAAAGCGCTGAAGTGACTGAACTTTATTCAACAGCAAACATAATTCCACAAGAGGAATTAAATCAAAATGTTGTTGCTGAACTAACTCCACCCACTGACTTTGTCATGCTAAGGGATCACCCTAGATCTAAAGTGATTGGATACATGTCAATAGGTGTACAGACAAGGCATCAAGTCAACCAAGACTTGATGAATGCCTATTTTCTCTCTCAAGTTGAGCTTCAATCCATACATGATGCCGAGCAAGATCCCCACTAGATCATTGCAATGCAAGAGGAACTCAACCAGTTTGAGAGATGTAGAGTTTGGGATTTGGTTCCAAGACCCAAAGACTACCCAATCATTAGAACTAAATGGGTATGTAGAAACAAACTAGATGCCCAAGGTGCAATTGTGAGGAACAAGACTAGGCTTGTTGCTCAAAGATATAGGCAAGAAGAAGGCATATACTATGATCAAACCTTTGCACCAGTTGCAAGGTTAGAGACAATCAGAATCTTTCTTGCCTATGCTGCCTACAAGAAGTTCAAGGTATATCAGATGGATGTAAAGAGTGCTTTTCTAAATAGAATACTAAAAGAAGAGGTTTATGTTGAACAACCTCCATGTTTTGTTTCTCCAACTCATCCCTCTTATGTATTTTGACTGCATAAACCCCTCTATGGTCTAAAGCAAGCTCCAAGAGCTTGGTATGAGACCTTAGCTAACTTTCTGATAGAGCATGAATTAACTAGAGGCATAGTAGATAAAACACTATTCACTATGCACCATAAGGATAAAATCTTGTTAGTACAAGTTTATGTGGATGACATCATATTTGGGTCTACTGACTCTAAACTATGCAAGAGGTTTTCTGACCTCATGCATTCTACGTTTAAGATGAGTAGCATGGGTGAGCTCTCCTACTTCCATGGTCTACAAGTGAAGCAGCTACCTAATGGCATCTTCATCTCCCAAGCTAAGTATGCTAAAGAGCTTCTTAAGAAGTTTGGGATGGCTGATGCCTCAGCAAAGAAAACACCTATGGCTACTAATGTTGTAATACATTCTGATCCACATGGGAAACCTGTTGACCAGAAGTTGTATAGGGGCATTGTTGGGTCCCTATTTTATCTTACAGCTAGCAGACCTGATATCATGTTTGCCACATGTCTTTGTGCTAGGTTCCAAGTGAACCCTAAAGAATCTCACCTAATTTTTCAAAAAGAATTTTGAGATATATAAAGAGTTGTCCCAGTTTAGGCCTATGGTATCCTATGGAGTTAGAATTTGAGTTAACTGGATACTCAGATGCTGACTTTGCTGGATGCAGGGTGGATAGAAAAAGTACCTTAGAAACTTGCCAGTTCCTTGGTATGAGATTAGTCTTTTGGTTTTATAAGAAGCAGTCATTTGTGTTCACATCAACTGCTGAAGCATAATATATAGCAGCTGGCAGTTACTGTTCCCAAATGCTGTGAATCCAAAACTAACTCCTGGACTATGGCTTCAACTCAAATAATTCATCTCTCTTATATGATAACACAAGTGCTATAGCCATAACACAGAATCCAGTCTATCACAGTAGGACTAAGCATATGGACATTAGACATCATTTCATTAGAGAGTGTGTAGACAAAAACAAAATTAAACTTGTCTATATCTACACTGATTTACAAAAAGTTGATATTTTCACCAAACCTTTTGTTTGAAAGAAATCACCTGTTCTTTATAAATCAGCTTGGAATGATCAATGGAGAAGCCTTAGTTTTATTTTTGTCTGCACTCGACGAATTTGCCAAAGTTCGTCGAATGGAGATCGATGAACTGGGGAAAGTTCTTGTGATATTCGTCGAACGGAGATTGAGGAACTCTCTGTGAGTGAAGTTATGTTCGTCGAACAGAGATCGATGAATCTACTTCAGAAAACGTTCGTCGAACGGAGCTCGACAAAATGTCTTCAAATCTTCAGACTGAGCTCGACGAATTATTTAACTACAAATTATTTCGCCGACCTCAGATCGAAGAATTATTTTATTTTTCGTGGAACGGAGTTTGTCGATTCATATTCTGGAAAACCTTATATCTAGGTTTTCTTCGACCTCCATCCCGCGCTTTCAGTTCCTTTGCACTTGATCGCCATTTTCTCTTGCAGGTGCTCTATTGGCGATTCCAGCAGGAAATCTTGCGGCAATGAAATTCGACACCGGCTTTGATGTCGATTTTCATTCCTTCCAGCATTCCGAACCAAACTTTCTGGAAATGCTGCAACTGCTTGAAGAACAAAAAATGAAGAATCTGCTGTCCACTAGGATAAATATATCTAGTACTGAGATCAGAGAATGGGCCTATACCTCCTCCACCACAGATGAGAACACTATGACAGGGACAGTATCGAGTAATGTTATTTCTTTTACTCCCGCCGTCCTAACCGAAATTTTTGGATTAAGTAATGGTGAAGAAGAATTAGAAATGGATACTGAGGAGTTTGATATGATGCTAAGTATGATGGGTTATTCTTGAGAAACCCCAAATAAGTTGCTGAAGAAACACTTGTCTGAGTTCAAATTTCTAGCAGACATTGTAGGCAAAATATTGCTGGGGAAGCACACTGTACATGACTATATAACCAGGTACCAATTCCTGGTTATGTGTGTTGTGGTTAACAAGAAGATGGTAAACTGGGCTCAGATCATGTTTGATCTGATTAAGAAAAAGAATACAAAGAAAGAGATTTGTTTTGGAAGAATATTAGCGATCTTCCTGAAGGAAAAGGTTGTTGAATCCCTGGTCTCCCAAACCATATTCATAAATGCCTCTAAGAGGCTAACCTGTGCTCTCTTTGGCAGGTGGGAGAGTACTATCACCAAGTCCTCCAAGGCTTCTTCCTCCTCCACCAGGCTTTCTAAGAGAACTAGGGCTGCTCTAGCCACTTCCCTCCCTACTGAAGAGATCCCTCCTCCACCTCCCTCACTTCCAGCCATCCCACCTCGACATCAGATGCTACAACAACCCTCTTTCACAATTCCTTCTCTTCAACAAACACAATAACAACCACAACAACCATTTCATATTCCTGCTCCAGCTTCCTCTCCTACAACCTCTCCACACATAAATATCACTGAAATTCCCTCCTCTCCCATTCAGGAATACCATCAACCCTCTCCTTCTCAATCACCACAACCAACCCCACCTCAATCCCCTCCTGGTACACCCATTAACTCCACACCTTCATCTCCCTTACCCCCACATCTGGACAACATCCCATTCTTCAATCTGCCTCCCCCCCCCCCCCCCCCGCAATACCTCTACTCCTCAGGATGACTTAATGCAAGATGCAACACCTCCACCTCCACCTCCACCATCCTCCTCCATTCCTACCTTTGTCTACACTACTACACCTTCTATACCATGCTCTGTAGCTCCACTCTTGGATCCCTCCATCATCCCACAACTCATTGCACTTTTCACTCCCCTTCCTAAAACCATCATGAAAGTCCACCTAGTGTAGGCAAAGTGCACCTATGGGGGGGGGGGGAATAGGTGACGTGTAGCGCTTTTGCGGAATTTACGAATGTACCTGCACAATAAAAATAAACAGCACAGCACACAGAAAACACATGCAATTTATAGTGGTTCCCCGACTTGGGTACATCCACTTTCCCCCTTCGACCTATCTCCCAACAAGGGACGACTCGGTCTCTTCTCCAACAGGATTGAAATCCAATCCCTGCACTAACGGAAGGAACCCTTCCACACGTGAGAGTCAACACTCCCACAAAACGGGTTGCACCCAACCCTTACAACATGGAACAAAAGTTCCTTTACAACAAAAGTAAATATAGAATGTATACGAGATACAAACTTCTTTCGGAGACTACGGTGTTCCTCTTCGTTCGACGACGTGTTCGTGAAGTCAACGAAGAGTCTACAACCTTGGTCTCTCTTGGAGAGGATCTCCCCGGAACCGGCGGCGGCAACACGAGCGGCGGCTAGCTTCGGGATCGGCGGCTATGATGATGAGCGGCTGCTGAACTTGGAGATCCAAACTTCGTTGCGAAGCAAGCTAGGTCTACCAACGGGCACTCTAGGATCAGTCGTCTCGATCGATTCGGACGGGGGAGTTTTTCCAGGTCAACAAATCGAGAGACAAGGGATCTCCGGATAGACACGTGAGACTCAGAGCTTTGCTAAGCTTCTATCGCCGGAGATCACGAAGAAGAGCGATCAGCAGCGGCGACGGACTTGTCCGAGCGCGATGGCGGCGGTGGAGAGGAGTCGCGTTTTTAGGGTTACGTCCCGGCTCGGTTTCTGATTCGCACTTTTACTGTTCAAAATACCCGAATATATATACTGTATATAACTCCAATATGACCGTTTGTGGGACCCACAATAGAAATCCCTAAATCCCGGTCCAGAAAATTGACAGCTGCAGAATCTGGTTCAGGAACATCCCGAGAAATCGCTAAGTGAAAATCGGCGAGAATCGCAGGTGATTCTCGACGAATCGGCGAGAATCACCAAGTGATTCTCGACGATTCGTCGAGAATCGCTAGTGATTCTCGACGAATCACTTATTGATTCTCAGCGATTTTCACTTGGTATCCATGATCTGCATAACCACTGGTTCGGCGAGAATCACTAGTGATTCTCGCCGAATCTTACTTAGCACCGTTTTGAGGTAGCCAGAAGGAGTCGGCGAGAATCACTAATGATTCTCGTCGATTCAGCGAGCTAGTGATTCTCGTCGAATTTTCCTTGGACGAATTTTCGTCTTCCACCCAGGAGCTGCTCCTTGACCCATCCATGCTCCTTGTCTTCTCTTGCATATGAACGGCCCTGTACTTGAAAGTAAGTGCACTCCAATAGAGAGAGTACACGTAGGCCAACACACTGATCTGCTCAACGAGGGATTACGTCTTGCAGACCCGTGTATATTGACCTACTGCACCCTGACATTGGTGTGCACTTAGCATGGAGTAGCTGCAAGTACAACTTAAGATGTTTCATCAAATACATTGTGAATTCATCTTAGCTTGACAGGTGGCTTCCTCAAATCCAGGTAATTGTGGATACAATACCCAACAATCTCCCCCTATTTGACGAAGCCAAAACCCTACTAGCTAAGATGAATAACACCTATCAAATAATAAACATAGCATTCAGAAATTAAATATGCAGCACAAGAGAATATATGCAAGCAGATCAGGACTTGAGTCATTCACAAATTCAAATATATATACCAATATATATACATATATAATCTCAGAATTGTTCATATGATAACAATAATCATTAAGTGTTCTTAAGACAAAGTGACAAGCTATAAGTTATTGACTATTTTTCCTTAGCTAAGTCACCCTTAGGATTTTGAGCCAAGTACTTCTTGCTTTGCCTCTCCATGTATTCTTTGGGCTTCGGGTAATACCTAGGAGGAGGAACTTTATCTGCATCCTTGTTGTTTCTGAAAAAGATGTTGCGTTTCGCTTCAAACGTTTTGTGCGTTTCCCACTCATACTGGCTATATACTTCGTTTCGATTGATCTCTCCTCTTTCTTGCAGCCAGAAGGTGTCTAAGATGATGTTCCTTGAAACTGGACTCCATCTTTCGTTTCGTACATCCTCCTCACTCATTCTGATTCTCTTCTCAGCTGGAGTCTCCTTGGAGGTCCCTTCCTGAACTTTTCTCTTTCCCCTGGCTTTTGCTAAGGCCTCTTGGTCAAACATGCTCCTCAGTTTAGCTTTGGAGAGAGCCCTAGCATCAGCGTCATTTGTGGGAACATCTGCAGCACTTGTACTTAAATCCTCAGCAGCACATACTCCCTCAGCGGCCGTAGATGTCTCAGGAACATGAATACTTGCAGGATTGTCAGGCAGAACGACGCCTAACGTACCTAACGCCTGTTGGAGCATCCACCAGCAGCTCTCATAGACATATTTGCTTGATTGTGCGAAGTGTGTGCTCATGCTTTCTTTAAGCTCGGCCAACTTAGCTATATACTCTTTCTTCCCCTTTTTGGCTTCGACAGCGATGCAGTTTGCATATGAGTGCAGGGAGTCATCAATATGCTTGGTGGTCTTGGAGAATTCAGAGACCAAGGCCTGCTGATTGGCGTTAAGAGTGACCATATTACCGTCAAACTTTTGAATGTTGTTGGCGATAACATGTGCATTCTGATTTACGACAGCAAGAGTATCAGTGTTCTTTTTCAATCCGGCCATAAGGAGTGTGACAGCTTCGCCGGCCGCGGTATACTTTTCTTCAAATTTCTTCTCCATCACGTCCAGTTTATGGTTGATTTCCACCATATTCTTGAGCATCAAATTTTCAGAAGTCTTAATCCTTTTCAGCAGTGTATTCTGAGCGTTAGCAATGGAGTCTTTGAGTTCATTCACAATTCCCTGAATGACATTTACTGTGTGAGTGGCTAGCTCATCTCGTAATGGAATAGTCGGAGGCACTTCTTGGCCTTGCTCTTCAGCAGACGCATCTGTAGAGCTGGATACAATCACAGTCTCTAATGGAGGAATGCTGGCGGCCGCTGTAGATTTGTCTGACTCCCCCTCCACTAGTGCAGGCTTGTCAGATGGAGGTTCAACAGGATCCGGATGCTCCAATACTTCATGCCCCTCAGTCCCATCTTCCTCTCCGTCATCATCCAAGAAATCATCTATATCAGCAGCCTCTTCCAATTCTTGGTCAGCAGTTTCCAGTACAGCATCACTTTCTTCTTGAATTTCGGCCACAGCAGCCCTGGCCACCTGGGAGATTTCAGATACTACATCAGTATGCGAGGGTAGAGGCTCCCCCTCGATTCCTGCAGTCAGGGTATCAGGAATTTCACCGGGGGTTACTGCTGGAGATACTCCCTGTTGCTCTTCCACTGCAGTCTGCCCAATACGCCTCTCCCATCGATCAAACACACTTGTGTCCTTCTTCTTCAAGTAGTGGAGAGGAACACCCTTACTCATGTCGAATTTGTCTCAATTTAGCTGGTTTAGATATAGACTTAGGATGCGGCCAAAACTTGGAGAGCCCAAGGTGTCCTTGATCTTCTCGAACAGCAACTCCCCCCAGTTAAACCTCTTGCGGCAGACGACGGCTATCAGGATCTTGAACATATCCCCTGAGATATGGTCATGAGAGCCTGGATTGCAGATGAGCACCTTTCCAATAATGTCGGATAGGAGCTTCCCTTCTTCATTCATCTCTTTTCTCTTTATTGACCGAGTTCCCCGTGGGAGACCGCAGAATAAGAGAGTTCTGGTTTTGTCCTCGTCCTCCAGATAGTCCTCATGCTCCGAGCTAGAAAGCTGCAGGTAGCGAGTCAGCTTGCTGGCAGACAGCTTGACCTTTGCCCCAGCCACCTTGCTTTTGATTACGGAGTTGCCATTTCGGAGTCTTGCGGTAGCGAAGAACTCCAGCACCTCTTTGTCCAGGATTTTGCAAGGGTGCTCCAGGATGAATGTTAGCCCAGCCTCTTCCAACATCAGAATGATGTTGCGGAATTCGTCCGAGGCGTGAGAGAACCCAGTCCGAACAAGCTCGCAACCAGTGACCAACCCAGCAGTTGTCCTTGGGGCCATTGCAGATCTAGAGAGAGAATCCATACTCTAAGCGTTAATGAACATACAAAAAGAAAGCGTCACTAGTGAGAGCGTCCAAGTACGGGTGAGGAAGAGGTTACCTAAGGGCTTATACGGAAGTGAGTTGGTGAGCTTCCTGCGAGAACTCTTCCTCGAGCGTCCTTTGGGAAGACCTTCGGTGGATAGGAGAGTTTCCTGCGGGGTTCGGCCTTGCTAGAACCTTGCGAGAACCTTCTCGATTTGACGATGGACCTTGCAAGAACCTTGCGGTCACAGAGACACTTCGCGATTTGACGAGAAACTTGCGAGAACTTACGGGAAGAAGATGGAGAGCCGGATTCGTGTAGCGATGAGCTTCCTGCAAGGGTCGGCGGGAATCAACGGGAGTTTGCGAAGGTGGTGCGACGAGCTTCCTGCGGGTCTCTGCGAGTCGGCGGGAGAGCTCCTGTGGGTTTCGGCAAGTCTGCGGGTTTCGGCGAGTCGGCGGAAGACCTCTTGCGGGATATCTGCTGCGACGTGAGGCAGGATTCGTGAAGAAGGCGAAGGGTCGGCGTGATTTGTCTAATTCGGCGAGATTTCAAGTATATAATGGGTCGGCGGGATTTGTCTAATTCGAAATTGAGAGGTTTCTTGACTAGGAATTTTCACGTTGAGACGCATTGCAACATTTTTAAATTCTTCTGATGTCAAGTCAATATAAAAAATGATAAATACATGTATATTTTAAAGTCAATCTATTTGGATTTGAATGAGGCTTGTCCAAAAACTTTTTGATGTCAATTGTGAGTTGTCGAGATTCACGATGACATATCTTCGTTAACTCTTTATTGATGTATAAAGATTTGCATGCATCGAGTTAATCTATCCTTAGAGGGGCCCACATACATGTATAAGCATAAGTATAAATATACACATGGATAGAAATATATATATATATTTTAATTGAGGATGGAATATGACACAAGTCCTTGAACTGATCAAGATTACCTGGGATTTTGAGAGTCATCGTCTTAGTCCCACAGATAGAACACATTAGAGGCTCAATGTGAGTATGCTCAAACAGATATCACATCTGTTATTGCAGACGCTTGTTCCAAGGTAATCTTGAGCCACCTACTGTCTAGGTCCCATTATATTCACGGGAACCTAGACTACCCTGCAAAAAAGAATTACTTTACCTTAGGAACCCAAATCATATTGGGTCCTAGGTTCCTGTTAGCATAAGCACGCAACTGCCTTCCTTCAGAAAACCTGTCTGGAAGACTACCTCTGTCCCGAGAATGTGGATAAGCCCTTGTCGTGGGCACAGAGGGGTTGTGCCAACAGTCGATGGCAAAGTGTCCCACTTTGCCATAGCACCAACATGGGTGAATGTTGTATCGCTGTTTCTGACCTGATCTCGTGAGTGATGTAGTCACGGTCCTAGGTCTAAACGGGATAGGGCATGATCTTGTCACAAAAATTCCTCTTCCATTGTGACACGTGGAAGGGTGGAAAGAATGCATGTTGTGAGCGTTATGAGGACGGGAAGGTGGTGCCATTCTTTCAGGCATCTCCCTTACAGAGGCCCCATGGAACCTGACATCATGACTTCTATCCTCTCTATCCCGTGTCCTCGAGTGGTGAGAAGTTTTCTGTGAGCTGGGACATGCAGATCCACACTGTGTTGAGGCAGTGGTAGTGAATACGAAGGGCTCAGAATGAGCCTTAGGTATTCTCTCGTGGGTGGCCACCCCGGCCCTTGCACTCCGGGTGTCTCCACATGGGGATAGATCACCCTTGCAGTGACCACGACTATGCCTGTGGTCATACCTGAAGGCATGATGAGTTGCCTTCCTGCTTCGAGTGGGGGGTCGAAATACCGTTTCCCCATTTCTCCACGAATTGATAATCCGGGAGATCCACCCGTTTTCTTGCTTTCTCTTAATGGCATCAACCTTGGAGAAGTTTGATACTATTCTTTTCTCATTCTCCAGACTACTCTCTAGAGCTGAGATCTTAGAGTCCTTGGCCTTGTTGGACGCCAATTGGAGAACCAACAAGACCTTCAGTCGAGCAATCTCTTGAGCTTGCTCCTCAGCAAGTAGATTGCTTGACTGAAGGGCTCTCTTCAGGGAATCAGCATTTTCTGAAGGAGGGCAGTTCGTGTCTTCAGAAATTTCAAGAGATACGGGGCAGGATGAAGAAGTTACCTGCACTTCTGTGTTATTGTCGTTAGATCCAGTGACTATTGTTTCATCCACATCAGAGCTGTTTTCCTCACTGTCCTCTTCAGTCTCTGACACGGACACTGGAGCTCTGATGCAGTCCGAGGGATCCTTGCCTTCATCTTCAGAAGTGAGGACCCCCACATACGCTTCATCCTCTGATTGACAGCATATTCCAGCTTTCTCTGACCCCCCATCAGCTCAGAGATCATCATCCACAGAGATTTAGCCGTTCTACATTTTTCCAATCTAGAGCGAGAGGCTCCAGACCAGATATCCATGATAATTTGACGAATCCTCTCGTCCAAGTGAAATAGTGATAGTTCCGTCTCTGACATCTCAGCAATGCCCATGGGCACTTGGATCCCAGAGTCGGAGGTCTTCATTGGAATAAACGGACCCTCTTCCAGGATGAAGGATGCTCGAGGATTGATAGCATCAAGGTGAAATGACACTCTCATTCTCCAGATGGGATAATAATCCTTTGTGCATGCGGGGAGTTTGAGTGGCGGTATCTCATAATCCAGATCCATGCTTCTGACACTGGTGGCAGGATTCTACTCAAGGTGTTAACCTTTTTGAAGAGCAACCTGCCTCTGATACCACTTGAAAGTCCACCTAGTGTAGGCAAAGTGAACCTATGGGGGGGAATAGGTGACGTGTAGTGCTTTTGCGGAATTTACGAATGTACCTGCACAATAAAAATAAACAGCACAGCACACAGAAAACACAGGCAATTTATAGTGGTTCCCCGACTTGGGTACATCCACTTTCCCCCTTCGACCTATCTCCCAACAAGGGACGACTCGGTCTCTTCTCCAACAGGATTGAAATCCAATCCCTGCACTAACGGAAGGAACCCTTCCACACGTGAGAGTCAACACTCCCACAAAACGGGTTGCACCCAACCCTTACAACACGGAACAAAAGTTCCTTTACAACAAAAGTAAATATAAAATGTATACGAGATACAAACTTCTTTCGGAGACTACGGTGTTCCTCTTCGTTCGACGACGTGTTCGTGAAGTCAACGAAGAGTCTACAACCTTGGTCTCTCTTGGAGAGGATCTCCCCGGAACCGGCGGCGGCAACACGAGCGGCGGCTAGCTTCGGGATCGGCGGCTATGATGATGAGCGGCTGCTGAACTTGGAGATCCAAACTTCGTTGCGAAGCAAGCTAGGTCTACCAACGGTCACTCTAGGATCAGTCGTCTCGATCGATTCGGACGGGGGAGTTTTTCCCGGTCAACAAATCAAGAGACAAGGGATCTCCGGATAGACATGTGAGACTCAGAGCTTTGCTAAGCTTCTGTTGCCGGAGATCACGAAGAAGAGCGATCAGCAGCGGCGACGGACTTGTCCGAGCGCGATGGCGGCGGCGGAGAGGAGTCGCGATTTTAGGGTTACGTCCCGGCTCGGTTTCTGATTCGCTCTTTTACTGTTCAAAATACCCGAATATATATACTGTATATAACTCCAATATGACCGTTTGTGGGACCCACAAACGAAATCCCTAAATCCCGGTCCAGAAAATTGACAGCTGCAGAATCTGGTTCAGGAACATCCCGAGAAATCGCTAAGTGAAAATCGGCGAGAATCGCTGGTGATTCTCGACGAATCGGCGAGAATCACCAAGTGATTCTCGACGATTCGTCGAGAATCGCTAGTGATTCTCGACGAATCACTTATTGATTCTCAGCGATTTTCACTTGGTATCCATGATCTGCATAACCACTGGTTCGGCGAGAATCACTAGTGATTCTCGCCGAATCTTACTTGGCACCGTTTTGAGGTAGCCAGAAGGAGTCGGCGAGAATCACTAATGATTCTCGGCGAATCAGCGAGAATCACTAGTGATTCTCGCCGAATCGGCGAGAATCACTAGTGATTCTCGTCGATTCGGCGAGAATCACTAGTGATTCTCGTCGAATCGGCGAGAATCACTTGGTGATTCTCGTCGAATTTTCCTTGGACGAATTTTCGTCTTCCACCCAGGAGCTGCTCCTTGACCCATCCATGCTCCTTGTCTTCTCTTGCATATGAACGGCCCTGTACTTGAAAGTAAGTGCACTCCAATAGAGAAAGTACACGTAGGCCAACACACTGATCTGCTCAACGAGGGATTACGTCTTGCAGACCCGTGAATATTGACCTACTGCACCCTGACATTGGTGTGCACTTAGCGTGGAGGAGCTGCAAGTACAACTTAAGATGTTTCATCAAATACATTGTGAATTCATCTTAGCTTGACAGGTGGCTTCCTCAAATCCAGGTAATTGTGGATACAATACCCAACACATCATAGCAGAGGACATTTCACCTCTTGCTTCTTTCATTTCCTCCCTAGCTGCCCAAATATCTGCTCTTTCTACTCCTCCCTCTTCAGTTAGGGGCTTGGCTCCAGTGTACACTGAAACCAGGCAGGGGGAGATACTCAATGAAGAAGCAACAGCAGAAATGGCAGCAAAAGCAACAGTAGTAGCAGCAGATGCAGTAGAAATAGATGAAGCTGCAGAAACAGAAGAAGCAGAAGTAGCAGCAGATGCTGATAAAGATTTAATTGATTTCATTAATTTTATTGAAACAGATATGGACATAGATACTGTGGATGATACATCAACAGAGGAAATAATACCTGCTGGTGATTATGTTATAAATCCCACAGTAGATCTATCCAATTTATTGAGTATTTTTGATATAACTTATTTGAATAATCTGCGAGCAGACAGCATCAAGCCATCTATGGCTATAGTCCCATACACCTCTCCCATAATCCCCAAAGTTGCCAAGCAACTAAAGGCCAGTTTTGCAGTAATAGAGACTCCAGCCATTCCATCTCCTCCCAGAGCTGTTTCACGCATTGTTTCATCCCCTACAACAGATATTTCTGCCCCAGTTTTTGTCATGGATGACTCACCACTGCTTGATCTTGATGCACTGATCATGGTAGATATGGAAGAGGAAAATAAGTCAGTTACTGAAAGCACTGAAGTGTACAGTTCTCCAGTTCCAGCTCCTCCTCCAGCTTCATCCCAGGCTGAGAAACCTGTGATATCCGCTGAAGCCCTGAAAGAGATAAATGCAATGTATGATAATCCTCAGGATTCTACTGATGATGATGATGATTATGAGGACTCAGATGATGAGCCCAAGAAAAAGAAAGTGACTAAGAAGAGGAAAGCTCCTCCACCTCCTGCTCCAAAACCCAATCCTACAAATGACACACTATACTATATACTTCAAAAGATCACACCTTATAAGGGCATGCCAGCATGGATGTGGCTGTCCAAGAATAAATAGAAAGAAAGGAAAAGGAGTAGAAGATATTCTCCTCCTCCATAGAGATTCATAAAGGACCCTCCTCCTCCTCCTCCAGCTGCTGGTGCTTCTAGTTCTTCAACTCAAAGGACTACCCTGTTTCAAACTTATCAAAGATAGCAGGGTAGGTCCTCATCTTCAGGAAGCAGCCAACAAAGGCATTATTTATCTGGCAAGCAGCACCAACAACAACAGTAGCAACATCAACAACAACAACAACAACAAAAATTCCATGAACATCAAAAGGCTGAAAGCCCCAAAAGACCTGCTTCCCCACCTGTACCATTTGAGGATCCAGAGACAGCTACAACAGCTAGGATGGACAGATTCCAGGAACTAGTTGGCCTTTCCATGATTAACAAAGCTAAAGCTAAAGGGAAGGATACCTCTCAATACTCTACAATGTCCAAGTACAAAAAGTAAGAACGAAACAGGTTTAATAAGGCTAACAAGTTCTTTAACGTTGATGATTATATGAAACTACATCCAGAAGTAGTACTTCTGAGGGCTACATCTATTAATATCATTGGGGTTGCTGACATGATAATGACCAATGCCCAAGCTGCATATCCTAACAGGGACATAAAGTTTACTCAGCCAGGTGAGAAGGCCAAAGAGGAAAAGCACAAGGAACAAAGGAAGAAGAAGTAAATTATAAACTATTTTCAGTTTTTCTGTTATTCTAAAAATTGCTTGTTTATATTCTGATACAAAGCTCTGTGTATATATATATCTGCTGCATATTTTAAATTTTTCATGCGAGATATATGTTTTATTACTTTGTTATTAATGTGAGTTTGTAATTAGTGACCTTACCCAAATAGGGGGAGATTGTTGGATCCCTAGTTAGATTTGGGCTAGGTTCACTAAGTTAGGATGTTTGACCCAACATGTATAGCTAGGGTCATGTATGAGTTCTAGAGTCTAGGCTATGTCCTTAGAGTCAACACCACACGGACCAGCCATCAACTGACTGCAGAACACTCAAGACTTAGAGAAATCTCAAACTCAGAAAATGAGTTCGGCATTCATCGAACTCAGCTCGACGAAAGTCGTGCTCAGGTCGACAAAATCAGAGATAATTCTCTGAGCTAAGCTGACGAACTTGAATCTCAGGTCGACGAATTCCAGAGTATACTTCAACACCAAGTCTAGAATTCTTCACACTTAACTCCAGTCGATGAACTTAATTCTCAGGTCGACGAACTTAGTTCTCAGGTCGATGATCTCTGGATATTCTACTTCAATATCTTATTCCAGAAACATCCAAGTATTTGAAGTCCAGCTTCACAATCCAGCCGACAAAGTTAGAATATCAGCTCGATGAATTTGGATCTTAGTTCGACGATTTCTAGAACATCTACTTCAACGCTATAAGACCAGAAACAACTAAGAATTCTAAGTCCAGAATCACACTCCAGTCGACGAACTCACCTTCTCATCTCAACAAACTTAGACCACAGTCTTGGCAAGATTTATCAAGTAACAGTTAGAAGTTCTCAGCTCGACGAAACTAGTTCTCAGGTCGACGAACCCAGGTCTGAGGACGATGATTTCTGGACACATTACTTCAACATTCTTAAGTCCAAGAAAAATGGAATTCTGTTATTAGGTCAACGAATTCATATTCTCAGCTCGACGAACTTGATGCATAGAATTGACGGGTCTAGAAAAAGTAGTTGTCAGTTCTTACGTCGACGATCTTGTATCTCAGCTCGACGAACAAAGGTTATCTGGTCAACGAACTTGACTTCTCTGCTCGACGAACTTTGGACACAGATCATAGAATTCTGCTCTACGAATTCTGTAAAGTTTCAGACTTAGAAACTTCCCTCCCTCCGTCTCTTTTCTATTGCAATAATTCCTAAGTAATCAATGTATAAATATTCTCTGAATATTACCGTTAGAAGCAAGCATTGATTACGGTCTTCATTAGGATTATTGCTTACCGTTTTTCCATGGGACAGTTGGGGAAACCAATCACTGCAAATATTCTCCAGGCTGTCAGAATTCAATACAAAAAGGAATTCAAATTTCAAAAGGCAATTTACATGGAAAATATAAAAGGGATTTTCTTTCTCTTCCTCAAAAGCTCTCTAACAGTAGTCAGAAATATACAGTGAACAAGAATTTTCTTCATCTCTCTCGACAGCACACAGAGAATATACAGACTACAGAGCTCACAGGGCAACAACACTGTCAAGAGACAAGAAGCCCTAGCCCTAGACTAAAGAAAGAACATCAAGCTAAAGAAGAAGAAGAACAACCATTCAAAACAAGACCCTTCTTCTGTCTTCATTCCAGGAATCTTCAAAGGACAACAAACATTTAATCTGTCAAGGAGTTCCTGGAATTCATCTTGTCAAAGCAAAAGCTTGAAGACCTATCACCCTGCAGCAAGGCTTCAACTTCCTGAACCATTCTATATCTCAGTGGGAGCCTTTGCTAACATCATTCTTCCACTAGAGTCTTCTCAGTTGTATCTGAGAAAGAGAATACAAAATCACTCTCTCACCCCCACTGTATAAAGGGTTCTAAACTCCCTTCAAAAGTTATTCCTGGTTGCAAGTCACCTGATCAAAAGACTTGAGGTTTGGTTTTTGAGCACCTGATCAAAAGCTTATTGGTGGCAGTCACCTGATCAAAAACCTGAGTGGATTCCTACCAGGGTGGTAGAAGAGTGGATGTACCCAAGTTTAGGGGAACCACTATAAAATTCTTGTGTTGTCTGTGTTGCTCTTTTTCTTTTGTTCTTGTTATGGCTGTGATAACTAGGTTGCTGTGTTTGTGGTTTTAATTTAATTCCTCCAGCACTAGAAATAGATTGATTTAATTAGCAAAATTTTAAAAAACCTAAATACTCTATTCACCCCCCCCCCCACCCCGCTAGAGTATTTTAGATGTAACCCTTACTTTCAAGGCACTCTTGACATCCATCTGTTAGACCTTGAACTTCTTGTAGGCTGCATAAACAAGAAATATCCTGATAGCTTCTAGTCTTGCAACATGGGCAAAGGTATGATCATAATCAACTCCTTCTTCTTGTCTATAACATTGTACTACCAGCCTTGCTTTTTTTTTTCTGATGATATCTCCTTGTGCATCCAATTTATTTCTAAATACCCATTTAGTTCCAATGACTAGATAGTCTTTGGGTCTTGCAACTAAATCCCAAACTCTATATCTTTCAATCTGATTGAACTCCTCTTGCATTGTAATAATCCAGTGGGGATCTTACTCTGCATCCTTTAAGGATTGGGGCTCAAGTTGAGATATGAAGCAAGCGTGCATCAAATCTTGATTGAGTTGATGCTTTGTTTGCACACCAAATGATATGTCTCCAATCACTTGAGATATAGGGTGATCTCTAAGTGTGACAAGATCAGTTAGAGGAATTTGTTTAGCAACAACATTTGGAATTAATTCCTCTTGTGGCATTATGTTTGTTGTTCGTGGTTCAGCAATCATTTCATTTAAATCTTCTTCACTGTCTTCTTCAATATGTGGAGAGGGATGTGATGTAGCCTCATTGGTGAGGTTTAAATCATCCAATTTCCTACATAGTTGGGGTACCTGCAATAAATTTTTGGTAAAAGAATCCTTCTTCTTATAAAACATGTTAGCTTCATCAAAGGTTATATGTATAGATTTTTTCATTTTTAAAGTTGATTTATTAAAAACCCTATAGGCCTTGCTGACTTGCGAATATCCAAGAAAAATTCCCACTTCAGCTTTGGCTTCAAACTTTCTGAGATGTTTCTTGTTATTATTATGAATATAACACCTACATCCAAATATTCTAAAGTAATCTATTTTAGGTTGCTTCCTTTGAGTAGTTTATAGGGAGTCTTGCCCTTAATTTTATGTATTTAACTTCTATTCAGATATAATTTATTGTGCTTACAGCCTCTGCCAAAAAGATACGGGCAAGTAAGCATCTACATGCAATGTACCTGTAGCTTCAATGAGGGTTCTATTTTTCCTTTCTGCTACCCCATTTTGTTGAGGAGTTCTAGGAGCAGAGAAGCAAGGTCTGATACCTTCCATCTCATAGAATTCTTGTATAGGAAGAGATTCAAACTCAGTACCATGATCACTTCTGATCAATGCAACTGGAGTAGAGTACTCAATCTTTATGCTCTTAAGAAAGTCTGTAAGAACTTTAAAGTTATCTGACTTGTTTCTCGAGAAGAACACCCAAGTGAACCTACAGAAGTCATCTACAATATCTAAGGTATAAGATTTATCTCCAAATCTCTATACAACAATGGATCCAAATAGATCCATATGTAGCAGGTATAGAATCCTGGGTGAATGACTCTTATTAATAGATTTTAAGCTATTTTTGGTTTGCTTCCCTAATTGACAAGCCCTACAATGTCTTTCCTTCTTGTAGGGGCAAGAAGCCAATCCTCTAACAAGGTTTTCCCTATAGAGTTTAGCAATATTTTTAAGATTAACATGTCCTAATCTTTTATGACATAATTCATTATTATTATTGATTTGATTAAATAAGCAAATTTCTGACCTAGCAGCTTTGAAGTTTACTACATAGATGTTTCCTGGGCTAAGACCAGTTAAGACAGTTTTATTATCTACAGAAGATATAATGCAAGAAGAAAGGTTAAAGGATACCTGATAACCTTCATCACATAATTGGCTTATGGATATCAGGTTATGTTTTAGACCACTCACAAGCAACTTTCGTGAAGGTGACAGCTCCAATCTTGACATTCTCATAGCCTTCAGTCTGGCCACAGTTGGAGTCACCAAAAATCACCTTTGGACCAAGCTTGGACTTGAAGTTTGTTAAATTGTCCTTGCTGCCTGTCATGTGATTTGAGCATCCACAATCCAGATACTGTTGGATCCCTAGTTGATTTGGGCTAGGTTCAGTAGCTTAGGATGTGACCCATCATGTATAGCCAGGGTCAAGTTTGTGTCCTAGAGTCTAGGCCAAGTCCTAAGGTTCAATTTCAGATGGACCAGCTATCAACAAGACCATCAGAGACTCTAGAATTAAAGGTTTTCAAGACCAAGTCAAATGAGTTCGACGTTCATCGAACTCAGCTCGACGAAAGGTGTTCTTCGCTCGATGATCGTGAGACATTTCTTGGTGCTGAGCTCGACGATCTTGGATCTCTGTTCGACGAAGACAGAATTTCTTCATCAAGCTAAAGTCAGGACAAATTCAGAATTTTTCTAAGTCCAACTTCAAGCTTCGGTCGACGAATTAGTTTCTGAGATCGACGAACTTGGACCTCAAGTTCTCAGCTTCTCAGGTCGACGAAGTCAGCTTCTCAGGTCGATGAATGTAGTACTCTACTCGACGATTTCTGAACTCAGAATATTTGTGTCGACACTTAGGGTATGTGTTGACACCATACAATTTATGTCGACACCAGAGGATTTGTGTCGAGACCAGGATATCAGTCGACACCAGATTTATGTCGACACCATAAGATTTGAGTCGACACCAATATCAATCAGTCGACAATAGCTTATGTCGACACTGGATATCAGCAGATGCAGAATATTAGGCTAAGTCCACAATTTTTCTTCGCTCGACGAATTTGGATCTCAGTTCGATGAATACTGTCTGACAGTGATAATTATATGCTCGACGAATTTGATTCTCAGCTCAACGAATGAAGATTGTCTGTTCGACTAATGAAGATTGTCTGGTTGACGAACTCTCTCAAGCTCAGCTCGACGAACTCAAGCTCAGCTCGACGAACTCAAGCTCAGCTTGACGAACTCAAACTCAGCTCGACGAATTGTGTTCTTCGTTCGACGATTCCATATTAGGTCTTCTTCAGTTTCCTGTCCCGTTTCTTGGCGATGATCCCGGAGTTATTTATGCCAGATCTTCTCGGAATGTTACCGTTGGAACGCGCATTGACTATGGACTATTACATTCCGTTTTTCCATGGGACATTTGGGGAAATCATTGATTGCCGCTTCCTTTCCAAGGCCGACTGCAATTACTGCTCAACATTCAAATTTCGAATGCTCCTCAGTCAGTAAAAATAGAGAAGAAAAGAAAGGACATAATCAAGAAGTGAGATATTCATTCAGATACAGTCATTCAGACATACATCAGAAAGTCAATCAGACAAACAGAAAGATTGCACAGAAGAACAACCACACTGAAATCAAAAGGTTCTACTGCAATCAGTCTAACCAGAGAACAACTTCATCAAGAAGAAGAACAATATATTACTATCAAGAGTCTTCTTTTGTCAATTCTCAGGACAACTTTAAAGGACAATAAATTTCAATCTGTCAAAGAAGTTCCTGAAGCATCTCTGGTCCAGGCACTCTAGGTCTTTGAAGACCTATCACCTTGAAGCAGTGCTTCAGCATTCCTGATTAATTCAAGATCTCAGGGGGAGCAAACCTGCTAACATCAATCCACAAGTCTTCTCAGTTGCTTTGAGAAAGAGAAGACCCCATCACCCTCATTTCCAACTCCTATACAGGGTTTTAATTCCCTTCAAAATTATTCTGGTTGCAAGTCTCCTTCCAAAAGACTTTAGGTTTTGGTTTTTGAGCACCTGAACAAAAGCTCATTAGTGTCAGGCACCTGATCAAAAACCTGAGTGGATTCCTACTAGGGTGGTAGAAGAGTGGATGTAACCAGGTTGGGGAACCACTATAAAATTTCTTGTGTCGTCTGGTTGCCCTTTTCTTTTTTTTTGGCTGTGCTCTGTGATTGCTTAGTTTGCTGTGGTTATTTATTTGATTTGCTGACTTGTTCACTTAGGAATACAAAAAAGTTGTAAAAAGTTTGTAGTGAGCACAATACTCTATTCACCCACCTCTAGAGTTTCTCAGATCTAACCTGCACTTTAAATTGGTATCAGAGGGAGGTTGGTTAACATGCCACACCTTATTGGTTGTACAGGCTAACACCTGAACCACAAAGATCCATCTTGTTAGATCTGCCTGTTTGCTTTTGTTATTAGATTTATTTCTTCACAAGGCATGGCCCAAAATAAAGATTATGCAAGCATCAGACCTCTAGTTTGCAATCTTAACAAGTTTGCCATCTGGAAGGCAAGAATCAGGTTATACATGAATTCTATTGATGAGGATATGTTTTCTGTTATCTTGACAGGTGTACCTCCAGCACCTGCAGCTACAAGTACCTCAACAAACATGACTGCAGTACCTCCTCCAGAGAACAATGAAGCTTACAAGAAAGCCAAAATGGCAGATGCTAAAGCCATGAACATCTTGGCTCAAACTATGTCAGATGACATATTTCAAAAGGTGGCTGAGTGCACCTCAGCCAAGGCCATTTGGGATTCCCTCAACCAAATGGTAGCTGGCTCAACAGATGAGAGAAAAGACAGGAGATCAAACCTCATTTCCTTGTATGAGAATTTCGAAAAGGATGAGACAGAATCAGTGGCTGAAATGTATAATAGGTTAAGCTCAATCATCAATGAGCTCAAAACCTTGGATAAGGACATCACCCTGACAGAGGTGAATGACAAGATATTGATGTGCTTCCCCAGCTCTTGGGACTACAGAATCTGGCCAATCAAAGAATCCAGAAGCCTCAATGAGATATCTACTGAGTCTCTGCTAGGCAAATTAAAATCCTATGAGCAACTGATCAAATTAAGAGAAGCAGCAGAACAGAAGGCAACAACTCCAGTTAGGAAGGAGTATAGCCTTCAAAGCATCTAAGGAAAGTGAGACCTCAACTTCCAATGAGGAACTCATGAGACTCTTTGCAAAAAGGTTCTACAAGATGGCTAGAAAAGATTTTAGAAGGAAATCATCCAGACAAGATGACAAGCCCATGTATGACAAGACACCAACCAAGGAGGTTATGTGCTTTGGTTGCAGAAAACCTGAACATTACGTCTCTGAATGTCCAGAAAACCAGAAGAAGGACAAGAATAAAGAAAGAGACTCCAGGAGAAACACAGCAGCAGACCCTCTTCCATTAAATACAAAAAGAAAGACAAGGGTTTTGTTGCTGAGACATGGAGTGATATAGAAGAAGAAACATCTTCCTCCAGTTCAAGTGAAGAAGAGGAAGAAGCTAGATCCAAGGAGTTTTGCCTAATGGCAATTGATGCCTCCAGGAGCAATTCTAGATCAGAAGAATAATCTGAAGATGAAGCAGCCTCAGACTCAGAGGCAGATCAGATTCTTTCTACTTTTGATTTTAATTCTGATTTATTTAAAACTGAATTTAAAACTATGTGCTTAGACTTAATCAATTCAGAAAACAAAATAAAAACTCTTAGAGAAAGATTAGGAAATCTTGAATCAGTTAACTCAGAAAACATTAAACTAACAGATCAACTAACCTTAGCTAATGAATAAATAATCAAATTAAAATCTGAATTATGTGAGGCCAAACAACTTGAGCAATCTCTCAATGGGAGAAACCTCAAGCTGATGGACAATACAAGCACAGTGAATGCCAGTTTAAATGGCAAACTGGGCTTGGGTGCTTCATCAAGTTTTCCCCCCATAATAAAGAAAAATGTTCTTACAACCCCTATCAAGTTTATCCCTGCCAAAGGAAAAGAAAAGTTAATAGACAAACCAATTTCAGAAAACAACCCAAAACCCCTAGACAAGAGAAACAGAAAACAGAAAGCAGTTAATAAAAACAAAGGTCAGCAGCATTCATCGAACTCAGATCGACGAAATGTGGCCAGTTCGTCGAACCCAGATCGACGAACGCTGAACGCAAACTTCAGGTATAACAATTCGTCTAACTGGGATCGACGAACTGTGTATGGTTCATCGAGCAGAGGTCGACGAACTTGGGGCGCAGACAATAACTACTGTCATTCTCTGAGTAGAGATCGACGATCTCATCCCTATTCGTCGAACTCTGGTCGACGAACTTACAACAATTCGTCGAACCCAGAAAGACCAAACCTAAATCATTTCTCCTACAGAAATTCTAAACCAGCTAATAAGACATTTAATCCAGTAGCTGATTGAGTAATTCCACCTAGGAGATATCACCCCTTAGGTTATAAATCTCAACCTTCCTTATCAGTTATTTTCAGCTTTACTTTTCAACCAAATCAAGGACCCAAGGTAACCTGGGTCAAGAACAATTGAGTTTTGTTTTTCATTATAGGTACAGGTGAAGAGCTGTCCAAGGGTGAGTCAGACTTAGTACTTGGACAGTGGTTGCTCAAAGTACATGACAGGCAGCAAGGGCAATTTATCCAATTATAAGCCCAAGCTATGACCAAAGGTGATTTTTGGAGATTCAAACAGTGGCCAATCAGAAGGATATGGGACAGTAAAGATTGGAGCAGTTACCTTCAAAAGAGTAACATATGTAAGAGGACTCAAACATAACCTAATATCCATAAGTCAATTATGTGATGAAGGTTATTAGGTACACTTTAACTCTACTTCCTGTTCTATTATTGATAATGATAACAAAACTGTTTTAATTGGAATTAGACAAGACAACATATATCTAGTAGATTTCATTTCTGCCACAACTGATATCTGCTTACTGAATCTTACTAGTAATCAAAATGAGTTATGACATAAAAGATTAGGACATGTAAATCATAAGAATATATCTAGATTATCTAAAGACAACCTTGTTAGAGGCTTACCTTCTGGCCCCTACAAGAAGGAAAGCCTATGCAGTGCTTGTAAATTAGGTAAGCAAACTAAAACTAGCTTCAAATCCATTAATAAAAGTGATTCACCTAGGATATTGTATTTGCTTCATGTGGATCTATTAGGACCCATTGCAGTACAACGCCTAGGAGGGAAATCTTATACTTTAGTGATTGTTGATGACTTCTCTAGATTCAGTTGGGTAGCCTTTCTGAGAGCTAAGTCAGATACATTCAAGGTTCTTACAAATTTTCTCATGACCATACAGATTGAGTTTTCTACTCATGTTGCATTGATCAAAAATGATCATGACACAGAGTTTGAGTCTCTTCTTATGCATGAGTTCTGTGAGAAGGAAGGTATCAGGCAGTGCTTCTCAGCTCCTAGAACTCCCCAACAAAATGGGGTTGCTGAAAGGAAAAATAGGACACTCATTGAATCTGCAGGTACATTATTAGCAGATGCTTACATGCCTCTATCCTTTTGGGCAGAAGCTGTAAATACTGCTAATTATGTCCTGAATAGAAGTCTTATACATAAGCTGAAAAATAAGACCCCCTATGAATTATTTAAAGGGAAGAAACCTAAAATCACATACTTTAAAGTTTTTGGTTGTATATGTTACATTCACACTAATAACAAGGGATACATTAGAAAGTTTGAGGCTAAGGCTGAAGAAGAGATTTTTCTAGGATATTCCCAAGTAAGCAAGGCCTATAGGGTTTTTAATAAATCCACCCTTAAAATTGAAGAATCTGTGCATGTATCTTTTGATGATGCTAACATGTCTTATAAGGAGAAAGAGATTTCTACTAATAGCTTTTTGCAGGTTCCACCACTGTGTGAGTCTATGGATGGACTAAACCATCCCATGAGGTATCAACCCATCCTACTCCATAGGTTGCTGAAGATAGTGAAGAAGAAATTCAAGAGGAAGTGGCTGAACTTCACTCAATAGCTAGTACCATTCCACAAGAGGAATTAATTACAGAAGCTGTTGCTCAACAAACTCCACCAACTGATCTTGTCACACTTAGAGATCACCCCAGATCTCAAGTGATTGGAGACATTTCAGTAGGTGTACAGATAAGGGATCAACTCAACCAAGACTTGATGCATGCCTATTTTCTCTCTTAGATTGAACCTCTCACTATCCATGAAGCAGAGCAAGATCCCTACTGGATCATTGCAATGCAAGAAGAACTAAATCAGTTTGAGAGATGTAGAGTTTGAGATTTGGTTCCAAGACCCCTTAACTACCCAGTTATTGGAACCAAATGGGTCTACCAGAACAAGTTGGATGCTCAAGCCAACATAGTGAGAAACAAGGCTAGGCTTGTTGCTCAAGCTACAGGCAAGAGGAAGGAGTTGATTATGACCAAACCTTTGCCCCTGTTGCAAGGTTAGAGGCCATAAGAATCCTCCTTGCCTATGCAGCTCACAAGAGATTCAAAGTCTACCAAATGGATGTCTAGAGTGCATTCTTGAATGGAGTGATTCAAGAAGAGGTTTATGTAGAACAACCTCCAGGTTTTATCTCTCTAACTCAACCCTCTTTTGTTTTTAAATTGCATAAAGCTCTCTATGATTTAAAGCAATCTCCAAGAGCTTGGTATGAGACCTTAGCAAGCTTTCTTTTAGAGCATAAATTTACAAGAGGAACCATAGATAAAACTCTTTTCACTAGACATCATAAGGACCAAATATTGTTAGTATAAATATATGTGGATGACATCATTTTTGGGTCTACTGATCCCAAATTATGCAAGAGGTTTGCTGACCTCATGCATTCTAAATTTGAGACGAGTAGCATGAGTGAGCTTTCCAACTTCCTTGGTATCCAAGTGAAGCAGCTCCGTGATGGTATCCTCCTCTCCCAAGCTAAATATGCTAAAGAGCTTATTAAGAAGTTTGGGATGGGTGATGCTTCAGGAATGAAAACACCTATGGCTACAAATGCTGTTGTGGATTCTGATGCAGCAGGGAAACCTGTAGATCAGAAACATTATAGGGCAATTGTTGGATCCCTATTATACCTAACAGCTAGCAGGCCTGATATAATGTTTGACACATGCCTTTATGTTAGGTTCCAAGTGAACCCTAAAGAATCTCACCTTATTTTCCTAAAAAAAATTTTGAGATATATAAAGAGTTGTCCTAATCTAATACTATGGTATCCTGTAGAGTCAGAATTTGAGTTAACTGGATACTCAGATGCTGACTATGCTGGATGTAGAGTGGACAGGAAGAGTACCTCTAGAACTTGCCAGTTCCTGGGTATGAGACTTGTCTCCTGGTTTTGTAAAAAGTAGACATCTGTGTCTTCACCAAGCCCTTGGATGTGAAAACTCATCTGTTCTTTATAAATCAACTGGGAATGATTAATGGAGAAGAGTTAACTTAGTTTCTGTCTGCATACGACGAATTTTCCAGAGTTTGTCGAACGGAGTTCGACGAATTAAGGAAAGTTTGAGAGATTCTCGTCGACCGGCGATCGACGAATTCTCTGTGTGGAAAAAATTTTCGTTGACTGGAGATCGACGAACTTTGCTTCAGAAGACGTTTCGTCAAATGGAGATTGATGAACTGCTTTCGATTCTTCTTGATAAGATCGACGAATTATCTGTTTATAATTTATTTCGTCGAGCTCAGTTCGAAGAATTGTTTCTTTTTCGTGGAATGGAGATTGTTGATTCATATTCTAGAAAACTTATATCTAGGTTTTCTTCGACCTCCGTCCGGCGCTTTCTGTTATTTTGCTCTTGATCGCCGTTTTTCTCTATGTCTTTCTTCCAGGTCATCAATGGAGACTCCAGCAAGCAACTTAGCCACAATGAAATTTGATACTAGTTTTGATATAGATTTTGATTCCTTCCAACATTCTTTATATTTTGGAACTGATAGAAGAACTTCATCTCAAGGACTTCATGACCAGAAGGTTTAAACTCCATGGAATGGAAATCAGAGAATGAGTGTATACATCTACAGTTTCTGAGGAAAATGTTCTGACCGACAATATCGGGAGTACTGCTGTTCCATTATCTCCCGCAATTCTTTCTGAGATATTTGGATTAGTGAATGGAGAAGATAAAATGGAAATGGATTCTGAAGAATTTGGTGACATGCTGAAGTTAATGGGGTTTACTGGAAGCAACCCTAACAAACTGTTGAAGAAGTAACTGTCTGCCGCGTACCAGTTCCTGGCGGACATTGTAGGGAAAGTGCTGATGGGCAAGCACTCAGTGCACGATTACATCACCCGCTACCAATTCCTGGTTATGTGCACTGTAGTGAACAAGAGACATGTCAACTAGGGCACAATCTTCTTTGAGTTGATAAAGAGAAAGAACAGCAAGAAGGAAGTATGTTTCGAAAGAATCCTGGGGATCTTCCTCCAGGAAAAGGCTGGTGAATTAATTGTCTCCCCGACCATTTTCATCAATGTCAGCAAGCGCCTCACCTGCGCCTTATTTGGCAGATGGGAGAGGACTATCTCCAAACCCTCCAAGGCTTCCTCCTCTTCCATCCCAGCTTCTGAGAGCACCAGGGCTGTGAAGGCCACTCCCCACCCTACTGAAGAGGTCATTCCATCTCCACCATCTCTTCCAGCACCCCTTCCACCAAAACAGCCTCCTCATGTGCCTACTCCTCTTCCATCTCCACCTCTTGACATTACCAACATTCCTACACCTCCAGCTTCACCTCATGAGACATCTATTCCTACACCTCCTCAGTCTTCACTTCCCCCTCATTTGTCAACCATTCCATCTTACAACATACCCACAGACACTATCATGCCAGATGCCCCCATTCCATCTGTTATTCCATCCTCCATTCCATCCTCTTCCCCTTCCAAATTTGATCCATCTACCATCATCTCCTTGCTCACTCCCCTCATCAAATCTCTCATCCAAGAGGCCATTACACCTCTTGTGACCTCCATCAATTCTTTATCTGCCCAGATTTCTATCCTATCTGATGCCCCCTCTTCATTCAGGGGCCTGGCTCCAGGTCTTCCTGAACCTAGGCAGGGGGAGATGCTCTATGATGAAGCTACAGCAGATGTAGATGCAGCAGCAGTAGCAGATACAACAGCAGCTCCCTCTACAGCAGTAGTTTCAGATACAGATGCTGATAGTTTGCCAGATTTTGATTCTGATTTAATTAAATTATTTAATTTTATTGATACTGACAATGTCTTAGATGAGTCAGTTGAGCAAATAAAACCTGTTGGTGATTTCCATTTACATCCCACAGTAAATTTGTCTACTTTATTAAGAAGTTTTGATATAGTTTTATGCAGTTTCTTCCAGCTGATTTTACTAAGCCTAGTTTGGCTATTGTCTCATATACCTCCCCAATAAGTCCAGCAGTTGCTAAGCAACTCTGTGACAGTTTTGCTCCTCTAGTTGTTGCTCCATCATCTTCAGTTATTCCAGAAGATATCTCAGTACCAAGTTTTTTTATGGATAACTCACCAATGCCTGATTTGGATGAGCTTATCCTGGCTGATATAGAAGAGGAGAATAAGGCAGTAGCTGAAAGCTCTGTCCCCACTGTTTCTGATTCCTTTACAGTCTCATCCTCTCTTGTTGCTGATATTCCAGTTCCTGAACCTTCTGACCCTCCTCCAGAAAAAGCTATTATTTCTGATAAAGCTTTGAAAGCTTTGGATGCTCTTTATGACATCCCTCAGGGTTCTGATTCTGAAGAAGCAGATGATGATGATGACTCAGATGATGATGCTGCCAGTAAGAATAAGAAGATATTGTCAAAGAAAAGGAAGGCTCCCCCTCCAGCTCCTAAGCCTAATCAAAATGCTGACACCCCTTACTACATTCTGCACAATGTAACTCCATACAAGGGAATGCCTGCATGGATGTGGTTGTCAAAGAACTAGCAGAAGGAAAGAAAGAGAAGTAGGAGATATTACCCTCCTCCAGTGCACAAATACAGGAAGGATCCTCCTCCTCCTCCTCCAGCAGTTTGTGCCTCTGGCTCCTCTAACTCTCAGAGATCTGCCCCATGCAAACATATCAGATACAATCAGGGAGATCTTCTAGAAGCAGCCAGTAGAGGCAGCCATCCTCTTCAGGATATTAACATCAACAGCATCAGTAGCAGCAGCAACATACCTCTGATGTACAGAAAGCTGACAGTCCAAAAAGACCTCTCTCTCCTCCAATTCCTTTTGAAGATCCTGAAACTGCAAATACTGCAAGAATGACTAGATATCAGGAGCTAATTGGACATCCTTGATCAATAAAGCCAAGGCTGAAGGAAAAGACATATCAGGTTTAACAATTATGTCTAAATACAAAAAGGAAGAGCTGAAAAGGTTTAACAAAGCAAACAAACTGTTTAATGTAGATGACTATATGAAGCTACATCCAGAAGCAGTTGTCCCTAGAGCTACATCATTGAATATTATTAGGGCAGCTGATATGACTATGACAAAGGCTCAGGCTTCAGATCCAAAGAGAGAAATCATCTTCCAAATCCAGGAGAAAAGAAAACAGAAGACAAACTTTTGCAGAAAAAGCCAAAGAAATAATCTTTATTTTTGTTTCATTTTTCTTTCTGCAATTGTTTTCAAACTATGTCCTGTGTTTAAACAAAGCTATGTATATATATCTGTTGCATGTGTTATAATTCTCTGCCAAATATATTTCTTTTCTTGCTTTATTTTTCTGTTTGTTTCTGTTTTGAGTCTCTGTTAGTGACCTCACCCAAATACGGGGAGATTGTTGGATCCCTAGTTGATTTGGGCTAGGTTCACTAGCTTAGGATGTGACCCATCATGTATAGCTAGGGTCAAGTTTGTGTCCTAGAGGCTAGGCCAAGTCCTTAGGTTCAATTTCAGATGGACCATCTATCAACAAGACCTTCAGAGACTCCAGAATTAGAGGTTTTCAAGACCAAGTCAAATGAGTTCGACATTCGTCGAACTCAGCTCGACGAATGGTGTTCTGCGCTCGACGATCGTGAGACATTTCTTGGTGCTGAGCTCGACGATCTTGGATCTCTGTTCGACGAAGACAGAATTTCTTCATCAAGCTAAAGTCAAGACAAATTCAGAATTTTTCTAAGTCCGACTTCAAGCTTCGGTGGACGAATTAGTTTCTAAGCACGACGAACTTGGACCTCCATTTCTCAGCTTCTCAAGTCGACGATGTCAGCTTCTCAGGTAGACGAATGTAGTACTCTACTCGACGATTTCTGAACTCAGAATATTTGTGTCGACACTTAGGGTATGTGTCGACACCAAACAATTTTTGTCGACACTAAAGGATTTGTGTCGACACCAGGATATCAGTCTACACCAGGATATCAGTCGACACCAGAAGATTTGAGTCGACACCAAGATCAATCGGTCGACAACAGATTATGTCGACACTGGATATCAATAGATGAAGAATATTTGGCTAAGTCCACAATCTTTCTTCACTCGACGAATTTGGATCTCAGTTCGACGAATACTGTCTGATAGTGATAATTATATGCTCGACGAATTTGATTCTCAGCTCAATGAATGAAGATTGTTGTTCGACTAATGAAGATTTTCTGGTTGACGAACACTCTTAAGCTCAGCTCGACGAACTCAAGCTCAGCTCGACAAACTCAAGCTCAGCTCGACGAACTCAAACTCAGTTCGACGAATTGTGTTCTTCATTCGACGATTCCATATTAGGTCTTCTTCAGTTTCCTGTCCCGTTTCTTGGCGATGATCCCGGAGTTATTTATGCCAGATCTTCTCGGAATGTTACCGTTGGAACGCGCATTGACTATGGACTATTACATTCCGTTTTTCCATGGGACATTTGGGGAAATCATTGATTGTCGCTTCCTTTCCAAGGCTGATTGCAATTACTGCTCAACATTCAAATTTCGAATGCTCCTCAGTCAGTAAAAATAGAGAAGAAAAGAAAGGACATAATCAAGAAGTGAGATATTCATTCAGATACAGTCATTCAGACATACATCAGAAAGTCAATCAGACACACAGAAAGATTGCACAGAAGAACAATCACACTGAAATCAAAATGTTCTACTGCAATCAGTCTAACCAGAGAACAACTTCATCAAGAAGAAGAAGAACAATCTATCACTATCAAGAGTCTTCTTCTGTCAATTCTCAGGACAACTTCAAAGGACGACAAATTTCAATCTGTCAAAGAAGTTCCTGAAGCATCTCTGGTCCAGGCACTCTAGGTCTTTGAAGACCTATCACCCTGAAGCAGTGCTCCAGCATTCCTGATTTATTCAAGATCTCAGGGGGAGAAAACCTGCTAACATCAATCCACAAGTCTTCTCAGTTGCTTTGAGAAAGAGAAGACCTCATCACCCTCATTTCCAACTCCTGTACAGGGTTTTAATTCCCTTCAAAATTATTCTGGTTGCAAGTCTCCTTCCAAAAGACTTGAGGTTTTGGTTTTTGAGCACCTGAACAAAAGCTCATTGGTGTCAGGCACCTGATCAAAAACCTGAGTGGATTCCTACA
Organism: Platanthera guangdongensis; assembly: GCA_039583875.1. Lineage (NCBI taxonomy): Eukaryota > Viridiplantae > Streptophyta > Magnoliopsida > Asparagales > Orchidaceae > Platanthera > Platanthera guangdongensis. The sequence goes on from CM077164.1 coordinate 125,204,873, forward strand.
AGGGTGGTAGAAGAGTGGATGTACCCAGGTTGGGGAACCACTATAAAATTTCTTGGGTCATCTGGTTGCCCTTTTCTTTTTGTTTTGGCTGTGCTCTGTGATTGCTTAGTTTGCTGTGCTTATTTATTTGATTTGCTGACTTGTTCACTTAGGAATACAACAAAAGTTGTAAAAAGTTTGTAGTGAGCACAATACTCTATTCACCCCCCCCCTCTAGAGTATCTCATATCTAACCTGCACTTTCAAATACCACTATTCCTCTGTAGTAAGATAGCCTTTCACCTGAAAGATAATAATTAGGTGTTCTTGACCCAGGTAACCTTGGGTCCTTGATTCTTTACAAATTTAAAACTAGAAATATAAGAACATTCAGGTTGGTTTTATATCCTTGGGGGTGAAATTTCCTAGGTGGAATTATCCATTGGGTAAATGGGTTTACAAATTCATTTGATTGATTAAATATTCTGGGGTAATTAAAGTTAATATTAATCTGAACTGGGGTCGACTAATTCTGATAATTTCATCAAACTGAGTTCGATGAATTGGGATGAGTTCGTCAAACTCCGCTCAGAGAATTTAAATATTCATTCTATGTGTCCCGATATCGTCAATTTTGGCTCGACAAACCATATTGGTTTCGTCGATCGCTGTTCAAAGAATAATTATAATAAAAAACTGCGTTCAGAGTTCGTCGACTTGAGTTCGACGAACTGTACACATTTCATCGATCTGAGTTCGACGAAATCTGTTGAACATTGTTATGCTTAAGGCTTTTCTTGTGCTTTCTCTTTTTCTTGGGTTTCTGATTTAATTCAGTTAGTTTGTTATTCTCATCTGTCTTTTCTTTACACTTTTCAGATATGAATTTTATGGGGGTTGAGAGAATGTTTTTCTAAATTAAATGAGGTTGGCTTGATGAAGCACCCAAGCCCAGCTTGCCATTAAGTCTAGCATTTACACTGCTTATGATGTCCATCAATTTGATGCTTCTCCCATTTAGGGATTCTTCAAATTGCTTATGCTCATTCAGTTTAATTTTTAGAGAATTAATCTGTTCAGAAGCTATAACTAGTTTATCTTTTAGTTCAATATTTTCAGATAATAGATTTTCTTTTCAATTAGCTTATCTCTGAGAAGTTTGATTTACTTCTCAGATTTGATTAGATCATTACGTAATAATTTAAATTCAGCTTTAAAATGTTCAGAAGTAAAATCAAAGGAGGATATTACCTGATCCTCTTCAGATTCAGAATCTTCATTTTCTAAATCTTCAGCTTCTGAAAGGTTGCCTGATGCATTGATGGCCAAACAAGAAACTTCTTTTGCTTTAGCTTCTTCTTCATCTTCACTGGAGCTGGAAGATGAAGATTCTTCTTCTGTCTCACTCCAAGTTTCAGCCATAAAGCATTTTTCTTTCTTCTTATGTTTACTGGAAGATGGATTGTTATAGTGTTTTGTGGAGTCCTTGTCTCTTCTTCTCTCCTTCTTCTGATTCTCTCGACACTCAGGAAGAATGTGTCCAGATTTTTTGCAACCAAAGCAGACAATTTCCTTGGTAGGAGTTTTGTCATATCTTTGTCTGTCATCTTATCTGGATGACTTCCTTCTGAAGTCTTTTCTGGCCATCTTATAGATTCTTTTCGCCAGCATGCTTAGGAGTTCATCATTTGCTAGAGGAGCTTTTGGTTCTTCAGATGACTTGAAAGCAATGTTTTGCTCCTTCCTTCCTGATGAGGAGTGATGCGTTGAACGACAAGTGTACCAGTCGCACAAGTAATATAAAATGGGTGAATGTCCCCAAATATAGATCTCTCAAGGAACACAGTAATGTGGAGTTAATTTTGAGGAGGACTTGAGATTGAAGTCCTTAGGTTGGTGTTTACGAAGGGGGTGGTTTTGATTGTTGCGAAAAAAGAAAATAAAACGCTAATAAACTACACCTATGCAATGCCTTTATGCAATGCTTCGCCAGGCGGGATGGAAGACTACACGAGTCGTTATGCACCGAATGGCTAGGCGGATGGACGAGTAGGCTTGCAGATGAGGTGGTGAGAATGGCGGAATGAGGGTCGTGAGCACCACGTCACTACGCACACCTCTAGCAATCGTTAGAGCGGCAGATCTGGATGTGGTGGCGAATTGAAAATGACACAGCTCAAGCAAATAACATAAATATAAAATCACATAGACATGATTTTATACAAAAATATATTACATTAACCACACTTCATCAAATACAAAGAGATCAAACTACACTACCATCAACAAAACAAGAAGAGAGTGTTCGAAATCGATCGGATCCGAAGTCTTGCTGAGGATTCACGGAAGGAATTGTCGGGTTCTCAATTTTCATCCTAGCTCGGTCCTCAACTTGGTCCTGGGAAGAGGAGGCTGTCACTAACTCCCAATGGACCCCTCTTCTTTGTGTCACGATCCAGTGGAGGATGGCTCAAAATTCTACTGGCTTGTTGGAGAATGCTAGATCAAAATCTTCTTGAAGCTCAAGGATGAACGAGGAGGCCGATAGGAAGCTCTGGCTTTAATTTGGCATTGAAAGCTTGTCAGGAACCCTCTCCATGGTGGAGAACGAAGGGAAAGGGCGAAACTTTTCCCTAAAAAGGCAGCTGGAATGGAAGAAATCCAATCTTCTCAAATGGAGGAAAATCTGCGCTTAAATAGAAGCAGGTTAGAAAAATAGTCACGCACGGTCTGGCGCACGACCGTTCGCTAACTGTGCATTTTTAACTTCCAGGCCAAGCTTGCGGATGAATATGCGTTGACTCGTGCGTTTTACTCCTACACGGGCACTTCCGCCCGTGCGTTAAGTAAATCGTACAGCTAAAGACAGAGCGCAGGAAAACAAGATACTACAGGGGAACCATGCTTTTTACACGTGCACGGGCACTTCCACCCAAGCATGAACAAATTGCACGATTAACCGCAGATTGGTATAGACAAGAAAGCCACAGGAAAACCGTGGGTTTCATTCCCGCAAGGTTCTGAAGAAACCGTGCGTTAACCGTGCATGAAGATTGTCGAGCTCAGCTCGACGAAATTCGTCGAGCTCCACTCGACGTTTATCCAACTCGACAAAAAGAACGATCGGGCACAAACCGTGCATGAAGGAAACGCACGGTCGTGCGTTTTCCACCAATCAGAATTCCTGCCTTGGGAAAACTCACTACCTGCACGAAAATGAAACCAAGCTGGAGCACAAGCTCCCAGCACCAAAATGTAAACAAAATCAAACAGAAAGAGCCATGAAGAGCACCATGTGCTTAACCCCAACAACAGAATGTGCAATTGCACACCCCTGGCCCAGAATAGTGCACAAAATGGTCATAGACTTGCCGATGCAAATATAACCGAATATCGGTTGAAATGCGGTGCACGAGTGAAAAAACAAGCTCGGATGAGAACGAAAAAACCTATAAATATCGGACTCATCACACCCCCCAGACTTTCATGTTTGCACGTCCCGAACAAAATCTATGCAGATAAGGAAAATAAACTAGCTAACATAGAAATTGAGATACAGAGTAACATGCAAAGTTGCATGCTCGCACGGTTAAAAATATAATAGATGAAATTTCCAAGTATACAAAATAGTTTGTACTTTTCACGATGAGTTTCTAGAGTTTATTAATAATCAAAAATGGAATCACGGTGAATCTTCCGGTCATGTGTAGGGATAAAGTAGACTAATCGCTAGGGCGAGCATTGCCAAATATCGGTGCGCATGATAGCCTCCAAAGGAATGCACCAATATCGGTGACCATATGTTTGCCCGTTTGCACTCTCTCCACGACACAAGTTTGGTTCACCACGAATTAGTAGGATTTTAGGTGAAGAGATGGGGCTTGGGTTTCGGTGAGGTAAACAAAGATAAATAAGAAGCCTATGCTGTAACTGCCCGATTTTCAGCAGGCCAATTTTCGGGTGACACGGCCTGGGACACGGGCGTATCCCAGGGCGTATCCTGCATATATCGAGTATCGAGAGGAACAATCGACGAATGGTCGACAAATTTTGGTCAACGATTGTCGAGCTTAGGACACGGCTTGTGACACGGGCGTGTCACAGGGCGTGTCAGCGCATTCGACGAACGTTGCTCGACGATTGTCGAGTGTCGAGCTGCGGTCGACGTTTGTCGAGTACAGTGAACACGGCCTGTGACACGGGCGTGTCACAGGGCATGTCCCTTCGGTTCGACGAACTCAGCTCAATGATTTTGAGCTGGGGCATGTCGAAGTGCTGTGTATGTGAACACGGCCTGTGACACGGGCGTGTCACGGACCGTGTGAGTCTCGGGTGATTTTGGGATTTTTTTCCAGCCTAATGAACACAGCCACAAACACGGGCGTGTCTGAAGGCGTGTTGGGTGACACGGCCCATGACATGGGCGTGTCACATGCAAATGTCACTGGTTTAGATAAGTCAGTTGAGCACCGCTTGAGGCACAAGTCCTGGGACACGGGCGTGTCACAGGACGTGTCAGGCAAATTTAGGCGTTTTTGGCAAATTTGTGGCCGTCCATTCCTTCAGCTGGGATCCAAGGGCTGAGCTTCTTTCCTATTTCCTTAAGGCCGAAAACTGAGAACATATTCTCATTTGATTAGTGCCTTCATCTTTCTAAAAGTTAGAGAGAGAAAGGAAGAGGAAAAAGGAGGAAGAAGGAGAAGGGCTGCTGCTGGTGGAGCGTGAGAGTGTCAAGCTGCGTTCCGAGGCTGACGTTGCGGAGGAAAAGCTCTTATGAGTCGTTCAAGCCAGCTTAGAGTTCATGGCACCAAAGAGGGCTTCAAGGGTAACGACATTTCTTCCTAGCCATGTGAAGGCTTCCTTTTGGCATATGTTTGTGATTCCCCCCACCAAGAGGTGGCTGATTTTGGGAGTCTTTGGGTGGATGCATGAAATCCCCTTTGTTGACATATAGATCTGGAAATGGAATACGGAATTGGCATGCTGTGTGAAGCCCATCTGGACAGGTTGGTCTAGATTGGTGATGTTGCATATGAACCAGAGAAGACTCCGTGATAAACGTGTAGTTTAAGGAGTCAACGGGTTATGCCTGTGAAGGGTAGTAGTAGGAAGTACTGGAGTGGTAGTCCAGGAAAATATCTGTGTTATGCTTGTGCTATTGGGTCGTACCTGTGACTGTGTAACAAGAAGTACTGGTGTATCCAGGAAAGACCATTTGTAATGCTTGATGTTTTCGGGTGTCCACCTGTGAAGATAGTAACAGGAAGTACTGGCGTGCCCAGGAAAGACCCTTGACATTTGTGATCTTGCGGTGTCGTACCTAAGAATGAGTAACAGGAAGTACTGGGGTGCCCAGGAAAGACCCGCTGATATTGTGAGATGAATGGGTGTAGAGAAATACCGAGGCTGAATGCCAAGAACAGGATTGGTGAGACCGACCCGCGCCTTTGATTAAGCCGCGAGTACGCCGTACTCAGTGAAGGCAAGGCGATTTGAGCAACGGGGGGTGGAGGATCTGACCTGCTTTATGTCCGTCCGATGTGGACTAGAATGTGTGGTCTGTTGGAGCGCATAGCAAGAGTCATAGGCCTGCGCTCCATGACACAATGGGGGCTACGGGCCATCGCGGTGTAGTAAGACTAGAACTCCTGCTGCATGCCATGGAGTAAATGCTCAAGAAAGTTACCGTTGGGTTGTGACCCTGATACTGTGGTGGGCAAGTGCTTTGCCAGAACACCAAGAATGTGCCCTGAGTGCACAGACCGTTGGGCCGGGTGGCGAACAGTTGTGATGGCATGTGTGCGTGAAAGCACATTATATGAATATATTGCCATGCTTGTGATATAATATGCCTGCAGGGAAGATTACCACTGCCCCGAGAAAAGGGGTAGGGTCTTTATAATAGGGTCAGCTGAACGCTGACCGTTGCTTCTATTTGCCACTTTTGGGTAGATTGTCCCTGTACAGGTGCTGGAGAGCCAAGCGGGATTTATAAAGGTTGAGGTCCTTGCTATTTCTGCTGCTGCTACTGCTAGCCCTCGAAGGCTATTTGGAAATGCTTGTTGTGTTTACTTTTATTGTGGCCGGCCTGCGCGCCAATGTTGGGGCCACTATTTGAAAGCCTTGTAAGGACATAAGGCCAATGCTGGTTACATGTTGTAAGACATTCCTATATGCTATAAAATATGGTGTTTTATTTGTTGGACATTCAATAGAGGAGTTCAAGTTATAGTAAAGGCTTCTGCTAGAATACTTTGTGATAGGTGCGCTGCGTTACTCTGGTATCATCCCGTACCTTCACCGCCTGTTTTGTGATATATGCTGTGGGGCCCCGGCCGGACCTTCTAGGATATACCATATGAATGGATGGGGTTGTTATATTTTTGGTATCAGCTGTCTTGGTCTTTCCCTATCAAAGTCATGGTCGACATCTTTTGTAGGGTGGCAAGCACGTGTTTGTGCAAACCAAAGCATACGAGTGAACTCCTGAATGTCCATGATAGGAATGCAAATTTGTTGTGTTTGGGGAACCAATGTTTGGCGAGCACGTGTTTCTGCAAACCAAAGCATACTCGTATCTGCTATAATTGTGGCCGGATGGGGCATATTGCTCGCGATTGTCGGGTACCCCCAAAGAATGAAAAGAAGGCGGGAGCGTCGTACGCAGATAAGGGCAAGGCAGTAGTGGACTCCTCTGCCTCGTAGGCGCAGCCCCGGGTCTACAATCTTGGCCTGCATGAGGCCATCACGCAGAGTGACGTTGTCACAGGTATGAGTTAGTTTTGCATATGTTATTGCTTGTATGCTTTGCTTCGTGCATATGTGTTTACGGTTTGTGTGTGTGACATGATTGTCACAGGCTTTGTGATGATTCGGGACACGCTGGCGCGAGCACTGTTTGATATGGGTGCATCACATTCTTTTCTGTCTAGCGAGTTTATAGCGCAGCTTGGGATACCTAGTCGTGCAAAGACAGATAGCGTCAGAGTGGTGTTGCCGAATGGCTGTTGGATGCTTGCGGATCAAGCTTGCGATGTGGCGGTCCAAATAGGAAGTCGGGATTTCAGTTTGACTGCTTCTGTTTTGCCAATATCGGAATTTGACGTGATTTTTGGTATGGATTGGCTTGCAGAGCAGCATGCCATGATTGATTGCCAGTCCAAAGAGATCACGTTGGGCCAGAATACCGAACAGGAGACAAAGTTCGCGGGTATGCGAGGAGTGGGCGAGACGTTGATGTCTGCACTCCAGGTAGTCAAGGCTGTTCGGAAGGGTGCGGAGTATTATTTCACACTGATTCAGGCTATTGAGCCTAAGGCCAGTGTGTACGAGGTTCCGATTGTGGCGGAATTTACAGATGTGTTTCCCACGGATCTCCTTGGGCTACCACCCCAGCGGGAGATTGACTTCACGATCGATTTGCTGCCAGGTGCGAAACCTGTGGCCTGCTCGCCATATCGTGTCGCGCCAAAAGAGATGGCTGAGTTGAGGGTCCAATTACAAGAATTGTTGGAGCAAAGTTATATACGCCCAAGCATGTCACCTTGGAGTGCGCCTGTGCTTTTTGTAAAGAAGAAAGATGGTGGGTTACGGTTATGTATTGATTACCGTGAACTGAATAAGCTGACTGAGAAGAATAAATATCCGATACCCCGAATTGATGAGTTATTCGATCAGCTAGTGGGCTCTACCGTCTATTCGTAGTTGGACCCGAAGTCTGGTTATTACCAGTTGAGAATTCGGGAAGGTGATATTCCCAAAACCGCATTTGGAACGCGTTACGGGCACTATGAGTTCACAGCCATGCCATTTAGACTGTGCAATGCGCCCTCGGTGTTTATGGATTTGATGCACCGCACATTACGAGAGTACCTGGATCTGTTTGTGATCGTGTTCATTGATGATATCATGGTGTACTCGAAGTCAGAAGCTGAGCATGAGACTCACTTGCGGTTGGTGTTGAATATGTTGAGGCAAAATCAGCTCTATGCCAAGTTCTCGAAGTGCAAGTTTTGGCTATCGTCGGTGGCTTTTCTGGGCCATGTGGTGAGTGGAGCGGGCATTGCAGTGGATCTAGCGAAGATAAGGGCCATACAAGAGTGACCAATGTTGTCTTTCGTGGCCGAGGTCAGGAGTTTCCTTGGACTTGCGGGCTACTACCAAAGATTTGTTGAAAACTTCTCGCGGATTGCTTTGCCGCTAACCACGTTGACGCGAAAAGATCAGAAGTTCGTTTGGACGCCAGAGTGCGCACGAGCTTTTGAAGAGCTGAAGGTTCGGTTGATCACGGCGCCGGTGTTGTCTTCGCCAAGTGGGATCGATGGATTTGTGATTTATATTGATGCCTCAGGGAGCGTCTTAGGCTGCGTTCTTCTGCAAAATGGTAAGGTAATTGCTTATGGCTCACACCAACTGAAAGTGCACGAGCGAAATTATCCCGTCCATGACTTGGAGTTAGCGGCGGTGAGTTTTGTACTCAAGTTGTGGCAACACTACCTTTATGGAGTAAAGGTGGAAATCTATGCAGATCACAAGAGCCTAAAGTACCTATTGGAGCAGAAAGACTTGAACATGCGACAACGAATGTGGTTGGAGTTCCTTGGGGACTACACATTTGAGATTCACTATACTCCCGTGAAGGGGAATGTTGTTGCGGATGCCTTGAGTTGGAGAATGCCGGCTAGAGCGAATTGGTTGTAAAGGCATGTTGAACATCTTATCCAGGAACTGGAAGGGTTACAGATATATTTTATTGACAAGAATTCCACTGCCACTGCATGTTTGAACTGGACCGAGGTGCAATGTGACCTTGCGGACCGAGTTCGACGAGCAATAGAGTTGGATGAAGATCTCTTACGCTATGTTAACGAAGGTCCAGAAGGCAAATTCTCCTGGAATGACAGTCTTTTGCAAAAAGAGGGCCGTTTGTGCGTCCCGAATGTGGGTAAATTGAGGGAAGAACTGATGTATGAAGCACATTATACAGAGTATTCCATTCACCCCAGTAGCACGAAGATGTTCAACGATATGAAAAAGCTATTCTGGTGGCCAGGGCTAAAGAAAGATGTTGCCCTCTATGTGGCCAAATGCCAAATATGTGCGATGGTGAAGGCGGAATGCCAAAAGCCGGGCGGTTATTTGAAGTCGCTGCCGATCCCAGAGTGGAAATTTGATGATATTTCCATGGATTTTGTGCACGGATTGCCGAGATAGCAGCGAGGTAATGATTCCATTTGGGTGATTGTTGACCGGCTAACTAAAGTGACACATTTTCTCCCGAACAGGTGGGATGATTCAGTGGAACGTTTGGCAAAGATATATGTTGACCAGATTGTACGGCTTCACGGTGTTCCTCGGAGCATCGTAAGTGATCGAGATGGGTGATTCACGTCAAATGATTGGAGGCTAGTTCACCGACTGTTGGGCGCAAAGTTGACTTTCAGTACGGCCTTTCATCACCAAACGGATGGCCAAACTGAACGTACCAATAGAACGATGGAGGACATGCTCAGGATGTGCGCCCTTGACTTCCGCAAGAGATGGGAAGATCATCTCTATATGGTGGAGTTTGCGTATAATAATAGCTACCAGGCGAGCATTGGGATGACACCATATGAAGCGCTATATGGAAGGAAGTGTCGTACTCCCTTGGATTGGGTAGAAGCGGGCGAAGCTCAAATTTATAAACCAACTGACGTTGATGAAGCAAACTCAACCATACGGACGATTCGAGAGAAGCTACTTATTGCTCAAGATCGACAAGCTAAGTACTACAATGCCAAGCACCAAAATGTGGAATTTGAGATTGGCGATTGGGTCTACTTGAAGATCAAGCCCTTCAAAGGTGTCTCCCGGATTCGACGTTTGAAAAAGTTGAGTCCAAGATATTTGGGTCCATTCGAAGTGGTGGAGCGCGTCAGAGAAGCGGCTTATCGGCTAGCTCTGTCGGCAGACTTGGGTGGATTACATGATGTAATTCAAATCTCGGTGCTTCGGGAGGCCGTTAAAGATCCAGCCCAAGTGATCGCGGATGATCGTGTGCAGGTGGAGTATGGGCTAACAACGAGAGTTAGACCCATTCATATCGAGGATCGAGCCGAGAAATAGTTGCTGAACAAGATGATTGGCAAGGTTAAAGTCCGGTGGGACAACTGCGGCCGTGAAGAACTTACATGGGAGCGAGAGCAAACTATGCGAGAAGAGTTTCCAGAGCTGTTTCTGTAATCCGTGGAGAGAATTATGTTGTAACATAAAAATTTTAATGTTATCACTTTTTGGTTGCTGATTGCTGGTTGCCTTCCTGTGTCTTAATTTCGAGGACGAAATTTTTGTAGGAGGGGAGGTTTGTAACAGCTCGATTTTCAGCAGGCCAATTTTCGGGTGACATGGCCTGGGACATGGGCGTGTCTCAGGGCGTATCCTGCGTGCGTCGAGTATCGAGAGGAACAGTTGACGAATGGTCGACAAATTTTGGTCGACGATCGTCGAGCTTAGGACACGGCATGTGACATGGGTGTGTCACAGGGCGTGTCAGCGCGTTCTACGAACGTTGCTCGACGATTGTCGAGTGTCGAGCAGCGGTCGACATTTGTCGAGTACAGTGAACATGACCTATGACACGAGCGTGTCACAGGGCATGTCCCATCAGTTTGACGAACTCAGCCGACGATTTTGAGCTGGGGCATGTCGAAGTACCGTGTATGGGCACACGGCCTGGGACACAGGCGTGTCACAGGCCGTGTGAGTCTTGGGTGATTTTGGGATTTTTTCCAGCCTGATGAACACGGCCACAGACACGGTCGTGTCTGAAGGCGTGTTGGGTGACACGGCCCATGACATGGGTGTGTCACATGGGCGTGTCACTGGTTTGGATAAGTCGGTTGAGCACCGCTTGAGGCATAAGGCCTGGGACACGAGCGTGTCACAGGCCGTGTCAGGAGAATTTAGGGGTTTTTGGCAAATTTGTGGTCGTCCATTCCTTTAGCTGGGATCCATGGGCTGAGCTTCTTTCCTATTTCCTTAAGGCCAAAAACTGAGAACATATTCTCATTTGATTAGTGCCTTTATCTTTCTATAAGTTAGAGAGAGAAAGGGAGAGGAAAAAGGAGGAAGAAGGAGAAGGGCTGCTGCTGGTGGATCTTGAGAGTGTCAAGCTGCGTTCCGAGGCTGACGTTGCGGTGGAAAAGCTCTTGTGAGTCATTCAAGCCAGCTTAGAGTTCATGGCACCAAAGAGGGCTTCAAGGGTAACGACTTTTGTTCCTAGTCATGTGAAGGCTTCCTTTTGGCATATGTTTGTGATTCCCCCCACCAAGAGGTGGCTGATTTTGGGAGTCTTTGGGTGGATGCATGAAATCCCCTTTGTTGGCATATAGATCCGGAAATGGAGTACGGAATAGGCATGCTGTGTGATGCCCATCTGGACAGTTTGGTTTAGATTGGTGATGTTGTATACGAACCGGAGAAGACTCCGTGATAAACATGTAGTTTAAGGAGTCAACGAGTTATGCCTGTGAAGAGTAGTAGCAGGAAGTACTGGAGTAGTAGTCCAGGAAAATATCCATGTTATGCTTGTGCTATTTGGTCGTACCTGTGACTGCGTAACAGGAAGTACTGGTGTGACCAGGAAAGGCCCTTTATAATGCTTGATGTTGTCGGGTGTCCACCTATGAAGAGAGTAACAGGAAGTACTGGCATGCCCAGGAAAGACCCCTGATATTTGTGATCTTGCAGTGTTGTACCTGTGAACGAGTAACAGGAAGTACTGGGGTGCCCAGGAAAGACCCGCTGATATTGTGAGATGAATGGGTGTAGATAAATACCCAGGCTGAATGCCAAGAACAGGATTGGTGAGACCGACCCGCACCTTTGATTAAGCCACGAGTACGGTGTACTCGGTGAAGGCAAGGCGATTTGAGCAATGGGGGGTTGAGGATCCGACATGCGTTATGTCCGTCCGACGTGGACCAGAAAGTGTGGTCTGTTGGAGCGCATAACAAGAGTCTTAGGCCTGCGCGCCATGATACAATGGGGGGCTACGGGCCATCCCGGTGTAGTAAGACTAGAACTCCGGCTGCACACCATGGAGTAAATGCTCAAGAAAGTTACCGTTGGGTTGTGACCCTGATACGGTGGTGGGCAAGTACTTTGCCAGAACACCAAGAATGTGCCCTGAGTGCACGGACCGTTGGGCCGGGTGGCGAACGGTTGTGATGGCATGTGTGCGTGAAAGCACATTATATGAATATATTGTCATGCTTGTGATATGATATGCCTGCAGGGAAGATTACCGCTGCCCCGAGAAAAGGGGTATGGTCATTATAATTGGGTCAGCTGAACGCTGACCGTTGCTTCTGTTTGCCACCGTTGGGTGGATTGTCCCTGTACAGGTGCTGGAGAGCCAAGCGGGACACAAAAAGGATGAGGTCCTTGTTGTTGTTGCTGCTGCTACTGCTAGCCCTCGAAGGCTATTTGGAAATGCTTGTTGTGTTTACTTTTATTGTGGCCGGCCTGCGCGCCAATGTTGGGGCCACTGTTTGAAAGCCTTGTAAGACCATAAGGCCAATGTTGGTTACATGTTGTAAGACATTCCTATATGCTATAAAATATGGTGTTTTATTTGTTGGTCATTCAAGAGAGGAGTTCAAGTTATAGTATAGGCTTCCGCTAGAATACTTTGTCATAGGTGCACTGCGTTACTCTGGTATCATCCCGTACCTTCACCGCCTGTTTTGTTATATATGCTGTGGGGAACCGGCCGGACCTTCAAGTATATACCATATGAACGGATGAGGTTGTTACATATGCACCTAACCCAAATGAGCTAGCATAAATAATAGCTATCCGCTAACCAAAATACAAGCAGGTACACCACACCCCTAGACTTAATTTTTAAAATATGGGTGTGTGCACCGCCTACTCCAAATACAATCTCATCTCAAATAGAATTTTCAATTATAAGTTTGCTTTTCACTTTTCTTTTTTGCAATTATTTTTTATATATATTTTTTTTCGAATCATTTTTTATTTTAACAATTTTCAGCAAATAAAAACTTTGGAGCACATCCACATATTCACAAGGAATATCACCACATCCACACCACAAAATGAAAATGTAAAACACTAAAGCTCGACTTGGGTGTGCGACTAGGATCGGCTATGAGGCTTTGGTGAAATAATGGTGGAGCTGAACCAAAAGGAAGGGTAGGCACAACGGGGCTAGCGAGGATTAGAAGTTAGGAACGGTTCAAAGCCCAACCGGGCCAAAATGATGGCCTACATCATACTCATGCGATTGAACTAACCTATACCCATGCTTCAAGAATAGCTTGGGGCAAGTTATTAGCCAATGAGAAAAACTAACCATCCTCCCGACTCGAGCAATACAAATCTAACGGCCGTTTACACACATCCCTAAGCTACCGTCGGATTCACACTGGATTCACCAATTTTTGAGTAGAATAAATTGTATTTACGCAATTAGAAAAATATAAAACTATAAGCATAAAGAAAAATTAAATCTACTCCAATTTCTACACGAGACGAGAGCACTTGACTAGGAGCACAGCAGGGTCAATATTTTACTCCGTCTCACAATCCTATGCCAGCACAATAATTTTCCCAAATCATACAAAAGAAACGAGTATAACTCGCAGCACGCTAACAACTAAGCACGTGCTCATGTGGGTGCAGTGGTGTGCGATGCAATGAACTAATCAAAATAAAATAATAAAATCTTCTAGTATGCATATGAAATGCGCGCGTACAAAAGGTAACAATACCGGCTCTCCCCCAGACTTAAACTAAGCTACACAGCATATGATATTGAAATTAAAATCATATAGAGATAAGGGGAGAGGTTACCCAGTGCTCAGCTAGTGAGCACACCAGAAGACGCGTGAAAAAATAGAAGCAGGTCCGGGATACGAAGAATCACAACCCCGCCAATTCGATTTTGCCATGAGTACCTGCAGTGGTGAGCTCCGCAAAAACAAAAGAAAATAGACAAAATACAAATAAATACTAAAACTAAGGTAGACATGAAAAATAAAAAAGTATAAAATGGAAGATAACTACTGAGGTTATTGTCCACCCTGCACGACTTATTCAGCTAAGGAAAAAGTTCTAGCTAATTGGCTTATGAAAAGAAAAGTGCACAGGTAACTGTTTCATTATCCGTTTCGGTAACAAGTATCAATATGGTGATAAAGCAGTTACCCCTCTACCTAAATAATAATACCTGCCCAGCACAGGTAGAGGAAATAGGAAGTAAGAAGAGGAGGAGCGTTGTGCAAGACCCCCCACCCGGAACACAAAACACGGCACGCGTGGAGTCTTATGACCAGAACAGCTGGCTTGTTATGGCACCAACACACGTGTTGGTCTGCACCACAAGACATCTATTCTACCGGCCATAAACAATATCATCCAATGCCAACCAAACCAACAACAAGAATTAGAAGTCAAATTCATACATAAGCAAGAAAAGTACAAATAAAGTACATCAAATATAAGAAGCTTCATCAAGCTTTTATAGTATCAGAGTATGAGTGCAACTTGCCCAAAGGGCTACATCATCAGTCTCTCAACTCACATCGGTCTCTAACAGTATCGAAGGCACCGTCCCTTCAGGCCCTGTCATCTTGGCCTGGCTATCCTGCTGCTTCCCTGCCTACGGGGTTTCCTCCTAAAAAAGAAGACGTAGCAACTGTTAGTCATAAAGAATAAGTGGCTTGACATCCGCTCCCCCGGCGGCTCCTCGACACCGGGCGGAGAGAAGAAAAAGGATACATTATATATATATATATATATATATATATATATATATATATATATATATATATATATATATATATATATATATATATATATATATATATATATATATATATATATATATATATATATATACGAGTGACAGGCACGGGCCTTCGGCCCGGGGGGCATATGTCGTGGGTGCGACAAATGTCGTGGGTGCGACAAATGTCGTGGGTGCGACAAATGTCGTGGGTGCGACAAATGTCGTGGGTGCGACAAATGTCGTGGGTGCGACAAATGTCGTGGGTGCGACAAATGTCGTGGGTGCGACAAATGTCGTGGGTGCGACAATTGTCGTGGGTGCGACAATTGTCGGGGGTGCGACATATGTCGGGGGTGCGACATATGTCGGGGGTGCGACATATGTCGGGGGTGCGACATATGTCGGGGGTGCGACATATGTCGGGGGTGCGACATATGTCGGGGGTGCGTCATATGTCGTGGGAGCGACCTATGTCGTGGGAGCGACCTATGTCGTGGGAGCGACCTATGTCGTGGGAGCGACCTATGTCGTCGGTGCGACGTTTGTCGTCGGTGCGACGTTTGTCGTCGGTGCGACGTTTGTCGTCGGTGCGACGTTTGTCGTCGGTGCGACGTTTGTCGTCGGTGCGACGTTTGTCGTCGGTGCGACGTTCATTTCAATTGTCACATCTTGACAAATATAAATAAAATTTCAGAAATGTAAGTAAAACATTACAAATATGTATAAATGTGTGAAATTTAGAGAATTTCTTAAATTTTTGTAAACCCCTTTTATCAAACGATAACAACTAAACAATTATAATCATTTGTTTATCTTTGCATGTTCATTTCAATTGTCACATTTTGACCTCCTTTTTCTTCAACATTCATCTGTTTATCTGTGCATGTCATTGCCCTATTTGCCTTTGCCTAGTCCTTCAGTCGAATTCTGCAGTCTCTGTATGTTGTCAGTAATCTTCTTCTTTTCAATTTTAATCACCTGAAAAACTTATATCTTTTTAATGTAGTATAAAAAATGTACAATTTTTTTCACTGCATGTAATGGAATGAACTAAATAGTTGCGTGGTTGCAGTCGAAGTCATACCTAATTGTTGTTGTCGGGTCGACCCGTTCAAAAATCTCCTTGAATACCACATTTTTCGTGAACACACCCGCATGACCTTCAATAGCACAGTTTTTGACCAAAACTCTTGTGGACTGGGCTGATACCCCTCTTGATAAAGCAACGTACAGCTGGCCGTGACTGAAGACGTGATTTGGAAGATATATTCCGACATTTCCAATTGTCTGCCCCTGAGACTTGTTAATTGTTAGTGCGAAACTCAATCTGACTGGAAATTGCTTCCTTATTAGTTCGAATGGCATTTTGTAATCTTCTGCACTTTTTAGCGGTATGCGTGGAATGAACACTCTGAGGCCCTTGAAATGCCCTACCAATATAGTAGCTTCAATGATATTTCTTCCAAATCTGCGACAAATTAGCCGTGTGCCGTTGCACAATCCAATTTTGGGATCTATATTTCGGAGAAGCATAATTGGACAGCCACGCTTCAGTGTTAACTTGTGTGTTGGTAGATTACCTGGACTAATGGAGTTTAAAAATTCCGGTAGATATAAGTTATGGTCATCATCCGAAACTGAGTCAAAAGAGTAGTAAGTTGTGCTATCCCCCGGGAAAATTTCCATGCATATTTCGTTCAGCTTGTTAACATCTTCATTTAATGGAGTGATTAGAGCCCTTGTTGCCATATACTCGGCATCAGTACTGTTGACATTGTAAGTTTGCATACTGGGAAAAACAAAATTTATTAAGTCATTAATTGATTGTTCTCCTTCCCAAGGCATAACAATTGAATCAAGAAGGCGAATCATGTCATCTTCTACTGTTGGCTCCACCCCATTTCCAACCCTTAGCAAGAAATCTGCGAATTCCAGGTCAGTGCGTGCTCTCATATTTTCTTTTAATGTAAGTAACTTGACACTCGCCCATAAGTGAGACTCAACGATGCTTGAGCGAATTATTTCCAATCTCGTGCCATTCACAACAACGGGCATCACTTGCCTGAAATCTCCTCCCATGATAAGAACCTTCCCACCGAAAGGCTTGTTTATTTCTAATACATCTTGCAATGTACGGTCTAAAATCTCGAATGTTTTCCTGTTGGCCATGGGTGCCTCATCCCAAATGATTGCAGAGGAAAGTTCAATCAATTTTCGAAGATCAGATTGTTTACTAATGCCACAGTTTAATACATTCTCTAGTTTTATTGGTATTTTGAACCTAGAGTGAGCTGTGCATCCGCCTGGGAGTAAATTTGCTGCTATTCCGGATGTTGCAGTTGCTATAATAATACGCCCTTCATTACGGAAAGTTGCCAGTATAGTTCGATAGAGGAATGTTTTACCAGTTCCACCAGGGCCGTCAACGAAGAAAATACCTCCATTTCCTTCTCTTATGCAAGTGCATATAGTGTTGAACGCTATTTGTTGTCCATAATTTAGTAGCGATGTTGAATTTAGGTCCACTATTGATATAGGAATTGACATTTCACTATCAATCAAACCTGGTAGGTCTTCCGTATATTGTATGCCCTCAGTCAACCTTGGCAAGTCAAAATCTTTTGTGCTTTTGTTATATTGCTCAAAGATTATGTTTAACTCGCACAGTAATCTGTTTATTAAGAATTCATTATTTACAGTGCTTGTGCTACCGTAATCTTCGATCATTGCAGCATGGTTTTCATCCCATAGGGTTCTTACCCCGGTCGGTTGGCAGTACAATAAAATTGTTGCAAATAATCTTCGCAGTGCTGCTGGCATTGTAAAACTTCTGGCTTCCGCTAGGCAGTGTCTGATGCTATTGTCTTCTTCGTGTAGACCTCGTTTCTCAGCAGCTTCTTTAAAAGTTGTGTAACGAACACCATGAACAGTATATAGGTAATTAAACGATGTTGGTGCTGGAATATGATTAAGTAGAAGACGTAAATAGAAGCGCTCACCCTCGGTTGGCGATACAGCGTACATACGTCCTACTACTGTCCGATTCCGAACTCTTCTTATCCATTTTCGCGAAGTTGTTAGCCACCTATAATGTTTTGCAAACTCAACATATAAGTAATGAACGGTTTCTAATCCATTGTTGTATGTCTCAAAGAACTCTGTCAGCATTGTTCGCGAATTACGTTCGTTAGCCAGTACCTCAGAAATAGATTGATTGCTTCGAAATTGGACCTGTTGTAGATCTGGCAGATGTATTTGCAATCGTACTACAGAAGGGAATGTTTGGTACATATGGAACTTAAAAAGCTTCCACGATGCCTCAGGCGCACAAATCCAACGGCCGTCGACGTATTTACTTACTTCGTCATAGTTAGGCCCCGGGCGCACCTCGAATGCAACCCAATCAGGACCTTTGTACACGTACTTGTACAAATATTTAATACTCTTAATGCTGCTGCAAATTTCCACATTGATGTGGCAGTCGTATTTAAGTAGAAGATATGGGTTATACGGAACTACCCAACCATTGTCAGGCCTAAAATCCCCATCTCTCCTGAGAGGAATTTCTCTGTTGTCATCACGACGACGGTAGAGTGGGTATGAATCCAAACCGTGTGTTGTGGCTGCCACGAAAGGTTTTGGATACCCTTTTTTGCATACATTATTTTTCATGCACTGCGCATTTGGACGGAAACGTCCGCATGGCCCGTGCAACATATGTCTAATCACTGCATTGTGTAAATCTGGTTCTTCTGTTTGTATTGGAATTTCAGCTCTAACAACGCAATCGTAATCATCAGGAGTACTTAGCTTATCGTGGTCATTGAAAATAAATAACATATGTGCGTGTGGAAGACCTCTTTTTTGAAATTCTACCACGTGAACGTGTGCCACAACTCTACCCAGGACGCCCTTATGGAAGATGTCGTCCTTCAGACATTGCAATTTTGCTTGAAATATTCTTGAGATTAAATCAGGTCGATCTTGCGCTGTTTGTCCTGGATAAAGCTCGTTTGTTATCTCTGGCCACGAAGGATTGCAAGTCATCGTTAAAAAAATGTCCGGCCTTCCAAAAGTTCGTACAACTGCCATAGCGTCTTGATATCTCTGAAACATATCTCTTGGACTTCCAATAAAAGAAGACGGCAAAATTGTCCTACGACCGACATTACCTGTAATGAGGTAAGGTTAACACTTATGGAAAGAAGGAAAACTTGTTTCTGTTATGTATGTTTAGAAATCGATGGTGAACGGAAGTACCTGCGTTAGTTTCACCGCCTTGCAAACAATCCTGCAATCCTTGGTATAACTCGGCTCTGACATCGCTTTGGTGCGATCTAATCCACCGTAGTTTCTGGGTTTCAACTTTTATGTACATATCGACGATGTACTGTTGTAGTAGACGACCTGCGTAGTGAAGTACGGAATTCTGGTTTGCACGAATCTATATGTAGATAGTATAATTTAGTGAAGATGCTGTTGTAATATTATGTCATGGTAAATTGAGTGCAACCGTTGAAGTACCTGTAGTTGGTAGGAATAGTAGTCACAACAGCTTGTTCGTTCTGCACGATGCAATTGTTCGTCGCCACGCCATCCATATGAGCCATGTGGAAATAGCAGAGGATATTGTAGAGGGTCGTAGAACCCCGAATATTCTTTTACCGGCAGTAGTTCTCCAGAATATGTCTCTACAATTATGTCTCTATCATTTGCCTCAATAAAATCATCTGCGTCAACTAATATGGCTGCAACCTGTGATGCTGTTGGAAGGGAGTATTGACGCTCTATTGAAGGCCTTTCTTTAATCAGAAGTCTGCATTGGTGGAGATTTGAGTGTCTTGCTAATTGCCGTAAGGTCTGGACAAATGGATTTACCGCATCCAGTAAGCTGGAGATTTTTTGAAGTGTCTGTAGAGCGAGGCCTGGACTTTCATTCAACCTATTTTCCATTTCGTGCTCTGTATCGTAAATGAACATTTGCAAAAAACGTGGTCTACTACCGTATTCTGGTAAAAGAGATCCAATTCTATGATATATTGCACCGTGTGCTCTAAAAGTGTAGATACCCTGGTTGAATGCCGGCATACTTTCGTCAAATGTCACTCCCATTGAGGTGAAGGAAAATACATGGTTGTATGAACGTATATTCTGTCTGAAATTACGTCCTTCTGTAGTTTGCGATGTAAACAGTTCTAAAAGCTCGAGTGGTACTGGAATATCTGATACGTCTACCAATCCTCCTTTGCAACATAGTGTCGTGGATTCATTGTGAAAAAGTTTAGCATGACAATGAGGGCAAGTTGTAGGTGAACAGAGAGGTACTGGAGGCACATTTATTGCCGGATAGCAGTTTCTTGCACTCAAATGGCGAGTTGATCCTTGATTAGGAACATTTCCTGTGTGGTAGTAATTAGATTTTAGTGAGACTAAGGGGTATTAATGTTCTTACTTGTAATGTTTATTTGCTTGTGTGTCGATAGAGTTCTACCGTGTATTGTGTTTTGATCATCCTCAAGTTGCATTTCTTCATCAATGTCTGTTATGATTGCAGCGTCATTTTGGATTTCGGATGTGGCAAGGTTGCGTTGTCGAGCACGACGATTTTCCTGCTGTCGGGCATTAATTGCTTCTCGTCGGTGTTGAGTTGATGTGTATATTGGTGGCCTTCCTCTGGGTCGTGGTTGTCGTGGTGCCGCAGTGGTTGTTTCTCGCG
Organism: Platanthera guangdongensis; assembly: GCA_039583875.1. NCBI lineage: Eukaryota > Viridiplantae > Streptophyta > Magnoliopsida > Asparagales > Orchidaceae > Platanthera > Platanthera guangdongensis. The sequence continues at coordinate 125,225,365 of CM077164.1, forward strand.
CAATTGGTGGTCTTCCTCTCCGCCGCAGTGCTCTAGGTTGTAATGAGGTTGCATTATGAACAGAAAGGTCACTTTCTGTTTTTTTTGTTATGACCGTCATTAGAATCCGTTCCAAATTCTAATTATATTGCAATAAGTTTTTGTTTGTATGTTTGAGTAAAGATGAACAATGTAATACCATATGTAGTTGTTGGTAAAGTTGGAGTTGAGGGTTCCGCAACGTCTGTTTCATTTGAAGGTGGCGTCGCATTGTTCTCTGAGTTATGATTGCCTTGATTGGTGGTGATGGCAGTTGTCTCGATTGTCCCATCTTCCACCGCCGGTTCATGTTCTGTAATGTAGTGTAGCGGTCGATGTTGATGTTCATTTGCGTTGATGACATTGTTCTGATTCATTGTTGACACGCTGAGAACGATTTGGTGTCTGAAAGAGAGTAGTCGTAGAAATTGATGCAGTACTATTTCGATGTTATATGGAAAACAAATGTAGTTGCAAGTATCATTGCATAACAAAACAACATATCGTTATATGGAATGCTTTATGAAGTATAAATATAGAGGAAATAAAGAGGAATTCTTATAGCTTCTCATTTCATGTCCTCAAGCTATCGTAAATCACTCTCCAATCGATCGCAGATGGTGGAAAACAAATGTATTTGCAAGTATCCTTGCATAAGAAAAAAACATAGAGCTATATGGACTGCTTTATGAAGTATAAATATAGAGCAAATAAGGAGAAATTCCTATAGCTTCTCATTTCATCTCCTCAAGCTCTCGTAAAGCACTCTCCAATCAATCGCAGATGGTGAAAAATAGATGTATTTGCAAGTATCATTGCATAACAAAAGAACATAGAGCTATATGGAATGCTTTATGAAGTGGTTGACGACAAATGACTATATATTTGTGTAAAATGACATGTAAACAATATCACATAGCAGTTATTGTAATTTCTTGAGAAAATCATTGAAGCATTTTAACAAACAGCAGTTGGGTAATACAAACATAAGGAGAATAAGTGCTAGTAGAACAGGTAAAGGCTTAGAACTGATAAAGGCATACCGTGTTCCTTTGTTCTTTGACTTCCTGCACAATATACAATTTAAATGAATTAAGAGTTGGTCTAATAGAATTGGTTTCGTATTTCATTTATAGACGGTTAAGAATTTCATAAACTCATAAGCATTCCATATATTAAGAGTTGTTTTTTTTGTTAAATTTGTGATGTTGTTGTTTGTGCAATTTAAGGAAGAGTTAACGATAGATGTAATAAAAAAATTGTTTGAATGGATAGATTAAGTATTCGTTCGATGTTGAAATTGAAAATGGAATGAAATAAGATATCCAAACTGAAATATAAACTGAAATGTTGGTCTAAACTAAAATCAAAAGTAAAAGTAAAAAGGAGGAAGTAGAAAATGAAAACATGAAGTCAAAAAAAAAGGTAAACTGCATTCTTGATTCATTGCAATTCTGAGACGTACAATATACCGATTTGTAGTGCAAGTTACATTGGAAAAGGAAACAACATATCTAATTAAAAAGCCGGGAAAAACATTTCCAACAGTCAAATGACTCTTTGGATAACACGTAAATTAAAGCTCCAATAATAACTCTGACGCGGTTCATACATTTAACAGCTTTGCCGTGGAAGAGCACTAAATTTCAATGTGATTCATAAATCAAAAAAGGAAAGAGAATGAAGAACTCTTGGTCACATCCCATTAAGGAAAAAAAATGAAGGCAGAAATCTATTTGAATACAGATTGAAAATCGGGGTAAATCCCCAAATTTTTGAAACCATATATATGCAGAATGTATGTATGGCTGTGATATTCATTGATCAAAATCACTTTGTGTTCATCCACTCTTTAGAAAAAAAATATAAAAGTGGGATCAACATTGGCCCGTTTTCCTTGGAAGTTTATTTGGCTTCCCTTAGAGACGCGTATTTGGGTATTACCTAACTCTATTTAAAACAAAATCTGAAATGCAGCTAGAAACTGAGAGATATAAAGCAAACCTAACGACAAATTGAACCGTTAAAAAACAACCGGAGAAAATTATGTAACACCTGAAACATAAATTTGGAATAAAAAGTTTGTTAGTACCTGATATTGAAAATAGATTTGAAAACTGAGATTAACCTAAAATCGAAACTGAAATCAAAACTAAGAGCAAAAGTGAAATCAAAATAGACCGTAGCTGAGATCAAAACTATAGTTACAAATAAATACAGTTTGTTACTAAAAGTAAGAAACTAAGAGCAAAACTGAAATCAAAACTGAGAGCAAAACTGAGAGAAAAAATGTATCTGAAGAACAAATACACTTCTTCATGAAACAAAAAAGAACACTAACCTGATCATGAACAGTGCATAACCATTCGGAAAATTGCCATATATCTGTTTCTGCAAAGACACCATGAAAATGAGATTAAAATTGTAACTGGAAAGTGAACATCTTAAAAAAAATAACACTAACCTGATCATGAACAGTGCATAACCATTCAGAAAAATGCCATGTATCTCTTTCTGCAAAGAAATTTACTCAGATTTTTAATATGGTAAGTTTAAAACGAATTCCAAAAATGAATTCTGCAAAGAAATTTACTCAGATTTTTAATATGAAAAGTTAAATACGAATTCCAAAAGTTGAAAGCACAAAATCACCGAAAAAAATTAGTACAGGAAGTTTAGAAGAAATCAGAATGAAAATGTCATACGGAAGAAATGAAAATGGAAAGCCCAAACGACAAATTAATCTAAATGAAATCGGGAAATTCAAAAATGGAAAACGATAAACCAGAAACTAAATGAGGAAGACGAAGTGTAAATGAAATCAAAATCTAAATTTCAAACGACAAATTAATGTAAAATGTTGAAGTTAGATGTGAAGAAGGGAGAAGAAGTCCAGAAAATACCTTTCTCCAGATCAGTGACTGGTTGAAAGAAGGTCTGTGGAGTTCGTCGGCGGTGGGAAGGGTGGTTGTGGAGGTTGTCGTTTGCGGCCAGATGATTTGGGGCTACAGGGCTCTCGCGGGAGGAGAGGGAGCGGGAGCAGAGTAGGAGAGCGAGGAAGGCGTCGTCCTGGAGGTTTGCCGGCGGCGGGGAAGAATTCGTCGTGGAGGTCGTGAGCTGCGGGGAGATCGCGGGAGAAGTCGGAGAAAATTGGCAGCGATGAGAGCGGCGTCGTGGGGTAAATGAGCGTGGATTAGGGTAAATGAGGAGAGCGCGTGGTTTATTATAGAGAAGCAGTGACTGATCCGATGGTGGAGAGAAGATCAAGTCATATTGAACGGTGAGAAGTTTTTGGTTGATTTATGAACTCATGATATTGGCAGACCTCACTATATCTTTTTAAGATAGTATAGATATATATATATATATATATATATATATATATATATATATATATATATATATATATATATATATATATATATATATATATATATATATATATACGAGTGACAGGCACGGGCCTTCGGCCCGGGGGGCATATGTCGTGGGTGCGACAAATGTCGTGGGTGCGACAAATGTCGTGGGTGCGACAAATGTCGTGGGTGCGACAAATGTCGTGGGTGCGACAAATGTCGTGGGTGCGACAAATGTCGTGGGTGCGACAAATGTCGTGGGTGCGACAAATGTCGTGGGTGCGACAAATGTCGTGGGTGCGACAATTGTCGTGGGTGCGACAATTGTCGGGGGTGCGACATATGTCGGGGGTGCGACATATGTCGGGGGTGCGACATATGTCGGGGGTGCGACATATGTCGGGGGTGCGACATATGTCGGGGGTGCGACATATGTCGGGGGTTCGACATATGTCGGGGGTGCGTCATATGTCGTGGGAGCGACCTATGTCGTGGGAGCGACCTATGTCGTGGGAGCGACCTATGTCGTCGGTGCGACGTTTGTCGTCGGTGCGACGTTTGTCGTCGGTGCGACGTTTGTCGTCGGTGCGACGTTTGTCGTCGGTGCGACGTTTGTCGTCGGTGCGACGTTTGTCGTCGGTGCGACGTTTGTCGTCGGTGCGACGTTCATTTCAATTGTCACATCTTGACAAATATAAATAAAATTTCAGAAATGTAAGTAAAACATTACAAATATGTATAAATGTGTGAAATTTAGAGAATTTCTTAAATTTTTGTAAACCCCTTTTATCAAACGATAACAACTAAACAATTATAATCATTTGTTTATCTTTGCATGTTCATTTCAATTGTCACATTTTGACCTCCTTTTTCTTCAACATTCATCTGTTTATCTGTGCATGTCATTGCCCTATTTGCCTTTGCCTAGTCTTTCAGTCGAATTCTGCAGTCTCTGTATGTTGTCAGTAATCTTCTTCTTTTCAATTTTAATCACCTGAAAAACTTATATCTTTTTAATGTAGTATAAAAAATGTACAATTTTTTCACTGCATGTAATGGAATGAACTAAATAGTTGCGTGGTTGCAGTCGAAGTCATACCTAATTGTTGTTGTCGGGTCGACCCGTTCAAAAATCTCCTTGAATACCACATTTTTCGTGAACACACCCGCATGACCTTCAATAGCACAGTTTTTGACCAAAACTCTTGTGGACTGGGCTGATACCCCTCTTGATAAAGCAACGTACAGCTGGCCGTGACTGAAGACGTGATTTGGAAGATATATTCCGACATTTCCAATTATCTGCCCCTGAGACTTGTTAATTGTTAGTGCGAAACTCAATCTGACTGGAAATTGCTTCCTTATTAGTTCGAATGGCATTTTGTAATCTTCTGCACTTTTTAGCGGTATGCGTGGAATGAACACTCTGAGGCCCTTGAAATGCCCTACCAATATAGTAGCTTCAATGATATTTCTTCCAAATCTGCGACAAATTAGCCGTGTGCCGTTGCACAATCCAATTTTGGGATCTATATTTCGGAGAAGCATAATTGGACAGCCACGCTTCAGTGTTAACTTGTGTGTTGGTAGATTACCTGGACTAATGGAGTTTAAAAATTCCGGTAGATATAAGTTATGGTCATCATCCGAAACTGAGTCAAAAGAGTAGTAAGTTGTGCTATCCCCCGGGAACATTTCCATGCATATTTCGTTCAGCTTGTTAACATCTTCATTTAATGGAGTGATTAGAGCTCTTGTTGCCATATACTCGGCATCAGTACTGTTGACATTGTAAGTTTGCATACTGGGAAAAACAAAATTTATTAAGTCATTAATTGATTGTTCTCCTTCCCAAGGCATAACAATTGAATCAAGAAGGCGAATCATGTCATCTTCTACTGTTGGCTCCACCCCATTTCCAACCCTTAGCAAGAAATCTGCGAATTCCAGGTCAGTGCGTGCTCTCATATTTTCTTTTAATGTAAGTAACTTGACACTCGCCCATAAGTGAGACTCAACGATGCTTGAGCGAATTATTTCCAATCTCGTGCCATTCACAACAACGGGCATCACTTGCCTGAAATCTCCTCCCATGATAAGAACCTTCCCACCGAAAGGCTTGTTTATTTCTAATACATCTTGCAATGTACGGTCTAAAATCTCGAATGTTTTCCTGTTGGCCATGGGTGCCTCATCCCAAATGATTGCAGAGGAAAGTTCAATCAATTTTCGAAGATCAGATTGTTTACTAATGCCACAGTTTAATACATTCTCTAGTTTTATTGGTATTTTGAACCTAGAGTGAGCTGTGCATCCGCCTGGGAGTAAATTTGCTGCTATTCCGGATGTTGCAGTTGCTATAATAATACGCCCTTCATTACGGAAAGTTGCCAGTATAGTTCGATAGAGGAATGTTTTACCAGTTCCACCAGGGCCGTCAACGAAGAAAATACCTCCATTTCCTTCTCTTATGCAAGTGCATATAGTGTTGAACGCTATTTGTTGTCCATAATTTAGTAGCGATGTTGAATTTAGGTCCACTATTGATATAGGAATTGACATTTCACTATCAATCAAACCTGGTAGGTCTTCCGTATATTGTATGCCCTCAGTCAACCTTGGCAAGTCAAAATCTTTTGTGCTTTTGTTATATTGCTCAAAGATTATGTTTAACTCGCACAGTAATCTGTTTATTAAGAATTCATTATTTACAGTGCTTGTGCTACCGTAATCTTCGATCATTGCAGCATGGTTTTCATCCCATAGGGTTCTTACCCCGGTCGGTTGGCAGTACAATAAAATTGTTGCAAATAATCTTCGCAGTGCTGCTGGCATTGTAAAACTTCTGGCTTCCGCTAGGCAGTGTCTGATGCTATTGTCTTCTTCGTGTAGACCTCGTTTCTCAGCAGCTTCTTTAAAAGTTGTGTAACGAACACCATGAACAGTATATAGGTAATTAAACGATGTTGGTGCTGGAATATGATTAAGTAGAAGACGTAAATAGAAGCGCTCACCCTCGGTTGGCGATACAGCGTACATACGTCCTACTACTGTCCGATTCCGAACTCTTCTTATCCATTTTCGCGAAGTTGTTAGCCACCTATAATGTTTTGCAAACTCAACATATAAGTAATGAACGGTTTCTAATCCATTGTTGTATGTCTCAAAGAACTCTGTCAGCATTGTTCGCGAATTACGTTCGTTAGCCAGTACCTCGGAAATAGATTGATTGCTTCGAAATTGGACCTGTTGTAGATCTGGCAGATGTATTTGCAATCGTACTACAGAAGGGAATGTTTGGTACATATGGAACTTAAAAAGCTTCCACGATGCCTCAGGCGCACAAATCCAACGGCCGTCGACGTATTTACTTACTTCGTCATAGTTAGGCCCCGGGCGCACCTCGAATGCAACCCAATCAGGACCTTTGTACACGTACTTGTACAAATATTTAATACTCTTAATGCTGCTGCAAATTTCCACATTGATGTGGCAGTCGTATTTAAGTAGAAGATATGGGTTGTACGGAACTACCCAACCATTGTCAGGCCTAAAATCCCCATCTCTCCTGAGAGGAATTTCTCTGTTGTCATCACGACGACGGTAGAGTGGGTATGAATCCAAACCGTGTGTTGTGGCTGCCACGAAAGGTTTTGGATACCCTTTTTTGCATACATTATTTTTCATGCACTGCGCATTTGGACGGAAACGTCCGCATGGCCCGTGCAACATATGTCTAATCACTGCATTGTGTAAATCTGGTTCTTCTGTTTGTATTGGAATTTCAGCTCTAACAACGCAATCGTAATCATCAGGAGTACTTAGCTTATCGTGGTCATTGAAAATAAATAACATATGTGCGTGTGGAAGACCTCTTTTTTGAAATTCTACCACGTGAACGTGTGCCACAACTCTACCCAGGACGCCCTTATGGAAGATGTCGTCCTTCAGACATTGCAATTTTGCTTGAAATATTCTTGAGATTAAATCAGGTCGATCTTGCGCTGTTTGTCCTGGATAAAGCTCGTTTGTTATCTCTGGCCACGAAGGATTGCAAGTCATCGTTAAAAAAATGTCCGGCCTTCCAAAAGTTCGTACAACTGCCATAGCGTCTTGATATCTCTGAAACATATCTCTTGGACTTCCAATAAAAGAAGACGGCAAAATTGTCCTACGACCGACATTACCTGTAATGAGGTAAGGTTAACACTTATGGAAAGAAGGAAAACTTGTTTCTGTTATGTATGTTTAGAAATCGATGGTGAACGGAAGTACCTGCGTTAGTTTCACCGCCTTGCAAACAATCCTGCAATCCTTGGTATAACTCGGCTCTGACATCGCTTTGGTGCGATCTAATCCACCGTAGTTTCTGGGTTTCAACTTTTATGTACATATCGACGATGTACTGTTGTAGTAGACGACCTGCGTAGTGAAGTACGGAATTCTGGTTTGCACGAATCTATATGTAGATAGTATAATTTAGTGAAGATGCTGTTGTAATATTATGTCATGGTAAATTGAGTGCAACCGTTGAAGTACCTGTAGTTGGTAGGAATAGTAGTCACAACAGCTTGTTCGTTCTGCACGATGCAATTGTTCGTCGCCATGCCATCCATATGAGCCATGTGGAAATAGCAGAGGATATTGTAGAGGGTCGTAGAACCCCGAATATTCTTTTACCGGCAGTAGTTCTCCAGAATATGTCTCTACAATTATGTCTCTATCATTTGCCTCAATAAAATCATCTGCGTCAACTAATATGGCTGCAACCTGTGATGCTGTTGGAAGGGAGTATTGACGCTCTATTGAAGGCCTTTCTTTAATCAGAAGTCTGCATTGGTGGAGATTTGAGTGTCTTGCTAATTGCCGTAAGGTCTGGACAAATGGATTTACCGCATCCAGTAAGCTGGAGATTTTTTGAAGTGTCTGTAGAGCGAGGCCTGGACTTTCATTCAACCTATTTTCCATTTCGTGCTCTGTATCGTAAATGAACATTTGCAAAAAACGTGGTCTACTACCGTATTCTGGTAAAAGAGATCCAATTCTATGATATATTGCACCGTGTGCTCTAAAAGTGTAGATACCCTGGTTGAATGCCGGCATACTTTCGTCAAATGTCACTCCCATTGAGGTGAAGGAAAATACATGGTTGTATGAACGTATATTCTGTCTGAAATTACGTCCTTCTGTAGTTTGCGATGTAAACAGTTCTAAAAGCTCGAGTGGTACTGGAATATCTGATACGTCTACCAATCCTCCTTTGCAACATAGTGTCGTGGATTCATTGTGAAAAAGTTTAGCATGACAATGAGGGCAAGTTGTAGGTGAACAGAGAGGTACTGGAGGCACATTTATTGCCGGATAGCAGTTTCTTGCACTCAAATGGCGAGTTGATCCTTGATTAGGAACATTTCCTGTATGGTAGTAATTAGATTTTAGTGAGACTAAGGGGTATTAATGTTCTTACTTGTAATGTTTATTTGCTTGTGTGTCGATAGAGTTCTACCGTGTATTGTGTTTTGATCATCCTCAAGTTGCATTTCTTCATCAATGTCTGTTATGATTGCAGCGTCATTTTGGATTTCGGATGTGGCAAGGTTGCGTTGTCGAGCACGACGATTTTCCTGCTGTCGGGCATTAATTGCTTCTCGTCGGTGTTGAGTTGATGTGTATATTGGTGGCCTTCCTCTGGGTCGTGGTTGTCGTGGTGCCGCAGTGGTTGTTTCTCGCGCAATTGGTGGTCTTCCTCTCCGCCGCAGTGCTCTAGGTTGTAATGAGGTTGCATTATGAACAGAAAGGTCACTTTCTGTTTTTTTTGTTATGACCGTCATTAGAATCCGTTCCAAATTCTAATTATATTGCAATAAGTTTTTGTTTGTATGTTTGAGTAAAGATGAACAATGTAATACCATATGTAGTTGTTGGTAAAGTTGGAGTTGAGGGTTCCGCAACGTCTGTTTCATTTGAAGGTGGCGTCGCATTGTTCTCTGAGTTATGATTGCCTTGATTGGTGGTGATGGCAGTTGTCTCGATTGTCCCATCTTCCACCGCCGGTTCATGTTCTGTAATGTATTGTAGCGGTCGATGTTGATGTTCATTTGCGTTGATGACATTGTTCTGATTCATTGTTGACACGCTGAGAACGATTTGGTGTCTGAAAGAGAGTAGTCGTAGAAATTGATGCAGTACTATTTCGATGTTATATGGAAAACAAATGTAGTTGCAAGTATCATTGCATAACAAAACAACATATCGTTATATGGAATGCTTTATGAAGTATAAATATAGAGGAAATAAAGAGGAATTCTTATAGCTTCTCATTTCATGTCCTCAAGCTATCGTAAATCACTCTCCAATCGATCGCAGATGGTGGAAAACAAATGTATTTGCAAGTATCCTTGCATAAGAAAAAAACATAGAGCTATATGGACTGCTTTATGAAGTATAAATATAGAGCAAATAAGGAGAAATTCCTATAGCTTCTCATTTCATCTCCTCAAGCTCTCGTAAAGCACTCTCCAATCAATCGCAGATGGTGAAAAACAGATGTATTTGCAAGTATCATTGCATAACAAAAGAACATAGAGCTATATGGAATGCTTTATGAAGTGGTTGACGACAAATGACTATATATTTGTGTAAAATGACATGTAAACAATATCACATAGCAGTTATTGTAATTTCTTGAGAAAAGCATTGAAGCATTTTAACAAACAGCAGTTGGGTAATACAAACATAAGGAGAATAAGTGCTAGTAGAACAGGTAAAGGCTTAGAACTGATAAAGGCATACCGTGTTCCTTTGTTCTTTGACTTCCTGCACAATATACAATTTAAATGAATTAAGAGTTGGTCTAATAGAATTGGTTTCGTATTTCATTTATAGACGGTTAAGAATTTCATAAACTCATAAGCATTCCATATATTAAGAGTTGTTTTTTTTGTTAAATTTGTGATGTTGTTGTTTGTGCAATTTAAGGAAGAGTTAACGATAGATGTAATAAAAAAATTGTTTGAATGGATAGATTAAGTATTCGTTCGATGTTGAAATTGAAAATGGAATGAAATAAGATATCCAAACTGAAATATAAACTGAAATGTTGGTCTAAACTAAAATCAAAAGTAAAAGTAAAAAGGAGGAAGTAGAAAATGAAAACATGAAGTCAAAAAAAAAGGTAAACTGCATTCTTGATTCATTGCAATTCTGAGACGTACAATATACCGATTTGTAGTGCAAGTTACATTGGAAAAGGAAACAACATATCTAATTAAAAAGCCGGGAAAAACATTTCCAACAGTCAAATGACTCTTTGGATAACACGTAAATTAAAGCTCCAATAATAACTCTGACGCGGTTCATACATTTAACAGCTTTGCCGTGGAAGAGCACTAAATTTCAATGTGATTCATAAATCAAAAAAGGAAAGAGAATGAAGAACTCTTGGTCACATCCCATTAAGGAAAAAAAATGAAGGCAGAAATCTATTTGAATACAGATTGAAAATCGGGGTAAATCCCCAAATTTTTGAAACCATATATATGCAGAATGTATGTATGGCTGTGATATTCATTGATCAAAATCACTTTGTGTTCATCCACTCTTTAGAAAAAAAATATAAAAGTGGGATCAACATTGGCCCGTTTTCCTTGGAAGTTTATTTGGCTTCCCTTAGAGACGCGTATTTGGGTATTACCTAACTCTATTTAAAACAAAATCTGAAATGCAGCTAGAAACTGAGAGATATAAAGCAAACCTAACGACAAATTGAACCGTTAAAAAACAACCGGAGAAAATTATGTAACACCTGAAACATAAATTTGGAATAAAAAGTTTGTTAGTACCTGATATTGAAAATAGATTTGAAAACTGAGATTAACCTAAAATCGAAACTGAAATCAAAACTAAGAGCAAAAGTGAAATCAAAATAGACCGTAGCTGAGATCAAAACTATAGTTACAAATAAATACAGTTTGTTACTAAAAGTAAGAAACTAAGAGCAAAACTGAAATCAAAACTGAGAGCAAAACTGAGAGAAAAAATGTATCTGAAGAACAAATACACTTCTTCATGAAACAAAAAAGAACACTAACCTGATCATGAACAGTGCATAACCATTCGGAAAATTGCCATATATCTGTTTCTGCAAAGACACCATGAAAATGAGATTAAAATTGTAACTGGAAAGTGAACATCTTAAAAAAAATAACACTAACCTGATCATGAACAGTGCATAACCATTCAGAAAAATGCCATGTATCTCTTTCTGCAAAGAAATTTACTCAGATTTTTAATATGGTAAGTTTAAAACGAATTCCAAAAATGAATTCTGCAAAGAAATTTACTCAGATTTTTAATATGAAAAGTTAAATACGAATTCCAAAAGTTGAAAGCACAAAATCACCGAAAAAAATTAGTACAGGAAGTTTAGAAGAAATCAGAATGAAAATGTCATACGGAAGAAATGAAAATGGAAAGCCCAAACGACAAATTAATCTAAATGAAATCGGGAAATTCAAAAATGGAAAACGATAAACCAGAAACTAAATGAGGAAGACGAAGTGTAAATGAAATCAAAATCTAAATTTGAAACGACAAATTAATGTAAAATGTTGAAGTTAGATGTGAAGAAGGGAGAAGAAGTCCAGAAAATACCTTTCTCCAGATCAGTGACTGGTTGAAAGAAGGTCTGTGGAGTTCGTCGGCGGTGGGAAGGGTGGTTGTGGAGGTTGTCGTTTGCGGCCAGATGATTTGGGGCTACAGGGCTCTCGCGGGAGGAGAGGGAGCGGGAGCAGAGTAGGAGAGCGAGGAAGGCGTCGTCCTGGAGGTTTGCCGGCGGCGGGGAAGAATTCGTCGTGGAGGTCGTGAGCTGCGGGGAGATCGCGGGAGAAGTCGGAGAAAATTGGCAGCGATGAGAGCGGCATCGTGGGGTAAATGAGCGTCGATTAGGGTAAATGAGGAGAGCGCGTGGTTTATTATAGAGAAGCAGTGACTGATCCGATGGTGGAGAGAAGATCAAGTCATATTGAACGGTGAGAAGTTTTTGGTTGATTTATGAACTCATGATATTGGCAGACCTCACTATATCTTTTTAAGATAGTATAGATATAACAGTAGTACATGCAAGTGGTATAGAGCGAGCAATGTCAAGTACATCAGAAGCATAATAAATGAGTAAACATTCTACTTTAGATGTTCTATCATCTACGGTAGTATATGTAAAACATAAAGCTACATCAGAAAGTAACTCAACTTATGTAACACCCCCATCCGTCGTATGACATATAACAGAAGATCCAGCTGAAACCCGACGCCATATACCACGAACAGACGGAAGGGTTACGTATTAATAACCAAACTATCCAATTAAGACTACTCATCCTAATACAGAGCATTCTAGCGGAAGCTTTTAAAAGTAGAAAGAACCCAAACTGAATAATCAATTTACATGAATCTCCGCAATCACTACCAATGAAATGAAATAATAATACACTGAAAGATACATGGCCTTATGGCCTTACAATAGTTCACTTATCAAATAGTGTCTTACATACATCGGCTCGCAGGCCGACCACACATGAAAAAATAAAAACAACTATACACTAATGCATTCGAGGGCCTGCACGACAACATGGGCTCCAGCCCGCTATTTTGCACTCGGCTCCGCAGCACCTGCAAGCAACATTCCAGTGCACGGTGGCAAACATGCAACGGTCAGCTTAAGACGACCAAAATTTAACGACCCCGTCCCTTTCTCTGGACGGTAGTGCTCCTTCCCTGCATATCATTAGCCCAACTAAACAATTATGTATAAACATACTTCGCCACAGGTGTAGGTTCGCACGGCCAAACACCCCGTGCACATTAACGGTGAATCATGACACTTCAGCGTCTTCACCACCACCCCCATGATGGCAACAACATGAGCATTTTAGCCTTTCTGACCATTGTCTGAGGCTCCCGACTATGCCAATGGCCAGTCCCCTTTTCAGGTCTCTCGCACCGAACCACATAGCCCAGGTCCAATTCCAGTTGCCCGTTGCTCAACCGCGTAGTTCACATTAAGACGTACGCACGGGCCAAGCTTCTCTCGGATCGTAATATTCCAAACAATCACATAACCCAGTTATGTTCAAGGCCGGTTCCCAGACCGCCAAGTTAGCAGAACAACGATTCCGCTCAGTTTTTCGGGTGCGCCTTGGAGCTAACCTCCAAGGATCGCTACTACAATCTACCGCATAGAAACCCGAAAACCTAAAGCACGGAGTTTTCTCCAGCAAATCATAACAGATGCGACATTGCTGATCTAGACCAACATATCCGGGTAGGCTTCACACACAATGTCTATGCCCGTAATTCGATTCCAGACTCTATATGAAACACAAGGGGGACTATTCCCATCAACCCCAAGGAACCTTGCACACTCGCCGCACACTCGCGGGAGTGGGTTTTCCCTATGCAAAAGGGAAGAGCTTCACATGCTCAAATAGAGAATCGTTAACCTTGTAGTACGCTTTGGCGCCATGGAAAACTATTCGGATAGAAGTTTTCGCAATGGGATTCCCTCCACGGATCCTCTCTCGGTTCTCTAATCGGTGCTCTGGTGCTCCGCTGGCAGCCGGAAAACTCCTCCTTCTTCCTCCTCTTTCTAACTCCTTGAGAGAGAGACTAAGGGAGAAAATGAGGAATTGATCCTCTATTCCCCACCTTAACAGGGCAGGGTTTCCCCAGGCACGTTGGATTTTAATTTAAGAAATCGAACGGCTCTGATCCGCACAAAAATCAACAGACCTGGGCCGAACATGGCCTCGCACACGGCCGTGTCCCAGGCCGTGTGCCTCGATCCAGGTACGATCGTCAAACACAAAAACCACACGGGCAAGACACGCCGGTGTCTCAGCCTGACATGCCCGTGTCAGGTCTGGGACATGCCCGTGACCGGAGGAATGTCATGATTAACCGTCACTCCAATCGTCACGACTCTAAGGAACACAGGTACTGACACGGGTAGTCACACACCCGTGTCAAATGACACGCCCGTGTCATTCAGCCGTGTTACTTGTCGTGTCCTTCTCGGGATAAAATTGGCCAAAATACCATGCCAGACACGGCCTTGGACACACCCATGTCCTAGGTCGTGTACCCCTATACAGGCACCAAAATCCCTTTTGGACACGGCCAGCTCAAATACAATTTTCGGGGCATTACAAATCTCCCCCACTTAAGGAATTTCATCCCGAAATTATGTAAAGGTATACAAAATTACAAGTTACCTAAATGGAATAACTCACGGTATTCTTCCAACATAGTTTGCTCTCGCTCCCAAGAAAGCTCCTCACGTCCGCAATTATCCCAACGGACTTTAACCATTCAGATTTCCTTGTTGCGGAGTCGCTTGACTTCAACGTCTTGTATACGTATAAGCTTGACCTTTGTCGTCAACTCATAATCAACTGGCACTTGATCAACCGCAACAATCTGCGAAGGCTCTTGCACCGCCTTACGCAACACCGATACGTGGAACACATCGTGTAGCCCACTCAACTCCACCGACAGCTTCAATCTATAAGCTGCTTCACCAACACGCTCCAGGATCTCAAATGGTCCAAGGTATCTTGGACTCAGCTTCTTCAAGCGTCGAACCCGCGAGACACCCTTGAACGGCTTGATTTTTAAGTACACCCAGTCGCCAACACTGAACTCCATATTCCTATGTTTGGCATTATAGTACTTTGACTGTCTGTCCTGAGCGATCTTCAACCATTCCTGAATTGTCCGTATCACTGAAGTGGCATCTTCCACCGCTTGACGTTTGTAAAGCTTCGACTCGCCCGTCTCCAACCAAGACAACGACGTACGACACTTTATCCCGTACAAGGCATCGAAAGGCGCCATTCCAATACTCGCCTGAAAGCTGTTGTTATACGCAAACTCCACCATGTACAGGTGATTTTTCCACTGCTTTCCAAAATCTAGGACGCACATGCGAAGCATGTCTTCCAACGTCCGGTTGACCCTCTCAGTTTGGCCATCTGCCTGCAGATGAAAGGCTGTGCTGAACTTTAGCTTAGTACCCAACAAACTATGCATCAACCTCCAGTCATTCGATGTGAAGCGTCCATCTCAATCACTAACAATACTACGGGGCACACCATGCAACCGTACAATATTCTCCACATAGAGTTTGGCCAACCTTTCCACTGAATCTTCCTTCCTGATCGGGATGAAGTGCGACAGCTTTGTCAACCTATCTACGACCACCCAGATAGTGTCGTTTCCCCTCTGCGACTTCGGCAAATCATGCACAAAATCCATAGATATGTCGTAAAATTTCCATTCCGAGATAGGCAAGGACTTTAGGAAACCTCCGGGCTTCTGGAACTCCGCTTTCACCAAGGCACAAGTTTGGCACTTGGCCACATAAAGTGCTACATCCTTCTTCAATCATGGCCACCAAAATAATTTCTTCATGTCTCTATACATGTTCGTGCTTCCCGGGTGGATTGAGTACTTGGTATGATGAGCCTCGTACATCAACTCCTCTTGAAGATTATCCGCACTAGGAATGCATAGGCGACCGTCCTTCCTTAGAAACCCATCCTCAACAGCAAACTGGGAATTTGACCCATCCAATGATTCATCCAAGATCTGATTCATGCTGTTATCCTGAATCAAAGCCCGCCGAACTCTATCAGCTAGGTCACACTGCACCTCAATCCAAAAAAGTTTCGCCACAGTACTAGACTGCGTGTCGACACAAGATATCTCCAAAGCCTCCAACTCACAGACCAATCTCTCATCATTTACCGATAACCAGTTGGCATGTGCAGGCACCTTACGACTCAATGCATCCGCCACTACATTACCTTTCCCTGGTACATAATGTATCTTGAAGGTGTGTCCCCTAGGAACTCCATCCACCTCTGCTGCCTCATGTTCAGATCCTTTTGATCTAATAGGTACTTCAAGTTCTTATGATCGGTGTATATATCGACTTTCACACCGTACAGATAGTGCCTCCAAAGTTTTAGAGCAAATATCACAGCCGCTAACACCATGTCATGGACAAGATAATTTCTGTCGTGAGCCTTCAATTGTCGTGAACCGTAGGCTATCACACTCCCATGTTGTATCAAAACACAACCCAAACCACTGCCTGAAGCATCACTATAGATTTTGAACCCTTCGGTTCCACTTGGGGAACATAAAATAAGTGTTGTGGTCAACCGCCTCTTCAACTCTTCAAAATCCTATTTGCACTCCGAAGACCACACAAACTTCTGATTCTTCCTAGTCAATGTCGTGAGTGGTAGCACTATCCGCGAGAAGTTCTCTATGAAGCGCCTGTAGTAGCCAGCAAGTCCCAAAAAGCTCCGGACCTCCGCCACTGTAGTCAAAGCAGGCCACTCCCGTATCACCACTATCTTCGTCGGATCCATAGCTATCCCTTCTCCACTAACAACATGACCAAGGAACGCTATCGAGGATAACCATAACTCACACTTGGAGAACTTAGCATACAACTGGATTCTCCTCAATGTCTCCAACACCATGTCCAGGTGATTGTATTGGTCCTCTTCACACTGCGAGTACACCAGGATATCGTCAATAAATACTATCACAAAACGGTCCAGGTACTCTCTGAACGTCCTGTTCATCAGATCCATAAACATGGATGGAACATCGGTCAAACCAAATGGCATGACCGTGAACTCGTAATGCCAAAACCACGTACTGAATGCTGTCTTTGGGATGTCTCTCTCCCTTATCCTCAATTGGTAGTAACCGGACTTCAGATCTAACTTCGAATATAACGTTGACCAAACCAATTGATCAAATAGATCATAAATTCTCGGGATCAGATACTTATTCTTTTCTGTAAGCTTGTTCAATTCCCGGTAGTCGACATAAAGCCGCAAGCTCCCATCTTTCTTCTTAACGAAAAGAACCGGCGCGCTTCAAGGCGACGAACTTGGATGCACATAACCTTGCTCTAACAACTCTTGCAGTTGTACCTTCAACTCTGCCATCTCTTTTGGCGCTATCCAATATGGAGAGCGTGATACCGGTTTGGCACCCGGTAACAGCTCAATAATAAAATCAATCTCCCGCTGAGGAGGGGCTCCTGGGAGAACATCTGGAAACACATCAGGATACTCGGACATAACTGGGATACTGCCCAGACTAGGCCTAGGCGTTGAAGCCTGCACTAATGTGACAAACAGCTCTGCCCCAGATCGAACTGCCTTAATCACCTAAAGGGCCGACATCAAAACTTTCCATGACCCCTTCATACCCGCAAACGTAGTCTCCCGTTCAGAATTTAATCCCAACTTAACCTCCTCTCGGTTGAAATCAATGTAAGCTCGCTGCTCCGAGAGACAGTCCATACCAAATATTACATCGAACTCTACTAACGGTATAATCAACGCTCCCAAATCAAACTCCTGATCCCCAATCTGAAGCTTGACTACACAGACCTTATCCACGCGGATTGGGAAACCATTGGGCAACAACACATCCAACTTGTCTTTTGCCATCAAGGGAGGGACCCCGATGCGCGTCACAAATCATTCGGACAAGAAGGAATGCGAAGCTCCCGTATCAAACAAGGCTCTCGCCGGACAATCGAGAATCAATACAAATCCTAGCAACAACAAAAGTAAGCTAACACATAAAAGACGTAACAACTACAAAAGTTAATCTGCTATAAATTAACTCATACCTGTCACCACGTCAGCTTGCTTTATGGCCTCTTGCAGACTAAGATTATAAACTCTAGGCTGGGCTGGATCATGATGGGATGCGGTTGAATCCACCGCCTTCCGTTTCTCCTCATAAGTCGCTCCATACTTCCTCTAGGACTTTGCACATCCGCTCCAACACTCACGAGGAAAATGCCCTGACTTCCCACAGTTTTAGCAAGCTCCTGGGACTCGACTTGTGGTTTCCCCTGACGTACCAAATGAATGGGTTGAGTTCGAAATCCCCTGCTTCTTGTTCCATCTGCGGAATCCTGAATTTGCACTAGGCACTTTGAACTCTGCCTTCTTTTCTGCCGGGTCCTTCTTCTCTTGCACCCTCTTCACAACCTTTTCCAAAGACCTGGCCGAGTTGACCAAGTCTAGGAAGCCTTACACCTTAGGCCCAGCAAGGAGTAACTGTAGGTCACCCCAAAGACCCTCAAAAAATCGGTTGGTCTTCCTCTACTCTTCCATAAACATAGCCCCAGCATAACGACCCAACCGTGTAAACTCGTGGAGGTACTCATCCACACTTCTGGATCCCTGAGTCAACCCAAGATATTGGTTCTCCATTTAAAGCTTCTGAGCAGAGGGTAGATACCTGGCCAGGAACAATATTGAAAATTCCTCCATAGGCACATCAGCAAGTTGCCTACCCACTAAGAGATGAAACTCCAACTCATCAAACCACAGCCTCGTTTCACCCGCAAAAAGAAAGGTCGCTATGGTGGTCTTCTGCCACTCCTCAGTTAACGTGGCTATCAAAACCCTCTTTAACGTAGAGAGCCAGTCCTCAGCTTGAGCTGGCATTCCAGTCCTGTCAAATATAGGGGGATTAAAGCCCATTACATGCTTGAGCTGCTTCTTCATAGCTCTCCTCAGCTTTACAAGATCAAATGCTGCGCGCTCCATCACTCTCGGCTCTATCACCCTAACCGGTTCTTGCTCCACGATAGGAGGTGCATGGTGCATTTGCCCTGCAGGTTGGGTATTAATCATCGCAAATACGGCTTCAGCCACCATCCTGATGGTTTCCGCTGAAGGAGGTGTAGTAGGCATGTCTCTCGGTGCACTACTTTCCGCAGATTGCTGATGCTCTGATTGACCAGCACCGCTCCTAGCTGCATATAGAAGCAATGACACACAATTAGATGACAACCAAATTGTTAAAAGCAATCATTGGAACACTCAGATTCCACAAAACAAGTGTATTTTCCATTCCTAAGTGGACATTCATGTGTTCTTTTTAATGTTATAACGATGACGCACACATGTGCTCACCACCCCTTAAAATAATTTGCCAATGAATTCATTTAATCCTGACCGTAACCAGAAGTCTGATACCAAATTGTAACACCACATCCGTCGAATGGCATATAACAGAAGGTCCAGCTAGAACCCGACGCCATATACCACGGACAGCCGGAAGGGTTGCGTATTAATAACCAAACTATCCAATTAAGACTACTCGTCCTAACACAGAGCATTCTAGCGGAAGCTTTTAAAAGTAGAAAGAACCCAAACTGAATAATTAATTTACATGAATGTCCGCAATCACTACCACTGGAATGAAATAATAATACACTGAAAGATACATGGCCTTATGGCCTTACAATAGTTCACTTATCAAATAGTGTCTTACAAACATCGGCTCGCAGGCCGGCCACACATGACAAAAAAAACAACTATACTCTAAGGCCTTTGAGGGCCAGCACGACAACATGGGCTCCAGCCCGCTATTTTGCACTCGGCTCCGCAGCACCTACAAGCAACATTCCACCGTACGGTGGCAAACATGCAACGGTCAGCTAAAGCCGACCAAATTATAATGACCCCGTCCCTTTCTCGGGACGGCGGTGCTCCTTCTCTGCATATCAGTAGCCCAGCTAAACAATTATGTATAAACATACTTAGCCACAAGTGTAGGCTCGCACGGCCAAACACCCCGTGCACTCAGGGCATATTAACGGTGAATCCTGACACTTCAGCGTCTTCAGCACCACCCCCAGGATGGCAACAACATGAGCATTTTAGCCTTTCTTACCATTGTCTAAGGCTCCCGACTATGCCAACGGCCAGTCCCCTTTTCGGGTCTCTCGCACCGAACCACATAGCCCAGGTCCAATTCCACTTGCCCTTTGCTCAAACGCGTAGTTCACATTAAGACGTACGCACAGGCAAAGCTTCTTTCGGATCCTAATATTCCAAACAATCACATAACCCAGTTATGTTCAAGGCCGGTTCACAGACCGCCAAGTTAGCAGAACAACGATTCCGCTCAGTTTTCCGGGTGCGCCTTGGAGCTAACCTCCAAGGATCCCTGCTGCAATCTACCGCGTAGAAACCCAAAAACCCAAAGCATGAAGTCTTCTCCGGCAAATCATAACAGATGCAACATCGCCGATCCAGACCAACATTTCCGGGTAGGCTTCACACACAATACCTATGCCCGTACTTCTATTCCGGACTCTATATGCAACACAAGGGGGACTATTCCCATCAACCCCAAGGAACACCGCACACTCGCCGCACACTCGCGGGAGCGGGTTTTCCCTATGCAAAAGGAAGAGCTTCACATACTCAAATAGAGAATCATTACACTTGTAGTACGCTTTAGATCCATGGAAAACTATTCGGATAGAAGTCTTCTCAACGGGATTCCCTCCACAGATCCGCTCTTGGTTCTCTAATCGGTACTCCGGTGCTCCGCCGGCAGCCGAAAAACTCCTCCTTCTTCCTCCTCTTTCTAACTCCTTGAGAGAGAGACTAAGGGAGAAAATGAGGAATTGATCCTCTATTACTGACCATAACAGAGCAGGGTTTCCCCAGTGTCGTCGGATTTTAAATAAAGAAATCGAACGGCTCTGATACGCTCAAAAATCAACAGACCTGGGCCGAACACGGCCTCGCAGACGGCCGTGTCCCAGGCTGTGTGCCTTGATCCAGGCACGATCGTCGAACATAGAAAAACCACACGGGCAAGACACGCCCGTGTCTTAGCCTGATACGCCTGTGTCGGGTCTTAGACACGCCAGTGACCGGAGGCGTGTCACGATTAACAGCCACGACTCTAAGGAATACGGGTACTGGCACGAATAGGCACACACCCATGTCAAATGACACGCCCGTGTCATTCAGCCGTGTTACTTGTCGTGTCCTTCTCGGGATAAAATCAGCCAAAACACCATGCCAGACACAGCCTTGGACATGCCCGCGTCCTAGGCCTTGTACCCATATACAGGCACCAAAATCACTTTTGAATGCGACCAGCTCAAATACAATTTTCGGGGCATTACAACTTATATTAATGCCCACATAGACATATAAGTTGAGGATCGACTCAACGGTAAAGTAACTCATCGTATATGATTGCCCATACAAAATTAAACGATGAGGATCTTGTGTATGTAATGTAATGTAATGACGTGAATACAATGCAATGACTCACCCATGATCATGCACATGCAACTGGTATGTCGACACAGACTTGAAGTTCCCATGTTTCGAGCAGGTAGCTAACATCTCAGGTGTCAACCGTCGTGGCCAGACGGTGACATTAGAGCGGGCATCTCCACTACTAGGCTGGCATCCACACTACCTGGCCTTGGACTCTGTACGCCTCAACGCTAAGAATACAATAGTGGAGCTCACATGCGTATTATGGCTCAGCGGGAGTCTAGGGTAGATGTGCACCGAGAACCAAGCCCCGAACTGGCCCATGTTGTGACATGGAAGGAGCCTCAGAAATAGCACGAGGACTAAGCCCAACCGTCCACTTGGCACGTAAGGAGCCCCGGGAATGAACACTGAAGACCAAGCACAACTGCCCAAAGCCTATCTATCAGCTCCCGTCGGAGTGACGATTGGCGAGCCCGTAGACCTGCCACACTATCCTTAACCCCGGATTACGACACTGTATGTCGACTCACACCGCATGCAATTTCACATCATCGTGGCACGGAAGGAGCCTCGAAAAATGCACGAGGACCAAGCCCAACCGTAAACTTGACACGGAAGGAGCCTCGGGAATGAACACCAAGGACCAATCCCAACCGTCCACTTATTTCTCTTCTCAGCGTTACCAAACCAATTCGGTCAAACAACCTCACTTACACCATTTCACAACCTCGTGCCCTAAGGTACTTAAGGGTTCATTATCAGTGTAAGGATACTTCACACATCCATCATCTAAATACCACAACCATTTGTTCATAATAGTTATTATCAATTATATACAGCATGTTCAATCCAAAATTATTATTATTCAACATATTCCACTGTTAAGTATTATCACAACCCGCATTTTCTCAACGATATAATCATATCAGAGCAAGATAAAACACGTGCCGTGATGCCACGTTGTGTATGGGATAACTGCACACGCTCAGGCAAAACTTCAGACCTTTGATTTTAAGGAAAATCATTGATTAATTATGAAAGAAAAACAATTATGTTGATTGGTCGTATCCCTCGGCACGGTAGATCAGCTAGTCCACAATTAAAAGTATATGTATATGCAGTAGAAAATTGTTTGGTTCAATTAAGTTGACACCCTAAATGAGCATAAGTGTCCCCGAGGGACGACTCATGGTATGCACGACTCTAAAGTGAATATAATATATATATGAAAGATAGAATTTTTACGCTAAGGAAATATAGTGTCTTTGTTTTATAAATATGTTATGCATGATGTACATATAATAATGCTTTTAGGGTTTAAAATATCTAACATGCGACCTAGCATAAATCCTTCCCAAAAGCAAGTAAACAACCGCAAATAGGCAAAAAGCAGCAGTTTAAGTTCATACCCAGCATCGCAAGAAGCCACTAGTGGGCGCCAACAACCTGACACGAACCCACGGGTGAGTATGTATGTCTATACAGAAAGGTAAAGAACTACCTCACAAAATCGGGGATCTGCTATCTCAGCTACCCAAGAGGCCACCAACCAGCCCCTTCAAAAGAACTAGCCGCAGAACTGGCTACAACCTGGACTTGAGGCATTCAAGAAAAGAATACCTCAGCAAGAAAATAATCAAAAGGTAAATAGAGCATTAGATTAATGAGCAAATAAAAAGAAGGGTTTACCAACCCGGCAACAAACTGCTATAAGCAAAAGAGAGGGCATGACAGTAAGAAAAGAGTACTGTCTAAAGCACAACAAAGCACACCAAGTGCGAGCAATAAAAGCAACATGCCCTACAAAGAGTCTGCAACAGCAACAAGACATATACATATATGCCAAAAGAAAAAGCCACAGAATAGGAAAGGAAGTAACAGTCCTAACACGTGGGTTAATGGCAGTGGTCAAAACATGGATCTGAATACATAACCAAACCAGATCCAAAAAGGGCTAAGGGGTCAACAATGGCAGCTTTAGGGTCCCACACACGCCATCCCAAAACCGGGGCAAAAGGCGGTGGACACAGCTCTCCACATCAAAATCCACCCCTCCAGAGGCCACCAAAACTCCACCACCTGCCACAACCCAAGGGTCGGCATGCAAAACTAGCCGAACACCCAATACAACCCCCTAGAGAAAGGGAAAAGTCACACTAACAATCCTAAGGAAACACACGAACCCAAGACAGAAATGTCGAGCCCACTCGACGCGGCATTGAGTAAGCTCCGCTTACTTGACGTCGAAATACTTAGCCGCAAATCCTACGCTGGGTGACGGCGTCGAGTGAACTCGGCTCACTCGACACCGTCGGCGCTTTCCACTTAGGGTAAACGTAAGTTTTAGTTAAAACCACAGCCTAAACTCTCTCAACGCGCAAAAACAGAGAGTCGGAAATTTAATCCCAACCCTCCCTTCCATCCTAACTACTCGGGACTACCTCAACTAAACCTAAACTACCACTACCGTAGCCTCACCCTAACTCTAGCTACCCACTGTACACCAAACCTCAGACAAAAGAGAGAACATTCATTTAATTGTAAAAAGGCAAAGAAATAGCCCATGACTGAAATGAAGGAAAAAAAGGCATCCTAGTGCTCTAACTTTCTAAGGAGGAAAAAGATAAAGAATACAGAAGTATTGCACCGGAAAATGAAAACAGAGCAAGAGTTAGAATAATTTGGCAAGGGCAAGGGAGCCACTTGCCTCTACCTCCAGGAAAAACAACAGCTAACACCACAGCTTGTCACCGGCGGCAAGATCGGCCACCTAGAAGACCAAAACTGAAACTTGATGAAAAGTAAAGAAATCATATAATCTCAACTCCTAGAATCAACCCTAAATCAAGAAAAACTTACATGGAAGGGAAGATCTAGACGAGAGCAAGCCAAATCTGCTATCACATGAGAAAAGCGGGCTCGAACCCTCCCGTAATCGCCGGCCAAAACAACCACCCCCTCCTCTCCAAACCCTTCCGCTGGAAGCTCTCCAGATTCGTGAACGATGAAAATGAGGAGGAAAAACGATTCACGGCAACAAAAGATTCTCTCAGGAAAAAAGTACGGAACACGCCCCAGACACGCCCGTGACACGGCCCGACACGCCCGTGTCACGGGGCGTGTACTTACACACTCGACGAACGTCGATCTCCACTCGACGAAAACACAGGACACGCCCCAGACACGCCCGTGACACGGCCCGACACGCCCGTGTCACGGGGCGTGTACTCACACACCTACCCAATCGACGATCGTCGATCTCAGCTCGACGAAACCGGTGACATGCTCTATGACACGCCCGTATCACAGGCCGTGTACCAACTCAAACACCACTCGACGATCGTGGAGCGTCGATCATCGAACAGAGAGACACGCCCCGTTTCTCGCCCGTGTCCGATACGACACGCCCGTGACACGGCCGTGTTCTCACTAAAACACCGCCTGACGACCATCGAGCGCAGCTCGATGAAGGGGGACACGCCCTGTGACACGCCCGTGTCACAGGCCGTGTTCCTACAAAAACCCCGTCGACCAAAAATTCATCGACCAGAGAAACGGGAGCTCTACCCGAGCACGACACGCCCTGGGTCACGGGCGTGACCCAGGCCGTGTCACCAAAACTTTCACAAAACAATCTGCTAACTCCTTAGCAAAAGACAAGGCTACAGCAGGCCACGCACAACATAATAAACATTACAGCTAACAAAACAATCGTCGAAACGACGCGAAGGCAAACGATCCCGGATTTCGACAAAAACTCGCACCGTAGCTAAGCTCCCAGGCTACGAAAACAACGGTGAGGTCGAAGACAACATCCGAAGATCGCACACTCGGGCTAACACCTCCCGAAGCCAAAACACAAGCATTTCCCTAAGAGACCCAACCGAGTCACCAAAACAGACTCCGGCTAGCTGGGAAAAACTTGCCAACAGGCTACACCAGGAACCTAAAGAGCTAAGACCATGCTCTACAACGGTAAAGGGCCGGAAGTGCGTCATCATAACGCCAATCCAAGATCAAACAAAACAAGGAAAAATCGGGGGCGTTACAGCCACTCCCCCTAAAAGAACGTTTCGCCTCGAAACTTTACTCACAACACTCCTATAAAGGAGAGAGAAGGAGAGAGAAAGAGCCTAGAAAGGGCTATATATAAATAAATAAAGCAGAACATACCAGTCACAAGATCAGGGAAACAGATGAGGGTGAGTCTCCCTCATAGCCGACTCCAATTCCCAAGTCGCTCTTTCTACATCCTGATTCCTCCATAAAACCTTAACCGTAGGAATAGTCTTCTTCCGCGGCGCACGAACCTGAGAATCCAGAATGCGGACAGGCACCTCCACATAAGAAAGATTCGGCTCCAACTGGGGCACAGAATCCAAAACCTGCATGCCATTCATCACACATTTCCGTAGCTGACTGACGTGTAAGACATCATGCACGCCAGGGAAATTTGCGGGCAAAGCCAGCCTATAAGCTGATATCCCAATCCGCTCAACAATCGGAAACAGCCCCACGTACCTCGGGTCCAACTTCCTGCTCTTGTCAAACCTCTTGACTCCGATCAACGGGGAGACCTTTAAGAACACTGAGTCCCACACCACAAATTCCAAGTCCGATCTACGTCGGTTGGCGTTCTTCTCATATCTCTCCTAGGCTATCCGAAGCTTTTCCCGAATAATATTCACAGCGGTTTCCATCTCCTCGAGCGCTTCTGGATCCAACAAAGGTCTCTCGCCAACCTCAGCCCAAAACAAGGGAGTCCTGCAGCGCCTCCCATAGAAAGCTTCAAAAGGAGCCATTTACAAGCTTTCTTGATTACTGTTGTTATATGCAAATTCCATAATCCGCAAGCGCTCATCCCACGCTCCTCCGTGGTCCAGAATATAGCATCGGATCATATCTTCCACAATCTGATTTACTCGCTCCGTCTGACCATTGGTCTGCGGATGATAAGCTGTGGAATATCTCAAATCTGTACCCAACCCTTCTTGAAGGCTCTTCCAAAAATGAGACGTAAACCTGGAGAATCGATCTGATATGATACTCACGGGTACACCATGCAATCTGATAACATCATCCAAATACAGCTCGGCTATCTTCCTCATCGGATAATCGATCTTAAATGGTACGAAGTGAGCACACTTCGTCAATCCGTCTACGATCACCCAAACTGAATCATGCCCCTTAGGAGATCTCGGTAAGCCTGTAATGAAATCCATCGAGATACTCTCCCACTTCCACATCGAAATATCCAAGGGAGTCAGCTTGCCACCAGGCCTCCCATGGTCTGCTTTCATACGCCTGCAAGTGAAACACTCTGAAACAAATCTGGCTATGTCCTTCTTCATCCCATACCACCAGGCAATCTGCTTTAAATCATGATACATCTTGGTAGACCCTGGATGGTAGGCAACACTAGATCTGTGGGCTTCTCTGCACACCATATCGCGGATATCTCCAACTGCGGGGATGCAAAACCTGCCACGATACTTCAAGGTACCCGCATCATCTATAGAGAAATCTGGTAGTTCACCTTTTTCAGCTCGAAGATACAAATGCAGAAGATCGGGATCATTCTTCTGATGTAGTCTCGTAAGCGCAATCCACGAAGGTTCTGCCACTGCCAAGCTACTCTGCGAATCGCAGCTTCCCACAGAAATGTCCATCAAAAGGAACTCTTCCACTAGATGCTCGGCGGAGAGATTAAAAATCTTCCCTGACTTCCGACTCAGGGCATCGGCCACCACATTCTCTTTGCCCGGATGGTACTGGATTTCAACATCATAGTCGGCCACGTACTCCAACCATCGCCGCTGGCGCAGATTCAATTCTTTCTGGGTGAAGACATACTTTAAACTCTTATGATCCGTGAAAATCTTGCACTGCGCGCCATATAGCAAATGCCTCCACAATTTCAACGCATAGATCACAGCTTCAAACTCCAGGTCATGCGTAGGGTAATTCCTCTCGTGAGTCTTTAGCTGCCTCGACCCGTACGCAATCACCTTCACGCCCTGCATCAATACGCAGCCCAGTCCGACATGCGATGCATCCACATATATGTCATACTCACTATCTTCAGTAAGCAAGGACAAAATTGGAGCTGAACATAACCTTCTTTTTAGTTCCTCAAAAGCCTCCTCACACTTGCCATCCCATATGAAGGCTACATTCTTCTGCGTCAACTTGGTCAACGGCGCAGACAAGGTAGAGAATCCCTCTACAAATCTTCTATAATATCCAGCCAAGCCCAAAAAGCTTCTGATCTCTTTGGGAGTAACAGGCCTCGCGCATTCCATAACAGCAGCGATCTTTTCTGGGTCCACCGATATTCCCTCCTTATTAACCACGTGGCCGAGAAAAGAAACTTGAGGCAACCAAAATTCGCATTTGCTCAGCTTGGCGTATAGCTTATGTTCTCTCAGAGTCGCCAAGACTAGTCACAAATGTAGATCATGCTCCTCCGCATCTCTAGAGTACACCAAAACATCATCTATAAAGACAATCACAAACTTATCTAGGAAATCCTTGAAAACTCTGTTCATCAGATCCATAAAATCTGAGGGCGCATTAGTCAAACCAAATGACATAACCAAAAACTCGAAATTCCCATGACGAGAGCGGAACGCCGTCCACGGAACATCTGACTCCCGAATCCTCAACTGGTGATAGCCCGAACGAAGATCTATCTTGGAAAACACGGCACTACCACGCAGTTGGTCAAACAAATCGTCAATCGGAGGCAAAGGGTACCTGTTCTTAATAGTAACCTTGTTCAGCTCTCTATAGTCGATGCATAGCCTCATCGACCCATCTTTCTTTTTAACGAGCAGCACTGGTGCACCCCAAGGTGAAGAACTCGGCCTTATGAAACCTTTTGCCAACATCTCATCCAGCTGAATTCGCAACTCTTCCAGCTCTCGCGGGGCCATTCAGTACGGCGCCTTTGCAATAGGACGCGTGCCTGGCTCCAAATCTATAACAAACTCGACATCTCGATCGGGTGGAAGACCGGGAAGATCAACAAGAAACACATCAGAGAAGTCACATACCATAGGAATCTCTTTCAAACATGGCACTCTAACAACTGTCCCTACCAGAGAGACCAAACAGGCAAAGCAGCCAGAATCAAGCAACTTCCGAGCACGCACCGCAGAAATGACTGGAGACTCCTGGAGAGAATACCCATAAACGCTCCCTGGCTGACCGTTGTCTTTGACGAAGTCCAAGCGCTTACCCTTGCACTGGATCACAGCATCGTACCTTGACAACAAGTCCATGCCCAATATAACATCGAAGTCCTCTAGGTCAATCACCTTCAGATCTGCCTTGACTAAAAAATCCCCCAACAAAATCAGACAATCAAGGACACCCAGGTCCGTAACCACAGAGTCACCGGAGGGGAACTTAACGCAAAAGGCACCACCAACACGATCTAGGACCAAACTGAACCGCTCCACGAAGGCTCTAGCCACAAACGAGTGGGTAGCGCCGGAATCGAAGAGAACGCACGCCCAGCGGTTCTTTACCTTAAATCATCCTGAAATAACCTGGGTCGAAGTCTGCGCTTGGTCTGCCGAAAGCACATTCAGCTTCCCCTTTCCTCTTATCCAATTGATGAGGCGGTGGCAAAGCCTGAAGGGGAACTGGCTGCAGAACAGGCTGGAACTGTGGGCACTTTGTCTTGAGATGGCCCTTCTGGCCGCACTGAAAACAGACCTTATCTTTTAACCAG
Source organism: Platanthera guangdongensis (assembly GCA_039583875.1). Lineage (NCBI taxonomy): Eukaryota > Viridiplantae > Streptophyta > Magnoliopsida > Asparagales > Orchidaceae > Platanthera > Platanthera guangdongensis. The sequence continues at coordinate 125,254,617 of CM077164.1, forward strand.
CAACGGGCAGCCTCATGCCCCTTCCTTCCACATAAGGCACATACCAAGTCTCCTCTGGGAGCACCCTGAATCGTGTGCACCTGCTCCTTCTTCTGCGCTCCCACCCTTTTGAAACACTTCTCAAAGGGGTGGCCTGGCCGGCCACAAAAACTACAAACCTCTTTGTTCCTCTTTCTCGAGACAGCATCAGGTTCTTGAGGGCTCTTCCCTCCAACGGTCTTCTGCTTATCCTTCCTCAACTGCTGGCCTCTATTTTTAGCATTCTCAATGGCCTCAACTCTCAAGGCAGCTTCAACCACGCTGGCATAACTGACTGCTCCGTAGGCATTCGCTAACTGCTGAATGTCGCTTCTTAGTCCACCCAGAAATCGCTTAACTCGGTCTACTTCAACACTCACCAGACCAGGAGCAAACTGACTCAACTTACAAAGCTCAATCTCATACTCAATAACCGAGAGTTTCCTCTGCTTCAAATGGAGAAAGTCATTCATTGGTCGGTCCGTCTCGACTGAAGGCAGAAACTTACTCAACAGCATCACCTTAAATGACTCCCAAGAGCATCCTGCCACCAAGCTTTCTTTCTCCCTCAGCCACCAATTCTTTGCTAAGCCCTTGAGCTGGTAGGCAGCGAGCATCACTCTCTGATCGTTCGTAATCCCTGAATAAGAAAACATCTCCTCAATGGTAATCAGCCAGTCATCCAAAATCATGAAATCTGCTTGCCCATCATAAGTAGGGGGTCTCAGCCGCTGAAACTGGGATATAAACGCCATCTCCGGGGGCACCACAACCAAAGGCATGGGAGGAGCAGGAGGGGCAGGAACCGCTACCCCCTCAGCGGGGTCCGGAACTCTCGGAGCCTGTCCCGCCACCATTGCTACGAGGGACTGAATCTGAGCCTGCATAACCACTACTTGTCTCGATAAGGCCTCATTGCTCTGCCGCAGGTTTTCTACCAACGCCTCGCTGTGCACTCCTGACGTCTCACCCTCGGATTGGGGGGTCGACCTCGTCGCGGGACCTCTCGCCATCCTATAATCGCACAAGCTTTAGACAAAACCTAGCTCAACAGCTAGAACAAATCTACTCGGTACAGACAAGCACACTTAAATATGAACTTCAACTGCAAAACTTGCTCTGGGAGTTGTTTTTACCATGATGATGTTATGCTTAACCTAAGATGGTTCACCACCATCATACTAACTCATGTGCCTAAACCATGAATGCATGTATTTGTATTCTTTTTGACTCAAAAACCATGCGTGTACATATGTCATCTTGCAAATCTTTAGCTTGGCATGTTGTGCTTATGAAATGTTATGCTATGCATGATGTGCTATGCATTCTAAAAAGGCCTTAATGCATGCCATGGGCGGCGTACACATGAAAATTTTATGCATCCCATACTACATAACATTCCCATCCAACGGAAAAAGAAAACGTGCTAGCCGCATTCATGTGGTGAGGTTATGCATCCCATACTACATAACCCTCACATGTTGCCTCCTATGGTGGATCCATATACAAACACATATTATGCATCCCATACTACATAATATGCCTCATATACTTCTTTATGCTCATGAGTGTAGTGTTCGTGCTTTAGCCAAGACGTGTTGATGACATATCGGTGTGTGTATGGTATGACGCTAACCACTAATGCAAACAAGGGAAAGGTTGCCCGACCATTTGTCAAGCAACCTGGCTATGATACTAACTGTCACAACCCGCATTTTCTCAACGATAAAATCGTATCAGAGAAAGAGAAAACACGTGCCGTGATGCCACGTCGTGCAGGGGATAACTGCACACGCTCAGGCAAAACTCCAGACCTTTGATTTTAAGTAAAATCGTTGAATAATTATGAAAGAAAAACAGTGATGTTGATTGGTCGTATCCCTCGGCACGGTGGATCAGCTAGTCCACAATTAAAAGTATATTTATACGCAGTAGAAAATAGTTTGGTTCAATTAAGTTGACACCCTAAATGAGCATAAGTGTCCCGGAGGGACGACTCATGGTATGCACGACTCTAAAGTGAATATAATATATATATGAAAGATAGTATTTTTACGCTAAGGAAATATAGTGTCTTTGTTTTATAAATATGTTATGCATGATGTGCATATAATAATGCTTTTAGGGTTTAAAATATCTAACATGCGACCTAGCATAAATCCTTCCCAAAAGCAAGTAAACAACCACAAATAGGCAAAAACAGCAGTTTAAGTTCATACCCAACATCGCAAGAAGCCACCAGTGGGCGCCAACAACCTGACACGAACCCACTGGTGAGTATGTATGTCTATACAGAAAGGTAAAGAACTACCTCACAAAATCGGGGATCCGCTATCTCAGCTACCCAAGAGGCCACCAACCAGCCCCTTCAAAAGAACTAGCCGCAGAACTGGCTACAACCTAGACCTGAGGCATTCAAGAAAAGAACACCTCAGCAAGAAAATAATCAAAAGGTAAATAGAGCATTAGATTAATGAGCAAATAAAAAGAAGGGTTTACCAACCCGGCAACAAACTGCTATAAGCAAAAGAGAGGGCATGATAGTAAGAAAAGAGTACTGTCTAAAGCACAGCAAAGCACACCAAGTGCGAGCAATAAAAGCAACATGCCCTACAAAGAGTCTGCAACAGCAACAAGACATATGCATATATGCCAAAAGAAAAAGCCACAGAATAGGAAAGGGACTAACAGTCCTAACACGTGGGTTAATGGCGGTGGTCAAAACATGGATATGAATACATATCCAAAACCAGATCCAAAAAGGGCTAAGGGGTCAACAGTGGCAGCTTTAGGGTCCCATACACGCCATCCCAAAACCGGGGCAAAAGGCGGTGGCCACAGCTCTCCACATCAAAATCCACCACTCCAGAGGCCACCAAAACTCCACCACCTGCCACAACCCAAGAGTCGGCATACAAAACTAGCCGAACACCCAATACCACCCCCTAGAGAAAGGGAAAAGTCACACAAACAATCCTAAGGAAACACACGAACCCAAGACAGAAATGTCGAGCCCACTCAACGCGGCGTGGAGTAAGCTCCGCTTACTTGACGCCGAAATACTTAGCCGTAAATCCTACGTTGGGTGACGGCGTTGAGTGAACTCGGCTCAATCGACGCCGTCAGCGCTTCCCACTTAGGGTAAACGTAAGTTTTAGTTAAAACCGCAGCCTAAACTCTCTCAACGCGCAAAAACAGAGAGTCGGAAATTTAATCCCAACCCTCCCTTCCATCCTAACTACTCGGGACTACCGCAACTAAACCTAAACTACCACTACCGCAGCCTCACCCTAACTCTAGCTACCCACTGTACACCTAACCTCAGACAAAAGAGAGAACATTGATTTAATTGTAAAAAGGCAAAGAAACGGCCCATGACTGAAATGAAGGAAAAAAAGGCATCCTAGTGCTCTAACTTTCTAAGGAGGAAAAAGATAAAGTATACAAAAGTATTGCACAGGAAAATGAAAACAGAGCAAGAGTTAGAATAATTTGGCAAGGGCAAGGGAGCCACTTGCCTCTACCTCCAGGAAAAACAACAGCTAACACCACAGGTTGTCACCGGCGGCAAGATCGGCCACCTAGAAGACCAAAACTGAAACTTGAGGAAAAGAAAAGAAATCAGATAATCTCAACTCCTAGAATCAACCCTAAATCAAGAAAAACTTACATGGAAGGGAAGATCTAGACGAGAGCAAGCCAAATCCGCTATCACATGAGAAAAGGGGGCTCTAACCCTCCCGCAATCGCCGGCCAAAACAACCACCGCCTCCTCTCCAAACCCTTCCGCTGGAAGCTCTCCAGACTCGGGAACGACGAAAATGAGGAGAAAAAATGGTTCACGACAATAAAAGATGCTCTCAGGAAAAAAGTACGGAACACGCCCCAGACACGCCCGTGACATGGCCCGACACGCCCGTGTCACGGGGCGTGTACTTACACACTCGACGAACGTCGATCTCCACTCGACGAAAACACGGGACAAGCCCCAGACACGCCCGTGACACGGCCCGACACGCCCGTGTCACGGGGAGTGAACTCACACACCTACCCAATCGACGATCGTCGATCTCAGCTCGACGAAACAGGTGACACGCCCTGTGACACGCCCGTGTCATAGGCCATGTACCAACTCAAACACCACTCGACGATCGTGGAGCGCCGATCGTCGAACAGAGAGACACGCCCCGTGTTACGCCCGTGTCCGATACGACACGCCCGTGACACAGCCGTGTTCTCACTAAAACACCGCCTGACGACCATCGAGCGCAGCTCGACGAAGGGGGACTCGCCCTGTGACACGCTTGTGTCACAGGCCATGTTCCTACAAAAACCCCGTCGACCAAAAATTCGTCAACCAGAGAAACGGGAGCTCTACCCGAGCACGACACGCCCTGGGTCATGGGCGTGACCCAAGCCGTATCACCCAAACTTTCACAAAAAAATCTGCTAACTCCTTAGCAAAATACAATGCTACAGCAGGCCACGCACAGTACAACAAACAATACAGCTAACAAAACAATCGTCGAAACGACGCGAAGGCAAACGATCCCGGACTTCGACCAAAACTCGCACCGTAGCTAAACTCCCAGGCTACGAAAACAACAGTGAGGTCGAAGACAACATCCGACGATCACACACTCGGGCTAACACCTCCCGAAGCCAAAAGACAAGCATTTCCCTAAGAGGCCCAACCGAGTCACCAAAACAGACTCCGGCTAGCTGGGGAAAACTTGCCAACAAGCTACACCAGGAACCTAAAGAGCTAAGACCACGCTCTACAATGGCAAAGGGTCGGAAGTGCGTCATCTTAATGATAATCCAAGATCAAACAAAACAAGGAAAAACCGGGGGCGTTACAAGTATGTCCTCATTATTTCACATATTTAAATCATTCGTACCATGCCAACTCGTCAATCCATTCATTCTCTAACCTCAACCACATCACCTCGATCATGTACACTTCTCCGCACCATTTGTTCATTAGGGATCTATCTAACAAATGTTATTAACATGATTTATAACAACCACTTATGGACTACATTTCAACAAAATATTAACGTTAATGTACTACAATCCCTCTACCAAACCCAAAGCTGATACAAAACAAATACGATAATACATGTGCAGGAATGATTACTGTACATCAATTTCAAAATGTGGATTCCTGAGGCTAACGGAATCCGATGAAGGCATTTAACCCCTCGTTGAAAGGGTATTTCTGAGGGCTGCGACTTTCGTATTTAGTCGAAAGCCCAAATCAGGACGCATTGTGTCTGAAAACGGCCTTGAAGGTTGTTGCACGCAGAAAACATATTTCTGTGCGTATCTTAAAGAAGATCGGACGACATCAGTTCGGCTTCTTCCTTCAACCAAACTTTCTTATAACATCCAGAATTTCTCCTCCCTTATTCACCCTCATAAGCCCACTTCTCTTCACGAAACCAGTACACAAAATGCATTTGAAGTGAGGGAAAGGTTGAAGACTCTAATTCCTATGACACAAGTCCTTACATGGCCTTTTCCTAGAAACCTTCTTCTACCAAATCAAGACCCTTTTGAGTCGATATCTCTCCTAGAAATAACTAAAACTCTAGCACCAAGGAGAGGGTAGGAAGCTCACCTCGTTTCCAGCATTTCCGGCGTTTCCAGCTATGGATCTTGTCACCCTTCTTGGCGGCATCTTATTCTCCTCGGTCGGTTTTAGTTCTTCACGGGAAGAAGATCGGCTGCAGCACCTTCTTCCTCTCCAGCAATTTCCTACAGCACGGCTTGGAAGGAAGACTAGAAACGACTAGGGTTTTCTCCGCTTTTAATGTGAGAAGTTGGGTAACTACATCACCACGTGTTGGCCATTCATTGGACCGCCAATGAAGTCATTAAATGAGTCCCTTCAAAATGATGCGGCCGATAAATTTGCCAAAACTAGAAATTTAACTACACGGGTAGGTACACGCCCGTGTCACTACCCTTGTCCTGCTCGGGAGGAACGTAGTCGATGATGTTCGTTGAGCTCCGCTTGACGAATCGTCGAGCTGTTGCACAGAAACACATGGGTAGCGACACGCCCGTGTCACTACCTGTGTCCTGCTCGGGAGGAATACGTTCTCTGGTCGACGATGTTCATCGAGCTCTGCTCAACAAATTGTCAAGATGTTGCTTGGACACACACAGGTAGGGACACGCATGTGCCACTACCTGTGTCCTGCTCGGGAGGAACACAAGAAAGAATGTGCAGGGTTGCCAGAGAACCACACGGGTATGGACACGCCCGTGTCACTACCCATGTCCTTCTCTGGAAATCTCACAAAGAACATGCAAAGACACCAGAGTACCATATAGGTATGGACATACCCGTGTCACTACCCATGTCCTACTCTGGACCAACTTCTCCTCCCTTAGTAGAGTGCAAGCCTAACTGCCAGCACTCCCTGAGCCCTAGTCAGCTCTCCTGACTTAAAAGTGCGCACGAGGGGCCTAGTACGAATTGGGACGTTACACGATGGCCCTTGCTCATCTCACTACAAATTAAATCCTTGCCCTGCAAGGTATCGTCTACAGGGAGACGATTGGAGGAGAAAGCAATGAATGGAGCTTCCTCAACGGAGGAGGAATCAACCTCCTCATGAAAGAGGATGCTATCATCCATGTCTCAAGCTGACCGCGCCAATTCCTCCTGAAGCACCTGCGAAGACACTACCCTCATAGGCCCAGATACAGAAAGGGGATCAAGAAATAAAGGAGATGAAAAACTAAAATAATCACAAATAGGGGGAGTGGTCCCGGTCTGACTCCCAGCAGGATCCAAGCATAGATCATCATCAGTGTCATATGAGTCATACCGTGGGGAATCCAAGAACTCAAGGTCCGCGGTGGTAAGGGGGACGACCTCGTCCAATAAGGAGGTGCAAACCTCTGCATCAAAAAAAGGATATTCCTCATCCCACCAGGGTGCGTAAAAGTGTTCCGAAGATCCACATTCTCCATCGGAGATAATAGAGTCATCATCCCACTTCGGCGTAACCTCAGGTACCGAATCATCCAAAAATACGACATCATCAGCTGACTCACAAGAAAATGGAGTAGCATGATCAGGAAAAAATTGCGGAGGGGCGAAACTGCTCTCGAAATCAGGCATAGAATGAGTAGGTCCCATCGCAAAATCATTCGCAGACGCCACCCCGTCGATAGGAACAATCTCAGCATCCCATACAGGAGAGCCCATGAGTTCCTGATCCTCTTTTTGTTGGCTAACACTAGATTGATTGTCATCACTCAAGGGAAGCTCGTAAAAAGGGAGCGAGGGACCCATGAAGGATCTGTATGCAGCGAGAGATTCTTCGGTAATCTCAACGGGTAAAGAACGAGCCAGATGAGCGATGTCAATGTGTGGGCCAGGCAACACCCTGGTAGGCCTATCCACAACACTCTTCCATGAATGGGAGGTTGATGCGCACACGCCCTCAGAGGGAGAAGGCTCGCACAAATGAGGGCAATCCTTTACTATGTGGCCTACACCTTGACATAAGCAAACACCTAATACAGTGCTCGGCATTCATAACAGCCATGACATCAATGTATCGGCGCAAAGTGTCAAAGAGATGACACTCAGCCATGGAATACATCGCGAATAAAAATATTTACTGAAAAGGTGCTACACAACTAGAATGAAAAAAAAACACGGATCTGCTTTCTACCAAAAATCAGAAAAGGGATATAAAGAAAAATAAGCAACAAATTCTAAAAAGTAAAGAAAAGAAGAAACATGCAATGTACAAATGGAAAAGGGCTTCTATCTCCTATCTCCCTCAACAAAAACTCGCACGATTGTGTTCCCCAGCAACGGCGCCAAAAACGTGATGCGTTGAACGACAAGTGTACTGGTCGCATAAGTAATATAAAATGGGCAAATGTCCCCAAGTATCGATCTCTCAAGGAACACAGTAAGGTGGAGTTAATTTTGAGGAGGACTTGAGATTGAAGTCCTTAGGTTGGTGTTTATTAAGTGGGTTGTTTTGATTGTTGTGGAAAAATAAAATAAAATGCTAATAAACTACTCATATGCAATGCCGCTATGTAATGCTTCGCCAGGCGGGATGAAAGACTACACGTGTAACACCCCCAAAATGTATCAGGCAATAGTTGCCCTGGCTGGGCGAGAAAATCGTCGAACAGAGCTCGATGAAATTAGCCCATTCGACAAATATCGTTCGATGAAATTAGCCAGTTGGACCAATATCGTTCGACAAAATTAGCCCATTCGACGAATTTCGTTCGATGAAAGTTGTCCCGTTTGATGAATTGTCGAAAATATGGATATGACCGAGCGGTGTCTCGTGTCATGTGTCTGGTTTGCGCACACTGAGCGGTGGTTTACTTTTTAGCTTCAATCCCGTGCCGTTGTGGTTTGAGGGGAAGCGATTGTGTGGTTGGAAGCTACCTAATGCCTTATTTGTAGAGAATGGAAATTGGAAATCATTATTCCATTTATCTAATCTCTTTCTTCCCGATTTCTGGAGCAGGCCCTCTCGGCTATTAGGGTTTGAGTGCTCTGGTTATGCTTCTGAAAGAGGATTTGGGGCTGGAATCTAAAGCCAAAGCGAGATTTGAGAAGAGGAAAGTGAGACGATCATTTCTATCTGAGTAGAAACACTTTGTCATGGATCCAAAGAGATCTTCAAGGGTAACGATCTTTCTTCTTGGACAAGTGAAGTCCTTCTTTTGGCATATGCAAGGAATCACTGCCCCCCCCACCCCCACCAAAAGGTGGAAAGTCGAGGGAGTTCCTTTGGGTTGATTCATGAAATCCCCAATGAGTCTTGCATATAGATCTGAAAATGTGTAGTATGGAATAGGCATACTGTGTGAAGCCCATTTGGACAGGTTGGTCTGGATTGGTGATGTTTTATTTTGCGCACCGGAGAAGACTCCATGTATAAGTGAGTATTTTGTGGAGTCGGTGGGTTGTGCTTATGAAGGGTAGTAGCAGGAAGTACTTGAGTGGAATTCCAGGAAAATAGCCGCAAAGTGCATGTACAGTATACTATGAAAGACAAGTGTTTCTGGCGCTGCAGATGGCTGCAGGGATTTCTGGATGGTTGGTCCAGATAAGGTTAGGGCTGGGGACGAAAAGAGAGTTCTGTCGCTAACGCCGGGCGATAGTGAGTGTCGCGGGCGATGGATCCTCGCTAACCTGTGATTGTGAAGCGAATCCTTAGGGTACATTGTGGCTATTAAGAGATATGTGAGCTCTTAAAAAGACTTCGTGCCGAATGGACAAGGGGATGCCGACCCGCGTCAGTCTAGTTATTGAACTAATGATTTGAGCAACGGGCAATGACTGAACTGTATCCGCGTTATGGTTGTCTGACATGAGTGCCTGGGATATTGGCATTCATCAGGTTCACATAATGAGAGTCTTAGGCATGCACGCCATTCAGACTAAAGTCTTCGACTGTAGGCTGTGGAGCGAAATGCTCAAGTTTGCCGTTGTAAATGGTGGTGGGACCCTGGTTTTTCGATACACCGAGAATGTGCCCTGAGTGCACGGAACGTCGGGCCGTGTGGTCGACGTTTGTGATGTATTGGTGGTGCGAGAGTGCACATCTTGTGATATATCTGCTTGTGAAATGTTATGCCTACAGGGAAGGAATACCACTGCCCCGGGTAAGGGGTAGGGTCGTTATAAATTGGTCAGCTGAATGCTGACCGTTGCCTTGTTTACCACCATTGTGGTGGATTGTCCCCATGCAGGTGCTGGAGAGCCGAGTGGAAAATAGTGGGCTGAAGTCCTTGCTGCTGCTGGCCCATGAAGTCCGAATGAAGAATTTTATTATTTTCATATATGGTCGGCCTCCGTGTCGATGTTTGTAATCCACCTGTAACACTTAATTGTAAGGCCTTAAGGTCAGACTTGTGTATTTGGAGGAAATTACTTTGTGGTGATATATATAAATGCTGGTTTATATATTGTGGACATTCAAATAAGTTGAGTTCAAATAACTTAAAAGCTTCTGTTAGCATTCTCTGGATTAGGATGCGAATAGTTTTTGATATTAACCTGTAAACTCCGCCACTTTTTGTCATATATGGTGTGGGGCCTCGGCCGGGCCTTCTATTATATGTCATGTAACGAATAGAGGCGTTACAATTCTGTATCAGCTTATCTCGGTCTTCCTCTTTCGAATTCGCGGTCGAATTCTTTTGTGGTGTGGCGAGCACATGTAAGTGCGACCCGCTTTAACCGTAAATGAACTCAAGAATGTCAACTAAGGAATACAAATACACTAGTTTGAGGAACCTGTGCGTTCCTATATTGCAGATCTTACATGTGCAAAGTTGCTAAAGAGTGTCTTTTCCACCCATAGGTGGCTCGAAGTGGTGTTGGGCAGTCTGAGCTCCAGCGTTCTGATGAGAGTACGACACCAGTTAAGGTTCATACACCTCCTCCTTCTGCGGAAATAGTACGCTTAGTTGCTGAGGTGTTGTTTGCAATGATTCATACACAACCTACTGGGAAGGCGCAACCTGCAATGGTGCCAGAACAGGTTGCTCTGAGGCCAGAACCTGTTGAGGCTATTGTTGATCCTCGAATAGCTGAATGGCAATTGAAGCAGTTTATGAACTTCAATCCTCCTATATTTATGGGTGTGGGATCCACAAGGCAAGCAGATGATTGGTTGCCCCGCGTCAAGAGAATATTGATGGTGATAAGAACGAAGGAAGAGAATAAAGTCACCTAGGCCACCTTCTTTTTCGAAGGCACGACCCGGCTATGGTGGGATGAGATAGAGTTGCACCACTTAGCGGACAGACATTTAACAGAAGTCTCGATAAAGGAGTTTTCGAGATTGTTCCTGGCAAAGCATTTGCCAGGAGCACAGCGCATCACCATGGAAAATGATTTCCAGCATCTAACTCATGGTGAAAGTAGTGTTGACACCTACCTACATGATTTTACACGATTGGGATGCTATGCGTGGTCTATCTTCACTGATGAACAACGTAAAACCAATCGGTTCTATGAAGGACTGCGAGATGAGTTGAGATTCATGCTCTTAATTTCGGTGAACCAGGGGTTTAAAGCATTGGTGGATACGGCGTGTGCGTTGGAAAAAGATATGAAGCGGGTGCAAGGATAAAGGGACTTGGCTGTGACAAAGTCTGAGTTCAAAGTGACTCACTCGGGGAAATCAAACTACCGGAAGAAATGGGGTAAGAGGTCTAAGTCTTCTACACAGGCTCCCTTAAGTGTTGCATCTGGAGAAACTTCGAGGGAAGAGTCTCGTACCTATTATACATGTGGGAGAGTGGGAAATATAGCATGTGATTGTCGGGTTTGTCCACCAAAGGTTGAAAAGAAGATAGGAGTGTCATATGCTGATAAGGGAAAACAGTGGTGGAGTACTCTGCATCCCAGGAGCAGCCCCGAGTGTATAATCTTGGCCAACAAGAGGCTATAAAGTAAAGTGACGTTGTCACAGGTACGATCTAAGTTTCTGATTGTTTCCTTTTCATATTTCATAACTTGTATGTAGGTTGTGTATGATGTGTTTGTCTTAGGCTTTGTCCTGATTCGAGACTATCCAACGAGAGCACTGTTTGATATGGGTGCTTCGCATTCGTTTCTATCTGTGGACTTTATGTTACGGATCGGAGTGCCGATTCGTATGATGACAGATAATGTGAAGGTGTTATTACCGAACGGATGTGTGATGTATGCAGATAGAACTTGCTTTGTGGAGGTACGAATATGATGTCAGGATTTTGGGTTGGAAGCATCTGTGCTACCGATATCAGAATTTGATGTGATCTTTGGTATGGACTGGCTCTCGGAGCATCGTGCCTCTTTTGATTGCAATACAAAGGAGATCATACTGGGATAGAATACTGAGCTTGTGACTAAATTCGCTGGTATGCGAGGAGCGAGCGGGATCTTGATGTCTGCCCTCCAAGTTGTCATTGCTGTTCGGAAGGGCGTAGAGTTATTCTTCACGCTTATTCAGGCTGTTGATCCAAAGTCCAGTGTGAGTGATGTTCCGATTATTTCGGAGTTTGCCGATGTGTTTCCGAAGGAGCTTCCTGGATTACCACCACAGCGGGAGGTTGACTTCTCGATTGAGTTAGTGCCAGTGCAAAACCTGTGGCCCGCCCGACATATCGAGTAGCGCCAAAGGAAATGGTGGAACTAAAAGTTCAACTATAAGAGCGGTTGGAACAGGGTTATATATGCCCAAGTATGTCACCTTGGAGCGCACATGTTCTCTTTGTGAAAAATAAGGATGGTAGCTTGCGATTGTGTATCGACTATCGTGAATTGAACAAGTTGACAGAGAAAAATAAATATCTGATTCCATGGATAGATGACTTGTTTGATCATCTAGCTGAATCGACAGTATACTCAAAGATTGATTTGAAATCTGGCTACTACCAGTTACAGATTCGGGAAGGTGACATTCCCAAGAGAGTGTTTGGAACATGCTACGGTCATTACGAGTTCACTATAATGTCGTAAGTGCTATGTAATGTACCATCAGTGTTCATGGACTTAATGCACCGCACTTTTAAAGAGAACTTGGATTTATTTGTGATCGTCTTTATCAATGACATTTTGGTGTACTCTCAATTAGAAGAAGATCATGCGAACTATTTACGGATGGTGTTGCACACCTTGAGGAGGAATCAGCTCTATGCCAAGTTCTCTAAGTTAGAGTTCTGGCTATCGTTAGTGGTTTTTCTTGTCATGTGGTGAGTGGAGGGCATTGCGGTGGATCCATCAAAGATAAGAGTAGTACGGGAGTGGCCGATGTTGTCTTCGGTGCCCGAAGTTAGGGGTTTCCATTGACTGACGGGCTACTACAGAAGTTTTGTAGAAAACTTTTCACGGAATGCTATGACTCTTACCATATTAACAAGGAAGGATCAGAAGTTCGTTTGGACGCCGGAGTGCGCGCGAGCTTTTGATGAGCTAAAGAGTCGTTTGACACGGCGCCCGTTTTGACGTCGCCATATGGTGCAGACCACTATGAGATCTATAATGATGCCTTATGGAGCGGCTTAGGCTACGTTCTTCTTCAGTTTGGAAAGGTGATCACTTATGGCTCACGCCAGATGAAATTGCATGAGCAAAACTTTCCCGTCCATGACTTGCAGTTAGCGGCGATGATTTTTGCACTTAAATTGTGGCTTCACTATCTATATGGCATGAAGGTGGATATATGCAAGGACCACAAGAGCCTAAAGTACCTTTTGGATCAAAAGGATCTCAATATACGACAACGAAGGTGGATGGAGTTCCTCAGGGACTATACCTTTGATATTCATTATACTTCCGGGAAGGGAAATGTTGTAGCAGATGCCTTGAGTCATAGGACTCCAGCAAGGGCTAATTGGTTGTAGATTCATGATGAGCGTCTGATCCATGAGTTGGAAGCGTTAGAGATTTTTTGTGTTGACCAGAATGCAACAACAAATGCATACTTGAATTGGACGGAGGTCCAGTATGACCTTGCAGATAGGGTTCGGCGGGCGACAGAACTTGATGCAAGTGTGCAACGCTATGCAGTGCTTGGTTCAAACGGTCAATTCTCTTGGGATGATGGCCTCTTGCGAAGAGATGGTCGTTTGTGCGTCCCAAGTATGGGTAAGCTAAGAGAAGAATTGATGTATGAGGCTCACTTTACGAAATACTCAATTGACCCAGGGAGTACCAAGATGTATAAAGACATGAAAAAGCTGTTCTGGTGGCCGGGTTTGAAGAAAGACAACGCACATTATGTGGCTAAATTTCTGGCCTATGCTATTGATGCGTGAAAACCGAAGAGGGTAGACAGAGTAGAGGGCTGTTGTCTCGGGCACCAATAATTAACAGGGTGTGTTCGATCTCACAAGCATGGTGAAGAGGTTGATGGTTGCGGGGATAGAGGAGAGGAGAAAGCTTCTGAGTTCTCGAGAGTGGAGCAAATGCTTATTCAAGGGCTGTGGGGATAGAGGAGAGAAGGATGCTGATCTGAGTGCGGAGTTGGTTGGGAACGTTGATCAGGAGCTGTCGAGCAGACAGTTACTTTGATGGTTGTACTTGCAGGTTGATACCGCGAGAGTTGAGCTTATAAGAAGAGAGGGGCCTCTAGCAGCGGCAACAACAGAATTTGCCCGCCGTGGCTAAAATACCAGTCTTGTGACGGGCTTTCCTTTGATTAATATAGAGTATTACAGCTTGAGTTACACCCTTAAAAGAAAGCAAATAAAGGGTACACAGGGGGAAGCTGGCGGATAAGGAAAGAGAGTGCCAGAAGGGAGACCGTGGGGACTGAAGAATAAGGCCGGCAGGCCGCGCGGTCAGCTGAAGAGAAGAGGCGGACTGAGAAATGGAGTCCGCAGAGGTTGACGGTTTGAGCTTGTTGATAGCTGTCCTCGAGCGTGAGGTGATGTTCAGTGTGAGCCCCTCCAGAATGAGAGGCATAGGGGTCTATTTATAGGCCCGATTTCGATGACGTTACCCCCGATGAGACGGTAACTTGTGCGAGTAGATAACTGCGTTCGACGAGTCCACGCCCAGCTGCGCGGTCTGGGAATTGCTTCTGGAACTGGTCCTGCTGCTTGGCAGAGTCCGCCCCTGCTGCTGGCAGACTGAGAGTAGTCCGCCCGAACTGTGCTGATCGAGCCCGCGCCAAGATTGCGCGGGCTGAGGGATTATCCACCCACTGCTAGGAAGCGAGTGCAGGAGGCTGAGGAATGACATGCTGCCTAGAGAATCTGCTGAGTCCGTGGTTGACAAACTTAGTCTGCCTTTGTTGTTGAATGAGGCGGCCTACTACTGAAGCTGGATCTGGGGTCATCGACTCTTGCGGACTAAAGGCTTGGACTGAAGGGGCGAGCCCGCCCATCACGCATTCGACGAGATCAATGTTGGAGAGAGCTGGAGCAAGTACAGGCTCTTGGGCACACTAAGATGGAGTCCGTATGCTATCAGTGTCTGCATTGGTCAACCGGGCTACATGGCAGACTAAGGAGGCAGGTCGGCAGATCTGCTGAAGTTCGCCTGTTGAATGGAATGGCTTGCCGCCCTCACTGGGTGGCCTGGGCTTGGCGACCTGACAGGTCGCGCATGCTGGCAAAGTGGAACTAGGTGTTGCTAGCTGGCAGCCTTGGGGCATGTCGCCATACTTGATAGACGACGAGCTGGAGTTGTCACCGTGGTTGAAGGTTAGCGGCCTGGAGGCAGGTCACCGATGTTAAGACAAGGTGACAATATGCGGATGGCGATTTGAGTCCGCCAAAGCTGGGTAGTTCACTTGCTGGAGTGGAATCATTTCGGAGGTTAGCCGATCGAACCAGGCGGTATTCAGGGCCGGACTGAGAGAGCAGTCCGCGACCCCTGCAGAAAATGGAAAAGCTGAACGACCTGGGTTATCAGACCGCTCAGACTGCCCAAGCCGTGCGACCTAAGCGAACAGAGAGGCCTGTCCTCCCACACTAATGTCGCGACCTCCAGGGAGAAACTGGAGCATGAAAGTAAGGGTTACATTTGAAATACTCTAGAGGGGGGGGGGGGGGTGAATAGAGTATCTTGAAATCAAAAAAAAAACTTTTGCTGTAAATAAAAATTGAGTCCTAAAATAAATTAATCTAGCACAGGCACTAACTATTACAAGCACAGCAAGACCTAATAATCACAGCCACAGCAAGAACAAAAGAAAAGGTGCAACCAAATAACACAAGAATTTTATAGTCGTTCCCCAACTTGGGTACATCCACTCTTCTACCACCCAAGTAGGAATCCACTCAAGTTATTGATCATGTGACTGCCACCAATGAGCTTTTGATCAGGTGCTCAAAAACCAATCCTCAAGTCTTTTGATCAGTTGACTTGCAACCAGGAATAACTTTTGATGGGAGTTAAGAACCCTTTATACAGTGGGGGATGAGAGAGTGATTATGTCTTCTCTTTTTCAAATACAACTGAGAAGACTTTAGTGGATCTTGATTTTGACAAAGCTCCCCCTAAGATCTAGATTTATTCAGGAAGCATGGAGATTTGCTTCAGGGTGAGTAGGCCTTCAATGGTTCAGCCTTGACCAGCAGGTATCCAGGTGCTTCTTAACTGATATAGTAATTGTTATCCTTTGAAGAATCTTAGGAAGAAGACAGAAGAAGTCTCTTGATTTAAATTGTTGTTCTTCTTCTTCTTCTTCAGCTTGTTGTTCTTTCTCTGGTCTAGGGCTTCTGATTTTGCTGTGTTATTGGTCTGTATATTTCATTCTGTGTTCAGACGAGAAGGAAGAAGAAAAGTCTATTCACTGTGTTGTTGTTTATTCTACTGATGGAAGAAAAAGAAAAATCTTTTTTATATTTCTGTGTAATCTTCCTTCTGAATTTGAATTTATTCCTTCATTTAATGCTGACGGCCTAGAGAATATTTGCATTGATTGATTTTCCCAACTATCCCATTGAAAAGCGGCAAGTAATAATCCTGATGAATACCGTAATCAATGCTTGATTCTAACGGTAATATTCAGAGAATATTTAAGAATTGATTACTCAGGAATTATTGCAATAGAAAAGGGATAGAGGGAGGGAAATTTCCAAGTCTGGAACATTACAGAATTCGTTGAGCAGAAAACAGAATTCGTCGATCTGTTTCCAGTGTTCGTCGAGCGGAGAAGTCAAGTTCGTCGACCTGATAATAGTTGCTCGTCGAGCTGAGATCCAAGACCGTCAACCTAAGAACAGATAACTGCTTTCTCTAGACCCTTGACAATTCTGTGCATCAAGATCGTCGAGCTGAGAGTATAACTTCGTTAACTAGAGTTCAGAATTCCATGTTTCTTGGACTTAAGAATGTTGAAGTAACGTGTCCAGAAATTGTCGACCTCAGAACTGGGTTCGTCGACCTGAGAACTAGTTTCGTCGAGCTGAGAGCTTCTAACTGCTACTTGATAAAACTTGCCAAGACTGTGGTCCAATTTCGTCGAGCTAAGAAGGTGAGTTCATCGACTGGAGTGTGATCCTGAACTTAGATGTTTCTGGAATAAGATGTTGAAGTAGAATACACAGTAATCGTCAACCTGAGAACTAAGTTCGTCGACTGGAATTAAGTGAAGAATTTTGGACTTGGAATGTTGGAAGTTATAACGCCCTGAAAATCGTATCGAGCTGGTCGTGTCCAAGAGAATTTGTTGCGCCTGTATAGGGGTACACGGCCTAGGACACGGGCGTGTCCAAGGCCGTGTGGTTCTTTGTGTTGGCCGGTTGTGTCCAGAGATGGACACGATAGGAAACATAGCAGAGTAACATGGGAATGTCAAAAGACACAAGTGTGTGCATACCCGTGTCACCACCCGTGTTCACAAGAGTCGTGTCTGTTGGCATGGCGGTTACTGGTGACACGGCCCTAGTGCACGGGCGTGTCGGAAACCGACACGGGCGTCTCAGGTTGAGACACGGGTGTGTCTCAACCCGTGTCAGTTTCTGTGTTCGTCGATCGTGTCTGAATCGAGGCACATATCCTAGGACATGGCCGTGTGCGAGGCCGTGTTCGGCCCTGGTTTGATGATTTTTGGTCGGATCTGAGCCGTTCATTTTCTTTAATTAATATCCAACAGGCCAGATGTGTTCCTAAATTGGTAAGGCCGTGAATGGTGGCTAAACTCCTCATTTGCTCTTTACCATTCTCTTTCTAAGGAGTTGGAGAGAGGAGGAAGGAGAGGTAGGATTCCGGCCGCCGGAGGAGCATCGGAGCACCATTTTGAGAACCGAGAGCGGATCTACGGAGGAAATTCAATTGCAAAGCCTTCTATCCGTATAGTTTTACCATGGTGCAGAAGCGTACTACAAGGGTAATGATTCTCTACTTGAGCATGTGAAGCTCTCCTTCATTTGCAAAAGGAAACCCGCTCCTGCGAGTGTGCGGTGAGTGTGCGGTGTTCCTTGGGGTTAACAGGAATAGTCCCCCTTCTATTGCATATAGAGTCCGGAAGCAAAGTACGGACATAGGCATTGTGTTTGAAGCCTACCCAGACATGTTGGTCTGGATCGGTGATGTTGCATTTTGTATGATTTGCCGGAGAAGACTCCGTGTTTTGTGTTTTCGGGTTTCTACATGGTAGATTGCAGCAGGGATCCTAGGGGATTAACTCCAAGGCGCACCTGGAAAACTGAGCGGAAATGTAATTCTATTAATTTGGAGGCCTGGGAGCCGACCTTGTACATAACTGGGTTATGTGTTGTTTGGATTGTTGCGGGATCCGAGAGAATCTTGGCTCGTGCGTACATCTTAAGGTGAACTACGCGTTGTGAGCAACGGGCAAGTGGAATTGGAACCGGGCTATGTGATTTGGTGTGAGAGACCCAAAGGGGGACTGGCCGTTGGCATAGTCGGGAGCCTTAGACAGTGGTCAGAAAAGCCAAAATGCTCACGTTGTTGCCATCCCGAGGATGGTGGTGAAGCCACGAAATTGACCGGATTCACCGTTAATGTGCCTTGAGTGCACGGGGTGTTTGGGCTGTGAGAGCCTACACCTCTGGCAGAGTATATTCGCACTTTTATTGTTTAGCTGGGCTAATGAATTGCAGGGAAGGAGCACTGTCGTCCCAAGTACGAGGCGGGGTCGTTATAATTTGGTCGGCTTTGGCTGACCGTTATTTTGTTTTCCACCGTGTGGTGGAATGTTGCTTGCAGGTGCTGCAGAGCCGAGTGCTAAATAGCGGGCTGAAGCCCAAGTTGCTGAGCTGGCCCTCGAAGGGCAAAGCGAATAGTTGTATTTTATTTCTATCATGTGTGGCTGGCATGCGAGTCAATGTATGGAAAACACTACTTTGTTAAGTAAAACCCTTATAAGGCCATAAGGCCGAATACTTTCTTTGTATTTGTGATTTCATTCCTGTGGTAGTTGTGGACATTCATGTTAGTTAATAAATCAATTATGGGTTCTTTATAACTGTTTAAAAGCTTCCGCTAGAATACTCTGTGTAGGACGAGTAGTTATAGTTGTATGGTTTTGGTATTTTTATGTAGCCCTTCCGACTATCCGTAGTATATGACATCGGGTTCCAGCTGGACCTTCTGTTATATGCCAAACGACGGATGGGGGTGTTACAGAAGTATACTCTGGAAATCGTCAACCCGAGATTCAAGTTCGTCGAGCACAGCTCAGAGAATTTTCTCTAAGTTTGTCGAGATGAGCACGACTTTCATTGAACTGAGTTCGATGAGCGTCGAACTCATTTTCTGAGTCTTTGAAATTTCTCTAAGTCTTGAGTCTTTTGTAGTCTGTTGATGGTTGGTCCATGTAATGTTGACTTTAAGGACATGGCCTACACTCTAGGACACATACATGACCCTAGTTATACTTGTTTGATCAAACATCCTAATTTAGTGAAACTAGCCCAAATCCAACTAGGGATCCAACAAAGTTCTTCATGCTTGTTAGATTTCTACACTTTTGCGCCACCAAGGTATAACAGTAGCTCATCTTCCTTGATATTCTTTTGATGTGGTAAGATCTTGTCATGGTAACCTAAAATTTGTCATGACATGTTTAATCATTCTTGAAGTGTTTTATTGGCGGCACTAATCGCATTATCCATCGTTGTTGATCATGTTAGAAGTGATCTAGGATTGTAAATCATTCCTAAGGGTTGATCAACCGCCTCTTGAATCTAGAAATGTCAAGTAGAATCTGACGTGCCAAGTCTCGAGATATATGTGGTGGTTTTTTGTGGGTTTTCTTGATTGCGGGAGTTAGTGGATGAAACCACCTCCACAAACATTTGTTTCATTTATTAGTACACTGTTGAAGTCTACCAGGTTTTTGGGCGTCTGCGGTGTATGGTGGAGAGTATGAGACTCCCTCGCAGTTTGATGGATATTATATTTATGAGGGTGTGTCCAGTTGAGTGACCAACTCGTCTGCATTTTTGGGTAGAGTCGACCACAGGTGCCTCATAAAGGTTTTGTATTTCTTCCTTATGATTTATTCATGTTGTCACCTTATAGCCTCGTGCGTCTATTATATTCTTGTTATATGTGACGAATCACGTAAGTGTTCTTTTCCTGTTGATGCCTTATGTTTTTGTACTTTACTTCAATGCTTTTGGTCTTGGGTTGGTACCCCTTTGACCTTTGTTTACTTTGATATATTTTCTGCCACCCCTTGTACTTTTTTGCTGAGGTGTTCTGTCTTTGGAATGCCTCAGGTTCAGAGCTGTAGCTGAGTTCGGTGCTAGTTTTTGGAGCGCTTGAGCGGCAGTGTTGGCCGTGGTTGTTGCCTCATCTTAGTGAGGTATATTGTTGTTTATTTTGTTTTACTGGTTCAGCCATACTATATTGTATATGGGTTCGTGTCAGTTTGTTGACGCCTATAGAATTGTTACATTTAGATACTTGCTAGCTTCTTAGTTTTCTTAATGTGGATATGGATTACTTGATCTTTGGGATGTTTTTTGTTAGGATTGCATGATAGTTAATTTCAAGTATAAAAATTACTATTATTACCGCATGCATTACATATTTTTAAATGTAAAACCATTATATTTAACGACTGTACAAATCTACTTTTATTTCTACTAAATTTAGAACTTGTATGCCTTGAGGTGTCCTTTAGGAACCTCTAAGATCTTGTAGGGTATCTAATCTGATAAAAGAAGTACTTTCTGCAGCGTTTAATTACTTTTCTTGTGGACTAGATGAGCCACTAAGCCGAGGGATACGGCTAACTACTGCACTTAAACTAATTTACCTTAAAATAACTTAAAGAATCTTTCTTCATGTTTATGTAGGTGTTTGCCTGAGAGTCTGCAGTTATCCCCTGCTGACGTGGCATCATGACGCGCATTTTCCGTTACTCTGATAAGTTATTAAATGTGGGGAAAATTCGGGTTGTGACAGGTTTTCTCCTAAGAAGGAAGGCGTAGCAACTGTTAGTCATAAGACTAAGTGGCTATCACATCCGCTCCCCCAGCGACTCCTCAGCACTGCGCGGAGAAAAGAATAAGGGTACAATATATTTATATATAATAGTAGTACAAACAGGTGGTATAGTGTCAGCAATATCAGTATATCAGCAGTATAATAAATGAGTAAACAATCTACTCTTGCAGTTCTATCACCTACAACAGTATATGAAAAATGTAAAGCTACAACAGAAAGTAACTCAACTTATATTAATGCTCATACATACATATAAGTTGAGGATCGACTCAGTAGTAAAGTAACTCATCGTATAAGAGTGCCCATACAAACTTATATGATGAGGATCTTATGTATGCAATGTAATGTAATGATA
The DNA here is from genome assembly GCA_039583875.1 of Platanthera guangdongensis. Lineage (NCBI taxonomy): Eukaryota > Viridiplantae > Streptophyta > Magnoliopsida > Asparagales > Orchidaceae > Platanthera > Platanthera guangdongensis. The sequence continues at coordinate 125,275,919 of CM077164.1, forward strand.
TGAATGCACTACAATGACTCACCCATGATCACGCACATGCAACTACTTTGTCAGCAGAGACTTGTAGTTCCCACTTTTTGAGCAGGTAGCTAACCTCGCATGCGTCAAATGTCGTGGCCATGCAGTGACAGTATAGTGGGGTTCCCCACTACTAGGTGGGCATCCACACTACCAAGTCTAGGACTCTATATGCCTCAACGCTAAGAACACAACAGCGGAGCTCACGGGCGTAGTATGGCTCAGAAGTGGTCTCAGGAAGATGTGCACCAAGAGCCCAGCCATACTGGCCTATATTCGTGGCACGAAAGGTGCCTCTATGAACAAATCACCAAAGGACCAAGGCCAACCATTCAGTAGCACGAAGGGTGCCTTGGGAAGTGAGCACCGAGGACAAAGGCCCAATCGTGCAAGTCTATCTGTCAAATCTCGTCGGTGTGACTACTTGCGAGCCCGTAGACCTGCAACACTCTCCTTAACCCGGTATTACGACACTGCGTGTCAACTCACACCACATGCATTTCACATACGAAGCTCCACATTGAGCCCCCCTTTTCATTATTCACATTTTGTGCTCAACAGCACGCCAGAGCTCCATATCGAGTCTCCTACCACCACATAATTCAAGTGCGGCAATACACACGCACTTTAAAACCTTCCACATTTTCGTGCATCCAAGCACACCAAGGGTTCACCATTAGCATAATGGTACTCCACACATATTGACCAACCATTTGGTTATCATAATTACATGTATAAAATGATCACATGATGGTACTTTAACATCACTGGTTACAATTCTTTTACCAAGTTCGAACTATTCGTGTACATATGAATCTACCAACTAAAAGCCATCAACCATTTTTACATCGCAATTACCCCAAATTATCTACAACAAACTTCAAGTCAACCTCATCAGTATTTATTATATTACCATTATCAAGTACATCCATATCGATTCACATATTTAAGTTATTCCTACCATCCCAACTCATCAATCCATTCATTCACTAACCTCCACCAAATCACCTCGATCAAGTACACTTCACTACAACATTTGTTCATTAGGGATCTATCCAACAAATGTCATTAACATATTTTAGCACAATTACTTATAGACCAATTTCAACAGAACATCAACGTTAATGTACAATAATCACTCTACCAAACCCAAAGTCAATACAAAACAAGCACGAGAACTATATATGCAGGAATGATTACTTTACAACAAATTTGATCAGGGATTCTTGATGCAATTGGAATCCGGTGAAGGCGTGTAACCCCTCATTGGAAAGGTATTTGCAAGGGCTATGACGTTCATGTTTTGTCGAAAGCCCAGATCTAGCCGCATCATGTCTGAAAATGGCCTCGAAGGTTGCTGTGCGAAGAAAACAGATTTTTTATGAGCATCTTAAAGCAGATCGAACGTCATCGGTTAGTCTTCTTCCTCCAACCAAACATTCCAAATTACATCCAGAGTTTCTCCTCCCTTATTCACTCTCATATGGCCACTTCTATTCACGAAACCATTCCACATACTACATTTGAAGAGAGGAAAGGTTGAAGACCCTAATTCCTAGGATACAAGTCCTAACATGGCCTCTTCCTAGAAACCATCTTCTCACAAATCAAGACTCTTTTGAGTCGATCTCTCCTAAGAACAACTAGAGATCTAGAACCACGGGAGAGTGTAGGAAGCTCAACTCGTCTCCGACATTTCCACTATTTCAGGCGATGGATCTTGTAACTCTTCTTTGCGGTATGGCTCCCTCTCTCTCGTCGGCGTCGACCTTGGCTCTCGTTCTCCTTCTTTCGTTCCTTGACTCTAAGAAAGGCTCCGCCATAGTTGTTCTCCCAGAAAATCCCGGAGAAAGTAACAGGCGGTTAAGACTTGGAAGATTAAATATAGGGGCAACAAAATAGAATTATGGTTTTCTGATAAGGGTTCTACCGCCGCGCTATAGCATGCTACTGCCATGCGGTATCCCAAAGAATAACTTCTTTCGGAAGCCACCGCCCAAACTACCCACTCAGGTGTCGCCACCTGTACCTCTATCGTATGGCGTTAACCTCCTATCGCCACACGATAACTTCCCGAGCGCCTTGCCAAAATAAATCAACGACCTATCGCCGGCGATAACACAAACGCAAGGTGCGATAGCGGCGTTCGAAGATCGCTCGGCTACTGCCGTGCGGTAGCGCCATTCGACGATCATTGAGACAATTCAACGCTCTCAAAGCCTCGACTATTCTGCTACTGCCGCCCGGTATCCCGCTACCGCCGCGCGGTAGCACTCGATGTTGTTGATTCCTTTCAATGCTCTCAATGCCTCGCCTATTCCTCTACCACCGTGCGGTATCCTGCTACCACCGCGTGGTAACACTCAATGCTGTTGAATCCTTTCAATGCTCTCAACGCCTCGACTATTCAGCTATCGCCAGGAGATAGCTACTATCGCCCAACGATAGTGTCAAAACACACCTCCCCAACTTAGGTGCAAGCCTATCTGCCAGCACACCTTGAGCCCAAGTTAGGTATCCTGACTTAAAAGTGCGCACAAGTGGCCTAGCGTGAATCGGGACGTTACAAATCCTATAAACAAAATAAAAGATTTCATCCCCGAAATCAGGCTAAGGCTATTGGGAGAGAAAGGCATGAAATGAAATGAAATATGCTTTTAAAATTACCTTGAGTAAACAACTCCGGGTAGTGCTTCCGCATCAAATCCACCGGCTCCCAAGTAAATTCCTCTTCCCATGATTAGACCATAACATCCTTACCAAAGGAACAGTCTTGCGACGCAAGTTCTTTGTCTCGGTGTCGACTATCCGCACAAGTTCTAGTCGTATAGATCTATCGGTTGCTCCTACTCCATCAGTGGTGGGGATATGTTGATCGGGCCGCAACAGCGCCTTCCGTAGTGACGACACATGGAATACTTCACGAAGATTCTCCAGCTCTGGCGGTAACTCCAACCGATAGACCAAAGGGCCAATCCATTCCAATATAGTATAAGGCCCAACGTACCTTGGGCTGAGCTTCTTCACACCACATACCCGTGACACTCCATGCATCAATCGGATCTTTAGAAACACTTTGTCACCTACTTGAAATTCTACCATCTGGTGCTTTGCATTATAATATTTAGCCTGCCGACTTTGAGCCTCAAGCATGCGGTCCCATATTTGTTTAACCACAACATCAGTATCATTGATGTACTCAATTCCCAAAACCCTTTGATGGCTACTTTTAGTCATCGATTTTGGTATAGTTTATAAGCCTAAATTCCTAAGTTTAGTTATAATTTTGTTTATTTTATGTCTGTTTTGTTTTATTTCTCGTTTAATGTCTTTTATGTTATGATATTTTAATTTCTAACTTTATTATGTGTTTTGCTCTTATTATTTTATGTTTTATATTTTTTGTTGTGTTATGTTATGTTTAATTTAGTTTTAATGTTTAATATGTTTGTTGTTTATTTTTATGTTTTGTTAATTATCTTATTTAATGTCTTATTATTGTTATGTTTAGTCTTATTAATATATATTATATTATGTAATGTTTAGTTTTATTTGTATTAACTAATGTTTTTTTTTATGTTCATGTGCAGCCCACTTCTTCACCATGGAGCAGCCCAGCCACTTATGGTGTAGCATACATCATGATGCAGCCCCCCTACATGCTACTCGAGCCCTCAAGTCATGGTGCAACCCTTGTACATGGAGCAGCTGAAAGTCCACCTAGTGTCAACTATCTTCACCTATGGGGGGGGGGGGGAATAGGTGACGTGCAGCGTTTTTGTGGAATTTACGAATGTACCTGCACAATAAAAATAAACAGCACAGCACACAGAATACACAGGCAATTTATAGTGGTTCCCCGACTTGGGTACATCCACTTTCCCCCTTCGACCTATCTCCCAACAAGGGACGACTCGGTCACTTCTCCAACAGGATTGAAATCTAATCCTTGCACTATCGGAAGGAACCCTTCCACACGTAGGAGTCAACACTCCCACAAACCGGGTTGCACCCAACCCTTACAACACGGAACAAACGTTCCTTTACAACAAGAGTAAAACTAGAATGTACAAGAGATACAAACTACGTATGGAGACTAAGGTGTCCCTCTTTGTTGACGACGTGTTCTTGAAGTCCACAAAGAGTCCACTACCCTAGATCTCTCTTGGAGAGGATCTCCCCGGAACCGGCGGCGGCAAGATGGGCGGCGGCAAGGTTCACGGGATCGGCAGCGACGACGATGTGCGGCTGCTGTACTTTAGAGATCCAAACTTCGTAGCGAAGCTAGCTAGGTCTACCAACGGTCACACTAGGATCAATCGTCTCGATCGATTCGGATGGGGAAGGTATTCCCGATCTACAAATCGAGATACAAGAGATCTCCGGTTAGACTCGTGAGATGCTGAGCTTAGCTAGGCTTCTGTCGCAGGAGGATCTAGGCAAAACCACGATCTACCGGCGAACAACTTGGAGCGAGCGGCGGTGGTGGCGGCGGAGCGGAAACGGCGATCTAGGTCACGTCGCGTCTCGCGTGTTTCGGTTTTTTTTCTTCGCTGTCCTACTGTTCAAAAATACCCGTGTATTTATACACTATAGACACTTACAATTTGACCGTTGTGGGTCCCACACGTAGAACCCCGAAATCCGGTTCAAACTAGTCCAACGGCAGAATCCGGTCCAGCAGCATCCCGAGAAATCGCCAAGTAAAATTCGTCGAGAATCGCAGGTGATTCTCGATGAATCGGCGAGAATCAGTTAGTGATTCTCGACGATTCGTCGAGAATCACTAGTGATTCTCGACGAATCACTTGTTGATTCTCAACGAATATAACTTGGTATTCATGATCTGCTCAATGATGGGTTCGGCGAGAATCACTAGTGATTCTCGTCGAATCTTACTTGGCACCGTTTTGAGGTAGCCGGATAGAGTCGGCGAGAATCATTAATGATTCTTGACGATTGGCGAGAATCACTAGTGATTCTCGTCGAATTGTACTTAGACGAATTTTCGTCTTTCCACCCAAGAGTTGCTTCTTGACCCATCCTTGCTCCTTGTCTGCTCTTGTATAAACACGGCTCTGTACTTGAAAGTAAGTGCACTCCAATAGAGAGATTACACGTAGGCCAACACACTGATCTGCTAAACGAGGGATTACGTCGTGCAGACCCGTGTATATTGACCTACTGCACCCTGACATTGGTGGGCACTTAGCATGGAATAACTGCAAGCACAACTTAAGAGGTTTCATCAAATACATTGTGAATTCATCTTAGCTTGACAGGTGGCTTCCTCAAATCCAGGTGATTGTGGATACAATACCCAACAATCTCCCCATATTTGACGAAGCCAAAACCCTACTAGCTAAGATGAATAACATCAATCAAATAATAAAAACAGCATTCAGAATTTAAACATGCAGCACAAGAGAATATAAGCAAACAGATCAAGACTTGAGTCATTCACAAATTCAAATATATATACAAATATATATATATATATATATATATATATATATATATATATATATATATATATATATAATCTCAGAATTGTTCATATAATAACAATAAACATTAAATGTTCTTAAGAGAGAATGACAAGCTATAAATTGTTGACTATTTTTCCTTAGCTAAGTCATCCTTGAGTTTTTGCGCCAAATACTTCTTCCTTTGCCTCTCCATATACTCTTTAGGCTTCAGATAATATCTGGGAGGAGGAACTTTATCTGCATCCGTGTTGTTTCTGAAGAAGATGTTTCGTTTCGCTTCATACGTCTTGTGCATTTCCCACTCATACTGGCTGTATACTTCGTTTCGATTGAGTTCTCCTTTTTCTTGTAGCCAGAAGGTGTCCAAGATGATGTTCTTTGAAACTGGACTCCACTTTTCGTTTCGTACTTCCTCCTCACTCATTTTGATTCTCTTCTCAGCTAGTGTCTCCTTGGAGGTCCCTTCCTGAGCTTTTCTCTTGCCCCTGGCTTTTGCTAGGGCCTCTTGGTCAAACATGCTCCTCAGTTTAGCTTTGGAAATAGCCCTAGCATCAGCTTCACTTATGGAAACATCTGCAGCACTTGCACCTATTCCCTCAGCAGCACTTACTCCCTCAGCGGCCGTAGAAGTCTCAGGAGCATGAATACCCGCAGGATTTTCAGGCAAGGCGACGCGTAACGCCTGGTGGAGCATCCACCAGCTGGTGTCATAGATGTATTTGTTTGACTGTTCGATGTTTTTGATCATGACTTCTCGGAGCTCAGCCATCTTAGCTATGTATTCCTTCTCCCCCTTTTTGGCTTCAACTGTGATGGAGTTTGCATAGGAGTGCAGTGAGTCATCAATATGCTTGGTAGTCCTGGAGAATTCATTGACCAAGGCCTGCTGATTGGCGTTGAGAGTTATCATATTACCGTCAAACTTTTGAATGTTGTTTGCTACAACATGAGCATTCTGATTCACTACCGCAAGAGTATCGGTGTTCTTTTTCAATCCGGCCATGAGAAGAGTAACAGCTTGGCCGGCCGCTGAATACTTATCTTCAAATTTCTTTTCCATCAGGTCAAGTTTATGATTGATCTCCACCATATTCTTGAGCATGAGATTTTCAGATTGCTTAATCCTTTTCAACATTTTATTTTGAGCTTTATCAAAAGAGGCCTTAAGCTCATTACTATGCCCTGAATGACATTCACTGTATGAGTAGCGAGATTATCTCGTAGTGGAAGATCCAGAGGCACTTCTTGGCCTTGCCCTTCATCAGATGCACTTGTAGAGCTGGACAGGAGCACAGGCTCTAAGGGTGGGATGCTGGCAGCATCTGTAGGTTCCTCGGACTCCCCCTCCACTCGTGCACCAATGTTGATTTCAGGTGCGTGCTTGGCAGATGGAGGTTCAATGAGATCCTGAGTTTCCACAGCATCCTGTTCCACATGTTCATCTTCCTCACCTTCAGCATCCATAAGATCATCTTCATCAGCATCCTCTTCCAACTCTTTGTCAGTAGTCTCCTGTACAGCAGCTTCGGCTCCTTGAGTGTTCCTGTTCAGGGCCTCCTCATGCTCCAGCTCAGGTTCACTTTCTTCGTGTAGATCTGCCACAGCATCTCTGGCCAGCTGGGAGATGTCAGATACTACATCAGCATGTGTGGATAGAGGCTCCCCCTCAATTCCTGCAGTCAAAGTATCAGAAATTTCACTGGGGGTTACTGCTGGAGATACTTCCTGTTGGTCTTCCATGGCAGCCTGCCCAATTCGCCTCTCCCATCTGTCAAAAACACTTGCGTCCATTTTCTTCAGGTAGTGTAGAGGAACACCTGTACTCATGTCAAACTTGTCTCCATTCAGCTGATTGAGATACAGACTTATGATTCGGCCAAAGCTCGGAGATCTCAGGGTGTCCTTTATTTTCTCAAACAGCAATGACCCCCAGTTGAATCTTTTTCGGCAGACAATAGCCACCAGGATCTTGAACATATCCGCAGAGATATGGTCATGAGATCCTGGCTTGCAGATGAGTACCTTTCCAATTATGTCAGACAGAAGCTTCCCTTCTTCATTCATATCCTTGCGCTTGATCGACCGAGTTACTCGTGGGAGACCGCAGAATAAGAGAGTCCTGGTCTTGTCTTCGTCCTCCAGATAGTCCTCGTGCTCCAAGCTAGAGAGCTGCAGGAAGCGGGTCAGCTTGCTGCAGATATCCTGACCTTCGACCCAGCCACCTTGCTTTTGATTAGAGAGTCGCCATTCCGGAGTTTTGCGGTAGCGAAGAACCCCAGCACCTCTTTGTCCAAGATTTTGCACGGGTGCTCCAGGATGAATGAGAGCCCAGCCTCTTCCAGCATCAGAATGATGTTTCTGAATTAGTCAGAGGCATGAGAGAACCCAGTTCGAACTAGCTCGCAACCAGTGACCAACCCAGCGGTTGTCCTTGGAGCCATTGTAGATCTAGGGAGAGAAGCCCTACTATATGCTTAATCAAAAAATCAAAAAGGAAGCGACACTAGTGATCAAGTCCAAGTAAGGGTGAGGGGGTGGTTACCTAAAGGTGTAGACGGTGAGTTATTTCGATGAAGACGAGGGACACCCGATGACTGCGCGCGGAGAAATTCCTGGAAGCAAGAATCGAAACCGGAAGAGCGTCCAAGAACAGAGTGAGCGTCCTGCGGGAAACTTGCAGTGAGAAGCGATGAAATGGGAAGACGATTTGGGGAGATTGTTGGAGAGAAACTTGCGGGAAACCTTCGGTTAATCTTGCGGCAGTCGACGAGTTTCCGACGCGATTTGACGAGTATCCAGCGGGATACGGCGGGAGACCTTCGATGGAGACCGATTCGGCGAGCTTCCCTTCCGGTGAGTTTCCCCCGCGGAGAGAGTCGGCGAGTTTTCCTGCGGGCTTCGGCGAGAATCACTTGTGGGAAGACGACTCGGTGAAGACCTTTGCGGGATTAGGCGTGTTTCCTGCGAAGTTCGGCGGGATTCGGCGAGTTTGCTCCTTCGGCGGGATTCCTATGGAAGGTGAAGGGTCGGCGGGATTCTAAATATATAAAGGGTCGGCGGGATTTCTGCTCATTCGACGAGTATTCTGCGGTAAGTTTCCCGTGGAAATGAAAGGTCGGCGGGATTTCTTTGCGTTAACGATAGGTTTTAATAAGGGTTTAACAAGTTATAATGGGATCCCTTTGCTAAGAGTCGGTGGGAATTTGTCTAAGTTGAAATCGAAAGGTTTCTTTACTAGGAATCTTCAAGTTAAGAGGCATTGCAGCATTTTCGAATTCTTCTGATGTCAAGTCAATTTAAAAATTATAAATATATATATATCTTAAAGCCAATCTATTTGGGTTTGAACGGGGCTTTTCCAAACACTTCTTGATGTCAATTGTGAGTTGTCGAGATTCACAATGACATATCTTCGTTAACTCTTTATTGATGTATAAAAGGTTTGTATGTATCGTTAACCTATCCTTAGATGTGCACACATATATGTATAAGCATAAGTATAAATATACATATATATAGATATATATGTAAATGTGGATACAATATGACTCAAGTCCTTGAACTGATCAAAAGTACCTGGGATTATGAGAGTTAACATTTAGTCTCTCTGACTATAACATACCAGGTGCTCGATGTGAGTATGCTTATATAGATATCACTTCTGTAATTCCAGATGCATGTTCCAATTCAGTCTTGGAACACCTACTGTCTAGTTCCCATCATATTTACGGGAACCTAGACTACCCTGCAAGAAAGAATTACCTTACCTTAGGAACCCAAATCATATTGGGTCCTAGGTTCCTGTTAGCATAAGCACTCGACTGCCTTCCCCCAGAAAACCTGTCAGGAAGACTACCTCTGTCCCGTGAATGTGGATAAGCCCTTGCCTTTGGTATAGAGGGGTTGTGCCAACAGTCGATGGCAAAGTGTCCCACTTTGCCACAGCACCAACACAGGTGAATGTTGTATCGCCGTTTCCGACCTGATCTAGTGACTGAGGTAGTCACGGTCCTAGGTCTAAACTGGATAGGGCATGATCTCCTCACAAAGTTTCCTCTTCCATCGTGACACGTGGAAGGGTGGAAGGAATGCATGTTGCGAGTGTCATGAGGCCGGGGAGGTGGTGCCCTCCTTTCAGGCATCCCCCTTCCAGAGGCCCCATGAAAACTTACACCATGACTTCTAACCTCCCTATCCTGTGTCCTCGGGTGGTGAGAAGTGTTCTGTGAGCTAGGACATGCAGATTCACACCAAGTTGAGGCAGTGGCAGTGAATACAAAGGGCTCAGAATGAGCCTTAGGTATTCTCTCATGGGTGGCCACGATGGCCCTTGCACTACGGATGTCTCCACATGAGGACAGATCACCCTTGCAGTGACCACGATTGTTCCTGTGGTCATACCTGAAGGCATGATGAGTGTCCTTCCTGTTTGGAGTGGGGGGTCGGAATACTGTTTCCCCAGTTCTCCACGAATTGATAATCCGGGAGATCCACCCGTTTTCTTGCTTTCTCTTTATAGCATCAATCTTGGAAAAGTTTGATACTATTCTTTTCTCATTCTCTAGACTACTCTCTATAGCTGAGATCTTAGAGTCCTTGACCTTGTTGGATGCCAATTGGAGAACCAACAATATCTTCAGTCGAGCAATCTCTTGAGCTTGCTCCTCAGCAAGTAGGTTGCTTTTCTGAAGGGCTCTTTTCAGGGAATCAGAATCTTCTGAAGGAAAGCAGTTCCTGTCTTCAGAAACTTCAAGAGATACGGGGCAGGATGAAGAGGTTACCTGCTCTTCTGTGTTATTGTCATTAGAGCCAGTGACCATTGTCTCATCCTCATCAGAGCTTCTTTCCTCACTGGCCTCTTCAGTCTCTGACACGGACACTGGAGCTCTGATGTTGTCCGAGAGATCCATGCCTTCATCTTCAGAGGTGAGGACCCCCACATAGGCTTCATCCTCTGGTTGACAGCAGATCCCAGCTTTCTCTGACCCCCCCCATCAACTCTGAGATCATCACCCACATAGATTTAGACGTCCTACATTTTTCCAATCTAGAGCGAGAAGCTCCAGACCAGATATCCAAGATAATTTGACGAATCCTCTTGTCCAAGTTAAATAGTGACAGTTCCGTCTCTGACATCTCTGCAATGCACTTGGGCACTTCGATATTCTTTCCAGAGCAGAAGGTCTTCATAGGAATAAAAGGACCCTCTTTCAGGATGAAAGATGCTCGAGGATCGATGGCCTCCAAGTGATATGACACCCTCATCCTCCAGACGGGATAATACTCCTTTGTACATGCGGGGAGTCTTAGTGGCGATATCTCATAATCCAGCTCCATACTTCTGACACTGGTGGCAGGATACTACTCAAGGTGTAAACCTTTTTGATGAGTAACCTCGCTCTGATACCACTTGAAAGTCCATCTAGTGTCAACTATCTTCACCTATGGGGGGGGGGGGGAATAGGTGACGTGCAGTGTTTTTGCTGAATTTACGAATGTACCTGCACAATAAAAATAAACAGCACAACACACAGAATACACAGGCAATTTATAGTGGTCCCCGACTTGGGTACATCCACTTTCCCCCTTCGACCTATCTCCCAACAAGGGACGACTCGGTCACTTCTCCAAAGGGATTGAAATCCAATCCTTGCACTATCGGAAGGAACCCTTCCACACGTAGGAGTCAACACTCCCACAAACCGGGTTGCACCCAACCCTTACAACACGGAACAAACGTTCCTTTATAACAAGAGTAAAACTAGAATGTACAAGAGATACAAACTACGTATGGACACTAAGGTGTCCCTCTTTGTTGACGACGTGTTCTTGAAGTCCACAAAGAGTCCACTACCCTAGATCTCTCTTGGAGAGGATCTCCACGGAACCGGCGGCGGCAAGATGGGCGGCAGAAAGGTTCTCGGGATCGGCGGCGACGACGATGTGCGGCTGCTGTACTTTAGAGATCCAAACTTCGTAGCGAAGCTAGCTAGGTCTACCAACGGTCACACTAGGATCAATCATCTCGATCGATTCGGATGGGGAAGGTATTCCCGATCTACAAATCGAGAGACAAGAGATCTCCGGTTAGACTCGTGAGACGCTGAGCTTAGCTAGGTTTCTGTCGCAAGAGGATCTAGGCGAAACCACGATCTACCGGCGAACAACTTGGCGCGAGCGGCGGCGGCGGCGGCGGAGCGGAAACGGCGATCTAGGTCACGTCGCGCCTCGCGTGCTTCGGTTTTTTTTCTTCGTTGTCCTACTGTTCAAAAATACACGTGTATTTATACACTGTAGACACTTACAATGTGACCGTTGTGGGTCCCACGCGTAGAACCCCGAAATCCGGTTCAAACTAGTCCAGCGGCAGAATCCGGTCCAGCAGCATCCCGAGAAATCGCCAAGTAAAATTCGTCGAGAATCGCAGGTGATTCTCGACGAATCACTTGTTGATTCTCAACGAATATAACTTGGTATTCATGATCTGCTCAATGATGGGTTCGGCGAGAATCACTAGTGATTCTCGTCGAATCTTACTTGGCACCGTTTTGAGGTAGCCGGATTGAGTCAGCGAGAATCACTAATGATTCTCGACGATTCGGCGAGAATCACTAGTGATTCTCGCCAAATCGGCGAGAATCACTTGGTGATTCTCGTCGAATTGTACTTAGATGAATTTTCATCTTTCCACCCAAGAGTTGCTCCTTGACCCATCCTTGCTCCTTGTCTGCTCTTGTATAAACACGTCTCTGTACTTGAAAGTAAGTGCACTCCAATAGAGAGTACATGTAGGCCAACACACTGATCTGCTCAACGAGGGATTACGTCGTGCAGACCCGTGTATATTGACCTACTGCACCCTGACATTGGTGGGCACTTAGCGTGGAATAACTGCAAGCACAACTTAAGAGGTTTCATCAAATACATTGTGAATTCATCTTAGCTTGATAGGTGGCTTCCTCAAATCCAGGTGATTGTGGATACAATACCCAACAAAAGCCCTTCTACATGATACAGCCCATGGCCGACCTTCCCTAACATGGAGCAGCCAGGTACCACATGAAGCAGCCTTTGGAGCAGCCCTCTTCCACCAAAACAGTCCACATTTGCAAAAACAGCCCCTACCCAAAGCCCACTACAAAACAACTCATTTACCCATGCATGGACGGCCACCTCATGCCCTCTCTCCCCCTCCTCATTAATTTCCATCTGCATGCACCTTACCACTATACATGGTCGGCCACTCTATTTTCTCCCCTCTTTATTTCTTATTCATTCCCCTTTTCTATTTTATATTTTCTAATTCATTCCCTTAAACACCATAAATTGCATTTAGCCTACCCTCTCTCTCCCCATCATTTATTGCATTCATGCATTCTCCAACCTCATGGCCGACCACCTCTCCCTCTCTTATTTATTTCTCATTCATCTCCCCCTCTTAATTTTATATTCTCTATTTTATTTCCTTCAAAATAAAATACAATGAACCTCCTTTCTCTCTCCACCTCATTAAATATCATGCATGCATTCTCTCCACTTCATTTAATTCATGCATGCACCCTCTCCCCTTTACATGGCCGGCCACCCCCTCTTGCCCCCTCTTCTTCATTTGATTCTAGAACCTTCTCCCTCTCCTATAAAAGCCACCCCATCCCTCAAGCCAAGAAAGGATTTTTGGGAAGTGAAGTTTTAAGTTAAATATGAGTGTTGAGTTGGAGAGTGGAGTGTGCTTGTGAGTTGTTATTGTTAGTTTCATTATTGTATTAGATTTTTCATCATTGAAAGTTTCTTCATAATATAGTCTTGTCTTTTTAATATTTTGTGTACTCTTCTTTTTTGCAAGTAATGAAAATATTCCTCTCTTATCTTGTTTTGTCTTCCCTTTCAACTATGAGTAGCTAATTTCCCTTAGCCTTCGATCGTGAGGATCCATAAAATGAGATGAGGGTTTCTTTTATTTCATAGTTTTATTTTTGCTTAATTTTACTCGACCCTTCTTTGATTTTTATTTTGTCGAATCCGTATTTCCGGTATACGGTAGTAGGCTTTGGATCTCATATTTGAGTAGCCGAGAGGCTCATGAATGTGAAAGATCACTCAAAGAAGGAAGGAGTTGAACGAAACCCTAGAGATAGGATGACGTAAATATTCCGGATTGGAGTCAAATCCAATAGTGCGGGTCACCTCGAATAATGCGACTTTCGGCCCCTTTGATTTGTAAAGAGATTTCGATCAAAGCATCTATAAGTTAGGAGACTTAATGCTCTAGCGAGATTTTGTCTTATTTTCGGATCCGTCACGGTCGAGTTTGATTTTCAAGCTTAAAACTATACTTTTTATCTCCCTCATCTCGTTTCATGGTGAATCTTCGATCAAATGCTAACTTTTTATTATAAGTTTTTCGTCTAAAAATTATCTTTAGTTTTTCTCCGAAACAAAAATTTCACAAAACCCATTTTCTTTCGGTAGGATAATAGTTCAAGCGCGAGTAGCAGTACTTGACAACCCCGTGTTTAAATACGACCTTGATACTACAATTCGACAGGTACACATTCATGTTCGGGTTTTAGCCCATCAAGTTTTTGGCACCGTTGTCGGGGACGCTTTTTCGTCAATATTGGGAAAACGCTTTCGCTATTACTTCTACAAAAAAATCAAAAAAAAAATTTACCTTTCTCTATTTTCTTCTTCAAGTTTTTATTTCCCTTCTTCTCTTTTTCTTTCCTCCATTCTCCTTCTAATTTTCATAGTGCATTACCCGCATAAATCCGTCGCTACTTGTAGACTTGGACCCAGAAATCGAACGCTCCTTTCGGAGAAACTTACGATTCAGTGGTTCCACTTCTCAAACAGCGGTTGAGGATTCCGACGGTGATTGTAACTTCAACTCCGAAATGGGAGACCCTAACCCAGCGTTTTCCCAGCAAAGGACGATGTTCGATTATGCTCGGCCCAACCTGGAGGGTACAGAGACAAGTATTGTTCGAGCTGCAATTGCGAACAATAACTTTGAGCTTAAGTCGAGAATCATACAAATGGTGCAGCAATATGTACAGTTCGACGAATTACAAGATGAAGATCCGAACTTGCATATTGCTAGTTTTCTCGAGATCTGTGACACCTTCAAAATAAATGGTGTCTCAGACGATGCTATTCGGCTAAGACTCTTCCTCTTCTCTTTAAGGACAAAAGCCAAGCAGTGGTTGAGTTCTCTTCCAAGAGGATCAATCATTACTTGGAACATTCTAATGGATAAATTTCTTGCAAGATATTCCCCCACCCCTTCCCGCCAAAACTGCTAAGCTAAGTAATGATATAACTTCGTACTCTCAAATTGCTTCTGAGACCCTCTATGACACTTGGGAGAGGTTTAAGGGCCTTTTGAGACGCTGCCCCCATCATGCTCTGCCTGTATGGTTATAGGTCCAGACATTTTACAATGGGCTAAATCAAGAAACTAAGCAAATGATAGATGCCGCTTCCGCTGGTTCTTTGGACCGCAAAACTCCGGAAGCCGCTCTTGATCTTATCGAGGACATGGTGATGAACACTTATCAGTGGAATTCGTCTAGGACTCTCCCATCTAAACCTGCAGGTATCTATGAAGTGGATTCGGTGTCGCAACTGGCGCTGCAAGTGGAGATGCTGAACAAGAAGATTTCAAAGATGACTGCTTCCTCCGCCGCTAAGGTATATGAAAATGCGAATGCTGCTGCTGCCGAGCAGGTGGATTATCTGGGGAACATACCCAGGCCTGCTCAAAATAATTCTGCCAATAATTTTTCTACTTTTTCTAATTTTTCTGCACCTCCTAGTTTTAATTCTTCTTCGAACTCTTATAATCCTGGATGGCGTAACCATCCTAATTTTTCTTGGAGTAACCCTGCTAATGCTACACACGCACCACACGATTTTACACCACCACCACCACAACAAAACCAAAATCTTCAAAAAAACCATCTCTTTCAAAGAAATTTTATCTAGATATATAAGCTCGAACGATGCTACTATTAAAAACTTAACAGGGTCGATGAAAAGTTTAGAAAACCAGGTCGGGCAACTTGCCAAAGCTTTTTTCGAGAGACCACCTCAAACACTGAACCTAACCCAAGGGAGCACGCAAATGCGATTTCCCTTCGGAGCGGTAAGTTTATTAACGAGCCCACCACCAGGGAAGAGCCAAAGGTGATTGTCCCTCCTGTTGTGGAAACAATTATCCCCACAGAAAATGATAAATCAACTTTTAGAAATGAAAAATCTACTTTAGATAAAGAAAAAGATATTTCTGTTTTTTCTGATTTTGGAAAAGAAAATGATGACGTTCAAAATAATGCTCCGGTTGTTATAAAGGAATTCCAGCCACCTCCTTAGCCGGCTCGACTTAGGAAAGAAAAAATAGACGATCAGTACCAACGCTTCCTTGAAATGTTCAAACAAATTCATACTAAATTTCCATTTCATGAAGCGATTAGTTAAATGTCTAAGTATACAAAATATCTTAAGGATTTATTAACGAACAAGACGAAATTGGAAAATTTATCGCATGTAACCTTAAATGAAGAATGCTCGGCGGTCGTTAAAAACTCTAATCTTCCTAAAAAAATAAATGATCCGGGTAGTTTTTCCATTCCTTGCATTTTGGTGATCTGTTTGTTAAACATGCGTTAGTGGATCTAGGAGCAAGCATCAATTTGATGCCCTTTTCTTTATTCAAAAAGCTAGGATTGGGCATGTAACAGCCCATTTTTCAGCAGGCTCTGTTTTGGGGTGACACGGTCTGGGACACGGGCGTGTCCCAGGGCGTGTCCTGCATCCGTCGAGTGTCGAGAGGAACAGTCGATGAGTGGTCGACAAATTTCGGTCGACGATTGTCGAGCTTAGGACACGGCCTGTGACACGGGCGTGTCACAGGGTGTGTCAGCGCGATCGATGAACTCAGCCCGACGAATTTGAGGTGGGAGGTGGGGCGTGTCTAGTGCCGTGTCTGGGCACACGGCCTGGGACACGGGCGTGTCACAGTCCGTGTGAGTCTCGGGTGATTTTGGGATTTTTCAGCCTGACGAACACGGCCACAGGCACGGGCGTGTCTGAAGGCGTGTCGGGTGATACGGCCCATGACATGTGCGTGTCCCATGGGCGTGTCACTGGGTGGGATAAGTCGGTTGAGCACCGCTTAGGGAACAGGGCCATGGACACAGGCGTGTCACAGGCCGTGTCAGGCAAAATTTAGGATTTTTTGTGAAATCGTGTCCATCCATCTCTTCAGCCTGGATCCAAGGGCTGAGCGGCCTCCCTGTCTTCTTAAGGCCGAGAATGGGTTGGGGAAACTCATTTGGCTTTTGACTTTCTCTTACTACATTTCTAAAGAGAAAAAGAGAGAGGAATAAGGAGGAGGAGAGGGGGCTGATCATCGGTGGTGCTGCGGTTAGCCAACGAGAGATCCGAGGCCGACGTTGTGGAGGAAAAGCTTTGTGAGTCATTCGAGCTAACTTGGAGCACATGGCACCAAAGAGGTCTTTGAGGGTAACAACTTTCTTCCTAGCCATGTGAAGGCTTTCTTTTTGGCATATGTATATGATTCCCCCACCAAAAGGTGGCTGCTTGTGGGAGTCTTTGGTTGGATTCATGAAATCCCCTTTGTTGGCATATAGATCCGGAATTGGAGTACGGAATAGGCATGATGTGTGAAGCCCATTTGGGTAGGTTGGTCTGGATTGGTGATGTTGCATACGAACTGGAGAAGACTCCGTGATAAACGCGTCATTTAGGAGTCGACGGGTTGGACTTGTGAAAGAAAGTAGCAGGAAGTACTGGAGTGGTAGTCCAAGAAAATACCCGTAGAATGCTTGTGCTACTTGTGCTATTGGGTTCGACCTGTGAAAGGAAGTAGCAGGATGTACTGGATTGGAATTCCAGGAAATACACTTGGAATGCTTAATGTTCATAGGGCGTCCAACTGTGAAGCGAGTAACAGGAAGTACTGGCATGGTAGCCAGAAAAGACCCCTGACATTTGTGATATGGCGGTGTCGTACCTGTGAACGAGTAACAGGATGTACTGGTGTGCCCAGAAAAGACCCGCTGTTACTATATGTGAATGGGTGTAATAAACATACCCAGGCGGAATGCCAAGAACAGGATTGGGGAGACCGACCCGTGCCTTTATTTAGCCGCGAGTACGCCGTACTCGGTGATGGCAAGGCGATTTGAGCAACGGGCGGTGGAGGATCCGACCTGCGTTATGTCCGTCCGACGTGAGACCAGAAGGTGCAGTCTGTTGGAGCGCATAGCAAGAGTCTTTGCCCTGAGTGCCATGACGCAATGGGGGGCTACGGGCCATCCCGATGTTGTAAGACTGGAACTCTGGTTGCACGCCAAGGAGTAAATGCTCAAGAGAATTGTCGTTGGGTTGTGACCCTGAAACGGTGGTGGGCATGTGATTTGCCAGAACACCAAGACTGTGCCCTGAGTGCACAGACCATTGGGACGGGTGGCGAACGGTTGTGATGGCATGAGTCCAGCACCGGCAGGACGCATAAGGGTTGATGTCCCTGCTGCCGCTGCCGCTGCTGCTAGCCCTCGAAGGCTATTTGGAATGCTTGTTGTGTTTTCTTTTATTGTGGTCGGCCTGCGCGCCAATGTTGAGGCCACTGTGTGAAAACCATGTAAGGCCATAAGGCCAACTTTTGCATGGTTGTAAGATAAGACATTCCTATTATATATACAATGTGGATTTGTATTGTCTGTTGGACATTCAAGTGTAGAGTTCAAGGGTTAGCAAAGGCTTCTGCTAGAATGACATGTGTTAGGTGCGCTGCGCTACTTGGTATCATCCTGTAACCTTTCCGCCTGTTTTGTGATATATGTTGTAGGGCCCCGGCCGGACCTTCTAGGATATACCATATGAACGAATGGGGTTATTATATTTTTGGTATCAGCTGTCTTGTTCTTTTCCTCTCGAAGTCGTGGTCGACTTCTTTTGTGGGGTGGCGAGCACGTGGTTGTGCAAACCAAGTTATGCAATTGAACTCCTGAATTTCCATGATAGGAATGCAAATTTGTGTGTTTGAGGAAGCTGCGTGTTCCTATTTTGTGTTGTTTGCTTGTGTAAGGCCGCTATCCACCTGTAGGTGACACGGAGTGGGGCTGGGCAGTCAGAGCCCCAGCATTCTGATGAAAGCATGGCACCAACCGCGGTTCCTACACCTCCACCGTCTACGGAACATGTACGTTTAGTTGTTGAGGCTTTGTTTGCCATGATCCAAGGATAGCCACTTAGGCAGGAACAACCGGCTGTGAGGCCAGAACAGGTGGCAACAAGGCCTGAACTTGTAGTGGATGTGGCTACTCGAGCAGCTCAGAAGCAGTTGACGCGGTTTATGAGTTTCCATCCGCCTATATTTTAGGGAGAGGGAACTCCTATGCAGGCTGAGGATTGGCTATCGCGCGTCAAGCGCATCATGATGGCAATTGGATCGGAGGAGCATTAGAAAGTCACGTTAGCTACCTTCCTGCTTGAAGGAGAAGCTAGATTGTGGTGGGATGAGATGGAGTTGCATCACTTGCCTGGTCGTCCCTTAACACAAGTATCCATGGAAGATTCTCCCGACTCTTCCTAGCGAAGCACCTTCCTGCGGCTCAACGGATAGCCATGGAAAATGAATTCCAACGACTAACGCAAGGTGACGGCAGTGTTGACGCGTATCTGCATAAGTTTACACGCTCGGGGCGGTATGCGGGTTCTATTTTTGCGGATGAGCAAAGAAAGACAAATCGGTTCTATGAAGGACTGAGGGACGAGTTGAGGTTCCTGGTTTCTAGTTCTGTGAACCAAGGCTTTCAGGCGTTGGTCGACACTGCGAGCGCGCTGGAAAAAGATATGAAGAGGGTGCAGGAGAAGAGGACTTTGGCTGTGACGCAACCGGAGTGGAAGGTGCCCCGACCTGGGAAACCATTTTATAAGAAGAAATTGGTCAAGAAGTCCAAGACAAGTGGACAAGCTCCTTCATCAGTTGCATCGGGAGCAATGTCAGGGGCTACCTCAAGGTCGGATACTCGTACATGCTTTAATTGTGGACGGGTGGGGCATATAGCTCGAGATTGTTGGGTGCCGCCAAAGGTCGAAAAGAAGGCGGGAGCGTCTTATGCGGAAAAAGGAAAGGCGGTGGTGGACTCCTCTGCCTCTCAGGCGCAACCCCGGGTCTACAATCTTGGCCTGCATGAGTCCATTAAGCAGAGTGACGTCGTCACAGGTATGAGTTTAGTTTGGCATAGTATATTGCTTGTATGCTTTACTTCGTGCATATGTGTTTGCGGTTTTTGTGTGTGACATGATTGTCACAGGCTTTGTGATGATTCGGGACACGCTGGCACGAGCACTATTTGATACAGGTGCATCACATTCTTTTCTGTCTAGGAAGTTTATAGCGCGGCTTGGGATACCTAGTCGTGCAACGACAGATAGTGTCATAGTGGTGTTGCCGAATGGTTGTTGGATGCTTGCAGATCAAGCTTGCGGTGTGGAGGTCCAAATAGGAAGTTGGGATTTCAGTTTAACTGCATCTGTTTTGCCGATATCGGAATTCGACGTGATATTTGGTATGGAATGGCTTGCGGAGCAGCATGCCATGATTGATTGCCAGTCCAAATAGATCACGTTGGGCCAGAATACCGAACAGGAGACAAAGTTCGCGGGTATGCGAGGAGTGGGCGGGACATTGATATCTGCACTCCAGGTAGTCAAGGCTGTTTGGAAGGGTGCAGAGTGTTACTTCGCACTGATTCAGGCTGTTGAGCCGAAGGCCAGAATGTGTGAGGTTCCGATTGTGGAGGAATTTACAGATGTGTTTCCCAAGGATCTCCCTAGGCTACCACACCAGCGGGAGATTGACTTCACGATCGAGTTGGTGCCAGGTGCGAAACCTGTGGCCCGCTGACCATATCGCGTCGCTCCAAAGGATATGGCCGGGTTGAAGGTCTAACTACAAGAATTGCTGGAGCAAGGTTATATACGCCCAAGCATGTCACCTTGGAGCGCACTTGTGTTTTTTGTAAAGAAGAAAGATGGTGGGTTGCGGTTATGTATTGATTACCGTGAACTGAATAAGCTGACCGAGAAGCATAAATATCCGATACCCCGGATTGATGAGTTGTTCGATCAGCTAGTGGGCTCGACCGTCTATTCGAAGCTGGACCTAAAGTCTGGGTATTACCAGTTGAGAATTTGGGAAAGTGACATTCCCAAAACAGCATTTGGAACGCGTTATGGGCACTATGAGTTCACAGTCATGCCATTTGGACTGTGTAATGCACCATCTGTGTTTATGGATTTGATGCACCGCACGTTCCGAGAGTACCTGGATCTGTTTGTGATAGTGTTCATTGATGACATCCTGGTGTACTCGAAGTCGAAAGCTGAGCATGAGACTCACTTGCGGTTGGTGTTGAATACTTTGAGGCAAAATCAGCTCTATGCCAAGTTCTCAAAGTGCGAGTTTTGGTTATCATCAGTGGCTTTCCTAGGCCATGTGGTGATTGGAGCGGGCATTGTAGTGGATCCAGCAAAGATCAGGGCCATCGAGGAGTGTCCAGTATTGTCTTCTGTGGCCGAGGTCAGGAGTTTCCTTGGACTTGCGGGCAACTATCGAAGATTTGTTGAGAATTTCTCGCGGATCGCTTTGCTGCTAACCATGCTGACGAGAAAAGATCAGAAGGTCGTTTAGACGCTAGAGTGCGCACGAGCTTTTGAAGAGCTGAAGGTTCAGTTGACCACGGTGCCGATGTTGTCATCGCCAAGTGGAACCGATGGATTTGTTATTTATAGTGATGCCTCAGGGAGCGGCTTAGGCTGCGTTCTTCTGCATAATGGAAAGGTCATTGCTTATGGCTCACGCCAGTGGAAGGTGCACGAATGAAATTATCCCACCCATTACTTGGAATTAGCGGCGGTGATTTTTGCGCTAAAGTTGTGGCGACACTACCTTTATGGAGTGAAGGTGGAAATCTATACAGATCAAAAGAGCTTAAAATACCTATTGGAGCAGAAGGACTTGAATATGCGACAACAAAGGAGGTTGAAGTTCCTTGGGGACTACACTTTCGAGATCCACTATACGCCCGGGAAGGGGAATGTTGTCGCGGATGCCTTGAGTCGGAGAGTTCCGGCTAGAGCGAATTGGTTACAAAGGCATGATTAACGTCTTATCCAGGAGTTGGAAGCGTTAGAGATATATTGTGTTGACAAAAATGCCACTGCCAAGGCATGTTTGAACTGGACGGAGGTGCAATGTGACCTTGCGAACCGAGTTCGACGGGCAACGTAGTTAGATGAAGATCTCTTAAGCTATGTTAACGAGGGGACAGAGGGCAAATTCTCCTGGAATGACGGTCTTTTGAGAAAAGAGGGCCGTTTGTGCGTCCCAAATGTGGGTACATTATGGGAAGAACTGATGTATGAAGCACATTATACAAAGTATTCCATTCACCCCGAGAGCATGAAGATGTTCAATGATATGAAAAAGCTATTCTGGTGGCCAGGGCTAAAGAAAGATGTTGCCCTCTATGTGGCCAAATGCCAAACATGTGCGATGGTGAAGGCGGAATGCCAAAGGTCGGGTGGTTATTTGAAGTCGCTGCCGATCCTAGAGTGGAAATTTGATGATATTTCCAAGGATTTTGTGTACGGGTTGCCGAGATCGCAGCGAGGAAATGATTCCATTTGGGTGATTGTTGACCGGCTAACTAAAGTGGCACATTTTCTCCGAAATATGCGGGATGATTCGGTCGAAAGTTTGGCAAAATTATATGTTGACCAGATTGTACGGATTCACGGTATTCCTCGGAGCATCGTAAGTGATCGAGATGGGCGATTCACGTCAAATGACTGGAGGCTAGTTCACCGATTGTTGGGTACGAAGTTGACTTTCTGTACGGCCTTTCATCGCCAAACGGATGTCCAAACTGAACGTACCAACAGAACTATAGAGGACATGCTCAGGATGTGCGCCCTTGACTTCAGAAAGCGATGGGAAGATCATCTCTTTATGGTGGAGTTTGCATATAATAACAGCTACCAGGCGAGCATTGGGATGACACCATATGAAGCTTTGTATGGAAGAAAGTGTCGTACTCCCTTGGCTTGGGTAGAAGCGGGCGAAGCTCGAGTGTATAAACCGAATGAGGTTGATGAAGAAAACACAACCATATGGACTATTCGAGAGAAGCTACTCATTACTCAAGATCGACAAGTGAAGTACTACAACACCAAGCACCGGAATGTGAAATTTGTGGTTGGCGATTGGGTCTACTAGAAGACCAAGCCCTTCAATGGTGTCTCTAGGATTCGACGTTTGAAAAATTTGAGTCAAAGATATTTGGGTCCATTTGAAGTGGTGGAGAGCGTCGGAGAAGCGGCTTATCGGCTAGCTCTGTCGGCAGACTTGGGTGGATTACATGATGTGTTTCACATCTCGGTGCTTCAGAAGGCCGTTAAAGATCCAGCTCAATTGATTGCGGATGATCGGGTTCCGGTGGAGTATGGGCTAACAACGAGAGTTAGACCCATTCAGATCGAAGATCGAGCCGAGAAATAGTTGTGGAACAAGACTATCGGGATGGTTAAAGTCCGATGGGACAACTGCGGCCGTGAGGAGCTGACATGGCAGCGAGTGCAGACCATGCGAGCGGAGTTTCACGAGCTGTTTCTATAACTGAGTGGATAGTGAACATGTCATTGTAACTGTTTCATGTTGTAAATAATTTTTGGTTGTTAGTTGCCTTCCTGTATACAAATTTCGAGGACAAAATTTCTGGTAGGAGGGGAGGGTTGTAACAGCCCATTTTTCAACAGGCTCAATTTTGGGGTGACACGGCCTGGGACACGGGTGTGTCCCAGGGCGTGTCCTGCGTGCGTCGAGTGTCGAGAGGAACAGTCGAAGAGTGGTCGACAAATTTTGGTCGACGATCGTCGAGCATAGGACACGGCCTGTGACACGGGTGTGTCACAGGGCTTGTCAGCGCAATCGATGAAGTCACCCGGACGAATTTGAGATGGGAGTTGGGGCGTGTCTAGTGTCGTGACTGGGCACACGGCATGGGACACGGGCGTGTCATAGGCCGTGTGAGGGTCGGGTGATTTTGGAAATTTTCAGCCTGACGAACACGGCCACAGACACGGGCGTGTCTGAAGGCGTGTCAGGTGACACGGCCCATAGCACGGGCGTGTCCCATGGGCGTGTCACTGGGTTGGATAAGTCGGTTGAGCACCGCTTAGGGAACACGGCCATGGACACGGGCGTGTCACAGGCCGTGTCAGGCAAAATTTAGGATTTTTGGTGAAATCGTGGCAATCCATCCCTTCAGCTTGGATCCAAGGGCTGAGAGGCCTCCCTGTCTTCTTAAGGCCGAGAATGGGTCGGGGAAACTCATTTGGCTTTTGACTTTCTCTTACTATATTTTTAGAGAGAAAAAGAGAGAGGAAGAAGGAGGAGGAGGAGAGGGGGCTGATCACCGGTGGTGTTGCGGTTAGCCGACGAGAGATCCGAGGCCGACGTTGCAGAGAAAAAGCTTTGTGAGTCATTCAAGCTAGCTTGGAGCTCATGGAACCAAAGAGGTCTTCGAGGGTAACGACTTTTCTTCCTAGCCATGTGAAGGCTTTCTTTTTGGCATATGTATATGATTCCCCCACCAAAAGGTGGCTGCTTGTGGGAGTCTTTGGGTGGATTCATGAAATCCCCTTTGTTGGCATATAGATCCAGAATTGGAGTACGGAATAGGCATGCTGAGTGAAGCCCATCTAGACAGGTTGGTCTAGATTGGTGATGTTGCATACGAACCGGAGAAGAATCCGTGATAAACACGTTGTTTAGGAGTCGATGGGTTGGACCTGTGAAAGAAAGTAGCAGGAAGTACTGGAGTGGTAGTCCAAGAAAATACTCGTAGAATGCTTGTGCTGCTTGTGCTATTGGGTTCGACCTGTTAAAGGAAGTAGCATGAAGTACTGGATTGGAATTCCGGGAAATACCCTTTGTAATGCTTAATGTTCATAGGGCGTCCACCTGTGAAGCGAGTAACAGGAAGTACTGGCATGGTAGCCAGGAAAGACCCCTGATATTTGTGATATGGCGGTGTCGTACATGTGAACAAGTAACAGGAAGTACTGGTGTGCCCAGAAAAGACCCACTGTTATTATGAGTGCATGGGTGTAATAAACATACCCAGGCTGAATGCCAAGAACATGATTGGTGAGACCGACTCGTGCCTTTATTTAGGCACAAGTATGCCGTACTCGGTGATGGCAAGGCAATTTGAGCAATGGGGTTGGAGGATCCGACCTGCGTTATGTCTATCCGACGTGAGACCAGAAGGTGCGGTCTATTGGAGCGCATAGCAAGAGTCTTTGGCCTGAGTGCCATGACACAATGGGGGGCTACGGGCCATCCCAGTGTTGTAAGACTGGAACTCCGGCTGCACGCCATGGAGTTAATACTCAAGAGAATTGTCGTTGGGTTGTGACCCTGAAACGGTGGTGGGCATGTGATTTGCCAGAACACCAAGAATGTGGCCGAAGTGCACAGACCGTTGGCCCGGGTAGCGAACGGTTGTGATGGCATGAGTGCGTGAAAGCACATTATATGAGATATATTTTCATGCTTGTGTTATGATATGCCTGCAGGGAAGATTACCGCTGCCCCGAGAAAAGGGGTAGGGTCGTTGAAAAGGGGTAGGGTTGTAAGATAAGACTTTTCTAGGATATACCATATGAACAGATGGGGTTGCTACATGGCACTCTTAGCCCTACAAGAATGAGTATTCAGTTAGCTGGTTGGTCAATTAAGTATCCTTTAGGTATCATTGAGGACGTGCTAGTAAAGGTCAACAAATTCATCTTCCCGGTGGATTTTGTCATTCTCGATATTGAAGAGGACACCGAGGTCCCTCTTATCCTTGGTCGACCCTTCCTAGCCACCTCTCGAGCGGTCATCGATGTTAGTAACGGAAAGTTGTTTTTGTGTGTGGGAGATGATGAGGTCACATTTTTTATCAATCAATCATTGAAAAACTCTTTAAAAAATGATGATTCATGCTTCTTTCTTGATGTTTTAAATGAAGATTCTTGACATTCTCTTTCTAACATCTTTTCAAATGAATTTTCCTCTTCTTTTTCTGAAGTTTTTTCATATGATTTTGAAAACACGGTTATGTCATTACAAGCAAATTATGAAAATGATTCTGTCTTTGGTAGAAAAAAGTTTGAAAACCTTTTTTTGAAAAAGAAAAGAATTTGAAAAACTCTTATGATGAACCGCCCCATCTTGATTTAAAACCACTCCCCGATCATCTAAAATATGCCTTTCTTGAAAAAAATTCTAAAATGCTCGTTATAATCTCGGCCAATCTTTCTCAATCCGAAAACGATCAGTTGATCGAAGTACTACAAAAGCATCGCCGAGCTATAGCATGGCAAATTTCCGACATTTCTGGCATAAGCCCTTCTTTTTGTACTCATAAAATATTTTTTGAAAATAATCCTAAGGGTGTAGTCCAACCACAACGTCGTCTTAATCTGAATATGAAAGAGGTTCTGAAGGAAGAGGTGCTTAAGTTATTAGATGTGGGGATAATTTATCCGATTTCCGATAGTCAGTGGGTAAGTCCGGTCCAGGTTGTTCCTAAGAAGGGTGGGATCACGGTAGTAACGAACGAAAATAACGACTTAATTCCAACTAGGACGATAATGGGATGGAGGATGTGCATCGATTACCGTAAGCTAAACGATACCACTTGAAAAGATCACTTCCCCCTCCCCTTTATCGATCAAATTTTAGAACGTTTATCCAGACACAGTTTTTATTGCCTCCTCGACGGTCTCTCGGGGTATTTTCAAATCCCTATCGCACCCGAGGACCCAGAGAAGACAACATTCACTTGCCCCTTCGGAATATTTGCTTATCATAGAATGCCTTTCGGGTTATGCAACGCACCCGCTACCTTTCAGCGGTGTATGCTTGCTATTTTTGATAAATACATAGAAAATATTATGGAAGTATTTATGGACGATTTTTCTGTTTTTGGCGACTCCTTTGACTTATGTTTAGAAAATTTGGAAAAAGTTTTACAACGCTGCGAAGAAACCAACTTAGTTTTAAATTGGGAGAAGTGCCACTTTATGGTGCGTGAAGGCTTAGTCCTTGGCCATAAGATTTCCGCTAAGGGAATTGAAGTGGACAAGGCAAAAATTGAAGTAATTGAAAAGTTACCGCCGCCTACAAATATTAAAGCGATTAGAAGTTTTTTTGGGCACGCGGGTTTTTATCGACGATTCATTAAAGACTTTTTAAAAATTACTAAGCCTCTCACCCACCTTCTCGAAAAAGAAACTCCTTTCATTTTTGATGAATCTTGTCTCGCTGCGTTTGAATTAATTAAATCCAAACTTATAAATGCTCCTATTATGATCGCCCCAGTTTGGGATTTACCATTCAAAATAATGTGTGATGCGAGTAGTCATGCGGTAGGTGCGGTTCTAGGACAACGAATTGCTAAGAACTTTCATCCGATTTTCTATGCTAGTAAAACTCTAACTTCTGCTCAAGAAAATTACACCACGACGGAGATAGAACTTTTAGCTGTTATTTTTGCTTTTTATAAATTCCGACCGTACGTTACACTTGCTAAAGTTATTGTTTTTATGGATCATTGCGCTTTGAAGTACCTCCTTTCTAAACCGGATGCCAAGCCGCGTCTTATTCGCTGGATCCTCTTACTTCAAGAATTCGACTTGGAGATTCGGGATAAGAAAGGAGCGGAAAACCTAGCAGCTAATCATCTTTCTCGTCTTGAAAATCCCAAACTTGATATTTTAAATGAAAATTTTATTAATGACTCTTTTCCGGATGAACGAATTTTAAACATTTCTTCTTCTACCCCTGGTTTGCCGATGTGGCCAATTATCTTGTGGCCCGGGCCCTTCCAAAAGAATACTCTTCTCACCAAAAGAAAAAATTCTTTTCGGAGTTGAAGTATTATTTTTTGGAGGACCCCTTTCTATTTCGCATTTCTGTGGATCAGGTGGTTAGAAGATGTGTTTCCTGGGAAGAAGGTCAACAAATTTTAAAGCATGTTCATGAAGGTCCGACTGACGGGCATTTTCAAGGAAACTGCACCGCCCACAAAGTGCTTAGTGCTGGCTTTTATTGGCCAAGCATATTTAAAGATGCGCAACTCTTTGTGAGCGGGTGTGATCGGTGCCAACGGACTGGAAACTTATCTAATAAAAATGAAATGGAACAAAATTATTTTCTGGAATGCGAAGTTTTTGATTTATGGGGCATTGACTTTGTAGGCCAGTTTCCCTCAAGTTTAGGAAATAAATATATTCTAGTCGCAGTAGATTATGTTTCCAGGTGAGCGGAGGCCCAAGCTTTACCAAGAAATGATGCTCGCGTCGTAGTTGCCTTTCTTAAAAAATTATTTTCTCGTTTTGGTTTTCCTCGAGCCATTGTTAGTGATAGGGGAAGTCATTTTTGCAACGCTCAACTCGCTAAAGCTTTAACTAAATATAGCATTACGCATAAACTATCAACTGCTTATCACCCCCAAACTAATGGTCAGGTCGAGGTACTCAATCGAGAGCTTAAACGAATTTTGGAAAAAACCCGTTTCTACTGCCCGTAAGGATTGGTATTTAAAGTTAGACGATGCTCATTAGGCCTATCGGACAGCGTACAAGACCACTGTTGGTTGTACTCCTTTCCAACTAGTCTACGGAAAATCGTGTCATCTCCCGGTAGAAGTAGAGCACCGTGCGTATTGGGCGTTAAAGTTTTTTAATTTTGATCCGCACTCGGTCAGTGAGCATAGAAAAACACAACTAAATGAGCTTGACGAGTGGCGAGCATACGCTTATGAAAATAATAAAATTTATAAAGAACGCACGAAACTTTATCACGATAAGAACTTGCGCCATCCTAAAATGTTTAAACCTGGCGATCACATTCTTCTTTTCAATTCTCGCCTACGTCTTTTTCCTGGCAAACTTAAATCTAGATGGTCTGGACCGTTTACGGTCAAGGACGTTAATTCTTATGGAACTGTGTTGCTTTCGCACCCCGATAAGGGTGATTTTAAAGTGAATGGGCATAGACTTGAACTTTATTTTTCAAATGATTCTGTGTCTCCTACAACGGAGGATCTTGTCTTGGACTCTTAAATATTTATCTTGTTGTTGAAAATTTTTATTTTTGGACTTATTATTATTATTATGAAACTTTTAATTTTATTCGGACTTTAAATTGTTGTAATAAAAAACAATCTTGGGCACCTGCCCACAGACTCTATTTTTTTGCTTTTATTTTGCTCTTCCTTCCGGAGGCCAACCAAGCAAGTTCGTGACCGCCGCTCCAACGTTGCTGATATAAAGATGGATCAAGTCAAACCTACTGACGATCAAGTGCACTTGAAAGCAAGCATGGGGGAACGACATCCGCCTTCATCCCACAAACCCAGGGAAGTCCTGTTCTTTTTATTTCATTTACTTTCTGCATTTTTTTCTCCTTCTCAGTCTCTTTCTCTTTCACATTTTTCTTTTTGTTTATTTCATTGAGGACAATGAAGAATCTAAGCTTGGGGGAGGGTTTAGTTAGTTTCTTTTTTCCTTTTTCTTTCAAAAATCCAAAAAAATCTTTTGCTTTCTTAAAATCAAAATCTAAAAAATTAGTATAGTTTTGTTAAGCTTCTTTAGTATTGCTTTTATTTTAGCCTTATAAAAAATCAAAAATAGAAAAAAAATCTATAAAAACAAAAATCTAAAAAAATTGCTAAAATCTATTTGAAAAACAAAATCTAAAATTATTTTCTATCTTTATTTTTATGTTTCTTCTAGTGATGTGTAGGCCCGTGCGGTTCCTTAGTTCTATTTAGAATTTTTGAAACAGTTTTCTAAATTTATCAGTTTAACATAGCTTAGTTTTAATAGTTTCTTATTCTTAAATATAGGCATCCGTTTTTTACGTTATAAGTTAGCAATTTGTAGTTATGTCTTTTTATTCGGTTAGTTGCTTACGAATGGTTGCTAGGTAATGTTATCTCTTTTTCATTTGTGGGGTAATACTTTCTTGGTTTCTAGAACTTGTCCCTAGCTACTCTTGAAACATTTGCGCCGTTTTTACGTACTTTAGTAATGATTTAGGCCACCCTTTGACTAGTTTGAGCTTTTCTTGCCCACCAACAAACTTAATATTGCAAAACAATTTTTGGGCCTTTTCCATGTTTCTTTGTTTTTAGCTCCACCTTTCATTTCATTATTTCACCAAAGCCAAAATCCCTTTCCTATTTTCACACTAAACTTTGAGCTTAAATATTAATTTTGTGAAGGGTTATATCTTTGAAATGAAAAGGAAAATTTATAGCTTATATTTGAAACGTTCCTTAAAACTTAAAAAAAGTGTTATTATCAAAAGTATTATCAAAATGAAATGAAAAAAAAGTAGTTTATTTTTGGCCAATATTATGAAAAGAAAAGAAAAAAATACATGTCCTTATGTTTGTTTTACCTTGAATTGAAGTACTTATCATGTCTTATTTTTGTATTTAAAGCTCACCCTTGATTTAGCATGGGGGAATTTGATGACTACTTTTAGTCATCGTTTTTGGTATAGTTTATAAGCCTAAATTCCTAAATTTAGTTATAATTTTGTTTATTTTATGTCTGTTTTGTTTTATTTCTCGTTTAATGTCTTTTATGTTATGATATTATAATTTCTAACTTTATTATGTGTTTTGTTCTTATTATTTTATGTTTTATATTTTATGTTGTGTTATGTTATGTTTAGTTTAGTTTTAATGTTTAATATGTTTTTGTTTATTTTTATGTTTTGTTAATTATCATATTTAATGTCTTATTATTGTTATGTTTAGTCTTATTAATATATATATTATATTATGTAATGTTTAGTTTTATTTGTATTAACTAATGTTTTGTTTTTATGTTCATGTGCAGCCCACTTCTTCACCATGGAGCAGCCCGGCCACTTATGGTGCAGCCCACATCGTGATGCAGCCCCCGTACATGCTACTCGAGCCATCAAGTCATGGTGCAACCCTTATACATGGAGCAGCCCTTCTACATGATGCAGCCCATGGCCGACCTTCCCCAACATGGAGCAGCCCGGTACCACATGAAGCAGCCTTTGGAGCAGCCTTCTTCCACCAAAATAGCCCACATTTGCAAGAACAGCCCCTACCCAAAGCCCACTACAAAACAGCTCATTTACCCATGCATGGTCGGCCACCTCATTCCCTCTCTCCCCCTCCTCATTAATTTCCATATGCATGCACCTTACCACTATACATGGTCGGCCACTCTATTTTCTCCCCTCTCTATTTCTTATTCATTCACCTTTTCTATTTTATATTTTCTAATTCATTCCCTTAAACACCATACATTGCATTTAACCTACCCTCTCTTTCCCTCATCATTTATTTCATTCATGCATTCCCCAACCTCATGGCCGGCCACCTCTCTCTCTCTTATTTATTTCTCATTCATCTCCCCCTCTTCATTTTATATTCTCTATTTTCTTTCCTTAAAAATAAAATACAATGAACCTCCTTTCTCTCCCCACCTCATTAAATATCATGCATGCATTCTCTCCACTTCATTTAATTCATGCATGCACCCTCTCACCTTTACATGGCCGGCCACCCCCTCTTGCCCCCTCTTCTTCATTTGATTCTAGAACCTTCTCCCTCTCCTATAAAAGTCACCCCATCCCTCAAGCCAAGAAAGGAATTTTGGGAAGTGAAGTTTTAAGTTAAATTTGAGTGTTGAGTTGGAGAGTGGAGAGTGCTTGTGAGTTGTTATTGTTAGTTTCATTATTTTATTAGATTTTTCATTAGTGCAAGTTTTCTTCATAATATAGTCTTGTCTTTTTAATATTTTGTGTACTCTTCTTTTTTGCAAGTAATGAAAATGTTCCTCTCTTATTTTGTTTTGTCTTCCCTTTCAACTATGAGTTGCTAATTTCTCTTAGCCTTAGATCGTGAGTATGCATAAAATGAGATGAGGGTTTCTTTTATTTCATAGTTTTATTTTTGCTTAATTTTACTCGATCCTTCTTTGATTTTTATTTTGTCGAGTCCGTATTTCTGGTATATGGTAGTAGGCTTTGGATCTCATATTTGAGTAGCCGAGAGGCTCGTGAATGTGAAAGATCACTCA
The DNA here is from genome assembly GCA_039583875.1 of Platanthera guangdongensis. Taxonomy (NCBI): domain Eukaryota; kingdom Viridiplantae; phylum Streptophyta; class Magnoliopsida; order Asparagales; family Orchidaceae; genus Platanthera; species Platanthera guangdongensis. Next base: position 125,307,643 of record CM077164.1, read on the forward strand.
AAGAAGGAAGGAGTTGAACGCAACCATAGAGATAGGATGACGTAAATCTTCTTGATTGGAGTCAAATCCAATAGTGCGGGTCACCTCGATAATGCGACTTTAGGCCCCTTTGATTTGTAAAGAGATTTCGATCAAAGCATCTATAAGTTAGGATACTTAATGCTCTAGCGAGATTTTGTCTTATTTTTGGATCCGTCACGGTTGAGTTTGATTTTCAATTTTAAAACTATACTTTTTATCTCCCTCATCTCGTTTCATGGTGAATCTTCGATCGAATGCTAACTTTTTATTATAAGTTTTTCATCTAAAAATTATCTTTAGTTTTTCTCCGAAACAAAAATTTCTCAAAACCCATTTTCTTTCGGTAGGATAATAGTTCAAGCGCGAGTAGCAGTACTTGACAACACCATGTTTAAATACGACCTTGATACTACAATTCGACGGGTACACTTGCCTGTTCGGGTTTTAGCCCATCAAGTTTTTGGCTCCGTTGCCGGGGGCGCTTTTTCATCAATATTGGGAAAATGCTTTCGCTATTACTTCTGCAACAAAATCAAAAAAAAAATTTACCTTTCTCTATTTTCTTCTTCAAGCTTTTATTTCCCTTCTTCTCTTTTTCTTTCCTCCATTCTCCTTCTAATTTTCTTAGTGCATGACCCGCACGAATCCGTCGCTACTTATAGACTTGGACCCAGAAATCGAACGCTCCTTTCGGAGAAACTTACGATTCAGTGGTTCCACTTCTCAAACAGCGGTTGAGCATTCCAACGGTGATTGTAACTTCAACTCCGAAATGGGAGACCCTAACCCAGCATTTGCCCAGCAAAGGACGATGCCCGATTATGTTCGGCCTAACTTGGAGGGTATAGAAACAAGTATTGCTTGACCTGCAAGTGCGAACAATAACTTTGAGCTTAAGCCGAGCATCATACAAATGGTGCAGCAATATGTACAGTTCGACAAATTACAAGATGAAGATTCGAACTTGCATATTGATAGTTTTCTCGAGATCTGTGACACCTTCAAAATAAATGGTGTCTCAGATGATGCTATTCGGCTAAGACTCTTCCCCTTCTCTTTAAGGACAAAAGTCAAGCAGTGGTTGAGTTCTCTTCCAAGAGGATCAATCACTACTTGGAACATTCTAATGGATAAATGCCTTGAAATATATTCCCCCCCCCCCCCCCCGCCAAAACTGCTAAGCTAAGAAATGATATAACTTTGTACTCTCAAATTGCTTCTGAGACCCTCTATGACACTTGGGAGAGGTTTAAGGAACTTTTGAGACGCTACCCCCATCATGCTCTACCTGTATGGTTATAGGTCCAGACATTTTACAATGGGCTAAATCAAGAAACTAAGCAAATGATAGATGCCGCTTCCGCTGGTTCTTTGGACCACAAAACTCCGGAAGCCGCTCTTGATCTTATCGAGGACATGGTGATGAACACTTATTAGTGAAATTAGTCTAAAACTCACCCATCTAAACCTGCAGGTATCTATGAAGTGGATTCGGTGTCGCAATTGGCGCTGCAAGTGGAGATGTTGAACAAGAAGATTTTAGAGATGACTGCTTCCTCCGGCGCTAACGTATATGAAAATGCGAATGTTGCTGCTGCCGAGCAGGTGGATTATATGGGGAACATACCCAGGCCTGCTCAAAATAATTCTGCCAATAATTTTTCTACTTTTTCTAATTTTTTTGCACCTTCTAGTTCTAATTCTTCTTCAAACTCTTATAATCCTGGATGGCGTAACCATCCTAATTTTTCTTGGAGTAACCCTGCTAATGTTGCATGCCCACCACACGATTTTACACCACCACCACCACCACAACAAAACAAAAATCTTCAAAAAAAACCCTCTCTTTGGAAGAAATTTTATGTAGATATATAAGCTCGAATGATGCTACTATTAAAAACTTAGCAGGGTAGATGAAAAGTTTAGAAAACCAGGTCGGGCAACTTGCCAAGGCTTTTTCCAAGAGAACACCTGGAACTCTTCCCTCGAACACTGAACCTAACCCAAGGGAGCACGCAAATGCGATTTCCCTTCAGAGCGGTAAGGTTATTAACGAGCCCACCACCAGGGAAGAGCCAAAGGTGATTGTCCCTCCTGTTGTGGAAATAATTATCCCCACAGAAAATGATAAATCAACTTTTGGAAATGAAAAATCTACTTTAGATAAAGAAAAAGATATTTCTGTTTTTTCTGATTTTGGAAAAGAAAATGATGACGTTCAAAATAATGCTTTGGTTGTTATAAAGGAATTCCCGCCACCTCCTTATCCGGCTCGACTTAGAAAAAAAAAACTAGACGATCTGTACCAACGCTTCCTTGAAATGTTCAAACAAATTCATATCAATTTGCCATTTCATGAAGCGATTAGTCAAATGCCTAAGTATGCAAAATATCTTAAGGATTTATTAACGAACAAGACGAAATTGGAAAATTTATCGCATGTAACCTTAAATGAAGAATGCTCGGCGGTCGTTAAAAACTCTAATCTTCCTAAAAAAAATAAACGATCCAGGTAGTTTTTCCATTCCTTGCGTTTTTGGTGATCTGTTTGTTAAACATGCGTTAGCGGATCTAGGAGCGATCATCAATTTGATGCCCTTTTCTTTATTCAAAAAGCAAGGATTGGGAACTCTTAGCCCTACAAGAATGAGTATCCAGTTAGCTGATAGGTCAATTAAGTATCCTTTAGGTATTATTCAGGACGTGCTAGTAAAGGTCGACAAATTCATCTTCCCGGTGGATTTTGTCATTATCGATATTGAAGAGGACATCGAGGTCCCTCTTATCCTTGGTCGACCCTTCCTAGCCACCTCTCGAGCGGTCATCGATGTTAGTAACGGAAAGTTGTTTTTGCGTGTGGGAGATGATGAGGTCACATTTTCTATCAATCAATCAATGAAAAACTCTTTAAAAAATGATGATTCATGCTTCTTTCTTGATGTTTTAAATGAAGATTCTTCACTTTCTCTTTCTAACATCTCTTCAAATGAATTTTCCTCTTCTTTTTCTGAAATTTCTTCATATGATTTGGAAAACACGGTTATGTCATTACAAGCAAATTTTGAAAATGTTTCTGTCTTTGGTAGAAAAAACTATGAAAATCTTATTTTTGAAAAAGAAAAGAATTTGAAAAACTCTTATGATGAACCGCCCCATCTTGATTTAAAACCACTCCCTGATCATCTAAAATATTCCTTTCTTGAAACAAATTCTAAATTGCTCGTTATAATCTCGGCCTATCTTTCTCAATCTGAAAACGATCAATTGATCGAAGTACTACAAAAGCATCGCCGAGCTATATCGTGGCAAATTTCCGAAATTTCTGGCATAAGCCCTTCTTTTTGTACTCATAAAATATTTTTTGAAAATAATCCTAAGGGTGTAGTCCAACCACAACATCGTCTTAATCCGAATATGAAAGAGGTTCTGAAGGAAGAGGTGCTTAAGTTATTAGATGCGGGGATAATTTATCCAATTTTCGATAGTCAGTGGGTAAGTCCGGTCCAGGTTGTTCCTAAGAAGGGTGGGATCACGGTAGTAACGAACGAAAATAACGACTTAATTCCAACTAGGACGATAACGAGATGGAGGATGTGCATCGATTACCGTAAGCTAAACGATGCCACTCGAAAAGATCACTTCCCCCTCCCCTTTATTGATCAAATTTTAGAACGTTTATCCTTGCACAGTTTTTATTGCTTCCTCGACGGTCTCTCAGTGTATTTTCAAATCCCTATCACACTCGAGGACCAAGAGAAGACAACATTCACTTGCCCCTTCAGAACTTTTGCTTATCGTAGAATGTCTTTCGGGTTATGCAATGCACCGACCTTTCAGCGGTGTATGCTTGCGTTTTTGATAAATACATAGAAAATATTATGGAAGTATTTATGGACAATTTTTCTCTTTTTGGCGACTCCTTTGACTTATGTTTAGAAAATTTGGAAAAAGTTTTACAACGCTGCGAAGAAACCAACTTAGTTTTAAATTGGGAGAAGTGCCAATTTATGGTGCGTGAAGGCTTAGTCCTTGGCCATAATATTTTCGCTAAGGGAATTGAAGTGGACAAGGCAAAAATTGAAGTAATTGAAAAGTTACCGCCCCTACAAATATTAAAGTGATTAGAAGTTTTTTAGAGCATGCGGGTTTTTATCGACGATTCATTAAAGACTTTTTAAAAATTACTAAGCCTCTCACCCACCTTCTCGAAAAAGAAACTCCTTTCATTTTTGATGAATCTTGTCTCGCTACGTTTGAATTAATTAAATCCAAACTTATAAATGCTCCTATTATGATCGCCACAGTTTAGGATTTACCATTCAAAATAATGTGTGATGCGAGTAGTCATGCGGTAGGTGCGGTTCTAGGATAATGAATTGCTAAGAACTTTCATCGGATTTTCTATGCTAGTAAAACTCTAACTTCTGCTCAAGAAAATTACACCACGACGGAGATAGAACTTTTAGCTGTTATTTTTGCTTTTGATAAATTCCTACCACACGTTACTCTTGCTAAAGTTATTGTTTTTCGGAACATTGCGTTTTGAAGTACCTCCTTTCTAAACCGGATGCCAAGCCGCATCTTATTCGCTGGATCCTCTTACTTCAATAATTCGACTTACATATTCGGGATAAGAAAGGAGCGGAAAACCTAGCGGCTGATCATCTTTCTCGTCTTGAAAATCCCAAACTTGATATTTTAAATGAAAATTTTATTAATGACTCTTTTCCGGATGAACGAATTTTAAACATTTCTGCTTCTACCCCCTGGTTTGCCAATGTGGCCAATTATCTTGTGGCCCGGGCCCTTCCAAAAGAATACTCTTCTCACCAAAAGAAGAAATTCTTTTCGGAGTTGAAGTATTATTTTTGGGATGACCCCTTTCTATTTCGCATTTGTGCGGATAAGGTGGTTAGAAGATGTGTTTCCCAGGAAGAAGGTCAACAAATTTTAAAGCATGTTCATGAAGGTCCGACTGGCGGGTATTTTCAAGCAAACCGCACCGCCCACAAAGTGCTTAGTGCTGGCTTTTACTGGCCAAGCATAGTTAAAGATGCGCAACTCTTTATGAGCGGGTGTGATCGGTGCCAACGGACTGGAAACGTATCTAATAAAAATGAAATGGAACAAAATTATTTTTTGGAATGCGAAGTTTTTGATTCATGGGGCATTGACTTTGTAGGCCTGTTTCCCTCAAGTTTAGGAAATAAATATATTTTAGTCGCAGTAGATTATGTTTCTAGGTGGGCGGAGGCCCAAGCTTTACCAAGAAATGATGCTCGCGTCGTAGTTGCCTTTCTTAAAAAATTATTTTCTCATTTTGGTTTTCCTCGAGCCATCGTTAGTGATAGGGGAAGTCATTTTTGCAACGCTCAACTCGCTAAAGCTTTAACTAAATATGGCGTTATGCATAAAATATCAACTGCTTATCACCCCCCAAACTAACGGTCAGGTCAAGGTAGTCAATCGAGAGCTTAAAAGACTTTTGGAAAAAAACCATTTCTACTTCCCGTAAGGATTGGTCTTTAAAGTTAGACGATGCTCTTTGGGCCTATCGGACAGCATACAAGACCACTATTGGTTGTACTCCTTTCCGACTAGTCTACGGAAAATCTTGTAATCTCCCGGTAGAAGTAGAGAACCGTGCGTATTGGGCGTTAAAGTTTTTTAATTTCGATCCGCACTCGATCGGTGAGCATAGAAAAACCCAACTAAATGAGCTTGACGAGTGGCGAGAATACGCTTATGAAAATAATAAAATTTATAAAGAACGCACGAAACTTTATCACGATAAGAACTTGCGCGATCCTAAAATGTTTAAACCTGGCGATCACATTCTTCTTTTAAATTCTCGCCTACGTCTTTTTCCTGGCAAACTTAAATCTAGATGGTCTGGACCGTTTACGTCAAGGACGTTTATTCTTATGGAACTGTGTTGCTTTCGCACCCAGATAAGGGTGATTTTAAAGTGAATGGGCATAGACTTAAACTTTATTTTTCAAATGATTCTGTGTCTACTGCAACGGAAGATCTTGTCTTGGACTCTTAAATATTAATTTTGTTGTGGAACATTTTTATTTTTGGACTTATTATTATTATTATGAAACTTTTAATTTTATTCGGACTTTAAAATGTTGTAATAAAGAACAATCTTGGGCACCTGCCTACGGACTGTATTTTTTCTGCTTTTATTTTGCTCTTTCTTCCGGAGGCCAACCAAGCAAGTTCGTGACCGCAGCTCCAACGTTGCTGATATAAAGATGGATCAAGTCAAACCTGTTGATGATCAAGTGCACTAGAAAGCAAGCATGGGGGAGCGACATCCGCCTTCATCCCACAAACCCAGGGAAGTCCTGTTCTTTTTATTTCATTTACTTTCTGCATTTTTTCTCTCCTTCTCAGTCTCCTTCTCTTTCTCATTTTTCTTTTTGTTTATTTCATTGAGGGCAATAAAGAATCTAAGCTTGGGGGAGGTTTTAGTTAGTTTCTTTTTTCCTTTTTCTTTCAAAAATACAAAAAAAATCTTTTGCTTTTTAAAATCCAAATCTAAAAAATTAGTATAGTTTTGTTAAGCTTCTTTAGTATTACATTTATTTTAGCCTTATCAAAAATAAAAAAAATCTATAAAAACAAAAATCGAAAAAAATTGCTAAAATCTATTTGAAAAACAAAATCTAAAATTATTTTCTATCTTTATTTTTATGTTTCTTCTTGTGATGTGTAGGCCCATGCGGTTCCTTAGTTCTATTTAGATTTCTTCGAAACAGTTTTCTAAATTTATCAGTTTAACATAGCTTAGTTTTACTAATTTCTTGTTCTTAAATATAGGCATCCATTTTTTACGTTATAAGTTAGCAATTTGTAGTTATTTCTTTTTATTCGGTTAGTTGCTTAGGAATGGTTGCTAGGTAATGTTATCTCTTTTTCATTTGTGGGGTAATACTTTCTTGGTGTCTAGAACTTGTCCCTAGCTACTCTCGAAACATTTGCGTCATTTTTACGTACTTTAGAAATGATTTAGGCCACCCTTTGACTAGTTTGAGCTTTTCTTGCCGACCAACAAATTTACCATTGCAAAACAATTTTTGGTCCTTTTCCATGTTTCTTTGTTTTTAGCTCCACCTTTCATTTCATTATTTCACCAAAACCAAAATCCCTTTCCTATTTTCACACTAAACTTTGACCTTAAATATTAATTTTGTGAAGGGTTATATCTTTGAAATGAAAAGGAAAATAAATGGCTTATATTTGGAGCTTTCCTGAAAAGTTAAAAAAAAGAGTTATTATCAAAAGTATTATCAAAATGAAATGAAAAAAAAGTAGTTTATTTTTGGCCAATATTATGAAAAGAAAAGAAAAAAATACATGGCCTTATGTTTGTTTTAGCTTGAATTGAAGTACTTATCATGTCTTATTTTTGTATTTAAAGTTCACCCTTGATTTAGTGTGATTTAACCACCATCATGTTTATCCTTGTTTTCAATTCCTAATCATTTACCTAAGCAAAAATTTTATGCCTATTAGAAGTCCTATTAATCTTTAGAACGTAAATTCGCGTAGTGGAGAAAGTGTGAACGGACAAGCCTATGGCCACCATCATTGATGGATTTCTTTGGAGGTTATCTTGAGGTGTCTTAGGGATAATTGTTATTCTAGCAACCTAGTAGTTCGTTAATGCGTGGTTTATTTAGAATTTCTACTCTTGTTCCTCTTATTTTCATTAATTTCGGATGCCTTGTTTTAAGATTTAGAAATGTGTAAATTTTCTTTATGTTCTAATGATATTTTTAGGTCTCCACTTTCAAGTTTTCTATTGTGCACTTCTCACCCCACTAGTTGTTAACATAGGAATTAGGATAGTTCAATTTTTCATGTTTTGTTTTTCTTAATTATGCATCCTAAATCTTCTTTGTTTTATTTTCCTGGTTCTTTAATTTTCATTTTCTTGATGACAAGCAAAAGCTCTAGCATGGGTGAATTTGATGACTACTTTTATTCATCGTTTTTGGTATAGTTTATAAGCCTAAATTCCTAAGTTTAGTTATAATTTTGTTTATTTTATGTATGTTTTGTTTTATTTCTCGTTTAATGTCTTTTATGTTATGATATTATAATTTCTAACTTTATTATTTATTTTGTTCTTATTATTTTATGTTTTATATTTTATGTTGTGTTATGTTATGTTTAGTTTAATTTTAATGTTTAATATGTTTGTTGTTTATTTTTATGATTTGTTAATTATATTATTTAATGTCTTATTATTGTTATGTTTAGTCTTATTAATATATATTATATTATGTAATGTTTAGTTCTATTTGTATTAACTAATTTTTGTTTTTATGTTCATGTGCAGCCACTTCTTCACCATGGAGCAGCCCGACCACTTATGGTGCAGCCCACATCATGATGCAGCCCCCCTACATGCTACCCGATCCCTCAAGTCTGGTGCAACCCTTGTACATGGAGCAGACCTTCTACATGATGCAGCCCATGGCCGACCTTCCCCAACATGGAGAAGCCAGGTACCACATGAAGCAGCCTTTGGAGCAGCCCTCTTCCACCAAAACAGCCCACATTTGTAAGAACAGCCCCTACCCAAAGCCCACTACAAAATAGCTCATTTACCCATGCATGGTCGGCCACCTCATGTCCTCTCTCCCCCTCCTCATTAATTTCCATATGCATGCACCTTACCACTATACATGGTCGGCCACTCTATTTTCTCCCCTCTTTATTTCTTATTCATTCCCCTTTTCTATTTTATATTTTCTAATTCATTCCCTTAAACACCATACATTGCATTTAGCCTACCCTCTCTCTCCCTCATCATTTATTGCATTCATGTATTCTCCAACCTCATGGCCGGCCACCTCTCTCTCTCTCTCTTATTTATTTCTCATTCATCTCCCCCTCTTCATTTTATATTCTCTATTTTATTTCCTTAAAAATAAAATACAAAGAACCTCATTTCTCTCCCCACCTCATTAAATATCATGCATGCATTCTCTCCACTTCATTTAATTCATGCATGCACCCTCTCCCCTTTACATGGCCGGCCACCCCCTCTTGCCCCCTCTTCTTCATTAGATTCTAGAACCTTCTCCCTCTCCTATAAATGCCACCCCATCCCTCAAGCCAAGAAAGGAATTTTGGGAAGTGAAGTTTTAAGTTAAATTTGAGTGTTGAGTTGGAGAGTGGAGAGCGCTTGTGAGTTGTTATTGTTAGTTTCATTATTGTATTAGATTTTTCATTGTTGCAAGTTTTCTTCATAATATAGTCTTGTCTTTTTAATATTTTGTGTACTCTTCTTTTTTGCAAGTAATGAAAATGTTCCTCTGTTATCTTGTTTTGTCTTCCCTTTCAACTATGAGTAGCTAATTTCTCTTAGCCTTCGATCGTGAGGATCCATAAAATGAGATAAGGCTTTCTTTTATTTCATAGTTTTATTTTTGCTTAATTTTACTCGATCCTTCTTTGATTTTTTTTTTGTCGACTCCGTATTTCCGGTATACGGTAGTTGGCTTTGGATCTCATATTTGAGTAGCCGAGAGGCTCGTGAATATGAAAGATCACTCAAAGAAGGAAGGAGTTGAACACAACCCTAGAGATAGGATGATGTAAATCATCCGGATTGGAGTCAAATCCAATAGTGCGGGTCACCTCGATAATGCGACTTTAGGCCCCTTTGATTTGTAAAGAGATTTCGATCAAAGCGTCTATAAGTTAGGAGACTTAATGCTCTAGCGAGATTTTGTCTTATTTTCGGATCCGTCATGGTCGAGTTTGATTTGCAAGCTTAAAACTATACTTTTTATCTCCCTCATCTCGTTTCATGGTGAATCTTCCATCGAATGCTAACTTTTTATTATAAGTTTTTCATCTAAAAATTATCTTTAGTTTTTCTCCGAAACAAAAATTTCTCAACACCCATTTTCTTTCAGTAGGATAATAGTTCAAGCATGAGTAGCAGTACTTGACAACCCCATGTTTAAATAAGACCTTGATACTACAATTCGACAGGTACACATTAGTGTTCGGGTTTTAGCCCATCACCTTCGGGTCTTCATCTTGCACCCATGATAAGGGGATTCTAAACCTTCTTCCGTAAAGGGCTTCATGGGGTGCCATCCCGATACTGGCTTGGTGACTGTTGTTGTATGGGAATTCTACCAGGGGTAATAGCCTTTCCCACGGCTCTCCCCTATCCAGCACACACAACCTCAATAGATTTTACAAAGCTCTGATGGTCCTCTCAGACTGCCCGTCCATCTGAGGATGAAAGGTTGTGTTGAAGGTAAGACATGAACCCAAATACGCTAGTACAACCTTCCCTTCTTTAGAGGTAAAACGACTATCCCGATCAAAAACAATTATCTTTGGCACGCCAAGGTACCGTACAAACTGCTCCACAAAGAGGCGTACCAAGACATCCACATGAGCCTCTTTATTCATAGGAATAAACTTGGCTACCTTTGTCCGGCAGTCAATGATTACCCAAACCGAATCATTCCCTGAGCTTGAGCGAGGCAATCCGTGGACGAAGTCCATGGAGACATCCTCGAACTTCCATTCGTTGATGGGGAATGACTGTAATAATCCACCGGGGCTCTTACATTCCGCCTTCACCCTTTGACAGGCCTCGTAGTGCGTAACAAAATATCTGATGTCTCTCTTCATTACTGACCAACGCATGGCCTTCCGGAGGTCGGTGTACATCTTTGCAATCCCAGGATACACCGAATACTGAGAGTAATGGGCCTCTCTCAAGATATCTTCCGAATTTTACCGTCTTTGGGGATGTAAAGTCATCCATGGAGATGAACGAGGCCGTATTTTAGGGAATATTCGTCAGTAGTCCAATCTTCAAGTGACTTAAGCTCCGGGGCCAGAGCAGCAGCCTTTCCTTGCTCTGCCCGAATTCGGTCCCGGATATCACAAACTATGCTCATCACGGTCAAGTACTCCATAAACCCTTCTGAATGGTCTTTATATACCAGGGTAATCTCCATTTCTTCGAGCATCCAAGCTAATTTCATACTCATCAATCGCGACTCAGGGCTCGATTCTGGTACCTTTCTGCTCAAAACATCAGCTACGGAATTTGCTTTTCCGGGGTGGTAGTTCAAAGTAAATTCAAAATCACATAAAAATTCTACCCACTACTCCAAATTCTAAATCATGTACTAGATAATACGCGTGGATGCCGTATAGATAGTGTCTCCAAACCTTTAAGGCAAACACCACTGCTCCCAATTCTAAATCATGTACTGGATAATTGGCTTCATGCTTCTTCAGCTGCCTCAAAGCATAAGCAATCACATGCCCGTACTGCATCAGTACTGCTCCCATCACTTGATAAGGCGCGTCAGTGTAGACTTGAAATCCTTCCTTCCCAGATGGAAGGGATAGGATGGGTGCGGTAGTAAGACTATCCTTCAGTTCTTGGAACACAACTTCACACTGGGGTGTCCACTTTTATGGCACACATTTCTTCATCAGAGTAGTAAGAGGAAGGGTAAGCTTTGATAATCCTTTTACAAACTTGCGATAATACCCGGCAAGTCCAATGAAACTCCGTATATCGGCCACTGACTTCAAGGGCGACCATTCCTTCAAGACATGCACTTTGGACGGATCCATAGCTAGTCCAGCCCCACTAATCACATGGCCCAAGAAGGCATCTTCTTGGAACCAGAATTCGCACTTACTGAACTTGGCAAACAAGGCGTGCTCTTTTAGCTTTTTCAGTACCAAGGCAAGATGTTCGACATGCTTTTCCTCTGTCTTTGAGTAGACCAAAATATCATCGATGAAGATGATGATGAAGATGTCTAGATAAGGCTCAAAAACTTTGTTCATCAGGCTCATGAAGGCTGAAGGGGCATTTGTGATCCCAAACAACATCACGGTGAACTCGTACAAGCTGTACCTTGAGCTAAAAGCTATTTTTTGAATGTCCTCCTCTTGTATCCACAATTGATAATACCCCGAGCGTAAATCTAACTTGGTAAACCAATGCGCTCTTACCAATTAATCGAACAACTAGTCGATCCGGGATAGCGGATAGGTGTTCCGCACCATCAGTCGGTTGAGCTCCCAATAGTCTATACATAATTGTAAGGTTCCATCCTTCTTCTTAACGAACAGAATAGGGGCTCCCCAGGGTGATGAGCTGGGGCGAACAAATCCTGATTCCACCAGTTCTTGCAACTGAAATCTAAACTCTGCGAGTTCCTTCAGGGTCATACGATAAGGGGTCTTGGAGACGGGCTTGGCACCCGGTACTAGCTTAATTTGAAAATCCACCTCTCTATGCGGGGGTAGTCCTGGCAATTTCTCAAGAAATACCTCAGGAAAATCCCGTACCACTCGCACATCCTTCATATATATTATCTTCTCTTTCAATTCAAAACATATCATGGAAACTTCATCCCGTCTCATGTGGGCTTTCAAGGTTTGAATTGAAGATAATAACAAGCATGGTGCGATTCTTATACCTTGGAAAATGACTTCAATATCTCCATGTCCAAAGTAAATCTGCTTCTCCGCGCAGTCAATTCTTGCGTAATGTCAATTCAAGCATGTCATCCCCAGAATGAGGTCGAATTCCGGCATCCTCAAAACTGTGGCAGGAGGATCAAAGGTCTTTCCTCCAAGGAGTATCTCCAAATCGCACTTGGCGGTTGCGGTCATCTCTGAGCGATCTGGAAGGCGTACTCTCCGATCAATACCAGTGAAGTATTGCACTCCTTCTAGGTCTTTAATAAAGACTTCTGACACAAACGAGTGCGATGCACCGATATCGAATAGAGTATAGGCCAATTTCTCACTAACCTTTACGCACAAGTATCAAAATTGTAAAGGCTCGGGCCAGATTCCTAGAACAAATTTAGGCAAACTAAGGACGAATACTTATAACAGTTGAATTTCTTCCTCATAGTACTCATCCTGAAGCTGGGTCCTGCTTCCATTACTCCTTCAGTGGGTCTCTTAATGCTTGTCTGAACATCCAAAAGATCTGTTTCCAACCACTTTACGATATCTATTATCTCAGTCAATCTTGATTCTATTATAATCAAAAGTGGTTTTCCTAGGGAATCTGCCATGTCTACTATCTCCGCTATATTCAAAATCCGCTATAAACAAAAGTGCTTGCCCTAGCGGTGTCTTGCAAGACTTTATACAATAGTTTTGCGTACTTGGGATCAACCAAACTTTAGGAGGTCGACATATAAAGGTACGAACCTAAGGTTAGGTTGGCCAATCGTAGGGTCAAATTTGAGCATACTTAGTGTGAATTACATATGGGTACACCACTGCTTCCGCTAAGTCAGTTTGTTGCCAAACTTACTAATCGAACGGGGGTGGCACCATTGTTGAATGACTTCTTTAGTTCAAGATCATGGCAAGCTGATACTATTTGTAAGACCCCCCCCCCTCCCGGAACACAAAACACGTCACGAGTTGAGTCTTATGCCTAGAATAGCCGCCTTAAGGTAGCGTTATCACACGGGCTAACCTATACCACAAGACTCGAGAATATGCTGAGAATGTGTACTCTTGATTTTGTGAAGAAGTGGGAGGATCACCTCTTCATGGTGGAGTTCGCATATAAAAACAATTACCAAGCAAGCATAAATATGGCGCCATACGAAGCTTTGTATCGGAGGCGGTGTCGAATGCCTATATCCTAGATAGAGGCGGGAGACACCAAACTTTTGGGAAAATAAGTGGTGGCTAATGCATGCTATTTGGTGCGAACCATTTAGGAGCGCATGATGGTTGCCCATGACGGGCAAACAAAGTATTTTAATGCTCTCCATAGGAATGCAGAGTTTGTGGTTGTCGACTGGGTCTATCTAAAGATCTAACCATTCAAAGGCATTTCACGTATTCTCCTACTCAAAAAGTTGAGTCCGATGTTTTTGGGGCCGTTCGAAGTTCGAGAACGCATTGGAGAATCAGCTTACCAGTTGGCGTTGTCCAAAGAGCTGAGTGTATTACACAACAATTTCCATGTCTCTATCTTGAATAAAGCCTTGGTGGAGGCTAGTGTGGTGATCGAACCGACGACGGTGCCGATAGAAGATGATTTGAGGACGAAAGTCCGTCCGGTAGGCATAGAGGATTTAGAAGTTCGGCATTTACGAAACAAAGAAGTTAAGCGCATAAAGGTGTGCTGGGACAACTGTGGGCGAGATGAGTTCTCTTGTGAGCGAGAACAAGCCCTACGTGAAGAGTATCACGAGTTGTTTTATAATATTGAATGGAAATGAGTGTGTAAAGTTGTTGTAACACACCAGTTTTCAAAACAAGTCTCTGGAAGCTATCGCCCGGTGGTAGTAGTTATCGCCCAATAGTAGCTTAGCATTTAGTGGTGAGTGGCCAGGCACTGAGAGCGTTGAGTGGCTAGACGATGAGTGCGTTGAGTGCTAGCGAACAGCGCTAGCTAGGAACTGCTCGACAATAACTCTATTTCATCGAGCATCAATCGAAAGATCTGTTCGTTGAGTACTGGAGGATTACTGCCCGGTGATAGTATCTATCACCCATTTATAGCCTTGTTTCATCGAACGAAGTGCCCAATTTGTCGAACCCTGAGTTTTCAAGAAAACATCGAATTCTCGAGAAAAACAATACCGTGTGGTGTTATCCTTATTGCCGGCATTAGCACGACATTATTTTCTGGCCGAGTGCTCGGGAACCTACCGCTCGGCGGTGGGTAGTTACAACCCCGAGGTAGCAGACGGAAGCAGTTCCATGATTTGGCTTTATAGTCGTTCGACTTCATTTAGGATTCGATCATAAGGCCCAAGACACTCCTCTAGAGTGCTTATATAGGGCTGAATGGTTGTTTCTCTTAATTTTCTCATTTGGGAAGTGAGAGTTAGGGTTTGGAAGAGAAAGGTTGGAGAAGGAAGAAGAGAGCTTTCTTCTGCCATTGACGGAGCTTCAGAGCTCCGATCGTCGTTCCGAGGCCAAATCCCGGTAGAGGAATTGGAGGCGCTCGTTTTCATCCTGCAAGACAAGGCTTCATGGCTAGGAAGAGGAGTCAAAGGGTAACGACACTTCTCCACTATATTATAGGATGCGTGCATGACATCTTTTCCATTTCTTGATTTTATTGCAAGCATATAGGCACCAGATCTCTCAAATGAGAGGGATTTGTGTTGCGATGGTTCAAGAGGAGCCATCGGGTCGATTGTGTCCATCTCGGGCATAATATTGCATTAGAGATTCGCTCCGTTAGAGGATTAAGAATTGTAGGTGAAGACGTAGTCGCGACCGTTAGTCCGACTCAGTGATGTTGCATAGCGATCCTTAAGAATTTTATAGAAATCCGTTAGCGGCAAGACGTCGTTTGTGATGTTGTATGTCCCCCCTTATTCAGCACAAGTACGCGTAATTGGAACCAGATAAGGTTAGCTCCATTGTGACGGTATATGGTTTCCTTGGGGCATGTGACCGGACATGGTTATCTCCGTTGTGACTGGAGATGGTTTCCTTGGGGCACGGGAGCGGACAGGGTTAGCTCTGTTGTGACGGTAAATGGTTTCCTTGGGTCACAGGAACGTTACGGTACAAATGTTGGATTAGGCTGGGAAAGGCTTTGGAGTGTGATGTCATTTGGCGTGACTTGTCCCTGCGGTCGGTTGGCTATCCCGTGACGTTGCAAACTCATGTGTGGAGAGTGTCCCGGCGAGATAAGTCCCCCTTTTGTGGAACTGATGAGAATGTCGAGCTTTGGGCAAGCCCGGACGATTCCAACTGTGTCCCGCTTGGTCCCCTTCGGTGGATTTGATCCTGATATTGGAGTAGGGCCTGTGTAATCGCGAACTAGTGGGGTCTAGCAAGGTTTCTTATCGGTTTATTTGTGTGGCGGCTTGTATGCCGTTTGGGGAAATTTAGAGTACACTTGTGTTTGCGGTTTGTATGCTGTTTGGGGGAATTTAGAGTACCCTTGTGTTTGCGGCTTGAACGCCGAAGAGGAAATTGGAAGTACCCGATGTGATGATGTGTTAGAAGCATACGTTTTATGGTGCCTTGGGTGAAACCCAGGATTGCATTCATGCTGCATTATAGGCCCCTTTTATTATATGCTCAACATAGAAATGTGTGGGACGGCCGGGAGGAGATGTGTTGGTTACACAGTTGACGTCAACCTTTGCTGACCCATGTTACAACAAAAGTTTTACAGGTCTAGGATCGCAAGTGAGAGCAAGCTCGCCGGCCAAAAAGGCCTAAGCCTCATGAAGTGTTATAACTCTATTTTGTGGAATGTAATGCTTTATTTACTATATTTTCCAGCTTGCACACCGAGGTAGCCTAGGAGTGCTTATGCACATTGACGATTAATGTTATGTTTGAATTTTGTACTCTAAAATGTTGTAAGGCCATAAGGCCCTGTCGATACTCATGTGTTAGTGGGTAACTTCTGGTTTTGCACTTTTGTTTATGTTGTTGTTAGTCTAAGTTTTGAGTTGTGTAGTTTATATCATCTTATAATGTTTAAGTTGTGGTGTTTGTATGTTGTGGGGCCCCGACCGAACCCATATTATACTATCATTACAGGGGAGGTGTTATAATTTGGTATCTGATCGTATTCAGGAAGTGACTAGTTTGGATGAAGAGTTTCAGTCATTTATGTTAGAAGCTCAAATGGGCGAGGGTAGCGCCTGAGAGATGATTGATGGGGTCTTGAGGAAGGATAGAAGGATATGGGTACCGCAGTTCGGCAAGCTCCGCGAGGAGTTGATGTTTGAGGCTCATTTTACGAAGTAATACATTGAAAGTGTTTAGTTGCCTACCTAAATCACCTAGAGGGGGGGTGAATAGGTGAGATGTGTGTCTTTTGCGGAATAAAAATTTATGAACTATGCACAAAACTATCTACCAATCAATCACGGATGAAGCAAGATTTATAGTGGTTCTCCAACCCTGGGACATCCACTTTCCCTCACCGATCTAGCAATAAACTAGACTCGGCTACTTCACTATCTCGGATTGAAATACCAATCCTACGCCTCGGAACAAAGTTCCTACAATTTCGATCCTCAAAACAGATCTACACTCGAAAGGTAAAACTTCCTACAATCTCGGAGACAAAGGCTCCTACACTCGGAGAAAATTCACCTACAAAAATAAAATAGAACGAATGTAAAAATACAAACAGTGAATCTTTATTAGATCTGCAAACAAGTGGCCTGAAACTTCTCCTTTTAGACTTTGCTGCTTTATCAGAGAGATAAAGAAAATCTTCGGCAAAGACAGATCTGGATTTCCTTGGCCTCCCACGATCGGATAGAGAATTAGGACTTAAGCGACGATCTCGATCTGTAAGACTTCTTGATCAGAATCCTCTGAAAACGAAAACCCTAAACGGATGTAAACGACGAAGATCGGCGGCGGCTTTCGCTTCTTGGAGAGAGAGAGAAATTCAGAGAACTTAGAAAGATAATCGGTTGAAAAAATATTCTTATTCTTCTTAGGGTTTGTCGGTTTGACAAGACCTTATATAGGATTTGCGATAACTGTCATGATTAAATCTTATTGAAGTACACATGGACCAATCATTTCACAACTTATTAAGAAATCAGTCAATTTGGACTTAACGAAATTTTTCTGAAAAAGAGTGGAGTGACATACTCGAGTGAAGAAATGACTACTCGAGTACTTTATAGGACTACTCGAGTGAGCTGAAGATAACTACTCGAGTACTATAGAAAACTACTCGAGTAAGCTGAAGATAACTACTCAAGTATATACTTGAAGAAGAAATTGAAAATGATAACCAGCTACTCGAGTACCAAAATGACTTACTTGAGTGCTTAAGCAATTACACGGGAAGTGGAGTTAGACTACTCGAGTACAAGAAATACTACTCGAGTAATAAGGGATGAACTACTTGAGCGATAGAGGAACTACACGAGTCATGGACTTGGAATATTTTCTGGAATGGAATTCTTGGCTACTCGAGTAGTAAAGCTAAACTACTCGAGTGAATAAGAACTACTCGAGTATATGGAACTAGCTACTCGAGTAATTGACTTAGAGAAATTCTGAGGGATGAAATTCTTGTTACTCGAGTATAAACTCTGGGCTACTCGAGTAGCAGATGAAGTACTCGAGTATATGACTTAGCTACTCGAGTAAATAGAAATAACACGTGACACGGATTTCTGTAACTCGACATAAAGGGTTCAGACTAGTCAATTACTTATTTGACTACTCGAGTAAGTTACTTAGAAAATATCTGGAGAAGTAATCATGTTAACTCGAGAATGAGAGGGAATCTACTCGAGTAGTTAACTTAGCTATACGTGAGCTAAAGCTTAACTTCACGAGAGGTAATTTTCTTACTCGAGTGCAAAGACTCTTACTCGAGTATAGACTAGGTGTTTCACTCGAGTAGGTAGGGATCTACTCGAGTAAATTACTTAGGTAAATTCTCTAAACAAAAACCTCTTCTTCTTTGGTGAAACCAACATCAAGTCTTTTCCAATTAGTCCTAGTGCTTGAATATGAAGAGTATCCCAATAGAGAGGCTACACATGAGTCAACACCATGGATCACACAATGAGGGATTACATTGTATGGTCCTGTGTTTGGTGACTCATTGTAGACTGACATTGGTCTACACTTGGCATTAGAATCCAGCAAACAAATAACTCAACCAAAGCATCAAATACAACTTAATTCATCTTAGTTCTAGGGTGACTTCATCAAATCTGGGCTAATGTGGATACAATACCCAACAATCTCCCCCTATTTACAGAAGTCAGAACCCTTTACACTAAGGTGAATTAGAGATATAAAAAGTGCTAAATAGATAAATCAGTGTAAGCAAGCATAAGACTAGAAACAAGACTATATGATCAAAAACTTAGAATTATATAAATGTGATTTCCAAAGTATCATTTCTACAAAAGATCATTTCCACATCCTCATATGTCCTTGTAGTTTAGACTTGGTGGTGCTGCCTATCTTGCTTCTCTTGCTGTCTCCTCTGATAGTTGTATGGCTTGGGGTAGTATTTGGGAGGTCTTGGAGGACCAGCAGGGTTGTTCCTACCAAATTCTCTGTCATACAGTCTCCTCTTA
Organism: Platanthera guangdongensis; assembly: GCA_039583875.1. NCBI lineage: Eukaryota > Viridiplantae > Streptophyta > Magnoliopsida > Asparagales > Orchidaceae > Platanthera > Platanthera guangdongensis. The sequence goes on from CM077164.1 coordinate 125,326,764, forward strand.
GTCATAGACTTCTCATATAGTTCCTATTCCTGGGAGCTGTAATGAATATTCCTGCTTTCATGGAAGTCCATAAAAAGTTTGAGAGTAACAAAAATGAGGGACTTAAAGGTAGGAGACCAGATCTCTGCAAATTTTGGAGCTTTTCTCTTTTCTGAATCTGTAACTGGGATATACCTGCTTGCAGATGCACCATCACCATATTTTCTTTTCTTCATTGAAGTCTGGATCTCAGGAGGAGCTTGGAGAAAAATATCTACAGGATCATCGTCCCAAAGTTGGGCATAAGAATCTGGAGGAGGGCCTTCTTGGCCTTCAAGTCTTGGAGAGAATGTAGGTTGTAGAGGAGGAGCAAAAGCAGCAACAGCTAGAGGGTTGAGATGATGAGGAATGATATTTGGATCAACAGCAAACTCAGGAAGGATTTGATTGTGCATCCAGACAGTAGTGTTATATGTATGGAATTTGACACTCTGAATTTGTGCTAAGACTTTATCATGGATCTCTTTCATTTTGGCTTCCCAACGCACTTGCTTGAGGGCATCTGATTTTTCTAAATATTCTTTCACCAAACTCTCCCCCTTTCTGACTTATACAGTCAGCATACTGATAGCATCTTCTTTGAATGTTCCAACTTCTTCACAGATCTTCATCTTTGTAGTTTCAGCTCTTTTATACATTTCAATCTGATTGTTATCAAGAGTCACACCTTGCTCCATAACTTGACCAACACTAGTAATAGTATGATCTAGGGCTTTTCCACCAAGTTGGAAGAGGTGTCTTAGATGATCAGTATTGTGCTGAATTTCAGCAAATCCCCTGCTCATTTCAGTCTCTAGAGAAGTGACTTTATCAATAACAGCTTTAAGAGAAGCAATAAAGTAGGTTCTTTGCTCTTGAAGCATAAGCACAAGCAGATTCATCAACTCAGTGGAAGAAGTAGCAGCAGCAGGAGGAGCACTAGTAGAGGGAACTGGAAGAGGAGGAGCAACCCATGGAGCTATTTCTGTAATGGAGACTATGCTCTTTGCTCTAATAGTGTGAATCAGGTCATCCCCTTCATCAGTGACTGAGGGTATGGAGAAGTCCAGTGTTCTTAAAGGAGCTTCAGCTGTCTCAAGAGATTGCTCATCAGAGATGAAGATAGTTTCAACTTGCTCTTGGTTTGTAGCAGGAGACTTGGCTGGAGAAGGAGTATGTACTGAAGATTGGAGGGGATTCTGGTGGTAGTTCAGTGGTGGTCTCCTTTGGAGAGAATGGAGGAGGTAAATCTATTGTTAGCTCTTCAATCATTTCATTCATTGCAGCTTCTCAGGAGAGAAGGGCTTCTTGAAGTTGCTGTTCAGATGGTGTTTCTTCTGGAGTCTGAAGAGGTGGAGGAGTTACTACTGGAGGTGAAGGAATCCTTGTTTGGATAGAAGGAGCAGGCTCCCCCTCAATAGATTCACCAGAGGAGCTGGTAATCTGATGTGGAGAGGGAGATGGAGTCCTGTCCTCTACGACTGGAACCTCTGGAGCCTTGGCAGCCTGATTGGGATTTTGCAATTTCACTTCCCATATTTGAATGGAGGAGATGGAAACTTTCTTCATGTGATGAAGAATAGTCACTTTTGAGAAATTGAACACTTCTGGATAGATTTCATGGAGGATAAGTGAGATAATCCTGACATAGTTGGGAGCATTAATGTTGTCTCTAATTTTATCCAATATCATCATACCAAATTGGAATTTCTTTCAGCAGACTATGGCTTGCATAATGTCAAAGAATGAGAGTGAGATATCTCTTATAGAGTTGGTTTTGCAGAGGAGGACCTTCCCTATTATATCCACAAGTAATTTCCCTTCTGGATTCATTTGAGAGCGTTCGATATATTGTTCATCAGGAGAAATACCACAGAATATACATGTTCTGGCAGTCTCATCAGGGCCTAGGTTATCTTCTTCATTTACAATCGGCAGTTGAAGAAGTTGAGAAATAGAGGTCTTGGTGAGCTTGACTGTGATACCTCTGACTTTAGATTTGAGAACGGTTCCATGTCTCTTAACCTTGACATTTCTGAAGAATTCGACAACATCTGGAAAGAGAATCTTGTAGGGTTCTTGTAGAATGAAGGTGAGTCCAGCGGTGTCGAGGAGGATCAAAAGATTATGAAAATCATCGGAGAGCTTGGCAATCCCGGCGGTAACCAATTCGGAATCAACCCCAATTTTGGAAGAGGCGGCCATGATTCAGAAACGCCTGGAAGAACTGCGATGAGGAGGAAGAAGACACAGCTCTGCAACTTTTGACGGAAGGCGAAGAGACAGCGGCTTACATGAGAGCGGAAATGATTTCGTGTAGAAGGATTATGGAATTTAGATTTATATAACCCTAGGTTAATGGCTAATGAAAATAGAAATGATGAAATCATACCTTAGAAGTGGCAGCATAAGCCTCGGGTTGCGAATAAGAAAATTTGAATCAAGGAATAAAAAGTTGAGGTCACATACTCGAGAGACTTGATATTACTCGAGTGAAGTATTTGAGATACTCACGTTGATAGGCTGGAAGTACTCGAGGAGTTGGGTTGAAGTACTCGAGAAGTTGAGTTGATGTACTCAAGTAGTTATGCTGAAGTACTTGAGAAGTTTTACTCAGGTACTCAAGTGAAGTTTCACTACTCGAGTAGGTGATTTGACTACTAGAGTAAGCCATTCTGCTACTCGAGTAAGTGACTTGAGTGGCTTATGGGGTACTCAAGTAGGTCAATCTTACCACTCGAGTAGGTCATTTTGAACTAGTCGTGTACTTTACTTCTTACTCGAGTCAACAAGTTAGAAATTTGTGGAATTTAAAGTTTTGACCGATTCTTGATCTCTGAGCCTTCTTGGGGGTCCATCTTATCTAATCTTCTTTGTTGAGCATTCCAAGTTCTATTTTGAAGAACGAGAACTTGGTCTCGTCCAGCGGCTTCGTGAAAATGTCTGCAATCTGTCTGTCTGTAGTGACATATTGGAGGTCTATGTCCCCATGCTCCAAATGCTCTCGGATGAAGTGATACCCTTGTTCTATATTCTTTCTTCGGCTGTGCGAGACTGGGTTGTTAGCTATTGCAATTGCGTTGGAAGAGTCGCAAAACAATGGAATCTTCTGGAACTTCATGTTATAATCCTCAAATTGATTCTTTATCCATAGCAGTTGTGCACAGCAACTGCCTGCAGAGATGTACTCTGACTCAGCTATTGCGATTGCTACACAGTTCTGCTTCTTGCTACTCCAGGAGATAAGCCTTCTTCCTAGGAATTGTGATGTAGTCCCGTCCGAAAAAGATCCTATACATACGGCGTATCGACGATTCTCGCTACGTTCAACGCCCTCTTTTCTGCACACTAATGAAACGTAGCAAATACAATGGATTTTTATTTATCTCTTGCACTAACTTACGGGTAGCCGAACCGCAAGTGGATCGGAGATTAGCTATAGGGCAAAATCCTCACCGGCTAAAAGGAATAATATTGGTTTTGATGAGCTTGGAGTTGTACCAAAATAGATCCACCAATGAAATCACGATTCGAAAGTGGTAGGATCTATCCCAACTAAAGAAAAAAGCGAGGATCGCCAATCCTCCCGGGAGTTATCGGAAAACAAACTAAAATCGCAAATCTATTATGAGTAATACCGCGAAAATTAAGGCTTCGAAAAATCCACGCAAAAATCGTCCACCACAAGAACTATCAAGAGGGAAAATCTCTAGAGTAGGAATTTCGTTACCCCTATCGGAAACGTAGATCCGAGATTTTTGGATCCACAAGAAATAATCGCTCTTCCCTCGAAATCCGCGGGAAGCGCACCACGGATGAAGAACTCGTCCGTCTTCCCCGCTTCACGCTGTAGAAGTTCACCCAAGTCTTTCTTTCTTGCACTTGTATCTTCTCCTCCAAGGTTGGCCAAAAAACCTTTGAGATTGCTGGATAGAAACGTGGATGAGAGGATGTAGTATGGAAGAGTGATGAGGGAAGAAAAGAGAATAAGAAGAGAGAGAGGGGGCGGCCAAGAGCTAGAAGGAGGGGAGACACCCTTGGGCGGCGGCAAGGATAGAGGGAGGGGGAAGATAGGAAATTAGGTTTTGGAAAATTCTTGGTTGAATTCAATATTTTCTAAATGACAAAAAGAGTTTTGGCCATATATAAAGCTTACATCCAAGGGGCTATTAGCAACCCATAATTAGTGGCTAAACGCACACCACATTTTCAAAATGACAGAAATAAAATAGTTTAATACTAACCACATAAATGGATAAATGCAGACCACAAACTAGCAAGATAAATTAAATTTAAATATTGTTGCGTGGGCGAAGATTGTAGCCGGGACCGCTACAGCGCCGCAAGTCTTTGGCCGGTGGATCATCATCATCATCTGCCACTACCCCATGATCACCAAGTGCTCCATGGACATCATCTTCATCACCAAGTTGGCCTTCGTGATTTTCGTCGCCATCAATCCTCCCCCGCTCAAAAGGACTCATCACCGATGAGTGGGCGGGAAGGTAACGACGTAAGAGAACCTCATCTAGAAGATCCACCTCCGAGGCAGAGAGCCAAGAGTCGTCCAAAGCAGGACGGCTACTCCACTGGACCAAAAACCTGTGAATGTCAGAGTCGGGAGTGGGAAACACTGCATACTGCAAAATCCTGTCAGGAAAGAAAGCGGTTCAGGGGAACCTTGGAAATGCGTTAGGAAAAGATGAAAAACAGGTTTCATCATCTAGGCAACATACCTCCCGGAGAATCCGAAGGGGAGAGCGATCCAGAAACAATCTCACCCCCCACACCATTAGAAGGTATAGTGGAAATATTAAACGGAGAGACAAAAATTTTAGGTGGTGGAGCGACATAAAGCGTTAAATCTGAAACGTTAAAAACATGGGAGATTCCCCAATCAGCGGGTAACTTTAATAAATATGTATTTTCGCCTAGCTTCCTTAAAACCCGAAAAGGACCAGCTCTCCTATTCATCAATTTCTTTAAGGTGCCTGAAGGCATCCGTTCAGGGATAAGTTCAACCATTACCAAATCACCAAAATTCAAGGGGACTGCTCACCTATGTACATTAGCATTCGATTGATAAATAGCATATTGTTTAGCTAACATCTCGCTAATGTGCTTATGGAGAGTGTGAACGTGCCACGTGAAGTCCTTTGCAAATTGACTGGATTTAAAATATGGTGGTAACGGAACCAAGTCAAGAGGTACGGGCTCCTTATATCCATGCACGATCTCATTTGGAGATAAACAGGTGGACCTATTCTTAGAATTATTTTAAGCTAATTGAGCATGAGGAAGAATAAGGTCCCACGTACCTTTATGATCACCCACTAAACAACAAAGTAAACCACCTAAGCTTCGATTAACCACTTCTGTTTGCCCATCCGTTTGGGGATTATAGGCCGATGAAAACATAAGTCTAGTACCCAAAAGCTTCCAAAGTGTTTTCCAGAAAGAGCTAGTAAATTTAACGTCCCTATCAGTCACTATCGTTTTGGGGACGCCCTGATGTGCCACGACCTCCTTGAAGTACAACTTAGCAACTTGTGATGCATCGTTGGTGTTATGACAAGCGATAAAGTAGGCCATTTTGGAAAATCGATCCACTATGACCCGAATGGAATCGTGTCGCCTAAATGTCAGGGGTAGGCCCAAAATTAAGTCCATGCTAATGTCCTCCCATGGAACAGATGGAATCAGAAGTGGTGTGTAAAGACCAGTGTTGGTCTTGTTACCTTTCGCTAATTGACATACACGGTAACTCCCTACGATTTTATTGAACATTGGTTTGAGGCCCGGCCAAAAGAATTTGTCCTCTACTAGCGTTATAGTTTTATCTCGACCAAAATGTCCACCTAACCCTCCACTATTTAACTTCCATATAATAAAATGGCGTAACGAAGAGCGGGGAATACATAATTGTGTATGCTTAAATAGATAACCGTCACGGATGTAGTATGCAAAGATAGTAGAAGGGGAATTATCCTGAGCGGCTAAGTATATATCCTTAAAATCCGGGCATTGAACATATCCATCCTTAATTCTTTCAAATCCTATGACAGATACTTCCATTGTAGATAGTAATAGGTTGACTCGGCTAAGAGCATCCGCCACACGATTTAACGTACCCTTAATGTGCTTGATAATGAATGTGTACTCCTGAAGGTAGGAGACCCATTTGGGTTGCCGAGGGCTGATTTTATTTTGGGAGTTTACAAATTTTAGCGCCTCATGATCTGATAAGATTACAAATTCTTTCGATATAAGATAGTGTCGCCAATGTTGGAGACAACGTCTCACCGCATAAAACTCGCGATCATAATTGGAATAATTTAACTTCAGGCCCGCAAGCTTTTCGCTAAACTAACCTATCGGATGTCCCTCCTGACTTAAAACTCCTCTGATTCCTATCCCACATGCGTCACATGATAATTCAAACACCTTGCTAAAATCCGGCAACCGTAGTAGTGGGGCTTCGGACATCCATTCCTTAATCGTTTGAAACGCACTAGTGGCTGCTTTAGTCCAAATAAAATCACCCTTCTTCATGCATTCAGTGATTGGTGCCATGATACTAGTAAAATTTCGAATGAACCTTCAATAAAATGTGGCCAATCCATGAAAACTTCTAACCTCCCGAATATTTTTTGGTTTCGGCCAATCTCTAATAACTTGAACCTTTTTAGGGTCAACATGAATACCTTGGGAACTCACTATGTATCCTAGAAACTCTATGGAAGTCACACCAAATGCGCACTTTTTAATATTAATAAATAAATTTTCTTGGTGCAATGTTGTAAGGATTGTCCTTAAATGTGTTTCATGGTCCATCTGTGAGACGCTAAATACCAATATATCATCGAAGTATACGACTACAAATTTACCCATGTATGGTTTAAATACTTGGGTCATCAATCGCGAGAAGGTACTCGGCCCATTGGTGAGCCCCTCTCCAAGCTCCAACCACTCATAGAGCCCATCCTTAGATTTAAATGTCGTTTTCCATTCGTCTCCTTCCCGTATCCTTATTCGGTGGTAACCACTTTTAAGATCCAACTTTGAAAATATGGTGGCTCCAGATAACATATCTAATAAGTCATCCAAATGGGGAATGTGAAACCTATATTTGACAGTAATTTTATTTATGGCCCGGTAGTCTACACACAATCTCCAAGACTTATCTTTCTTTGGGACCAAAAGGGCAGGGACGTCATAGGGGATCTTACTATGGAGAATAAATCCCATTGCTAATAAATATGAAATTAAAGTTTGTAACTCATTATGTGCGGAGGGATTGAGCCAATAATGTGGAAGATTAGGCAATGATGTGCCCGAGACCTTCTTGCACGGGCCAAGCTTCTCTCGGATCTTTATACTCTTCCAATAGTGTTCGCAGAGATAACGATAGGTTCTCTAAAGAGGGTGAATCTTCCTTAGCTTGTAGACATACTAGAGCATAGATGACGCCATCCAAGAAGGTCTCATGCTCTAACTCCTTCTTTCTTATCAATCTTATAGTTTTCTTTTCCGCAGGGACAATTGTGTCTTTGGAGGCAATCGACGGATCCTTAGGCGGTGTGGGTTTCAAGACAATGGTCTTACCATTAAACTTGAACTTGTAGGTGTTGGCTCGACCGAAATGGGTCACGTCATAATCATAAAGCCACGAGCGTCCTAGTAGTACATGACAGACATCCATGGGAATGTCGTCGCACCACACCTTATCGATATAGCTCTTCACCGTAAGTGGCACTAAACATCGCTTGGAGACAGCGATAGACGTTTTGTTTACCCACACTATTTTATATGGATGGGGGTGTGGTTCAGTGACTAAATGCATACGAGTGATGGCGTTCTCTGAAATGGCGTTCACGCAACTACCGCTACCTATTATTAATTTGCAAAAATTTTCACCGCTTTTAAAATTCCACGAAAAGATGTTCGTCTGATTATACCCATCAGACGCACGCGGTGTGGCCAGAATACACCTCATAACCATCATATAAGAATCATCTTCAATATCACTCAGCTCGGCATCAGATTCACCGCCAGCTTCATAGACAATCTCTGCGGGCTCAGACGTGGAGTCTAATAATGCTAGTGGTTTACTCTTAGTGGGGAACCCACTAGAGTAGTGCCCTTGGATTCCGCAAGAATAACATGTGGCATTATTCTTACTAATCCGTCCTATCGGAACTCTCTCACCGGTGGGATGTCTGATGTTCCTAGCGGTAATGACTACGGAATTCGAATCAGTTGATCGAAACTTTCCCTTGTCCCGCATGGAGGACAAAGGTGGGGGGGGTCCTAAAATGGACTTTCCCTTCTGGAATGCTCGTCCCTTGGACTTGTAGGCATGATGCTTCTCTATATCCAAGGCTGCATTGAATGTCATGTTAATGTCCGTATGACCATAACGCAGGAGCTTGCCTTGGATGTCCGGGTTGAGTCCCTTACAAAAACGGGAGAGTGTAACTTCGGGCATTTCTCGGACGTCACAACGCACCATCATATCCTTAAGGAGTCCCATGTACTCCGCTACCGATGTGCCCCCTGTCGAAGGGTGGCCAACTCGTCGAACGTTTGGGTTCGGTGATACGCAGGGACATATTGGTCAGTTAGGAGTGCTTTCATGGCAGCCCACCCAATTGGGGGTACTTCATTCACGGTACCTAGATGCCTCTCTTCGTTCACCCAGAACGTTTTAGCCCTACCCAGAAGTTTCATCGGTGCAACCCGCACCTTCTCACCGTCCGACAGGTTGTGCCAAAATTGATGTAGTCCCGTCCTAAAAAGATCCTATACGGACGGCGTATCGACGACTCTCGCTACGTTCAACGCCCTCTTTTCCGCAAACTAACGAAACGCATCAAATACAATGGATTTTTATTTATCTCTCGTGCTAACTTAAGGGTAGCCGAACCGCAAGTGGATTGGAGATTAGCTATGCGCCAAAATCCTCTACGTCTAAACGGAACAATATTGGTTCAGACGAGCTTGGAGTTGTACCAAAATTGATCCACCAAAGAAATCACGATTCAAAAGTGGTAGGATCTATCCCAACTAAAGAAAAAAGCAAGGATCGCCAATCCTCTCGAGAGTTATCGGAAAACAAATGAAAATCACAAATCTGTAAGACCCCCCCTTTTTTTTCTTTTTGGACACTGGGGTCTTAGGCCCAGATCCGCCGTTTTGCGGTGACTCCTTCACGCCCTGAAGGGTCATCACCACAAAGCGCCGATTCTGCCGGCCAATTCGATCACAGAAAAGTAGCAAAATAATGAAGTAAGTGTAAACCATCAGTCCACAGAGAATCACATGTCATAAGTAAATATAACTCCACGAAGGGAGTGTCCACAGAAAATATCATCAGAGTAGCAAAAATGGGCTTATGCCCGGTACATCATAACCTCACTACAAGACCTCTCATGCTGAAATAAAAGTAGAAAACTACTCAAGGTCGAGACTCACGGTCCCGGCTGTTTGAACTCCGGAGCTAGACTGCCCCACCTCCAAGCGCACCGGTCTCTGGGGCTGCTCCTCCATGCTGGTCTCCACGATCCCCTAAATGATGCGGTTCGAAAACCGTTAGTCTAAAAGACTAAGTCCTATCATCCCCCGCCCCTTCCCCCACGGCTCCTAGGCACCGAGCGGAGAGGAAGAAAGGGGAGGACTTGAAGGTGGAGAATATCAAAAGCAGATGGCAGTGGACCTATACTAGCAAATTCTATAGCATAATAAGACAATAAGCTGATATATGAAAAGTAACCTTTACTTATGTGAAAACACATAAGCCAAGGGGTCTTCTGCAAGGCTCTCATCGTATAAAAAGTCACATACCAATTTATACGTTGGGGTGTCGGCTATCAATAACAGTGGATATATATACCAAAATTAACCTTAATTTATAAACTTGCCCACACAAGCTTATAGACCAAGGGGTCGTTTTGCAGGTCCTAAAGTATAAGCGTCCCATTCCACTTATACTTTAGGTGTTAAGGTTAAGGGTAACGATTATGCTGTGACATGCAAGTGGGTATGATGGACATGCAAGTGCAACACACACACCCGACTCTGTGCACACAGACCTTTAGTTCCCCCTTTTTGGAGCCGTAACCTCCCAGGATACCTCCGTAGTGGCAGACGGAAGCGGTGGGTTGGGCCTCGCCCACCTCTAAACCAGTAAAGCACTACCGTTCAGACCTATCGTACACCTCAACGCTTGGTGCACGAAGCGGACTCCTGCGTACTCTTGCCGGCTGGCGCACCGGACTTCTGTTGGCGAAGTGCTAACCACACTTGCCGAGTCAACGTATTGGCGTCGGTGCATCGACCCTCCAATACCGAAGACCCACCACCTTAATTTCCTTTCCTGTTATGCACATGCAAATTAGCGTAATCAAGAATCGAACCGAAGCTCCCCGGACCAATCACGTCCGACTCAAACAATCGAGCCGAAGCTCCCCGGACCCAAAGTCCGCCTTTTAACCATCCGAGCCGAAGCTCCTAACCAACATCTGGTGCCTTCAGTGTTGTGGAATGTGCAACCCTAATTACTAAGTTACTCTTTTCAGCTTGTTAAACAGTTTACGTTAACCCAGGACTGCCCCCGGTATTCCCTGTGAAGGGCTCTCAAGGGGCACTAGGAACTGTGTTGGGATTACGCCCAGCGTTCCCTTTCGCAAGGTACTTATTTTATTATTGGTTGATTCCCTTACCCATTATTTTCTCATATTTCGATATGCTAATTCTAGGGTAATTTGACTCCAACTCTCCTTGGGTGGGACGATCTTTCGTCGGACCCGAACGCCTATAAACCCTAGACAAAACCACACCCTACTCACTCATCTTCCATAGATGCAGCCCCCTCCATTTGTCCTTACAGCAAACACCAAGACCCATCATACGTGCCCTAATTCACATCCAAATGAAATCCTGCAGTTTTACTATATGCAGACCACTTAAGCTACATGACCCGTGAAAAGGGAAGTACATGAAATATTTATCCAGTACCCTTATGATAATTATTAGAGGTCTAAAAAGACATTTTAAGCATAAATCCAGAAATCCATAATTTTCCTAATTTGTCTGATAATTAATTTATTTATTCTAGTGTCCCAAAAGGCCCAGGTTTGAACATGAAGTACCATTTTCAGACAAGATAATAATCCACTAAATTTATGATAATTACAAAATGCCTAATAAACTCTAAATCCTAAGTCTCCCAATTTTTCAGCAAGGTTTAGGCCTTTAAATTTAATTTCAAAGATGCCCCATAAAAAGTCATTTTAAAAGATTCTATAGTAGTAACACCTCCAAAAATTCAGAAAAAATACAGGGATGATTGTGATGGACTAAAAGTACCCTAGAAACAGTTTCATAATTTATCATTTGGAAATAAGGCTATATTTGATTTTCTTATGAACTCTCTAATTTAAGGGTTATTGAACAAAGTATGCTAATCAGTCATCAAATATTTCCACAAAAATTTCCATATGATAACATTGAGATAAAAACACTATACAGCAAGTTTCATGATTTTTCAGTAAGTAATGGCCTCTGACAAGAATTATTAATATGTAATCAAAATAAAGCACTTGTGAAGTAGATGCCCTAAATAGATATCCAAAAATTCTAACAAAATTCATACAAGATTATTATAACCTAAAACTAACTCTGCCCATGTTTCATACCCTCTCTATGGGAAGTGAGACCACAATAGCCAAAATAATTATTAGGGCATTATAATTGCTTACAAATGAAGTGCTATAACCATTTCCAAAATTCCTCAAGTAAATTGTCAGAGGCTCAAAATACCCTAATCCCCTTACTACCCAAATTTGGTTAAGTTTCAAGATGTTTAGCTAACCTAAACTTACACTACAAGTTTTAGGACCTAAGCTAGGGTTAGGGTTTTGGGGCCCCTACCATTTCCATAATTTGCTAATAATTTTACCAGAGGGTTTTATATATCCTAGGAACCTCCTTGCAAAATTTGGAGTTCATCCAAGGTGTTTAGGACTCATACCCTTCACAAGGCCAAAAGGTCCCTCCTTAGGGTTTGACCTAGGAACTTAGGGCAAATCTATTCCTCCCTACCCCATATTACATGGGGAGGTGATAAGTGCTATAACAAGCCAGTGGCCCAAATTTCAGCCTCTGTTGAGGTGATTTGGTCACTCAAAACCAAAAGTGCAACTTTTGACCAAAATGCCCTTATAGAGGTATAGTTAGGGTTGGGTCAAAACCTATTCAAAACACATCCAGATTAAATGAAATTTTATACAGATACCTAATTGGAACCCAGGGACCACTCACTAAAATTTGGGAGGGTTTGGAGGTGTTTAGGGCACCTATTTAATTTATCTAATAATTATTAAATATTTACAAAAACTATAGAAATATTTTCTCCAAAAATTCCCATTTTTGGGCAGGCCCTAGCTATATCTAGGATAGACTCTCTGCCAAAATTTCAGCTAATTTGGGCTAGGGGTGAAGGGTGGGCACTCAATTTAATGACTGCCTAGCCCTAAGGGTATGTCCCACAAAAATGGGTGACCTGGTCAGACCTTACACCCAAATGGGTCCAAACTAATTTTAAAATAAAGTAGACTCAAGGGACTACAACTTTCATGTTGAAGTATTTTCCACTAGAAGATCCTAAGTATTTTTAAAGTTTTAAAGCATTAATATCAAAAACTGTGACAGAATTGCATTAATATAAATTATTTCCTATAGTTTAATATCAGGGGAGGCACGAATCTTGACGCAGATTCGACGGAATCCCGTCGTCTTCTCCAATGAGCCAACGGCTGCGATGCGTCCCGCCTGGAGCGATTTCCCAACGCCACTGCCGGCGACCCGACCACCTCCCCGGCCGGCCACCGGCACCACCACCTCCGTTGAGGTGGTGGCCATCCCCAGGCGGCGGCTTGGCCGCCGGAAACCCCTTTTCCGGCGATCCCGAGAGGTGAGTTTTCTTCAGAAAAATCCATGAAAACTGAATTGGATCGGGCTCAATTGAGCCCGAACCTTGGTCCTATCCATTGCTATGATCTAATCATGAGTTAAGGAGAGGGGGAGGACCTTCCTGGCGGCCTGAATGCGTGAGGAGCGGCGGGATGCCATTGACGATGGCGGCGGCGCTCGGCTTCTGCAACTGCACAGTGGAATGGCTCGTCTCCTCCAGGTAAACGCTCTAAAATGATCCCCTCGGCTCCCTGAAGGTGTTTAAATGGCAAATGGGGGAGAGGGGAGGCTGGTTCTTCAATGGCCATTAACACCATTAAAGGTGTGGCTCGGGTTGTGTGGAGGGGGGCTGAACCCACCCCTTGGTGGCCGGGAAACGGCTGGAATCAACTCCTCTCTCCTAGAGGAGTTGATTGCAGCCATAATTGGTGGCTGTTAGCCTTCCTTGGCCGGCCTCTCACTTCCCCTTCTTCTTCCTCATTTTCTCTCTCCTCCATTATCATGGAGGGGGGCTCCTTTCTCTCTCCTAGTCACCCCTGGTTGACTAGTCAACCTCACAAGATAAATGCAGCCCACTTGATTATGATGGTCATGGGAATGGGTTTAGCCTAAGGGAGAAGTGGCTTGGGCTTGGGTTAGCCCTTTTGGGTTAAGTTTGACTTGACCTAAATGAGGGTTGACCAGGTCAATTTGACCATCTGGGTTGACCCCATTGGGTTTTTAGTGGCCCATTGGGCTCCCTTGAGGTCTAGGGTTACTTGAATAGGGTTGGTTGGGCATCTTGGGGGTCACATGTCCCTTGGCAAGGGCACTTTGACCATTTTAGGGCTAGAGTTGACTTGGGTCAACATGAACAATTGGGTTGACCCCTATGGGTCCTGGGTGACCCATTGGCTTCCTTTAGGGTCTAGGTAGGGTTATGTAGTGTTACCCTGTACTTTGGAGGTCACATACCCTTAGTAAGGGTACTTTGACCAGGTTAGGGCTTAAGTTGACCTGGGTCAACCTGGCCTCTAGGGCTGACCCCAATGTGTCCTTAGTGACCCATTGACCTCACTTTAGGGTTAGGAGGGCATAGGGGGGGGGGGTCCTTTAGGCTAGGAGTAGGTCAGTTGGCCCTAAGTAGGCTAGTTTGACCCATTTAGGGCTAGGGTTGACCTTGGTCAACTGGGCCTCTTGGGTTGACCCTAATGGGTCCTTTTGGCTCTAATGGGTCTCCCAAGTATTAGGGGTGTTGTGGTAGGGTCTTGGGGTTAAGGTGTAGCCCATGGTCATCCTAAGCCATTGTTTTGAGTTCTACTATCTGCAGACCATGATGGTCTCCCACCTTTTTGTCCCCTATCTCCTGGCCCATTTCTGGCTTCCTAGGGTTTGTCATGACCTAGTCATGGCTAAAACCATTCTTAGGGGTCTAGTTGGAAATGGGATGTTACAAATCCCAATAAACAAAACAAAGATTTCGTCCCCGAAATCAAGGTTGAGTCCGCGGGACTTACTACCGAAGACAAGAACCTTGTAACATCCCAGCATAGCGGCTTGTTTGCTAATCTAGGTTTAAAGGGGAAAACTAGATCTATGACTACTTTGCCCAATCGGCAGACCAAGACCCCAATAAACAAGGATAAGCCCCCAATAAATAAAGATAAGCCTCTATCTGCCTAGAGCAGCCCTTAGTAGATTTAAAGCAGGAAAAATAAATTAACATCTTGAGGGGTCTGAGAGCTATACCTGACTGAATAGCTCTGGGTATCTTTGTCGCATCAGGTCCTGCGGCTCCCAGGTATGCTCCTCCTGGTCGTGGTTCCTCCACAGGACCTTGACTAATGAGACCTTCTTGCAACGCAGGACTCGTACTCCTCGGTCGTCGATCCTAACCGGCTCCAAACGAACTGACCGGTCTGAAGCTACCGGCCCTTTGGTGGTCGAAATCTGCTGCTCCGGGCGTAGCAGAGCCCTCCTCAGCGAATAAATATGGAAGACGTCGTGCAGTGCTTCCAGCTCTGGTGGTAACTCCAGCCGGTAGGCTAGGGGTCCGATCCGCTCCAGGATCCTATAAGGGCCCATGTACCTAGGACTGAGCTTCTTCCTCCGACCACGCACCCGCGAGACTCCATGCATGGGCCGGATCTTCAGAAACACACGGTCCCCCACCTGGAACTCCACCTGCCGATGCCGGGCGTCATAGTACTTAGCCTGTCTACTCTGTGCCTCGAGCATCCTGTCCCTGATCAGCCTCACCTGTGCCTCGGTGTCTTCAACAAACTCTGACCCCAACACCTTCGGATCTTCGTTCTGAACCCAAGAAAGCGGGGTCCGGCATCTCCTCCCGTACAAGGCTTCGTAAGGCGCCATCCTGATGCTGGACTGGTGGCTGTTGTTATAGGAGAACTCGACAAGGGGTAAGAGTTTCTCCCACGGTTCCCCGCGGTCCAAGATGCATAGCCTCAAAAGGTCCTCCAGTGTCCGGTTGGTGCGTTCTGTCTGCCCGTCTGTCTGGGGATGAAATGCAGAACTGAAGGTTAATCGCGTGCCTAAGTAAGCTTGCACGGATCTCCACTCCCTGGAGGTGAACCGGCCATCCCGATCCGACACTATCGTCCTGGGCACGCCATGATAACGAATGAACTGCTCCACAAAATTCCGCACTAGTACTCCTTACTGAATCATCCTTCCTGATCGGTATAAATCGAGCCACCTTGGTCAACCGATCAACGATTACCCAGATCGAGTCATTCCCTGTCCGAGACCGGGGAAGCCCATGTATGAAGTCCATGGCTATGTCTTCAAACTTCCACTCCGGCACCGGGAGTGGCTGCAATAATCCTGCGGGGTTCCTGCACTCCGCCTTCACTAGCTGACATGCCTCACAATGGGTCACGAAGTATGAGACATCCTTCTTCATGCCCGGCCAGAACATCGTCTTCTTCAAATCAGCCGTCATCTTTGTGATCCCCGGGTGTACAGAATACCGGTTGCAGTGCGCCTCCGTCATAATATCCTCCCGGATCTGGCGTCCCTCCGGTATATACACCCATCCTCTGAAGCACACCAGGTCGTCCCTCAGTGTGTAATCTCCTGCAGTGCCTGCCTCCAGAGCTTGGAAGATGGGCTCTAACTTGGCATCCTGCCTCTGCCCTTCTCTGACTCGGTCTCTGATGTCATCGGTAATGCCCATCGTGGCCAAGTACTCCTCATAGAGCTCAGGATCATCAGACGATACCAGAGTAATGTGCATGTCCTCTAGTCTCTGCAAGCAGCTCCATAGACATCAACTGAGGCTCTGCTCCTGCTGTGGCAGCTCTCCCACTCAGTGCATTCGCTACCACGTTCGCCTTCCCCGGGTGGTAATGCATCTCATACTGATAGTCCGAAAGAAACTCCACCCACCGCCTCTGTCTGATGTTCAATTCCTTCTGCGTGTCCACGTACTTAAGGTTCTTATGATCGGAGTATATATCACAGTGGACTCCATAAAGGTAGTGCCGCCATATCTTTAGTGCGAATACAACTGCTCCCATCTCCAGGTCGTGCACTGGGTAGTTCTTCTCATGGGTCTTCAGCTGGCGGGAGGCATAAGCTATGACGTGTCCGTTCTGCATCAGCACCGCTCCCATCCCCTGATATGATGCGTCGGTGTAGACCTGAAATCCCTCCCTCCCCGAGGGGAGAGTAAGAATGGGAGTCGAGGTCAGCCGATCCTTCAGCTCCTGGAAAGCTGTCTGGCACTGCGGGGTCCACACGAACGGTACCTCCTTCTTCGTCAAGGATGTGAGCGGGAGGGCGATTCGAGAGAATCCCTCCACGAACTTCCGATAGTAACCGGCAAGTCCTAGAAAACTCCGTACGTCAGTGGCTGTTTTCAGCTGCGGCCAATCCCTGACTGCCTGAATCTTTGCCGGGTCCACCGCCAGCCCGGCTCCGCTGATAATGTGGCCTAAGAAAGCCACCTCCTTCAACCAGAACTGACACTTGCTGAACTTCGCATAAAGGCGATGCTCCCGCAGTCTCTCCAAGGTCAGTGTCAGATGTCGTGTGTGCTCCTCCTCCGTCTTAGAATAGATAAGGATGTCGTCTATGAATACTATGACGAACACATCCAAATAAGCCTCGAAGACCTGGTTCATGAGGCTCATAAATGCCGACGGAGCATTCGTGAGCCCGAAGGGCATCATGATGAACTCATACAATCCATATCGGCTACTAAAGGTCGTCTTCGGAATATCTTCCTCCTGGATCCGCAGCTGGTAGTAGCCTGACCTCAAGTCCAACTTCGAAAAATAATGGGCTCCCTCCAGCTGATCGAACAACTCGTCTATCCTGGGGAGCGGATAGGTATTTCGGACGGTCAGCCTGTTTAGTGCTTGATAGTCAATGCACAGGCGTAAAGTGCCGTCCTTCTTCTTCACGAATAGGACAGGAGCTCCCCATGATGAGGAGCTCGGCCTAACAAATCCTGCTTCCACCAGCTCCTGCAACTGTGTCCGAAACTCCGCCAACTCCTTCGGGGCCATCCGATAAGGGGCCTTGGATACCGGCTTAGCCCCTGGTACAAACTGAATCTGAAAGTCCTTCTCCCTATGCGGAGGCAGTCCTGGCAGCTTGTCCGGAAAAATATCGGCGTAGTCACGAACCACCGGAATGTTAGCAATCAGGTCCTTCTCCTCCGTCATCTCGAATAATACTTGATATACCTCGTCCCCTTGCATATGAGCCTTAACGGCCTGAATAGATGAAAGCAGGCGGCGGGAAACCGGAGTAGTACCTTCGAATGTCGCATAAGTGTCGTCGTGTCTCAGCACGACCCTCCCTGCCGGGCAGTCAATCTGAGCATGGTTCCAGACAAGCCATGTCATGCCCAGGACAAGGTCGAAGTCCGGCATTCTCAGGATCGTCGCCGGAGCCTCGAGTGTCACCCCGTCTATGGTAACCTCCAGGAGGCACTTCTCTGTGGACTGGATCTCCATCCCATTGGGGAGACGCACCCTCCTGGGTAATCCCGTATAATGTCGAATCTGGTCCAGATCCTTGACGAAATCCTCCGACACAAAGTTGTGTGACGCCCCCGTGTCGAACAGGGTATGGGCAGGCTTGCCGCCCACCATCATCATTCCTAAATCAGTTTTAAGAAAGAACTTGGGTGTAAGGTTTTCTAACCTAGGTTGTGTAGTAGTTCTATCATTACTTAATATGAGCAGGGAATAATTCAAACTAAAATTATTTTCATACCTGCAATAATCCTGTCCGGGTTCTGGGGCTGTGCTAAGTCCAAAGCGTAAATCTGCTCCCCGTTCTGCCTGCGGTCGCCTCCCTGGTAAGCACGTCCTCGGCCACGTCCTCGACCTCCGAAATGCTGGGCCGGTGGGCCACCCCGTGGTGCTGGAGGTGGTGCCCCCCTCATAGTGCAGTCTCTCCGGAGATGTCCCACCTGGTGACAATGGAAGCACTCCGGCGGGGGATACGCCATACCCCGGGGTCTCTGCATCTCCTGGATCCGGAGAGGTTGAGGGGCCAAAACCACCTGCTCTCTCGGCTCCTGCCTCAACTCCTGACGAGGCTGCTCCTCTGCCCTCCTTCCATCTGGTATGGTGCCTCGCCGCTGATCATTTCGGGCCCTCCGGCCCTGGTCCTCCGCTTGCCGTTTCCGGCCCCGAGTGGTGTGCCAGTCGGCCTCAATCCTCTTCGCCATCTCCAAAATCCGGGAGATGGGCCCGTCAGAGACAAAAAGCAGGGCCTCCCTCAACTCCTCTTTTAGGCCCTTATAAAACCTCTTGACGTAACCTGCTTCGTCCAGCTGATAGGAGCCCGCATATCGGGCCAAATGATCGAACTCTCGGTGGTACTCCACCACTGTCCTGGTGCCCTGCCTCAGCTGCAAGAACCGCTCCTCCAACTCGTCCCTGGCTGACTGAGGAACAAAGTGCTCCAGCAGCGTGGCCCTGAATTCTTCCCAAGTGATTTCTGCAATCTCCCTATCAGCAAAAGTCGTGTCCAACAGCGTCTTCCACCACCTCTTAGCATGGGACTCCAAGCAAGATACCACCTGGGCCACCCTCTCCTCCCAAGGGCATCGTATCCCAGTCAACATCTCGTACATAACATTCAGCCACTCCTCTGTCTGCACTGCCGACTCTGTCCCCAAGTATGATGGGGGAGAGAGTCCTCGGAAGGTGCTCATCCAGTTGGCCCCTGGGTTTGGCTGCTGGGCTGGAGCTTGCTGAGCCCGGAAGGCCTCAAGGATAGCTATAAGGGTCTGCCCCATGTCTGACTGGAGGAAAGGTGTGGGGACCATGGGAGGTGGTGCAATGTCTGGAGTCTGCTGAGCTCCACCTTGTGGGGTGGGCTGAGCTGGGGGCTGCAAAATGAGCTACATTAATAGGTAATCGACTCAATGCCTAATGAAAGTGGACAATTTACATGTGATTCCCCCCGTATGGGCACACCACTGCTTCCGCTGCTTAGTTTGTCCCCAAACTAAACTCGCGCGGGGGTGGCCTAGGGTTGTGGACTGTTACTTTTCGATCGAGGTCTGCTCTGATACCACTTGTAAGACCCCCCCCCCCCTTTTTTTTTCTTTTTGGACACCGGGGTCTTAGGCCCAGATCCGCCGTTTTGCGGTGACTCCTTCACGCCCTGAAGGGTCATCACCACAATGCGCCGATTCTGCCTGCCAATTCGATCACAGAAAAGTAGCAAAATAATGAAGTAAGTGTAAACCATCAGTCCACAGAGAATCACATGTCATAAGTAAATATAACTCCACGAAGGGAGTGTCCACAGAAAATATCATCAGAGTAGCAAAAACGGGCTTATGCCCGGTACATCATAATCTCACTACAAGACCTCTCATGCAGAAATAAAAGTAGAAAACTACTCAAGGTCGAGACTCACGGTCCCGGCTGTATGAACTCCGGAGCTAGACTGCCCCACCTCCAAGCGCACCGGTCTCTGGGGCTGCTCCTCCATGCTGGTCTCCACGATCCCCTAAATGATGCGGTTCGAAAACCGTTGGTCTAAAAGACTAAGTCCTATCATCCCCCGCCCCTTCCCCCACGGCTCCTAGGCACCGAGCGGAGAGGAAGAAAGGGGAGGACTTGAAGGTGGAGAATATCAAAAGCAGATGGCAGTGGACCTATACTAGCAAATTCTATAGCATAATAAGACAATAAGCTGATATATGAAAAGTAACCTTTACTTATGTGAAAACACATAAGCCAAGGGGTCTTCTGCAAGGCTCCCATCGTATAAAAAGTCCCATACCAATTTATACGTTGGGGTGTCGGTTATCAATAACAGTGGATATATATACCAAAATTAACCTTAATTTATAAACTTGCCCACACAAGCTTATAGACCAAGGGGTCGTTTTGCAGGTCCTAAAGTATAAGCGTCTCATTCCACTTATACTTTAGGTGTCAAGGTTAAGGGTAACGATTATGCTATGACATGCAAGTGGGTATGATGGACATGCAAGTGCAACACACACACCCGACTCTGTGCACACAGACGTTTAGTTCCCCCTTTTTGGAGCCGTAACCTCCCAGGATACCTCCGTAGTGGCAGACGGAAGCGGTGGGTTGGGCCTCGCCCACCTCTAAACCAGTAAAGCACTACCGGTCAGACCTATCATACGCCTCAACGCTTGGTGCACGAAGCGGACTCCTGCGTACTCTTGCCGGCTGGCGCACCGGACTTCTGTTGGCGAAGTGCTAACCACACTTGCCGAGTCAACGTATTGGCGTCGGTGCATCGACCCTCCAATACCGAAGACCCACCACCTTAATTTCCTTTCCTGTTATGCACATGCAAATTAGCGTAATCAAGAATCGAACCGAGCTCCCCGGACCAATCACGTCCGACTCAAACAATCGAGCCGAAGCTCCCCGGACCCAAAGTCCGCCTTTTAACCATCCGAGCCGAAGCTCCTAACCAACATCTGGTGCCTTCAGTGTTGTGGAATGTGCAACCCTAATTACTAAGTTACTCTTTTCAGCTTGTTAAACAGTTTACGTTAACCCAGGACTGCCCCCGGTATTCCCTGTGAAGGGCTCTCAAGGGGCACTAGGAACTGTGTTGGGATTACGCCCAGCGTTCCCTTTCGCAAGGTACTTATTTTATTATTGGTTGATTCCCTTACCCATTATTTTCTCATATTTCGATATGCTAATCCTAGGGTAATTTGACTCCAACTCTCCTTGGGTGGGACGATCTTTCGTCGGACCCGAACGCCTATAAACCCTAGACAAAACCACACCCTACTCACTCATCTTCCATAGATGCAGCCCCCTCCATTTGTCCTTACAGCAAACACCAAGACCCATCATACGTGCCCTAATTCACATCCAAATGAAATCCTGCAGTTTTACTATATGCAGACCAATTAAGCTACATGACCCGTGAAAAGGGAAGTACATGAAATATTTATCCAGTACCCTTATGATAATTATTAGAGGTCTAAAAAGACATTTGAAGCATAAATCCAGAAATCCATAATTTTCCTAATTTGTCTGATAATTAATTTATTTATTCTAGTGTCCCAAAAGGCCCAGGTTTGAACATGAAGTACCATTTTCACACAAGATAATAATCCACTAAATTTATGATAATTACAAAATGCCTAATAAACTCTAAATCCTAAGTCTCCCAATTTTTCAGCAAGGTTTAGGCCTTTAAATTTAATATCAAAGATGCCCCATAAAAAGTCATTTTAAAAGATTCTATAGTAGTAACACCTCCAAAAATTCAGAGAAAATTCAGGGATGATTGTGATGGACTAAAAGTACTCTAGAAAACGTTTCATAATTTATCATTTGGAAATAAGGCTATATTTGATTTTCTTATGAACTCTCAAATTTAAGGGTTATTGAACAAAGTATGCTAATCAGTCATCAAATATTTCCACAAAAATTTCCATATGATAACATTGAGCTAAAAACACTATGCAGCAAGTTTCATGATTTTTCAGTAAGTAATGGCCTCTGACAAGAATTATTAATATGTAATCAAAATAAAGCACTTGTGAAGTAGATGCCCTAAATAGATATCCAAAAATTCTAACAAAATTCATACAAGATTATTATAACCTAAAACTAACTCTGCCCATGTTTCATACCCTCTCTATGGGAAGTGAGACCACAATAGCCAAAATAATTATTAGGGCATTATTATTGCTTACAAATGAAGTGCTATAACCATTGTCGAAAATTCCTCAAGTAAATTGTCAGAGGCTCAAAATACCCTAATCCCCTCACTACCCAAATTTGGTTAAGTTTCAAGATGTTTAGCTAACCTAAACTTACACTACAAATTTTAGGACCTAAGCTAGGGTTAGGGTTTTGGGGGCCCTACCATTTCCATAATTTGCTAATAATTTTACCAGAGGGTTTTATATATCCTAGGAACCTCCTTGCAAAATTTGGAGTTCATCCAAGGTGTTTAGGACTCATACCCTTCACAAGGCCAAAAGGTCCCTCCTTAGGGTTTGACCTAGGAACTTAGGGCAAATCTATTCCTCCCTACCCCATATTCCATGGGGAGGTGATAAGTGCTATAACAAGCCAGTGGCCCAAATTTCAGCCTCTGTTGAGGTGATTTGGTCACTCAAAACCAAAAGTGCAACTTTTGACCAAAATGCCCTTATAGAGGTATAGTTAGGGTTGAGTCAAAACCTATTCAAAACACATCCAGATTAAATGAAATTTTATACAGATACCTAATTGGAACCCAGGGACCACTCACCAAAATTTGGGAGGGTTTGGAGGTGTTTAGGGCACCTATTTAATTTATCTAATAATTATTAAATATTTACAAAAACTATAGAAATATTTTCTCCAAAAATTCCTATTTTTGGGCAGGCCCTAGGTATATCTAGGATAGACTCTCTGCCAAAATTTCAGCTAATTTGGGCTAGGGGTGAAGGGTGGGCACTCAATTTAATGACTGCCTAGCCCTAAGGGTATGTCCCACAAAAATGGGTGCCCTGGTCAGACCTTACACCCAAATGGGTCCAAACTAATTTTAAAATAACGTAGACTCAAGGGACTACAACTTTCATGTTGAAGTATTTTCCACCAGAAGATCCTAAGTATTTTTAAAGTTTTAAACCATTAATATCAAAAACTGTGATAAAATTGCATTAATATAAATTATTTCCTATAGTTTAATATCAGGGGAGGCACGAATCTTGACGCAGATTCGACGGAATCCCGTCATCTTCTCCAATGAGCCAACGGCTGCGATGCGTCCCGCCTGGAGTGATTTCCCAATGCCACTGCCGGCGACCCGACCACCTCCCCGGCCGGCCACCGGCACCACCACCTCCTTTGAGGTGGTGGCCATCCCCAGGCGGCGGCTTGGCCGCCGGAAACCCCTTTTCCGGCGATCCCGAGAGGTGAGTTTTCTTCAGAAAAATCCATGAAAACCGAATTGGATCGGGCTCAATTGAGTCCGAACCTTGGTCCTATCCATTGCTATGATCTAATCATGAGTTAAGGAGAGGGGGAGGACCTTCCTGGCGGCCTAAATGCGTGAGGAGCGGCGGGATGCCATTGACGACGGCGGCGGAGCTCGGCTTCTGCAACTGCACAGTGGAATGGCTCGTCTCCTCCAGGTAAACGCTCTAAAATGATCCCCTCGGCTCCCTGAAGGTGTTTAAATGGCAAATGGGGGAGAGGGGAGGCTGGTTCTTCAATGGCCATTAACACCATTAAAGGTGTGGCTCGGGTTGTGTGGAGGGGGGCTGAACCCACCCCTTGGTGGCCGGGAAACGGCTGGAATCAACTGCTCTCTCCTAGAGGAGTTGATTGCAGCCATAATTGGTGGCTGTTAGCCTTCCTTGGCCGGCCTCTCACTTCCCCTTCTTCTTCCTCATTTTCTCTCTCCTCCATTATCATGGAGGGGGGCTCCTTTCTCTCTCCTAGTCACCCCTGGTTGACTAGTCAACCTCACAAGCTAAATGCAGCCCACTTGATTATGATGGTCATGGGAATGGGTTTAGCCTAAGGGAGAAGTGGCTTGGGCTTGGGTTAGCCCTTTTGGGTTAAGTTTGACTTGACCTAAATGAGGGTTGACCTGGTCAATTTGACCATCTGGGTTGACCCCATTGGGTTTTTAGTGGCCCATTGGGCTCCCTTGAGGTCTAGGGTTACTTGAATAGGGTTGGTTGGGCATCTTGGGGGTCACATGTCCCTTGGCAAGGGCACTTTGACCATTTTAGGGCTAGAGTTGACTTGGGTCAACATGACCAATTGGGTTGACCCCTATGGGTCCTGGGTGACCCATTGGCTTCCTTTAGGGTCTAGGTAGGGTTATGTAGTGTTACCCTGTACTTTGGAGGTCACATACCCTTAGTAAGGGTACTTTGACCAGGTTAGGGCTTAAGTTGACCTGGGTCAACCTGGCCTCTAGGGCTGACCCCAATGTGTCCTTAGTGACCCATTGACCTCACTTTAGGGTTAGGAGGGCATAGGGGGGGTCCTTTAGGCTAGGAGTAGGTCAGTTGGCCCTAAGTAGGCTAGTTTGACTCATTTAGGGCTAGGGTTGACCTTGGTCAACTGGGCCTCTTGGGTTGACCCTAATGGGTCCTTTTGGCTCTAATGGGTCTCCCAAGTATTAGGGGTGTTGTGGTAGGGTCTTGGGGTTAAGGTGTAGCCCATGGTCATCCTAAGCCATTGTTTAGAGTTCTACTATCTGCAGATCATGATGGTCTCCCACCTTTTTGTCCCCTATCTCCTGGCCCATTTCTGGCTTCCTAGGGTTTGTCATGACCTAGTCATGGCTAAAACCATTCTTAGGGGTCTAGTTGGAAATGGGATGTTACAAATCTATCATGAGTAATACCGCAAAAATTAAGGCTTCGAAAAATCGACGCAAAAATCGTCCACCACAAGAACTATCAAGAGGGAAAATCTCTACAGTTGGAATTTCGTTACCGCTCTCGGAAACGTAGATCCGAGATTTTTGGATCCAAAAGAAATAATCGCTCTTCCCTCGAAATCCGCGAGAAGCGCACAACGAATGAAGAACTCGTCCATCTTCCCCGCTTCATGCCGTAGAAGTTCACCCAAGCCTTTCTTTCTTGCACTTGTATCTTCTCCTCCATGGTTTGCCGAAAAACCTTTGAGATTGCTGGATAGAAACATGGATGAGAGGATGTAGTATAGAAGAGTGATGAGGGAAGAAAAGAGAATAAGAAAAGAGAGAGGGGCGGCCAAGAGCTAGAAGGAGGGGAGACACCCTTAGGCGGCAGCAAGGAGAGAGGGAGGGGGAGGATAGGAAATTAGGTTTTGGAAAAATCTTGGTTGATTTCAATATTTGTCTAAATGACAAAAAGAGTTTTGGCCTTATATAAGGCTTACATCCAAGGGGCTATTAGCAGCCCATAATTAGTGGCTAAACGCACACCACAAGTTCAAAATGACAGCAATAAAATAGTTTAATACAAACCACATAAATGGATAAATGCAGACCACAAACTAGCAAGATAAATTAAATTTAAATATTGTTGCGTGGGCGAATATTGTAGTCGTGACCGCTATGGCACCGCAACTCTTTGGCCGGTGGATCATCATCATTATCCGCCACTACCCCATGATCACCAAGTGCGCCATGGACATCATCTTCATCACCAAGTTGGTTGTCGTGGTGGCCGTCGCCATCAAATTGGCAAGTTCCGGAAGTGCTTTTCCTGTCGTCTGTGCTCCCTTCAAAATTTGCATCTGAAAAACTTATTAGTTCACTATCATTACTTCTTGGGTACCATAAGCCAAGATTTGGCATGCCTTTAAGATATCTCAAAATATGCTTTGAATTAGCATAGTGAGATTCTTTAGAGTTCACCTGAAATCTAGCACATACACATGTTGAAAAGATTATGTCGGGTCTACTGGCAGTAAGGTAGAGCAAGGATCCAATTATGCTTCTGTACTTGGTTTCATCAAAAATTTTCCCTTTTTCATCCTTATCCAGAGACATTGTTGAACCCATTGGAGTCCTCATCGAGGTTGGGTTCTCCATTCCGAATTTCTTAATTAGCTCTTTGGTGAACTTGGTCTGCGAGATGAAAATTCCATCTTCAGATTGTTTCACCTGAAGCCTTAAGAAATACTTCAGCTCGCACATACTGCTCATTTCAAACTTCCCTTGCATAAGTTTTGAATACTTTTGCAGAGGTTGTCATCAGCAGAACCAAAAATAATGTCGTCGACATAGTTTTGCACTAGCAAAATCTTGCCTTTTATTTCCCTAAGAAATAATATCTTGTCTATCTTTCCCCTTGTCAACTTATTCTTAAGTAGAAACCTAGACAACGTCTCATATCATGTGGTGGGCCAAAACCCGAACAGGCAAGCGTACCTGTCGAATTGTAGTACCAAGGTCGTATTTAAACACGGGGTTGTCAAGTACTTCTACTCGCGCTCTAACTATTATCCTACCGGAAAACTATTGGGAATTTGAGAATTTTTTAAGAAGTAAAATGAACGATAAATTGCGAGACGAAAACTAATATAAAAAGGCTAGCATTCGATCATTGATTCACCATGAAATGAAACGAGAAAATAAAAGGGCATAGTTTTAAATTTGCAAATCCAACTCGGCCGTGACGGATCCGAAAGTAAGACAAAATCTCGCTAGAGCATAAGGTCTCCTAACTTATAGACTCTTCGATCGAAATCTCTTTACAAATCGAAAAAGCCTAAAGTTGCATTATCGAGGTGATCCGCACTATTGGATTTGACTCCAATCCGGAGGATTTACGTCGTCCTATCTCTAGGGTTGCATTCAACTCCTTCCTTTTTTGAGTGATCTTTCACATCCACGAGACTCTCGGCTACTCGAATATGAGATCATAAGCCTACAACCGTATACCGGAAATACGGAGTCGACACAATAATTATTCAAAGAAGGACCGAGTAGAATTACGCAAAAATAAAACTATGAAATAAAAATAATTCTCATTTCAAATCATGGATCCTCATGATCAAATGCTAAAAGAAGATTAGCTACGCATAGTTAAGAAAGAAAGCACGGAAAGATAAGAGAAATTCATTTCCATTGATAAATAAAAACGGAGAAGTACAAAATAATACGGAGACAAGATTATGCTACCTAAGAAAAGATTACACTATCAAAAGCAAAGATTACACTAATAAAGACTTAACAACATGTAAGCAACAAAAAGAAAGCACTCTCTTGAACTAGAACTTCACTTGCTCTCCAAAATCCAACCCTCCAAAGCATGAGACCATGGTGCCTTTTTATAGATGAGGGGGAAGGTTCTAGAATGGAAAGAAGAAGAGGGGGCAAGGGGGGGTGGCCGGCCATGTAGGATGGAGAAGGTGCATGAACATTATTTAATGAGGGAGAGAGAAAAAGGGCCAAATGCATGCACTTTCTTTTGGGAAAATAAAAAGGAGAATAATTAAAAAAAGAAAGGGGAATGTATGAGTTTAAATGAGAATGAGAGAGAGGGAAAAAGGGATGAATGAGAAATATGAAAGGAGAGAAAATAATAAAGGGGAGAGAGAGTGGAGGGGTTGAATGTAGAATAATAAAAACAAAAAATAAAAGAAGGGGAAGGAATGTGGCCGGCCATGTATGAAAAGGGGGATTCATGCATGTGGAAATTAATGAGGAGGGGAGAGAGGGCATGAGGTGGCCGGCCATGCATGAAAAGGGGAGCCATGCAAAGGTGGTTGGATGCATGGGCTCGGTTTTGGGCTTGAAGAGGAGCTTGGGCTGCATTTATCTTTGAAGTGGGCTGCATTTTTGAAGTAAATGGGTGGCCGGGCTGCACCAATGTGAGGGCCGGGCTGCTCCAAAAAGAGGGCTGCATCATGTAGGCTTTATCAATGTTGAAGGGCTGCATCAATATGGGAAGAAGCCGGCCATGCAAATTGTGGGCTGCACCATGCTTGGACTTTGGACCTATAAATAAAACAAAACAAAACAATACAAACATTAGTTAATGATTATACAATGCATAATATAAATAAAACATACAACATATAAATAACATAACACATAAAATAAAACACACGTTAAACATATAATATAAAGTTAAACATAAAACACTAAATTAAACATAACATACAAGCTATAAAAATATTTATAGATAAAGCTAAACATAAAATATAAAATAGCCACAAAACATAACATAAACATTAAATTAAAAAGAAGATCATAACAAGCATAAAAAACACATAATTGTAACAAAAACTTAGGAAAATAAGCTACTAGAATAACCCAAAAACGATGACTAAAACTAGTCATCAAACTCCCCCATGCTTAGACATTTGCTTGCCCTCAAGCAAATAAAGATGAAAACTAGGGAAGGAAATAGAAAAATAAACAAAGCTAATTTAGGTTTCATAATTAAGAAAAACAAAACATGAAAAATTAAACTATCCTAATTCCTATGTTAACAACTAGTGGGGTGAGAAGTGCACAATAGAAAACTTGAAAGTGGAGACCTAAAAATATCATTAGAACATAAGAAAAGTCTACACATTTCTAAATCTTAAAAACAAGGCATCCAAAATAAATGAAAATAAGGACAACAAAAAGTAGAGGTTCTAAATAAACGGCGCATTAACAAACTACTAGGTTGCTAGATAAACATTTTCCCTAAGACACTCCAAGATAACCTCCAAAGAAATCCATCAATGATGGTGGCCATAGGCTTGTACGTTCACACTTTCTCCACTACGCGAAATTAAGTTCTAAGATCATTAGGACTTCTACTAGGCATTAAAACTTGGCTTAGGTAAATGATTAGGAAGTGGAATCAAAGATAAACATGAAAGTTTTAGGCACTAAACCAAGGTGAGCTCAAAAATAAAATAAGGCATAATAAAAAAAAATGAGAAGTAATGAGTATGTCATTTCTCCAATATGAAACTACAACAAAAAGGCCATGAAAAAATTTTTTTCTTTTATAAATTTGGCCAAACATAAACTTTTTGCATTCATTTTTTTTTTTGATTTTTTAATGATATATTTTTTTTTCTTTCTCAATTTTTTCTTTTGAATAACATTTGATAAGAAAGCTCCAAAAATAAGCTTGAGAAAATAATACCCTTCCCACAAAAATAATTTTTAAGCTCAAAGTTATAGTGCAAAAATAGGAAAGATATTTGGCTTTGGTGAAAATAATGAAATGAAAGGTGGAGCTAAAAACAAAGAAAAAAGGAAAAGGCCCAAAATTGTTTTGCAAGGGTTGTGTTTTTGGTGGGCAAGAAAAGCTCAAACTATTCAAATGGTGGCCTAAATCATTTCTAAAGAACGTAAAAACGGCGCAAATGCTTCGAGAGTAGCTTAGTACAAGTTCTAGACATCAAGAAAGACTACCTCGCAAATGAAAAAGAGCTAATGATACCTAGCAACCATTCGTAAGCAACTAACCGAATAAAAAGACATAACTACAAATTGCTAACTTAAAACGTAAAAATCGGATGCCTATATTTAAGAAAAAGAAACTAGTAAACTAAGCTATGTTAAACTGATAAATTTAGAAAACCAATTCAAAGAAATCTAAATAGAACTAAGGAACCGCACGGGCCTACACATCACTAGAAGAAACATAAAAATAAAGATAGAAAATAATTTTAGGTTTTGTTTTTCAAATAGATTTTAGCACAATTTTTTTTTATTTTTGTTTTTCTAATTTTTTGGGTTTTATATTTTATAATTTTTTTTGGATTTTAGATTTTGATAACATAAAATACTATACTAATATAAAACATAATTTTTTTTTTGAAAGAAGAAGAACCCAAAAGAAACTAGACCCCCCCATGCTTAAATCCTTCATTGCCCTCAATGAAGAAAACATAAAGAAAAAGAGAAGGGGACTGAGAAGAAGAGAAAAAGAAAAATGCAGGAAAAATAATAAAAAAGAACAGGACTTCCCCGGGTTCGTGAGATGAAGGCGTATGTCGCTCCCCCATGCTTGCTTTTTAGGGTACTTGATCGTCAGCAGGTATGACTTGATCCATCTGATATCAGCAACGGCGGAGCGGCGACCACGAACATGGACTTGATTGGCCTCCGGTATGAATAGCAAAATAAAAGCAAAAAAAATAGAAAGAGTCCATGGGCAGATGCCCGATAATGGTTTTTTTTATTACAACTTTTAAAGTCCGAATAAAAGAGTTGCAGAATAATAATAAGTCCAAAAATAAAATGTCCATCAGAAAATAAGAGAACTAAGAATCAAAAAGAAGATTCTCCTTTGCAGGAGTCACAGAATCATTAGAGAAATAGAGTTTAAGTCTATGACCATTAACTTTAAAGTCCCCCTTATCGGGGTGTGAAAGTAGCACAGTGCCGTAAGGAAAAATATCCTTGACCGTGAACGGTCCGGACCATCTAGATTTAAGCTTTCCCGGGAAGAGACGTAAACGCGAATTAAAAAGAAGAACTTGATCGCCTGGTTTAAAAGTTTTAGGGTGGCGGAGGTTCTTATCGTGATACAATTTCGTGCGTTCTTTATAGATTTTATTATTTTCATATGCGTACGCTCGCCACTCGTCAAGCTCATTTAGTTGGTTTTTTCTATGCTCGCCGACCGAGTGCGGATCGAAATTGAAAAACTTTAACGCCCAGTACGCACGGTGTTCTACTTCTACCGGAAGATGACACGATTTTCCATAGACTAATCGGAAAGGAGTACAACCGATGGCGGTCTTGTACGCTGTCCGATAGGCCCACAAAGCATCATCCAATTTTAAAGACCAATCCTTACGAGAAGTAGAAACGTTTTTTTCCAAAATTCGTTTAAGTTCGCGATTGACTACCTCGACCTGACCGTTAGTTTGGGGGTGATAAGCAGTGGATAATTTATGCGTAACGCCATATTTGGCTAAAGCCTTAGTGAGTTGAGCGTTGCAAAAATGACTTCCCCTATCACTAACGATCGCTCGAGGAAAACCAAAGCGAGAAAATAATTTTTTTAAAAAATTGACAACAACGCGAGCATCATTATTATGGTAGAGCTTGGGCCTCTGCCCACCTAGAAACATAATCGACTGCGACTAGAATATATTTATTTCCTAAGCTGGAGGGAAATGGGCCGACAAAGTCTATGCCCCATAGATCAAAAACTTCGCATTCGAGAAAGTAGTTTTGTTCCATTTCATTTTTATTTGAGAGATTTCCAGTCCGCTGGCATCGATCGCACCCGCCCACAAAGATTTGTGCATCTTTAAATATGCTTGGCCAATAGAAGCCAGCACTAAGCACTTTGTGTGCGGTGCGGTTAGCTTGATAGTGCCCGCCAGTCGGACCTTCATGAACATGTTTTAAAATTTGGTGACCCTCTTCCCGTGAAACACATCTCCTAACCACCTGGTCCGCACAAATGCGAAATAGAAATGGGTCTTCCCAAAAATAATACTTCAACTCCGAAAAGAATTTCTTCTTTTGGTGAGTGGAGTATTCTTTTGGGAGGACCCGGGCCACAAGATAATTGGCCAGATCGGCAAACCAGGGGGTAGGAGATGAAGAAATAGTAAAAAGACGCTCATCCGGAAAAGAATCATCAATAAAAGTTTCATTTAAAAGATCTAGATTGGGATTTTCAAGACGAGAGAGATGATCAGCTGCTAAGTTTTCCGCTCCTTTCTTATCCCGAATCTCCAAGTCGAATTCTTGAAGTAAGAGGATCCAACGGATAAGACGCGGCTTGGCATCCGGTTTAGAAAGGAGGTACTTCAGAGCGGAATGATCCGTGAAAACAATAACCTTAGAAAGAGTAACATACGGTCGGAATTTATCAAAAGCAAAAATAACCGCTAAGAGCTCTTTCTCCGTTGTGGTGTAGTTTTCTTGCGCAGAAGTGAGAGTTTTACTTGCGTAGAAAATCGGATGAAAGTTCTTAGCGATTCGTTGACCTAAAACCGCACCTACCGCATGATTACTCGCATCACACATGATTTCGAAAGGTAAATCCCAAACTGGGGCGATCAAAATAGGAGCATTTATAAGTTTAGATTTAATTAATTCAAATGCCGCGAGACATGATTCATCAAAAACGAAAGGAGTGCCTTTTTCGAGAAGGTGGGTGAGAGGCTTAGTAATTTTTGAAAAGTTTTTAATGAATCGTCGATAAAAACCCGCATGCCCTAAAAAACTTCTAATCGCTTTAATATTTGTAGGCGGCGGTAACTTTTCAATTACTTCAATTTTTGCCTTGTCCACTTCAATTCCCCTAGCGGAAATGTTGTGGCCAAGGACTAAACCTTCGCGTACCATAAAGTGGCACTTCTCCCAATTTAAAACTAGATTCGTTTCTTCGCAGCGTTGTAAAACTTTTTCCAAATTTTCTAAACATAAATTAAAGGAGTCGCCAAAAACAGAAAAATCGTCCATAAAGATTTCCATAATATTCTCTACATATTTATCAAAAATGGCAAGCATACACCGCTGAAAGGTGGCGGGTGCGTTGCATAGTCCGAAAGGCATTCTACGATAAGCAAAAGTTCCGAAGGGGCAGGTGAATGTCGTCTTCTCTTGGTCCTCGGGTGCGATAGGGATTTGAAAGTATCCCGAGAGACCGTCGAGGAAGCAATAAAAATTGTGCCCGGACAACCGTTCTAGAATTTGATCGATAAAGGGGAGGGGGAAGTGATCTTTTCGAGTGGCATCGTTTAGCTTACGGTAATCGATGCACATCCTCCATCCCGTTATCGTCCTAGTTGGAATTAAGTCGTTATTTTCATTTGGTACTACCGTAATCCCTCCCTTCTTAGGAACAACCTGTACCGGACTCACCCACTGACTATCGGAAATCGGATAAATTATCCCCGCATCTAATAACTTAAGCACCTCTTCCTTCACAACCTCTTTCATATTTGGATTAAGACGACGTTGTGGTTGAACTACACCCTTAGGATTATTGTCAAAAAATATTTTGTGTGTGCAGAAGGAGGGGCTTATGCCAGGAATATCACAAATTTGCCACGCTATAGCTCGGCGATGCTTTTGTAGTACTTCGATCAACTGATCGTTTTCGGATTGAGATAAATAGGCCGAGATTATAACGGGCAACTTAGAATTTTTTTCAAGAAAGGCATATTTTAGATGATCAGGGAGTGGTTTTAAATCAAGATGGGGTGGCTCATTATAAGAGTTTTTCAAATTCTTTTCTTTTTCAAAAATAAGACGTTCATACTTGCTTCTACCAAAGACAGAATCATTTTCAAAATTTGTTTTTGCGGACATAACTGTGTTTTCAAAATCATGTGAAGAAATTTCAGAAAAAGAAGAGGAAAATTCATTTGAAGAGATGTTGGAAAGGGAAAGGGAAGAATCTTCATTTAAAACATCAATAAAGAAGCATGAGTCATCATTTTGTAAGGAATTTTTCATTGATTGATTAATTGAAAATGTGACCTCATCATCTCCCACACGCAAAAACAACTTTCCGTTACTAACGTCTATAACCGCTCGAGAGGTGGCTAGAAATGGTCGTCCAAGGATAAGAGGAACCTCGACGTCCTCTTCAATATCAAGAATGACAAAATCCACCGGGAAGATGAATTTGTCGACCTTTACTAGCACGTCCTCAACGATACCTAGTGGATACTTGATAGACCTATCGGCTAACTGGATACTCATTCTTGTAGGGCTAAGAGTGCCTAATCCTAGCTTTTTGAATAAAGAAAAGGGCATCAAATTTATGCTCGCCCCTAGATCCGCTAACGCATGTTTAACGAACAGATCACCAAAAACGCACGGAATGGAAAAACTACCCGGATCGTTTATCTTTTTAGGAAGATTAGAGTTTTTAACGACCGCCGAGCATTCTTCATTTAACGTTACATGCGATAAATTTTCTAATTTCGTTTTGTTCGTTAATAAATCTTTGAGATATTTGGCGTACTTAGGCATTTGACTAATCGCTTCATGAAATGGTAAATTAATATGAATTTGTTTGAACATTTCAAGGAAGCGTTGATATTGATCATCTAGTTTTTCTTTCCTAAGTCGGGCCGGATAAGGGGGTGGCGGAAATTCCTTTATGATAAGCGGAGCATCATTTTGAACGTCATCATTAGAAAAAATAGAAACATCTTTTTCTTTATCTAAAGTAGATTTTTCATTTTCAAAATTTGTTTTATCATTTTCCGTAGGGGTAATTGCTTCCACAACAGGAGGGACAATCACCTTTGGCTCTTCCCTTGTGGTGGGCTCGTTAACAACTTTACCGCTCCGAAGGGAAATTGCATTTGCGTGTTCCCTTGGGTTAGGCTCAGTGTTCGAGGGAAGAGTTCCAGGTGGTCTCTCGGAAAAGGCCTTAGCGAGTTGGCCGACTTGATTTTCTAAGTTTTTCATTGATCCTGTTAAACTTCTAATAGTGGCATCGTTCGAGCTTATATATTTAGCGAGGATCTCTTCCAAAGGGGAAGGTTTTTGAAAATTTTGTTGCGGAGGTGGTGGTGGTGTAAAATCGTGCGGTGGGCGTATGGCGTTAGCGTTATTACTCCACGAGAAATTTGGATGGTTACGCCATCCGGGGTGATAAGAATTAGAAGAAGAAGAAAAACCAGGCGGAGAAGAAAAATTCGGAAAAGCAGAAAAATTGTTTGCAGAATTATTTTGAGCAGGCCTGGGTATGTTCCCCAGATAATCCACCTGCTCGGCAGCAGCAGCATTCACATTTTCATATACCTTAGCGGCGGAGGAAGCAGTCATCTCCGAAATCTTCTTGTTTAACATTTCCACTTGTAGCGCCAGTTGCGAAACCGAATCCACTTCATAGATACCTGCAGGTTTAGATGGGCGAGACCTGGACGAATTCCACTGATAAGTGTTCATCGCCATGTCCTCGATAAGCTCAAGAGCGGCTTCCGGAGTTTTGCGGTCTAAAGAACCAGCGGAAGCGGCATCTATCATTTGCTTTGTTTCTTGATTTAGCCCATTGTAAAATGTCTGAACCTGTAACCATACAGGCAGAGCATGATGAGGGCATCTTCTCAAAAGTTCTTTGAACCTCTCCCAAGTGTCATAGAGGGTCTCAGAAGCAATTTGAGAATAAGAGGTGATATCATTTCTTAACTTAGCAGTTTTGGCGGGAGGGAAATATCTAGCAAGAAATTTTTCAGTTAAAATGTTCCAAGTAGTGATTGAGCCTCTTGGAAGAGAACTCAACCACTGTTTGGCCTTAGTTCTTAAGGAGAAGGGGAAGAGTCTTAGCCTTATAGCATCATCTGAGACACCATTAATTTTAAAGGTGTCACAGATTTCAAGAAAATTAGCAATATGCAAGTTCGGATCTTCATCTTGTAATCCGTCGAACTGTACATATTGCTGCACCATTTGTATGATGCTAGGCTTAAGCTCGAAGTTATTGTTCGCAATTGCAGGTCGAACAATACTTGTTTCAGTCCCCTCCAGGTTGGGTCGAGCATAATCGGACATAGTCCTTTGCTGAGCCATTCCTGGGTTGGGATCTCCCATTTCAGAATAATTGCAATCCCCGAAGGAATCCTCAACTGCTGTTTGAGAAGTGGAAGCCCCGAATCGTAGTTGTCTCCGAAAGGAGCATTCGATTTCTGGGTCCAAATCAACAAGTAGCGACGGATTCGCTCGGGTCATGCACTAGTAAAGAAAACGAGGGAAGATGAGAATAAAAGCTTGGAAAAAAAAGAAAAAGAGGGAAAAGAAAGGAAATTTTTTTTTTTAGTTTTGTTTTTTTGAAAAAAAGATTTTTTTAGACGGCTTGGCTCTCGAACTTCCCGAGGACTACCCGGTGAAGGGTTCGCCCGGTACTAGGTAAAATGGTGGCGCTTAAAGCCCCTTACCCTTTTCGAGAGATTTTAGGTGGGGTAGAAATTAAAATGAGGTGGGTTGATTATAAAAAATTTAAATATATAGATTATAAATTTTTTTTTGATTTTTGGAGAAGTAATAGCGCAAGCGTTTTCAAAATATTGACGAAGAAAACTCCCCGACAACGGCGCCAAAAACTTGGTGGGCCAAAAGCCGAACAGGCAAGCGTACCTGTCGAATTGTAGTACCAAGGTCGTATTTAAACACGGGGTTGTCAAGTACTTCTACTCGCGCTCTAACTATTATCCTACCGGAAAACTATTGGGAATTTGAGAATTTTTTAAGAAGTAAAATGAACGATAAATTGCGAGACGAAAACTAATATAAAAAGGCTAGCATTCGATCATTGATTCACCATGAAATGAAACGAGAAAATAAAAGGGCATAGTTTTAAATTTGCAAATCCAACTCGACCGTGACGGATCCGAAAATAAGACAAAATCTCGCTAGAGCATAAGGTCTCCTAACTTATAGACTCTTCGATCGAAATCTCTTTACAAATCGAAAAAGCCTAAAGTTGCATTATCGAGGTGATCCGCACTATTGGATTTGACTCCAATCCGGAGGATTTACGTCGTCCTATCTCTAGGGTTGCATTCAACTCCTTCCTTTTTTGAGTGATCTTTCACATCCACGAGCCTCTCGGCTACTCGAATATGAGATCATAAGCCTACAACCGTATACCGAAAATACGGAGTCGACACAATAATTATTCAAAGAAGGACCGAGTAGAATTACGCAAAAATAAAACTATGAAATAAAAATAATTCTCATTTCAAATCATGGATCCTCATGATCAAATGCTAAAAGAAGATTAGCTACGCATAGTTAAGAAAGAAAGCACGGAAAGATAAGAGAAATTCATTTCCATTGATAAATAAAAACGGAGAAGTACAAAATAATACGGAGACAAGATTATGCTACCTAAGAAAAGATTACACTATCAAAAGCAAAGATTACACTAATAAAGACTTAACAACATGTAAGCAACAAAAAGAAAGCACTCTCTTGAACTAGAACTTCACTTGCTCTCCAAAATCCAACCCTCCAAAGCATGAGACCATGGTGCCTTTTTATAGATGAGGGGGAAGGTTCTAGAATGGAAAGAAGAAGAGGGGGCAAGGGGGGGGGGGTGGCCGGCCATGTAGGATGGAGAAGGTGCATGAACATTATTTAATGAGGGAGAGAGAAAAAGGGCCAAATGCATGCACTTTCTTTTGGGAAAATAAAAAGGAGAATAATTAAAAAAAGAAAGGGGAATGTATGAGTTTAAATGAGAATGAGAGAGAGGGAAAAAGGGATGAATGAGAAATATGAAAGGAGAGAAAATAATAAAGGGGAGAGAGAGTGGAGGGGTTGAATGTAGAATAATAAAAACAAGAAATAAAAGAAGGGGAAGGAATGTGGCCGACCATGTATGAAAAGGGGGATTCATGCATGTGGAAATTAATGAGGACGGGAGAGAGGGCATGAGGTGGCCGGCCATACATGAAAAGGGGAGCCATGCAAAGGTGGTTGGATGCATGGGCTCGGTTTTGGGCTTGAAGAGGAGCTTGGGCTGCATTTATCTTTGAAGTGGGCTGCATTTTTGAAGTAAATGGGTGGCCGGGCTGCACCAATGTGAGGGCCGGGCTGCTCCAAAAAGAGGGCTGCATCATGTAGGCTTTATCAATGTTGAAGGGCTGCATCAATGTGGGAAGAAGCCGGCCATGCAAATTGTGGGCTGCACCATGCTTGGACTTTGGACCTATAAATAAAACAAAACAAAACAATACAAACATTGGTTAATGATTATACAATGCATAATATAAATAAAACATACAACATATAAATAACATAACACATAAAATAAAACACACGTTAAACATATAATATAAAGTTAAACATAAAACACTAAATTAAACATAACATACAAGCTATAAAAATATTTATAGATAAAGCTAAACATAAAATATAAAATAGCCACAAAACATAACATAAACATTAAATTAAAAAGAAGATCATAACAAGCATAAAAAACACATAATTGTAACAAAAACTTAGGAAAATAAGCTACTAGAATAACCCAAAAACGATGACTAAAACTAGTCATCATCATGCTCGAGGAGCTTGTTTCAGACCATATAAAGCTTTATGCAATAAATAAACGTAATCAGGAAAGTTAGAATCAACGAAACCTGGAGGTTGTTCAACATACATCTCTTCCTTCATGTCACCATTAAGGAAGGCAGACTTCACGTCCATCTGATAGATGGTGAAGCCTTTGAGTGCAGCATATGCTAGGAATAACCTGATCGCCTCCAGTCTTGCCACTAGGGCGTATGTCTGGTCGAAGTTGATTCCTTCTTCTTGATGATAACCCTTAGCGACGAGTCTGACCTTATTCTTTATGATCGTTCCATCTTCGTCCATCTTGTTACTGTAGACCCATTTTGTGCCAATGACATTCTTACCCTTGGCTCTTGGAACAAGTTTCCATACTTTGCAGCACTTGAACTGAATTAGTTCTTCTTCCATCGCCACTATCCACGATGCGTCTGAGTTTGCTTCCTCAAACTTCTTTGGTTCAACCTGTGAGAGAAAGCTTAAATATAAATTCTTATTAGTTGTACCTATACGAGTTCTGACAGCATCCCGGGGATCTTATATGTTCTGGTCCATGGGGTGATCCTTCAGATGTCTGAGCTCTGGAGTCCTTGCATCTGGATTCTCCTCAATCACCGGAGTGACTTCATCATCTTGCATGATCTCTTCATCTGGATCATCAACCTCTTCAATATGGGTTGGAGTGGTGATCTCGATGAACCTTTCACCTTTATCTTAAGATGGTTCATCCATGCTAAGTTCTTTCAACTTTGTACATGCATCTTCAGTAATCACACTATAGGAGTTGCCTTATAGCAAGCTCGTCTCATCAAATACAATATATATTGATTCTTCTATGACCAGGTTTTTTCTATTGAACATCCTGTATGCCTTACTATGACTACTATATCCTACAAAAATACCTTCAAAGCTCTTTTCGCTGGACTTGGTAGTATGATACTTACCATTGTTAAGCACGAAGCATTTACAACCAAAAATTCTAAAATATGATACAGTTGGTTTCCTGCCCTTTAGAATTTCATAAGGTGTTTTATCGTGATTTTTTTTATGAGTGCTCGATTTTGCACGTGGCATGCAGTGTTGACGACTTCAGACCAGAAATATTCTGATAGTGAGGCATCAGTCAACATGGTCCTACAGGCCTCTATGAGTGTCCTATTCCTTCTCTCGGCCACTCCATTCTGTTGTGGAGTACGAGAGGAGGAAAACTCATGAAAGATACCCAAGCTTTCACAAAATTCTGTCATGGCCCCAGACTTGAACTCTATTCCATTATCACTTCTGATTTTGACTATGGAGTAGTTGTATTCATTTTGGACTTACCTGAAAAAATTAGTAAGGATGTCGAAGGTATCTGACTTGTGTTTCAGAAAAAACACCCACGCAAAGCGCGAGTAATCATCAACAATTACTAATGTATTATCCTTACCTCCCAAACTTCTAATTTGCAGTGGACCAAACAAGTCCATATTGAAAGTCTACCTAGTGTCAACTACCTTTACCTATGGGGGGGGGGGGGGGAATAGGTGATGTGCAGCGTTTTTGCGGAATTAAAATTGTACCTGCACAAGAAAACAAAACAGCACAGCACAGATAGGACACAAGCAAATTATAGTGGTTCCCCGATTTGGGTACATCCACTTTCCCCCTTCGACCTATCTCCCAACCAGGGACGACTCGGTCACTTCACTAACAGGATTGAAATCCAATCCTTGCACTAACGGAAGGAACCCTTCCACACGTAGGAGTCACCACTCCCACAACACGGGTTGCACCCAACCCTTACAACTAGGAACCAACATTCCTTTACAACAAAAATGAAAATAGAATGTACAAGAAATACAAACAACTTTTGGAGACTAAGGTGTCCCTCTTCGTTCGATGACGTGTTCTTGAAGTCAACGATGAGTCCACAACCGTAGATCTCACTTGGAGAGAATCTCCCTGAAACCGGCGGCGGCAAGAAGGGCGGCGGCTTGTTTCTCGGAATCGGCGGCGACAACGGAGTGTAGCGGCTTATCTTTGGAGATTCAATCTTCGTAGAAAAGCTAGCAAGGTCTTCCAATGGTCACACTAGGATCGATCGTCTCGATCGATTCGGAAGGGGAAGGTTTTCCCGATCAACGAATCAAGAGACAAAGGATCTCTGGTTAGACACGTGAGACGCTGTGCATGGCTGTGCTTCTATCGCCGGGAGATCTGGAAGCAACCACGATCAAAGCCGGCGATCTACTAGCACGAGCGGCGACGGCGGCGGAGCGGATTTCACGATCTAGGTCAAGGTCGGCGCTTCAGCTTCGTTTTTCTGTGTGTCTCTACTGTTCAAAAATACATGAGTATTTATATAGTAGAATATTCCTTTATGACCGTTGTGGGTCCTACCAACAAGAAACCCTAATCTTGGTTCAAAACAGCACCTGCGGCTGAGTCCAGTCCAGCGGGTTCCAGAATTCGCCCAAGGCAAAGTCGGCGAGAGTCGAAGGTGATTCTCGACGAGTCGGCGAGAATCAGCCAGTGATTCTCGACGATTTGGCGAGAATCACTAGTGATTCTCGCCGAATCACTTGATGATTCTCGACGATTATGACTTAGCGCCAGATTTGCACACTTTGATATATCCGGATAGAGACGGCAAGAATCAGCCAGTGATTCTCGAAGATTCGGCGAGAATCACTTGGTGATTCTCGTCGATTATTAGTTAGACGATTTTTCGTCTTTCCACCCATGAGCTGCTCTTTGACCCATTCTTGCTCCTTATCTGCTCTTGCATTGTCACGGCCCTGTACTTGAAGATAAGTACACTCCAATAGAGAGAGTACACGTAGGCTAACACATTAATCTGCTCAACGAGGGATTACGTCGCGCAGACCCGTGTATATTGACCTACTGCACCCTGACATTGGTGTGTACTTAGCATGGAATAACTGCAAGCACAACTTAAAGGGTTTCATCAAATACATTGTCTATTTACCTTAGCTTGTTCAGGGGCTTCTTCAAATCAGGTACGTTGTGGATACAATACCCAACAATCTCCCCCTATTTGAAGAAGCCTAAACCCTACAAGCTAAGGTGAATTGAGCGTATGGGAATGAAAAGCATGAACTTAAAATGGAGTTGAGAGAGATATTCATTACCAATAATAATTTCTTGAGAGTAAACTTGGAGCCACCTTAGCCTTAGCCGAGAGGGTAATATCTCCCCATTTTCGGCTTCTGCAAATCTGGGTCTATTGCATTTGACCCCCTGCTCCCCCTCAGTTCTTGCACCTGTGCTCACACTTGAGTTCCTAACAGAGACTCCCCCTAGATGCATGAGCCTGGAGCTTCTGTAGTCTTCATTCCTCATAGTTTAGCATCCCCAATTCAGTTTTGAAAAGACTGAACTTGGCTTCGTCTAAGGGCTTTGTGAAAATATCAGCAATCTGCTTGTCCGTGGGGACATAACAGAGAGAGATGTCCTTGTTCTCCACGTGCTCCCGAATGAAGTGGTAGCGCACTTCAATATGCTTCGTTCTGCTGTGCGATACCGGATTGTTGGCAATTGCAATTGCACTGGAGGAGTCGCAGTACATTGGTACTTCCTTGAACTGAAGGTCATAGTCGGCTAACTTGTTTCTGATCCATAGGAGTTATGCGCAACAGCTGCCTGCTGAGATGTACTCAGACTCTGCTGTGGAGGTTGCTACACAATTCTTCTTCTTGCTGTTCCATAAAATAAGCCTTCTTCCGAGGAATTGACACGTCCCGGAAGTGCTTTTCCTGTCATCCCTGCTCCCTGCAAAATCAGCATCTGAAAAACCTATTAGCTCGACATCATTGTTTCTCGGGTACTACAAGCCAAGATTGGGAGTACCTTTAAGGTATCTTAGAATTCGCTTTGCAGCGACATAGTGAGATTCCTTAGTGTTCACCTGATATCTTGCACAGACACATGTGGAGAACATGATATCCGGTCTACTGGCAGTAAGGTAGAGCATGGATCCAATGATGCTTCTGTATTTGGTTTCATCGAAAGGTTTGCCTTTCTCATCCATATCCAGAGACATAGTGGATCCCATTGGAGTCCTCATAGAGGTTGCATTCTCCATACCGAATTTCCTGAGGAGTTCATTTGTGAACTTTGTCTGAGAGATGAAGATTCCATCCTCAGACTGTTTCACTTGAAGTCCCAAGAAATACGTTAGCTCTCCCATACTGCTCATTTCAAACTTTCCTTGCATAAGTTTAGAGAACTTTTTGCAAAGATTGTTGTCCGTTGAGCCGAATATAATGTCATCGACATAGATTTGCACCAACAAGATCTTGCCTTTTGACTTCCCTGAGAAATAATGTCTTATCTATTTTACCTCTAGAGAACTTGTTCTCAAGAAGAAAACTAGATAAGGTCGCATACCAAGCTCGTGGAGCTTGTTTTAAACCATATAGAGCTTTATTAAGAAAATATACATGATTGGGATAAGTAGGATTGACAAAACCTGGGGGTTGAGCGACGTATACTTCCTCTTTCAGGTCTCCGTTCAAGAATGCTGATTTCACATCCATTTGATAGACTGTGAATCCTTTGTGCGAAGCATACGACAGGAACAATCTGATTGCCTCGAGCCTTGCCACTGGTGCAAAGCTTTGGTCGAAGTCAATCCCCTCCTCCTGTCTGTAACCTTGAGCCACCAGCCTGGCCTTGTTCTTTATGATGACACCATGTTCATCCAGTTTGTTTTTGAAGGTCCACTTGGTGCCAATCACATTCTGCTTTTGTGGTCTGGGAACCAGCGTCCAAACGTTGCATCGTTCGAATTGATGCAGTTCATCTTGCATGGCCAAAATCCATGCTGCATCTTTGTTTGCCTCGTCGAACTTCTTTTGCTCAACCTGTGACAGGAAGGTAAGATGCAAAATCTCGTTAATAGTACCTCTACGAGTTCTGACACCGTCACGAGGATCTCCAATGATCTGATCTCTAGGATGATCCCTCACGTGTCGGAACTCTAG
This sequence comes from Platanthera guangdongensis, assembly GCA_039583875.1. Classification (NCBI taxonomy): domain Eukaryota; kingdom Viridiplantae; phylum Streptophyta; class Magnoliopsida; order Asparagales; family Orchidaceae; genus Platanthera; species Platanthera guangdongensis. The sequence goes on from CM077164.1 coordinate 125,369,672, forward strand.
AAGTCTGGCGTCTGGAGCTTCGACTACTTCTTGGGCTTCTCCTTCTTCTACGAGATTTTCTTCATTTTGATCTTCAACATTCCCAGTTGACGTTGAGGTGGAAACTTTGACGTACTTAGGAGTTTCATCTTTAGCGGTCTCATCGAGACTCAGCTGTTCCAGTCGTGCACCTGCATCTTCAAGAATACCGCTGGAAGAATTACTGTTAAGCAAGCTTCCTTCATCAAATACAACATTAATTGATTCTTCTACCACTAAGGTTCTCTTATTGAAGACCCTATATGCCCGACTGTGGGAACTATAGCCCATGAATATGCCTTCGAAGCATTTTTCACCAAATTTAGTACGCGGGTACTTCCCGTTATTGAGTACGTAGCATTTGCAACCAAAGATCCTTAAGTAGGACATGGTTGGTTTCCTGCTTTTCAGTAGCTCATAATGCGTCTTACGATGATTCTTGTTGATCAATGCTCGGTTTTGTACATGACAAGCTGTATTGACCGCCTCTGCCCAGAAGTATTCTGGGAGAGAAGAGTCTTTCAACATTGTCGTGCAGGCTTCAATGAGAGTTCTATTTCTCCTCTCCGCAACTCCATTTTGCTGAGGAGTGCGCGGGGAGGAAAACTCATGAAAGATACCTTGTTCTTCACAAAACTCTTTCATAGCACCAGATTCGAATTCTGTTCCATGGTCACTTCTGATTTTGACCACTGAGCAGTTGAATTCGTTCTGAACCTGCTTGACAAAACTAGTGAAGATGTCAAACGTATCTGACTTTCGTTTTAAGAAGAACACCCATGTAAACCGAGAGTGATCATCAACTATCACTAGCGTATAGGACTTGCCTCCCAAGCTATGAACTTGAATTGGACCAAACAAGTCCATATGCAGAAGATAAAGACATCGGGAAGAGTCTTTGTCTGCAATGTTCTTAAAGGTAGCCCGAGTCTGTTTGCCCATCTGGCATGCAGGACAGGGGCTATCTTTGATGCACTTGATAACGGGAGCATCCCTTACTAAGTTTTTAGAAAACAACATACTAATTGTTTTGAAGTTAATATGTGCCAATCTCTTGTGTCATTGTTCACAAAGAGATGTACTTCCTGCTGCCACTAGGCATACGGGGGTAGATGAATCTAAACTAAGAAAATTTAAGCAGAAGATATTTCTGCTCCTAATGCCTGTTAATACCGTCTCAGAAGAGGCACATGAGATTATCAGGCATTTATCCTTGCAGAACTTAACGTCATAACCTTTATCACATAACTGACTTACACTGATCAGATTATGGTTTAACCTTTCAACATAGGCCACGTCGGTGATAGAGATTATACCGTTGGAAAACATACTGTAACCTCTGGTGACCCCTCGATCTGACCCCCCAAAGATGACTTTGGGTCCACTCTCGACTGGAGTGTAATCACGCAGTAGGCTTCTTGTCCCAGTCATATGCCGGGAGCATCCACTGTCCAAGTACCATATTGGAGTTTTGGTGGCCTTTGGACATTCCTGCAAAACAAAATTAATTTCCCTTAGGAACCCAATCGAACTTGGGTCCTAGATTCTTGGTTAGCATACTCCCCCTCGGGTGGTTAACCCTACGAGTGGTCGGCCTCGCATTGCTAACATAAGGAGTCTCGTTGTACCTCGGATTAAACCAACAATCCACGACAAAGTGACCGACTTTGCCACAGCACCAACAGTCAAATCTGTTGTACCTCTTCCTAGGCTCATGCTTTACCCTGGGAATGGTGGGTACAGCAGAGCCCTTGGATCTGGAGGTGGAGGCATCATAGTGATTGCAGTCACATGACTTCTTCACCTTCTGTTCCTTTAGTATAACAGGCTTGGCTTTTGGTGCCTGCTTTCTATTATGGTCGCTAGAGAATTGACCATAATTTCCCATGTGGATTTCCTCATAAGGTGCCTTGAAGACACTCTCACCGAAGTTGCGGGGAAAAGTCCAACCATCATATCAGCTCTTTGGCTTTGCAACCGAGGGCCGGAAATGATGACCAAAGGTTGACTCAAAGTCATGTTGGTTGCAGGGAAAGCTAGGCTTTCTGAATTGAACAGGACTGAGTGGCGCCTTTCCCTTTTTTGCAGCAGAGGCCTTCTTGGCGGCCTTATTCTTTCTCTGGTTCCTGTTTCTCCTGGATGAGGAACCAGATACCCCTACATGCCCCAAGCCAGCTCCTTTGGCCTGAGCAGAGAAGGTATCAACCACTGGAAGAACTGTTTTAGGCATAGAGAAGCTCTTGACGATCTTCCTTTCTGCCGCAAGTTGTTCTTCCAACTTGTCGACTTCCTCCTGCTTAAGATCAAGGAGCTTAAGAGACTCTGAATGCTTTGAAGTCAGGTCTAGGTGCTCCTGTCGGAGAGAGATCAAACTGGTGATCTCTTCCCTTAGGGAGACACTCTCACCCTTAAAGAATTTCACTTCCTTTTTCTCAGCCTTCAATCTCTTACGACACTCCTCGAAAGTGTTGAGAAGAAGCTCATACTTTCGAGGAGCTCCGCCTCACGGGCCGAAAGGCTATCATCAGGGTCATCATCCTGAGACTCAGGATCAGATTCAGAGTCGGAGAGAGGGGTGTGAGCTTTTACCTTCCCAGTAAATGGGGGGCATTCTCCTTCTGAGTCGGAGCGACCCACCAGCCTGAAGTAGGCTTCCTCATCATCACTGGAGTCTGAGGAATCAGACTCACTCAGTGTCTTTGGCTTTTTGGCGATGTAGCTCCTCTCTTTCTTCTTATCTCTAGAGGACTTGTGCTCTTCTCCCTTCCCCTTTTCTCTCTTGCCTTGGTGGCAGTCGGCCACGACGTGTCCTGGCTTATTGCATCCAAAACAAATAATGTCAGAGGAGCGATGTTTGTTCGGTTTAGAAGCATACCTGTCAGAAGAATAATTTTTCTTCTGATGCCTGGAGGAGGAGCCGTCTCTCTTTCTTTGATTCCTCATCTTGAGGAACTTCTTGAATTCTCGGGTGATGAGGGAAAAATCTTCCTCAGACAACTCTGAGCTGGAGGAGCATGGCTCGGAGTCCTCCTCCTCATCCTTTTTCCTGGCACGGTATGAAACTGCACCCTTGACCTTCCTGGAGTGAATGGCTTTTAGGGCCACAGTCTTTTCCTTGGCTGCAGCCTTCTCTGCTTCTTCTTCTGCTTTCCTGGTGTTCAGTTGAAGCTCATAGGACATCAGCTTCCCAAACAGTATTTGCGGGTCTGTTTCAGCAAGTCTGCCAAACTCTCGGATGGCGCAGATCTTTGTGTCTCATTCCTTAGTAAGGGACCTAGGGAATTTATCATTAAGTTCACCATCAGTGAACACTCTTCCATATCCTTTGAGGGCATTGACAATCTTGAGGAAGTTCTCGAAGGTGACTCCGATCTCTTCCTTAGGCCCTTGTCTGAAGGCCTCATATTTCTGGTTCAGGAGGGATCTCCGATCATCCCTCACTTCATCAGTGCCCTCCATTAGGATAATCAGGTAGTGCCAGATTTCCTTTGCTGTCCTGCAGTTGCAGAAGTTCTGCATCATTGAGTCATCGACCGCAATGACCAGAATGTTCTGCTCCTTCTTGTCTAGTCCCACCAGCACCATCTCGTCCTTGTCCATTTCAGAAATTTTCTTTGGCACTTTCTTGGTAGGATCAATGGTGGATACCTTAGTGGGGACATAAGGTCCCTCCTCCACGATCATGAAGAGTCGGGGATCGACCACTTCCATGTAGAACCTAATCCTTTCCTTCCAGATAGGAAAGTTTAGCCTGGTGCACACTAGGATCTTCCCTGTGTACTTGAGTCCATCCATAGTAGATGTTTGCCTTCTTCTTGACACTAGTGGTAGGATTCTACTCAAGGTGTGAACCTTTTTGATGAGTAACCTCCCTCTGATACCACTTGAAAGTCCACCTAGTGTCAACTACCTTCACCTATGGGGGGGGGGGGAATAGGTGATGTGCAGCGTTTTTGCGGAATTAAAATTGTACCTGCACAAGAAAACAAAACAGCACAGCACAGATAGGACACAAGCAAATTATAGTGGTTCTCCGATTTGGGTACATCCACTTTACCCCTTCGATCTATCTCCCAACCAGGGATGACTCGGTCACTTCACCAACAGGATTGAAATCCAATCCTTGCACTAACGGAAGGAACCCTTCCACACGTAGGAGTCACCACTCCCACAACACGGGTTGCACCGAACCCTTACAACTAGGAACCAATGTTCCTTTACAACAAAAATGAAAATAGAATGTACAAGAAATACAACCAACTTTTGGAGACTAAGGTGTCCCTCTTCGTTCGATGACGTGTTCTTGAAGTCAACGACGAGTCCATAACCCTAGATCTCACTTGGAGAGAATCTCCCCGAAACCGACGACGGCAAGAAGGGCGGCGGCTTGGTTCTCGGAATCGGCGGCGACAACGGAGTGTAGCGGCTTGTCTTTGGAGATTCAATCTTCGTAGCAAAGCTAGCGAGGTCTTCCAACGGTCACAATAGGATCGATCGTCTCGATCGATTCGGAAGGGGAAGGTTTTCCCGATCAATGAATCAAGAGACAAAGGATCTCTAGTTTGACGTTTGAGACGTTGTGCTTGGCTATGCTTCTGTTGCCGGGAGATCTGGAAGCAACCACGATCAAAGCCGGCGATCTACTAGCACGAGCGGCGACAGCGGCGGAGCGGATTTCACGATCTAGGTCAAGGTCGGCGGCTCAGCTTCGTTTTTCTGTGTGTCTCTACTTTTCAAAAATACACGAGTATTTATACAGTAGAATATTCCTTTATCACCGTTGTGGGTCCTACCAACAAGAAACCCTAAGCCCGGCTCAAAACAGTGCCAGCGATAGAGTCCGGTCCAGCGGGTTCCAGAATTCGCCCAAGGCAAAGTCGGCGAGAATCGAAGGTGATTCTCGACGAGTCGGCGAGAATCAGCCAGTGATTCTCGACGATTCGGCGAGAATCACTAGTGATTCTCGCCGAATCACTTAATGATTCTCGACGATTATGACTTAGCGCCAGATTTGCACGCTTTGATGTAGCCGGATAGAGACGGAGAGAATCAGCCAGTGATTCTCGACGATTCGGCGAGAATCACTAGTGATTCTCGCCAAATCGGCGAGAATCACTTGGTGATTCTCGTCGATTGTTACTTAGACGATTTTTCGTCTTTCCACCCATGAGCTGCTCTTTGACCCATCCTTGCTCCTTGTCTGCTCTTGCATTGTCACGGCCCTATACTTGAAGATAAGTACACTCCAATAGAGAGAGTACACGTAGGACAACACATTGATCTGCTCAACGAGGGATTACGTCGCGCAGACCCGTGTATATTGACCTACTGCACCCTGACATTGGTGTGTACTTAGCGTGGAATAACTGCAAGCACAACTTAAAAGGTTTCATCAAATACATTGTCTATTTACCTTAGCTTGTTCAGGGGCTTCTTCAAATCAGGTACGTTGTGGATACAATACCCAACACATATGAAGCAGATGAAGACATCTATTAGAATCCTTGCCAATAACGCTTTAAAAGGTAGTCCTTGTTTGCTTGCCTTTTACACATGCATGACAAGGTCTATCTTTGACGTACTTGACATTTGGAGCATCACGTACTAAGTTCATTGAAAATAATTTATTAATAGTTTTGGAATTAATATGTGCTAGTCTCTTGTGCCATTGGTCACCAAGAGATGCACTATCTTTTGCTAAAAAGCACACTGGTATAGAAGAGTCTATACAAATAAAATTCAAACAAAATATGTTTCTGCTTCGAGTGTCGGATAGAATCATTTCCATATAAGATTGTGTTCAAATCCTTCAACATAAGCTACATCTTAAAAAGATACACTACCGTTAGTAATCATATTGTATCCTTTAGTGATTCCACAGTCTGAACCTCCAAAGATAACCTTTGGTCCGTTCAAGACTGGAGAGAAGTTCTGAAGTAGGATTCTAGTCCCGGTCATATGCCAAGAGCATCCACTGTCCAAATACCAGATTGGCGTTTTGGTGGCCTTTGGACATACCTGCAATCACAATCAGTTTGCATTAGGAACCCAAATATGTTTGGGTCCTTGGTCTCGGGGTAGAACACTCCCCCTACGAATATTAGCATTAGGAGTGGTCTTTCTCATATTGCCAATATGAGGTGTTGCAACATTTTTGGGATTAAACCAGCAATCGATGGCAAAGTGACCAATTCTGCCATAGCACCAACAGTCAAAAATGTTGTATCTTTGCCTTCTGTTCTCCTGCTTGGCCTTTTGAGGTTGTGGTCTAGCAGGGGCAGCATTCTTGGAATAAGAAGCTTCATGATGATGGCAATCACATGATTTCTTCTCCTTCTGTGGATTTTCCACAATGTGCTTTTCCTTTGGTGCTTTCTTGAAGTTATGACTATGATTGAAAGGGTCATAGCTCCGAAGAATCACTTCTTCATAAGGTGCTTTAAAGACACTTTCACCAAAGTTTCTGGGGCGAGTCCATCCTTGATAACGGGACTTTGGCTCTACATAGGTAGGACTAGCAAAGTGTCCGTAGGATGAGTCAAGATCAAACTCATTTGAAGGAAATATGACCTTTTTGAAAGAGGTCTGATCTTAAGGAGCTTTCCCCTTCTCTTTGTCCAAGGCCTTCTTGGTGGTCATATTCTTCCATTGGGGCTTATTTATCCTAAAAGATTTGCTAGGAGCTTCTTCATGGCCTAATCTAGCACCCTTGTCCTTCGCTGTGAATTCAGCAACGAATGGAAGAACAATCTTAGGCTTCGAGAAACTTTCAACAAGTTTTCTCTCAGCAGCGAGTTGTTCTTCCCACTCTTTGATGATTTTCCCTTTTAGGTTAAGGTTCTCAAGAGCTTTTTTGTATTCTTCAATAGCATTATTGAAGTTCTCTTTGAGTGAGTCAGTCTTAGCGACTTCTTCTCTCAAGATGCTCTCTTCAGCTTTTAGAGACTTTATCTCTTTAGCCCGAGTTTTCACGACTCGACGACATTCGTTATAAGCCATGATTAACTCCTTGTACTGGGCCACGAGTTCAGACTCATCATCAGAAGAGATGTCCTCATGATCATGCTCAGAAGCTTCAGATTCTGAAAGAGGAGTGTGAGAGTTTACCTTCCTAGTGAACTCGAGCTCTTGTTCGTCATCTGTCTGAGCCATGAGCCCAAAATAGGCTTATTCTTCTACAATCGACTCTAATGAGTCAGAGTCACTAAGAGTCTTGCCCTTTTTGGCTATTAGGCTCTTCTCTGTACTCTTCTTGTTGTATGAGTACTTCTTTTCCTCTCTTCTTCTACCCTCCTTCTTATGGTGGCAGTCAGCAATGATATGTCCTGGCTTATTACAGCAGTAGCAAATGATGTCAATAGAAATGTGTTTATTCAGTTTAGGAGTATACCTGTCGAGGCTACTTGAGCATTTTCTTTGACGATCACCATCACGTCGTGATCTTCTATAAGAGGCATCCTTGCCCTTCTAGTGCTTCTTCTTGTTCAAGGATTTCTTGAACTGACGTGAGAGTAGTAAGAACACTCCTTCAGATAGCTCACAGCCTGAGGTTCTTGGCTCCGAAGTTTCTTCTTCACTCACTTCTTGTGCTGGAGCAAGAGGAACAACCTTTGAATTCTTTGAGGTTTCTGTATTTAAAGCAATGATGGCACCATGGATCCCCGTCTGAAAGCGTTCGTGGATTGGGACGCTCATTGGCGCAAGCTCGCGGATGGGATTTCTACCTCGACGCCAATGCCGCCGCCAAAGCGTTCGTGGATTGGGACGGTTGTGGTCGCAAGCTCACGGATGGGATTTCTACCTCAACGCCAACGCCGCCGCCACTATTAAATAAAATATATAATTATGAATAAAATAATTATAATTCTATATTTTATTAAATTTTTATTTTATCGATTGTTATTTTAAGCAATCTTATTTCAAGCTTTTTAATTTTGTATTGCATGATGGGTGTTTATAACCATCTTGCATTTTTTATTCTTCATGCAAACTATATGCTTTATTTAATTCATGATCGGTACATATAACCATCATGAGGGTGTTAATTTTCTAAGGTGGAGATTGAGTGGTGTAACCTATATAGACATGGATTGTTTTCATATGGTTAAGTTGAATGAGAATTTGAAATCCTATCTCCAAAAGGAATCTCCCCCCTCTCCCTCCTATTCTAATTTCGTCTCCCTCTCAATCCTAGCCTTCTCTCCCTCTCCTAGCCACCAACCTCCCCACCCTCCTCCTTCTCTCGGCCACCCAAAGCCCCTCCTTCACAAGCCACCGCCCCCTAGCCCCCTCTTCCTTTCATCCATAGCCGTCCGACCTCTCTCAAGAACAACCCAACCAACCCCTTCCCCCTTCAAGACAGACTCTGGCCACCCCTCTCTTGGTGGTTAGAGCAAAGTGCTTGTGGTAATCTCTCGTGGATCTCGGCCAAGGCGTGACACGACGAAGGAGGACGAGTTTCCTCTCCATCTGGCGTAACTCCGGCGGAACCGTGGAAGTGCGATTCAAGCGAGATAACCGGAATCATCTATTCCGTTTTGGGTAACAAAAAATCTCTACCGTTGTGTGTTTTCTCCTCTTGATAGATCTTGTGGCATATGCGTGTTGCGTGGCTTGTGAAGCGTTTGAAATTTCGTGGTTAAATTTTCATTGATATTGTTGGTGTTTTTCTTTTTCCATTTAAGTTCGTGAGGCGTGGCGGCACTCGTTTTATTTTGTTGGGAAAGAACCACCCTTGTCCGAATCTTTTGTTTTCGGTGGATTCTCTTTTGGTACAATAATGCTCGACTGAACCGTGTGGGTTCCTTTCGCTTGAGAGGACCTTGGCCTATCGCCTTGGTACTATCTTGAAGGGCTTTGCGAACCGTCTGTCATCTATGTTTAATGAATATCCGAGTTGGGAGGTTGCTGCGTTTTAGTTGCTTGAGCGTGACGTGAGAGTTAGCGGAGAGCGTTGCGTTTGTTACATCGATCTCCATAAAGTCCAAAAGGACTAGCCTGCATCAATTTGGTATCAGAGGGAGCTTCACATCAATTTCTTAATTTGCACCCTCCCCCTTTTATTTGCACGTCGGCACGTACGTTTCTAGTTCGTTTATTTGAAAATTTAACAAAAAACAATTTTTGTGGTCTGCCAATAGCTGTGTAAATTTCTTATTTTTCAGTCAAATTTAAAAAAAATAATTTTTTAATAAACCTCATATTTTTTCGAGCAAGAAAATCTATTTTATATAATTATAATCTTAGTGGCTTTGCGGGAACAATTCTATCTTTCCTAGAATTAGTTGTTCAGCTACCCTTTCTTTGCATTCGCATAAAATCCGGATCGAGTGTCCTCTCCAGTTCACACTGAAATGGCTTTCGACGTTAACGCTTCCAATCATCCCCTGACTTATCTACACACTAATATTTTTACCTATGATGGTTATGGAGATCCCAAGTATTTTAGATACTGGCTTGAGGGGGTAGAAACCTATTTTGATTATAACAAAAGGTCAATGTAGTCCGAGAGCGGTAAAGAGGTCGAGCCCGTGTGTTTTGGCTGAACGAAGAGCGTGGAGCTGGTAGCTATCCATATGTCTGGCCCCACATGCGAAGAATACTCTCGGAGAAATTTGATTCCCCCTACCGCCTTACTACTAGCCCGACATCCGCTAGACAGTATAGTTATGGCACCTTATCCAAGCCTGATCATAGGGGTGACCTATTCCCCCAGGACAGATCCTTTCCCCCGGCTGGGGGAGCTACCCATAACACACATGCACCCACCTATAGAGGAAAGGAAATAGCGAGGTCCCCTATCTCGAGTTCGGTACATGTGACTGCTAGGACTGTCATGAGCCCGCAGGGTGAGAGTAGTCCTATCTGTAGGGGCAGACAGACGACTATGACTTGGGAGTCTAGCGGCGTATCTGACCGTGGCTATATTGAGCATCCTACCCCGATTACTCCCATAAACCCTTTTAAGTCTGTCCCCGAGTTGCCTGAATTACTCGTTGACTCTCCTGTTGAGTCTAAGGCAGTGTCTAGGACTGTGCCCGTCACTGAGGACGAGGCTGAATACGCTGGCGATTTGAGTGATGATGAGGAGATTGGTTACCCTAGTGACCTAGATGAGGATTTCTCCTCTAAGGAATCGTCTCCTCTTCCTTTCGGCGATGTTTCTGAGGCATCTCCCTTGATAGTTATGGAGTCTTCTGATGACCCTGAGTCAGAAGACATTCCGGCTGAGTCACCCTATGTTGAGAGCTTACCTGTTACTGATTTAGGTGATGACCTGCTAGAACACGAGCTAGGTCCTTCTACCCCGGAACATATTGAGGTGCCCATTTATTTAGCTTCCCCGTTAGATCAATCCAGTCGGATAAGTGCGAGTGAGGATCACAATATTATAATGATTGATCCAGGATTGGTAGATGTTTCAACGGTGTTGGAAGAGTCACCTTGGGATGGATGTTTATCTTGGGATAATCTTAGTGGTGCACATCCGGGAGATAGTTCATTGATATTATCATCGTTGATTGAGGGTCATACTAATTTAGATTCTCCCTGGGATTCGATTTGCCAAACCCTCCATCATGATTTAGACAATGTACCTACTTCGTGGGAGGATTTGGTTAGCGAAGGATGTGACGTTTTGGAAGATTTACCCTGTGTGGGAAGGATATTTGTGGATGACGGTAGCACTGAGGACCCGATAGACATTTCTTTGATGTTAGATCCTTCGCCAGAAGGCCGAAATGGATTCGAAATTTTGTCGAGTACGATTTTGCCTACTTTTGAGACCAATACTGATTCTAATTTGGACGAATTATCTAGTGGGTTGGAAGACATGTAGGCTGAGTTGGTAGAGTCACCCCATGATGACTGTTTATCTGATAGTGAGTTAGATGATGACGATCCAGCTGAGTTTTCGGTAAGGACGAATCTACTGTTTGATTTTTCCTTTGATTTTAATGGCTTGCACCCTGAGGATTTTTCTTGGACGTTAAATCCATGTTTTGACAGTGAGTATGATTGAGTTCCTCCTCCGGAATCGCCCATGTCGACTCCTCCACCAGTTCACTTCACTCGATTAGATGACTTGTTAGGGAACGAGCTTGTCATTTCTAGCCCGAGATATCTGGAGATGTTTATTTATCCAGCTTCACCATTAGACTTACCCAGACGGATTTGTGTGAGCGATTTGTTAGTTGTCGCGTTCGGTCTTTCCACTACTTTTCATAGATCTGACTATGCTGTTCCTAGGATGGACCGTTCATCTGACCGCTTGGCGTTGGGTAAGGCTGCGTTTTGGACCGCTAGTGATTCCATGGCGATGGTACGTTTTGATATGGTGTCCCCCAGACACAATTATTTGCCAAGCCCGGTCGCTTGCATTTATCCTCCGCCTTTTGATGATCTGTACATGCACACGTTAGTGAACGTAGTTGGGTATGTGGAGTTGTGTCTCCCGCACTACCTTTCAACTCCGGGAGCATCCAACTCTATAGTTGCTGATGAGCGTTTTCCGCAGGCATTTCTTTGTGAAATTTTTAAATCAAAATTTAAATCTAAATTTAAAACTACGACGTTGGACTCCACGGAAATCGTTAATGAATGTAGAGCACCCGTGCCACCAGACTTAGTCCCGTTATTTTCTACTGTTAACTCAAGTCATGTTGCACATGGGTTCACCCCTCACGGTTTTAATTTAATTAGTTGCATTCTTAACATCTTAATCAATCAAGAAGTGTCTGTTGAATCACTTGCTAGTTCGTGTCGGAGGGTCTCCTACCGTTATGTGGATGATTTGGGTTTGGTTTGTCTCACCCCTGAATGGATGCCCCCGGGAACCTTAAAAATATTAATGAATCGGCAAGTCCATCCTTTGCGAACCTTAAGGGAGTTTGTTAACATCACTTTACTATTAGAATTTTCCACTAATTGGGGCATAGCTTCTATTTTCATCGTTTCATATTTTACACTTCATGCTTCTATGCCACTTGAAATGTCTACCTCTCTGTTTATATATTCCACTTTGAATTCTATCGGGTTGGGTGGTGCAAGTTTCCCAGGATCGTTCTCTTTCTCGGTCTCCATCGGAGGTATGTTGGTTGATGTTGTGGAAACTGTTTTTCATTCGTTGGCTAATGCGTTTTTGAGGTCCCCCCAAGACCACTTTTTGCCTTGCAGGTTCTTCTTCCCCATCGACGATCTTCCATGCGAGTACTCACATGCCTACTCATCAGTGATGAGTATTTTTGAGAGGGGGAGGATTGATGGCGCCATGGATCCCGGTCTGAAAGCGTTCGTGGATTGGGACGTTCGTTGGCGCAAGCTCACGGATGGGATTTCTACCTCGACGCCAACTCCGCCGCCAAAGCGTTCGTGGATTGGGACGGTTGTGGCCGCAAGCTCACGGATGGGATTTCTACCTCAACGCCAATGCCGCCGCCACTATTAAATAAAATATATAATTATGAATAAAATAATTATAATTCTACATTTTATTAAATTGTTATTTTATCGATTGTTATTTTAAGCAATCTTATTTCAAGCATTTTAATTTTGTATTGCATGATGGGTGCTTATAACCATCTTGCATTTTTTTATTCTTCATGCAAACTCTATGCTTTATTTAATTCATGATCGGTGCATATAACCATCATGAGGGTGTTAATTTTCTAAGGTGGAGATTGAGTGGTGTAACCTATATAGGCATGGATTGTTTTCATATGGTTAAGTTGAACGAGAATTTGAAATCCTATCTCCAAAAGGAATCTCCCCCCTCTACCCCCTATTCTAATTTCGGCTCCCTCTCAATCCTAGCCTTCTCTCCCTCTCCTAGCCACCAACCTCCCCTCCCTCCTCCTTCTCTCGGCCACCCAAAGCCAATCCTTCACAAGCCACAGCCCCCTAGCCCCCTCTCCATTTCATCCATAGCCGTCCGACCTCTCTCAAGCACAACCAGACCAACCCCTTCCCCCTTCAAGGAAGACTCCGGCCACCCCTCTCTTGGTGGTTAGAGCAAGGTGCTTGTGGTAATCTCTCGTGGATCTCGGCCAAGGCGTGACGGGACGAAGGAGGACGAGTTTCCTCTCCATCTGGCGTAACTCCGGCGGAACCGTGGAAGAGAGATTCAAGCGAGATAACCGGAATCATCTATTCCGGTTTGGGTAACGAAAAATCTCTACCGTTGTGTGTTTTCTTCTCTTGATAGATCTTGTGGCATATGCGTGTTGCGTGGCTTGTGAAGCGTTTGAAATTTCGTGGTTAAATTTTCATTGATATTGTTTGTGTTTTCCTTTTTCCGTTTAAGTTCATGAGGCGTAGCGGCCCTCGTTTTATTTTGTTGGGAGAGAACCACCCTTGTCTGAATCTTTTGTTTTCAGTGGATTCTCTTTTGGTACAACAACGCTCGACCGAACCGTGTGGGTTCCTTTCGCTTGAGAGGACCTTGGCCTATCGCCTTGCTACTATCTTGAAGGGCTTTGCGAACCCTCCGTCGCCTATGTTTAATGAATATCCGAGTTGGGAGGTTGCTGCATTTTGGTTGCTTGAGTGTGACGTGAGAGTTAGCGGAGAGCGTTGCGTTTGTTACGTCGATCTCCATAACGTCCAAAAGGACTAGCCTGCATCAAGCAACAGACATCTCTTTGAATGCAGACCTTCTCTTCTCTTCTTCAGCCTTTCTGGTATTGAGTTGAAGCTCATATGAAATTAGCTTCCCGAAGAGATTTTGTGGGTCTATCTCTGCTGTTTTCCAAACTCCCTGATGTCACCGACATTGTTATCCCATTCCTTAGTTAGGTATCTCAAGAACTTGTCATTCAATTCCCCGTTTGTGAAGACTCTGCCATAGACTCTTAGGCCATTCACTATCTTGAATAAATTCCCAAATATGTCAGCAATGTTGTCCTTGTTTTCTTGTCGGAAGGCTTCATACTTTTGATTTAGAAGGGATATTCTATCACCCCTCACTTCTTCTGTACCTTCCATCAAGGTAACTAGAGACTGCCACATCTCCTTTAGAGACTGACAGTGGATCAGGTTTTGCAGCATGGAGTCATCGAGTGCACTTGCTATTATGTTCTTGGCCTTTTTATCTAAAGATACAAGTGATATCTCATCTTTGTCTAGATTCATTAATTTCTTTGGTACCTTTTTAGTTTGATCTATTGTGGAGATTGTCATGAGAATGTAAGGACCTTCTTCAACTATCATGAAGATCCTTGGATCCACAGCTTCCATGAAAAATTTGATTCTCTCTTTTCACATGGGAAAGTTGTTCTTAGTGCACAAAGGAAGCTTGGCAAAATCTTTACCATTGTCCATGCTTGGTAGATCTCAAAAGACAACTAAATAGATATGATCAAGGTATTGACCTTTTATTGATCAACCTCGCTTTGATACCAATTGAAAGTGTTTAGTTGTCTGCCTAAATCACCTAGAGGGCGGTTGAATATGTGAGATGTGCGTCTTTTGCGGAATACAAATTTAAGAACTATGCACAGAACTATCTACCAATCAATCACAAATGAAGTAAGATTTATTGTGGTTGCCCAACCTTGGGTACATGCACTTTCCCTCAATGATCTAGCAATAAACTAGACTCGGCTACTCCACTATCTCGGATTGAAAAACCAATCCTATGCCTTGTAACAATGTTCCTACAATCTCGATCCTCAAAACGGATCGACACTCGGAAGGTAAAACTTCCTACAATCTCGGAGACAAAGGCTCCTACACAAAGATAGATCTGGATTTCCTTCGCCTCACACGATCGGATAGAGAATCAGGACTTAAGCGATGATCTCGATCCATAAGCCTTCTTGATCTGAATCATCTGAAAACAAAAACCCTAACCGGATGTAAACGATGAAGATCGGTGGCGGCTTTCGCTTCATAGAGAGAGAGAAATTCAGAGAACTTAGAAAGATAATCGGCTTCAAAAATATTATTATTCTTCTTAGGGTTTGTCGGTTTGACATGACCTTATATAGGATATGCGATAACTGTCATGATTAAATCTTAATGAAGTACACGTGGATCAATCATGTCACGGCTTATTAAGAAATCAGTCAATTTGGACTTAACGAAATTTTTCTGAAAAAGAGTGGAGTCACATACTCGAGTGAAGAAATGACTACTCGAGTACTTTATAGGACTACTTGAGTCAGTTGAAGATAACTACTCGAGTACTATAGAAAACTACTCGAGTAAGTTGAAGATAACTACTCGAGTATATACTTGAAGAAGAAATTTAAAATGATAACTAGCTACTCGAGTACCAAAATGACTTACTTGAGTGCTTAAGCAATTATACGGGAAGTGGAGTTAGACTACTCGAGTACAAGAAATACTACTCGAGTAATAAAGGATGAACTACTCAAGAGATAAAGGAACTACACGATTCATGGACTTCAAATATTTTATGGAATGGAATTCTGGGCTACTCGAGTAGTAAAGCTGAACTACTCGAGTGAATAAGAACTACTCGAGTATATGGAACTAGTTACTCGAGTAACTGACTTAGAGAATTTCTGAGCGAAGAAATTCTGGTTACTTGAGTATAAACTCTGGGCTACTCGAGTAGTTGATGAACTACTTGAGTACATGACTTAGCTACATGAGTAAATAAAAATAACACGTGACACAGATTTCTGTAACTCGGCATTAAAGGTTCAGACTACTCGAGTACTTATTTGACTACTCGAGTAAGTTGCTTAGAAAATATCTGGATAAGTAATCATGTTAACTCGAGAATGAGAGGGAATCTACTCGAGTAGTTAACTTAGTTACACGTGAGCTAAAGCTTAACTACACGAGAGGTAACTTTCTTACTCGAGTACAAAACTCTTAGTCGAGTATAGACTAGGTGTTTCACTCGAGTAGGTAGGGATCTACTCGAGTAAATTACTTAGTGAAATTCTCTATATAAAAACCTCTTCTTCTTTCATGAAACAAGCATCAAGCCTTTTCCAATTAGTCCTAGTGCTTGAATATGAAGTGTATCCCAATAGAGAGGCTACACATGAGTCAACACCTTGGATCACATAATGAGGGATTACGTTGTATGGTCCTGTGTTTGGTGACTCATTGTAGACTGACATTGGTCTACACTTAGCATTAGAATCACACAAACACATAACTCAACCAAAGCATCAAATACAACTTAATTCATCTTAGTTCAAGGGTGACTTCATCAAATCTGGGTTAATGTGGATACAATACCCAACATCCATTCACCCTGGCAGTATAAAGATGTACTTGGATATGAAGAAATCCTTTTGGTGCCCTTGTTTGAAGCATGATATGGATTTGTACGTGAGTCGGTGCCAAACTTGCGCCTTAGTGAAGGCCGAGTGTATGAAGCTGGGCGGGATCTTGAAGCCCCTTCCGATCCCCGAATGGAAATTTGATGACATCTCCATGGACTTTGTGCATGGCTTACCTCGATCGCAACATGGTAACGATGTGATTTGGGAGATTGTGGACTGCATGACCAAAGTGGTCCATTTCATCCCAAATCGCAAAGAGGACATCATGGAGAAGCTGGTACAGTTGTATGTCCGCAACATTGTGCGACTACATGGGATTCCTATGAGTATAGTCAGTGATCGTGATGGAAGTTTCACATCCAAATACTGGAGGTTGGTTCAGAAAAGTCTGGCTACGAAGCTTAAGTTCAGTACGGCGTTTCATCCACAAACTGATGGACAAACAGAAAGAACGAACCGTATAATGGAGGATATGCTAAGAATGTGTACTCTTGACTTTTGGAAGAAGTGGGAAGATCACCTCTTCATGGTAGAATTCGCCTATAACAACAGTTACCTAGCAAGTATAAAGAGGACACCATACAAAACTTTGTATGGGAGGCGATGTCGAATGCCTATGTCCTGGATAGAGGCGGGAGACATCAAAATTTTGGGAAAAGAAGTGGAGGCTGATGCATGCGAGTTAGTGCAAACCATTCAGGAGCATATGAAGGTTGACCAGGACAAGCAAGCAAAGTATTTTGATGCTCGCCATAGAAATTTGGAGTTTGCATTAGGCGACTGGCTTTATCTAAAGATCAAGCCGTTCAAAGTCATTTTGCGGATTCGCTGACTCAAGAAGTTGAGTCCGAGGTTTTTGCGGTCTTCGAAGTTTTGGATCACATTGGAGAATCAGCTTACCGGTTGGCATTGTCCCCAAAGCTGAGTGGATTACACGACGTTTTCCATGTCTCCGTCTTGAGGAAAGCCTTGGTGGAGGCTAGTGTGGTGATCGAACCAGTGACGGTGCTTATAGAAGAGGACCTGAGGATGAAAGTCCGTCCGATGGGCCTAGAGGGTTCAAAGGTTTTGCAGTTGCAGAATAAAGAAGTGAAGCTTATAAAGGTGCGTTGGGACAACTACGGGCGAGATGAGTTCTCTTGGGAGCGTGAGCAAGAAATGCGCGAGGACTATCCAGAATTGTTTGTATAGTTTTGTTGGAATAGTTTGTTGATATGTGCAGCAATCTTTCCGCTGTCTTTATGAGTGGAGTCGTTCCTATAACATTGTTGTAACAATGCTTTGCCTTGTAGAAACTTTATTCTTGCTGATTGCTCGAATGATTTTGGTCTGGGTGGGATGTTGTAACAATTCTTTAATGTGTTGCAACAATTTTCTTACTGTCTTCCTGAATGAAGATTAATTTCAGGGACAAAATTCTTTTAAGGGGGGAAGAGTTGTAACACCCCAATTTTCAGAACGAGTCTCTAGAAGCTATCGCCCGGCGGTAGTAGTTATCGCCCTGCGTAGCTTAGCGTTGAGTGGCCAGGCACCGAGATCGTTGAGTGGCCAGGAACTGAGAGAATTGAGTGGCCAAGCACTGAGAGCATTGAGTGCTAGAGTGCGGAGCTAGCTAGGTACCGCTCGACGATAGCTATGTTTCGTCGAGCGTCGATCGAAAGATCTGTTCAACGAGCACTAGAGGATTACTGCCCGATGATATAGGCTATTGCCTGGGGATAGCCCTGTCTCGTCAATCGTCGAGAGGAGGGCCCAATTCATCGAACGCTGAGTTCACAACCGCGCGTCATTATACTTATCACTGGCATTAGCGAGACAATATTTTCTGGCCGAGCGCTCAGGAACCTACCGCTCGATGGTAGGTAGTTACCGCCTGGTGGTAGCGAACAGAAGCAGTTCCGTTGTTTGGCTTTTTAGCCATCCGATCTCTTTGAGGATTTGATCCTGAGTCCGAAGTCTCTCACTCCAAAGTGCATATAAAGGACTGAGAAACTTATCCCTTCATCTTATTCCTTTTTTTTGAGTGAAGTCCAGGGTTTGAGGTTAGGGTGAGAGGAGGAAGAAGAGAGCTTTCTTCCGCCATTGACGGAGCTTCAGACCTCAGATTGTCATTCTGAGGCCAGGTCTGTGGAGGGGACCTGCAGGCGCTCGTTTTCATCTATGTAAGACAAGGATTCATGGCTAAGAAGAGGAGTCAAAGGGTAACGACACTTCTCCACTCGATTATAGGATGCGTGCATGGCATCTTTAACTTTTCTTGATTTTATTTCAAGCATATGAACACCAGATCTCTCAAATGAGAGGGATTTAGGTTGTCATGGTTCAAGAGGAGCCACCGGGTTGATTGTGTCCTTCCCTGGCATGATATAGCATTAGAGATCCACTCCGTTACCGGATTAGGCATTATGGGTGAAGCCGTAGTCGCGACCGTTAGTCTGACTCAGTGATGTTGCATAGTGAGCCATAAGGATTTTAAAGAAATCCATTAGCAGCAAGACAATATTTGTGATGTTATATGTCCCCCCTTATTCTACGCGAGTACGCGTAATCGGAACCGGACAAGTTTAGCTCCTCTGTGAGTGTAGATGGTTTCCTTGTGGCTCGGGACCGGACAAGGTTAGATTTGTTGAGACAGGAGATGGTTTCCTTGGGCCACGAGACCAGACGAGGTTATCTCCGTTGTGACGGTAGATGGTTTCCTTGGAGCACGGGAACATTACGGTACGAATGTTGGATTATGGTGGGAAAGGCTTGGGATTGTGATGTGCTAAGGCGTGATTTGTCTCTGCGGTCGGCTGGCTAGCACGTGACATCGCAAAGTCATGTGTGGAGAGTGACCCGGCGAGAAAAGTCCCCCTTCTGTGGAACTGAAGAGAATGCCAAGCTTTGGGCAATCCTAGACGATTCCAGATGAGTCCTGTTAGGTCTCCTTCGGTGGACTTTATCCCGATAATGGAGCCGGGCCTGGGTCGTCGCGACAAGTGGGGTATATCAAGGTTTCTTATCGGTTTGTTTGTGTGGCGGCTTGTATGTTGTTTAGGGGAAATTAGAGTAACCTTGTGTTTGCGGTTTGTTTGCCGTTTGGGAATTTAGAGTACCCTTGTGTTTGCGGCTTGAATGCCGAAGGGGAAATTGGAAGTACCCGATGTGATGATGTGTTAGAAGCATACGCTTTAGGGTGTCTTAGGTGAAACCCAGGATTGCATTCATGCTACATTGTAGGCCCCTTTTATTATATGCTCAACATAGAAATGTGTTTGATGTATGAGACATCCAAACCTATTTTATAGCTTTAAATGTATTTTTATTGTTGCATACGAAGTGCTGACCTGCAGGGTGATGAAGTGCCCCAAGGTCCGTTAGGGACGAGCGGGAGGAGATGTGTTGGTTACACAGTTGAGGTCAGTCTTTGCAGACCCACGTTACAACCAAATTTTTTACATGGCAAGGATCGCAAGTAGGATCAAGCTCGCCGGCCAAAAAGGCATAAGCCACATGAAGTTATCTTTCTATTATTTGCATGTATTCTGATTGAATGTTATGCTCCATTAAATGTAATCCGTCTTGTATGTCGAGGTAGCTTAGGAGTGGATGTGCATGTTACTATTGTTTAATGATGCTTAACTCTTGGACATATGATGTGTAAGGCCCTAAGGCCATTTTGATACTGTTGGTTTCGTTGATAACTTCTAGTCTTGATTGTATGATTCTGCTATTGATGTCTGAGTTTTGAGTTTTGGTAGTTTACATATCATCTTTTAATGCTGAAGCTATAGAGTCTGCATGTTGCGGGGCCCCGGCCGGACCCATATTATACGGTCATTACAGGGGAGGTGTTACAATTTGGTATCAGAGGGATGTTAGTGTCCAAGGTATGTCTTCGTGGATGAATGTCCTTAACAAATTTCATTAAGTAGTTATCCATATAGGAGTATCAAGGGACCTTGAGTGTCCTTGTATCTAGTTGTGCGACTAGAAGCAAGCTGAGTTTGCAAGTTTCATGTTGGAGGGCAATGCTAAGCTGTGGTAGGTGAGTCATAGCGGTCACCAATTTCCTGGTTGCACCCTGACTATGGAGGAGTTCAAAAATGCTTTCTTGAAAAAGTACATTCCTACGTCGACGAGGATAACCCTTCAGAGGCAATTCTTGCACTTGGTGCAGCGAGACAAGATGGTGGACGAGTATGTTTAGGAGTTTACTCGGTTGGGCCATTATGCTAGAACGACCATGGCTGACGATGTGGAGAGGGGCAACCTCTTCTACCACAGACTGATGGATAATCTGAGGCCACCCCTCATATCTATGAAGAATGCTAGTTTCAATGAGCCAGTTGAGGCTATCAGAACGTTGGAGAGCAATTTTTAGCGAACCAAACACCAAAAGGGTTTTGCTGCCAAGCAAGGAGAAGGAAAGTCTTCTCAATCTCAAGGAAGGACTAACAGGAGTAAGTGGAAGAAGAAGTCCGATCCCTACAAGAATTTGGAGAAGGATAGTATGGCGTCGTGGGGGGTCACGCTTCAAGGGACCACGATCGTGCTACCAGTTTGGCAAACCGGGCCACATAGCTCGTTTCTGTACTGAGGGTGGCACGGAGCAGGGGCCGAGAAAAGAACAGAGGGGTCGCTTCGGGCCCAACACAGCGGAGAAAGGTATAATGGCGAAGTTTAGCGCTTCTCGTTTCCAACCCGTGTAGCCAAGGGGATATAACCTCGGGCAGCAGGAAGCGATCATCCAACTCTATGTGGTGATAGGCTTTGTTTTAGTTTCTGGGTACCCCGCTAGGGTACTGTTTGATACGGGAGCGTCGTACTCCTTCCTTGCGGAAAGTTTTATCCGAAGGATTGGAGTTGAGCCATTCTTGAGGGACGCAGACCTAAAGGGGCGCATTTCCAATGGGTCATCCATGATTATCGGGGCGAAGGGGAACATTTGTCGGAGTTTGTAAAGAGTTGACTTCGCGTTGGTAACAGAGGTTCTACCGTTGGTTGAAGTCGATTTAATATTGGGATTGGACTGTCTTGTAGAGCAGCGCGGTAGTCCCTAGCAGCCAGGAGGACAGGGCTCTGATACCAAATTGTAACACCTCCCTTGTAATGACCGTATAACATGGGTCCGGTCGGGGCCCCACGACATATAAACGCCACAGCTTAAGCATTATAAGATGATATAAACTACCCAACTCAAAACTCATACTAAATATAGCGGAAATAAAAGAGCAAGAGCAGAAGTTATCCACTAACACTTGAGTATCAACACGGCCTTATGACCTTACAACATTTTAGAGTCCAAAACTCAAACAAAATATTAAGTGTCAATGTGTATAAGCACTCCTAGGCTACCTCGGCGTGCAAGCCGGAAAATCCAAAAATTTCAGTTAGAACAGCGGGGGTAAGTGAAACAGCATTACCAGAGATTGTCCCAGTCATAGAGTTCTCATCTGTGGTCGAAGAAATATAGACCCACTCTCTGATCTCAGCACCAGATATCTTGATCCTGGTGGACAGCAAATTCTTCAACTGCTGTTCTTCAAGGAGTTACAACATGTCCAGAAAGATAGGGTTTGAATCTTGGAAGGAATCAAGGTCCACATCAAAGCCTGTATCAAACTTCATCGCTGCAAGACTACGTGCTGAAATCGCCATTAGTTCACCTGCAAGAGAAAAATGAAGATCAAGTGCACGGGAACTGAAAGCGCGGGATGGAGGTCGAAGAAAACCTAGATATAAGGTTTTCCAGAATATGAATCGACAAACTCCGTTCCATGAAAAATAAAATAATTCTTCGATCTGAGGTCGACGAAATAAATTATAGTTAAATGATTCGTCGAGCTCAGTTTGAAGATTTGAAAACATTTCGTCGAGCTCCATTCGACAAAAGTTTTCTGAAGCAGATTCGTTGATCTCCGGTCGACGAAAATGACTTCACTCACGGAGAGTTCGTCGACCTCCGTTCGACGAATATCTCATGAACTTTCCCCAGTTTGTCGAGCTCTGTTTGACGAACTTTGAAAAAATCATCGAGTGCAGACAAGTTAAATCAAGGCTTCTTCATTGATCATACCTTGCTGATTTATAAACAACAGGTGATTCCTTTCATCTAAGGGTTTAATGAAAATATCAGCTCTTTGTAAATCATTATAGATTTAGACAAGTTTGATTTTGTTTTTGTCTCACACTCTCTAATAAATGACGCCTAATGTCTATATGCTTAGTCCTACTATGATGTGCTGGATTTTGTGCTATGGATATAGCACTTGTGTTATCAAATACTAGAGTTGAATTATTTAAGTTAAAACCATAGTCTAGGAGTTGGTTTTGAATCCACAACATCTGTGAACAACAACTGCTAGCTGCAATGTATTCTGCTTCAGGAGTTGATGTGGACACAGATGATTGTTTCTTGCAGAACCAAGACACTAGTCTCATACTAAGGAATTGGCAAGTTCCTGAGGTACTTTTCCTGTCAACCCTGCATCCAGCAAAGTCAGCAACTGAATATCCAGTTAAATCAAATTCAGACTCAGTAGGATACCAAAGGCCTAGACTAGGACAACTCTTTATATATCTCAAAATTCTTTTAAGAAAAATTAGGTGAAATGATTTAGGGTTCGCTTGGAACCTAGCACAAAGGCATGTGGCAAACATGATATCAGGTCTGCTTGCTGTAAGATTTAATAGAGACCCAACAATGCCCCAATATAACTTCTGGTCAACAGGTTTCCCATGTGGATCATAATCTATTACAGCATTAGTAGCCATAGGTGTTTTCTTTGTTGAGGCATCAGCCATTCCAAACTTTTTAAGAAATTCTTTAGCATATTTAGCTTGGGAGATGAAGATGTCATCAGGTAGCTGCTTCAATTGGAGACCAATGAAGTAGGAGAGCTCACCCATGCTACTTATCTCAAACTTAGAATGTATGAGGTCAGAAAACCTCTTGCATAGTTTAGAGTCAGTAGACCCAAATATGATGTCATCCACATAAATTTGTACTAACAAGATTTTATCCTTATGGTGCCTAGTGAATAATGTTTTATCTACTATGCCTCTAGTGAATTCATGCTCTGTCAGAAAGCTAGCTAAGGTCTCATACCAAGCTCTTGGAGCTTGCTTTAGACCATAGAGAGCTTTATACAATCTAAACACATAAGAAGGATGGGTTGGAGAGAAAAAACCAGGAGGTTGTTCAACATAAACCTCTTATTTTAGTACTCTATTTAGAAAGGCCTTTTTCACATCCATTTGGTAGACTTTAAACTTCTTGTAGGCAGCATAGGAAAGAAAGATTCTAATTGCTTCTAACCTTGCAACTGGTGCAAAGGTTTGATCATAGTTTATGCCTTATCCTTGCCTATAACCTTGAGCAACAAGCCTAGCCTTGTTCCTCACAATTGCACATTGGGCATCAAGCTTGTTTCTACAAACCTATTTGGTTCCAATGACTGGGTAGTCTTTGGGTCTTGGAACCAAATCCCAAACTCTACATCTCTCAAATTGGTTGAGTTCCTCTTGCATTGCAATGATCCAGTGGGGATCTTGCTCAGCATCTTTTATGGATTGAGGCTCAACATGAGAGAGAAAACAGGTATGCATCACATCTTGGTTGAGTTAATGTCTTGTATGTACACCTACTATTATGTCTCCAATCACTTGGGATCTAGGGTGATCCCTTAGTGTGACAAGATCAGTGGGTGGAGTTGGTTTAGCAATAGCATTTGGATTCAATTCCTCTTGTGGAATTATGTTTGTTGTTGAATGAGGTTCAGCCTCTTCCAAAGATTCAACTTTGCTGTCTTCAACAACTTGTGGAGGAGAGGGTGCTATAGCTTCTTGTGGAAGGTTTAATACACCCATTTTGTCACACAAGTGAGGTACCTGCGAAGTGTTACTGGTAGAAATCTCTTTCTCCTTATAATAAATGTTAGTTTCATCAAAGGTAATATGAATTGATTCTTCAATTTTTAAAGTAGATTTGTTGATTACCCTATAAGATTTGCTTACTTGGGAATATCCTAGAAAAATTCCCTCTTCAGCCTTACCTTCAAACTTTTTAATGTATTTCTTGTTATTATTATTTATATAGCATACACATCCAAATACTATAAAATAAATGATTTTAGGTTTCTTCCCTTTAAGTAATTCATAAGGAGTCATATTCTTAAGTTTATGTATCAAACTTCTATTCAATACATAATTTGATGTGCTTACAGCCTCCGCCCAAAAGGATAGTGGCATGTAAGCATCTGCAAGTAATGTGTTTGCAGCTTCAATCAAGGTTCTATTCTTCCTTTCAGCTACTCTATTTTGTTGGCGAGTTTTATGTAAAGGCCTGGCCCGCTAAGGGACATAGCGTCGTCGGCCTACCAGTGTCCTGGGTTTAGGGCTCAGAGGCTACCGCACCCAATCATCGGCCGGATGGTCTGTCTCGCCCCACGGCGCCACGGTAGACAGCCAGAATGTCAAGGCCTGGATGCCCAGTACATTCCAACACATCTCCATGACTGTTTCTCACAACGGAAGGTTGTTGCTGGGGATCGAACCCACAACCTTGATAAGGCTCTCTTCCACCAGAGCTCATCACCAACTGAGCTGCAGCTCAGTTGGTTATGAGCTCTGGTGGAAGAGAGCCTTATCAAGGTTGCGGGTTCGATCCCCAGCAACAACCTTCCGTGGTGAGAAACAGTCACAGAGATGGGTTGGGGTGTACTGGGCCTGCAGGCCTTGACGTTCCGGGCTGACTACCGTGGCGCCGTGGGGCGAGACATGCTTTGTGGCCCATGATCGGGTGTGGTAGCCTCTGAGCTCTAAACTCGGGCCACTGGTAGGCCGTTGACGCTGTGTCCCCTAGCGGGCCAGGCCGTTACAAAAAAGTGCACTTTTTATGTAATGGCTCGGTTCAAAGGCTTAGAGGCCCGCAGGCTTGTCCCGCCCCTGGCACCGCTACAGGGCTGCAACCCAATACACCCCAACGCCTCTCCCGCTTATTTCTCAGCAAGGCGCATTGTTGGCGCTAGGTATCGAACCCGCAACCCCTGATAAGCAAACCATACAACGTTCTCATCACCAACTTATCACCGCATAAAATAACTTATCAGAGTAAGGCAAAATGCGCGTCATGATGCCATGCTAGTAGGGGATAACTGCAGACGCTCAGGCAGACACCTACTTAAACATGAAGAAAGATTCTTTAAGTTATTTTAAGGAAAAATCAGTTAAGTGCAGTAGTTGGTCGTATCCGTCGGCTTAGTGGCTCATCTAGTCCACGAATCAAAATATAATTATACGCTGCGGAAACATACTTATTTAGATTGACTCCAACATCCTACACGAGTATAAACGTCCCCAAAGGATGACTCATGTTGTGCAAGACTCTAAATTTATAATAGTAGTAAGGATAGCTTTTACAGTCACTAAATATAACAAGTTAGAGTTGTTTTAATTATGCAGTGCATGAAGTAGTAGTAATAGATTTTATAGTTGAAAATACCTAACATACATTCCTAGCATAAATCCTCCCAGGGAGCAAGTAGTCCACATCCATATATAGAGAAATAAGCAGCTAGCAAGTATCTAAAAATAACAATTCTATGGGCGCCAACAAACTGACACGAACCCACCTACAGAATAGTAAGTCTTAACCAGTAACTAAATAAACCACAGTCTACCTCGTTGATATGAGGTAACAACAACGGCTAGCACTGCCGCTTAGAAACTCCAAAACTAGCTCTGATATCTACTACTGCTCTGAACCCGAGGCATTCCAAAGACAGAACACCTCAGCAAGAAGGTACAAATGGTGATAGAAAAATTAATAAGCCAAAATAAACGAAGGTCAAAAGGTGTTGGATACATTGGAAAATGTGTACCAGATTTGAAGAAGCCTCACCCTACTCAATGATATACATCAAGGTGTATTTGATGTGTTTTGAGTTTATATGTGCAGGTTAAGTAATTGCAGGAAATGCAGAAAAATTTCTATGTCCAAGTGTCGACACCTAGAGAAGCAGTGTCGACACTTATGAAGGCTTGTGTCGACACTAGAGAAAAGCTGTGTCGACACTTGGAGTAAATTGTGTCGACACCAGGAAAGGCAGAGTCGACACCAAAAGAAATGTGTCAACACATACAGGCAGTGTCGACACACTGTGAAGAATTGTTGACATAAATTATGTCGACACTTAGAGGCAGTGTCGACACCCAGAGAAGCTTAGTCGACATCAAATGTGTCGACACTAGGAGGCTGTGTCGACACACTGAAGTATTTGTCAACATCAACTGTGTCGACACATAGGACTTGTGTCGACACACATCAAAGCTTAAATAATGTTAAAGTAAAAAAGTACATGTGTCGACACCAAGGAGATGTGTCGACACACAGCAGAATTCAACTAAGTGTTAAAGTAGAAGTATTTGTGTCGACACACAGAATCAGTGTCGACATATTCAATAGAAGGCTTGTGTCGACACACAGAATCAGTGTCGACACATTCTGAAGAAGCAGTGTCGAGAAGCTGTTACAACAATAAAAGAAGTTGTGTCAACAGCACCAAGGCATGTGTCGACACTTAGTCTACTTGTGTCGACACTTGGTCTAATTGTGTCGACACATAATGAAGATCAGTCTCGACACTTTCAGACAGAAACAGTGATTTGAAGAAGTGACTGGATGACTTGACAGCTCCCATTTCCAACCGGTCAACTACTACTGTCAGAACTGTCAGAAGGTTGTTAGAAACTGGTTTAGCCAGTTACCATGGAGGAAGACTATATAAAGGCTTTCTCCTTCAATAGAAAGTGAATGATCAATCATTGAAGAATACAGATGTTGGGTACATTGGTTTAAATGTACCTGATTTGAAGAAGCCTCACCCAACTCAATGATATACATCAAAATGTATTTGATGTGTTTTTGAGTTACTTGTGCAGGTTAAGTATTTGCAGGACTGAAGCAAAAATTTCTAAGTCCATGTGTCGACACCTAGAGGGAAAGTGTAGACACTTAAGAAGACTTGTGTCGACACCCAGGCAAGCAGTGTCGACACTTGGAGTCATTGTGTTGACACCTGGGATGCAGAGTCGAAACCAGACACAAAGTGTCAACACAAGGAGCTGTGTCGACACTCAATGAAGAAAGTACAGTAAAGCAGTGTCGACACTTAACAGCAGTGTCGACACCTAGAAGAACTGTGTCTACACCAGAAAGTGTCGACACTTGGAGCTGTGTCGACACTCAGCAAAAGTCAGCAGAGACTAAGTATAAGTGTCGACACCAAGAACAATGTGTCGACACTCAACAGAAGAGTCAACACTTGAAGTAAGTGTCGACACCCAGAACAATGTGTCGACACTCAATAGAAGAGTCAGCACTTGAAGTAAGTGTCGACACCAAGAACAATGTGTCGACACTCATCTAAAGACTCAACACTTGAAGAAAGTGTCGACACATGGAGCTGTGTCGACACTTAGCAAAGAACATAAAGATCAACAAAATATTCTAAGTACAAGTGTCGACACTATGGGAATGTGTCGACACTCAGCTGAAGTCTCAACAAGAAGAATGTGTCGACATAAGGAGCTGTGTCGACACTCATCAAGTATCAACATTGAAGACTATGTGTTGACACCAAGAAGCATTGTCGACACTTAACAGATTCAACACAAGAAGTTGTGTCGACACAAAGGAGATGTGTCGACACTTAGAAGAATTCAGCAAAAGATAGAAGATCAAGTACTTGTGTCGACACTCAATTTCAGTGTCGACACCTGAAGAAGAAACTGTGTCGAGACATAGAATCTACAACACAAGGAGTTGTGTCGACACCTTGTAGACTTGTGTCGACACTTACACAACTTGTGTCGACACTTGGTCTATAAGTGTCGACACTTAAAGACAGAAAGTCTCGACACTTTCAGACAGTTAGAGAACTTTCAAGAACTGACTGGATGACTTGACAGCTGCCGTTCCAGCCAGTCTACACCACCTGTAAGAGATGTCAGAATTCAGTTATGGACCGGTCCAGCCGGTTACCATGAAGAAGGCCTATAAATAGGCTCATACAGTCTACAGAAACTGTTGTTGAAGTCGTTCAAAAAAGTGGTTCACAGAGTTGTTCAAGTTATTGATCAAGTATCAAAACAAGAAGATCTAGCTGTCCAAGTGCAGATCTAAGAACTTGGAGAGAGAGGGCTCCATCCAAGAAATCAGCCATTGGAACTAGGCTGAGAAGAAGGGTTCAGATTCATTCTGAATTCTAAGTAGCAGAGGTCAAGGATCAACTGCAGAAGGACTCAATCTCATTGAGTTCTACTTTCAAGAAGCTTTGAAGAAAGCTAAGTCAGATTGAATCCAGCTGAGTTCTTCCAAGAACTCATCAAAAAACTCACAACTCCCCTCTCTAGTTTCTGAGTTGCTGAGTTATCATTTGTATAATCATTTTATCTTATAGGATCCTTTAGATCTGAGTGTTTTGTAAGCCTGTAATTATAAAGGCTGAGGGTAGGGCTTGAGAGCCTGAGTGTAGGAGATTGAAATCTCTGAGTGTAGGCCTTGGTGGCTGAGTGTAGGCCTTTGTGGCTGAGTGTAGGCCTTTGTGGCTGAGTGTAGGCTTTTTTGAAAAGCTGAGTTGTAGGGCTTTGGGCCTGAGGTGTAGGAACCAGTTTGGGTTCTGAGACAGTGGTGAAGTTTGGCCGAATCTAGTACACTGCTAGATAGGTGAAGGTGGAAAGTGGATGTACCCAAAGCTTGGGGAACCACTATAAAACTCTGTGTCTGCTGTGATTGTGATTTGCTGTGTATGCTGTGTGTTTGCTGTGATAAAATAGATAGAATTCTATGATATTAACTGATTACTGCCATTAAAGTCTAAAAAGAATTTGGTCACCTATTAACCCCCCCCCCCCCTCTAGGTGTTTAGGTACTATATCTTTCAAGTGGTATCAGAGCCAGGTTCCTCAAAAAGGACTAACAGTCTGAGGAGATCCTGATTGGCAGATTCAGTCTAAGTCATATTACAGATTCAAGAAAATCAAGAACCATGGGTTCCTCTGAGAATCACAAGGAATTGGGATCCATGAAATTACCTCTATGCAGGAAAGAGATATTTGGGATCTGGAAGGAAAGGGTAAGGTTGTTTATGGAAGCCTCAGACCCTAGGTTATACATCACAGCAAAGGAAGGGCTATATGTGCCCATGAAGATATCAGTTCTAGATACAAATCAGAGAACTCCAAAGGATTTCTCTGAAATGACAAAGGATGAGATTGTCCTAGCCACCATGGACAAAAGGGCACAAAATATTATAGTGAGTGCCATAGATGATGCAACTTTTCAGAATCTAATACACTGTAAGACAGCCAAAGAGATGTGGAATACTCTTATTGTGTATATGGAGGGTTCTGAAGAAGTTAGACAAGATAGAAAATCCTTGCTAAATCAAGAGTATGAAAGTTTTAGACAAGGAAAGGGTGATAGCATAACTGAGTGTTATAAGAAGTTCTACAGGATAGTGAATGAACTCATGTCTTATGGAAGAGAGTTCAGTAATTATGAAATAAATGACAAGTTCCTAAGGTCCCTAACTAAAGATTGGGACACCAAGATCTGTGCCATTAGAGAAATGGACTAAGTTGGGAGAAATTCCTCCACTTACACTGTTTGGCAAATTGTTGTCATATGAAATGCAGTTGACAGTGAGGAAAGAGGAGGAGAAATCAACAAGAAATGAATATAAGGAAAGAACTGTAGCTTTCAAGAGAAAAGCCCCCAGAAAGTACAGAGGTAAGTCACCAACTCCACCTCCAAAGGTTGATGAATCAGAGTCAGATGAGACTGTCAGCACAAAATCTGAAAGCAGTGAAAGTGATGAAGACTTTGCTGCCTTCACTAGACATTTTCAGAAATTCTTGAAGAAGAAACAGTGGAGGTCAAGGCCTTCTACTTCACAGGGAAAAGAAGACCAATATCAGAATAAAAAGGCTTCAAAGAAGGACAGGAAGAGGACTAAATCTAGCAAGGCAACTGTTTAAAAAATAGTGTGCTGTTGCTGCAATAGACAAGGCCATGTTGTTGCAGATTGTCCTGAAAAGAGAAAAGAGTCTAGTGATAAGAAGAAGACTCATTTTAAAGGCAAGAAAGAAAAGTCTTTTGTTGCCAAGAAGGAGAAGACTCTATCAGATATCTCTTCTTCAGAAACTGAGTATGATGCTGAGGCATACATAGGGTTGTTTGCTGAAGAAGAAGAAGAAGAATTCATGCAGATTATGGAGTCTATATATGAACAAGAAGACAGTCAATGCCAAGGGCTAATGGCTTTGACAGAGAGTGACAAAATCCTGCAGCAGCCAGGACCCAGTAAGGTACAAAGTTCAACTTTAAGTTCAGTTTCTTGTGCCAGTACAGAATCAGATTCGTCTTCATCAAGTGATGAAAGTGTATGTGAGTCTGAGGATGATATTCATCAGCTGATAGATGAATATAAAGTGTTGTTGCAAGCTTACAAGAAGAGCAAGTCCCTAGCCAAAAGTCAGGCAAAGGAAATTGCTGATCTCAAAGCTGCTGCAACAGATTCTGAGATGTTATTTGATCAAAAGCTTAATGAGATAGCCAGGCTGAAGCACATTACAGTAATTCAGATGGGGACTATCACCTTTAAGAATGATAAAATCAAGAGTCTGGAGATTAATCTTCAGAAGGAGAGAGAGCTTGTTGCTAGGTTTTCTAAACCTAAGTCAGTGTTACCCATAATTTATGAATTTGTTCATCATAAGGGTAAAGCTGGACTGGGCTTTACTAGACCTGCAAGGACTGAGCAGTCCAAGTCCAATCCAAGGGCAAAGCCCCAACATTCAACAAGTCTGCTGTAGATAAGACAGCAAAGACAGTACCTAAGCAAAGGTACAATAAGTTTGAATGTTGGTGCTGTGGCAAAGTTGGCCATTTTGCAATGGACTGTTGGCACAATGTTAGTGCCAAAGTGAGTTGCAAATTACCTGTTGGAAAGCCAATAGGTAGTTTTGTCAAGTTGCAAACTAACAAGTACCAAGGACCCAAGAATTTTTTGGGTTCTAAGGTTCATTAATCTGTTTTGCAGGTGAGTCCAAGTGGCCATACCCCAACATGGTACTTGGACAGTGGATGTTCCAGACATATGACTGGAACTAGAGGATTACTAAGGGACTACATTCCAATAAAAGATGGTCCAAAAGTAACCTTTGGTGGTTCTGAAAAAGGAATCATCAAAGGATTTGGTAACATTTCGAGCAACTTGGTTACCATTACTCAAGTGGCTTATGTTAAAGGGTTGAAACACAACCTAATAAGTATAAGTCAATTAAGTGATGTAGGGTATGACATCTCATTTGTTAAAAATGGTTGTCATATCAAGAGGTCAAGTGATCAAGAGATCATTTTGACAGGTTATAGGAAGAGGAATGTCTACTGCCTAGACATTATGATTGAGAACAATGGTTCTCCAGTGTGTCTTATAGCTGATGAGACAGTCTCTCATTGTGTCAAATGGCACAAGAGGCTAGCCCATCTTAACTACAAGACAATTAGCAAACTCTTTAGCAAAGAGTTAGTGAGGAATGGTCCTCAAGTTAAGTGTGTTAAAGATGGTGTGTGCTCAGCTTGTCAAAAGGGCAAGCAGACTAAATCCACCTTTAGAAGCATAGAAAACAAAGATGTTGTGAGGTGTTTATACCTCTTGCATATGGATCTCTTTGGTCCAATGCCAGTTCACAGCCTAGGTAGGAAGGTCTATACCTTTGTAGTTGTAGATGACTACTAAAGGTTTTCCTGGGTGTTCTTCTTAAGACAGAAATCTGAAACACCTAGTGTCTTCTATAGCTTTGTCAAGCAAATTCAGAATGAACTAAACAGTATAGTGGTCAAGATTAGAAGTGACCATGGTACTGAATTTCAGTCTGATAGCATGACAAAACTATGTGAAGACTTTGGGATATTTCAAGAATTCTCTTCACCTAGAACACCTCAGCAAAATGGCATTGCTGAGAGGAAGAATAGGACCTTGATAGAGGCTGGTAGGACCCTATTAAGTGATACATCACTACCAGAATATTTCTGGGCTGAAGCAGTTAACACTGCATACCATGTTATAAATAGGGTTACCATCACTAAAGGCCTCAATAAGACCCCCTATGAAGTTGTGAAAGGCAGGAAACCAAACCTATCCTACTTCAGGATTTTTGGTTGCAAATGCTTCATACTTAACAATGGAAAGTATTACTTGACTAAGTTTGCTGCCAAGTCCCAAGAGGGAATTTTTGTTGGGTACAGCAACAACAGTAAGGCTTATAGAGTCTACAACTTGACTACACAAGTTGTAGAAGAATCTGTACATGTAGTTTTTGATGAGACTAAACTTATTAATAATGAGTTGTCTAGAAGTTTATGCAGCCACACAGGTTTAACAAAGAAGATGGACAAGCTTACTATAGAAGAAATACCTGCTGTAAGAGAGCAAGTAGAAGACAGTGGCTGTTGTCCAGGGGGAGAACTACATGTACCAATTGCAGAAGAAGTACAAGGAGTACAGCATGATGGAGATGCTGAAGAGGTTCAATCAGAAGTTAGGATGCCTCCAGCCAACAGGCATCTTAGAGATCATCCAGTAGAGAAAATTATTAGAGATCCAAGACAAGGAGTACAAACCAGGAGCAGAAACATGAATGCAGCAATCTACTCCAGTTTTCTATCTCAAGTTGAACCTAAGAAGTTTGAAGAAGCAATACAAGATCCACAATGGACTGAAGCAATGCAAGAAGAGCTTAATCAGTTCAAGAGGTGCAAGGTCTGGGAACTTATTCCTAAACCTAAAGACCACAATATAATAGGAAACAAGTGGATCTACAGGAATAAGATGTATGAACAAGGGGTCATCATTAAGAATAAAGCAAGATTGGTTGCTAAAGGATATAGGCAAGAAGAAGGTATTGACTTTGATCAAACCTTTGCTCCAGTAGCCAGACTGGAAGCCATAAGGATGTTCTTGGCCTATGCAACCTATCAAAGATTCAAGGTTTACCAAATGAATGTCAAGTCAGCATTCCTGAATGGTAATCTTAAGGAAGAAGTCTATGTGGAACAGCCTTCAGGTTTTGTTGATCGAACTCTACCTCATCATGTCTATAGACTTAGGAAAGGTTTATATGGGTTAAAGCAAGCCCCTAGGGCTTGGTATGAAACCCTATCTAGTTTTCTCATTGAGAACAAGTTCTCAAGGGGGAAAATAGATAAGACTCTATTCCTTAGGGAATATAGAGGCAAAGTTATACTAGTCCAAATATATGTAGATGACATTATATTTGGGTCTACTGAAAGCAGCCTTTGCAAAAAGTTTGCAAAACTTATGTAAGGTCAATTTGAGATGAGTAGTATGGGAGAGCTGAAGTTTTTCTTGGGTCTCCAAGTTAAGTAGACTGAGAGTGGTTTATCCATTTGTCAGTCCAAGTTCACCCTAAAAATCATAAGGAAGTATGGTATGGATTCATCCAGTACCATGAAGACTCCTATGAGGTCAAGTATGTCTCTCAGCAAGGATGATACAGGGAAACCTGTAGATGAAACCTTGTATAGAGGGATAGTTGGCTCCCTATTATACTTGACTACTAGTAGACCAGATATCATGTATGCTACATGTGTCTGTGCAAGGTATCAAGCCTGCCCTAAAGAGTCTCATTTGACAGCAGTCAAAAGAATATTGAGATATCTAAAGGGCACTCCCTATCTAGGCCTCTAGTACCCTAGGAATGGAGATTTTGAATTAACAGGTTATTCAGATGCAGACTTTGCAGGATGCAAAGAAGATAGAAAAAACACTACTGGAACCTGTCAATTTCTAGGTGGGAGACTAATTTCATGGAGTAGCAAAAAGCAAACAAGTGTGGCTATCTCCATTGCAGAGTCAGAGTATGTGGCTGCAAGAAGTTGCTGTGCTCAACTTCTGTGGATACAACATCAGCTAGAGGACTATGGATTTCAGGTAAGTAGAACTCCACTCTTCTGTGATTCTACAAGTGCTATTTCAATAGCTAATAATCATGTATCTCATAGTAGAACAAAACATATTGAAATTAAATATCATTTTCTTAGGGAGCATGTAGAAAGAGAAGATATTTTATTAGAATATGTTAAAACTGATAATCAAGTAGCTGATATGTATACTAAGCCCCTAGAAGAAGCTAAGTTCAATAGATTTAAAATTGAACTTGGAATGATAAACTTAGAGTAAGTTTACAGAATTGAAATTGGCTAAGTAAAAAGGTGTCGACACATAGACAAGTCTATGTCGACACAGAAAAGTGGTGTCGACACTTCAGGAAATAGGTGTCGACACATCTAGGAAGTTGGTGTCGACACTTCAGAATATTAGTGTCGACACATGCCAAGTAGGTGTCGACACATCCAAAGTGGTGTCGACACTTAAGTTTTACTCAGAATTTTCTAAGTAAAGTCTCGACTATGTGTCGAGTTATGTGGTGTCGACACATAAACAAGTGTCGACACATAAAATGTGTTGACTAAACTTGTGTCGACACATATGTGTCGAGACATTATAAGTCAGTGTCGACACTTATTGCCAGTGTCGACACATTTTATGTTAGCTGTCCTGCCTGTTCATCTTCAAAATTAGACAGGTATAAATAGGATTTTGTCTTAGTTTGTCGACACGCTTTCAAAGTTTCGAGACCAAACTTCAGTGTCGACACCTCTCTTCTCTCAAGACAAATTCTACAAACCCTAATGGCGCCTAAGCTAGAGGAGAACGTCAACGAAGGATACGAGCTGATGCGCGGCGCTTTCAATGATGCTGATCAAGAAATCCAGTCTGTCGTAACCCTAGTTGCCGATTCAGGATTGGAATATCTTGTTTCTGAACCTACTAAGATATGGAAGAAAGAGGTACTTGAATTCCTCAATGGAGCCAAGATGGACGAAACTGGATTCAAAATCAAATCCAGGGTACTTGGTGAGAAGGTCAAGGTATCACCTAAGAGCTTGAGGACAATTCTACAGCTTCCAAGAACTAAAGATGAAGATGAAGTTACTGCATCAAAGACCCGAGAAGCTCTAACCTGGTGTGGACTAGATTCTAAGATGAAGATAGGATCTGTGTTTAACAGGAAAGGAATGAACAGTCAAGGTAAATTCCTTTCTGAAATTGTTGGAAAGGTCATTTTAAGCAAGCCAGGAGGGCATGACAGAGTGTCTGCCTATATGTTTGGACTAATGACAAGAATAATCTTCACTCTAAAAATGGACTGGTCTATGGTAGTTTTTGAGAAGATTAAAGAAAGCTTGAAGAAGCCCAACCTGGGCAGAATTTTAAGTCTATACCTACCTGGTACCATACCAGAGGTTATGCAACAAGCTGCTGGAAGTAAAATAAATCACATGAGAAAAATTGACAAAAGGTTGTTTTCTAGATGGGACAGGGTGTTGACTAAGGAAATGCCAACCCCTGAGAAGACAGTTACTGAGAAAGAAATTCCTCCAAAGAAGAAAAGGAAGACTGCTCCAGTGGCACAAGAGTCCACTAGCAGCTCAGACAGTGAAGAACAAGTTGTCTTCACTCCAGATGAAAATGAGGAAGAACCTGCAGTGAAGTCTCCTGCTCCACAAGATGATGCTGAGATCCAGGGGGAGCTACCTCAAGCTAGCCCCATCCACAAGGATCAAAGCCAGGGGGAGCTTCCAGTTGTAAATGAACTCACTACACTGGAAAGTGAACAAGCAACCACCATTATACTAGAGGTAATCACTGAACTAAACACTTTAGATTTTTCTATGGAAGATACTGATTTGTCTGATGATCATCAGCAAACTCAGCTGAATAGTCAAGTTCCAGATGCTGTTATAGAAGACACATCTGTTGTACTAGAAGTGGTTCCTGATTCTGTGGTTGAAGAGCCTAGAATTACTCCAGCTCCTTCACCACAAGAGTACACTATGGAGGATTTATTTTTAAATCTAGACCAACAAGATTTTGACATGGACAAGGCTGCTGCTGAAAGAGAGAATGCTGATGTTGAGGGGGAGCAAGTGCAGATTCTGGAAGAGCCTATAAGGCAAGAAACTGAGAAAGCTCCAGATGTGCAACCTGAGAGGCCTCCAAGCCCTAAGGAGAGGGTTGACATAGCCAGCTCCTCAAAATCTGACGATGAGGAGGCTACAAGGGCTAAGCAAAAGAAACTTTATGTATTCAAGAGAAGAAGCCAAAGTTATAAGAAGGCTCTACAATCTATTGCACCACAGCCTATAGTTCAGCAAACACCAACAGTTGATTATAGTGCTTTAATGGTGGCAATGCAAATTAAACTGGATGAGCACAGGCAGGCAATAGAGAAGTATGTGGATGAAGGGCAGAAATCATTACAATTTGATCTAGCCCAGGACATAAAATCTATAAGGTTTGAAATGAACCTTAACAAGAAAGAGATGACAGACTGCTTCCACAAAAGGGGGAATGCAGTGGTGTACTTGGCTACACACCAGGAAAAGATAAAAGCATAAGTAGATGACATAGCATTGAAGCAAGGGTATGTTCTTGAAAATCAGATAAGGATGAATGACAATCTTACTGCTTCCCATAATGCTATTGTCACAGAATTAAAGAACCAGGCTGCTGGACCTTCTACCTCTACTGCTGCTGTTAAAGCTGAATTTGACAAAGTATTCCAAGAAGAAATCACTGCTGTTAAGACTGCTATCCAAGCCTCCCAGAAGGCCATATCTGAACAACTTCAAAAGTTCAAACCTTTCTTTAAAGATGGAGTCAGATACTTGGATAATCAAATCAGATTTCAGAAGGATGATGTCAGAGATCACATGGCTAGAGAAGTCATAAAGGGGGAGAGAGTGTTAGTCAAGGCAAGCTCTGACCATGCTAAGTGGATATCAAATTCTATCAAAGCAAACTCTTGGATATCCTCCTCTGTGTGATGACAATGATGTTGCTGAATCTGGAATTAACCCTGCCTATCTTGGAGGTGAGCAACCAGAAGTAGCTCAAGTCATTTATCCTCCTCCAGATTTTGAAATGGTGCATGTTGATGTACAGACCATGTACAGCCCACCTGGGGGCAAGGACAATGTTATTATTGAAAAGGTTATTCAGCCTATTTCTAAAGCTATGCAAGAGGCAATGCAGAAAGAAGAAGAGACAAGATTGTCAAAGAAGAGGTTTAGGGAACAAGCTGAGCAAAGACCAGACTTTGAGCAGTGGAGCCCTACCTCTAGAAACATTATATTGTCTGCCTGGAAAGCTGCCAAAGATAACATTCAAGACAGGAACAAATGGTTTTCTGAAACTGAATGGAGAAAACATGAAACCAGACAGGAGGCAATAGTTCAATATAGAAGGAAGGCAAAGATGAGAAAGCTACCTCCTACTGCCAGGAGCCTAGCAAGTACTTTCCTAAGCCATACCATTATTTTGAAAGACAAAAGATCAAAGCAGAAGAGCTTAAGAAGAAAGATTTGAAAGGCAAGAAGCCTGCTGATGCTGAAGTTGCTGATGCTCCTGTCCAAGCTAAAGTTCATGCTGGCAAAGGAATAGTGATTAAGGAGCCAGAACTGAAATAGATTTAGAATTTTCTTGAAGTTTACTTTGTAATTTTCTTGATGTAAAACATTTTGTGAACTTCTGAAAATGTATAAGACAGATATTAGAACAATATGTTATATGATTAATCTATTTCATGTTTGTTCTGTGATGATGTCTATGTCTATTTCATATTTGTTCTGTGATGATGAATTTGTATACATGTGAAATTGATACATGTTTATGTTTACCCTGCTGTATATTATCCTGCCTTACATCATTTTGTAATTTTAATTATGAATGGTGTATATCATTGACTAAGGGTTATGACTTCTCCAAATAGGGGGAGATTGTTGGGTACATTGGTTTAAATGTACCTGATTTGAAGAAGCCTCACCCAACTCAATGATATACATCAAAATGTATTTGATGTGTTTTTGAGTTACTTGTGCAGGTTAAGTATTTGCAGGACTGAAGCAAAAATTTCTAAGTCCATGTGTCGATACCCAGAGGGAAAGTGTCGACACTTAAGAAGACTTGTGTCGACACCCAGGCAAGCAGTGTCGACACTTGGAGTCATTGTGTCGACACCTGGAATGCAGAGTCGACACCAGACACAAAGTGTCGACACAAGGAGCTGTGTCGACACTCAATGAAGAAAGTACAGTAAAGCAGTGTCGACACTTAACAGCAGTGTCGACACCTAGAAGAACTGTGTCTACACCAGAAAGTGTCGACACTTGGAGCTGTGTCGACACTCAGCAAAAGTCAGCAGAGACTAAGTATAAGTGTCGACACCAAGAATAATGTGTCGACACTCAACAAAAGAGTCAACACTTGAAGTAAGTGTCGACACCTAGAACAATGTGTCGACACTCAACAGAAGAGTCAGCACTTGAAGTAAGTGTCGACACCAAGAACAATGTGTCGACACTCAGCTAAAGACTCAACACTTGTAGAAAGTGTCGACACATGGAGCTGTGTCGACACTTAGCAAAGAACAGAAAGATCAACAAAATATTCTAAGTACAAGTGTTGACACTATGGGAATGTGTCGACACTCAGCTGAAGTCTCAACAAGAAGAATGTGTCGACACAAGGAGCTGTGTTGACACTCATCAAGTATCAACATTAAAGACTATGTGTCAACACCAAGAAGCAGTGTCGACACTTAACAGATTCAACACAAGAAGTTGTGTCGACACAAAGGAGATGTGTCGACACTTAGAAGAATTCAGCAAAAGATAGAAGATCAAGTACTTGTGTCGACACTCAATTTCAGTGTCGACACCTGAAGAAGAAACTGTGTCGAGACATAGAATCTACAACACAAAGAGTTGTGTCGACACCTTGTAGACTTGTGTCGACACTTACACAACTTGTGTCGACACTTGGTCTATAAGTGTCGACACTTAAAGACAGAAAGTCTCGACACTTTCAGACAGTTAGAGAACTTTCAAGAACTGACTGGATGACTTGACAGCTGCCGTTCCAGCCGGTCTACAGCACCTGTCAGAGAAGTCAGAATTCAGTTATGGACCGGTCCAGCCGGTTACCATGAAGAAGGCCTATAAATAGGCTCATACAGTCTACAGAAACTGTTGTTGAAGTAGTTCAAAAAAGTGGTTCACAGAGTTGTTCAAGTTATTGATCAAGTATCAAAACAAGAAGATCTAGCTGTCCAAGTGCAGATCTAAGAAGTTGGAGAGAGAGGGCTCCATCCAAGAAATCTGCCATTGGAATTAAGCTGAGAAGATGGGTTCAGATTCATTCTGAATTCTAAGTAGCAGAGGTCAAGGATCAACTGCAGAAGGAGTCAATCTCATTGAGTTCTACTTTCAAGAAGCTTTGAAGAAAGCTAAGTCAGATTGAATCCAGCTGAGTTCTTCTAAGAACTCATCAAGAAACTCACAACTCCCCTCTCTTGTTTCTGAGTTGCTGAGTTATCATTTGTATAATCATTTTATCTTGTAGAATCCTTTAGATCTGAGTGTTTTGTAAGCCTGTAATTATAAAGGCTGAGGGTAGGGCTTGAGAGCCAGAGTGTAGGAGATTGAAATCTCTGAGTGTAGGCCTTGGTGGCTGAGTGTAGGCCTTTGTAGCTGAGTGTAGGCCTTTGTGGCTGAGTGTAGGCTTTGTTGAAAAGCTGAGTTGTAGGGCTTTGGGCCTGAGGTGTAGGAACCAGTTTGGGTTCTGAGACAGTGGTGAAGTTTGGCCGAATCTAGTACACTGCTAGATAGGCGAAGGGGGAAAGTGGATGTACCCAAAGCTTGGGGAACCACTATAAAACTCTGTGTTTGCTGTGATTGTGATTTGCTGTGTATGCTGTGTGTTTGCTATGATAAAATAGTTAGAATTCTGTGATATTAACTGATTGCTGCCATTAAAGTCTAAAAAGAATTTGGTCACCTATTCACCCCCCCCCCCCCCTCTAGGTGTTTAGGTACTATATCTTTCAACAGATTCTGAGTAATATAGTTAGAAGTAATTATATAGAAGATTTTCGACTGAAGATCAAGAAGAAGTTGGAGAGTGAGAGCTCCATCTAAGAAGAGTAGTGGCTCAACCAGGCTGCTAAGAAAGATTCATATTAAAATCTGAATCTCAAGACAGAAGCTGATTGAAGATCAACTTCACAGAAGATTCAATCCTACTGAGTTCAGATTCAATAAGCTTTGAATAAAGCTAAGGGAGGTTGATCTCTGCCATCAAATTCTTCCAAGAACAGTTCAAGAAGCCATCCATCCCTTCTCTCTCTTTCAGGGTGATGGTTATATACTTTGTTTAATCAAAATTCTGTAAGATCTATTATAGATCTGAGTGGTAAGCCTATTTTATAAAGGCTGAGTTTATGAGATATAAATCTCTGAGTGTAGGTCTTGTTGAAGACTGAGTGGTAGGGCTTTGTGCCTGAGTTGTAGCAGACTGTGTCCTCTAGGTGTAGGCCTTGGTGATGTCTGAGGTAGGGCTGATAGCCTGAGTTGTAGGAGTGGGGACACTCTGAGTTGTAGGAACCTGTTTGGGGTTCTGAGCTGTAAGATCTGAGGATCTGAGGAGAAGTGCAGAAGTTAGGCCGAATCTAGTACACTACTAGATAGGCAAAGGGGGAAAGTGGATGTACCCAGACCTTGGGGAACCACTATAAACACTGTGTGCACTCTGTGAATGTTTGTTTCTGTGATTGCTGTGCTGATAGTTGTAGAATTTGCAATTGCTGTTTAAATTTCAGAACAGATTGTCCGCCTTTAAAGCAAAAGAAAAATTACACCTATTCACCCCCCCCCCCTCTAGGTGTTTAGGCACTAATTCTTTCAAGTGGTATCAGAGGGAGGTTCCTCAAAGAAGGAATTAACAGTCAGAGTGAGATCCTTAAGGCAGATTTAAGAATCAAGAAAGAATCAAGAAAATGGGTTCAGGTGAAAATCACAAGGAACTAGGTTCAATGAAACTACCAATATGCAGAAAGGAAATCTTTGGTATCTCGAAAGAAAGGGTCAGGCTGTTTATGGAGGCTTCTGATCCAAGGATTTACATCACTGTGAAGGAAGGCCCATATGTGCCAATGAAGATATCCATTCTGGATGCAAATCAAAAAACTCCCAAGGACTTTTCTGAAATGACTAAAGATGAAATCATCCTGGCCACTATGGAC
The DNA here is from genome assembly GCA_039583875.1 of Platanthera guangdongensis. Classification (NCBI taxonomy): domain Eukaryota; kingdom Viridiplantae; phylum Streptophyta; class Magnoliopsida; order Asparagales; family Orchidaceae; genus Platanthera; species Platanthera guangdongensis. The sequence continues at coordinate 125,411,167 of CM077164.1, forward strand.
AAGAGAGCCCAAAATATAATTGTTAGTGACATTGATGATTCAACATTTCAGAACTTAATTCATTGTAAAACCTCTAAAGAAATGTGGGACACATTAATAGTATATATGGAGGGATCAGAGGAAGTAAGACAAGATAGAAAGTCAATGTTAAATCAGGAATATGAAAGCTTCAGACAAGGAAAGTCTGATAGCATTACAGAATGTTACAAGAAGTTTTATAGGATAGTTAATGAGTTGATGTCCTATGGAAGAGACTTTATTAACTATGAGCTGAATGACAAGTTCTTAAGATCCCTAACTAAGGACTAGGACACCAAGATTTGTGCCATTAGGGAAGTGGCCAAACTTGCTGATATACCTCCTCCAACTTTATTTGGAAAACTGCTATCTTATGAGATGCAGTTAATGGCTAGAAAGGAGGAAGAGAAGAACACTAGAGTGGAGCACAAGGAAAAGTCTGTGGCCTTCAAGACTGAAACCACTAAGAAGTATAGAAGCAAGTCTCCATCTCCACCTAAAATAATTATTGAGGCTGTCATAGATAATTCAGATAGCAAGAGTTCTGATAGCAGTGAAAGTGATGAAGACTTTGTTGCTTTTACTAGGCACTTTCAAAGATTTCTAAAGAAGAGGCAGTGGAGGTGTAAGCCTTCCACTTCTAAGCCAAAAGATGACTACTATCAGAAGAGAAAGTCATCTAGGAAAGACAGGAGCAAGTCTAAGCCAAACAAGTCTACAACATCAAATATTGTTTGTTACTGTTATAACAGGCCTGGACATGTAGTGGCTGAATGTCCAGATAAAAGAAAAGAGACTGCAGATAAGAAGAAGAGTCAACACCAAAGTAAGAAGGAGAAATCCTTTGTTGCTAAGAATGAGAAGACCTTGTCAGATCAGTCATCTTCAGAGTCAGAATCTGAAGCTGAGGCTTACATTGATCTATTTGCTGCAGATGAAGAAGAAGAGTTTCTCCAGGTGCTTAACTCTATATATGAACAAGAAGACCATCAGTGCAAGAGACTGATGGTTGTATCAGAAGAGAACAAATGCCAGGATCAGCCTGGTCCCAGTAAGGTGCAATGTCTTTCAGATTGCAGTACTGAGTCAGAGTCAGCAACATCTGCATCAAGTGATGTAGATGGGTTTGAGTCTGAAGGTGATATTCATCAGTTTATAGATGAATATAGAGATTTATTGCAGGCACTTAAGAAGAGCAAAAATCTGGTCAAATCACTGACTAAGGAAATTGCTGACCTTAAGATGGCTGCATTAGATTCAGAGAAGTTGCTAGATCAAAAACTGAATGAGATTACCAGATTGAAAAACATAACTGTTATTCAAATGGGCACAATCACATTCAAGAATGATCAGATTAGAAATCTGGAGGTTAGACTTCAGAAAGAGAAAGAGATAGTGGCTAGCTTTTCTAAACCTAAATCTGTTTTACCATTGATTGATGAGTTTGTACCTCAAAAGGGTAAGGCTGGATTAGGGTTTAAAAAACCTGCCTGGACTGCTAGGTCCAAATCTAATGGCAAAGCTCCAGCACAAAACAAGAATCCTGCTGTAGATAATTCAGCTAGGGTTATACCTAAACAAAGGTACAACAAGTTTGAATGCTAGTGTTGTGGCAAGGTAGGCCACTTTGCCATATATTGTTGGCACAATTCTTGTGTCAAGGAGAATAATAGTCTGCCTGTGAGAAGACTGAAAGAAATTGTACCTAATCACCTAGAGGAGGGGGGGTGAATAGGTGACTAAATCTTTTTAAACTTTTTAGGCAGATTGCAGATTATATCACAGAGTTATAACTAATTCTTCACAGCAATCAATCAGCAATCACAGAATAAACATGCACACAGTGAACACACAGATTTATAGTGGTTCCCCAAGGTTTGGGTACATCCACTTTCCCCCTTCGCCTATCTAGTAGTGTACTATATCCGGCCAAACTCCTCCACTATCTCAGATCCTCAGATCTTACACTCAGAACCCCAAAATAGGTTCCTACAGCTCAGGCCCAAGTCCCTACAACTCAGTCTTCTTCAAAGACCTACACTCAGCCACAAGGCCTACACTCAGTCACAAGGCCTACACTCAGCCACAATGCCTACACTCAGTCACAACAGGCCTACACTCAGAGAAACAGATCTCCTACACTCAGACACACAGGCCCTACCACTCAGCCTTTATAATTGCAGGCTTACAACTCAGATCCCTAAGGATCCTACAGGAAATTTAAAATACAAAGTGTGTATACCTACAACTCTTAATAGAGAGATGAGTTGATAGGTTCTTGATGAGTTCTTGAAAGAACTCCGCTGAGATCAATCTCACTTGGCTTTCTTCAAAGCTTCTTGAATGTAGAACACAATAGGATTGATTCTCTGCAGCTGATCTTCAATCACTGCAACTTAAGATTCAGAACTAGGTCTGAACCCTTCTTCACAGCCTGGTTCCAACGGCTGTCTTCTTGGATGAAGCTCTCTCTCTTCAACTTCTTAGATCTTCACTTGATTCTTCAATGAATAGCTAGATCTTCTTCTCTCTTTCAATCTCTTGATCTTGTGTGTAAATCTGTGTTAAAAATCTTCTCTTTATGTTGACAGTATAAGCCTATTTATAGGCCTTCTTCATGGTGACCGGCTGATCCGATTCCTAATAGCTTTCTGACATCTCTGACAGATGCAGTAGACCGGCTGGAATGGCAGCTGTCAAGTCATCCAGTCACTTCTTGAAATTTTTGTAATTGTCTGAAAGTGTCGAGACAATCTGTCTTTAAGTGTCGACACTTATAGACTAAGTGTCGACACAAGTTGACTAAGTGTCGACACTAGCCTTCAAGGTGTTGACACAACTCCTTGTGTTGTAGAATTCAGTTCTCTACACAGCTTCTTCAATATATGTCGACACTGATATTGAGTGTCGACACAACTCCTTGTTCTTCAGTACTTTGTTGAATTCTTGTAAGTGTCGACACAACTCCTTTGTGTCGACACATCTTCTTGTGTTGATACTTGCTGTGTGTCGACACATATTCTTAGTGTCGACACCTGCCTTCTATGTTGATACTTCCTAAGTGTCGACACAGCTCCTTGTGTCGACACATTCTTCTTCTGTTGAGACTCTGGCTGAGTGTCGACACATATTCTTTGTGTCGACACTTGTACTTAGAATTTTTGTTGAACTTTGCTGAGTGTCGACACTTTCTTCATGTATTGAGTCTTCTGCTGAGTGTCGACACATTCTTTCTTGTGTCGACACTTTCTTCAAGTGCTGAGTCTTCTGCTGTGTGTCGACACATTCTACATTATGTCGACACTTATTCTTAGACTCTGCTGAAATTTGCTGAGTGTCGACACAGCCTCCAAGTGTCGACACTTTCTAATGTAGACACAGTTCCTCTGGGTGTCGACACTGCTTCTAAGTGTCGACACAACCTTACTGGACTTCTCTTCATTGAGTGTCGACACAGCCTTCATGTGTCGACACTTTCTGTCTGGTGTCGACTCTGCATCCCTGGTGTAGACACAATTACTCCAAGTGTCGACACTACTTGCCTGGGTGTCGACACAAGTCTTCTTAAGTGTCGACACTTTCCTTCTGGGTGTCGACACATGGACTTAGAAACTTTTCATCTTTCCCTGTAAATACTTAACCTGCACAAGGCAACTCAAAATACATCAAATACATTTTGATGTATATCATTGAGTAGGGTGAGGCTTCTTCAAATCAGGTACATTTAAACCAATGTACCCAACAATCTCCCCCTATTTGGAGAAGTCATAACCCTTAGTCAATGATATACACCATACATAATAAAATTACAGTATTATGAAAAACAGGATTATGCAATCATGGAAAGTACATTAACATGTATTAAACAAAACATGTACACACATATATCTCAGAACAATTATGTAATAGATTTTTCACACAACACATTGTTCTAACAACTTTGTTATATACATTATACAAAAGTTTACAGAATGTTTAAAATCAAAAGATTACAGCTGTAAACTAAAGATAATTCTAATCTATTTTTGCTCATCCTCCTTGATAACTATGCCTTTGTCAGACTGTATCTTTGCTTGCACAGGGGCTTCAACATCTTCAGCAGCAGCAGGCTTCTTGCCTTTAAGATCCTTTTTCTTTAGCTCTTCAGCTTTGATCTTTTGCCACTCAAAGTAATGATAAGTCTTGGGAAAGTACTTGCTAGGCTCCTGGGCAGTAGGAGGTAGCTTTCCCATCTTAGCCTTTCTCCTGTATTACACAATGGCTTCTTGCCTAGTCTCATGCTTTCTCCACTCTAGTTCAGAAAACCACTTGTTTCTATCTTGAATATTGTCTTTGGCAGCCTTCCATGCAGTTAAGATAATATTCCTGGAGGTGGCGCTCCACTGTTCAAAATCAGGCCTTTGTTCAGCTTGCTCTCTGAACCTCTTCTTAGACAATCTGGCTTCTTGTTCTTTCAATATAGCTTCTTGTATAGCCTCAGATACTGGCTGAACCACTTTCTCTATGATCACATTGTGCTTTCCCTCAGGTGGGCTATACATGGACTGTATATCTGCTTGTACCATATCAAAGTCTGGTGGAGGATAGATCACCTAAGCTACTTCAGCTTGCTCACCTCCAAGATAGGCAGGATTAATCCCAGACTCTGCTACATTATCATCATCACATAAAGGAGGATAACCAAGAGTGGCTCTGATAGAATTAGGAATCCACTTTGCATGATCAGAGCTGGCTTTGACTAACACCCTCTCCCCCTTTATGACTTCTCTTTCCATGTGATCTCTTAGATCATCCTTTTGAAATCTTATTTGGGCATCCAAGTAGTTTACTCCATCTTTAAAGAAAGGTTTCAACCTTTGGAGTTTTTCAGTTATCAACTTCTGAGAGTTGTCAATAGCAGAAGTAACAGCAGTTATGCCTTCTTGTAAAGCTTTATCAAACTCTGCCTTAGCAGTAGCATTAGCTGTAGTCTGTCCAGCAGCTATATTCTTCATCTCTGTGACAATTGCATTGTGAGAAGCAGTCAAATTGTCATTCATCCTGAGCTGATTCTCCAGAACATATCCTTAATTCAGTGTAATGGCATCCACTTGAGCTTTGATTTTCTCTGGATGTGTAGCTAAGTACACCACTACACTCCCTCCCTTGTGGAAGCAGTCAGTCATCTCCTTCTTATTCAGATTCATCTCAATTCTGATAGACTTAATATCTTGGGCAAGATCAAACTGTAGAGATTTTTGCCCTTCATCCACATACTTCTCTATGGCTTGCCTTTGCCCATCAAGCTTTATCTGCATAGCAACCATCAGAGAACTATAATCTACAGATGGTGCTGGCTGTGATATAGGCTGTGGTGCAATGGTTTGCAGAGCTTTATTATAAGTTTGGCTTCTTCTCTTAAATACTTGGAATTTCCTCGTCTTTGCTCTTGTAGCCTCCTCGTATTCAGAAGCTGATGTGCTAGCTATTTCTACCCTCTCCTTAGGGCTTGGAGGCAAATTCTTCCTAGGTAATTCCTCAGTAGTCTTAGGCTGTTCTGTCTCTTTGCTTGCAGTTTCTTCTAGAACTTCCACTTGCTCCCCCTCAACTTGGGCCTTCTCCCCCTCAGCAGCAACACTTTCCTTCTCAAAGTCTGTTTGAAGAAGATCAGGGAAAAGTTCTTCCAAAGTAAATTCTTGTGGAGGATGGGGTGGAGAAACTCGAATCTCATCAACCACTTGAATAGATTCCACTTGATCTGCAATAGATGTGTCCTCCATGACAACATCTTGGGGTTGGCTAAGTGTTTGAGGTTGCTGATTATCATGAGGTATTGAATCAGACAAAACATCATCTTCAATAGGGAAATTTAATTTATTAATGTCAGTGATTACCTCAAGTATGGTATGGGTAGCTCTTTCACTTTCAAGAGGAGTTGGCTCTTCAACCAATAGAGACTCCCCCTGGATAGAATCCTGGTGAAGATGGCTAGCCTATGGTAACTCCCCCTGCCTCTCTGCAGCTACTTGTCTATCTGGAGACTTTCCAACAGTTCCAGTTTCTTGTTCATCATCTGGTGTAAAGACAACATGCTCTTCAGAGCTACTAGATGATTCTTGAGTCACTGGGACTGACTTCTTCTTCTTCTTTAGGGGTGTTTCCTTCTCAGGAGTGGGCATCTCCTTGGTCAAAACTCTATCCCATCTTGAGAAGATTCTCATGTCCATTCTTCTCATGTGGTTGATTTTAGATCCAACAGCTTGACTCATAACCTCTGGTATACTACCAGAAAGGTATAGACTTAGTATCCTACCCAAATTGGGTTTCTTCAGGCTCTCCTTGATCTTCTCAAATACTACTACAGACCAATCAGTTTGCAGTGAGAAGATAATCCTTGTCATGATACTGAACATATGTGCTGAAACTCTATCATGCCCTCCAGGCTTACTCAAGATCACCTTGCCAACAATTTTTGAGAGAAATTTGCCTTGGTTGTTCATCCCCTTTCTATTGAACACTGATCCAATTTTCCGGTTGGAATCCAAACCACACCAAGTTAATGCTTCCCTAGTTTTAGATGTAGAAACATTCTCTTCTTCCTTAATCCTTGGTAACTGAAGTACCTTTCTCAAACTCTTAGGTGATACCTTCACCTTTTCTCCATGAACCCTTGACCTTATCTTGAATCCAGAGTCGTCTAGGGTTGCTCCATTCAGAAATTCTAGAACTTCTTTCTTCAAGATTTTGGTTGGATCTGAAACAAGAAAGTCTAACCTTGAGTTTGCAACTAGGGTTACCACATCCTTGATCTCTGGATCTGCGTCATCAAACACGTATCGCACTAGTTCATAGCCTTCATTCATGTTCTCCTCGAGCATGGGTGCCATTAGGGTTTGAAGAATTTGAATTGAGAGAAGAGAGGTGTCGACACACAAGTTTGGTCTCGAAACTTTAGTGAGCGTGTCGACAGACAATGGCGAAATCCTATTTATACCTTTCTAGGATTGAAGATGAAAGGGCGCGTCAACAAACTTAAATTGTGTCGACACTGTTGAAAAGTGTCGACACAGACTTATAATGTCTTGACAACTATGTGTCGACATAAGTATAGTCGACGGAAAATATGTGTCGACACTTATTTATGTGTCGACACCACTTAACTCGACACTTAGTCGAGACTTTACTTGGTTAATTCTGTGTAAATTCTAAGTGTCGACACCACCTTGGTTGTGTCGACACCGACCCTGTATGTGTCGACACTAATTTTCTGAAGTGTCGACACCAACTTCCTAGATGTGTCAACACCTTTTCTCTGAAGTGTCGACACCAATTCTCTGTCTCGACACAGACAACTCTGTGTGTCGACACTATTTTACTTAGCCATTTCTGTAAACTTATTCTAAATTTATCATACCTAATTAAATTTTAAACCTATTGAACTTGGTTTCTTCTAAAGGCTTAGTATACATGTCAGCTAGTTGATTATCTGTTTTAACATAATCTAGTGAAATATCTTCTTTTTCAACATGTTCCCTTAGAAAATGATATTTTATTTCAATGTGTTTAGTTCTACTATGGGAAACATGATTGTTTGCAATAGATATAGCACTTGTAGAATCACAAAATAGTGGTGTTCTACTTACCTGAATACCATAGTCTACTAGCTGATGTTGTATCCAAAGAAGTTGAGCACAACAACTTCCTGCAGCCACATATTCTGATTCTGCTGTGGAGATAGCCACACTTGTTTGTTTCTTGATACTCCAAGATATTAGTCTTCCTCCTAGGAACTGACAGGTTCCAGTTATACTTTTTCTATCTTCTTTGCACCCTGCAAAATCTGCATCTGAATAACCTGTCAGTTCAAAGTCTCCATTCCTAGGGTACCAAAGGCCTAGATAATGAGTGCCCTTTAGATATCTCAGTATCCTTTTGACTGCTGTCAAATGAGACTCTTTAGGGCATGCTTGGTACCTAGCACAGACACATGTAGCATACATGATATCAGGTCTACTTGCAGTTAAATATAGAAGGGAGCCAACTATCCCTCTATACAAAGTCTCATCTACAGGTTTCCCTGCATCATCTTTGCTAAGAGACATACTTGACCCCATAGGAGTTTTCATGGTACTAGATGAATCCATACCATACTTCCTTATCAGTTCTAGGGTGAACTTAGACTGGCATATGGATAAACCATTCTCAGTCTGTCTAACTTGGAGACCCAAGAAGAACTTAAGTTCCCCCATACTGCTCATCTCAAATTGTCCTTGCATTAGTTTTGCAAACTTTTTGCAAAGATTACTTTCAGTAGACCCAAATATTATGTCATCTACATAAATTTGGACTAATATTATCTTGCCTCTGGATTCCCTAAGGAATAGAGTCTTGTATATTTTCCCCCTTGTGAATTTATTCTCAATGAGGAAACTAGACAGGGTTTCATACCAAGCCCTAGGGGCTTGTTTTAACCCATATAAAGCCTTCCTAAGTCTATAGACATAATTAGGTTGAGTTGAATCAACAAAACCTGATGGTTGTTCCACATAGACCTCTTCCTTTAGATTACCATTCAGAAAGGCTGACTTAACATCCATTTGGTATACTTTAAATCCTTGATAGGTTCCATAGGCCAGGAACATCCTTATGGCTTCCAGTTTGGCTACTGGAGAAAAGGTTTGATCAAAGTCAATACCTTCTTCCTGCCTATATCCTTTAGCAACCAATCTTGCTTTGTTCTTTACAATTACTCCATGTTCATTCATTTTGTTCCTAAAGATCCACTTGGTCCCAATCATATTGTGGTCTTTTAGTTTAGGAACAAGCTCCCAGACTTTGCACCTTTTGAACTGATTCAGCTCTTCTTGCATTGCTTCAATCCAATGAGGGTCTAGGATGGCTTCTTCAAACTTCTTTGGCTCTACTTGGGATAGAAAACTGGAGTAGAGTGCTGCATTCAGATTTCTGCTCCTTGTTTGTACCCCTTGTCTTAGATTACCAATGATTTGATCTGCTGGATGATCTCTTAGATGTCTATTAGCTGGAGGCATCCTGGCTTCAGGTTGAACTCCATCAGCTTCTTCATCTTGCTGCACTCCTTGGTCTTCTTCTACATTAGGTACATGTAGTACTCCCCCTGGACAATAGCCACTATCATCTACATGCTGACTTGCAGTAGATCCTTCTTCAATAGTGAGCTTGTCCATCTTCTTAGTTATACCTGTGGAGCTGTAAATACTTTTAGACAACTCATTGTTAATAAGTCTAGCTTCATCAAATACTGCATGTATTGACTCTTCTACAACTTGAGTAGATAGGTTGTAGACTCTATAAGCCTTACTATTGTTGCTGTACCTAACAAAGATTCCCTCTTGGGATTTGGCAGCAAACTTGGTCAAGTAAGACTTTCCATTGTTAAGTATAAAGTATTTACAACCAAAGTTCCTGAAGTAGGAAAGGTTTGGTTTTCTGCCTTTCACAATCTCATAGGGGGTCTTATTGTGGCTCTTAGTAATGGTAGCCCTATTAATTACATGGCATACAGTATTAACTACCTCAGCCCAAAAATATTCTGGGAGAGATGTGTCACTTAATAGGGTTCTACCAACCTCAATCAAGGTTTTATTTTTCCTCTCAGCAATGCCATTTTGCTGAGGTGTTCTTGGTGAAGAAAATTCATGAAATATCCCAAATTCTTCACATAGTTTTGTCATACTATCAGACTGAAATTCAGTACCATGGTCACTTCTTATCTTGACCACTGTACTATCTAGTTCATTCTGAATTTGTTTGACAAAGCTATAGAGATACTAGGTGTTTCAGATTTCTGTCTAAGGAAGAACACCCAGGAAAACCTTGAGTAGTCATCTACAACCACAAAGATATAGACCTTCCTACCTAGGCTGTGAACTGGCATAGGACCAAAGATATCCATATGCAAGAGGTATAAACACCTCACCGCTTCTTTGTTTTCAATGCTATTAAAGGTGGATCTAGTCTGCTTGCTCTTTTGACAAGCTGAGCATATTCCATCTTTAATACACTTAACTTGAGGACCATTCCTCACTAACTCTTTGCTAAAGAGTTGGCCAATTGTCTTGTAGTTGAGATGGGCTAGCTTCTTGTTCCATTTGACACAATGAGAGACTTTCTCATCAGCTACAAGACACACTAGAGAAGCATTATTCTCACACATAATGTCTAAACAATAGACATTTCTTTTTCTGTAACCAGTCAAAATGATCTCTTGATCATTTGATCTCCTGATATGACAACCATCTTTGACAAATGAGATGTCATATCCTAAATCACTCAATTGACTTATACTAATAAGGTTATGTTTCAAACCTTTAACATAAGCCACTTGAGTAATTGTAATATGGGTGCTAGAAATGTTACCAAAACCCTTGATGATTCCTTTTTCAGAACCACCAAAGGTGACTTTAGGACCATCCTTGATAGGTGTGTAGTCCTTTAGCAATCCCCTAGTTCCAGTCATGTGCCTGGAACATCCACTGTCCAAGTACCATATTGGGGCATGGCCACTTGGACTCACCTGCAAAACAGATTAGTTGACCTTAGAACCCAAAGAATTCTTGGGTCCTTGGTGCTGGTTAGTTTGCCTCTTAACAAAGCTACCTGTAGATCTTCCAACAGGCAGTTTGCTACTCACTTTGGCACTTGAATTGTGCCAACAGTCCATGGCAAAGTGGCCTACCTTGCCACAGCACCAGCACTCAAATCTATTGTACCTTTGCTTAGGTACATCCCTTGCTGTCTTATCTATAGCTGGCTTGTTGAGAGATGGGGCTTTGCCCTTAGACTTGGACTTTACAGTCCTAGCAGGTTTGGTAAATCCTAATCCAGTTTTACCCTTGTGAGGTATAAACTCATCAATCAAAGGTAGAACAGACTTAGGTTTAGAAAACCTTGCAACTATATCTCTCTCCTTCTGAAGACTAATCTCCAGACTTCTTATTTGATCATTCTTGAAAGTTATAGTTCCCATCTGAATAACAGTTATGTTTTTCAGTCTGGCTATTTCATTTAGCTTTTGATCAATCAGCTTCTCAAAATCAGTTGTAGCAATTTTAATATTAGCAATCTCCTTTGCCTGACTCTTGGCTAGGGACTTGCTCTTCTTAAAGGCTTGCAACAGAACTCTATATTCATCAATCAATTGATGAATATCTCCTTCAGATTCAGATCCACTAGCATCATTTGATGCTGATGTAACTGAATCTGTACTAGCACTAGAAATTGAACTTAAAGAACAATTTTGTACCTTACTAGGTCCAGGCTGCTCCTGGATTTTGTCACCTTCTGTTAAGGCCATCAGTCCTTTGCACTGGATGTCCTCTTGCTCATATATAAAGTTCATTATCTGGATGAACTCTTCTTCCTCTTCTTCAGCAAATAGTCTTATGTATGCTTCAGCCTCTGACTCAGTTTCTGAAGAAGATATGTCTGACAGGCTTTTGTCCTTCTTGGCAACAAAAGACCTTTCCTTCTTTCCCTTGAATTGAGTCTTTTTCTTATCATTAGACTCTTTCCTTTTCTCAGGACAGTCAGCAATAACATGTCCTTGTCTGTTACAGCAATAGCAAACAATTTTTGATAGAGTTACTTTGCTTGACTTGGTCTTTCTGTTGTCTTTCTTTCATGACTTCTTGTTCTGATAATAGTCATCTTTTCCCTGTGAAGTGGATGGCTTTGACCTCCACTGTTTCTTCTTTAGAAACTTCTGAAAGTGTCTTGTGAATGCTGCAAAGTCCTCATCACTTTCACTGCTTTCAGACTTTCTGCTTTTTGAATCATCTAACTCAGTCTCAGCCACTTTTGGAGGTGGAGATGGTGACTTACTTATGTATTTTCTGGTGGCTTCTGTCTTGAATGCCGCTACCCTTTCTTTATGCTCACTTCTTGTAGTCTTCTCCTCCTCCTTCCTTACCATCAACTGCATCTCATAGGATAGCAGTTTTCCAAACAATGTTGGAGGAGGAATATCTGCTAACTTTGTCATTTCTCTAATGGAACAGATCTTGGTGTCCCAATCCTTTGTTAGAGACCTCAAGAACTTATCATTTAGTTCATAATTACTGAATTCTCTTCCATTGGACATTATCTCATTGACAATCCTATAGAACTTCTTATAGTATTCTGTTATGCTATCAGATCTACCTTGCCTGAAACTTTCATATTCCTGGTTTAACAATGACTTTCTGTCATGTCTCACTTCTTCTGAACCCTCCATGTACACTATAAGAGTATCCCACATTTCCTTAGATGTCTTACAGTGTATCAAGTTCTGAAAGGTAGCATCATCTATGGAACTCACAATGATATTCTGAGCCCTCTTGTCCATTGTGGCTAGAATTATCTCATCTTTTGTCGTTTCTGAGAAGTCCTTAGGTTTTCTCTGATTTGCATCCAGGACTGAAACCTTCATAGACACATATGGCCCTTCTTTAACTATGATATATATTCTAGGGTCTGAGGCTTCCATAAATAGTCTCACCCTTTCTTTCCAGATGCCAAAAATCTCTTTTTTGCAAATGGGCAACTTCATGGATCCAAGTTTCTTATGATTCTCTGTTGAACCCATGTTTCTTGATTTTCTTGATTCTGCACTTTACTTATACTGAATCTGCCAACAGGATCTACTCAGACAGTTAAGTCCTTTTTGAGGAACCTGGCTTTGATACCACTTGAAAGAAATTGTACCTAATCACCTAGAGGGGAGGGGGTGAATAGGTGACTAAATCTTTTTAAACTTTTTAGGCAGATTGCAGATTATATCATAGAGTTATAACTAATTCTTCACAGGAATCAATCAGCAATCACAGAATAAACATGCACACAGTGAACATACAGATTTATAGTGGTTCCCCAAGGTTTGGGTACATCCACTTTCCCCCTTCGCCTATCTAGTAGTGTACTAGATTCGGCCAAACTCCTCCACTATCTCAGATCCTCAGATCTTAAACTCAGAACCCCAAAACAGGTTCCTATAGCTCAGGCCCAAGGCCCTACAACTCAGTCTTCTTCAAAGACCTACACTTAGCCACAAGGCCTACACTCAGCCACAAGGCCTACACTCAGCCACAAGGCCTACACTCAGCCACAATAGGCCTACACTTAGAGAAACAGATCTCCTACACTCAGGCACACAGGCCCTACCACTCAGCCTTTATAATTGCAGGCTTACAACTCAGACCCCTAAGGATCCTACAAGAAATTTAAAATACAAAGTGTGTATACCTACAACTCTGAATAGAGAGATGAGTTGATAGGTTCTTGATGAGTTCTTGAAAGAACTCTGCTGAGATCAATCTCACTTGGCTTTCTTCAAAGCTTCTTGAATGTAGAACACAATAAGATTGATTCTCTGCAGCTGATCTTCAATCACTGCAACTTAAGATTTAGAACTAGGTATGAACCCTTCTTCACAGCCTGGTTCCAACGGCTGTCTTCTTGGATGGAGCTCTCTCTCTCTCCAACTTCTTAGATATTCACTTGATTCTTCAATGAATAGCTAGATCTTCTTCTCTCTTTCAATCTCTTGATCTTGTGTGTAAATCTGTGTTAAAAATATTCTCTTTCTGTTGACAGTATAAGCCTATTTATAGGCCTTCTTCATGGTGACCGGCTGATCCGGTTCCTAACAGCTTTCTGACATCTCTGACAGATGCAGTAGACCGGCTGGAATGGCAGCTGTCAAGTCATCCAGTCACTTCTTGAAATTTTTGTAACTGTCTGAAAGTGTCGAGACAATCTGTCTTTAAGTGTCGACACTTATAGACTAAGTGTCGAAACAAGTTGACTAAGTGTCGACACCAGCCTTCAAGGTGTCGATACAACTCCTTGTGTTGTAGAATTCACTTCTCGACACAGCTTCTTCAATATGTGTCGACTCTGATATTGAGTGTCGACACAACTCCTTATTCTTCAGTACTTTGTTGAATTCTTGTAAGTGTCGACACAACTCCTTTGTGTCGACACATCTTCTTATGTTGATACTTGCTGTGTGTCGACACATATTCTTAGTGTCGACACCTGCCTTCTATGTTGATACTTCCTGAGTGTCGATACAGCTCCTTGTGTCGACACATTCTTCTTTTGTTGAGACTCTGGCTGAGTGTCGACACATCTTCTTTGTGTCGACACTTGTACTTAGAATTTTTGTTGAATTTTGCTGAGTGTCGACACAGCCTCCTAGTGTTGACACTTTCTTCATGTATTGAGTCTTCTGCTGAGTGACGACACATTCTTTCTTGTGTCGACACTTTCTTCAAGTGCTGAGTCTTCTGCTGTGTGTCGACACATTCTTCATTATGTCGACACTTATTCTTAGACTCTGCTGAAATTTGCTGAGTGTCGACACAGCGTCCAAGTGTCGACACTTTCTGATGTAGACACAGTTCCTCTGGGTGTCGACACTGCTTCTAAGTGTCGACACAGCCTTACTGGACTTCTCTTCATTGAGTGTCAACACAGCCTTCATGTGTCGACGCTTTCTGTCTGGTGTCGACTCTGCATCCCTGGTGTCGACACAATAACTCCAAGTGTCGACACTGCTTGCCTGGGTGTCGACACAAGTCTTCTTAAGTGTCGACACTTTCCTTCTGGGTGTCGACACATGGACTTAGAAACTTTTCATCTTTCCCTGTAAATACTTAACCTACACAAGGCAACTCAAAATACATCAAATACATTTTGATGTATATCATTGAGTTGGGTGAGGCTTCTTCAAATCAGGTACATTTAAACCAATGTACCCAACAAAGACCAACATGCAGATTTGTTAGATTTCAGGCTAACATGAACCAAGGACCCAAAACTCATTTGGGTTCTAAGGTTAACTAGTCTTTATTGCAGGTGAGTCCAAGTGGCCATGCCTCAATATGGTACTTGGACAGTGGATGTTCCAGGCACATGACTAGAATAAGGCGGTTGCTGAAGGACTACACACCTGTAACGGTCCAGGCCCATCCCATGGGAACCCGCTGGACCGCCGGCCTACCAGAGTCCAGACCCGGGCCCACTCCTGGTAGTCAGCCTATCACATTCAAGCCTGCAGGCCATGCACCACAACCTCTCTCTGGCCTGTTTATCAGCACGGTAGGTTGTTGCCACTAGGTCTCGAACCCAGGACCTTGATAAGAAAGCTTTCCACCACTCCCTCATCACCAACTGTGCTGCAGCTCAGTTGGTGATGAGGGAGTGGTGGAAAGCTTTCTTATCAAGGTCCTGGGTTCGAGACCTAGTGGAAACAACCTACCGTGCTGATAAACAGGCCGGAGAAGGGTTGGGATGCATGGCCTGCAGGCTTGAATGTGATAGGCTGACTACCAGGAGTGGGCCCGGGTCTGGACTCTGGTAGGCCGGCGGTCCAGCGGGTTCCCATGGGATGGGCCTGGACCGTTACAAAAAGTGAACTTTTTTGTAACGGTCTAGGCCCATCCCATGGGAACCCGCTGGCACCGCCAGCCTACCAGGGTCCAGACCCGGGCCCACCACTGGTAGTCAGCCTTTCACATTCAAGCCTGCAGGTCATGCACCCCAACCCCTCTCCGGCCTGTTTATCAGCGCGGTAGGTTGTTGCCACTAGGTCTCGAACCCAGGACCTTGATAAGAGTGGTGGAAAGCTCTCTTATCAAGGTCCTGGGTTCGAGACCTAGTGGAAACAACCTACTGCGCTGATAAACAGGCCGGAGAGGGGTTGGGGTGCATGGCCTGTAGGCTTGAATATGAAAGGCTGACTACTAGTGGAGGGCCTGGGTCTGGACCCTGGTAGGCCGGCGGTGCCAGCGAGTTCCCATGGGATGGGCCTGGACCGTTACAACACCTATCATGGATGGCCCTAAAGTAACCTTTGGTGTTTCAGAAAAAGGAATCATCAAAGGCTTTGGTAACATTTCTAGTAACCAAATTACTATCACTCAAGTGGCCTATGTGAAGGGTTTGAAACATAACCTCATTAGCATAAGTCAGCTAAGTGATTTAGGATATGACATCTCATTTGTCAAGAATGGTTGTCATATCAAAAGGTCAAGTGATCAAAAGATTATTTTGACAGGATATAGGAAGAGGAATGTTTATTGTCTTGACTTTGTGTGTGAGAACAATTTTTCTCCTATTTGTCTTATAGCTGATGAGAGAGTCTCACATTGTGTTAAATGGCACAAGAGGTTGGCTCATCTTAACTATAAGACTATTGGCCAACTCTTTAGCAAAGAGTTAGTGAGGAATGGTCCTCAGGTTAAGTGTATAAAGGATGGGATATGCTCAGCTTGTCAAAAAGTCAAGCAGACCAAATACACCTTTCATAGCCTTGAAAACAAGGATTCAGTGAGGTGTCTTTACCTCTTGCATATGGATCTTTTTGGTCCTATGCCAGTTCATAGTGTAGGTAGGAAGGTCTATACATTTGTGGTTGTAGATGACTATTCTAGATATTCCTGGGTGTTCTTTCTAAGACAAAAATCTGAAACTCCAACTGTTTTACATAGTTTTGTTAAACAAATTCAGAATGAGTTGAATAGTACAGTGGTCAAAATCAGAAGTGACCATGGTACTGAATTTCAGTCTGAAAGTATGACAAAACTGTGTGAAGAATTTGGGATTTTTCAGGAATTTTCCTCACCAAGAACACCACAACAAAATGGTATTGCTGAAAAGAAGAATAGAACATTGATAGAGGCTGGTAGAACCCTATTGTGTGACACTTCTCTCCCATAATATTTCTGGGCTGAGGCAGTAAATACTGCATGTCATGTGATCAATAGGGCTACTATCACCAAGTGCCACAAGAAGACTCCCTATGAGATTGTGAAGGGCAGAAAACCAAATTTATACTATTTCAGGATCTTTGGTTGCAAGTGCTATATACTTAAGAATGGCAAGTCTTATCTAACTAAGTTTGCTGCCAAATCCCAAGAGGGGATCTTTGTTGGGTACAACAACAATAGTAAGGCTTATAGAGTCTACAACTTGATTACTCAAGTTGTAGAAAAGTCTGTACATATAGTCTTTGATGAAACAATACTGATTAACTGTGAATTGCCAAGTAGTGCTTACAGTTCTACAGGTTTAAATGAGAGAATGGACAAACTTACCATTATAGAGGATTCTACTGCAAATCAGGAAGTGGAAAATGGTGGCTGCTGTCCAGGGGGAGTACAGGACTCTCAAGATGCTGAAAAAAAAACCAAGAGGTGCAGCTAAATGAAGAAGCTGGAGGTGTACAACCTGAAGATAGACTACCTGCAGCTAATAGACACTTAAAGGATCATCCAGCAAATCAGATAATTGGTGATCTAAGACAAGGAGTGCAAACAAGAAGCAGGAATCTGAGTATAGTTCTTTACTGCAATTTCCTATCACAAGTGGAACCAAAGAAATTTGAAGAAGCAGTTCTAGACCCACATTGGATTGATGTCATGCAAGAGGAGTTGAATCAGTTCAAAAGATGCAAGGTCTGGAAGCTAGTTCCTAAACCAAAAGACCACAACATTATTGGAACAAAGTGGATCTTTAGGAACAAATTGGATGAGAATGGAATCATTGTGAAGAATAAAGCAAGACTTGTTGCAAAAGGATATAGACAGGAAGAAGGTATTGACTTTGATCAAACCTTTGCCCCAGTAGCAAGACTGAAAGCTATCAGAATGTTCCTTTCTTATGCAACATATCAAGGGTTCAAGGTATTTCAAATGGATGTAAAGTCAGCTTTCCTAAATGGAAATCTAAAGGAAGAAGTCTATGTAGAGCAGCCCTCAAATTTTATTGATCCTCTCAAACCTGATTATGTTTATAGACTTAGGAAAGCATTGTATGGGTTGAAACAAGCCCCAAGGGCTTGGTATGAACCCCTATCTAGTTTCCTCATTGAGAACAAATTCTCAAGGGAGAAAATAGACAAGACTCTATTCCTTAGGGAATCTAAAGGAAAGATTATCCTAGTCCAAATATATGTAGATGACATAATATTTGGGTCTACTGGAAGTAATCTTTGCAGAAAGTTTGCAAAACTTATGCAAGGTAAATTTGAAATGAGTAGTATGGGGGAACTTGAGTTCTTCTTAGGACTCCAAGTAAGACAGACTGAAGATGGCCTGTCCATATGCCAATCTAAGTTCACCCTAGAGTTAATAAAGAAGTATGGTATGGAATCATCCACTACCATGAAAACTCCTATGGGATCAAGTATGTCTCTAAGCAAAGATGATGCAGGGAAACCTGTAGATGAAACTTTGTATAGAGGGATAGTTGGCTCCCTTCTGTATTTGACTGTTAGAAGACTAGATATCTTGTATCCTACATGTGTCTGTGCTAGGTACCAAGCATGCCCTAAAGAATCTCATCTGACAACAGTAAAAAGGATTTTGAGATATCTTAAGGGCACACCTTATCTAGGCCTTTGGTACCCTAGGAATAGAGATTTTCTACTGACAGGTTATTCAGATGCAGATTTTGCAGGTTGCAAAGAAGATAGGAAGAGTACTACAGGAACCTGTCAATTTCTAGGTGGAAGACTAGTGTCTTGGAGCAGTAAGAAGCAGACCAGTGTGGCAATCTCCACAGCTGAGTCAGAATATATTGCTGCAGGAAGCTGCTGTGCACAACTTTTGTGGATTCAACATCAGCTAGAAGACTATGGTATTCAAGTAAGTAGAACACCTTTGCTTTGTGATTCTACAAGTGCAATTTCTATAGCTAATAATCCTGTCTCACATAGTAGGACTAAGCATATAGAAATTAGATACCATTTTCTTAGAGAACATGTTGAGAAAGAAGACATTTCCATAGAATTT
Source organism: Platanthera guangdongensis (assembly GCA_039583875.1). Lineage (NCBI taxonomy): Eukaryota > Viridiplantae > Streptophyta > Magnoliopsida > Asparagales > Orchidaceae > Platanthera > Platanthera guangdongensis. Next base: position 125,429,979 of record CM077164.1, read on the forward strand.
GTTAAAACTGATAATCAGATTGCTGATATGTTTACTAAGCCCCTAGATGAAACTAAATTCAATAAGTTTAAAATTGAATTAGGAATGTTGAACTTAGATTAGTTTCACAAAATTGGCTAAGTAAAATGGTGTCGACACAAGGAGTTGTATGTGTCGACACATAGAAGTGGTGTCGACATTCCAGAGAAATGATGTCGACACATCTAGTAAGTCTGTGTCGACACTTCAGAGAAATGGTGTCGACATATCCAGAGTAGGTGTCGACACATCCAGAAGTGTTGTCGACACTTAGGATTAACACAGAATTCGTTGAGTGGATTATCGACTAATCGTCGAGCACAGATGTTTAAGTGTCGACACATATATTTTATCGACTATATTAGTGTCGACACATAGAAGTCAACACTTATGTCGAGACATTAGAAGTAAGTGTCGACAATTTTCAATAGTGTCGACACATTAAGAGTATTATGACGCGCCCTTTCACCTTCGTTTTTAGAAAGGTATAAATAGGTCTTCACCATTGTTTGTCGACACACTCTCAATAGTTTCGAGACCAAAATTTTGTGTCGACATCTCTCTCATCTAAATTCAAGATTTCTCTAAACCCTAATGGCGCCTAAGCTTGAGGAGAACGTCAATGATGGATATGAGCTAGTACGCAACGCATTTGACCATGCGGAACCAGAAATTCAGGAGGTTGTAACCCTAATTTTTGAGAATGGGTTGGAAATTCTAGTTTCAGAACCAACCAAGATTTGGAAAAAGGTAGTACTTGAATTCTTTAGTGCAGCTACCCTTGATGAGACTGGACTCAAGATTAAAACCATAGTACATGGAGTAAAAGTAAAACTCACCTAGAAGAGTCTAAGAAAAGTTCTACATCTACCAAGAACTAAATAAGAGGAAGATGTACCGACATCTAAGACTATGGATGCACTGCAATGGTGTGGACTAGATTAAACCATGAAGATTGGCTCAGTCATTAACAGAAGAGGAATGAATATGCAAGGCAAGTTCTTGTCTGAAGTGGTAGGAAAGGTGATCCTGTGTAAGCCAGGTGGGCATGATAGAATATCAACTCACATGTTCAGCTTAATGACAAGAATTATCTTTAAGCTAAAAACTTATTGGTCAGCTGTGAAGTTTGAGAAGATTAAGGAAAGTCTGAAGAATCCTAATCTGGGTAGGATAATGAGCTTGTACTTAGCTGGAATAATTCTAGAAGTCATGAACCAAGCTGCTGGTTCTAAAATTAAAAATATGAGGAGGATGGATATCAGAATAATCTCAAGATGGAATAGGGTGTTAACTAAGGACATGCCTACTCCAGAGAAGAAAACACCTCCACAGAAGAAGAAGAAAGCCATAATGGCTCCTGAATCATCCAGTAGCTCAGAGGAGCAAGTAGTTTTCAGTTCTAATGAGGAAGAAGCTGATAATACTGGAAGGTCACCAATATGGATGAAGATACACAGAGGCAGGGGGAGCAACCATCTGCTAGCCCCATCCACCTGGATCCACTCCAGGGGGAGCCTCAACATGTGGAAGAGCCAGCTCACTTTGATAGTGAAATGGCAACTCAAACAATCCTTGAGGTAATACATGAAGTTAATCAATCTATTTTTCATATTGAGGATGAAGTATTAACTGAGTCTTTAATTGATGTTGATCAGCAAACTCAGTTACATAGTCAAGCACAAGAAGTTGTCATGGAAGATACATCAGTTGCTGATAATGCTCCTGAGATAAGAGAATCTCCAGTCCCTACTCAACAGGAGTTTACTCTAGAAGAGCTGTTTCCTGATATTGAGGGGGAGCATGCTAGTTTTGAGGGGGAGAAACCTGCTTTTGAGGAAGAGCAAGCACATATTGAGGGGGAGCATGTGAGATCTCATGAGGAGAATGCAAGGAATGATGAGGAGCTGCCAAGGACTGAGAAGGAATTGCCTCCTAGTCCAAAGGATAGAGTTGACATAGCTAGTACCTCAGAATCTGAAGATGCTGCTGAGGTTCAAGCAAAGAAAAGGAAGCTCATGGTCTTCAAGAGAAAAAGCCAGAGCTACAAGAAAGCATTACAAACTGTGGCTCCACAACCTGCCCCTACAGCTGACTACAGCTCATTGTTGGTGGATTTGCAAATTAAGTTGGATGAGCAAAGAGTAGCAATGGAGAAGTATATAGATGAAACTCACAAAGATCTCCAATTCTCCTTGGCTACAGATACAAAATCTATAAGATTTGAGATGAATCAAAATGAGAAGGAAATGACTGACTGTTTTCACAAAGGGGGCAATGCAGTGGTTTACCTTGCCACACACCAAGAAAAGATCAAAACACAAGTAGATGATATGGCTGTAAAACAAGGATATGTTCTGGAAAATCAGCTTAAAATGAATGATAATTTGACTGCCTCTCATCATGCCATTATCACTGAGATGAAAAATCTTGCTACTGCACAGACTACAGCAAGGGCTACAGCCAAAGCAGAATTTGATAAACAATTACAAGAAGGAATAGTTGCTGTAAAGACTGCTCTTGAGGATTCTCAAAAGGATATTACTGCAAAGCTACAAAAACTGAAGGCATTCTATAAAGATGGTGTTAATTATCTTAATTCCCAAATTAGATTTCAGAAAGATGATCTCAGGGATCATATTGAAAGAGAAGTCATAAAGGGGGAGAAAGTACTAGTCAAAGCTGGATCTGACCATGCTAAATGGATTTCCAATAGCATCAGAGCCACACTTGGATATCCACCCCTGTGTGATGATGACAATGTAGCTGAATTTGGAATAAATCCTGCATATTTTGGAGGAGAACAAGCTGAAGTTGCTTCAGGGGATCTATCCTCCTGCAGATTTTGAAATGATTCATCAAGAAGTACAATCTATGTACAACCCTCCTGAGGGTAATAATAATATTATTCTAGAAAAAGTAAATAAGCCAGTGCCTAAGAAAGTAGATAAGCCAGTGCCTGAGGAAGTTTGGTCCAAAGAGCAAGAAACTCTTTTGTCCAAGAAGAGATTTAGAGAACAGGCTGAATTAAAGCCAGATTTTGAGCAGTGGAGCCCAACTTCTAGAAATATCATATTGACTGCTTGGAAAGCTGCAAAGGATAATATCCTAGAAAGGGGCAAATGGTACTTTGACCAAGAATGGAGAAAACATGAAGCCAGGCAAGAGGCTATTGTTCAGTACAGAAGGAAGGCTAAACTTGGGAAGCTACCTCCTAATGCATAGGAGCCTAGCAAGTATTTCCCTATGCCTTATCATTATTTTGAAAGACAAAAGATAAGGGCTGAAGAGCTGAAAAAAAAGATCAAAAGGGCAAGAAGCCAGTTGATGACACAGATGTTCCAGTTCAGGCCAAAATTCAATCTGGCAAGGGCATTGACATCAAAGAGCCAGAGCAGCCTTAGTTTAGATTTTCTTAAGTTTACAACTTTGTAATCATTTGTGCTAAAATCCATGTAAACTTTTGATTAAAGAAACCTTGGAAGTTGTAACAAAACAATGTTTAATGTTCAATCTATTACATTATTATTCTGTGAAGATTGTTTATACATGTTTTGTTTAGTATTTACCCTGTCATATAATTGTTATACATCAAAATGTGTATTTGTTATGTATGGTGTATATCATTGACTAATGGTTATGACTTCTCCAAATAGGGGGAGATTGTTGGGTACATTGGAAAATGTGTACCAGATTTGAAGAAGCCTCACCCTACTCAATGATATACATCAAGGTGTATTTGATGTGTTTTGAGTTTATATGTGCAGGTTAAGTAATTGCAGGAAATGCAGAAAATTTTCTAAGTCCATGTGTCGACACCTAGAGAAGCAGTGTCGACACTTATGAAGGCTTGTGTCGACACTAGAGAAAAGCTGTGTCGACACTTGGAGTAAATTCTGTCGACACCAGGAAAGGCAGAGTTGACACGAGAAGAAATGTGTTGACACATACAGGCATTGTCGACACACTGTGAAGAATTGTTGACATAAATTTTGTCGACACTTAGAGGCAGTGTCGACATCTAGAAAAGCTTAGTCGACATCAAATATGTCGACACCAGGAGGCTGTGTCGACACACTGAAGTATTTATCAACATCAACTGTGTCGACACACCGGACTTGTGTCGACACACAGCAAAGCTTATACAAAGTTAAAGTAAAAAAGTACATGTGTCGACACAAAGGAGATGTGTCGACACATAGCAGAATTCAACTAAGTGTTAAAGTAGAAGTATTTGTGTCGACACACAGAATCAGTGTCGACATATTCAACAGAAGGCTTGTGTCGGCACACAGAATCAGTGTCGACATATTCTGAAGAAGCATTGTCGAGAAGCTGTTACAACAACAAAATAAGTTGTGTCGACACCACCAAGGCATGTGTCGACACTTAGTCTACTTGTGTCGACACTTGGTCTAATTGTGTCGACACATAATGAAGATGATTCTCGACACTTTCAGACCGAGTCAGTGATATCAAGAAGTGACTGGATGACTTGACAGCTGCCATTTCCAACCGGTCAACTACTACTATCAGAACTGTCAGAAGGTTGTTAGAAACCTATTCAGCCGGTTACCATGGAGGAAGACTATATAAAGGCTTTCTCCTTCAACATAAAGTGAATGATCAATCATTGAAGAATACAAATTCTGAGTAATATAGTTAGACGTAATTATACAGAAGGTTTTCAACAGAAGATCTAGAAGAAGTTGGAGAGAGAGCTCCATCTAAGAAGAGCAGTGGTTGAACCAGGCTGCTAAGAAAGATTTAGATTAAAATCTGAATCTCAAGATAGAAGCTGATTGAAGATCAACTTCACAGAAGATTCAACCCTACTGAGTTCAGATTCAAGAAGCTTTGAAGAAAGCCAAGGGAGGTTGATCTCTGCCATCAAGTTCTTCGAAGAACAGTTCAAGAAGCCATCAATCCCTTCTCTCTCTTTCATAGTGATGGTTATATACTTTGTTTAATCAAAATTCTGTAAGATCTATTATAGATCTGAGTTGTAAGCCTATTTTATAAAGGCTGAGTGTAAGAGATATAGATCTCTGAGTGTAGGTCTTGTTGAAGACTGAGTGGTAGGGCTTTGTGCCTGAGTTGTAGGAGACTGTGTTCTCTGAGTGTAGGGCTTGGTGAAGGCTGAGGTAGGGATGATAGCCTGAGTTGTAGGACTGGGGACACTCTGAGTTGTAGGAACCTGTTTGGGGTTCTGAGCTGTAAGATCTGAGGATCTGAGTAGAAGTGCAGAAGTTAGGCCGAATCTAGTACACTACTAGATAGGCGAAGGGGGAAAGTGGATGTACCCAGACCTTGGGGAACCACTATAAACACTGTGTGCACTCTGTGAGTGTTTGTTTCTGTGATTGATGTGCAGATAGATGTAGAATTTGCAATTTTTGTTTAAATTTCAGAACAGATTGTCTGCCTTTAAAGCAAAAGAAAAATTACACATATTCACCCCCCCCCCCCTCTAGGTGTTTAGGCACTAATTCTTTCAAAAGGGGTACCAACACAAGACCAAAAGTACTGAAGTAAAGTACAAAAGAAACAAGGCATCCACAGGAAAGGATCTTTTACTTGATTCGTCACGTTCAACAAGAGTACACCTAACGCACGATGCTATACGGTGACGACATGGATAATTCATGAGGAAGAATACAAAACATTTATTAGGTACTCGTGGTCGACTCTACCCAAAAACACGGGCGAGGTGGTCACTCATGGACACACCCTCACGAATTTAAAATCGATCTAACTTCGAGGGAGTCTCATACTCTCCACCATACACCGCAGACGTACAAAAACTGGTAGACTTCCACAAGGTACTAATAAAGGCATCAAATATTTGCGGAGGTGGTTTCGTCCACTAACTCCCGCAATTAAGAAACCCAAAGAAACCATAGCACATATGTCTCGAGATTTGGCTCGTCAGATTCTACTTGACACTTCTAGTTTCAATACACGGTTGATCAACCAATAGGAATGATTTACAATCCTAGATAACTCTAATCCGTTCAATAACGAAATCTAAGGCGTTTAAAGCCATCAATAAGACACTTCAAGAACGATCAAACATATCCGGACAAAATCGAGTTCACCATGACAACACGTTACAACATCATGTGATCATTGAGAAGGTTAATCAATAAAATAATTCGGAAGAACAAGTGTAGAAAAATTTAAGAAACGTGAAAACATAGCCGTTACCAACAAATCAGACAAGGAGAAATGAGGGGAAACCACCACTTGCCTTTGATTTACCGGAAAAGTCCTCTGAATCACTCCACGTCGTAGATCGGGGCAAAAAGGATGCGGGAGGAGTTGAAATCTGAAGAAGAACGACCAAAAAAGGGTTAGGGCCGAAAAACCTTAACGAGAAATCTCAAGAAATGGGGAAGATATTACCACGATGGCATAGCTCTCGGCGAGAGCTTTCTAGATCTATGTTCGGTTGAAGATTTCGAGCACCGGAGCACCGTCGACGGCCACCGGAAGGTTCACGAAATAGAAACTCTCTCTCTCATTCGCTGCTCTGGTTCGGGAGAAAAATATCAGAGAAAATGAAGTTCGGTTCTGAAACCTAAGTCTAAGAATATATATATATGTTTATAAAAAGTTTTGTCAAAACGGCTTATTTCGAGCGGTTTTGCGGGAACGCAAAATAGAGGTCTAGGATGACTCCAAATTGAAAAGTGTCCAACATTAAATTTTTAGATCTCTTTGAGATGAACATATTTCATGTTGACCATTTATTCTTACGACACCGTTTTGACCCTCAAAATGGTGCCCAAGCTCAGGCTGCACATACTACTCGAGAGGAAATTGGTTTACTCGAGATGGAGGGGTTTACTCGAGTTGGAGGGGCTTACTCGAGATGGAGACTCGAGTTGGAAGCTTTGGGAACTCGAAATAGTCATAGGGACTCGAGATAAAAGGCATAGAAGTCGATTAGATCAAGTCTACTCGAGATAGAAGGCATAGAAATCGAGTAGATCAGTCGAACAGGCTATCTATGAGCAGTTTTGGAAAAATCAAAAATAGAGGTTGTAGATGGCTTCGAATCAAAATGTGCGAAACATGAACGTTGTAGATCTCGTTGAGGCGAACAAATTATATGTGACCATTTTTTCATACGATGCGGTTTTGACCCTCAAAATGGCATCCAAACGTAAACAACAATGGACTACTCGAGTAACAGAATTGACCTACTCGAGTAGCAAAATGACCTACTCGAAAAGCAGAATGACCTACTCGAGTAACACAATAACCTACTCGAGTAACAGAATGACCTACTCGAGTAACAGGATGACCTACTCGAGTAACAAAATTGACCTACTCGAGTAGCAAAAATGACCTACTCGAGTAGCAAAATGACCTACTCGAGTAACAGAATGACCTACTCGAGTAACAGAATTGACATACTCGAGTAGCAGAAATGACCTACTCGAGTAGTAGAATTGACCTACTCGAGTAGCAGAATGACCTACTCGAGTACATAAAGAAATCACTCGAGCATAATTACAGGAAACAACAATTCTTTTGCAAATATACCCTTTTGATCAAACTATATGAATGAATAGTAAAAGACATTTTTGAATAGTACTATAATATTAAAATAATCATATTTATATTTTTTTTTTTTTTTTTTTTTTGAATAAGGAAACACGAGTTCAAAACGGAGGCCCGAACGCGCGCCGAATCAAACGAACATCGCACCGTAGGCGAACACTGATGCTACGAACACAACGACGAAGTCAAAACCAAAATCCGACGAGCCATTCTCGAGATATAAATCTTCGAAGTATACGGAGAACATAAACAATCCAATACTTCAATCGCACGCCGAGACTCCAAAAATACTCGGATTGTGACGAAACTTGACGAGCAAGTCCAAAATTACTTAACTTAAATTCCAAAAGAAAAATTTTCCAATTCCAACAAGAATTCGGCAGACTCGACTGCACGGACATGAAAATGCCTTAACCTCATTGAGCCGTCAACTAGACGTTAAAAGTAACGCCACGACGTCACAAATATGACGTTGCCCATTCAAATAAAATCATCGAAAAACCGGGGGCGTTACAGTCACTCCCCCTAAAAAGAAATTTCGTCCCGAAACTTAACACAACTCTAAAACCAAACCAAAACGATAAAATCAAACATTACTTAAATTATAATGACATACCCGGAACTAAGAGAAGAGGTGTGGGTGAGATTCCCTCATCGCCGATTCCAATTCCCACGTCGCGCTCTCGACATCTTGATTTCTCCAAAGAATCTTGACCATAGGGATGGTCTTTCTTCGCAACACACGCTCTTAAGAATCAAGAATACGAACAGGTTCTTCCACATATGTAAGGTTGGGCTGAATCTATGGCATCGAGTCGAGGACTTAACGATCATTACGAACACACTTCCAAAACTGGCTCACATGGAACACATCATTGACACCAGGGAAGGTAGCAGGCAACTCCAGCCTATAAGCTGACACTCTGATGCGCTTAATAATTTGGAAAGGTCCCACGGACCGGGGGTCTAATTTGTGGTTCCTTCCAAACCTTTTAACGCCAGACATCGGAGAAATGTTCAGAAAAACCAAGTCTCCAACGGAAAACTCCAGATCGACCCTTTGTTGATTAGCAAACTTCTCATAGTGCTCTTGAGCCACACACAGCTTTTCCCGAATATGAGTTACAACACAATTCAGCTCCTCAAGGGCTTCCAAACCTAGAAACGGTCTCTCACCAACTTCAGCCCAAAATAAAGGAGTTCTACAACGCCTCCCATATAAGGTCTCAAACGGGGCCATCTGCAGACTTTCTTGATAACTATTATTGTATGCATACTCCATGAGTCTGAGACGCTCATCCCAAGCACCACCATGATCCAAAATGTAACACCTGATCATGTCTTCTACGATCTGATTTACCCTTTCCGTCTGACCATTCATCTGTGGATGATAGGCGGTGGAATACCTCAAATCGGTACCCAACTCCTCCTGTAAACTCTTCCAAAAGCGAGACGTAAATCTGGAGTCCCGATCTGATACAATGCTAACATGCACTCCATGTAATCTGACGACTTCTTCACGATATAGCTCGGCTATCTTCTTCATCGAATACCAAATCTTAAACGGAACAAAGTGAGTACACTTTGTCAGTCTGTCGACTATCACCAAAACAGAGTCGTGCCTACGGGGAGATTTTGGTAGACCGGTGATGAAATCCATAGAAATACTATCCCATTTCCAACATGGAATATCGAGTGGTGTCAGTTTACCACCTGGACTTTTATGATTAGCCTCCATACGCTAACACGTATAACATTCCGATACAAACTTTGCGATGTCACTCTTCATCCCTGACCACCAAACAATTTACTTTAGATCCTTGTACATCTTAGTGGAACTAGGGTGGTAGGCAACACTGGAACCGTGAGCTTCATCATAGATGTTAGCTCGAATATCGCCAAAGGCGGGGACGTATAATCTACCCTGATACCTCAAGGTATCCAACTCATCCAATGAGAAATCCGGTAGCTCTACCTTCACGGTTCTATTCCTGAGGTGCAACAAATCAGGATCATCCTTCTGATGTTCTCGAGTAAGGGAAATCCAAGAGGGTTCTTTCGCTTCCAATCTATCAGGCACAGTACGACTCCCAACCTCAATATCCATCAACAAGAATTCTTCTACCAAGGACTGTACCGACAGATTAAAAATTTTAGTTGTCTTTCTACTCGAAGCATCGGCACCTTTCCTGGATGATAAAGAATTTCCACTTCATAATCCGCCACATATTCTAACCCCTGACGCTGGCGCAGATTTAGTTCCTTCTGAATGAATACATACTTCGAACTCTTATGGTCCATATAGATCTTACACAACGCGCCATACAATAAGTGTCACCACAACTTCAACGCATAAATTACGACAGCAAACTCTAAATCATGCATTGGATAGTTTCTCTTATGAATCTTTAGTTGCCTCGATCCATACGCGATCACCTTACCATCTTGCATTAAAACACACCCAAGTCCGATGTGTGATGCATCAACATACAAAGCATATTCAACTCCTTCAGTAGGTAAGGTTAAAATCGGAGCAGTACATAATCTCTTCTTCAGCTCTTGGAAAGCCTCTTCACACTTATCACTCCAAATGAATGCAGTATTCTTCTGAGTAAGTCTAGTTAGAGGAGCAGACAACACCAAAATTTCTTCCATGAATCTTCTATAATAGCCAGCTAGGCCTAAGAAGCTCATAATATCCTTAGGTGTAGAAGGTCTCTCCCATTCCATCATAACTGAAATCTTGGTCGGGTCTACAGAAATACCGTCCTTGCTTACAACATGACCCAGAAAGGACACCTGAGGTAGCCAGAACTGACACTTGCTTAACTTCGCATATAACTTATGCTCCCTCAGGGTCGACAAAACCAAATGCAAATGTTGAGTATGCTCCTCAACATTGCGGGAATACACCAGGACATCATCTATAAACACAATAACGAATCAGTCCAAGAAATCCTTAAGCACCCTATTCATCAAATCCATGATAGCAGAGGGTGCATTGGTTAAACCAAAAGACATCACCAAAAACTCATAGTGTCCATGCCACGAACGGAAAGCGGTTCGTGGAATATCTGCCTCACGAATTCTCAACTGGTGGTAGCTTGAGCGAAGATCGATCTTTGAAAATATCGAGATACCATGCAACTGATCAAACAGATCATCAATCCTTGCTAGGGGATATCTATTCTTAATGGTTACCTTGTTCAATTCACTGTAATTGATGCAAAGCCTCATCGATCCATCTTTCTTCTTGACGAACAAAATAGGAACACCCCACGGAGAAGAACTTGGTCTAATAAAACCGCACCTCAGCAACTCATCGAGCTGAGTATGCAACTCATCCAACTCACGCGGAGCTATACGGTACGGTGCTTTGGCAGTAGGACGAATACCTGGCTCGAGGTCTATCACAAACCCTATCTCCCTTTCAGGAGGAAGTCCTGGAAGACTATCAGAAAAGACATCTGGAAACTCTCGCACCACTGAGACATCCTCAAGATGTGGTGTAACAAAAGCTATTTACAGAGCAGAAATAGAAACTAAAAACGCCTCACAACCAGACTCTATAGCAAGACACGCACGTACCGCAAAAATGACAGGGGAAACTCTTTCCTGAAATCCATAGATGCTCATAGGTTGTCTGTCGTCCATCATAAAATCCATTCGCTTAGCCTTGCACTGGATGACAGCATCATACTTGGACAGCCAATCCATGCCCAAAATCACATCAAAATCAGGCAGGTCTAAAATCATTAGATCCTCCAAGGCAAGAAAATTCCCAAGATAAATAGGGCATCTCAAAACTCCTTGACTAGATATCACTGAATCACTAGAAGGGAGCTTGACATTGAAGGAGTCTCCTAATTGATCCACATCTAGGCGATGTTTATCAATAAACCTCCGGGCCACGAAGGAATGAGTGGCACCCGAGTCAAAATGAATGCGCACCCACCTATTCTGCACCTTAATCTCCCCTAAAACCGTAACATAAATTACTAAACGAATGATAACTAGGGCAACAAGGATAAATAATAAGGATATTTTAAACTTGGGCTAACCTGATATCACTTGTGTAGAGGTTTGGGCTTCCTCGCTGGTCATCACGTTCAGCTTTCCTTTTCCTTTATCCAGGTTCGGTGGCGGTGGCAGAGCTCGAAGTGGGGCAGGCTGTAGTGGGGGTTGAGCCTGGGGGCACGAAGACTTCTGGTATCCCTTCTGTGCGCAATGGAAGCAAATCCTTTCTTTCATCCAGCACCGACTCACATTATGACCCTTCCTTGCACAGAATGAGCACACCAGCTCTCCCTTGTGTGCACCTTGGATGGCGTGCACCTGCTGCTACTTCAGGGTGGCAGTCCTCTTCAAACAAATTTCATAAGGGTGGCCAGGATGACCACAGAAGCTACACACTTCCTTACTTTTCTTCCTCGAAGAAGGGCCAGATGCCCTGCAACTACCATCCTCAATGCCTTTCCTTTTCCCTTTCCTCGCCGCAGTACCGCAGTTCTTTGCGTTTTCAGTCACCTCCACTTTTGTAACGCCCCCGGTTTTTCTGTGTTTTGTTTGATCTTTGATTGGCGTTACGATGACGCATTCCCGGCCTTTCGCCGTTGTAGAGCGCGGTCTTAGCTCTTTAGGTTCCTTGTGTAGCCTGGTTGTAGCCTGTTGGCAAGTTTCCCCAACTAGCCGTAGTCTGTTTTGGTGACTCGGTTGGGCCTCTTAGGAAATGCTTGTGTTTTGGCTTCAGGAGGCGTTAGCCCGAGTGTGCGATCGTCGGATGCTGTTTTCGACCTCACCGTTGTTTTCGTAGCTTGGGTGTTTAGCTACGGTGCGAGTTTTGGTCGAAGTCTGGGATTGTTTACTTTCGCGTCGTTTCGATGTTTGATTTGTTAGCTGTAATGTTGTTGTGCTGTGTGTGGCCTGGTGTGGCCGAGCTTGTTAGGCTGGTGCCTTGTCTTTTTGTTTTGCTAAGGAGTTAGCAGTTTTTTTGTGTAAGTTTGGATGACACGGCTTGGGTCACGGGCGTGACCCAGGGCGTGTCGTGCTCGGGAAGAGCTCTCCTTTGTGTGGTCGACGAATTTTGGTCGACATGTTTTTTTGGTAGGAACACGACCTGTGACTCGGGCGTGTCACATGGCGTGCCCCCTTCGGTTCGTCGAGCTGCGCTCGATGGTCGTCAGGCGTTGTTTTCGTGAGAACACGACTGTATCACGGGCGTGTCATATCGGACACGGGGCGTGTCTCTTTGTTCGACGATCGGCGCTCCACGATCGTAGAGCGGTGTTTGAGTTGGTACACGGCCTGTGACACGGGCGTGTCGCAGGGCGTGTCCCGTGTTTCGTCGAGCGGAGATCGACGATCGTCGAGTGGGTGGGTGGGTAGATGTGTGAGTACACGCCCCGTGACACGGGAGTGTCGGACCGGACACGGGCGTGTCATGGGTGTTTCTGGGGCGTGATCTGTACCTTTTCTCCTGAGAGCATCTTTTTGTTGTCGTGAACCATTTTTCCTTCTCATTTCATCATTCCCGAGCCTGGAGAGTTTCCAGCGGAAGGGTTTTGAGAGGAGGCGGTGGTTTTTGTCCGGTGTTTGCGGGAGGGAGCTCGTTTTTCTCGTGCGATAGCGGTTTTGGCTTGCTCTCATCTATATCTTCCCTTTCATGTAAGTCATTCTTGGTTTAGGGTTGATTCAAGGAGTTAAACTTCCATTGATATCTTTTCTTCTTCTCTTAATTGTTGCTTTTGACCCGTAGGTGGCCGATCTTACCGCTAAGGCCTGTTTCGTGTTGCAATCGCTGCATCTTGGTAGTAAGGCAAGTGGCTCCTTGCCCTTGCCAATTTGACCCATGTTTACCTAATTACCTTGCTGTATTTTTTTTTGTTCTTTAATTCCAGCCATGTTCGATTTAGGTTGTGTAGGACTTATGGATATTCTCTTTTTTTATTATTTTGTCTCGGTTTGGTGTCCATTGGGTAGCTAGAGTTAGGGTAAGGCTGCGCTTAGTTGTAGTTTAAGTTTAGTTACGATAGCCCCGAGTAGTTAGGATGGAAGGGAGGGTTCGGATTAAATTTCCAACTCTCTGTTTTCGCGCGTTAAGAGAGTTTAGGCTGCATTTTTAACTAAAATTTACGTTTAGCCTAAGTGGAAAGCGCTGACAGCATCGAGTGAGCCGAGTTCACTCAACGCCGTCATCCAGCGTAGGATTTGCGGCTATGTATTTTTGCGTCAAGTGAGTGGAGCTTAGTCAACGCCGCGTCGAGTGGGCTCGACGTTTCTTTCTTGGGTTTGTGTGTTTCCTTAGGATTGTTAGTGTGACTTTTTCCTATTCCGTAGGGGGGGTATTGGGTGTTCGGCTAATTTTTGCATGCCGACTCTTGGGTTGTGGCAGGTGGTGGATTTTTGGTGGCCTCTGGAGGGGTGGTTTTATGTGGAGAGCTGTGGCCACCGCCTTTTGCCCCAGGTTGGGTTGGCGTGTGTGGGACCCTAGTGCTGCCACTGTTTGACCCCTTAGCCCTTTTTGGATCTGGCTTTGGTTATATATTCAGATCCATGTTTCACCACTGCCATTTACCCACGTGTTAGGACTGTTAGTCCCTTTCCTGTTTATGTTTCCTTTTTTTTTCTTTTGGCATATATGTATTTGTCTTGTTGCTATTGCAGACTCTCTTGTAGGGCATATTGCTTTTATTGCTCGCACTTGGTGTGCTTTGTCGTGCTTTAGACAGTGCTCTTTTCTTACTGTCATGCCCTTTCTTTTGCTTATAGCAGTTTGATGCCGGGTTGGTAGACCCTTTTTATTTGCTCATAAATCTAATGCTCTATTTACCTTTTTTTGATTATTTTCTTACTGAGGTGTTCTTTTCTTGAATGCCTCAGGTCTAGGTTGTAGCCAGTTCAGCGGCTAGTTCTTTTGGAGGGGCTTGTTGGTGGCCTCTTGGGTAGTTGAGATAGCTGATCCCCGATTTTGTAAGGTAGTTCTTTACCTTTCTGTATAGACATACATACTCACTAGTGGGTTCGTCTCAGGTTGTTGACGCCCACTGGTGGCTTCTTGCGATGCTGGGTATGAAATTAAACTGCTATTTTTGCCTATTTGTGGTTGTTTACTTGCTTTTGGGAAGGATTTATGCTAGGTTGCATGTTAGATATTTTAAACCCTAAAAGCATTACTATATGTATCTCATGCATAACATATTTGTAAAACCAAGAGACTATTTTTCCTAAGCGTAAAAGACTATCTTTCATATATACTATATTCACTTTAGAGTCGTGCATACCATGAGTCGTCCCTCGGGGACACTTATGCTCATTTAGGATGTCAACTTAATTGAACCAAAGTATTTTTTGCTGCGTATAAATATACTTTTAATTGTGGACTAGCTGATCCACCGTGTCGAGGGATACGACCATTAAATATAACTGGTTTTCTTTCATATTAATCTATGGTTTTCCTTAAAAATTTAAGGTCTGGGGTTTTGCCTGAACGTGTGCAGTTATCCCTTGCACGACTTGGCATCATGGCACGTGATTTCTCTTGCTCTGATATGATTTTATCGTTGAGAAAATGCGGGTTGTCACAACTTTCAAAGTGGCTTCCACTGCTTCAGCATAACTTTTAGCCCGGTAAGCACATGCCAACTGCTGGACATCGCTTCTTAGTCATCCAAGGAAATGCTTCACTCTACCCTCCTCAGAAGCTACCAAATCGGTGGCAAAACTGCTCAACTTGCTAAACTCAATCTCATACTCGCTCACGGTGAGTTGTCTCTTCTTCAGATGCAGGAAGTTATTCATCAGGCGGTCCTGCTCGACAGAGGGTAGAAACTTCTTCAGCAGTATCTTCTTAAAATATTCCAAAGAATATCCTTCCTTCAGACCCTCTCTTTCCCTAATCCACCAACTCTTTGCCAGGCCTTTTAACTGATAGGCTACAATCATCACCTTCTATGCTTCTAGAATTCAAGAATACGAAACATCTCCTCGATTGAGATGATCCAATCATCTAAAACCATAAAGTTGGCACTCCTGTCGTAGGTGGGAGGTCCCAACCGCTGGAAGTGCGATATGAAATTCATTTCTGGTGGTATCGCCATCGGGGGCACCAGAGGAGCAGGAGTATCGGGCACGGCTTGGCCCAAGGCAGGCTCTTGTACTAAAGGTTGCTGCGCGGGAGCGGCAGACAACAAAGACTTAATTTGTGATTGCATCGCAACCAATTGTCTCGACAGAGCCGCATTGCTCTGACGCAAACCCTCGATAATCGCATCACTTTGCATACCTAATGACTCACCCTATGATTGGGGAGTCGACCTCGTCGCGGGACGCTTTGGAGGCATTTATAAAAGCAAACGGACAACTCATCAAAATCCTAGCTTACAACAAAGCAACACGACTAGTTCAGACCATACATAAAAGATACTTGCTTACGTTGTAACTTGCTCTGGGATTTTATAACAATGCTATGTCCTACTTAGGTTGATATCCACTCATCCTATTAACTCTTGTGCCTATGACATGAATCCATGGGTTCTTTATTCTTATTTAAAATCATGTGTGTACAAATGTCATCATGTAAACCTTAACTTAGCACGTGTGCTTATGCGATGATATGCAATGTATGTAGTGCTATGCATTCTATAAATGCCCTAATGCATGTTATGAGCGGCATACACAAGAAATGTTATGCATCCCATACTATATAAGATCGCATGCAACGAGAAAAGAAAACGTGCTAATGGGCACTCATGTGATGGTGGTTATGCATCCCATACTACATAACCGTCACATGTTGCCTCCTATGGTGGATACATATACAAACACATATTATGCATCTCATACTACATAATATGCCTCGTATACTTCTTATCATGCTATGGGTGTATTGACTATGCTTCGGCTAAGACGTACTGATGACACATCGGTTTGTGTATGAAATGTCAGTAAACAACTAACACTAATAAGGGAAGGTTGCCCGACTAATTGTCAAGCAACCTGGCTCTGATACCAACTGTCACAACCCGCATTTTCACAGCATAAAATAACTTATCAGAGTAAGGGAAAATGCGCGTCATGATGCCACGTCAGCAGGGGATAACTGCAGACGCTCAGGCAGATACCTACTTAACTTAAAGAATCTTTCTTCATGTTTAAGTAAGTATATGCTTAAGCGTCTGCAATTATGCCCTGCTGACGTGGCATAATGACGTGCATTTTCCCTTACTCTGATAAGTTATTTTATGCGGTGAAAATGCGGGTTGTGATATTCGAGGAGCTGAGAAGCAGTGTTTGATACCTTCCTTCTCACAGAACTCATGCATAAGAAGAGACTCATACTCTGTACAATGATCACTTCTGATCAATGCAACATGAGTAGAGTACTCAATCTGTATGGTCCTAAGAAAATATATAATAACTTTAAAGGTATCTGACTTAGATCTCAGAAAGAACACCCAAGTGAATCTTGAGAAGTCATCTACAATGACTAGAGTATAGGATTTCCCTCCTAGGCTTTGTACAACAATAGGTCCAAAGAGGTCTATGTGTAGTAAGTACAAAATCCTAGGTGAATCACTTTTATTAATTGATTTAAAACTATATTTAGTTTACTTGCCTAGTTGACAAGAACTACAAAGGCCTTCCTTCTTGTAGGGACCAGAAGGTAAGCCTCTTACAAGGCTGTCTTTAGATAGCCTAGCAATATTTTTGTGTTTACATGTCCTAGTCTTTTATGTCATAATTCATTTTGATTGCAAACAATATTAAGCAGACAAATATCTGAATTGGCAGAAAGAAAATCAACTAAGTATATGTTTCCTTGTCTATTTCCTATTAAACCTTTTTGTTTTTCTTTATTGGAAATAATACAGGATGTAGAGTTAAAGTTTACCTGATAACCTTCATCACATAATTGGTTGATAGAGATGAGGTTATGCTTGAGTCCTTTTACATATGTCACTTATACAACCCCGTGTTCGTCGAGCGGGACCTGCCAGGAAAGGCGAGCGAACCAAGTTCCACGGCTCCTGCTCACCCAAGAAACAAGCGGGCATACGGCAAGAGGCTGGTCCGCTCCCGCTCAGTTCAAGCGAGCGAGCCAGGCAAGACGACTCCTTCCCCCCTCTCACTTGCTCAGGGAATCGTCGACCGAAGTGGGGGCGCTATTCGTCGAACCGATATTCATGGATGAGTTCGACGACCCGCGACCTGCGAACCATTCTAATGGTCACAATGGGCGCCAGCCCGTTCCCTATTCGCGACCTGGCCGCCTGACCGCCTTGGCAGAGGATTGGCGTGTCGTGGTGGCCCGGCTCGCACTCGCCCAAGAAGAGTAGGCGAGCCGCTAGAACCAGGTCGCACCCGCCTCTCGCAGAGAGGGATTAGTGACGAGCTGACCTCCCAATCCATGGGTGTGGCCCAGTAGAAGCCCCGAGAAGAAATTACAAGGATGTCCTCCACATGGGTGCGAATAGCTTCTTGAAGCAGCGGAGCTATGCTATTGGCAGACCAAGTTGGACTGTACATAGCTATTCAAAACAACGGAGGTTGGCTATTAGCAGGCCCTCTACAAAATTCTATAAATAGGACCCAAGGGGGCACCTCAGAAGCACGCGCTCATATTCTCTTGCTTCCTGGTTTAGTAGTGCTTTCTGAGGTAGCCTTAGCTCGGCCTGTGGCTAAGGAGGGGAAGTATTCTCAGGTCTTCAGGGTGTGTGGTGGGTCCTCCCCGCCGAGCCCTTGGGACGGTTTTTTCCTTATTTTCCATGTTGTTTTGCTTGCAGGAGTAAAGTAGGCGTGAGACAACCCGTTCCCCAAGGGTGAACTCCACAGGTGACCGATTTTTGGTTTCAACATTTTGGTGCGGTGAGCGTGGAGCGTGGTCAGTGCAGAAAAGCTTCAGCGAGTTCGATGACAGGAGGACAGGGATCCGATAGGCCGAACTCGACCCCCCCCCCCCCACCCCCCCCCCCCCCCCCCCCCCCCCCCCCACCCCCCGCCTCTCGCCACGGTGGGGATGTTTGAATATTTCAGGAATGAGGTGCTGAACCTCATCAAGTTCGCACTCGGCACGCGGGCCGAGTGCTCGACTCCAACAGCCCAGATCGCGGCCGCCCCATCTTTGGGTGAGGATGCCCCCGGCAGGTGGGCTGGGAAGGAAGTGGCCGAGGAAGGTCGAGGGTGCGAGCTCCCCGGGAGCAAGCTCTTCCCCGGCTCGACAGGTCGAGGCCGGTTCGGCGAGCTAGGCTCGCGAGATTCGCTAGCTCGCCCAGTAGGGGGAGGCAGTGCCTTCAGTGAGTTGGTCTCTTCAGCTCCAGTTTCAGACGGGTTCAGGGAACCCGAGATGTCCTACTAGACCGGGAAGGGAGACCCGGTCCAGCATGTTCAATGGTTCGAGGATGTAGTCTCCATCCGGCAGATGTCGGACGGGTTCAAATGCCGACTCTTCGCTATCACCCTCAAGGAGAAGGCAAGGGAGTGGTTCCATCAGCTACCGGCCAGCTCCATCTACTGCTTTGAGGACCTACGCCTAGGGTTCATGCTGAGGTTCACTATCTTGAAGAAGAGGAAGGAGTCAGAGTCCCTGTTCCACATCAAGCAAGGGGTAAATGAGACCCTAGGGAGCTACGTGGATCGGTTCCAGGAGGAGGTTACTCAGGTCCAGGAGATGCCGGGCCATAACTTGATGATGGCCTTTACCCTGGGCCTACAACAGGGGTTCTTCAGGATGGAGCTGAAGAGAGTTCCCCCCTCCACCCTCTCCTACAAGGAGCTGATGGAGAGGGAGGCGAGAGAAGTCGATGGGGAGATGTCAAACCCGGAGTTTGCGCGGAAGCTGGCCAGGTGGACCACGGAGGACGAGAAGGAGTCGAGGGGAGGAAGAGGATAGGAGGACAGGAGAAGAGAGCCCCGACAGAGGGAGCAGAGGTAGCTCTAGTGGCAGCAACAGCCGAGGTGGGGGCGTCAGGAGCCCGACCATCGACTGGGCTGGAGAACTGAGTGGCATGGGCAGGGGCCACAAAGGGCATACCACGAAAGAGATCGCTATCAAGTGGGGCAAGATCAGTTCCACCCTCCGGGCGGGAGGCAGGCCCAGAGGCCCCGGCTCCCCGATCAAGAGGAGGCTATGGCCATAGCCTTTGGGGCGAGGAGGAGAATAGTTAGGAGGAGGAGTAGGAGGAGAGAGGTTAGGGTGGAGTTGCCCTATTGCGACTTCCATCAGGAGGAGGGGCACGCCACAGCTACGTGCCCGAAATTCCTTGAGATGAGAGGAAATAGGGAGCTGCAGCAGTAGCAGGGGCGGCAAGAAGTGAGGATTGAGGAGGTCCTGCCTCGGGTAGAGGAGGACCGTTGCGAAGACCAGGTGGATGTTGGAACCCGAGGAGGGATCGGAGTGATCCACGGGGGGGGGGGGGGGGGGGGGGGGGGGGGCGAGGCTTCCCGCAAGGCGAGCCTCCACACCATGTACCGTTGGAGCGTTGCCTCCACATCCCAGACCCCACCCCCAGAGGAGAGGATCACCTTCTCCAGAAGCGACATGCTAGATAACGAGGATCCATTCTGTGATGCGCTAGTCATCAAGGCAGCCATCGAGAATTTTACTGTCTCTCGGATCCTCATTGACAACGGAAGCTCCATCAACGTCGTCTTCAAAAAGGCGTTCGACGCGATGACGGTAGAGGCAAAGAGGGTGCTGGCCTCGGACGGACCCTTGTTTGGGTTTTCAGGGGAGAGGAAGGAAGTGGAGGGAGGAGTAGGCCTCCATGTTACTGATGCTATAGATCACGACAGTGAACCGGTCGCACAAGTAATATAAAATGGGGGATTTCCCAAGTATCGATCTCACAAGGAACACAGTAAGGTGGAGTTAATTTCGAGGAGGACTTGAGATTGAAGTCCTTAGGGTCGGCGGTAACGATGGGGGCTTTGATATTGCGGACAAAGAAAATAAAACACTAACAACTACTATGCAATGCCGCTATGCGATGCTTCGCCAGGCGGGATGGAAGACTAGTCGGGCCGCTATGCACCGAATCACTAGGTGGATGGGCGAGTAGGCTTGCAGATGAGGTGGTTAGAACGGCGGAATGAGGGTCGTGAGCACCTCTTCGCTACGCACGCCACTAGAAATTGCTAGTGCGGCAAGGGCGGATGGATGGTGGATGGACAAATAGGCGCACCTCAAGTAAATATAACGAAAATATACAATCACATAGACATGATTACAGATAAATGTATACTACACTAAGCATAGCTTCATCAAATACAAAGAGTTCAACTAAACTATCAACAACAAGATAAGAAAAGTGTGTGAAATCGACCGGATCCGAAGACTTGCTGAGGATTCACGGTTGGAATCGTCAGGTTGTCAATCCGCGTCCAAGCTCGGTCCGCAACTGCGTCCGGGGTAGAGAAGGGCTGTCACCACCTTCCAATGGCCCGTCTTCTTCGTGTCACAATCTGGTGGAGGATGGTACAACTTCCCCTTGCTTGATGGAGAAAGCTAGGTCAAGCCCTTCTTGAAGCTCAAGGATGAAGGAGGAGGCCGAGAGGAAGCTCCGGCTTTGATTTGGCGGTGAAAGCTTGCTCGGAGCACCTCCCTAGTGTGGAGATTGAAGGAGGACGGCAGAATCCCTCCTCGGAGACGAAAACGGCGGAGGAAAAATGAGCTCCGGATCCCTCTTCAATTAGGGCGAGACCTGCACTATTTATACAAAAGCAGAAATGAACAATGCGCACGATCACAGGCGCACGACCAGTGGTCGTGCGCACTATGTCCTGTGCTCGTGCGCACTGGCATGGAATATCAGGAAGAAGAACTGGGTTAACGCGCACGAGTAGTGGCGCACGACCAGTGGTCGTGCGTACTAAGTCCAATGGTCGTGCGATTACCCCAGACAGGACTCCAGAAATGAGGAATTAATGCACACGATCGGTGGCGCACGACCGATGGTCGTGCGCAATATGTCCAGTGGTCGTGCGCTTACCCCAGGCTGATTCTGGAAAATGAAGAGTAGTGCGCACGATCAGGGGCGCACGACCAGTGGTCGTGCGCATTAGATCCCATGATCGTGCGCAGTATTCCTGTTTCAGAACCATCCTGAAACACGCACACGACCCCTGTACCGATAGGAAAACAAATCACTAATCTGTGCAGACATTCCAGACAATCACAAAAGGGAGTACCAACTATAAAAATAACAAAATACACAACCACGGGTATAAATGTGCACTTCCTATGGAAATAAAGATTAGATGAAATAGGAACGATAAAGAACTAAAAGTGAAGTGCAAACGCGTGAAAACTAGCCCAGATGAGTCCGAAAAACCCTATATAAATCGGACTCATCACACCCCCAGACTTAACTGGTTGCGTGTCCCGAGCAAACAAAATCTAAGCAGATAGGGAAAATTACTAGCTAACAAAGAAATTGAAAAACAAAGTACCATGCGAAGTCGCATGCTCGCGTGCGTAAAAATACAATAGAGAAAATTTCTAAGTATGCAGGATAGTTTATATTTTTCACAATGCGTATCAAAATTTTATTACTACTCAAAAATAGAATCACGGTGAATCAACCGGTCACACATAGGAAGAAAGTAGGCAGACCACTAATGTGAGCTTTGCCAAAGATCGGGGCTCAGGATCACCTCCAAAGGAATCCACCAATGTCGGGGACCATACGCTTGCCCATTCATACTCTCTCCACGGCACTAGTTAGACTCAAGCGCAAATCCGTAGGACTTTAGGATAATCACGGGGCTTGGGTTATGGTGAGGTAAACAATGATAAAAAGGAAGGCTATGCACCTAACCCAAATGAGCTATCAAAGAAAGAATCCATCCGCTAACCAAAATAAATGCGGGTGCACCACACCCCCAAACTTAACTTTTAACAAATGGGTGTGTGCACCGCCTACTCCAAATATAATCACATTTCCATAAAGATTTTCAATTTAAACTATTTCTTTTCACTTCATTTTTTTCTTTACAAATATTTTTCTCTTTTTTTTCTTCATTTTATTTGCACAATTCAGCAGATATAAACTTGGGAGCACTTCCACATTTTCATAAATAATAACACCACATCACATCCCAACATGAAAATATAAAACACTAAACTCGACTTGGGTGTGCGACCAGGATAGGCTATGGGGCTTTGGTGAATGAAGGTGGAGCTGAATCAAAAGAAGGGTAGGCACAACGTGGCTAGCGAGGACAAGACGTTAGGAACGGTACAAAGCTTAACCGGGCCAAAATGATGGCCTACATCACGCTTACGCTTGACTAACCATGCACCTATGCTTTGAGAGTAGCTTGGGGCAAGTTCTTAGCCACCGAGAAAGATAATCCTTCCTCCCGACTCGAGCAAAATGAGGCTAGTGGCGGCTACACACATCCCTACACTACCGTTTGATTCATACCGGATTCACCAACTTTTGAGTAGAATAAAAAGTCTTTACGTAAATAGAAAAATATAAAACTAAAAGCATACAGAAAAATTAAATCTACTCCAATTTCTACACGAGACGAGAGCAGTTGACTAGGATCACAACAAGGACAACATTTTACTCCGTCTCACAATCCTATGTCAGCACCATAATTTTCCCAAATCTAACAAAGAAATGAGTTTAACTCGCAGCACGCAAAAAGCTAAGCACGCGCTCATGTGGGTGCAGTGGTGTGTAGTGCAATGAACTAATCAAAATAAAACTATAAAAGCTTCTAGTATGCACATGAGATGTGCACGTGCAAAAGGCAACAAAACTGGCTCTCCCCCAGACTTAAACTAAACTACACTGCATATGATAGAGAAATTAAAATCATAAAGAGCTCAGGGAAGAGGTTACCCAATGCTCAGCTAGTGAGCATACCAGAAGACACGTGAAAAATCGAAGCAGGTCCGCCATACGAAGAATCACAACCCCGCCAATGCGATGTTGTCAAGAATACCTGCAGGGGTGAGCTCCGCAAAAACAAAACAAAAATATACAAACTACAAAGAAATACTAAAACTGAATAGACATGAAAAAGAAAATGCAGAAAATGAAAGATAAGTACTGGGATTATTGTCATCCCAACACGAGTTATTAAATTCTAAATAGTTCTAGCTAATGGGCCTATGAAATAAAAAGTGCATAGGTAACTGGCCTAATATCCGTTTCGGTAACGGGTACCGATACGGTGATAGAGCAGTTACCCCTCTACCTAAATAGTAATACCTGCCCAACACAGGTAGAGGAAATAGGAAGTAAGAAGAGAAGGAGCTCTGGTCCTCACTCTTCTCACCACAAAACACATCCTTGCCTAGCAAGGTTTCGTCCACCACAAGTTTGCTGGGGGCGAAGGTGACGGCAGGGGCTTCCACTGTGAAGGAGGTAGGAACCTCCTCACACAAGAGGATGCACTCGTCGACAGCCTGAGCGCAAGGCTCAACGTCAACCCAACTTACCCGTGGAGATTCAACCTGCACAGGCTCAGAAAAGGAAGGTGGGTCAAGAAATAAAAGAGACGAAGAACATAAAGAAATAATCGGGGGAGTGATCCCGGTTTCACTCCCCAAAGGCTGAGGTAGAAAAATATCGTCAGTAATCTCGACAATGCTACAAGGCTCGGCTGGATCCATAGAGGCCTCCGCCAAGACTTGGACTTCCTCCTTTTGTAACACCTCCCCTATAATGACCGTATAATATGGGTCCGGCTGGGGCCCCACAACATACGAACGCCACAGCTTTAGTATTATAAGATGATATAGCTACCCAAACTCAAAACACTAGCACAACACAGCGGAAACAAAGCACGACTAGAAGTTATCCACTAACCATAAGAGTTACAACATTAGCCTTAAGGCCTACAACAAAAGTCCAAATTCAAGAAAATAACAGTCATGAATGTGCATAGCACTCCTAGTCTACCTCGGCATGCAAGCCGGACAAAAGAGTCTCAAACATACATCATCATAAATGTAGCGCTACAAAAGAGGAAACACTTCATGGGGCTTAGGCCTTTCTGGCCGGCGCGCTAGCTCCTACATGCGATCCTTGCCCTGTAACAGTTATTAGTAACGTGGGTCAGCAAAGGCTGACCTCAAACTGTGTAACAACACATCTCCTCCCGGCCGTCCCTAACGGACCCTGGGGAACCCTCCAACCTGCAAGTCAGCACTTCATATGCAATATAAATATCTATAAACTAAAAAGCATTAAAACAGGCTTGGATGTCTCAATCATCAAACATGTTCTCTATTGGTTGAGCATATAATAAGAGGGTCTACTATGCAACATGAATGCAACACCCGGGCTTCACCCAAGGCACCCTACTGCGTATGCATCTAGCACAACATCACATCATTTGGGTACTCACATTTCCCCATTGGCATAAAGCCGCAAACAATGAGGGAGACACAACTCCCTCAAACGGCGCACAGGCCGCCACATGGAATTCTTGCCAAGGCCCCACCCGCTCGTGGGCTTAGCCCCGGTCTTGCTTGCAAGCTCTGACGTCTCATATCAGGATTCCAACAAACACAGACTGACCGATTCTAAGAAGCCTTGCTGGACCCCACCCGCTCATGGCCTTATTGCCCGGGCTTGCCCCGAGCTTGGCATTCTCGTCAGTCTCACAGAAGGGGACTAGTCTCGCCAGGACACTTTCCACACATGATGCACATGTCACGGGATAGCCAGTCGACCACGGAGACATAGCCATGCCTTGGCACATCACAATCCAAGACTAAAAACACCATAATCCCTCATTTGTACAGCAGCGTTCCCGCGCACCAAGGAAACCATCTCCAACTCGTGCGGAGCTAACCTTGTCCACCAAGGAAACCATCTCCAACTCATACGTAGATAACCTTGTCCCTCAAGGAAACCATCTACCGACACGAGGAGCTAACCTTGCCCGGTTCCGACTACACGTACCTTTTCAAACAAAAAGGGAATTCACCACCACAACACAAACGACATCTTGCCGCAACGGAATCTCTACGAATCCCTAAGTTCGTATGCAACATCACCGAGTCGGACTAACGGTCGCGACTACGGCTTCACCCACCATGCCTAATCCACTAGCGGAGTGGATCTCTAATGCATAAATATGCCGGGGACGGACTCAATCGACCCGGAGGTTCCTCTTGAAACTTGGCAACCAAAACCCCTCTCATTTGGGTGGTTGGTGCCCAAAATCTAGAAGAAAACGATGCTAAAAACATGCATCCTAAAGACCGAGAGGAGAGATGTCGTTACCTTCCGACTCCTCTTCCTTACCATGGTAAAATAGCCGGATGAAAACCTTCGCAACGATCTAAGCTCCACGGATCTGGACTCGGTTCGCGATTTGGAGCACCGAAACCCTTCCTACAGCCCAAGACCTTCTTCTCCTTCCTCCTTGCTCTAGCTTCTCTTTAGAACTTTGAAAGAGAAGACTTGGAAAACAATGAGGGTTTCCAACCCTCAAATCGGACTTAACTTCCCAAGAGATGGCCTGAACCGTTAGATCCCAAAACCAGAAAAGAATGGCCACGATTCGCCTGGAAAATAGAAAATCTGGGTCGAACACGGCCTGGTACACGCCCGTGTCAAGGGCTGTGTGCCTCATTCGCCGTCTCAAATCGACGCGCCTGGAACCGCACACGGGCATCTGACACGCCCGTGTTCAATCGGACACGCCCGTGTCCCCAGTGACACGGCCGTGTGGCCGGACGTGTGCCTCCAACGACACGGCCCCGAAACCAACCCGAGAGGTGACACGGCCTGGGACACGCCCATGTCCCAAGCCGTGTGCCAAGTCTCGATACCCGTCGACAGGCTTTGTGTCGACACCGAGGAAAACGTCGAGCGAAGATCGTCGACCAAGCGGGACACGCCCTATGACACGCCCGTGTCATAGGCCGTGTGCCCCAATCTCGACACATTGTCGAGCGAAAGTGTAGACACTTGGGCCGAGTGTCGACACGGCCTCGACACGCCCTGCGATACGCCCGTGTCGCAGGCCGTGTGCCCTACTCTCGACACTTTGTCGAGCGAAGTGTCGACACTTGGACCGAGTGTCGACACAGCCTCGACACGCCCTGCGACACGCCCGTGTCGCAGGCCGTGTACCCTACTCTCGACACTTTGTCGAGCAAAGTGTCGACACTTGGACCGAGTGTCGACACGGCCTCGACACGCCCTACGACACGCCCGTGTCGCAGGCCGTGTGCCTCCTGCCAGAAACCCAAAATTTTCCAGGACTGCACACTGACTCTCTTGCAAAACTGGGGTGTTACAACTCTCCCCCTCTTAACAGAATTTCGTCCCGAAATTTTAAAACAAAAGGGTACAAAACTTCAATTGTACCTGACAAGAAGAGTTCTGGATAATCTTCTAGCATGGCCTATTCTCGCTCCCAAGAGAACTCCTCACGACCGCAGTTGTCTCAACGAACTTTCACGAGTCTAACTTCTTTATTTCGCAACTGTCGAGTCTCCGAATCCTCTATAGCAATTGGGAGGACTCGCGTCCTCAAGTCTTCCTCAATCGGCACCGATGCCGGCTCAATCACTACGCTAGCCTCCACCAAGGCCTTCCTCAAAACGGAGATGTGGAAGATGTCATGTAATCCACTCAAATCTGCGGACAACGCCAACCGATAGGCTGCTTCTCCTACCCGCTCAACAATTTTAAAAGGCCCCAAAAACCTTGGACTCAACTTCTTGAGTCGGCGAATCCGTGAGACGCCTTTGAACGGCTTGACCTTCAGATAAACCCAATCACCAACTGCAAATTCCAACTTCCGGTGACGAGCATTAAAATATTTTGCTTGCCTGTCTTGCGCCACCTTCATACGCTCTTGGATGGTCCGTACCAACTCACAAGCGTCAACTACCACATCCTTTCCCAAAAGTTTGGTGTCTCCCGCCTCTGCCCAAGACATTGGAGTTCGACACCGCCTCCCATACAAAGCTTCGTATGGCGCCATTTTTATGCTTGCTTGAAAACTATTGTTGTACGCGAATTCTACCATGAACAGGTGATCCTCCCACCTCTTGCCAAAATAAAGAACCCACATCCTCAACATATCCTCCATAGTACGGTTCGTTCTTTCAGTTTGCCCATCAGTTTGAAGATGGAACGTTGTACTGAACTTTAGCTTCGTGCCCAAGCTCTTCTGAACCAATCTCCAGTCCTTGGACGTAAACCGTCCATCGCGATCACTGACTATGCTTTTAGGAATTCCGTGCAGTCGCACAATGTTGCGAACATACAACTCCAACAGCTTCTCTACGCTGTCCTCTTTTCGATTTGGGATGAAGTGAGCTACCTTAGTTAGGCGATCCACGATCACCCAAATAGCATCATTACCATGCTGCGATCTAGGCAAACCATGCACAAAGTCTTTGGAGATGTCATCAAATTTCCACTCAGGAATTGGAAGGGGCTTCAGGAACCCGCCCGGTTTCTGACATCCGGCCTTCACCAAGGCAAATGTTTGGCAACGATTCACATACAAAGCTACATCTCGCTTCAAACCCGGCCACCAAAAGGATTTCTTCATATCCAAGTACATCTTTGTACTGCCCGGGTGAATGGAGTACTTTGAGAAGTGAGCCTCAAACATCAACTCCTCACGGAGATTGCCAAACTGCGGTACACAAACCCTTCCATCCTTTCTCAAGATTCCACCAATCATCTCCCAGGCGCTGCTCTCGCCCTTTTGAGCCTCCAACACAAAAGGTTGAAACTCCACATCCAACCGAGTCGCTTCCCGAATACAATCGGACAAGTCGTTTTGCACTTCAATCCAGTTCAACCGAGCCATGCTAGACTCGCCTCTCGCAACACATTCCAATCCAAGGGACTCCCATTCCCGCACCAACCGCTCATCGTGAGCTTCGATCCAATTTCCTTGCCCCGAGTACTTTCTACTCAAAGCGTCCGCCACCACATTGGCTTTACCCGGCGTATACTGAATCGCCGCTTCGTAGTCTCCAAGAAACTCAACCCATCTGCGTTGCCGCATGTTCAAGTCCTTTTGGTCCAGGAGGTACTTCAGACTTTTGTGATCCGTGAAGATCTCCACCCTTGTGCCATACACATAGTGTCGCCAAATTTTCAACACGAAGATCACCGCCGCCAATTCCAAGTCATGGACGGGGTAATTTCTCTCATGAGACTTCAGCTGTCTAGACCCAAAAGCTATCACCTTTCCATGTTGCACCAACACGCAACCCAAACCGCATCCCGATGCGTCAATGAAAATCTGAAATCCATCGGTCCCTTGCGGTAGACTCAGGATTGGAGCCACCATAAGCCTCTCCTTCAGAGCCTCGAATGCTTGAGTACACTCTTGGGTCCATACAAACTTATGATCTTTGCGAGTGAGTGAGGTGAGGGGTAGAGCTATTCTCGAGAAATTCTCCACGAATCTCCTATAATACCCGGCTAGTCCACGAAAACTTCGGACTTCTGCCATGGTCCTCAACACCGGCCAATCTCTGATGGCTTCCACTTTCGCTGGATCCACTGCCACCCCATCACCACTAATCACGTGGCCCAAAAACGCCACCTTGGCTAACCAGAACTCGCACTTTGAGAATTTTGCAAACAACTAGTTCTTCCTCAACACTTGCAGAACCACTCTCAAGTGGGTCTCATGCTCCAATTCAGACTTGGAGTACACCAAGATGTCATCAATGAAGACAACCACAAACGAATCCAAGTAATCCTGAAATACTCGATTCATCAGATCCATGAACACCGATGGTGCATTCGTCAACCCGAACGACATCACCGTAAACTCAAAGTGTCCATACCTTGTCCCAAAAGCAGTCTTGGGTATATCCTCATCCCGAATTTGCAGCTGATAATAGCCTGACTTCAAGTCCAGTTTTGAATATAACACTGACCCCACCAATTGGTCGAACAAATCATCTATCCGAGGAATCAGATACTTATTCTTGATGGTCAATTTATTCAGCTCTCGGTAGTCTATGCATAGGCGTATGCTACCGTCTTTCTTCTTTACAAACAACACCGGCGCGCTCCACGGTGAAGAACTGGGTCTAATATACCCTTGCTCCAACAGTTCTTGTAACTGTACCTTAAGTTCCGCCAATTCCTTTGGGGCCATCCTAAATGGAGGACGCGACACCGGTCTAGCCTCCGGCACTAACTCGATCGAGAAGTAGATCTCCCGCCGAGGAGGAGCTCCAGGGAGTTCATCCGGAAACACATCCTTGAACTCTGCCACCACAGGCACTTCCTCAAAAGATAGCTGGGAGAGACGAACCTCCAACAACGCTACCAGCGCCACACCTCCCTGGTTAACCGCCCGCATCATTTGCATGGCCGTAATTAGGGAATGGGCTACTCCACAAAGGCCCACAAATTTGACTTCCGCTTGCCCCTTACTCTTTAGGGTCACTACCTTGTATAAACAATCAATGCTGGCGCGCTGCTCTGCAAGCCAGTCCAAGCCCAAAATGACATCGAACTCTACTTAACGGCAACACTGCTGCTTCCAAAACGAAGTCAACTCCGTCTTGCTCCCAACAGATGCGCCCTTTAGCCCCGGTGGTCATAGATGACCCATTGGGCATGCGCACTTTCAGTTCTGCGTCCGCCGAAAAAGACTCAACTCCTACCCTTCGGATGAAACTCTCCGCAAGAAAAGAGTGCGAAGCTCCCGTATCGAACAATACCCTAGCGGGGCATCCAGAAACTAACACGAAGCCTACAACAAGACATCTCACAAAAGGGGTCTAAAAAGTATGGAGCACAAATGCAAACTTAAATTTTCTTCATACCTGTCACCACATCGGTTTGACGGATCGCTTCTTGCTGTCCAAGGTTGTAAGCCCTTGGTTGCACCGGTTGGAACCGAGATGCGCTCGACTCTGCCATCTTTCCTTTCTCTGCAGCACTGGGGCCCGAGCGCACAGACTGCTCCTGCTTTGTATCTTGCCCCACTCCCCCTTGCTGACAAGCACGGGCTATGTGCCCAACCTTTCCGCAGTTGTAACACGTCGGCGGTCCCGTAGAGTGAGAACCCCCAGCCGTCCAATTGCTCTTCTCACCCGATCTGGAAGTGTGAGGCTTCTTCCTCCACCTACTCCCATCAGACTTTACATGAGATTGGGAGGGCTTCCCTTCCCCTTGCTTGGGTGTAAAACCCTTTCGACGCTGGGTTCGCTCCAGATCATTCTCCAAACTCCTGGCGGCTTCAACTAGTTCATTAAATCCCTCCCTCTTCATGGAGATGAGGGGTTGTCTCAGATTCTCCCTCAACCCTTGGTAGAAGAGGTTATCCCTCTCTACATCATCCGCCATTGTCATTCCCGCATAACGACCCAAACGGGTGAACTCTTGCACGTATTCGTCCACCGTCTTGTCTCGCTGCATTAGATGCAGAAACTGCCTCTGCAGGGCCAACTGCGTAGAAACTGGAATATATCTCTTTAGAAAAGCGTCCCCTAATTCCTCCACCGACGGGGTGCGTCCAGGGAACTGGCGGCCGCTAAGGCTCACCCACCACAACTTGGCGTCTCCTTCCAACATGAACGCCGCATACTCAGATTTCTTTTCCTCTGGCGTCTCTGCCGCCCTCAAAAGTTCTTGAATACGATCCCACCAATCCTCCGCATCCGTTGGCGTTCCAACACCCTTGAAAGACGGGGGATGGAAACTCAGGAAATACTTCATGTGTCGGTCTCCATGTCCTACCACCACCCTTTCTGCCAACGGCTCCACTCGCCTGGCTTCTCCGCCTGGCACAGCCGTCGTCGTGTCTGGTGTAGCAGGGGTTGCTACCTGGGCTGCAGCCGCCGCTTGGGCTGCCACCATCGCTTCTGCAAGCATACGACAGAAGTCAGCCGGGTTTACACCCGTGCCCAGAAGACCTGGAGCAGTGGCACTGCACGCCGAGAGTTCTTCCCTTGCTCTTGAAGTGCCCGCCTCGTTGCTTGCACTCTTCAGGAAAACAAGAAATAAGGGATTAGTCTCCAATCTCAAGACTAAGACATAAGGACACTCACGGTCCCGCGTTACTCTTATGTGGATAACTTCTCTACGCACTGACCTTGATTCGAACCTCACTCTGATACCAAATTGTAACACCTCCCCTGTAATGACCGTATAATATGGGTCCAGCCGGGGCCCCACAACATACGAACGCCACAGCTTTAGTATTATAAGATGATATAGCTACCCAAACTCAAAACACTAGCACAACACAGCGGAAATAAAGCACAACTAGAAGTTATACACTAACCATAAGAGTTACAACATTAGCCTTAAGGCCTACAACAAAAGTCCAAATTCAAGAAAATAATAGTCATGAATGTGCATAGCACTTCTAGTCTACCTCGGCATGCAAGCCGGACAAAAGAGTCTCAAACATACATCATCATAAATGTAGCGCTACAAAAGAGGAAACACTTCATGGGGCTTAGGCCTTTCTGGCCGGCGCACTAGCTCCTGCATGCGATCCTTGCCCTGTAACAGTTATTAGTAACGTGGGTCAGCAAAGACTGACCTCAAAGTGTGTAATAACACATCTCCTCCCGGCCATCCCTAACGGACCCCGGGGAACCCTCCAACCTGCAAGTCAGCACTTCATATGCAATATAAATATCTATAAACTGAAAAACATTAAAACAGGCTTGGTTGTCTCAATCATCAAACATGTTCTCTATTGGTTGAGCATATAATAAGAGGGCCTACTATGCAACATGAATGCAACACCCGGGCTTCACCCAAGGCACCCTACTGCGTATGCATCTAGCACAACATCACATCATTTGGGTACTCACATTTCCCCATTGGCATAAAGCCGCAAACAATGAGGGAGACACAACTCGCTCAAACGGCGCACAGGCCGCCACATGGAATTCTTGCCAAGGCCCCACCCGCTCGTGGGCTTAGCCCCGGGCTTGCTTGCAAGCTTTGACGTCTCATGTCAGGATTCCAACAAACACAGACAGACCGATTCTAAGAAGCCTTGCTGGACCCCACCCGCTCATGGCCTTATTACCCGGGTTTGCCCCGAGCTTGGCATTCTCATCAGTCTCACAGAAGGGGACTAGTCTCGTCGGGACACTCTCCACACATGACGCACATGTCATGGGATAGCCAGCCGACCATGGAGACATAGCCACGCCTTGGCACATCACAATCCAAGACTAAAAACACCATAATCCCTCATTTGTACTGCAGCGTTCCCGCGCACCAAGGAAACCATCTCCAACTCGTGCGGAGCTAACCTTGTCCACCAAGGAAACCATCTCCAACTCATACGGAGCTAACCTTGTCCCTCAAGGAAACCATCTACCGGCACGAGGAGCTAACCTTGCCGGTTCCGACTACACGTACCTTTTCAAACAAAAAGGGAATTCACCACCACAACACAAACGACATCTTGCCGCAACGGAATCTCTACGAATCCCTAAGTTCGTATGCAACATCACCGAGTCGGACTAACGGTCGCGACTACGGCTTCACCCACCATGCCTAATTCACTAGCGGAGCGGATCTCTAATGCATAAATATGTCGGGCGACGGACTCAATCGACCCGGAGGTTTCCTCTTGAACCTTGACAACCAAAACCCCTCTCATTTGGGTGGTTGGTGCCCAAAATCTAGAAGAAAACGATGCTAAAAACATGCATCCTAAAGACCGAGAGGAGAGATGTCGTTACCTTCTGACTCCTCTTCCTTGCCA
This sequence comes from Platanthera guangdongensis, assembly GCA_039583875.1. Classification (NCBI taxonomy): domain Eukaryota; kingdom Viridiplantae; phylum Streptophyta; class Magnoliopsida; order Asparagales; family Orchidaceae; genus Platanthera; species Platanthera guangdongensis. The sequence continues at coordinate 125,463,264 of CM077164.1, forward strand.
TGGTAAAATAGCCGGATGAAAACCTTCGCAACGATCTAAGCTCCACGGATCTGGACTCGGTTCGCGATTTGGAGCACCGAAACCCTTCCTACAGCCCAAGACCTTCTTCTCCTTCCTCCTTGCTCTAGCTTCTCTTTAGAACTTTGAAAGAGAAGACTTGGAAAACAATGAGGGTTTCCAACCCTCAAATCGGACTTAACTTCCCAAGAGATGGCATGAACCGTTAGATCCCAAAACCAGAAAAGAATGGCCACGATTCGCCTGGAAAATAGAAAATCTGGGCCGAACACGGCCTGGCACACGCCCGTGTCCAGGGCTGTGTGCCTCATTCGCCATCTCAAATCGACGCGCCTAGAACCGCACACGGGCATCCGACACGCCCGTGTTCAATCGGACACGCCCGTGTCCCCAGTGACACGGCCGTGTGGCCGGACGTGTGCCTCCAACGACACGGCCCCGAAACCAACCCGAGAGGTGACACAGCCTGGTACACGCCCGTGTCCCAGGCTGTGTGCCAAGTCTCGACACCCGTCGACAGGCTTTGTGTCGACACCGCGGAAAACGTCGAGCGAAGATCGTCGACCAAGTGGGACACGCCCTGTGACACGCCCGTGTCACAGGCCGTGTGCCCCAATCTCGACACATTGTCGAGCGAAAGTGTCGACACTTGGGCCGAGTGTCGACACGGCCTCGACACGCCCTGCGACACGCCCGTGTCGCAGGCCGTGTGCCCTACTCTCGACACTTTGTCGAGCGAAGTGTCGACACTTGGACCGAGTGTCAACACGGCCTCGACACGCCCTGCGACACGCCCGTGTCGCAGGCCGTGTGCCCTACTCTCGACACTTTGTCGAGCGAAGTGTCGACACTTTGACCGAGTGTTGACACGGCCTCGACACGCCCTGTGACACGCCCGTATCGCAGGCCGTGTGCCTCCTGCCAGAAACCCAAAATTTTCCAGGACTGCACACTGACTCTGTTGCAAAACTGGGGTGTTACACCTTTGGTATCAAGGGAGAATCCTCGACACCAAGAAGGTTGTCCTCCTCCATGGGAGTGGAAATAACCCATGTATCACAAGCCTCAACTTGTGTTGCATCGTCGAAAATGTCTCCTGAGGCGACTGAAGTAGAATTCACAAAAGGCGGAAGAACTTTGCTTGAATAAAAGTCAAGCGCAGGTTCCTCACAAAGAATCTGCTGCACGCTTGGAGATGTATGCACATGAGAGATAGGCTCAGCCACGTCGAAGCCTAGATCTTCCACACATCTGGTGGTTGTGTCCACATCATTCCCTTCAACAAATGAAGGTGACAGGGATACATAACCAGAAGATGAAGGTGTGCTACCAAGGGTAGGAGTCGGGATGATCCGGATGTCCGGCTCATCATCTTCTTCCATAATACGGAGGTACTCGGCACAATCCTTCAGGACATGATCTGTTCTACGACAATACAAACACTTTCTCCCATTATGCTGCGGTCCTTTTGGGACCGGAGAGGAATAGGAGAACGATGTATGTGGCGAGGACAATTGACCATAAGCTCGGGGCACAGTGTTCGAAAGGCTGTACGAATACAGCATCTCATGCATTGTGCGCTGAGGCTTATGCTCAATATCTCTCATAGGGCATTCATGACTAGCGTGGGAAGGATTCCCACACCAACGACATTGGGCATACGAATATCCCCACATGGTGTCGAAACAGCAGATTCAAAATAAATTGTGCAAATTACTAAATCCAACAATATATTACTACAATTGCCTAAAGAAACAAGAAAAAGGCAGGCAAAACAGAAATAGAACAAAACAAAAGCGATTTACAAAGGAAAAGAAAAGCAATCTCACGTCTCCCTCTCCAAAAACTCACACGACTGTGCTCCCCGGCAACGGCGCCAAAAACTTGATGCTATAGATCACGGCAGTGAACCGGTCGTACAAGTAATATAAAATGGGGGATTTCCCAAGTATCGATCTCACAAGGAACACAGTAAGGTGGAGTTAATTTCGAGGAGGACTTGAGATTGAAGTCCTTAGGGTCGGCGGTAACGATGGGGGCTTTGATATTGCGGACAAAGAAAATAAAACACTATCAACTAATCATATGCAACGCCGCTATGCGATGCTTCGCCAGGTGGGATAGAAGACTAGTCGGGCCGCTATGCACCGAATCACTAGGTGGATGGGCGAGTAGGCTTGCGGATGAGGTGGTTAGAACGGCGGAATGAGGGTCGTGAGCACCTCTTCACTACGCACGCCACTAGCAATTGCTAGTGCGGCAAGGGCGGATGGATGGTGGATGGACAAATAGGCGCACCTCAAGTAAATATAACGAAAATATACAATCACATAGACATGATTACAGATAAACGTATATTACACTAAGAATATCTTCATGAAATACAAAGAGTTCAACTAAACTATCAACAACAAGAGAAGAAAAGTGTGCGAAATCAACCGGATCCGAAGCCTTGCTGAGGATTCACGGTTGGAATCGTCGGGTTGTCAATCCGCGTCCAAGCTCGGCCCGCAACTGCATCCGGGGTAGAGAAGGGCTGTCACCACCTTTCAATGGCCCGTCTTCTTCGTGTCACAATCTGGTGGAGGATGGCACAACTTCCCCTTGCTTGATGGAGAAAGCTAGGTCAAGCCCTTCTTGAAGCTCAAGGATGAAGGAGGAGGCCAAGAGGAATCTCCGGCTTTGATTTGGCGGTGAAAGCCTGCCCGGAGCACCTCCCTAGTGTGGAGATTGAAGGAGGACGGCGGAATCCCTCCTCGGAGATGAAAACGGCGGAGGAAAAATGAGCTCCGGATCCCTCTTCAATTAGGGCGAGACCTGCACTATTTATAGAAAAGCAGAAATGAACAATGTGCACTATGTCCTATGGTCGTGCGCACTGGCATGGAATATCAGGAAGAAGAACTGGGATAACGCGCACGAGTAGTGGCGCACGACCAGTGGTCGTGCGCACTAAGTCCAATGGTTGTGCGATTACCCCAGACAGGACTCCAGAAATGAGGAATTAATGCACACGATCGGTGGCGCACGACCGGTGGTCGTGCGCAATATGTCCAGTGGTCGTGCGCTTACCCCATGCTGATTCTGGAAAACGAAGAGTAGTGCGCACGATCAGGGGCGCACGACCAGTGGTCGTGCGCATTAGATCCCATGATCGTGCGCAGTATTCCTGTTTCACAACCATCCCGAAACACGCACACGACCCCTGTACCGATAGGAAAACAAATCACTAATCTGTGCAGACATTCCAGACAATCACAAAAGGGAGTACCAACTATAAAAATAACAAAATACACAACCACGGGTATAAATGTGCACTTCCTATGGAAATAAAGATTAGATGAAATAGGAACGATAAAGAACTAAAAGTGAAGTGCAAACGCGTGAAAACTAGCCCAGATGAGTCCTAAAAACCCTATATAAATCAGACTCATCAGTTACTCTGGGGGGGGGGGGGGGGGGCAGTCCAGGAACTGCAGGTTCGTCATTGTGGATGCCCCCAACAGCTACAGCACCATCTTTGGGAGGCCCCTTATCAGCGCCTTCCACTGTGTCCCATCATCTTTCCATCAGTGCTTGAAGTTCAACACTGAGGGGATCCAGGTCAGGGTCAGGGGGGACCCAAAGGTGGCGCAGGAGTGCTATGTCACTGCGGTGAACACCATCTCTTGGCAGGAGGGAGCTGAGGAGATGGGGCGAAGAATGGAGGAGGCTGAACAGGAGGCTGGCAGGGAGGAGCTAGAGGCGGAGAGTTACGCTGAAGATGCGGCGGGAAGAGATCGGGAGGAGATGACCGAAGTGACGGCCGTGGAAGGAGAGGTGGAGGTGGAGATCCCGGTCTCGGAAGAGAGGGATGCTGAAGGATGGGGAGAGCAGTACAAGTTGGAGGCTGCGGAGGATGTGGTGGAGTTAGAGGTGCTCACCCGTGGAGGTGGGGTGGAGAAGGTCCCCGTTAGCGGAGGGCTGACCGCGGAAGACCAGGTCAGGATGCTGGAGTACATCCAGAAGAACGTAGACATATTCGCTTGGGAACACGTCCTGTTTAATAGAAGAAGAGGTCCACTGCGGACAAGCTGGCAGAGCCCATCAGAGAGGAGGTGGCAAAGCTCCTAAAGGCCGGCTTTGTGTCCGAGATCCAATACCCCGGCTGGGTCTCCAATGTGGTCATGGTCAAAAAGGGGGATGGCCGGTGGAGGATGTGTATCGATTATTCTTTACTTAATAAAGCTTGTCCTAAGGACTATTATCCTTTGCCTCGGATCGACGCGCTGGTTGACTCAGCCGTCGGTTTTTCTATAATGAGTTTTCTAGATGCTTTCTCAGGTTATCATCAAATTAGGATGCACCCCCCGGACATCAAGGATGTCTCGTTCATCACAGGGGACAGCTGCTACTGTTACAAGATGATGCCCTTCGGGCTAAAGAATGTAGGGGCGACCTACCAGAAGATGATGGATAGGGTCTTCAAGGAGAAAAAGGGGAGGAATTTGGAGGTGTACGTGGATGACCTCATGACCATGTACCGTCGGAGCATTGCCTCCACATCCCAGACCCCACCCCCAGAGGAGAGGATCACCTTCTCTAGAAGTGACATGCTAGATCACGAGGATCCATTCTGTGATGCGCTGGTCATCAAGGCAGCCATCGAGAATTTTACTGTCTCTCGGATCCTCGTTGACAACGGAAGCTCCGTCAACGTCGTCTTCAAAAAGGCATTCGACGCGATGACGATAGAGGCAAAGAGGGTTCTGGCCTCGGACGAACCCTTGTTTGTGTTATCAGGGGAGAGGAAGGAAGTGGAGGGAGGAGTAGGCCTCCATGTTACACTGGGGAGGCAGTCCAGGAACTGCAGGTTCGTCATTGTGGATGCCCCCAACAGCTACAACGCCATCTTCGGGAGGCCCCTTATCAGTGCCTTCCGCTGCATCCCGTCATCTTTCCATCAGTGCTTGAAGTTCAACACTGAGGGGATCCAGGTCAGGCTCAGGGGGGACCCAAAGGTGGCGCGGGAGTGCTATGTCACTGCGGTGAACGCCATCTCTTGGCAGGAGGGATCTGAGGAGATGGGGCGAAGAATGGAGGAGGCTGAACAGGAGACTGCCAGGGAGGAGCTATAGGTGGAGAGTTGCACTGAGGAGGCAGCGGGAAGAGATCGGGAGGAGATGGTCGAAGTGACGGCCGTGGAAGGAGAGGTGGAGGTGGAGATCCCGGTCTCGGAAGAGAGGGATGCTGAAGGATGGGGAGAGAAATCCAGGTTGGAGGCTGTGGAGGATGTGGTGGAGTTAGAGGTGCTCACCCGTGGAGGCAGGGTGGAGAAGGTCCGCGTCAGCAGACGGCTGACCTCGGAAGACCAGGTCAGGATGCTGGAGTGCATCCAGAAGAACGTAGACATATTCGCTTGGGACGCTGCGGAGATGCCGAGGGTTGACACGGATGGGCCTGCCACCGCCTCAACCTGGACCCGGGAACACGCCCCGTTCAATAGAAGAAGAGGTCCACTGCGGACAAGCTGGCAGAGCCCATCAGAGAGGAGCTGGCAAAGCTCCTAAAGGCCGGCATTGTGTCCGAGATCCAATACCCCGGCTGGGTCTCTAATGTGGTCATGGTCAAAAGGGGGACGACCGGTGGAGGATGTGTATCGATCTTTCTTTACTTAATAAAGCTTTTCCTAAGGACTGTTATCCTTTTCCTCGGATCGACGCGTTGGTTGACTCAGCCGTCAGGTTTTTCTATAATGAGTTTTCTAGATGCTTTCTCAGGTTATCATCAAATCAGGATGCACCCCCCGGACATCAAGGATGTCTCGTTCATCACAGGGCACGGATGCTACTGTTACAAGATGATGCCCTTCGAGCTAAAGAACGCAGGGGCGACCTACCAGAAGATGATTGATAGGGTCTTCAAGGAGAAAAAGAGGAGGAATTTGGAGGTGTATGTGGATGACCTCATGATCAAGAGTCAGGATGTGGACTCCCACCTCCAGGACCTAGAGGAGACCTTCGCCACCCTACGCAAGTACAAGATGTGGTTGAATCCCCTAAAATGTGTCTTCGTGGCTAGTAGGGGAAAGTTCTTGGGGCACTTCCTCACCCCTGCGGGGGTCGAGCCGTATCCAGATAAGGTCAAGGCTATCTTAGAGCTGGGGTTGCCGCGGAATGCCAAGGAGGTCCAACGGCTGACGGGGAAGCTGGCAGGGCTGAGTAGGTTCCTCTCTCGGGCATGGGAGAAGTGCTCCCCCTTCTTTAAAACATTGAGGGGTGGTCTAAAGTTCGAATGGACCAAGGAGTGCGAGGATACATTCCGGGCCCTCAAGATGTAGTTGACTCAGGCTCCGCTGCTCCAAGGGTTGAAGGAGGGGGAGGGTCTGTTTTTATATCTCGGGGTCAGGGCGGAGGACTTGAGATCCCTCCTAGTTCGTGAAGAGGGGAAGAAGCAGCTCCCCAGTTATTACATAAGCCGGGTCCTGAGGAAGGCCGAGCTGGCTTTCGCCCTGATCATCTCAGCCCGGAGGCTGCGACCTTACTTCCAGGCACACTCAATCCGAGTGGTGACTGACCATCCTCTCTGTAACATCTTTAAGGGGGTGGAGCATTCAGGCAGGCTGGCCAAGTGGTCGGTGGAGTTGAGTGAGTTCGACGTCTCGTTCGTTCTGCGGCTCTCGATCAAAGCTCATGTGATGGCCGACTTCTTGGTTGACTATATGATTGAAGTGGCAGAGGAAGAGCTCACCCATCCGGCTCCTTGGAAGGTGAAGGTAGACAGCTCCTTGGGGAGGCATTCCCTAGGAGAAGGGGTGATCTTGGAGAGCCCTCAGGGGACTAGAATTGAGCAGACGGTGGTGGTGCATTTTCCCATCACCAACAATCAAGCCGAGTATGAAGCCGTGATAGCAGGGCTATGCCTGGCCAGGGAGCTAGGGGTGTTGGACGTGGAGGTCCTTACCGACTCCATGGTGGTAGCTTCCCAGATCAACGGGGAGTTTGAGGCAAGGGAGCCCACCCTGCGATTATACTTAGCCAAAGTGAAGGGGCTCATAGGCACTTTCCAAACCTTCTCCATCCGACATGTGCCCAGGGAAGAAAACGAACAGGTCAACCAACTAGCAAAGCATGGTCCCCAATATCCGGAGATTGATCAATAGACTTCATGGATGGACCCAGTTATGACTTTCCTTTCCACGGGAGAATATCCGGAGGGGGCAGATAAGAAGAAGCTCAGGCATAAGTCAGCGTACTACCTCCTCCGGGAAGGGCAGCTATACAGGAAGACCCTCTCAGGGATGTTGGCTCGCTGCGTGGCCGAGGGCGAAGTACAAAGGATCTTGGAAGAGGTCCACTCCGGAGAATGTGGGAGTCACTCCGGGAGTCGGACCTTGGAGGGGAGGATCGTCAGGCAAGGATATTTCTAGCCTACCCTGGTCCATGACGCAATAGAGTTCGCAAGAAGGTACCACAAGTGCCAGTTTTTTGCCCCTCTCCAACTACAAGCAGCTCAACGACTCAGAAGTATCACGGCCCCCTGGCCCTTTTCCATTTGGGGAATGGATTTGGTCGGGCCATTCCTTCAGGCCAGTGGGTAGAGAAGGTTCTTGCTAGTGATGATTGATTACTTCTCCAAATGGATGGAGGTGAAGGCGCTGGCCAAGGTGACTTCCCAGGTCATCAGTAATTTCGTCTGGGGGGAAATCATCTGCCACCACGGGCTGCCCCAGGCCATCGTCACGGATAATGGGCCTCAGTTCGCCAGTACAGAGTTTACCAGTTTTTGCGAGCAACTCGTGATCGACCTCGGGTTCGCCTCGGTCCATCATCCCAGGAGCAACGGGCAGGTGGAGGCCGCAAACAAGATCATCGTCAACCTACTCAAGAAGAAAGTGGAGAATTTGAAGGGGAGCTGGACGGAGCAGCTTCCCGCGGTCCTATGGGCCTTGAGGACCACCCCTAACACAGCTACTGGAGAGACCCCTTCAAGCACTCTCATGGGTGCAAGGCAGTGCTCCCCGTGGAGTTTGAAGTCCAAACACCTCGATTTGTTGCGGCCAAGGAAGGTAGGGAAGAATGACAGGCCGAGAACAAGGAAGAGTTGAGGCTCTCTCTTGACATGGTGGAAGAGCTGAGGGACATTTCTGCCATCCGATAGGAAGAGGTGAAAAGTAGAATGGATAAGTACTTTGACAAGCATATCAGTGTCAAACAGTTTGTGGAAGGGTACTTGGTGCTAAAGAAGGTGGATGCAGCGGGGAGGTTGGCGTCCGTAGGGAAGCTCAATCCCAGCTGGGAAGGCCCATTTATTATAAAAGAAGCATTGAAATCAGGGGGGTATCGACTCCAAGATGTGGAGGGCGAGACCCTAAGTCTCACCTGGAGTGGTGACGACTTAAAACGATTCTTCCCTTGAAACTTGTAAGTTGTACCTTGATTCGTAATAAAAGTTCTTTAATATACCAATGTTATCACCGTGTGCTCGCATGAAGAAATGAAGCGAATGTGGACCCCGAGCAGATCCCGCTGCCAGGCTCTCACCTAGATGGCAGTGCTGGAAGTCACTCGGTGTCATCCTTGGACCTCGAGCAGATTCCGCTGTCAGGCTCTCACCTAGCTGGCAGGGCTGGAAGTCACTCGATGGTGTTAGTAGTGGACCCCGAGCAGATCCCGTTTCTAGGCTCTCACCTAGCTAGCAGGGCTGGAAGTCACTCGGTGTTATCCTTGGACCTCGAGCAGATCTCACTGTCAGGCTCTCACCTAGCTGGCAGGGCTGGAAGTCACTTGATGGTGTTAGTAGTGGACCCCGAGCAGATCCCACTGCCAGGCTCTCACCTAGCTGGCAGGGCTAGAAGTGACTCGGTGTCATCCTTGGAGCTCGAGCAGATCATGCTGTCAGGCTCTCACCTAGCTGGCAGGGCTGGAAGTCACTCGATGGTGTTAGTAGTGGACCCCGAGCAGATCCCGCTGCTAGGCTCTCACCTAGCTGGCAGGGCTGAAAGTCACTCGGTGTCATACTTTGGCTTCGAGCAGATCTCGCTGTCAGGCTCTCACCTAGCTGGAAGGGCTGGAAGTCACTCGATGGTATTGATAGTGGACCCCGAGCAGATCCCGCTGTCAGGCTCTCACCTAGCTGGCAGGGCAGGAAATCACTCGGTGTCATCCCTGGCCTCAAGCAGATCCCGCTGTCAGGCTCTCACCTAGCTGGCAGGGCTAGAAGTCACTCGATGGTATTGATAGTGGACCCCGAGCAGATCCTGCTGTCAGGCTCTCACCTAGCTGGCAGGGCTGGAAGTCACTCGGTGTCATCCTTGGCCTCGATCAGATCTCGCTGTCATGCTCTCACCTAGCTGGCAGGGCTGGAAGTCACTCGATGGTATTGATAGTGGACCCATAGCAGATCCCGTTGCTAGGCTCTCACCTAGCTGGTAGGGCTGGAAGTCACTCGGTGTCATCCCTGGCCTTGAGCAGATCCCGCTGTCAGGCTCTCACCTAGCTGGCAGGGCTGCAAGTCACTCGATGGTATTGATAGTGGACCCCGAGCAGATCCCGCTGCCAGGCTCTCACCTAGCTGGCAGGGCTGGAAGTCACTCGGTGCCATCCTTGGCCTCGATCAGATCTCACTGTCAGGCTCTCACCTAGCTGGCAGGGCTGGAAGTCACTCGATGGTATTGATAGTGGACCCCGAGCAAATCCCGTTGCTAGGCTCTCACCTAGCTGGTAGGGCTGGAAGTCACTCGGTGTCATCCCTGGCCTCGAGCAGATCCCGCTGTCAGGCTATCACCTAGCTGGCAGGGCTGCAAGTCACTCGATGGTATTGATAGTGGACCCCGAGCAGATCCCGCTGCCAGGCTCTCACCTAGCTGGCAGGGCTGGAAGTCACTCGGTGCCATCCTTGGCCTCGAGCAGATCCCGTTGTCATGCTCTCACCTAGCTGGCAGGGCTGGAAGTCACTCGATGGTATTGATAGTGGAACCCAAGCAGATCCCGCTGTCAGGCTCTCGCCTAGCTGGTAGGGATGGAAGTCACTCGTCGGGGAAATATGTCGACTCCTCGTCAACTAACGGGGAGGCCTTGACGTGCAAAGCCAGGTCAGAAGTCGGGGAACCGGGTGTTCAAAGGACGAGGAGTTGTAGTCGCGAAGCTAACCAAAAAAGGGAAAAGAACCCGAGCCGCATGTTAGAGGATCGGCTCACAAGAATTCTGGTGTCTCAGGAGATCGACGAAACCGGCTCGCCTCTCCTGGTGAGCAAGTAATCACCTTAGCGAGTCCGAATAATAGGGACAGGTCACCGCCAGCGAGGCAACTGACCGGGTCCCCGATTACTCCTGAGCCGGATCTATAGGCGTATGACCTCATCGACGTAACGCAAAGAGAACGACTACGAGTGCGGAAAGGGGAGGTTCGCATCACACAATAACAGCGAACATTCATATAACACGTTTGTAGAAACATTTATAAGGGCAAGAGTAGACAAAAATCACAATGTCGTGACACTGTTCGCGACTACATCTCAAACAACCAAAAATACACAGATATACATATAACATGCGAATCGTAGGTGCGAGGGCGATGCGAGATCCTGGGCGTGAAGTTATAGATGGGCTGGTAGGACTTATCCCCGGGGTCCGCATCGGGAAGGAACAACACCGACACCACCTCGTCCGCCGAGTGTCCCGCGGCCTTGCTCTTGAGGAGGTCCGCACGTCGCAGCATCTGCATTGTGTACTTCGCGGCACTGGCGGAGTTCTTCTGCATCAATACCTCCAACTCGTAGTCAGAGTGATGTTCAAGAGGGCAGCTGCTATTGGCTGGCGGAGGGGCAGCAGGGGCAGCAGCGGCAGCCTCCAGCTCGCGCACCCGCGCCTCCAGTGCTAACTTGTCCTGGCCGAGGGCGGCGATCTCAGCACCCATCCAGCTGGCCGTCGCCGCATCCTGCGAAAAGAAAAAAGGTCGGGAGGTGGATTCGCGAAAGGAAATGGCAATTAGATGTAAGCGCGTACCACCCCTCGCAAATACTGCGAGAGGGTCTCCTCGGCCGCATCGGCCCGCTTCCTCTGGTGATCTGCATCGTCCTGAGCATGTTTGTGGTCCTCCTCCTTCTCGTCCACCAACTTCTTGAGAGAAGTGGCATTCCGCTCCAGCTGCGTACAGTGCCGCCCAACCATATGGGCCATCTCCAGGCCGCGTAGTTGGGCCCGCGCGCTTTTATGCACCAGTACTTGCGTCGCCTCCTTGTCGTAGATAGCGGCGTCCTCTCACGAATAAAGGCCAAATGAGAAGTTATAGGCCTCCCCGTCGATGGTGTCCTGCTCCAACCAACTCGGCAGCAGGGTCGAGACCACCGCATGATTTGACTCTTTGTCCCATAACAGAAGTGGGACGCCGAGCTCATTAAGGTATTTCTCGCCGTAGCTGAAATTGCGGTGCCCTCTCGGCACCGGCATCGCGGCAGCATGCGCCCCATCCGGCGGCCCAGAAGTGCCCGCTGCCCCGCTGGGGGTGTCGCTGGTCGAAGCGGTCAAAGGGGGGACCCTCGGCCGATTGATCCGTCGGGGCCTTGCCTTTTCTCTAGCCCGCGGCGAGTTGCTGCCCCGCGGTCTTCGCCATCTTGGGCGGGGGAGTAGGCTGTTCGCGGCCCGACCGCTTCTTGGCAGGGACCAACGGGACATCGCGCTGGGCAATGGCGAGTGGCTAACCTCCCCCAGGTGGGACAGCAGCAAGGTCATCGAGGTTGCGGCGGAATTACGCGACCTCGAAGTTCTTCCCGGCAAAAAACCCCCACAGGGCGGCCTCATGGCCCCCCAGGCTGGTAGTGCGGTAACTCGCCTCGCTGAGCTGCAATGGTGAGAAAGGGACGTTGCCGAAGTCCCCCTTGACGAATAAGAACTTCTTGAGCCAGTTGTGACTCTTATTAACGGTCTCCTGCACCTTGAGGTGGGCGATGGAGAAATAGGAGGTCCTGTACCGGTTCACGCGGAAGGAGAACAATTTGCGGAAAACCGCGAGACTGAACTCAACCCGCTCCTCCCGCAAGAAACAGGCAAACCCTACCATGACAGCCACAGAGTTCGGGGTCATCTGGCCTATGATGACCCCGAAGTACTTCAACACTTGACGAACCTCCGGCCATAGGGGAAGCCGAAGACCCACCTCGAAGTGAGCCAGGGAATGTCGAGCTCATCCCTGGAAAGATCATTAATCTTCTCCCCTTCCCTGGGCCGTCTCGTCGAGAATCCAAGCGGGACGTGATCGCCGGGGGCATCTAAGTACTCGCGCTCATAGATAACGACGTGGGGGAAGTCATGCTCTGAGAATGTCCAAGTGCATTTACTTCGCCTGTCCGCATCACCGCCGCCACCACCCATTCCACAAACGATCGCCGAATGAGCGAGAGAGCCTCATAAGGTGAATGCGAGCCAGGCTTCGCAAAGAGCAGGAGAGGGGAAAGTGCTTTGAAGCGGTGGAAGGACAAGAACCGGCAAGGACTTTTTATAGAAAGAAAGAAAGAGCGGGAAAATTTTCCGCCGACAGGAAAAGTGCGTATAGCCAAAATCAGGGACGACGGTTCGACTTCCCGACCCGCAACTGAACCGCCAAGACCGTTCAGGAGCGGGTCTCACCTGTCCACATCCGTACGAGAAACGAGCGGGCGAGCCACGACCCGCACCCTCCCAGGGTTCTGAGCGAGTCGGGGAGACTCTCAGCCGGCAAGCTCCTTGGCCCGCTCCCGCTAAAATCAGGATGGCGGGTTGAGCGAGTCCATCCTATGACCCGCACTCGCCCGAGGAGGGGGCGAGAGGAGGACACGGGTGCACTCGAGCCCACCCTGCGGAGAATCAAACGGCAACGTGATAAGAACGATATGCATCATAAATCAAAAACCGGACCCGTAGGCGGGCGAGGAGAGTCGCAAATAGTTACAGATATTGAATAAGTTTTTGAAATAATAGTACCCCCCCCCCCCCCCCCCACAAGCGAGTCGACTCGAAGCGCAGACACGGTTCGACCCAGCGATAGTCCGCGAACGGAGAGAAGAAAGAGTGGATCAGTACTGGATCCACTTCCACCTGCCCCGCCGTTGCATTCCGGTTCGCGGCGGCACGAGAGGATAATGATAATCGTGCACCGCCACGAACTCCTGTTGGGCCAGGCCAATTTGCTCCGAGACACACTTTAGACGCTCCTCGGCACGCATAATGTGCACGCCGGGTGAAGTGACCTCGCCACCTTCTGCTGCAAGCGGAGCCCCCTCCAAAGCCGCGAGCCGAGCCTCGGTCTCGGCCTTGTCTCGGTCGACCCTCTTGACGAGCTCCTGAAGCAGTAGAGTATGTCTCTGGAATAGCCGTGTCACCTTCCTCTTCATCCCCACCGCATCAGTCGGGTCTCCCAGGTAATCTGAAACACCCTCCACGTCAGGCGGAGGCGAGTACCCTTCGCTCATCTCAGTTTCAGAGGAAATCGCGTTGTAGCCTGCAAAAAGGAGATTTAGAGGGGACGTGCGAGAACAAAGCAGGTGCCCAGTATGAGCTTACCAGGGGTTGGCACGCCGTCCATACCGGTGGAAGGACGGGAAGTGCCCGGCCGACCCTGAAAGGGTTCTCCCTCGAAGGCCGCAAGAGATTTCCCTAGTCCAGGGGGAAAAGGCGAACGAGGGGTATTCGGGGGTGGACGGCCCCGACCTGAGGGGATAGCAACCCTCTCGGATGATAAGGAACGGGAGCGATCCTCCCCCCCCCCCCCCATCACCCTCATCTTCACGATGCAGTACCTGCGGGACAAAGGGTCAGAAATGTAGCAACAAGCCAGGAAGGAAGATCACGTACCTTGGAAGCGACCTCGATGCCAGCTGCCGAGCTGGAACATGGGAAGTTATTCGTCGGGGACCACCTCACAATCTTCCCCTTTACCGGTCTAAAGAGAGGGTCGGGAGACCCACATGCCAAACAAGGGGCAGCCTCGAGGGCCTCCTCCCGAGTCTTCTGGCCCGCGGCCGCCAGGCGGGCTCGCACCTCTTCGCTGACCGACATCAAGAAGCTGCAGTCTGCTTGAAAAGACGAGATGGTATAGGGAGACACCCCTGGGCTCAGTGGTATATTTATATCCGGATAGTGGGGCCCCACCAGAATATTCCATGCCAGCTCAGCACAGTACTCGCCGAACACGCGGGTTGGATGGTTCTTTCCGAGCTTGATCAAGCTCAAAAAGAGCGGGGATTGTGTACAACCCCGTGTTCGTCGAGCGGGCCCTGCCAGGAAAGACGAGCGAACCAAGTTCCACGGCTCCTGCTCACCCAAGCAACAAGCAGGCATGCGGCAAGAGGCTTGTCCGCTCTCGCTCAGTTCAAGCGAGCGAGCCAGGTGAGACGACTCCTTCCCCCCTCTCACTCGCTCAGAGAATCGTCGACCGGAGTGGGGGCGCTATTCGTCGAACCGATATTCATGGATGGGTTCGACGACCCGCGACCTGCGAACCGTTCTAATGGTCACAATGGCCGCCAGCCCGTTCCCTATTCGCGACCTGGCCGCCTGACTGCCTCGGCAGAGGATTGGCGGGTTGTGGTTGCCCGGCTCGCACACGCCAAAGAAGAGTAGGCGAGCCGCTAGAGCCAGGTTGCACCCGCCTCTCGTGGAGAGGGATTAGTGGAGAGCTAACCTCCCAATCCATGGGTGGGGCCCAGTAGAAGCCCCGAGGTGAAATTACAAGGATGCCCTCCCCATGGGTGCGAATAGCTTCTTGAAGCAGCGGAGCTATGTTGTTGGCAGACCAAGTTGGACTGCACATAGCTGTTCAAAACAACGGAGGTTGGCTATTAGCAGGCCCTCTACAGAATTCTATAAATAGGACCCAAGGGGGCACCTCAGAAGGCACGCACTCATATTCTCTTGCTTCCTGGTTTAGTAGTGCTTTCTGGGTAGCCTTAGCTCAGCCTGTGGCTAAGGAGGGGAAGTATTCTCAGGTCTTCCGGGTGTGTGATGGGTCCTCCCCGCCGAGCCCTTGGGTCGGTTTTTTTCTCGTTTTCCCTGTTGTTTTGCTTGCAGAAGTAAAGTAGGCGCGAGACCACCCCTTCCCCAAGGGTGACCTCCACATGAGATCGATTTTCGGTTTCAACATCACATTCTTGAATGTGACTGCTCCAATCCTTACTTCTCCATAGCCTTCAGACTGGCCACACTTTGTGGGCTTCATCCTCAGTTTCAAACTTTAGGAGGGACTTGAAAGCTGGTTCCAACATTTTTTGGTGCGGTGAGCGTGGAGCGCAGCCCTCAGAGAAAAACCTTGAGCAACCACATTGCGGTAGGTCATGGAGAAGGAGAAGGAGAGGGGTCGGATAACCCAGGAGGATTTGTTGGAAGGGAAGAGTTTATGGCTTCAATTAAGGGAATCATGGACTTGCTATAGCGGATCTCGCGACAGGGAGATTGTTCAACCCCAATACCTTAGGTGCCTCTCTCGCACCATAAGAAGAGCTCGTCTCGGCATGTGTGGAAGAAGATGCCCCGGGAAGGAGGCCAGGGAAGGAGGTGATAGTGGAAGGGAGCTGGAGAGACATGGCGGGAAGGGAGCTATTCCCAAGCCCGGGGAGTACCATCTCTCCAGGGGAGGTCGTCGCGCAAATAGGTGCGGCGAGACCGGCGGCGAGAGGGTCACCCTTTTGTGAGCTGATCCTGTCAGCTCCCGTCCTAGAAGGGTTCCAGGAACCAGAGATGAACTATTATGTGGGGATGGATGATCCCCTCCATCACTTGCAATGGTTTGAGGACGCGGTTTCGATCTGGCCCATGACAGACGCGTTTAAATGTCGTCTTCTTGCCATCACTTTAAAGGACAAAACTAGAGACTGGTTTCACCAGCTTCCGACAGGTTCGATATACTGCTTCAAAGACCTAAGCAGGAGCTTCCGGTTACGGTTCTCATCTTCGAAGAAGAGAAAGAAGAATCCGGAGTCAATCTTTTTGATTAAGCAGAGGGCAGATGAATCGCTAGCTCAGTACCTGGATAGGTTCCAAGAGGAGATCTTGGATATACAGGATGTGTCAGGTGTTGCCCTCCAGATGGCTTTTACCGTGGGACTACGAGAAGGTTTCTTCAAAATGAGCCTCACCCGAAACGCGCCGCTGTCTTTTGAGGGCTTGATGGAGAAGGTGGCGATGGAAATAGCGATGGAGGCGGCAAATCCCATTTTTGCAAAAACGTTGGCAAGGCTTACGGAGGTGGAGTCGAGGGAGTCAGGGGGGAGACAGGAGGAAGCGAGGAGAAGAGAAGACCCGAGGGCGCCGGCGTAGCAAGAGCTGGGATGGAGGCAACATGGAGGCCCTGCCCCAGGACAAGGGAGAGGATTTCCCCATGTGGTGAGGAACCAGCAAGGAGGATCAGGAAGATTTCACCAGCAAGGGTGGGGGTATGGTCATAGACCACCCCTGCCCCCTATGCAGTAGACTATGGAGATCGGTCGAGGTAGAGGTAGAGGCCGGGAGAGAGGAAGAGGAGCAGGAGCTGGGAGAAGGAGAAACCCTCAGGAAGGAAGGCAAGGGGGGAGGTGGCGTTGCCATATTGCGATTTCTATGAGGAGGAAGGTCACGCAACGGCTACCTGCCCAGATTTCTTGGAAATGAGGAGAACTAGAGGAGCAGGAGAGCAACAGAGATCGGTGCAGATAGAGGAAGTGACTGGTACAGGAGAGGAGGATCGATGTGTAGATCGAACGGATGTAGGAGATCGAGGGGGATTGGAGTAATCCATGGGGGGGGGGGGGTAGGGATAGAGGCAGCCCGAAAGGCGAGCCTTCACACTATGTATCGCTGAAGGATAGCCTCGACGTCGCAATCCCCTCCCCCAGATGAGAAAATCACCTTTTCAAGGAAGTACATGCCAGACCATGAAGACCCTTTCTGTAACGCGCTGGTAATACGAACCGCCATCGAGAACTTTACGGTGTCACGAATCCTAGTAGACAATGGGAGCTCTATGAATGTTATTTTCAAGAAAGCATTCAATGAGATGAGGGTGGAGGCCCGGAGGGTGCTGGCGGCGGATGGACCATTGTTTGGGTTCTCAGGAGAGACAAAAGAAGTCCAGGGGGGTGGGACTTCAGGTAACCCAGGGGGGGCTATCCCGAAATTGCCGCTTTGTCATAGTGGATGGCTCCAGCAGTTACAACGCCATTTTTGGGCACCCCTTGATCAGCGCTTTTAGATTCATTCCTTCATCATTTCACCAGTGCTTGAAGTTGAACTTAGGAGGTACCCAAATCTGGGTGTGGGGGGATCCAAAGGCTGCAAGGGAATGCTACGTGACGCAGTGAACACTGTCTCCTGGCAGGGAGATGCTGAAGAGATGTTGAAGTGGATCGAACGATGACAACAGGAGCTTGGGGAAAAAGTAGAAGAGAGGGAGGAAGAAGATGTTGGTGGAGAGGGAGAAGTGGTGATGGATGGTAGCATTACAGGGGAGCCAGAAATGGCGGGAGAGAAGCACAGAGAGATGGGGATAGTAGAAGAGAGGGAGGAAGAGGATGTTGGTGGAGAGGGAGAAGTAATGATGGTTGGTGGCATTGTGGGGGAGCCAGAAATGGCTGGAAAGGAGAAGGGAGAGATGGAGGCGGAAGAGGAAGGGGAGCCAAAAGAAGGTGAAAGGAGGAAAGAGAAGAGGAAGATGGAGGAAGCTCACTGCAGGAAGGGGGGCCTGGCTAGAAAAAAGAGGAGCCTCACTGCAGGAAGGAGAGTGCACAAGCAAGTGGGAGATGGACAAGATTGGGGAAGAAATGGTGATGGCTGTTGCGGAAGACTAAGTCAGAAAACAGGACGCGCTGGAAGAGCAGGAAGGAGAGGAAGAGCCATCAAGGCTGAAGGTGGCCGTAGAGGTACTCAAGGTAGAGATCCGCACCAAGGAAGGGAGAAAGGAGAAGGTAAATATCATTGGCGAACTTAGCTAGGAAGACCGAGAGAAGATCAAGGGCTGCGTGCAAAAAAATATTGACGTCTTCGCGTGGAGCGCCACAGACATGCCCGGGGTCGATGCGGACGTCGCCTGTCACCGCCTCAATCTCGATCCCAACACTCACCCCATACAGTAGAAGAAGAGGGTCATCGCCTCCAAGATGGTCGGGCCTATTAGAGAGGAGGTAGAGAAGTTACTTAAGGCGGGGTTTGTGTCCGCCTGTAAGTATCCGGGGTGGGTAAGTAATGTTATAATGGTTAAAAAGGGGGAGGGTAGATGGAGAATGTGTGTGGATTTCTCTCTTTTAAATAAAGCGTACCCTAAGGATTGTTACCCGCTGCCCCGAATCGACGCGCTGGTTGACTCAGCCGTCGGTTTTTCTTTTATGAGTTTCTTGAATGCGTTTTTCGGGTATCACCAAATACGCATGCATCCTTCGGACGTTAAGGACATCACCTTCGTCATGGAGGATGGGTGTTTCTGTTTTAATATGATGCCCTTCGGGTTGAAAAATACGGGGGCGACCTATCAAAGAATGATTGATCATATCGTCCGAAAACAGAAAGGGAGGAACCTCGAGGTGTATGTGCATGACTTGATAATCAAAAGCAAGGACCTCGAGGCTCATGTCCTAGATCTTGAGGAAACCTTTGAGACCCAGAGAAAATATAAAATGAGACTCAACCCCCTGAAATGTGTATTTGGAGCAAATAGGGGAAAGTTCCTAAGACATCTTCTCACTCCATCTCGAGTGGAGACCAACCCCGAGAAAGTAAAAGAGATCCTAGAGTTGGAGTCCCCTAGAAATGCCAAGGAGGTTCAGCGTCTCACCGGCAAGTTGACCGGGCTAAGCAGGGTTATTGTGTAACGCCCCCGGTTTTTTTATGGCCAGTGTGTAATTTTGTTTGACGTTACGTTGGCCTTTGCTGTTGTTAAAGCGTAATCTTCGCTCTTTAGGCTTTTAGTGGCTTGGTTGATAGCCTGTTTGCAAGATTCCCTAGCAAGCCGGAGTCTGTTTTGGTGACTCGGTGGTGCCTCATCGGGCATGCTTGTGTTTTGGCTTCGGGCAAGGTTAGCCCAAGTTTTGTTTGTCGGATGTTGATTTCTCTTCGCCACTAGAGTCATAGCGTGGGTAGTTAGCTGCAATGTGAATTTCGTTACATTCTGAGGTAGTTTGTTCGAATCCGGATCATTTGGCTCGGAAGAAACTTATGGATATGAAGCTATGCTGTCTTGGTTGCTGGTTCCCCCCCCCCCCTCAAGTGCCAAAATTATGGCTGCAGTTGAGTGTAGCAGGGGAGAGGGGTAAGAGGTCAAAGACCTGGAGCGCACTTGGGTGACATGGCCTAGGACACGGGCGTGTCCCAGGGCGTGTCGGGGTACACGGCCTCTGACATGGGCGTGTCACAGGACGTGTCCCGTGTGTTCAATGAATTTCGATCGACGAAGTTCACTCGACGATTGTCGAGTGTCGAGAGAAGGGTTACACGCCCTGTGACACGGGCGTGTCACAGGGCGTGTCCCGCTGTCGAAGAACTTCGCTCGACGAAATTCACTCGACGATTGTCGAGTGTCGAGAGAAGGGGTACATGGCCTGTGACATGGGCGTGTCACAGGGCGTGTCCCGCAGTCAACAAACTTCACTCGACGAAGTTCGCTCGATGAGTGTCGAGTATGGGGTGACACGGCTTGGGACACGGGCGTGTCCCAAGGCCGTGTCGTGCTCGGGTTGTTTGGCTGGGTTCTGTGTGCTGTGTCACGACCAGTGACATGGCCGTGTAGGTAGGTGTGTCCAGTGACATGGCCCGTGACACGCCCGTGTCACAGGCCATGTATTGTTTGGATGTGAGGCGGTTGCCCACTACTTAAGTGACACGGCCTGTGACACGGGCGTGTCACAGGGCGTGTCAGGGCCGAAATGTGAAATTTTAGCAAATTTTGCTGTCATTCAATTCCTTTATTGTTTTAATCCAAGGGACCAAACTTCTTCCCTGGGAATCAGGCCGAGATTAAAGTCTTTCTCCTTCCCTTTTGGTTTCATTCTTCTTCTTCTTATTATTGTTCCCCATTTCCAAAGAGGGAGAGTACAAGGGGAGAAAAGGGAAGAGAGACCAGCTGCTTTGGATTTGCCCCTTAGGTAACATTTCTTTGCTCTTGGATTAGTGGAAAAGAAGATGGGTTGTCAAATTTCATAGTTTTTTTTCTCCTATGTTGTTCACCTCAGGTTTTTCTCCTAGACTATGATAGCGGCTGTTGTGCTTGAAGGTTGAGGCAAGTGGTGTTCTTGCCCTTGCCAAGTTTTCTTTTCTTTCATCTCTTATGGTTATGTGGCTATGGTGTAGTTGAAATTAGGGTTATTGCTTTTGTGTCCAAATCATGGATGAAGGTAGACATATGAACTTAGGAAATTAGATTATATTGCGTACTCGCTTAGGATGAACTTTCAGATTTGTGGTTACGTCAGTAGTTCGGATTGTTGGTGTCTTTCGACATGTTTTGATGGTCGAATCATGAAGTATGGCATGTGGTTTGTCTGATGGCTCTGTAAGGGGTGGTGTGGTGTAGCGCCTGGTGGGCACCTTTTGGCCCCGAATAATGTGCTGGTTGTTTTATGGTATAGAGAGCACCTTTTGTCCCCGGATAAAGGGCTGGTTGTTTTATGGTGTAGAGAGCACCTTTTGGTCCCGATATGAGCTATTGTTTTGTTGGTGTGTCCCACCTTAAGTGCTGCCACCGTTGAACCCTTGAGTAATGACGCTACCACTGTTAATGCATCATAAATTAGGTCTGTTCATTCTTTTGGTATTTGGGCATATGTTGGCTTTATTGCACCTGCAGGTTTTAGCAGGCTATGTTGATATCTCTTGCACTTAGTGCATCTTGATCCTGCCTTAGGCAGTGTATTACTTTTGTATGAAATGCTCCATTTCTGTTATTGATAATGGATGAGATAATACTCCATTTCATTTCTTTATATACTTGCTGAGGTATTCTTTCTTTGGAATGCCTCGGGTCCAGGTGATAGCCGAGTGAGCGACTAGTGTTCTTTGGTGGAGCTTACTTGTGGCCGCTGAGGTTGCTGTTCCTCGTTTTGTCGAGGTAGTTTTTCTTCTTTCTGTACAGACATACACACCCACCAGTGGGTTCGCGTTAGGTTGTTGACGCCCACTGATGGTTTCTTTTAGTGACGTACTATGAACTAAATACTGCTAGTTTTACCTTGTTTTGGAAGTTGTTTACTTGCTTCTGGGAATGTTTTATGCTAGGTTGCATGTTAGTTATGTTAAACTCTAAAAGTAATAGTATATGTATCTCATGCATATCATGATTTTAAACACTAACGCATTATTTCTTCAGTACGTAAAAAGCTATGTTCCATATATTATGAGTCACCTAGAGTCCTGCATTCCCTGAGAGGTCCTTTGGGGACGATTCTACCCATGTAGGATGTCAACTTACCTTAACTATGTATTTTCGCTGCATATAAAATTATAGTTTTTCATGTGTACTAGCTGATCCACGGTGCCGAGGGATACGGCCACCAAACTGTAACTGGTTTTCTTGCATATGAAATTATGATTTATTCAACGAATGCGAGTTTGGGTTTTGCCTGAGCACGTGCAGTTATCCCCTGCATGGCGTGGCATCACGACACGTATTTTCTCGTGCTCTGATATTATTTAACTGTGTGAGAAAATGCGGGTTGTGACAGTTGGTATCAGAGGGAGGTTTTGCTTGCCTTTGGGTCGGGCAGTGGCATATCATACACACACCGAGGTGTCATCAGTTCGTCTTGGCTAAAGCACGAGCACTTCACGCATAGCATAACATGAAGTATACAGGGCATATTATGTAGTATGGGATGCATAATATGTGTCTGTATATGGATCCACCATAGGGGCAACATGTGAGGGTCATGTAGTATGGTATGCATAACCTCACCACATGAATGCGACTAGCACTTTTTTTTTCGTTGCATGAGAATGTCATGTAGTATGGGATGCATAACATTTTCATGCGTACGCTGCCCATGGCATGCATTAAGGCCTTTTTAGAATGCATATCACAACATGCATAGCATAACATTGCATAAGCACAACGTGCCAAACTAAAGATTGACATGATGATGCCTGTACACACATGGTTTTAAGTCAAAAGGAATATAACTTCATGCATGCATGGTATAGGCACATGAATTAGTGTGATGAGGGTGACTCATCATAGGTTAGGCATAACATCATTTACAACTCCCAGAGCAAGTTAGCAGTTGAAGTTCATATGTGTATGTGTGTCTGGACAGAGTCGTTTTGTGCTAGTAGTTGGGCTAGTTCTTGATTCGGTTTGATTGGAATATAGGATGTCAAAGCGTACTGTGGCGAGGAAGACGCACCAGTCTGAGGGCGAGTCTTCGGGTGCCCAGAACAATGCAAGTATGGAAAGTTTGTGACAGAGTAATGAGGCCTTGGTAAGGCAAATGGTGGATGTGCAGTCCCAGACTGAGTCTATGTTTTCCATGATGTCTGGGCTTGCTCCGAGGGTGCAGGACCCTGCTGTGGGTCCAGCTGTTCCTGCCCCTCCTGCTCCGTTGGTGCCTCCCGTAGTGGTTCCACCTGAGGTGACATTTATTTCCCAGTTTCAGCGACTTGGACCACCTACGTATGATGGCAAAGCGGATTTCATGGTATTGGATGATTAGCTGATAGCAATGGAGGAAATATTTTTTTACTCTAGCATCACTGATGATCAGAGAGTGATGATCGCTGCATATCAGCTAAAGGGATTAGCAAAGAGTTGGTGGTTGCGAGAAAAGGAGAGCTTGATGGAAGGATGCTCTTGGGCGTCGTTTAAGGGGATGCTCCTAAGGAAGTTTCTACCTTCGGTCGAGCGGGACCAGTTGATGAATGAGTTGGTACACTTGAAGCAAAGGCAGCTCACAGTTAGTGAGTATGAGATTGAGTTCAGTAAACTGAGTCGGTTTGCCCCCGGCATGGTAACTTCTGAGGCGGATCGAGTGAAGCGTTTTCTTGGTGTCTTACGAAATGAGGTGCAGCAGTTAGCAAGTGTATATGGAGCAACAAGCTATGCTGCCTTAGTGGAAGCTGCTTTGAAAGTTGAGGCAATCGAAAATGCTAAGCAAAAGGACAATGGATGAGGAAAGATGAGAGGAAGCTAATCGAAGGGAAGAGCCCTCAGGTGCCTGATGCTGCTTTAAGGAAGAAGAGCAAAGAAGTTTGTAGCTTCTGTGACCGGTCAGGCCACCCTTTCGAGCGATGTTTCAAAAGATTAGGTGTTCAAAAGAAGGAGCAGGTTCATGCGATTCAGGGTGCTCCTCAGAGGGACTTGGAGTGTACGATATGTATGAGGAAGGGGCATGATGTTGCCCATTGTTGGTCAAAGAAAGTGTGTTATCAGTGTGGACAAAAGGGGCACATCAAGATTCAGTGCCCCCAAGTGCAACCTGTGTTGCAGCCAGTGCCACTCTAGGCATTGCCACCTCCTCAGCGATTGGATAAAGGCAAAGGAAAACTTAATGTGATTACTTCTGAAGACGCTCAGACTTCTACGCAGGTTGTATCAGGTTAGACTCCTCCCTAGTTCTCCTGTTTCGTTCGTCATTATTGTATTTCAATTGTTTTCGTAGATATGTGATCGGTGTGCACCTTTGTAGGAAAGTTTAAGGTAAAGAACCATTGGGCGCGTGTTCTTTTCGACTCTGGCGCTACCCACTAGTTTGTGGCTAGAGCCTTCATGGATCGATATCGTTTGGAACCAGATCGAGTGGGGGATGCCTTTTGCATCAAGTTTCCTTCTGGTGATTCTGTGGTTTCCGATTGGGGAATTTTGTCTTGTCCGATTGTGTTGGGTGATTTCATAGCTACGACAGATTTGAAGGTGA
Source organism: Platanthera guangdongensis (assembly GCA_039583875.1). Lineage (NCBI taxonomy): Eukaryota > Viridiplantae > Streptophyta > Magnoliopsida > Asparagales > Orchidaceae > Platanthera > Platanthera guangdongensis. The sequence continues at coordinate 125,487,100 of CM077164.1, forward strand.
TTGACCTGGAAGATTTTGATGTGATCTTAGGCATGGACTGGTTGTCGAAGTATGATGCTGTGATCTAGTGCAAGGGTAAGCACTTGGATTTCCGAAAGGACAACGGGCATCCTGGGAGTGTTTATGGTGATTTGCGCCAGGATTCTCTAGCTATTTTTGCGGTATGTGCTCGGACGTTGCTAGGTTCCAGCTGTTTTGCTTGTTTAGTATCAATCTTGGAGACCGTTGGTAATTTGCCGCGGTTAGCAGAGATTCTTGTTGTGCGCGAGTTTTCAGACGTTTTTCCTGATGATCTTCCTGGTCTTCCGCCCGACAGAGATGTTGAATTTGTGATAGAGTTGGAGCCGGGTGCGCGTCCTATTGCAAAGGCGCCGTACCGGATGGCCCCTCGAGAGCTGGCAGAGCTGCGTAACTAGCTGGATGAGTTGTTAAGAAAGGGTTTTATCAGACCAAGTTCGTCGCCTTGGGGTGCACCTGTTCTATTCGTTAAAAAGAAAGATGGGTCGATGCGGCATTGCATTGATTACTGAGAACTAAATAAGGTCACTATTAAGAACAAGTACCCCCTGCCAAGGATTGACGATTTGTTTGATGAACTGCGCGGTAGCTCAGCATTCTCTAAGATTGATCTTCGTTCTAATTATCATCAGCTTAAGGTCCGTGAGTCAGATATTCCACGGACTGCATTTCGATCAAGGTATGGGCATTTTGAATTCTTAGTAATGTCGTTTGGTTTAACCAACGCGCCTTCAGCCTTTATGGACAAGATGAATCAAGTGTTCAAAGACTTTTTGGATAAGTTTGTAGTTGTGTTTATCGACGATGTTCTTGTCTATTCCCGCAATTCTGAGGAGCATGATCAGCATCTGCGTTTGGTTTTGTCTGCTTTGAGGGACCATAGATTGTTTGCCAAATTGTGTAAGTGCGATTTTTGGTTACCTCAGGTTTCGTTTTTAGGCCATGTGATCAACAGACATGGCATTGCAGTGGATCCAGAGAAGATAGTTGCAGTGATGGAGTGGCAAAGACCGGATACTCCCAAGGAAATCAGGAGCTTCTTGGGGTTGGTCAGCTATTACAGAAGATTTGTGGAATGTTTTTCTACTTTGGCTGCACCTTTGACTCGGTTAACTCAGAAAAATGTGGCTTTTGATTGGAATGATAAGTGTGAGGAAGCATTCCTTGAACTCAAAAATAGATTGTGTACCGCTCCTGTGTTGACTCTGCCTACGGAGGGCTTAGGTTATGATGTTTTTGTAGATGCATCGTATGTGTGACTTGGATGTGTGTTGATTCAAGATGGCAAAGTGATTGCGTATGGGTCTCGGCAATTGAAGACTCATAAGAAGAACTATCCTACACATGATTTGGAGTTTGCCACTGTTTTATTTGAGTTGAAATTGTGGAGACATCTACTGTATGGGGTGCAGTGCAAGATGTTTTCTGATCATAAAAGTTTAAAGCATGTATTCACCTAAAAGGAATTGAATCTGCGCCAGCGGCGATGGTTGTAGTATGTTGCCGACTACAATGTAGAAATCCAATACCATCCGGGAAAGGATAATATGGTGGCCGATGCCCAAAGTCGGAAAACTGGAAAGATTTTTAATCTCTCCGCCGACCGATTAGTGGAAGAATTACTGTTGATGGATATTTCTGTAGGGTGCTGCGATTTGCAGAGTAGTTTGGTGGCAGCAGAACCTTCTTGGATTGCGCTGACGCGGCTGCATCAGAAAGATGATCCAGATTTGTTGCACTTATATAAGAGAATGGAGAAAGGGGAGTTACTTGATTTCTCGATTGATGTTGCGGGTACGTTGAAGTACCGTGACAGATTTTGTATTCCTGCTGTTATGGAAATCCGAGATATGTTATGCCGAGAAGCTCATGATTCGAGCGTTGCTTACCATCCAGGGTCTACGAAGATGTATCATGACTTGAAGCAAATTGCCTGGTGGGATGGGATGAAAAGAGACATAGCTAAATTTGTGTAGGAATGCCATACGTGTAAGCGTGTGAAGGCCGATCATGGACGGCCTGGTGGCAAGTTGACACCATTGGAAATTCCAACCTGGAAATGGGAAAGTATTTCGATGGATTTCATTACAGGTCTACCGAGATCTCCTAGAGGGTATGATTCCGTGTGGGTGATCGTGGATCGATTAATGAAGTGTGCTCACTTCGTACCGTATAAGATTAATTATCCGATGAAGAAGACAGTTGAACTGTACGTGAATGAGATTCTCCGCTTGCATGGTGTTCCCCGCAATATCATTTCCGACCGAGACTCTCGATTTACATCTCGCTTCTGGAGGAGTTTACAAGAGGGTTTGGGTACGGATTTGAGATATTCTACCGCATACCACCCGCAGACGAATGGTCAAACAGAGCGAGTAAATCAGATAGTAGAGGATATGATTCGATGTTATATCTTAGACCACGGAGGAGCATGGGATGAACGTTTGCGGCTTATGGAATTTGTGTATAGTAACAGCTATCAAGAAAGCTTGCAAATGTCTCCATTTGAGGCCCTGTATGGGCGACGTTGCAGAACTCCTCTCTTTTGGGTTGAGGTTGGTGAGACATCCTTATTGGGTCCAGATGCATTAGCAGAAATGGAAATTACGGTAAAGCGTATTCGAGAAAAGTTTCGGATAGCACAAGAACGTTATGAGAAGAACGCCAATCGGCGGAGATCAGATTTGGAGTTTGTTGTGGGGGACTTGGTATTCCTTAAAGTTTCCCCGATGGTCGGCATAAAGAGATTTGAGAAAGATCGGAAATTGGACCCAAGGTTTGTGGGACCGTTCAAGATTGTTGAGCGGGTTGGTGTATCAGCTTATAAGTTGGAATTGCCCGCAACTTTTCCCGGTGTTCACGATGTTTTTCATGTAAGCCAACTCCGCATGTGTGTGCGAAACGACAGGCAGGTGTTAGAATCTGTGCCTCAATTAGAACCAAATCTTTCTTATGTGGAGGTGCCTGTCCGTATTTTGGATTCGCAAGATCGTGTGTTACGAAGAAAGAAGATTCCTATGGTGAAGGTGTTATGGAGGAACCAAGACGTGGAAAGCGCGACTTGGGAATTAGAGTCGGCTATGAGGGAGGCTCACCCTCATTTGTTTCCTTAAGCTTGTCTGGTATAGTTTATTCCATTTACCTCTTCACTTGTTATGTCCTTGTTATGTAAAGTTTCGAGACGAAACTTTCTTTTAGGGGGAGTGACTGTAACGCCCCCTGTTTTTTTTATGGCCAGTGTGCATTTTTGTTTGGCGTTACGTTGTCCTTTAGTGTTGTTAAAGCATAATCTTCGCTCTTTAGGCTTTTAGTGGCTTGGTTGATAGTCTGTTTGCAAGATTCCCTAGCAAGCCGGAGTCTGTTTTGGTGACTCGGTGGTGGCTCTTCCGGTATGCTTGTGTTTTGGCTTCGGGCAAGGTTAGCCCAAGTTTTGTTTGTCGGATGCTGATTTTGCTTCGCCACTAGAGTCATAGCATGGGTAGTTAGCTGTAATGTGAATTTCGTTACATTCCGAGGTAGTTTGTTCGAACCCGAATCATTTGGCTCTGGAGGAACATATGGATATGAAGCTATGCTGTCTTGGTTGCTGGTCCCCCCCCTTAGGTGCCAAAATTATGGTTGCAGTTGAGTGTAGCAGGGGAGAGGAGTAAGAGAGCACCTTTTGGCCCCGATATGGGCTATTGTTTTGTTGGTGTGTCCCACCTTAAGTGCTTCCACCGTTGAACCCTTTAGTAATGACGCTACCACTTTTAATGCATCACAAATTAGGTCTGTTCATTCTTTTGGTATTTGGGCATATGTTGGCTTTATTGCTCCTCCAGGTTTTAGCAGGGTATGTTGATATCTCTTGCACTTGGTGCATCTTGATCCTGCCTTAGGCAGTGTATTACTTTTGGATGAAATGCTCCATTTCTGTTATTGATTATGGATGAGATAATACTCCATTTCATTTCTTTATATACTTGCTGAGGTATTCTTTCTTTGGAATGCCTCAGGTCCAGGTGATAGCCGAGTGAGCGGCTAGTGTTCTTTGGTGGAGCTTGCTTGTGGCCGCTGAGGTTGCTATTCCTCGTTTTGGCGAGGTAGTTTTTCTTCTTTCTGTACAGACATACACACCCACCAGTGGGTTCGTGTCAGGTTGTTGTCGCCCACTGATGGTTTCTTTTAGTGACGTACTATGAACGGAATACTGCTTGTTTTACCTTTTTTTTGGAGGTTGTTTACTTGCTTTTGGGAATGTTTTATGCTAGGTTGCACGTTAGTTATGTTAAACTCTAAAAGTAATAGTATATGTATCTCATGCATATCATGATTTTAAACACTAACGCACTATTTTTCGAGTACGTAAAAAGCTATGTTCCATATATTATGAGTCGCCTAGAGTCCTGCATTCCATGAGAGGTCCTTTGGGGACAATTCTACTAATGTAGGATGTCAACTTACCTTAACTATGTATTTCCACTGCGTATAAAATTATAGTTTTTCATGTGTACTAGTTGATCCACGGTACCGAGGGATACGACCATCAAACTATAACTGGTTTTCTTGCATATGAAATTATGATTTATTCAACAAATGCGAGTTTGGGTTTTGCCTGAGTGAGTTCAGTTATCCCCTGCACGGTGTGGCATCACGACACGTATTTTCTCGTGCTCTGATATTATTTAACTGTGTGAGAAAACGCGGGTTGTGACATCTCGCTCGAGCCGGAGAGAGATGCTCGCCTTTCTTTCGGACACTGCGAGGAGGCAGGAAGTTTGAATGGACCCCGGAATGTGAGAAGGCTATCCAGGCTCTAAAGCAACAGCTCACCCAGACGCCTTTACTCCAGGAGCCAAAGGAAGGAGAGGTCTTGTTCCTATACTTAGGGGCAGGTACTGGGGTTGTGAGCTCGGTTCTTGTGCGAGAAGAAGGGAAGAAGCAATTTCTGATCTACTACGTGAGCAGGGTCCTAAAGAAAGTGGAGCTCGGGTACCCCGTTATTGAAAAGTTAGCGTTTGCCCTCATCGTCTCGGCCTGAAAGCTCAGACCGTATTTTCAGTCTCATTCTATTCAGGTGGTAATGGATCACCCCCTCTATCGTATCTTGGAAGGGGTAGAACACTCCGGGAGGCTGGCCAAGTGGTCAATAGAGCTCAGGAATTCGACCTCGCTTTCATTTCTCAGCTTGCCATTAAGGCACAAGCGGTGGCCGATTTCCTGGTGGACTACGTAGTTGATGTCCAAGAAACTGAAGCGTCCCCTGGAGCAACCTGGAAGATGTTAGTAGATAGAGCGTCGGGAAGAAATTCCTTCGGAGGGGGAATGATCTTGATAAGTCCGGAGGGGACCAGGATTTAACAGGCCTTGAAGATCCATCTCACGATCACCAACAACCAAGCGGAATATGAGGCGATCATCGCAGGACTCAGGTTAGCCCGAGAGTTGGGCATACAAGACATTAAGGCCTCGACAGACTCCATGGTGGTGTCAGGCCAGATCAAAGGGGAGTTCGAGGCAAGGGAGCCCACCCTCCAGTTGTACCTAGGGAAGGTCAAGGACATCATCGGGCAGTTCTGAAGCTTTTCAAATCGGCACGTCCCGAGAGGGGAGAGCACTCAGGCTGACCAACTCGCTAAGTATGGCCCTCGAGTTGGAGGAACAATGACGGAGCTCTTCAGGCCATCTATAGAAGAAGGGGAGCTCATGGAGATATGCTAGCAGAGGTCTTGGATGGACTCCTTCATCACCTTTTTGGCGTCAGGGAAGCTACCCGCGAAAGAACTCGACAAGAATCATACCAGATACAAATCAGCGTACTACCTGCTGAAAGATGGAGTTTTATACAGCAAGACGCTGTCGGGTTTGCTGTCCCGATGTGTGTCAGAGGAAGAGGTTCCAAAGGTTGTGCAAGAGATTCACTCAGGAGAATGCGGGAGTCGCACGGGGAGCCAGACGTTAGTGGGGAGGGTGCTGAGACAGGGGTACTTCTGGACTACCCTCAGGAAAGATGCGGAGGAGTTCGCGAAAAGGTGTCAAAAATGCCTAGAGTTCTCCCCCCTCCAGCTCCTTCCAGCCCAGAGGTTGCGGACAATCACAGCTCTCTGGCCTTTCGCTATATGGGGGCTAGATCTGGTGGGTCCTTTTCCCCGAGCGAGTGGCCAAAGGAAATTCCTGCTAGTCATGGTGGACTACTTTTCAAAATGGCTGGAGGTGAAGGCGTTGGCTAAGGTGACATCGCAGGTGGTCAAGAATTTCTTATGGGGAGAGATCATCTGCCGACATGGGTTACCGCTGGCCATTGTAACGGATAATGGACCACAATTTGCAAGTAGAGAGTTTGTTGACTTCTGCATCCGTTTGGGAATAGATCTCTGTTTTGCCTCTATTCATCATCCACGAAGTAATGGGCAGGTGGAAGCAGCCAACAAGATCATTGTCAATCTTTTAAAGAAGAAAGTGGAGAATTTGAGGGGAAGATGGGTTGAGCAGCTACCTTCAGTCCTTTGGGCCTTGGGAACCACACCAAACACCGCCACGGGAGATACCCCGTTTAAGCTCTCTCATTGTTCGGAGGCTGTCATACCTATCGAGTTTGAAGTCACATAACCAAGAGTAGTTGTTGCAAGGGAAGGGGATGACAGGTGGAGAGCGGAGAATGAGGAAGAGCAGAGACTCTCTCTGGATATCGTGGAAGAGCTCAGGGATTTGGTGATGGTCCGGCAGGAGGAGGTCAAGCACCGGATGGCAAGGTACTTCGACAAGCATATAAGGATCAGGCATTTCGAGAAGGGGGATTTGGTCCTCAAAAAGGTGGTACCGTAGGTAGAGGGGCCTCTGTAGGGAAGCTCAATCCCAATTTGGAGGGTCCTTTTGTAGTAAAAGAGGTCTTGAAGTTGGGAGGGTACCACCTCCAGGATGTGGACGGGGTACCCCTCGATCGTGCCCGAAGTGGTAATGATTTAAAGAGATTTTACCCATAACACTTTCTGTTCAATACATTTATTATTGTTGTACAATGCTTGCGATTTTGATGTGCCCTTCTGATATGACGAGAGTGCAGGTGTCCTCTTTCATGGCATCCAGGGAGGAAGTGGAGCGTGGAGACCCCGAGCAGACCCGCTGACCAAGCTCCCATCTAGCGGGCAGGGTTGTAGGCTCACTCGGTGGTTGGAAGTTTTGGAGAGAAGACCCCGAGCAGACCCGCTAACCAGGCTCCCATCTAGCTGGCAGGGTTGTAGGCTCATTCGGTGGTTGGAGGTTTTGGAGAGGAGACCCCGAGCAGACCCGCTGAGCAGGCTTCCATCTAGCTGGCAGGGCTATAGGATCACTCGGTGGTTGGAGGTTTTGGAGAGGAGACCCCAAGCAGACCTGCTGACCAGGCTCCCATCTAGCTGGCAGGGTTGTAGGCTCACTCGGTGGTTGGAGGTTTTGGAGAGGAGACCCCGAGCAGACCCGCTAACCAGGCTCTCATCTAGCTGGTAGGGTTGTAGGCTCACTTGGTGGTTGGAGGTTTTGGAGAGGAGACCCCGAGCAGACCCGCTGACCAGGCTCCCATCAAGCTGGTAGGGTTGTAGGCTCACTCGGTGGTTGGAGGTTTTGTAGAGGAGACCCCGAGCAGACCCGCTGACCAGGCTCCCATCTAGCTAGCAGGACTGTAGCCTCACTCGGTGGTTGGAGGTTTTAGAGAGGAGACCCCGAGCAGACCCGCTGACCAGGCTCCCATCTAGTTGGCAGGGCTGTATGCTCACTCGGTGGTTGGAGGTTTTAGAGAGGAGACTCCGAGCAGAACCGCTGACCAGGCTCTCATCTAGCTGGCAGGGTTGTAGGCTAACCCAGTGGTTGGAGGTTTTGGAGAGGAGACCCCGAGCAAACCAGCTGACCAGGCTCCAATTTAGCTGGTAGGGCTGTAGGCTCACTCGGTGGCTGGAGGTTTTGGAGAGGAGACCCCGAGCAGACCTGCTAACTAGGCTTTCATCTAGCTGGCAGGGATGTAGGCTCACTCGGTGGTTGGAGGTTTTGGAGAGGAGACCCCGAGCAGACCCGCTGACTAGGCTCTCATCTAGCTGGCAAGGCTGTAGGCTCACTCGGTTGTTGGAGGTGGTTTGGAGAGGAGACCCCGATCAGACCCGCTGACCAGGCTCTCATCTAGTTGGCAGGGCTGTAGGCTCACTCGGTAGTTGGAGATGGTTTGGTGAGGAGACCCCCGAGCAGACCCGCTGACCAGGCTCTCATCTAGCTGGCAGTGCTGTAGGATCACTCGAGGGCAAGTCAAGTGGTGAGAGTTCACGGGGAGAAATGTCCATATTTGTCAGGAGATTGGTGGAAAATCCCTAGAAAAAGGAAGGATTGGGGATTAGGTCAGGGAGGAGGATCTCTGGCCGACACTCGGCATGGGTGGTCTCGCCCACAGCGAGTGGTTCTTCCTTGTCCAAGGCACAGGCCTGGCGTAAAAATGTGGGGCCTGTCATATGGGGCGGCTAGTCTCCAAGGTCTTCAGCACAGGTTTATCTTACGGCAAGACGAGCACTAAGGGTTAGAAGATCTCGCGGGTGGTAAAGGCGAAGAGAGACCTAAGGTCTCGTGTTTTGGGCTAACTATTAAGCGAAACAGCGGAAGGTAAAAGCACAATAAAGTAACATGTAAAAGGTTAAAAACAATATTCCATTGGATCATCACAAAAAGGAACATCTCGCTATCCCAGAGGAAATGTCTATATCATGAGTGATTACAAGTACAAGACAAGATAAAAAAAGAAGGGGGGGGGGAGTCCCTGGCACTGGTATCTCCTTACTCCTCGCTGCCGGAAGATGAACTATCGTCCGTCTCACCAAATAAACGGGGGACCAGGTCGCGGACAGTAACTGTCTTGGCATCATCGTGCACCACTCCCAGCTCTTTCATCATTTTGAGGACGAGCTCCGCTGTCTTGATATTGGAATCTCGGCAGAGGGCATCTACCTCGTCCACGGAGTAGCGAGAAGGAACTGGAAATTGATCTGAAGGGGGTTCCGCTCTATCCCGAAGACGGATATTTTCAGTTTTTAATCTCTTGTTCTCTCCCTCCAGTGCCTCAATGCGTGAGCGCATCCGGTCGGCAGTCTCGGCATCCTGCAGAAAGATTTAATGAATAAAGGATCATCATGAGCAGCGAGTAAGGCTGGCAAAGCAGCGGTAAGAAAACTTACCACACCACCCTGACTCTGCGCAAGGAGGTTGTCGGCGACGGCCGGCCGCTTCTCAAGGTCGTTGGACTTCTTACGTTCCGTGGCGAGTCTGGCCTCTACTTCCTTCCATTTCCTATTATTGAATACCAGGCAGCGCGAGACCCGGTGAGCGAGCTCCAAGGAGTGAAATTAAGCATGGATGCTCTTCAGAATGAGATCTCGCGACATCTCTTTATCCACGGACTCAGTGCCGAGTCCGCCATATAGCCTGAACCCTAGGGAGAAGGCGTGACTGGTGGGTGGGTCCTGCTCTTTCCAGGAAGGAAGGAGGGTGGACACCGACATGCGGTTAGTGTCCTTGTCCAATAGGAGTACCGGCTCGACGGTAGCATTATCTGTCACAGGCCCCATGTTATAATTGGGGTGCGAGGCGTGAGCCGGGCAGCTGGAGGAGCCAGCCTCGCCGGAGGGGAACTCAGCGGGCTGGACAATGGTGGTGGCGGTTGGCTCTGGCAAGACTGTCTCGCGGGTAGGCGAGATGGCTGGTTGGCGAGGTAAGGGAGACCCTAAAGAAATCGGGGATAGGGATCCCGATAACTCTTTCCTTTCTTTGGGGCGGACTTTTTCTTCTCCTTTTTAAAGTACACCGATTTCTTCACCCTCTTCTTTGGGTTTTGTCGAGAAGTGCCCTCGTCCCCGTGCCTTTTCTTTGGGGTGGGGGTCAGCGTCTCCTTCGCGGCCACCGCCGCCATATTCGCTAGGGTAAGACCCCTGTTACTTTGGTAAGGAGGATGGACATGGACGGTTCTCTGCCCTGGGCAGGTTAATAGTCAGCATAAAACAAAAACTTTACAATCCTAAGGGGGGCAAGAGTATACCTTCGCCGGGTAAGACAGTAGGAAGTGAGTCGAGGTCTCGCCTGAGGAAATTGACCTCGAAGTTTTTCCCTGCGAAGAAGTCGCAGAGAGCCTTCTCGGCACCCCCAACCTTGGGAGTTTCATAGTAGCACTCAGCAGGGGACACCGGGGCGAGAGGGTTACCTCCCAGGTCCCCGCGAATGAAGACAAAGTGGGTAAGCCAGTGATGATTCTTGTTCAGCATCTTGCACACCTTCAGGCCTTGGCCGGTGAAGTAGGAAATGCCATCGTCTTTCGCGTGATAGATGAACAACTTGCGAAAGACGGTCATGTTGAATTCGATGCGCTCTTGCCGCAAGTAGCAGGTGGAAGCGACCAGCATAGAGATGGCGTTGGGGTTGAATTGGGCGGGAATAACCACGAAATACTTAAAGACTAATTTGACCTCTGGCCAATGGGGAAGTCGCAGCCCTACCTAGAATTGCGAGACGAGGAAGGCCACTTCGTTGGAATAAAAAGTATTGATGCACTCGCCAACTTTGGGCGGGCGAGACATATAGCCGTCAACAAGGAACTCGCTGGCGAAGCGAGTATACTCTTCCTCTGGTAGTCTATCGAGAGGAAAATCGTGATCTGTAAATCGCTTTCCGCAGCGGCTGCAGCCCTCACCTTCTTCCACCCTCTTCTTTCCCATAGCAGTCGAGGAGGCAGAAATAGAAGAAAAGAAAAGATTAGATGGAGAGCGGGATGCGAGAAGTGTTGGGAAGAAGAGGGGCAGGCGGAAGCTCCGACCGCAAAGATAGCCAAGAATATTAATGGAAGTATGGGAATATCCGAATCTAAGAGGTATTTATAACGGACGAAGAAGAGAGAGGGGATTGAGCGGGAAAATCAAGAGACGGGAAATGAAGAGGCAGCCCGACACTCCGTCTCTCTCTCTCTCTCTCTCTCTCTCTCTCTCTCCCTCTAGAACCCAAGGGGCGGAAGCGCCGCAGTGACTTTTTCGAAGGGTCAAAGTAATCATGACAGATTAATTAATTGGAAAATGAGCTAGTCACAGTAATGATGAAAAACCTAGCACGACATGACAGGTAGACAATACCATAATGATAAAATATTTCATCCCGCGCGGGGGAAGCATCCCGTCCAACGGGTTTATACAACACATTAATAATTAAACATAATTAAGTTGGCAATAATAATACAGGAGGGCCTTGAGAAGGCAAGACGGGGCCGCGACCGCTTAGTTCCTGACCCATTTCCAGCGGCCATCCTGACTTCCCGCGAATGGAGGGAGGCCAGGTAGATGAAAAGTGCGGGCGGTGACCATGCCGCAGCGCGCGAGAAGGAGGTGTTGATCCATCTCATTTAGGATGGCTTGGGGGTCTGTCCCATCCATTACTTTGTCGGTTTCCATCTCGACAGAAAAGCGGTGACACTCAGTTTCTAACCAGTCCATGCGCCGGTCAGAGGCCTGCTTCTCTAGCTCCATCTCGCGGATTATATGCGTGTATTTGCGTAACATCCTAGCCATCCTTCGCTTCATCTCCATGGTATCCATGGGATCACCCAATTAGTCCTCGATCTCGTTAGGGCGTGGAAGAGGCGAGTGGGGAGGAGACGCGGGAGCGTCCTCAGTGTCGGATTCAAATTAGATGCCTACACAGAGAGCGAGAAATCGTAAGGAAGTATAATCTCACGGCCACGCCCCAGGATTACAGAAGTCAACCCAGCTATCTCGCGTGGTTGGGTAAAGGAATGCGAATTGGAGCAAAAACGAGGAGGGTGAGTTTTCTTACTTGGGATGCGCGAGTTTCCCACAACCCGTGAGAGGTTTTCTTTCCGCGTGAGTGGTGGGGAGGATTCCTCGGGCAAGTCGGCGCGCTGATAAGTTTTGTTGGTAGCATCGGGAGGATTTGCGGGCTTAGGGGAATCAGCAAAGTTTCCCTGAAAAAGCGTAATCAAAAAGCGGGACAAAAGAAGAAGAGAGGGAAGAATGAGGAATTACTCGTCTCTCTCCGGGAGATACGGGAGGAAGATTAACTGTTATCAAGGGTGCAGAGGTGGTCGCGCCAGGCGAGAGGGGAGGGCAGGCGGCCTTCATCTTCTTCAGGCGAGAGGATGGAGGACTTGAGGAAGGAGTACGCCACAAATACGGGATCAGAGGGGCAATGTTGGCTTTATTTCGCTTTCGCACCATCGCGAGGCGCTCACAAAAGCTCTGGTTGTGAGACATGCTGAAGGTCGAGGAAATGAAGGAAGATGAAAAGGGGCACCCTAAGGAGAGGTGGGATCTCATATTTATAGGCCCTAGGGGGGCCCACCAAAGATTCTCATAAACGAATCCCAGTGCCGCAAGCCTCAGTTGGACTTATCTTTTCGAGGTTAGGGCAACCTCGAAAAGAGCGTGGATTGTGTATAACCTTGGGCTCGCCTAAGGTGGTTCAAGGAGCGAGAAGGGGGGACTGGCGAGATGAATTAGACAGGCGAGTAAGACCGGGAGGCCCACCTGCAGGAGGCGGGATGGGGGATTCTTTGAGGTAGGTGAGACGCCCAGGTAGTGTGATATGGCTCTAGGAGGCGAGATGGCCTATAGGGCGAGAGGCCGGCGAGACGGACAGAGAGGGTCGTCTCGCCCGTCAGTCTTTTCCCCCACTCGGCACATGCGAGAAAAGGTGTTTTAACCTTTTTACCCCCAATGGGGATTTTATCTTTGTGCCCAAGGTAATTTTATACTTCTACCCCTGGAGGTCTGCGTATATCCCTCCAGAACAGCGTAGTTTGGCTGTTAGCAGACCCAGCACAGGATGTTTTGGTCATTTCAGGTTAATCCAGAAGTGATATTTGCAGATCAGATTCAGAGGCCTATAAATAGACCGATAAGGTGCTTGAGATCATTGTGGAACCTTTCTATAGTATTCCTCACAGGCACCTAGCTCAGCATTGTTTAGGGAGGGGAAGATCTTCAGTTCTTCCCGGAAAGAGGTGGGACCTCCGAGCTGAGACCCTTCGGTCTGTTTCCAGGTCTCCGACTCACGTTAGGAGGGTAGTTTAAGAAGAGTATGTGTGGGATGCATCCTCAGTTTCGAACTTTAGGAGCGACTGGAAAGCTGGTTCCAACATCTATGTGGAATTATGCAATTAGCAAGTGGGTTAAATGGTTTCCTAGTTTGATTAGGGTTGATGATATAGGTACAATTTTTATTAAGTCTGACTGGGTTCGACTAAATGGTATGAGTTCGTCGACCAGAGTTCGACGAAATGGGATGAGATCGTCGATCTCTTCTCAGATAATGAAAATAGTCATTTTCTGTGCCCCAAGTTCGTCGACCTTTGCTCGACAAACCATGCAGAGTTCGTCGATCGCAGTAAGATGATTGATTATTCTATAGTTTGGCGTTCAGCGTTCGTCGACTGGAGTTCGACGAACTGGCTACATTTCATCGATCTAAGTTCGACGAGATTTGCTGAACTTTATTTTTATCAATGGTTCTCTGGTTTATGTTATTGTGATTTCTGAGGTTGGGTAATTCTTTGGTGGTTTGTTTGTTGTTGTTAATTTCCTTACCCTTAGCAGAAACAAATTTAATGGGGGTTGATAAAATATTCTTCTTAAGAATGAGGGGTAAACTTGATGATGCACCCAAGCCCAGTTTATCATTCAATCTAGCATTGACTGTGCTTGTGATGTCCATCAGCTTAAGGCTTCTACCATTGAGAGATTCCTCAAGTTGTTTGGCCTCACATAGTTCTGTTTTCAAGGAGTTAATTTGTTCATTAGCTAATGTTAGTTCTGCATTTAGCTTTGTGTTTTTAGAAATGATGTTTTCCTGATTAACAAATTTTTTCCTAAGTGTTTTGATTTCTTTTTCAGAGTTTATTAAATCAATACACATGGTTTTGAATTCAAATTTGAAAGCATCAGAAGTACTGTCAAAGGATAAGAGTAAATGATCAGCTTCTATTTCTGAAGCTTCTTCATTGTTAGATTCTTCTTCTTCTAATTGGCTTCTGGAGGCATCAATGGCCATGAGGCATATTTCCTTGGCCCTTGCCTCTTCTTCATCTTCACTGGAGCTGGAAGATGTGGATTCATCACCCGTTTCACTCCAGGATTCAGCTACAAAGCCTTTCTCCTTCTTCTTGTATTTGTTGGAGGAAGGTCTTGAACTTTGTTGTCTTCTTGTATTCTTTTCTCTTTCTTCTGATTCTTTGGACACTCTAAGATGAAGTGTCCAGGTTTCTTGCAGCCAAAGAAAACTACCACTTTAATAGGAGTTTTGTCATACCTTGGCTTGTCATCCTGCCTGGATGAATTTATTCTGAAATCTTTCCTTGCCATTTTATAAAATCTCTTGGCATAGAGACTCATCAACTCTTCATTGATTGTTGAGGCTTCAGATTCTTCAACAGCCTTGAATTCCAGGTTGTGTTCCTTCCTTCCTGGTGGAGGTGTTCTCTGCTCAGCTGCTTCTCTGGATTTAATGAGCTGCTCATAAGATTTGAGCTTTCCTAAGAGAGATTCTGTGGAAATCTCATTTAGGCTTCTGGCCTCCTTGATTGGCCAGATCCTTGAATCCCATGAGCTTGGGAAGCACATAAGGTTTTTATCATTCACCTCAGTAAGGGTGATGTCCTTTTCCAAGGTCTTCAGATCATTGATGATTGAGCTCAGCCTGTTGTACATATCTACTGCAGATTCTGCTTCATCTTTCTTGAAGTTCTCATATTGGGATATGAGATTTGATCTTCTATCTTTCCTCTCATCAGATGATCCAGCCACCATTTGGTTGAGAGAGTCCCAAATGGCCTTTGCTGATGTGCATTCTTCCACTTTTTGGAAAATGTCATCTGACATTGTTTGGGCCAGAATGTTCATGGCCTTGACATCAGCAACCTTTACTTTCTTATGGGCTTCAGTCCACTCAGGTGGTGGAACTGCATTAGTGCTTGAAGCTGATGTAGATGTAGAGGCAGTTGCTTGAGGAGGACCTGTCAAGATGGAATTGTAGATATCCTCATCAATAGAGTTCATATATAATTTTATTCTTGCCTTCCAGATGGCAAAACTATTTAGGTTGCACACTGGAGTTCTGGTGCTTGCATAGTCTTTATTTTGTGTCATGCTGTGAATATAAACTTAATAGAAGTAAAGGTCAGATCTAATACAGGATCTTTTGGTTCAAGGGGTTAACTTGTACAACCAAAGGAAACGGGCTCTGATACCAATTGAATGTAAGGGTTAGATCTGAAATACTCTAGAGGGGGGTGAATAGAGTATCTTGAAATAAAAAAAAACTTTTGTTGTAAATAAAAACTGAGTCCTAAAATAAATTAATCTAGCACAGGCACTAACTATCAGAAGCACAACAAGACCAGATAATCACAGCCACAGCAAGAACAAAAGAATTGATACAACCAGACAACCCAAGAATTTTATAGTGGTTCCCCAACTTGGGTACATCCACTCTTCTACCACCCTAGTAGGAATCCACTCAGGTTTTTGATCAAGTGACTGCCACCAATGAGCTTTTGATCAGGTGCTTAAAATTCAATCCTCAAGTCTTTTGATCAGGTGACTTGCAACCAGGAATAACTTTTGAAGGGAGTTAAGAACCCTTTATACAGTGGGGGATGAGAGAGTGATTATGTCTTCTCTTTCTCAAATACAACTGAGAAGACTTTAGTGGATCTTGATTTTGACAAAGCTCCCCCTGAGATCTAGATTTGTTCAGGAAGGATGGAGCTTTGCTTCAGGGTGAGTAGGCCTTTAATGTTTCAGCCTTGACCAGCAGATATCCAGGTGCTTCTTGAATGATATAGTAATTGTTGTCCTTTGAATAATCCTAGGATGAAGACAGAAGAAGACTCTTGATTTAAATGGTTCTTCTTCTTCTTCTTCTTCAGCTTGTTGTTCTTTCTCTAGTCTATGGCTTCTGATTTTGCTGTGTTATTTGCCTGTATATTTTGTTCTGTGTTCAGACGAGAAGGAAGAAGAAAAGTCTACTCACTGTGTTGTTGTTTATTCTACGAAGGGAAGAAAAAGAAAAATCATTTTTATATTTCTGTGTAATCTTCCTTCTGAATTTGAATTTCTTCCTTCATTCAATGTTGACGGGCTGGAGAATATTTGCATTGATTGGTTTCCCCAACTGTCCCATTGAAAAGCGGCAAGTAATAATCTTGATGAAGACCGTAATCAATGATTGTTACTAACGTTAATATTCAGAGAATATTTAAGCATTGATTACTACGGAATTATTGCAATAGAAAAGGGACAGAGAGAGGGAAATTTCCAAGTATGGAACATTATAGAATTCGTTGAGCAAAAAACATAATTCGTCGATCTGTGTCCAGAGTTCGTCGAGAAGAGAAGTCAAGTTCGTCAACCAGATAATAGTTGTTTGTCGAGCTGAGATCCAAGATCGTCGACCTAAGAACAGATAACTGCTTTCTCTAGACCCTTACCAATTCTGTGCATCAAGATCATCGAGCTGAGAGTATAACTTCATCGACTGGAGTTCAGAATTCCATGTTTATTTGACTTAAGAATGTTGAAGTAACGTGTCCAGAAATCGTCGACCTCAGAACTGGGTTCGTCGACCTGAGTACTAGTTTCGTCGAGCTGAGAGCTTCTAACTGCTACTTGATAAATCTCGCCAAGATTGTGGTCTAAGTTTGTCGAGCTAAGAAGGTGAGTTCGTCGTCTGGAGTGTGATTCTGGACTTAGAATACTTAGATGTTTCTGGAATAAGATGTTGAAGTAGAATACCCAGAGATCGTCGACCTAAGGTCCAAGTTCATCGAGCTGATATTCTAACTTCGTCAACTGGAGTTTAGTGAGAAGAATTTTGGACTTGGAATGCGTCGACCTGAGAACCAAGTTCGTCGAGCCGAGCTCAGAGAATTTTATCTGAGTTCGTCGAGCTGAGCACGACTTTTGTCGACCTGAGTTCGACGAACACCGAACTCATTTTCTGAGTGATATTTCTCCAAGTCTTGAGTCTTTTGCAGTTTGTTGAGGGTTGGTCCAAGTAGTGTTGACTATAAGGACATGGCCTATACTCTAGAACACACACATGACCCTAGTTATACATGTTGGGTCAAACATCCTAGTTTAGTGAACCTAGCCCAAATCCAACTAGGGATCCAACAATCACCCCCTATTTGGTTAAGGTCACTAATTACAGACTCACATTATTAATAAAGCAAGAAAAATATATCTTGCAGGAATTTTAACATATGCAGCAGATATATATATACAGAGAGATTTGTATCAAGAATATAAATAAGCAGTTTTTAGAATAACAGAAAGAGTAAAGACAATTCAAAATGTTTATTTCTTCTTCTTGTGCTCCTTTGGCTTATCCTCCTTAGCTATGTCACCTGGCTGAGTAAATTTTATTTCCCTATTAGGATCAGCAGCTTGAGCTTTTGTTATTGTCATGTTAGTAGCTCTAATGATATTCAGGGAGGTAGCCCTTGGCACTACAGCTTCAGGATGTAACTTCATATAATCATCAACATTGAAATATTTGTTAGCATTAGCAAACCTGTTAAGTTCTTCCTTTCTGTACTTGGACATTGTAGTGTATTTAGATGGATCCTTCCCTTCAGCTCTTGCTCTGTTAATCATGGATAGGCCAACCAATTCCTAGAACCTGGCCATCCTAGCAGTTGTAGCTGTCTCAGGATCTTCAAATAGTATAGGAGGGGAAGCAGGTCTCTTGGGGCTTTCAGTCTTTTGATGTGAAGTGAATTGTTGATGTTGATGTTGTTGATGTTGCTACTTGTCAGATGAGTAATGCCTTTGTTGGCTTCTTCCTGAAGAGGAGGACCTACCATGATGTCTTTGATGAGTTTGAAACTGGGTAGTTCTCTGTGTTGAAGAACTGGAAGCACCAGTAGCAGGTGGAGGAGGACGAGGAGGATCCTTTATGTATCTTTTAGGAGGTGGGGAATATCTTCTGCTTTTCTTCCTTTCTTTCTGTTTATTTTTGGACAGCCACATCCATAATGGCATGCCCTTATAAGGTGTGATCTTCTGCACTATATAGTATGGAGTGTCATTTGCTGGATTTGGTTTTGGGACAGGAGGTGGGGGAGCTTTTCTCTTCTTAGATACTTTCTTTTTCTTCATCTCATCATCTGAGTCCTCTTCATCATCTTCATCATCATCATCATCATCAGAATCTTGAGGATTATCATATAGTGCATTAATTTCTTTTAGGGCCTTAGCAGATATCAAGGGTTTCTCTGGCTGGGAGGAAACTGGAGGAGCTGAAGCTTGAACAGGACGGCTATACAGAACAGTGCTTTCAGCCACTGTTTTTTTTCTTCTTCTATATCTACCAAGATCAGTGCATCAAGATCAGGCATTGGTGAATCATCCATAACAAAAACTGGAGCAGAAATATCTTTTGGAGGGGATGAAATAATTGGGGAAACAGCTCTATGAGGAGATGGAATAGCTGGAACCTCTATGGCTGGAACCTCGGTTGTAACAAAACTAGCCTTTAGTTTCTTGGCAACCTTGGGGCTTATGGGAGAGGTGTATGGGACTATAGCCAAAGATGGCTTGATGTTGTACTCTGGAAGGTTATTAAGATAAGCTGTATCAAAACTGCTCAATAAATTTAAAAGATCAACTATGGGATTTATAATAAAATCACTAGCAGTTGTTATTTCCTTTGGGACCGGCTCAACTATTTCCATATCAGATTCAATAAAATTAATTAGATCAAATAAATCTGTATCAGCATCTGCAGTTGTTTCTGCTTCTGCTTCAGCTGCTTCTTTTTTTGCTGTAATTGCTGCTGTTACTGTTGCTTCTGCTGTTGCTGCTTCTTCTGCTGCTACTTCTTTATAGAGCATCTCCCCCTACCTTGTTTCAGTGGAAACTAGAGCCAGACCCATGACTAAAGATGGAGGAGCAGAGAGAGCAGATATTTTGTGAGCAAGAGAGGAGATGGAAGAAGCAAGTGGTGTAATAGCCTCTGCTATAATTGTTTTTTGGAGGGGAGTAATAAGTGCAATGAGGGATGGAATAATGGAGGGGTCCAATGGCAGAGATCCAGAGGGTGTGGTAGAAGTTGTTTCAATGGAAATAGAGGGAGGGATGGAAGATGATGGTGGAGGAGGAGGTAAAGTATCTATCATGTGGACATCTAGAATGGAAGAAGTATGAGGTGGGGAAGTAAGCAGAGTGAAGGAAGGGAGGGAGGAGATATTGGAGGGGGGAATGGCAGCCAAATGGGGTGGGAGTGGAGATGAGGGTGGTGATGGAACTAGTGTATCATTTTGGGAGGGAGGTGAGTTAGTAAAGTGAGTGGGGGATAGATGTACTGGGGATGAGGGAGGTGTAGGAGTGTGAGTGGTGGTTTGAACTATGGAGGGGAGTTATTGTACCATCTGAGGTTAAGGTGGGATTGCTAGAGGTGATGGAGGTGGAGGAGGGATATCTTCAGCATGTTGGGAAGTGGCAAGAGCAGTTATAGTGCTCTTAGAAGGCCTGGTGGATGAGGAGGAAGCCTTAGAGGGCTTGGTGATGTTCCTCTCCCACCTGTCAAATAGGGCACAGGTGTCACAACCCGCATTTTCTCAACGATAAAATCGTATCAGAGCTAGAGAAAACGCGTGCCGTGATGCCACGTCGTGCAGGGGATAACTGCACACGCTCAGGCAAAACTCCACACCTTAAATTTTAAGGAAAATCGTTGATTTATTATGAAAGGAAAGCAGTTATGTTGATTGGCCGTATCCCTCGGCACGGTGGATCAGCTGGTCCACAATTGAAAGTATAAGTATACGCAGCAGAAAATAGTTTGGTTCAATTAAGTTGACACCCTAGTGAGCATAAGTGTCCCCGAGTGACAACTCATGATATGCACGACTCTAAAGTGAATATAATAGATATAAAAATGTAGTCTTTTTACGCTAAGGAAATATAGTGACTTTGTTTTATAATTATGCTATGCATGATATACATATAATAATGCTTTTAGGGTTTAAAATATCTAACATGCAACCTAGCAAAAAGCCATCCCAGAAGCAAGTAAACAACCACTAAAAGGCAAAAACAGCAGTTTAAGTTCATACCCAGCATCACAAGAAGCCACCAGTGGGCGCCAACAACCTGACACGAACCCACTGGTGAGTATGTATGTCTATACAGAAAAGTAAAGAACTACCTCACAGAATCGGGATCAGCTGTCTCAGCTACCCAAGAGGCCGCGAACCAGCCCCTCCAAAAGAACTAGCCGCTGAACCGGCTACAACCTAGACCTGAGGCATTCAAGAAAAGAACACCTCAGCAAGGAAATAATCAAAAGTGTAAATAAAGCATTAGAGTTAAGAGCAAAAAGAAGGGCTTACCAACCCGACAACAAGCTGCTATAAGCAAAAGAAAGAGCATGACAGTAAGAAAAGAGCACTGTCTAAAGCACAGCGAAGCACACCAGGTGCGAGCAATAAAAGCAACAAGCTCAACGAAAGAGTCTAACATTCCTAATACGTGGGTAAGTGGCAGTGGTCAAAAACATGGATCTGAATTCATAACCAGAATCAGGTCCAAAAAGGGCTAAGGGGTCGCCAGTGGCAGCTTTAGGGTCCCACACCAACCCAAACCAGGGCAAACAGGTCGTGGCCACAGCTCTCCACATCAATATCCGCCCCTTTAGAGGCCACTAAACATTGCACCACCTGCCACAACCCAAGAGTCGGCAAGCAAAAATTTGCCGAACACCCAATACCACCCCCTAAAGGAAGGGAAAAGTCACACTAACAATCCTAAGGTACACATGAACTCAAGACAGAAAAATGTCGAGCCCACTCGACGCAGCATTGAGTAAACTCCACTCACCTGACGCCTAAAAATACTTAGCCGCAAGTCCTAAGCTAGGTGACGGCGTTGAGTGAGCTCGGCTCACTCGACGCTGTCAGCGCTTTCCACTTAGGGTAAACGTAAGTCTTGCTAAAAACGCAGCCTAAGCCCTCTCATGCGCGAAAACAGAGAGTTGGAGATTTAATCCCAACCCTCCATTCCGTCCTAACTACTCGGAGCTACCGCAGCTAACCCTAAACTGTAGCTAACAGCAACCTCACCCTAACTCTAGCTACCCACTGGACACTAAACATCCGACAAAAGAGAACATTGATTAAAATTCCAGAAAAAGAATTAAAGACTCAGCACTTGATTAGAAGCTTGATGAAATGATTCAACCTGCTGCCCTAGGGAGGAAACACAAGGAGAACAGAGCTTATGCACAAGAAATAAAAACAGATCATGGGTTAGAAATAAATTTGGCAAGGGCAAGGGGCCACTTGCCTCTACCTCTTCGGAAAAACAAACAACAGCCGCACCACGGCTTGGCTCCGGCGGCAAGATCGGCCACCTAGAAGACCAAAGCTGAAACTTGAGGGAAGAAAGAAATCAGATATTTAAAAATTCTGGAATCGAACCCTAAATCAAGAAAAACTTACATGGAAGGGAAGATCTAGCCGAGAGCAAACCGAATCCGCTATCACACGAGAAAAACGGGCTCTAACCTTCCCGAAATCGCCGGTCAAAACAACCACCGCCTCCTCTCAAAACCCTTCCGCTGGAAGCTCTCCAGACTCGGGAATGATGAAAAATGAGGAGGAAAAGCAGTTCACGGCAACAAAAGATGGTTTCAGGAAAAAAGTACGGAACACGCCCAAGACACGCCCGTGACACGGCCCGACACGCCCGTGTCACGGGGCGTGTACTCACACACTCGACGAATGACGATCTCTACTCGACGAAAACACGGGACACGCCCCCCAGACACGCCCGTGACATGGCCCGACACGCCCGTGTCACGGGGCGTGTACTCACGCACCTACCCACTCGACGAAAGTCGATCTCCGCTCGACGAAGCAAGGGACATGCCCTGTGACACGCCCGTGTCACAGGCCGTGTACCAACTCGAACACCGCCCGGCGATCGTGGAGCGCCGATCGTCGAACAGAGAGACACGCCCCAATGTCACGCCCGTGTTCGACACGACACGCCCGTGACAGGGCCGTGTTCTCACTAAAACACCGCCCGACGACCATCGAGCGCAGCTCGACGAACCGAAGGGGGACACGCCCGTGACACGCTCGTGTCACGGCCGTGTTCCTACAAAAAAACCCTGTCGACCAAAAATTCGTCGACCGGAGAAACGGGAGCTCTACCCGAGCATGACACGCCCTGGGTCACGGGCGTGACCCAGGCCGTGTCACCCAAACTTACACAGAAAAAAGAAACCTGCTACTACCTAGCCAACAAGGGACAAGGCACCTGCCTACAAGCTCAGCCACAACGGCCACGCACAGCACAGCAAACATTACAAACATGCAGCTAACAAAACAATGCCGAAATGATGCGAAGGCAAACGATCTTGGATTTCGACCAAAACTCGCACCGTAGCTAAACAACCAAGCCACGAAAACAACGACGCGGTCGAAAACAACATCCGACGATCGAACACTCGGGCTAACACCTCCCGAAGCCAAAGCACAAGCATTTCCCTAAGAGGCCCAACCGAGTCACCAAAACAGACCCCGGCTAGCTGGGGAAACTTGCCAACTGGCTACAACCAGGCTACACGAGGAACCTACAGAGCTAGGACCGCGCTCTACAACGGCGAAGGGCCGGAAATGCGTCATCGTAACGCCAATCCAAAATCAAACAAAACACAGAAAAACCGGGGGCGTTACAGCCACTCCCCCTAAAAGAAAGTTTCGCCTCGAAACTTTACTCACAACACTCCTATAAAGAAGGAGAGAGAAAGAGCCAGGAAAAAGGCTACATAAATATAAAGAAAACAGAACATACCAGGCACAAGATCAGGGAAAAAGATGAGGGTGAGCCTCCCTCATAGCCGACTCCAACTCCCAAGTCGCGCTTTCTACAACTTGATTCCTCCATAAAACTTTAACAATCGGAATAGACTTCTTCCACAGTGCACGAACCTGAGAATCCAGAATGCGGACAGGCACCTCCTCATAAGAAAGATTCGGCTCCAACTGAGGCACAGAATTCAAAACTTGCCTGCCATTCGATACACATTTCCGCAGCTGACTGACGTGGAAGACATTATGCACGGCAGGGAAATTTTCGGGCAACGCCAGCCTATAAGCTGATATCCCAATCTGCTCAACAATCGGAAACGGCCCCACGAACCTCGGGTCCAACTTCCTGTTCTTGCCAAAACGCTTGACTCCGATCAACGGGGAGACCTTTAAGAACACTGTGTCCCCCACCAAACATTCCAAATCCGATCTACGCCGATTGGCATTTTTCTCATATCTCTCTTGGGCTATCCGAAGCTTTTCCCGAATAAGCTTCACAGCAGTTTCCATCTCCTCGAGTGCTTCTGGACCCAACAAAGGTCTCTCGCCAACCTCAGCCCAAAACAAGGGAGTCCTGCAGCGCCTCCCATACAAATCTTCAAAAGGAGCCATTTGCAAGCTTTCCTGATAACGGCTATTATACGCAAATTCCATAAGCCGCAAGCGCTCATCCCATGCTCCTCCGTGGTCCATTATATAGCATCGGATCATATCTTCCACAATCTGATTTACTCGCTCCGTCTGACCATTGGTCTGGGGATGATAGGCTGTGGAATATCTCAAATCTGTACCCAACCCTTCTTGAAGTCTCTTCCAAAAACGAGACGTAAACCTGGAGTCTCGATCTGATATGATACTCACGGGTACACCATGCAATCTAATAACCTCATCCAAATACAGCTCGGCTATTTTCCTCATCGGATAATCGATCTTAAAAGGTACGAAGTGAGCACTCTTCGTCAATCTGTCTACGATCACCCAAACTGAATCATGCCCTTTAGGAGATCTCGGTAAGCTTGTGATGAAATCCATCGAGATACTCTCCCACTTCCACATCGGAATCTCTAAGGGAGTTAGCTTGCCACCAGGCCTCCCATGGTCGGCCTTCACACGCCTGCAAGTGAAGCACTCAGAAACAAATCTGGCTACGTCCTTCTTCATCCCATACCACCACGCAATCTGCTTTAAATCATGGTACATTTTGGTAGACCCTGGATGGTAGGCAACACTAGATCCGTGGGCTTCCCTGCACACCATATCCCGGATATCCCCAACTGCGGGAATGCAAAACCTGCCACGATACTTCAAGGTACCCGCATCATCTATAGAGAAATCTGGTAATTCACCTTTTTCAGCTCGAAGGTACAAATGCAAAAGATCGGGATCATCTTTCTGATGCAGTCGCGTAAGCGCATTCCACGAAGGTTCTGCCACTGCCAAGCTACTCTGCGAATCGCAGCTTCCCACAGAAATGTCCATCAAAAGAAACTCTTCCACAAGACGCTCGGCGGAGAGATTAAAAATCTTTCCTAACTTCCGACTTAGGGCATCGGCCACCACATTCGCCTTACCCGGATGATACTGGATTTCAACATCATAGTCGGCCACGTACTCCAACCACCGCCGCTGGCGCAGATTCAACTCTTTCTGAGTGAAGACATACTTCAAACTCTTATGATCCGTGAAAATCTTGCACTGCGCGCCATACAGCAAATGCCTCCACAATTTCAACGCATAGATCACAGCTGCAAACTCCAGGCCATGCGTAGGGTAATTCCTCTCATGAGTTTTTTTTTTTTTAGCTGCCTCGACCCGTACGCAATCACCTTCCCGCCCTGCCTCAAAATGCAGCCCAGTCCGACGTGCGACGCGTCCACATATATATCATACTCACTATCTTCAGTAGGCAAAGACAAAACTGGAGCTGAACATAACCTTCTTTTTTTTTTAATTCCTCAAAAAGCCTCCTCACACTTGCCATCCCATATGAAGGCTGCATTCTTCTGCGTCAACCTGGTCAACGGCACAGACAAAGTAGAGAATCCCTCTACAAATCTCCTATAATATCCAGCCAAGCCCAAGAAGCTTCTGATCTCTTTGGGAGTAACAGGCCTCGCCCACTCCATAACAGCAGCGATCTTTTCTGGGTCCACCGATATTCGCTCCTTATTCACCACGTGGCCGAGAAAAGAAAATTGAGGCAACCAAAATTCACACTTGTTCAGCTTGGCGTATAGCTTATGGTCTCTCAGAGTCGCCAAGACTAGACGCAAATGCCGATCATGCTCCTCCGCATTCTTAGAATATACCAAAACGTCGTCTATAAAGACAATCACAAACTTATCCAGGAAGTCCTTGAAAACTTTATTCATCAGATCCATAAAAGCTGAGGGCGCATTAGTCAAACCAAATGACATAACTAAAAACTCAAAATGCCCAAGATAACATCGAAGTCCTCCAGGTCAATCACCTTCAGATCTGCCTTGGCTAGAAACTCCCCCAACAAAATCGGACAATCCAGGACACCCAGGTCCGTAACCACAGAGTCACCAGAGGGGAACTTAACGCAAAAGGCACCACCAACACGATCTAGGCCCAGACCGAACCGCTCCACGAAGGCTCTAGCCACAAACGAGTGGGTAGCGCCTGAATCGAAGAGAACGCGCGCCCAGCGGTTCTTTACCTTAAATCGTCCTACTAATAGCGCGCGCATCTAAGGTAACAAACGCTAAAAAATGAAAACTATAACCACAAAGGGAGCATAACGAAACGACTGAGAAGAAATCAAACCTGAGATAGCCTAGGTCGAAGTCTGCGCTTCGTCTGCCGAAAGCACATTCAGCTTCCCCTTTCCTCTATCCAAATGCTGAGGCGGTGGCAAAGCTTGGAGGAGTACTGGCTGCATAATAGGCTGGGACTGCGGGCACTTCGCCTTGAGATGACCCTTCTGCCCACACTGAAAACAGACCTTATCTTTTAACCAGCAACGGGCAGACTCATGCCCCTTCCTACCACAAAAGGCACACACCAAGTCTCCTTTGGGGGCACCCTGAATCGCGTGCACCTGTTCCTTCTTTTGTGCTCCCAACCTTTTGAAACACTTCTCAAAGGGCTGGCCTGGTCGGCCACCGAAACTACAAACCTCCTTGCTCTTCTTTCTCGAGACCGCATCGGGTTCCTGAGGGCTCTTCCCTCCACCGGACTTTCGCTTATCCTTCCACAACTGCTGACCTCTATTCATGGCATTCTCAATGGCCTCAACCCTCAAGGCAGCTTCAACCACGCTGGCATAACTGATTGCTCCACAAGCATTTGCTAACTGCTGAATGTCGCTTCTTAGTTGTTGGGTACATTGGTCAAATGTACCTGATTTGAAGAAGCCTCACCTAACTCAATGATATACATCATAATGTATTTGATGTTTGTTTGAGTTACTTGTGCAGGATAGGTATTCACTGGACTGAAGCTAAAAGTTTCTAAGTCCATGTGTCGACACCCAGAGGGAAAGTGTCGACACTTGAGAAAGCTTGTGTCGACACCCAGACAAGCAGTGTCGAAATTTGGAGTCATTGTGTCGACACCTGGGATGAAGAGTCGACACCAGACAGAAAGTGTTGACACTTGGAGCTGTGTCGACACTCAGTGAAGAAGAATGCAGAAAAGCTGTGTCGACACTTAGCAGAAGTGTCGACACCTAGAAGAGCTGAGTCTACATCAGAAAGTGTCGACACTTGGAGTTGTGTCGACACTCAGCAAAATTCTGAAGAGACTAAGGACAAGTGTCGACACTCAACACAATGTGTCGACACTCAAACAGCAGAGTCAACATATGAAGAATGTGTCGACACTCAGCACAATGTGTCGACACACACTCAAGGGAGTCAACACTTGAAGTATGTGTCGACACTCAGCACAATGTGTCGACACACAACCAGAAGAGTCAACACTTGAAGAAAGTGTCGACACCCAGCACAATGTGTCGACACTTAGTTGAAGACTCTACACTTGAAGAAAGTGTCGACACAAGGAGCTGTGTCGACACTTAGCAAAGAACAGAAAAGTTTACAAAATATTCTAAGTACAAGTGTCGACACTAAGGGAATGTGTCGACACTCAGCTGAAGAAATAAAATTGAAGACTTGTGTCGACACCAAGAAGCAGTGTCGACACTTGACAGTTTCAACACATGAAGATGTGTCGACACAAAGGAGATGTGTCGACACTTAGAAGAATACAGTTAAAGAATGAAGATCAAGTACTTGTGTCGACACTTAATTTCAGTGTCGACACTTGAAGAAGTATCTGTGTCGAGACATACAAGGAATTGTGTCGACACCTTGTAGACTTGTGTCGACACTTACACAACATGTGTCGACACTTGGTCTATAAGTGTCGACACTTAAGAACAGAAAGTCTCGACACTATCTGACAGTTAGAGAATTTCAAGAAGTGACTGGTTGACATGACAGCTGCCGATCCAGCCGGTCTACAGCAACTGTCAGAGAAATCAGAAGTCTGTTATGAACCGGACCAGCCGGTTACCATGAAGGAAGCCTATAAATAGGCACCCATAGTTTACAGAAACTGATTGATTGATTGATTGTTGTTATTACAAGTAGTGAGAATAATTGAAGTGTTTGATCAGATTAAATCAGAAAAGTGATACACAGAGGATCAACACAAGAAGATCTGGCAGTCCAACTGCAGATCTAAGAAGTTGGAGAGAGAGAGCTCCAATCAAGAATTCAGTCTTTGGAACTAAGGCTGAGAAGAAGGATTCAGAATCTTCTGGATCACAAGAAGCAGAGGTCAAGGATCAACTGCAGAGGATTCAGACTAATTCAGTTCTAACTCAAGAAGCTTTGAAGGAAGCTAAGTCAGTTTGGATCTAGCTGAGTTCTTCCAAGAACTCTTCAAGAAACTCTCAACTCCTCTCTTATTTTCTGAGTTGTAGAGTTAGTTATTGTAATTCAATCTTAACTTGTAGGATCCATTGGATCTGAGAGAATTGTAAGCCTATATTATAAAGGCTGAGGGTAGGGCTTGGTTGCCTGAGTGTAGGAGTTGAAGAACTCTGAGTGTAGGCCTTAATTGGCTGAGTGTAGGCCTGGGTGGCTGAGTGTAGGCCTTTGTGGCTGAGTGTAAGGCTTTGGGCCTGAGGTGTAGGAACCTAGTTGGGTTCTGAGATAGTGGAGAAGTTTGGCCGAATCTAGTACACTGCTAGATAGGCGAAGGGGGAAAGTGGATGTACCCAAAGATTGGGGAACCACTATAAATTTGTGTGTCTGATGTGCTGTGTTGTGCTGTGAATTAACTGTTTATATTCTGTTGTTGCTGTTAACTGTAAAACTCTGTGAGATAACTGTCTTGCTGCCAAGTAAGTTTCAAAAAGGTTTAGGTCACCTATTCACCCCCCCCCCCCCTCTAGGTGTTTAGGTACCATATCTTTCAAGTGGTATCAGAGGGAGGTTCCTCAAAAAGGACTAACTGTCTGAGGAGATCCAGTTTGGCAGATTCAGTGTAAGTCAGAACACAGTTTCAAGAAAATCAAGAAACATGGGTTCTTCAGAGAATCACAAGGAATTGGGTTCAATGAAACTGCCCATATGCAGAAAAGAGATTTTTGGAATCTGGAAAGAGAGGGTAAGGCTGTTCATGGAAGCCTCTGACCCTAGAATCTACATCACAGTCAAAGAGGGGCCATATGTGCCTATGAAGATCTCAGTATTGGATGCAAATCAGAGGACTCCAAAGGATTTCTCTGAGATGACCAAGGATGAAATTGTCCTAGCCACTATGGACAAAAGGGCACAAAACATAATAGTAAGTGCCATTGATGATGCAACTTTTCAGAACCTAATTCACTGTAAAACAGCAAAAGAAATGTGGGATACCCTCATTGTCTATATGGAAGGTTCTGAAGAAGTTAGGCAAGATAGGAAGTCCTTGCTTAATCAAGAATATGAGAGCTTTAGGCAAGGAAGAGGAGATAGCATCACTGAATGCTACAAGAAGTTCTATAGAATTGTTAATGAACTCATGTCCTATGGAAGAGAGTTCACTAACTATGAATTGAATGATAAGTTCTTAAGGTCCCTAACCAAAGATTGGGACACCAAGATCTGTGCCATCAGAGAAATGGCAAAGTTGGGAGAAATTCCTCCTCCCACACTGTTTGGCAAGTTGTTGTCTTATGAGATGCAGCTGTCTGTGAGAAAAGAGGAAGAAAAATCAACAAGGACTGAGCACAGGGAAAGGACTGTTGCTTTCAAGTCAGAAGTACCTAGAAAGGGCAGGACTAAGTCATCAACTCCTCCTCCAGAGGTAGTTGAATCAGAATCTGATGAGTCTGTTAGCACAAAGTCTACAAGCAGTGAAAGTGATGAAGATTTTACTGCATTCACCAGACATTTTCAGAAATTCCTGAAGAAGAAACAGTGGAGGTCCAGACCTTCATTTTCCAAAGGGAAAGAAGTTCAGTATCAGGAGAGGAAGCCTTCAAAGAAGGACAAGAAAAAGATAAAGACTAGCAAGGCAACTGGGTCTAGGATAGTGTGTTACTGCTGCAATAGATAGGGTCATGTTATTGCAGATTGTCCTGAGAGAAGAAAAGAATCCAGTGACAAAAAGAAGACTCACTTCAAAGGAAAGAAGGAGAAGTCCTTTGTTGCAAAGAATGAGAAGACTCTTTCAGACATTTCTTCTTCAGACACTGAGACAGATGCTGAAGCCTACATAGGGCTATTTGCTGAAGAAGAAGAAGAGTTTATGCAGATCATGGAATCAATCTATGAACAAGAAGAGTGTCAGTGCCAAGGACTAATGGCATTGACTGAAAGTACCAAAATCCTGGAGCAGCCAGGACCTAGTCAGGTACAAAGTCCAACTCAAAGTTCAGATTTCAGTACTAGTTCAGAGTCAGATTCATCTTCATCAAGTGATGGAAGTGTTTCTGAATCTGAGGGAGATATTCATCAGCTCTTAGATGAATATAAAGTACTGTTGCAAGCCTATAAGAAAAGCAAGTCCCTTGCCAAAAGTCAGGCAAAGGAAATTGCTGATCTAAAGGCAGCTGCAACAGACTTTGAGAAGGAATTTGATCAAAAGCTCAATGAGGTAGCCAGGCTGAAACACATTACTGTGATTCAGATGGGAACTATCACTTATAAAAATGATCAAATTAAGTTACTGGAGATCAATCTCCAGAAGGAAAGAGAGCTAGTTGCTAGGTTTTCAAAACCTAAATCAGTGCTACCCTTGATTGATGAATTTGTTCATCATAAAGGAAAGGCTGGATTGGGTTTTATTAAACCAGCTAGGACTGTTAAGGATCAGTCCAAGTCCAAGGGCAAAGCCCCAACATTCAATAAGCCTGCTGTAGTCAAGACAGCCAAGTCTGTACCTAAGCAAAGGTACAACAAGTTTGAATGCTGGTGTTGTGGCAAGGTTGGCCACTTTGCCTTGGATTGTTGGCACAATGCTAGTGCCAAGTTGAGTAGCAAGTTACCTGGTGGAAAGCCAGCAGGTAGCTATGTCAAGTTGCAAACTAACAATCACCAAGGACCCAAGTTTACTTTGGGTTCTAAGGTTCATTAATTTGTTTTGCAGGTGAATCCAAGTGGCCATACCCCAACATGGTACTTGGATAGTGGATGTTCCAGACATATGACTGGAACAAGGGGACTACTGAAGGACTACATTCCAATCAAAAATGGTCCTAAAGTGACCTTTGGTGGTTCTGAAAAAGGAATCATCAAAGGGTTTGGTAACATCTCTTCAAACCTTGTTACCATTACTCAAGTGGCTTATGTTAAAGGGTTGAAACACAACCTCATTAGTATAAGTCAGTTAAGTGATGTAGGGTATGACATCTCATTTGTTAAAAATGGTTGTCATATCAAGAGGTCAAGTGATCAAGAGATCATTTTGACAGGATATAGAAAGGGGAATGTCTACTGCTTAGACATTATGATTGAGAACAATGGTTCTCCTGTTTGTCTTGTAGCTGATGAGACAGTCTCTCATTGTGTCAAGTGGCACAAGAGGCTAGCTCATCTTAACTACAAGACTATTAGCAAACTCTTTAGCAAAGAGTTAGTGAGGAATGGTCCTCAAGTTAAGTGTGTCAAAGATGGCATTTGCTCAGCTTGTCAAAAGGGCAAGCAGACTAAATCCACCTTTAGAAGCTTAAACAACAAAGATGTTGTGAGGTGTTTATACCTCTTGCATATGGATCTATTTGGTCCAATGCCAGTTCACAGCTTAGGTAGGAAGGTTTATACCTTTGTAGTTGTTGATGACTACTCAAGGTTTTCCTGGGTGTTCTTCTTAAAGCAGAAATCTGAAACACCTAGTGTCTTCCATAGCTTTGTTAAGCAAATTCAGAATGAATTGAACTGTACAGTGGTCAAAATTAGAAGTGACCATGGTACTGAGTTTCAGTCTGAAAGCATGACAAAGCTGTGTGAAGACTATGGGATATTTCAAGAATTCTCTTCACCTAGAACACCTCAGCAAAATGGCATTGCTGAAAGGAAAAATAGGACCTTGATAGAGGCTGGTAGAACCCTATTAAGTGATTCATCACTGCCAGAGTATTTCTGGGCTGAAGCAGTTAACACTGCATGCCATGTGATAAATAGGGCTACCATCACTAAAAGGTTAAACAAGACCCCCTATGAGGTTGTGAAAGGCAGGAAACCAAATCTATCCTATTTCAGGATTTTTGGTTGCAAATGCTTCATACTTAACAATGGAAAGTCTTACCTAACTAAGTTTGCTGCCAAGTCCCAAGAGGGAGTGTTTGTTGGGTACAGCAATAATAGTAAGGCTTATAGAGTCTACAACTTGACTACACAAGTTGTAGAGGAGTCTGTGCATGTAGTTTTTGATGAGACACAACTAATTAACAATGAGTTGTCTAGCAATGTATGCAGCCCCACAGGTCTTACTAAGAAGATGGACAAGCTAACCATAGAAGATGTACCTGCTGCAAGACAGCAAGTAGAAGGAGATGGCTTATGTCCAGGGGAGAACTACATGTACAAGGAGTTGAAGAAGTACAAGGAACTCAGTTTGATGAAGATGCTGAAGAAGTTCAACCAGAAGTAAGGATGCCTCCAGCCAACAGGCATCTAAGAGATCATCCAGTAGAGCTGATAATTGGAGATCCAAGACAAGGTGTTCAGACAAGGAGCAGAAATCAGAATGCTGTAGTATATTCAAGTTTTCTGTCTCAAATAGAACCAAAGAAATTTGAAGAAGCTATACAAGATCCACAGTGGACTGAAGCAATGCAGGAAGAACTTAATCAGTTCAAAAGGTGCAAGGTTTGGGACTTGGTTCCTAAACCTAAAGATCACAATGTGATAGGAACAAAGTGGATCTATAGGAATAAGTTAGATGAACAAGGAGTCATCATTAAGAATAAAGCAAGACTGGTTGCAAAAGGATATAGGCAAGAAGAAGGTATTGATTTTGATCAAACCTTTGCTCCAGTAGCCAGACTGGAAGCCATAAGGATGTTCTTGGCCTATGCAACCTATCAAGGATTCAAGGTATACCAAATGGATGTGAAGTCAGCATTCCTAAATGGTAATTTGAAAGAAGAAGTCTATGTGGAGCAGCCTGCAGGTTTTGTTGATCCAACTCTACCTCATTATGTCTATAGACTTAGGAAAGCATTGTATGGGTTAAAACAAGCACCTAGGGCTTGGTATGAAACCCTATCTAGTTTCCTCATTGAGAACAAGTTCTCAAGGGTGAAAATAGATAAGACTCTATTCCTTAGGGAATCAAGAGGCAAAGTCATACTTGTCCAAATATATGTAGATGACATTATATTTGGGTCTACTGAAAGTAGACTTTGCAAAAAGTTTGCAAAGCTTATGCAAAGTCAATTTGAGATGAGTAGTATGGGAGAACTGAAGTTTTTCTTGGGTCTCCAAGTTAAACAGACTGGAAGTGGTCTATCCATATGTCAGTCCAAGTTCACCCTAGAACTCATAAGGAAGTATGGTATGGATTCATCCAGTACCATGAAGACTCCTATGGGGTCAAGTATGTCTCTGAGCAAGGATGATGCAGGGAAACCTGTAGATGAAACCTTGTATAGAGGGATAGTTGGCTCCCTACTATACTTGACTGCAAGTAGGCCTGACATTATGTATGCTACATGTGTTTGTGCCAGGTATCAAGCCTGCCCTAAAGAGTCTCACTTGACTGCAGTCAAGAGAATCTTGAGATATCTAAAGGGCACACCTTATCTAGGCCTCTGGTACCCTAGGAATGGAGATTTTGATCTAACAGGCTATTCAGATGCAGACTTTGCAGGATGCAAATAAGATAGAAAGAGCACCACTGGATCCTGTCAATTCCTAGGTGGAAGACTCATTTCATGGAGCAGCAAAAAGCAGACTAGTGTGGCTATCTCCACAGCTGAGTCAGAATATGTAGCTGCAGGAAGTTGCTGTGCTCAACTTCTGTGGATTCAACATCAGCTAGAAGACTATGGATTTCAGGTAAGTAGAACTCCACTTTACTGTGATTCTACAAGTGCTATTTCAATAGCTAACAACCTTGTATCTCATAGTAGAACTAAACATATTGAGATTAAATATCACTTTCTTAGGGAGCATGTAGAAAGAAATGATATTGCACTTGAATATGTTAAAACTGATAATCAGATAGCTGATATGTTTACTAAGCCCTTAGAAGAAGCTAAGTTCAATAGGTTCAAAATTGAACTAGGTATGATAAACTTAGACTAAGTTTACAGAACTAAAAATTGGCTAAGTAAAAAGGTGTCGACACATAGACAAGTCTATGTCGACACAGAATAAAAGTGTCGACACTTCAGGAAAAAGGTGTCGACACATCTAGGAATATAGTGTCGACACTTCAGAATGTTAGTGTCGACACATGACAAGTAGGTGTCGACACATCCCAAGTGGTGTCGACACTTAGTATTTACTCAGAATTTTTCTAAGTAAAGTCTCGACGATGTGTCGAGTTATGTTCTGTCGACACATAACCAAGTGTCGACACATAATGTCTGTTGAGTAAACTTGTGTCGACACATGAGTGTCGAGACATTATAAGTCAGTGTCGACACTTATTGCCAGTGTCGACACATCTTAAGTAATCCATCCCGCCTGTTCGTCTTCAAACCAGAAAGGTATAAATAGGATTCTGTCTTTGTTTGTCGACACGCTTTCAGAGTTTCGAGACCAAACTACTGTGTCGACATTTCTCTCTTCTAAAGACTAATTCTACAAACCCTAATGGCACCCAAGCTCGAGGAGAATGTCAATGAAGGCTATGAGCTGGTTCGTGGCGCATTCGACGATGGCGATCAAGAAATCAAATCGGTGATAACCCTAGTCACCGATTCTGGATTGGAGTATTTGGTTTCAGAACCAACAAAAATATGGAAGAAGGAAGTTCTCGAATTCCTTACTGGAGCTTCAGTAGATGACTCAGGTTACAAAATCAAATCAAAAGTGCATGGCACCAGGGTCAAGATTTCACCCAAATCTCTGAGAAAGGTACTTCAGCTACCTAAAATTCAAGAAGAAGAGGAAGTGACTACATCTAAGACCAAAGAAGCACTTACCTGGTGTGGTCTAGATCCTAAGCTGAAGATTGGATCTGTATTCAACAGGAGAGGAATGAATACCCAAGGAAAGTTCCTGTCAGAAATTGTGGGGAAAGTTATTCTCAGCAAGACTGGAGGGCATGACAGGGTGTCAGCCTCCATGTTCAGTGTTATGACCAGAATTATCTTCAACCTCAAAACAGACTGGTCAATGGTTATCTTTGAGAAGATAAAGGAAAGTCTGAAGAAGCCCAATCTGGGCAGGATACTTAGTCTCTACCTGGCTGGTACAATACCAGAGGTCATGAGCACTGTTGCAGGTAGCAAAATCAACCACATGAGAAAGATGGACATGAGGATCTTCTCAAGGTGGGAAAGGGTGCTGTCAAAGGAATTGTCCACCCCTGAGAAACAAGTTTCTAAGAAAGAATCACCTCCTAAGAAGAAGAGGAAGATAGCTCCTGTGACACAGGAGTCCTCCAGCAGTTCAGGTAGTGAAGAACTAGTTGTTTTCACTCCTAATAGTCATGAGGAAGTGGCTGCAGAGAAGTCTCCAGCTCCTCAAGAGCCAGCTGAAATCCAGGGGGAGCTGCCTACAGCTAGCCCCATACAAAAGGATCCAAGCCAGGGGGAGCCACCAGCTGTAGGACAACCCTCTACACTGGAGAGTGAGCAAGCTACACTCATTATCCAAGAGGTACTTTCTGACCTCAATACTTTAGATTTTTCTGTAATAGATTCTGATTTGTCTGATGTCCATCAGCAAACTCAGCAAGTAAATCAAGAACCAGATGTTGTTCCTGATAAAGTAGTTGAAGAACCAAGTACATCTCCTGCACAGTCACCTCCTGAATACACCATGGAAGATCTATTTCTAAATCTAGAACATGAGGACTTTGACATGGATAAAGTTGCTGCTGTTGAAGAGAAAGGTGCTGCTGCTGAAGGGGAGCCACTGCAAGTTCAGGAAGAGCCTATAAGGCAGGAAAGTGAGAAGGCACTAGATGTGCAAGCTGAAAAACCATCAAGCCCTAAGGACAGGGTGAATATAGCCAGTACTTCAGAGTCTGAGGAAGATGAGGCTGCACAAGCTAAAAAGAAGAAACTCTATGTCTTCAAGAGGAGAAGTCAGAGTTACAAGAAAGCCTTGCAATCCATAGCCCCACAGCCCATAGTTCAACAAGCCCCAACTGTTGACTATAGTGCTCTACTGATTGCACTGCAAATCAAGATGGATGAACAAAGGAAGGCTATAGAAACTTATGTTGATGAAGGGCACAAGACCCTACAATCTGATCTGGCACAGGAAATCAAGTCCATAAGGTTTGAAATGACCCTTAATAAAAAGGAGATGACTGACTGCTTTACAAAGGGTGCTAATGCAGTGGTCTATCTGGCAACCCACCAAGAGAAAATAAAGTCTCAAGTAGATGATATAACACTGAAGCAAGGCTATGTGCTGGAAAATCAGTTGAGAATGAATGATAATTTGACTGCATCCCACAATGCTATAGTCACTGAACTGAAGAATAAGCCAGCTGAATCTTCCACATCTGCTGCTGCAAAGGCTGAATTTGATAAAGCTTTTCAAGATGAAATTGCTGCTGTCAAGACTGCAATCAAAGATTCACAAAAGGTCATTTCTGAACAACTTACCAAGCTTAGACCTTACTTTAAGGATGGCATCAGGTACTTGGACAGTCAGATCAGATTCTAAAAGGATGATGTGAGAGACCATGTTGAACAAGAAGTCATAAAGGGGGAGAGGGTGTTAGTCAAAGCTAGCTCTGACCATGCCAAATGGATATCTAACTCCATCAGAGCTACACTGGGCTATCCTCCCCTGTGTGATGATGATAATGTAGCTGAATCAGGTATTCAAAGTGCATATCTTGGAGGTGAGCAACAGGAAGTAGCTCAGGTGATCTATCCACCTCCAGATTTTGACATGGTTCATGCAGAAGTAAGCACAATGTATAGTCCAACTACTGGAAAGCCTAATGTTGTTCTGGAAAAGGTTGTTCAACCTGTTACAGCAGCTATGCAAGAGGCTATGGACAAAGAAGAAGAGACAAGGCTGTCAAAGAAGAAGTTCAGGGAACTAGCTGAGCAAAAACCTGATTTTGAACAGTGGAGCCCTACTTCTAGGAACATCATTCTCACAGCCTGGAAAGCAGCCAAGGACAATGCACATGAGAGGAACAAATGGTTCTCAGAAGCAGAATGGAGGAAGCATGAGATTAGGCAGGAAGCCATTGTCCAGTATAGAAGGAAGGCTAAGTTAGGAAAGCTACCTCCTACAGCTGTGGAGCCTAGCAAGTACTTTCCTAAGCCCTATCATACTTTGAGAGGCAGAAAATCAAGGCTGAAGAACAAAAGAAGAAGGACTCCAAAGGAAAGAAGATTGCTGATACTGAGCCTGCTGCTGCTGCTGCTGTAAAAGCCAAAGTGCAAGCTGGGAAAGGCATAGTTATAAAAGAACCTGATCAGAAATAGCCTAAGATTAGACTGAAGAATGTTGTAATCTGTTACATCTATACATTTTTGTAAATCATTGAAAATGTATTAAAAACAATGTTTGAACAATTTTTGATAAATATATTTCATGATTGTTCAGAAGAATGTGTCTAATTTCTGTTTGTTCTGTAATGCTGAATGAGTATACATGTGTGCTTTATTACATGTTTAAGTTTACCCTGTTGACATATACCTGCTTTACATCATTCTCTAAGTTTTAATTATGAGTGGTGTATATCATTGACTAAGGGTTATGACTTCTCCAAATAGGGGGAGATTGTTGGGTACATTGGTCAAATGTACCTGATTTGAAGAAGCCTCACCTAACTCAATGATATACATCATAATGTATTTGATGTTTGTTTGAGTTACTTGTGCAGGATAGGTATTCACTGGACTGAAGCTAAAAGTTTCTAAGTCCATGTGTCGACACCCAGAGGGAAAGTGTCGACACTTGAGAAAGCTTGTGTCGACACCCAGACAAGCAGTGTCGACACTTGGAGTCATTGTGTCGACACCTGGGATGAAGAGTCGACACCAGACAGAAAGTGTCGACACTTGGAGCTGTGTCGACACTCAGTGAAGAAGAATGCAGAAAAGCTGTGTCGACACTTAGCAGAAGTGTCGACACCTAGAAGAGCTGAGTCTACATCAGAAAGTGTCGACACTTGGAGTTGTGTCGACACTCAGCAAAATTCTGCAGAGACTAAGGACAAGTGTCGACACTCAACACAATGTGTCGACACTCAAACAGCAGAGTCAACATATGAAGAATGTGTCGACACTCAGCACAATGTGTC
This sequence comes from Platanthera guangdongensis, assembly GCA_039583875.1. NCBI lineage: Eukaryota > Viridiplantae > Streptophyta > Magnoliopsida > Asparagales > Orchidaceae > Platanthera > Platanthera guangdongensis. Next base: position 125,524,892 of record CM077164.1, read on the forward strand.
GACACACACTCAAGGGAGTCAACACTTGAAGTATGTGTCGACACTCAGCACAATGTGTCGACACACAACCAGAAGAGTCAACACTTGAAGAAAGTGTCGACACCCAGCACAATGTGTCGACACTTAGTTGAAGACTCTACACTTGAAGAAAGTGTCGACACAAGGAGCTGTGTCGACACTTAGCAAAGAACAGAAAAGTTTACAAAATATTCTAAGTACAAGTGTCGACACTAAGGGAATGTGTCGACACTCAGCTGAAGAAATAAAATTGAAGACTTGTGTCGACACCAAGAAGCAGTGTCGACACTTGACAGTTTCAACACATGAAGATGTGTCGACACAAAGGAGATGTGTCGACACTTAGAAGAATACAGTTAAAGAATGAAGATCAAGTACTTGTGTCGACACTTAATTTCAGTGTCGACACTTGAAGAAGTATCTGTGTCGAGACATACAAGGAATTGTGTCGACACCTTGTAGACTTGTGTCGACACTTACACAACATGTGTCGACACTTGGTCTATAAGTGTCGACACTTAAGAACAGAAAGTCTCGACACTATCTGACAGTTAGAGAATTTCAAGAAGTGACTGGTTGACATGACAGATGCCGATCCAGCCGGTCTACAGCAACTGTCAGAGAAATCAGAAGTCTGTTATGAACCGGACCAGCCGGTTACCATGAAGGAAGCCTATAAATAGGCACCCATAGTTTATAGAAACTGATTGATTGATTGATTGTTGTTATTACAAGTAGTGAGAATAATTGAAGTGTTTGATCAGATTAAATCAGAAAAGTGATACACAGAGGATCAACACAAGAAGATCTGGCAGTCCAACTGCAGATCTAAGAAGTTGGAGAGAGAGAGCTCCAATCAAGAATTCAGTCTTTGGAACTAAGGCTGAGAAGAAGGATTCAGAATCTTCTGGATCACAAGAAGCAGAGGTCAAGGATCAACTGCAGAGGATTCAGACTAATTCAGTTCTAACTCAAGAAGCTTTGAAGGAAGCTAAGTCAGTTTGGATCTAGCTGAGTTCTTCCAAGAACTCTTCAAGAAACTCTCAACTCCTCTCTTATTTTCTGAGTTGTAGAGTTAGTTATTGTAATTCAATCTTAACTTGTAGGATCCATTGGGTCTGAGAGAATTGTAAGCCTATATTATAAAGGCTGAGGGTAGGGCTTGGTTGCCTGAGTGTAGGAGTTGAAGAACTCTGAGTGTAGGCCTTAATTGGCTGAGTGTAGGCCTGGGTGGCTGAGTGTAGGCCTTTGTGGCTGAGTGTAAGGCTTTGGGCCTGAGGTGTAGTATCCTAGTTGGGTTCTGAGATAGTGGAGAAGTTTGGCCGAATCTAGTACACTGCTAGATAGGCGAAGGGGGAAAGTGGATGTACCCAAAGATTGGGGAACCACTATAAATTTGTGTGTCTGATGTGATGTGCTGTGCTGTGAATTAACTGTTTATATTCTGTTGTTGCTGTTAACTGTAAAACTCTGTGAGATAACTGTCTTGCTGCCAAGTAAGTTTCAAAAAGGTTTAGGTCACCTATTCACCCCCCCCCCCTCTAGGTGTTTAGGTACCATATCTTTCATTAGTCCACCCAGAAATTGCTTAACTCGATCTGCTTCAACACTCCCCAAACCAGGAGCAAACTGACTTAACTTATTAGACTCAATCTCATGCTCAACACCTGTAAGTTCCCTCTGCTTCAAATGAAGGAAGTCATTCATCAGCCGGTCCCTCTCGACTGAAGGCAGAAACTTACTCAACAGCATCGACTTAAATGACTCCCAAGAACATCCTGCCATCACTGTTACAAGAGATTGAATCTGAGCCTGCATAGCCACCACCTGCCTCGATAAGGTCTCATTACTCTGCCGCAGGTTTTCTACCAACGCCTCGCTCTGCGCTCCTGACGTCTCACCCTCGGATTGGGGGGTCGATCTCGTCGTGGGACGTCTCGCCATCCTATAATCGCACAAGCTTTAGACAAAACCTAGCCCAACTTAGACAAAACCTAGCCCAACAGCTAGAACAAGACTACCCGGTACAGACAAACACACTTAAATATGAACTTCAACTGCAAAACTTGCTCTGGGAGTTGTTTTATCATGATGATGTTATGCTTAACCTAAGATGGTTCACCACCATCATACTAACTCATGTGCCTAAACCATGAATGCATGTATTTGTATTCTTTTTGACTCAAAACCATGTGTGTACATATGTCATCTTGCAAATCTTTAGCTTAACACGCTGTGCTTATGAATGTTATGCTATGCATGATGTGCTATGCATTCTAAAAAAAGGCCTTAATGCATGCCATGGGCGGCGTACACATGAAAATGTTATGCATCCCATACTACATAACATTCCCATGCAATGAAAAAAAGAAAACGTGCTAGCCGCATTCATGTGGTGAGGTTATGTATACTTCTTTATGCTCATGAGTGTAGTGTTCGTGTTTTAGCCAAGACGTGCTGATGACATATCGGTGTGTGTATGGTATGACGCTAACCACTAATGCAAATGAGGGAAAGGTTGCCCGACCATTTGTCAAGCAACCTCCCTCTGATACCAACTGTCACAACCCGCATTTTCTCAACGATAAAATCGTATCAGAGCTAGAGAAAACGCGTGCCGTGATGCCACGTCGTGCAGGGGATAACTGCACACGCTCAGGCAAAACTCCACACCTTAAATTTTAAGGAAAATCGTTGATTTATTATGAAAGGAAAGCAGTTATGTTGATTGGCCGTATCCCTCGGCACGGTGGATCAGCTGGTCCACAATTGAAAGTATAAGTATACGCAGCAGAAAATAGTTTGGTTCAATTAAGTTGACACCCTAGTGAGCATAAGTGTCCCCGAGTGACAACTCATGATATGCACGACTCTAAAGTGAATATAATAGATATAAAAATGTAGTCTTTTTACGCTAAGGAAATATAGTGACTTTGTTTTATAATTATGTTATGCATGATATACATATAATAATGCTTTTAGGGTTTAAAATATCTAACATGCAACCTAGCAAAAAGCCATCCCAGAAGCATGTAAACAACCACTAAAAGGCAAAAACAGCAGTTTAAGTTCATACCCAGCATCGCAAGAAGCCCCCAGTGGGCGCCAACAACCTGACACGAACCCACTGGTGAGTATGTATGTCTATACAGAAAAGTAAAGAACTACCTCACAGAATCGGGATCAGCTGTCTCAGCTACCCAAGAGGCCGCGAACCAGCCCCTCCAAAAGAACTAGCCACTGAACCGGCTACAACCTGGACCTGAGGCATTCAAGAAAAGAACACCTCAGCAAGGAAATAATCAAAAGTGTAAATAAAGCATTAGAGTTAAGAGCAAAAAGAAGGGCTTACCAACCCGACAACAAGCTGCTATAAGCAAAAGAAAGAGCATGACAGTAAGAAAAGAGCACTGTCTAAAGCACAGCGAAGCACACCAGGTGCGAGCAATAAAAGCAACAAGCTCAACGAAAGAGTCTAACATTCCTAATACGTGGGTAAGTGGCAGTGGTCAAAAACATGGATCTGAATTCATAACTAGAATCAGGTCCAAAAAGGGCTAAGGGGTCGCCAGTGGCAGCTTTAGGGTCCCACACCAACCCAAACCAGGGCAAACAGGTCGTGGCCACAGCTCTCCACATCAATATCCACCCCTCTTAGAGGCCACTAAACATTGCACCACCTGCCACAACCCAAGAGTCGGCAAGCAAAAATTTGCCGAACACCCAATACCACCCCCTAAAGGAAGGGAAAAGTCACACTAACAATCCTAAGGTACACATGAACTCAAGACAGAAAAATGTCGAGCCCACTCGACGCAGCATTGAGTAAACTCCACTCACCTGACGCCTAAAAATACTTAGCCGCAAGTCCTAAGCTAGGTGACGGCGTTGAGTGAGCTCGGCTCACTCGACGCTGTAAGCGCTTTCCACTTAGGGTAAACGTAAGTGTTGCTAAAAACGCAGCCTAAGCCCTCTCTTGCGCGAAAAAAAGAGTTGGAGATTTAATCCCAACCCTCCATTCCGTCCTAACTACTCGGAGCTACCGCAGCTAACCCTAAACTGTAGCTAACAGCATCCTCACCCTAACTCTAGCTACCCACTGGACACTAAACATCCGACAAAAGAGAACATTGATTAAAATTCCAGAAAAAGAATTAAAGACTCAGCACTTGATTAGAAGCTTGATGAACTGATTCAACCTGCTACCCTAGGGAGGAAACACAAGGAGAACAGAGCTTATGCACAAGAAATAAAAACAGATCATGGGTTAGAAATAAATTTGGCAAGGGCAAGGGGCCACTTGCCTCTACCTCTTCGGAAAAACAAACAACAGCCGCACCACGGCTTGGCTCCGGCGGCAAGATCGGCCACCTAGAAGACCAAAGCTGAAACTTGAGGGAAGAAAGAAATCAGATATTTAGAAATTCTGGAATCGAACCCTAAATCAAGAAAAACTTACATGGAAGGGAAGATCTAGCCGAGAGCAAACTGAATCCGCTATCACACGAGAAAAACGGGCTCTAACCTTCCCGAAATCGCCGGTCAAAATAACCACCGCCTCCTCTCAAAAACCTTCCGCTGGAAGCTCTCCAGACTCGGGAATGATGAAAAATGAGGAGGAAAAGCAGTTCACGGCAACAAAAGATGGTTTCAGGAAAAAAGTACGGAACACGCCCAAGACACGCCCGTGACACGGCCGGACACGCCCGTGTCACGGGGCGTGTACTCACACACTCGACGAACGACGATCTCTACTCGACGAAAACACGGGACACGCCCCCCAGACACGCCCGTGACACGGCCCGACACGCCCGTGTCACGGGGCGTGTACTCACGCACCTACCCACTTGACGAAAGTCGATCTCCGCTCGACGAAACAAGGGACATGCCCTGTGACACGCCCGTGTCACAGGCCGTGTACCAACTCGAACACCGCCCGGCGATCGTGGAGCGCCGATCGTCGAACAGAGAGACACGCCCCAATGTCACGCCCGTGTTCGACACGACACGCCCGTGACAGGGCCGTGTTCTCACTAAAACACCGCCCGACGACCATCGAGCGCAGCTCGACGAACCGAAGGGGGACACGCCCGTGACACGCCCGTGTCACGGCCGTGTTCCTACAAAAAAACCCTGTCGACCAAAAATTCGTCGACCGGAGAAACGGGAGCTCTACCCGAGCACGACACGCCCTGGGTCACGGGCGTGACCCAGGCCGTGTCACCTAAACTTACACAGAAAAAAGAAACCTGCTACTACCTAGCCAACAAGGGACAAGGCACCTGCCTACAAGCTCAGCCACAATGGCCACGCACAGCACAGCAAACATTACAAACATGCAGCTAACAAAACAACGCCGAAACGACGCGAAGGCAAACGATCTCGGATTTCGACCAAAACTCGCACCGTAGCTAAACAACCAAGCCACGAAAACAACGGCGCGGTCGAAAACAACATCCGACGATCGAACACTCGGGCTAACACCTCCCAAAGCCAAAGCACAAGCATTTCCCTAAGAGGCCCAACCGAGTCACCAAAACAGACCCCGGCTAGCTGGGGAAACTTGCCAACTGGCTACAACCAGGCTACACGAGGAACCTACAGAGCTAAGACCGCGCTCTACAACGGCGAAGGGCCGGAAATGCGTCATCGTAACGCCAATCCAAAATCAAACAAAACACAGAAAAACCGCGGGTGTTACAACAGGTGAGCCTCTTGGAGGCATTGATGAATATGGTCGGGGAGACCAGGGATTCAGCAGCATTTTCCTTTAGGAAGATCCCTAGGATCCTTCCAAAACTAACCTCCTTTTTATTATTCTTTTTCTTAATCAGCTCAAACAAAATCTGAGCCCAGTTCACCTGCTTCTTGTTTACTATTTCACACATCACCAGGAATTGGTGCCTGATTATGTAGTCATGTGCAGTATGTTTGCCCAGCAACACTTTCCCCATAATGTCTGCTAGAAATTTGAACGCGGCAGACAGGTGTTTCTTCAGCAATTTATTTGGGGTTTCTCCAGTATAACTCATCATACTCGGTATCACATCAAATTCCTCAATATCAATTTCTAACTCTTCTTCACCGTTAATTAATCCAAAAAATTCTGTTAGAACGGTGGGAGTAAGTGGAATAGCATTACCACAGATTGTGCCAATCATAGAGTTATCATCTGTGGTAGAAGAAGTATAGACCCACCCTCTGATATCAGCGCCAGATATCTTGATCCTGGTGGACAGCAGATTCTTCAACTGTTATTCTTCAAGGAGTTGTAAGATGTCCAGAAAGATAGGGTCTGAATGTTAGAAAGAATCAAAGTCCACATCAGAGCCTGTATCGAACTTCATTGCTGCAAGACTGCCTGCTGGAATCGCCATGAGTTCACCTGCAAGAGAAAAATGAAGATCAAGTGCAAGGGAACTGAAAGCGAGGGACGGAGGTCAAAGAAAACCTAGATATAAGGTTTTCCAGAATATGAATCGACAAACTTCATTCCATGAAAAATAAAATAATTCTTCGATCTGAAGTCGACGAAATAATTTATAGTTAAATAATTTGTCGAGCTCAGTTTGAAGATTTGAAAACATTTCGTCGAGCTCCGTTCGACGAAAGTTTTCTGAAGCAGATTCGTTGATCTCCGGTTGACGAAAATGACTTCACTCACAGAGAGTTCGTCGACCTTCGTTCGACAAATATCTCAAGAACTTTCCCCAGTTCGTCGAGCTCCATTCGATGAACTTTGAAAAATTCGTCGAGTGCAGACAAGTTAAATCAAGGCTTCTCCATTGATCATACCCAGCTAATTTATAAAGAACAGGTGATTCCTTTCATCCAAGGGTTTGGTGAAAATATCAACTCTTTGTAAATCAGTGTAGATATAGACAAGTTTGTTTTTTTTCTCTACACACTCTCTAATGAAATGATACCTAATGTCTATATGCTTATTCCTACTGTGATGGACTGGATTTTGTGTTATGGATATAGAACTTGTGTTATCACATAATAGAGTTGAATTATTTTAGTTGAAACCATAGTTTAGGAGGTGGTTTTGAATCCACAACATCTGTGAACAGCTACTGCCAGCTGCAATGTATTCTGCTTCAACAGTTAATGTGGACACAAATGATTGTTTCTTGCAGAACCAAGACAAATGGTCTCATACCAAGGAATTGGCAAGTTCCTGAGGTACTTTTCCTGTCAACCCTGCATCCAGCAAAGTCAGCATCTAAATATCCAGTTAAATCAAATTCTAACTCAGTAGGATACCAAAGGCCTAGACTAGAACAACTATTTATATATCTAATGTTTGTTTTAGAAAAATTAGGTGAGATTCTTTAGGGTTCACTTGGAATCTAGCATAAAAGCATGTGGCAAACATGATATCAAGTCTACTAGCTGTAAGATATAATAGGGACCCAACAATGCCCCTATATAACTTCTGGTCAACTGGTTTCCCAGGTGGATCAGAATCTATTACACCATTAGTAGCCATATGTGTTTTCTTTGTTGAGGCATCAGCCATTCCAAACTTTCTAAGAATCTCTTTAGAATATTTAGCCTTGGAGATGAAGATGTCATCAGGTATCTGCTTCACTTGGAGACCAAGGAAGTAGGAGAGCTCACCCATGCTACTCATCTCAAACAAAGAATGCATGAGGTCAGAAAACCTCTTGCATAGTTTAGAGTCAGTAGACCCAAATATGATGTCATCCACATAAATTTGTACCAACAAGATTTTATCCTTATGGTGCCTAGTGAATAATATTTTATCTACTATGCCTCTAGTGAATTCATGCTCTGTCAAAAAGATAGCTAAGGTCTCATACCAAGCTCTTGGAGCTTGCTTTAGACCATACAGAGCTTTATGCAATCTAAATACATAATAAGGATAGGTTGGAGAGACAAAACTTGGAGGTTGTTCAACATAAACATCTTCTTTTAGTACTTCATTTAGAAAGGCACTTTTCACATCCATCTGGAAGACTTTAAACTTCTTGTAGGCAGCATGGGCAAGAAAGATTCTAATTTATTCTAACCTTGCAACTAGAGCAAAGGTTTGATCATAGTCTATGCCTTTTTATTGCCTATAACCTTGAGCAACAAGCCTAGCCTTGTTCCTCACAATTGCACCTTGGGCATCAAGCTTGTTTCTATAAACCCATTTGGTTCTAATGACTGAGTAGTCTTTGAGTCTTGGAACCAAATACCAAACTCTGCATCTCTCAAACTGGTTGAGTTCCTCTTGCATTGCAATGACCCAGTGGGGATCTTGCTCAGCATCTTTTATGGATTGAGGCTCAACTTGAGAGAGAAAATAGGCATGCATCACATCTTGGTTGAGTTGATGCCTTTTTTGTACACCTACTGTTATGTCTCCAATCACTTGGGATCTAGGCTGATCCCTTAGTGTGACAAGATCAGTGGGTGGAGTTGGTTCAACAACAGCATTTGGATTTAATTCCTCTTGTGGAATTATGTTTGCTGTTGAATGAGGTTTAGCCTCTTCCAAAGATTCATCTTCACTATATTCAACAACTTGTGGAGGAGAGGGTGCTATAGCTTCTTGTGGAAGGTTTAATTCTCCCATTTTCCCACACAAGTGAGGTACCTGCAAAGTGTTACTTGTAGAAATCTATTTCTCCTTATAAGACATGTTAGTTTCATCAAAGGTAACATGAATTGATTCTTCAATTTTTAAAGTAGATTTGTTGAATACCCTATAAGCTTTGCTTACTTGGGAATAGACTAGAAAAATTCCCTCTTCAGGCATAGCTTCAAACATTCTAATGTATTTCTTGTTATTATTATGTATATAGCATACACATCCAAATACTTTAAAATAAGTGATTTTAGGTTTCTTCCATTTAAGTAATTTATAGGGAGTCCTAATCTTAAGTTTAAGTATCAAATTTATGTTCAGTACATAATTAGCTGTACTTACAGCCTCTGTCCAAAAGGATAGTGGCATGTAAGCATCTGCAAGTAATGTGCCTACAGCTTCAATCAAGGTTCTATTCTTTCTTTCAGCTACCCCATTTTGTTGGGGAGTTCTAGGAGCTGAGAAGTAGTGTCTGATACCTTTCTTCTCACAGAACTCATGCATAAGAAGAGACTCAAACTTTGTACAATGATCACTTCTGATCAATGCAACATGAGCAGAGTACTCAATCTGTATGGTCCTGAGAAAATCTGTAAGAACTTTAACGGTATTTGACTTAGATCTTAGAAAGAACACCCAAGTGAATCTTGAGAAGTCATCTATAATGAATAGAGTATATGATTTCCCTCCTAGGCTTTGTACAGCAATAGGTCCAAAGAGGTCCATGTGTAGCAAGTACAAAATCCTAGGTGAATCACTTTTATTTTTTGATTTAAAACTAGATTTAGTTTGCTTGCCTAGTTGACAAGCTCTACAAAGGTCTTCCTTCTTGTAGGGACCAGAAGGTAAGCCTCTTACAAGGCTGTCTTTAGATAGCCTTGTAATATTTTTCCTGTTTACATGTCCTAGTCTTTTATGTCATAATTCATTTTGATTTCAAACAATATTAAGCAGACGAATATCTGAATTGGCAGAAAGAAAATCAACTAAGTATATGTTTCCTTGTCTATTTCCAATTAAAACTTTTTTTCTATATTGGAAATAATACAGGATATAGAGTTAAAGTGTACCTGATAACCTTCATCACATAATTGGCTGATAGAGATGAGGTTATGCTTGGGTTGTTTTACATAAGTCACCTTCTTGAATGTGACTGCTCCAATCCTTACTTCTCCATAGCCTTCAGACTGGCCACACTTTGAATCACCAAAGATTACCTTTGGTCACAGCTTGGACTTATAATTGTGTAGGTTGTCCTTGCTGCCAGTAATGTGCTTGGAACATCCACTATCCAGATACCATAGTTGATTAACAACTGGACAGCTCTTCACCTGCAGAAAAAAATAATTAATTGTTCTTGACCCTGGTTACCTTGGGTCCATTGTTTTGCTGATAAGAAAAGCTGGATATCACAAAGAATTCAGGTTGTGATTTATATCATAATGGGTGATATCTTCTAGGTGGAATTATCAAATCATCAAGTGGGTTAAAGGGTTTCCTAGTTTGATTAGGGTTGTTATTATAGGCATAATTTTTATTAAGTCTAAATGGGTTCGACGAAATGTTGTGAGTTCGTCGAGCAGAGTTCCACGAAATGGGATGAGCTCGTCGATCTCTGCTCAGAGAATGATCATAGTCATTTTCTGTGCCCCAAGTTTGTCGACCTCTACTCGATGAACCATGCAGAGTTCGTCGATCGCAGTAAGACGAATGATTATTATATACTTTTGAGTTCAGTGTTCGTCGACTAGAGTTCGATGAACTGGCTACATTTTGTCGATCTGAGCTCGACAAAATCTGCTAAACTTTATTTTTATCTATGGTTCTCTGGTTTCTGTTATTATAATTTCTGAGGTTGGGTAATTCTTCTGTGGTTTGTTTGTTGTTGATAATTTCCTTACCCTTAGCGGAAACAAATTTAATGGGGTTGATAAAATATTCTTCCTAAGAATGGGGGGTAAGGTTTATGATGCACCCAAGCCCAGTTTGTCATTCAATCTAACATTGACTGTGATGTGATGTCCATCAGCTTAAGGCTTCTCCCATAGAAAGATTCCTCAAGTTTTTTGGCCTCATATAGTTCTGTTTTCAAGGAGTTAATTTGTTCATTAGCTAATGTTAGTTCTGCTTTTAGCTTGGTGTTTTCAGAAATGATGTTTTCCTGATTAACTATTTTTTCCGTAAGTGTTTTGATTTCTTTTTCAGAGTTTATTAAATCAATACACATGGTTTTGAATTCAAATTTGAAAGAATCGGAAGTATAGTCAAAGGATAAGAGTACCTGATTAGCTTCTGTTTCTGAAGCTTCTTCATTTTCAGATTCTTCTTCTTCTGATTGGCTTCTGGAGGCATAAATAGCCGTGATACATATTTCCTTAGCCCTTGCCTCTTGTTCATCTTCACTGGAGATGGAAGATGCGGATTCATCCTCAGTTTCACTCCAAGATTTAGCTACAAAGCCTTTCTCCTTCTTCTTGTATTTGCTGGAGGAAGGTCTTGAACTTTGTTGTCTCCTTGTATCCTTTTCTCTTCTTTTCTCTTTCTTCTGATTCTCTGGACACTCTGAGATGAAGTATCCAGGTTTCCTGCAGCCAAAGCAAACTACCTCTTTAATTGGAGTTTTGTCATAAGTTGGCTTGTCATCCTGCCTGGATGACTTTCTTATGAAATCTTTCCTTGCCATTTTATAAAATCTCTTGGCAAAGAGACTCATCAACTCTTCATTGACTGCTGAGGCTTTAGATTCTTCAACAGCCTTGAATGCCAGGTTATGTTCCTTCCTTGCTGGTGGAGGTGTTCTCTGCTCAGCTACTTCTCTGGATTAAATGAGCTGCTCATAAGATTTGAGCTTTCCTAAGAGAGATTCTGTGGAAATCTCATTTAGGCTTCTGGCCTCCTTGATTGGTCAGATTCTTGAATCCCATGAGTTTGGGACGCACAAAAGGATTTTATCATTCATCTCAGTGAGGGTGATGTCCTTGCTCAAGGTCTTCATCTCATTAATGATTGAGCTCAGCCTGCTGTACATATCTGCTACAGATTCTACTTCATCTTTCTTGAAGTTCTCATATTGGGATATGAGATTGGATCTTCTAGCTTTCCTCTCATTAGCTGATCCAGTCACCATTTGGTTGAGAGAGTCCCAAATGGCCTTAGCTGATGTGCATTCTGCCAATTTTTGGAAAATGTCATTTGACATTGTTTGGGCCAGAATATTCATGGCCTTGGCATCAGCAACCTTTGCTTTCTTCTGGGCTTCAGTCCACTCAGGTGGTGGAACTGCCTTAGTGCTTGAAGCTGTTGTAGATGTAGAGGTAGTTGCTTGAGGAGGACCTGTCAAGATGGAATTGTAGATATCCTCATCAATAGATTTCGTATATAATTTTATTCTTACCTTCCAGATGGCAAACATATTTAGGTTGCACACTGGAGGTCTGATGCTTGCATAGACTTTGTTCTATGTCCTGCTGTGAATATAAACTTAATAGAAGTAAAGGTCAGATCTAACACAGGATCTTTTAGTTCAAGGGGTTAACTTGTACAACCGCAGGAAACTGGCTCTGATACCAATTGAAAGTAAAGGTTAGATCTGAAATACTATAGAGGGGGGGGGGGGGTAAATATAGTATCTTGAAATAAAAAAAACTATTACTGTAAATAAAAACTGAGTCCTAAAATAAATTAGTCTAGCACAGGCACTAACTATCACAAGCACAGCAAGACCTAAGATTCACAGCCACGGAAGAACAAAAGAAAAGCTGCAACAAGACAACACAAGAATTTTATAGTGGTTACCCAACCTGGGTATATCCACTCTTCTACCACCCTGCTAGCAATTCACTTAGGTTTTTGATCACGTGACTGCCACCAATGAGCTTTTGATCAGGTGCTCAAAAACCAATCCTCAAGTCTTTTGATCAGGTGACTTGCAACCAGGAATAACTTTTGAAAGGAGTTAAGAACCCTTTATACAGTGCGGGATGAGAGAGTGATTATGTCTTCTCTTTCTCAAATACAACTGAGAAGACTTTAGTGGATCTTGATTTTGACAAAGATCCCCCTGAGATCTAGATTTGTTCAGGAAGGATGGAGCTTTGCTTTAGGGTGAGTAGGCCTTCAATGTTTCAGCCTTGACCAGCAGATATCCAGGTGCTTCTTGACCAATATAGTAATTGTTGTCCTTTGAAGAATCCTGGGATGAAGACAGAAGAAGACTCTTGATTTAAATGGTTGTTCTTCTTCTTCTTCTTCAGCTTGTTGTTCTTTATCTGGTCTAGGGCTTCTGATTTTACTGTGTTATTGGCTTGTATATTTCGTTCTGTGTTCAGACGAGGAGGAAGAAGAAAAGTCTATTCACTGTGTTATTATCTATTCTACTGAGGGAAGAAAAAGAAAAATCCTTTTTATATTTCTATGTAATCTTCCTCTGAATTGGAATTTCTTCCTTCAATCAATGCTAACGGCCTGGAGAATATTTGCATTGATTGATTTCCCCAACTATCCCATTGAAAAGCGGCAAGTAATAATCCTGATGAAGACCGTAATCAATGCTTGCTTCTAACAGTAATATTCAGAGAATATTTAAGCATTGATTACTCAAGAAATATTGTAATAGAAAAGGGACAGAGGGAGGGAAATTTCCAAGTCTGGAACTTAACAGAATTCGTTGAGCAGAAAACAAAATTCGTCGATCTGTGCCCAGAGTTCGTCGAGCAGATAAGTCAAGTTCGTCGACCAGATAATAGTTTTTCGTCGAGCTGAGATCCAAGATCGTAAACCTAAGAATAGATAACTGCTTCCTCTAGACCCTTGCCAATTCTGTGTATGAAGATCGTCGAGCTGAGAGTATAACTTTGTCGACTGGAGTTCAGAATTTCATGTTTCTTGGACTTATGAATGTTGAACTAACGTGTCCAGAAATCGTCGACCTCAGAACTGGGTTTGTCGACCTGAGAACTAGTTTCGTCGTGCTGAGAGCTTCTAAATGCTACTTGATAAATCTTGCCAAGACTGTTGTGTAAGTTCGTCGAGCTGAGAAGGTGAGTTCGTCGACTGGAGTGTAATTCTGGATTTAGAATACTTAGATGTTTCTGGAATAAGATGTTGAAGTAGAATACCTAGAGATCGTCAACCTAAGATCCAAGTTCGTCGAGCTGATATTCAAACTTCGTCGACTGGAGTTTAGTGAAAAGAATTCTGGACTTGGAATGTGTCGACCTGAGAACTAAGTTCGTCGAGCCCAGCTCAGAGAATTTTATCTGATTTCGGCGAGCTGAGCATGACTTTAGTCAACTTGAGTTCGACGAACGTCGAACTCATTTTTTGAGTGATATTTCTTTAAGTCTTGAGTCTTTTCAGTCTGTTGATGGCTGGTCTAAGTAGTGTTGACTCTAAGGACATGGCCTAGACTCTAGAACACACACATGACCCTAGCTATACAAGTTGGGTCAAACATCCTAGTTTAGTGAACCTAGACCAAATCCAACTAGGTATCCAACAATCTCCCCCTATTTGGGTAAGGTCACTAATTACAGACTCACATTATTAACAAAGCAAGAAAAATATGTCTGGCAGGAATTTTAACATATGCAGTAGATATATATATATACAGAGAGCTTTGTATCAAGAATATAAATAAGCAGTTTTTAGAATAACAGAAAGACAGTTCAAAATGTTTATTTCTTCTTCTTTGGCTCCTTTGGCTTATCCTCCTTAGCTTTGTCACCTAGCTGAGTAAATTTGATTTCCCTATTAGGATCAGCTGCTTGAGCTTTTGTCATTATCATGTCAGTAGCTCCAATGATATTCAGGGAGGTAGCTCTTGGCACTACAGCTTCGGGATGTAACTTCATATAATCATCAACATTGAAAAATTTGTTAGTCTTAGCAAACCTGTTAAGTTCTTCCTTTCTGTACTTGGATATTATAGTATATTCAGATGGATCCTTCCCTTCAGCTCTTGCTCTATTAATCATGGATAGGCCAACAAATTCCTAAAACCTGGCCATCCTAGCAGTTGTAGCTGACTTAGGATCTTCAAATGGTATAGGAGGGGAAGCAGGTCTCTTAGGGCTTTCAGCCTTTTTATGTGTAATGAATTGTTGTTGTTGATGCTACTGCTTGCCAGATGAGTAATACCTTTGCTGGCTGCTACTTGAAGAGGAGGACCTTCCCTGATGTCTTTGATAAGTTTGAAACTGGGTAGTCCTCTGAGTTGAAGAACTGGAAGCACTAGTAGTAGGCGGAGGAGGAGGATCATTTCTGTATCTTTGAGGAGGTGGGGAATATCTTCTGCTTTTCTTCCTTTCTTTCTGTTGATTTTTGGACAGCCACATCCATGCTGGCATGCCCTTATAAGGTGTGCTCTTCTGCAGTATATAGTGTGGAGTGTCATTTGCAGGATTTGGTTTTGGGGCAGGAGGTGGAGGAGCTTTCCTCTTCTTAGATACTTTCTTTTTCTTAGGCTCATTATCTGAGTCCTCTTCATCATCATCATCATCAGAATCTTGAGGATTATCATATAGTGCATTAATTTCTTTTAGGGCCTCAGCAAATATCAAGGGTTTCTCTGGCTGGAAGGAAACTAGAGGAGGAGCTGAAACTGGAACAGGAGGGCTATACAGAACAGTGCTTTCAGCCACTATTTTATTTTCTTCTTCTATATCTGCCATAATCAGTGTATCATGATCAGGCATTGGTGAATCATACATAACAAAAACTGGAGCAGAAATATCTTTTGGAGGGATGAAATAATGGGGGAAATAGCTCTGGGAGGAGATGGAATAGCTAGAACCTCTATGGCTGGAACCTCTGCTGTAAAAAAACTAGCCTTTAGTTACTAGGCAACTTTGGGGCTTATGGGGGAGGTGTATGGGACTATAACCAAAGATGGCTTGATGTTGTACTCTTGAAGGTTATTAAGATAAGCTGTATCAAAACTGCTCAATAAATTTAAAAGATCAACTGTGGGATTTATAATAAAATCAATAGCAGTTGTTATTTCCTTTGGGACCTGCTCATCTATTTCCATATCAGATTCAATAAAATTAATTAGATCAAATAAATCTGTATCAACATCTGCAGTTGTTTCTGCTTCTGCTTCAGCTGCTTCTTTTTCTACTATGACTGCTGCTATTACTGTTGCTTTTGCTCTTGCTGCTTCTTTTGCTGCTACTTTTTTATAGAGCATCTCCCCCTACCTGGTTTCAGTGGCAACTGGAGCCAGGCCCCTAACTGAATATAGAGGAGCAGAGAGAGCAGATATTTTGTCAGTAAGAGAAGAGATGGAAGAAGCAAGAGGTGTAATAGCCTCTGCTATAATTGTTTTGAGGAGGGGAGTAAGAAGTGCAATGAGGGATGGAATAATGGAGGGGTTCAAAGGTAGAGATCCAGAGGGTGTGGTAGAAGGTGTTTCAATAGAAACAGAGGGAGGGATAGAAGATGAGGGTGTAGGAGGAGGTGGTAAAGCATCTATCATGTGGACATCTGGAATGGAAGAAGTATGAGGAGGGGAAGTAAGCAGAGTGAAGGAAGGGAGGGAGAAGATATTGGATGGGGGAATGGCGGCCAATTTGGGTGGGAGTGGAGATGAGGGTGGTGATGGAACTGGTGTATCATTTTGGGAGGGAGGTGAGTTATGAAAGTGATTGGGGGATAGATGTACTGGTGATGAGGGAGGTGTAGGAGTGTGAATGGTGGTTTGAACTATGGAGGGGAGTTGTTGTACCATCTGAGGTTGAGGTGGGATTGCTGGAGGTGATGGAGGTGGAGGATGGATATCTTCAGCAGGTTGGGAAGTGCCTGGAGCAGCCCTAGTGCTCTCAGAAGGCCTGGTGGAGGAGGAGGAAGCCTTGGAGTGCTTGGTGATGGTCCTCTCCCACCTACCAAATAGGGCACAGTTGAGCCTCTTGGAGGTATTGATGAATATGGTTGGGGAGACCAGGGATTCAGTAGCCTTTTCCCTTAGGAAGCCTTGGAGTGCTCGACGAAATTCACTCGACGATTGTCGAGTGTCGAGAGAAGGGGTACATGGCCTGTGACACGGGCGTGTCACAGGGCGTGTCCCGCAGTCAACAAACTTCACTCGACGAAGTTCGCTCGATGAGTGTCGAGTATGGGGTGACACGGCTTGGGACACGGGCGTGTCCCAAGGCCGTGTCGTGCTCGGGTTGTTTGGCTGGGTTCTGTGTGCTGTGTCACGACCAGTGACACGGCCGTGTAGGTAGGTGTGTCCAGTGACATGGCCCGTGACACGCCCGTGTCACAGGCCATGTATTGTTTGGATGTGAGGTGGTTGCCCACTACTTAAGTGACACGGCCTGTGACACGGGCGTGTCACAGGGCGTGTTAGGGCCGAAATGTGAAATTTTAGCAAATTTTGCTGTCATTCAATTCCTTTATTGTTTTAATCCAAGGGACCAAACTTCTTCCCTGGGAATCAGGCCGAGATTAAATTCTTTCTCCTTCCCTTTTGGTTTCATTCTTCTTCTTCTTATTATTGTTCCCCATTTCCAAAGAGGGAGAGTACAAGGGGAGAAAAGGGAAGAGAGACCAGCTGCTTTGGATTTGCCCCTTAGGTAACATTTCTTTGCTCTTGGATTAGTGGAAAAGAAGATGGGTTGTCAAATTTCATAGTTTTTTTTTCTCCTATGTTGTTCACCTCAGGTTTTTCTCCTAGACTATGATAGCGGCTGTTGTGCTTGAAGGTTGAGGCAAGTGGTGTTCTTGCCCTTGCCAAGTTTTCTTTTCTTTCATCTCTTATGGTTATGTGGCTATGGTGTAGTTGAAATTAGGGTTATTGCTTTTGTGTCCAAATCATGGATGAAGGTAGACATATGAACTTAGGAAATTAGATTATATTGCATACTCGCCTAGGATGAACTTTCAGATTTGTGGTTACGTCAGTAGTTCGGATTGTTGGTGTCTTTCGACATGTTTTGACGGTCGAATCATGAAGTATGGCATGTGGTTTGTCTGATGGCTCTGTAAGGGGTGGTGTGGTGTAGCGCCTGGTGGGCACCTTTTGGCCCCGAATAATGGGCTGGTTGTTTTATGGTATAGAGAGCACCTTTTGGCCCCGGATAAAGGGCTGGTTGTTTTATGGTGTAGAGAGCACCTTTTGGTCCCGATATGAGCTATTGTTTTGTTGGTGTGTCCCACCTTAAGTGCTGCCATCGTTGAACCCTTGAGTAATGACTCTACCACTGTTAATGCATCATAAATTAGGTCTGTTCATTCTTTTGGTATTTGGGCATATGTTGGCTTTATTGCACCTGCAGGTTTTAGCAAGCTATGTTGATATCTCTTGCACTTGGTGCATCTTGATCCTGCCTTAGGCAGTGTATTACTTTTGGATGAAATGCTCCATTTCTGTTATTGATAATGGATGAGATAATACTCCATTTCATTTCTTTATATACTTGCTGAGGTATTCTTTCTTTGGAATGCCTCAGGTCCAGGTGATAGCCGAGTGAGCAACTAGTGTTCTTTGGTGGAGCTTGCTTGTGGCCGCTGAGGTTGTTGTTCCTCGTTTTGGCGAGGTAGTTTTTCTTCTTTCTGTACAGACATACACACCCACCAGTGGGTTCGTGTCAGGTTGTTGACGCCCACTGATGGTTTCTTTTAGTGACGTACTATGAACTAAATACTGCTAGTTTTACCTTGTTTTGGAGGTTGTTTACTTGCTTCTGGGAATGTTTTATGCTAGGTTGCATGTTAGTTATGTTAAACTCTAAAAGTAATAGTACATGTATCTCATGCATATCATGATTTTAAACACTAACGCACTATTTCTTCAGTACGTAAAAAGCTATGTTCCATATATTATGAGTCACCTAGAGTCCTGCATTCCCTGAGAGGTCCTTTGGGGACGATTCTACCCATGTAGGATGTCAACTTACCTTAACTATGTATTTTCGCTGCATATAAAATTATAGTTTTTCATGTGTACTAGCTGATCCACGGTGCCGAGGGATACGGCCACCAAACTGTAACTGGTTTTCTTGCATATGAAATTATGATTTATTCAACGAATGCGAGTTTGGGTTTTGTCTGAGCGCGTGCAGTTATCCCCTGCATGGCGTGGCATCACGACACGTATTTTCTCGTGCTCTGATATTATTTAACTGTGTGAGAAAATGCGGGTTGTGACAGTTGGTATCAGAGGGAGGTTTTGCTTGCCTTTGGGTCGGGCAGTGGCATATCATACACACACCGAGGTGTCATCAGTTCGTCTTGGCTAAAGCACGAGCACTTCACGCATAGCATAACATGAAGTATACAAGGCATATTATGTAGTATGGGATGCATAATATGTGTCTGTATATGGATCCACCATAGGGGCAACATGTGAGAGTCATGTAGTATGGTATGCATAACCTCACCACATGAATGCGACTAGCACTTTTTTTTCGTTGCATGAGAATGTCATGTAGTATGGGATGCATAACATTTTCATGCGTACGCTGCCCATGGCATGCATTAAGGCCTTTTTAAAATGCATATCACAACATGCATAGCATAACATTGCATAAGCACAACGTGCCAAACTAAAGATTGACATGATGATGCCGGTACACACATGGTTTTAAGTCAAAAGGAATATAACTTCATGCATGCATGGTATATGCACATGAATTAGTGTGATGAGGGTGACTCATCATAGGTTAGGCATAACATCATTTACAACTCCCAGAGCAAGTTAGCAGTTGATGTTCATATGTGTATGTGTGTCTGGACAGAGTCGTTTTGTGCTAGCAGTTGGGCTAGTTCTTGATTCGGTTTGATTGGAATATAGGATGTCAAAGCGTCCTGTGGCGAGGCAGACGCACCAGTCTGAGGGCGAGTCTTCGGGTGCCCAGAACAATGCAAGTATGGAAAGTTTGCGACAGAGTAATGAGGCCTTGGTAAGGCAAATGGTGGATGTGCAGTCCCAGGCTCAGTCTATGTTTTCCATGATGTCTGGGCTTGCTCCGAGGGTGCAGGACCCTGCTGTGGGTCCAGCTGTTCCTGCCCCTCCTGCTCCGTTGGTGCCTCCCGTAGTGGTTCCACCTGAGGTGTCATTTATTTCCCAGTTTCAGCGACTTGGACCACCTACGTATGATGGCAAAGCGGATTTCATGGTATTGGATGATTAGCTGATAGCAATGGAGTAAATGTTTTTTTACTCTAGCATCACTGATGATCAGAGAGTGATGATCGCTGCATATCAGCTAAAGGGATTAGCAAAGAGTTGGTGGTTGCGAGAAAAGGAGAGCTTGACGGAAGGATGCTCTTGGGCGTCGTTTAAGGGGATGCTCCTAAGGAAGTTTCTACCTTCGGTCGAGCGGGACCAGTTGATGAATGAGTTGGTACACTTGAAGCAAAGGCAGCTCACAGTTAGTGAGTATGAGATTGAGTTCAGTAAACTGAGTCGGTTTTCCCCCGGCATGGTAACTTCTGAGGCGGATCGAGTGAAGCATTTTCTTGGTGTCTTACGAAATGAGGTGCAGCAGTTAGCAAGTGCATATGGAGCAACAAGCTATGCTGCCTTAGTGGAAGCTGCTTTGAAAGTTGAGGCAATCGAAAATGCTAAGCAAAAGGACAATGGATGAGGAAAGATGAGAGGAAGCTAATCGAAGGGAAGAGCCCTCAGGTGCCTGATGCTGCTTTAAGGAAGAAGAGCAAAGAAGTTTGTATCTTCTGTGACCGGTCAGGCCACCCTTTCGAGCGATGTTTCAAAAGATTAGGTGTTCAAAAGAAGGAGCAGGTTCATGCGATTCAGGGTGCTCCTCAGAGGGACTTGGAGTGTACGATATGTATGAGGAAGGGGCATGATGTTGCCCATTGTTGGTCAAAGAAAGTGTGTTATCAGTGTGGACAAAAGGGGCACATCAAGATTCAGTGCCCGCAAGTGCAACCTGTGTTGCAGCCAGTGCCACTCTAGGCATTGCCACCTCCTCAGCGATTGGATAAAGGCAAAGGAAAACTTAATGTGATTACTTCTGAAGACGCTCAGACTTCTACGCAGGTTGTATCAGGTTAGACTCCTCCCTAGTTCTCCTGTTTCGTTCGTCATTATTGTATTTCAATTGTTTTCGTAGATATGTGATCGGTGTGCACCTTTGTAGGAAAGTTTAAGGTAAAGAACCGCTGGGCGCGTGTTCTTTTCGACTCTGGCGCTACCCACTCGTTTGTGGCTAGAGCCTTCGTGGATCGATATCGTTTGGAACCAGATCGAGTGGGGGATGCCTTTTGCATCAAGTTTCCTTCTGGTGATTTTGTGGTTTCCGATTGGGGAATTTTGGCTTGTCCGATTGTGTTGGGTGATTTCATAGCTACGATAGATTTGAAGGTGATTGACCTGGAAGATTTTGATGTGATCTTAGGCATGGACTGGTTGTCGAAGTATGATGTTGTGATCTAGTGCAAGTGTAAGCACTTGGATTTCCGAAAGGACAACGAGCAGCCTGGGAGTGTTTATGGTGATTTGCGCCAGGATTCTCTAGCTATTTATGCGGTATGTGCTCGGACGTTGCTAGGTTCCAGCTGTTTTGCTTGTTTAGTATCAATCTTGGAGACCGTTGGTAATTTGCCGCGATTAGCAGAGATTCTTGTTGTGCGCGAGTTTTCAGACGTTTTTCCTGATGATCTTCCTGGTCTTCTGCCCGACAGAGATGTTGAATTTGTTATAGAGTTGGAGTCGGGTGCGCGTCCTATTGCAAAGGCGCCGTACCGGATGGCCCCTCGAGAGCTGGCAGAGCTGCGTAACTAGCTGGATGAGTTGTTAAGAAAGGGTTTTATCAGACCAAGTTCGTTGCCTTGGGGTGCACCTGTTCTATTCGTTAAAAAGAAAGATGGGTCGATGCGGCATTGCATTGATTACTGAGAACTAAATAAGGTCACTATTAAGAACAAGTACCCCCTGCCAAGGATTGACGATTTGTTTGATCAACTGCGTGGTAGCTCAGCATTCTCTAAGATTGATCTTCGTTCTAATTATCATCAGCTTAAGGTCCGTGAGTCAGATATTCCACGGACTGCATTTCGATCAAGGAATGGGCATTTTGAATTCTTAGTAATGTCGTTTGGTTTAACCAACGCGCCTTCAGCCTTTATGGACAAGATAAATCAAGTGTTCAAAGACTTTTTGGATAAGTTTGTAGTTGTGTTTATCGACGATGTTCTTGTCTATTCCCGCAATTCTGAGGAGCATGATCAGCATCTGCGTTTGGTTTTGTCTGCTTTGAGGGACCATAGATTGTTTGCCAAATTGAGTAAGTGCGATTTTTGGTTACCTCAGGTTTCGTTTTTAGGCCATGTGATCAACAGGCATGGCGTTGCAGTGGATCTAGAGAAGATAGTTGCAGTGATGGAGTGGTAAAGACCGGATACTCCCAAGGAAATCAGGAGCTTCTTGGGGTTGGTCAGCTATTACAGAAGATTTGTGGAAGGTTTTTCTACTTTGGCTGCACCTTTGACTCGGTTAACTCAGAAAAATGTGGCTTTTGATTGGAATGATAAGTGTGAGGAAGCATTCCTTGAACTCAAAAATAGATTGTGTACCGCTCCTATGTTGACTCTGCCTACGGAGGGCTTAGGTTATGATGTTTTTGTAGATGCATCATATGTGTGACTTGGATGTGTGTTGATTCAATATGGCAAAGTGATTGCGTATGGGTCTCGACAATTGAAGACTCATAAGAAGAACTATCCTACACATGATTTGGAGTTTGCCACTGTTTTATTTGAGTTGAAATTGTGGAGACATCTACTGTATGGGGTGCAGTGCAAGATGTTTTCTGATCATAAAAGTTTAAAGCATGTATTCACCCAAAAGGAATTGAATCTGCGCCAGCGGCGATGGTTGTAGTATTTTGCCGACTACGATGTAGAAATCCAATACCATCCGGGAAAGGCTAATATGGTGGCCGATGCCCAAATTTGGAAAACTGGAAAGATTTTTAATCTCTCCGCCGACCGATTAGTGGAAGAATTACTGTTGATGGATATTTCTGTAGGGTGCTGCGATTTGCAGAGTAGTTTGGTGGCAGCAGAACCTTCTTGGATTGCGCTGACGCGGCTGCATCAAAAAGATGATCCAGATTTGTTGCACTTATATAAGAGAATGGAGAAAGGGGAGTTACTTGATTTCTCGATTGATGTTGCGGGTACGTTGAAGTACCGCGACAGATTTTGTATTCCTGCTGTTATGGAAATCCGAGATATGTTATGCCGAGAAGCTCATGATTCGAGCGTTGCTTACCATCCAGGGTCTACGAAGATGTATCATGACTTGAAGCAAATTGCCTGATGGGATGGGATGAAAAGAGACATAGCTAAATTTGTGTAGGAATGCCATACGTGTAAGCGTGTGAAGGCCGATCATGGACGGCCTGGTGGCAAGTTGACACCATTGGAAATTCCAACCTGGAAATGGGAAAGTATTTCGATGGATTTCATTACAGGTCTACCGAGATCTCCTAGAGGGTATGATTCCGTGTTGGTGATCGTGGATCGATTAATGAAGTGTGCTCACTTCGTACCGTATAAGATTAATTATCCGATGAAGAAGACAGTTGAACTGTACGTGAATGAGATTCTCCGCTTGCATGGTGTTCCCCGCAATATCATTTCCGACCGAGACTCTCGATTTACATCTCGCTTCTGGAGGAGTTTACAAGAGGGTTTGGGTACGGATTTGAGATATTCTACCGCATACCACCCGCAGACGAATGGTCAAACAGAGCGAGTAAATCAGATAGTAGAGGATATGATTCGATGTTATATCTTAGACCACGGAGGAGCATGGGATGAACGTTTGCGGCTTATGGAAATTGCGTATAGTAACAACTATCAAGAAAGCTTGCAAATGTCTCCGTTTGAGGCCCTGTATGGGAGACGTTGCAGAACTCCTCTCTTTTGGGTTGAGGTTGGTGAGACATCCTTATTGGGTCCAGATGCATTAGAGAAAATGGAAATTACGGTAAGCGTATTCGAGAAAAGTTTCGGATAGCACAAGAACGTTATGAGAAGAACGCCAATCGGCGAAGATCAGATTTGGAGTTTGTTGTTGGGGACTTGGTATTCCTTAAAGTTTCCCCGATGGTCGACATAAAGAGATTTGAGAAAGATCGGAAATTGGACCCAAGGTTTGTGGGACCGTTCAAGATTGTTGAGCGGGTTGGTGTATCAGATTATAAGTTGGAATTGCCCGCAACTTTTCCCGGTGTTCACGATGTTTTTCATGTAAGCCAACTCCGCATGTGTGTGCGAAACGACAGGCAGATGTTAGAATCTGTGCCTCAATTAGAACCAAATCTTTCTTATGTGGAGGTGCCTGTCCGCATTTTGGATTCGCAAGATCGTGTGTTACGAAGAAAGAAGATTCCTATGGTGAAGGTGTTATGGAGGAACCAAGACGTGGAAAGCGCGACTTGGGAATTAGAGTCGGCTATGAGGGAGGCTCACCCTCATTTGTTTCCTTAAGCTTGTCTGGTATGGTTTATTCCATTTACCTCTTCACTTGTTATGTCCTTGTTATGTAAAGTTTCGAGGCGAAACTTTCTTTTAGGGGGAGTGACTGTAACGCCCCCTGTTTTTTTTTATGGCCAGTGTGTATTTTTGTTTGGCGTTACGTTGGCCTTTGCTGTTGTTAAAGCATAATCTTCGCTCTTTAGGCTTTTAGTGGCTTGGTTGATAGTCTGTTTGCAAGATTCCCTAGCAAGCCGGAGTTTGTTTTGGTGACTCGGTGGTGGCTCTTCCGGTATGCTTGTGTTTTGGCTTCGGGCAACGTTAGCCCAAGTTTTGTTTGTCGGATGCTGATTTTGCTTCGCCACTAGAGTTATAGCGTGGGTAGTTAGTTGTAATGTGAATTTCGTTACATTCCGAGGTAGTTTGTTCGAACCCGAATCATTTGGCTCGGGAGGAACATATGGATATGAAGCTATGCTGTCTTGGTTGCTGGCCCCCCCCCCTTAGGTGCCAAAATTATGGTTGCAGTTGAGTGTAGCAGGGGAGAGGAGTAAGAGAGCACCTTTTGGCCCCGATATGGGCTATTGTTTTGTTGGTGTGTCCCACCTTAAGTGCTTCCACCATTGAACCCTTTAGTAATGACGCTACCACTTTTAATGCATCACAAATTAGGTCTGTTCATTCTTTTGGTATTTGGGCATATGTTGGCTTTATTGCTCCTCCAGGTTTTAGCAGGGTATGTTGATATCTCTTGCACTTGGTGCATCTTGATCCTGCCTTAGGCAGTGTATTACTTTTGGATGAAATGCTCCATTTCTGTTATTGATTATGGATGAGATAATACTCCATTTCATTTCTTTATATACTTGCTGAGGTATTCTTTCTTTGGAATGCCTCAGGTCCAGGTGATAGCCGAGTGAGCGGCTAGTGTTCTTTGGTGGAGCTTGCTTGTGGCCGCTGAGGTTGTTATTCCTCGTTTTGGCGAGGTAGTTTTTCTTCTTTCTGTACAGACATACACACCCACCAGTGGGTTCGTGTCAGGTTGTTGTCGCCCACTGATGGTTTCTTTTAGTGACGTACTATGAACGGAATACTGCTTGTTTTACCTTTTTTTTGGAGGTTGTTTACTTGCTTTTGGGAATGTTTTATGCTAGGTTGCACGTTAGTTATGTTAAACTCTAAAAGTAATAGTATATGTATCTCATGCATATCATGATTTTAAACACTAATGCACTATTTTTCGAGTACGTAAAAAGCTATGTTCCATATATTATGAGTCGCCTAGAGTCCTGCATTCCATGAGAGGTCCTTTGGGGACAATTTTACTAATGTAGGATGTCAACTTACCTTAACTATGTATTTCCACTGCGTATAAAATTATAGTTTTTCATGTGTACTAGTTGATCCACGGTACCGAGGGATACGACCATCAAACTATAACTGGTTTTCTTGCATATGAAATTATGATTTATTCAACAAATGCGAGTTTGGGTTTTGCCTGAGCACGTGCAGTTATCCCCTGCACGGTGTGGCATCACGACACGTATTTTCTCGTGCTCTGATATTATTTAACTGTGTGAGAAAATGCGGGTTGTGACATCTCGCTCGAGCCGGAGAGAGATGCTCGCCTTTCTTTCGGACACTGCGAGGAGGCAGGAAGTTTGAATGGACCCCGGAATGTGAGAAGGCTATCCAGGCTCTAAAGCAACAGCTCACCCAGACGCCTTTACTCCAGGGGCCAAAGGAAGGAGAGGTCTTGTTCCTATACTTAGGGGCAGGTACTGGGGTTGTGAGCTCGGTTCTTGTGCGAGAAGAAGGGAAGAAGCAATTTCTGATCTACTACGTGAGCAGGGTCCTAAAGAAAGCGGAGCTCGGGTACCCCATTATTGAAAAGTTAGCGTTTGCCCTCATCGTCTCGGCCCGAAAGCTCAGACCGTATTTTCAGTCTCATTCTATTCAGGTGGTAATGGATCACCCCCTCTATCGTATCTTGGAAGGGGTAGAACACTCCGGGAGGCTGGCCAAGTGGTCAATAGAGCTCAGTGAATTCGACCTCGCTTTCATTTCTCAGCTTGCCATTAAGGCACAAGCGGTGGCCGATTTCCTGGTGGACTACGTAGTTGATGTCCAAGAAACTGAAGCGTCCCCTGGAGCAACCTGGAAGATGTTAGTAGATGGAGCATCGGGAAGAAATTCCTTCGGAGGGGGAATGATCTTGATAAGTCCGGAGGGGACCAGGATTTAACAGGCCTTGAAGATCCATTTCACGATCACCAACAACCAAGCGGAATATGAGGCGATCATCGCAGGACTCAGGTTAGCCCGAGAGTTGGGCATACAAGACATTAAGGCCTCGACAGACTCCATGGTGGTGTCAGGCCAGATCAAAGGGGAGTTCGAGGCAAGGGAGCCCACCCTCCAGTTGTACCTAGGGAAGGTCAAGGACATCATCGGGCAGTTCCGAAGCTTTTCAAATCGGCACGTCCCGAGAGGGGAGAGCACTCAGGCTGACCAACTCGCTAAGTATGGCCCTCGAGCTGGAGGAACAATGACGGAGCTCTTCAGGCCATCTATAGAAGAAGGGGAGCTCATGGAGATATGCTAGCAGAGGTCTTGGATGGACTCCTTCATCACCTTTTTGGCGTCAGGGAAGCTACCCGCGAAAGAACTCGACAAGAATCATACCAGATACAAATCAGCGTACTACCTGCTGAAAGATGGAGTTTTATACAGCAAGACGCTGTCGGGTTTGCTGTCCCGATGTGTGTCAGAGGAAGAGGTTCCAAAGGTTGTGCAAGAGATTCACTCAGGAGAATGCAGGAGTCGCACGGGGAGCCAGACGTTAGTGGGGAGGGTGCTGAGACAGGGGTACTTCTGGCCTACCCTCAGGAAAGATGCGGAGGAGTTCGCGAAAAGGTGTCAAAAATGCCTAGAGTTCGCCCCCCTCCAGCTCCTTCCAGCCCAGAGGTTGCGGACAATCACAGCTCTCTGGCCTTTCGCTATATGGGGGCTAGATCTGGTGGGTCCTTTTCCCCGAGCGAGTGGCCAAAGGAAATTCCTGCTAGTCATGGTGGACTACTTTTCAAAATGGCTGGAGGTGAAGGCGTTGGCTAAGGTGACATCGCAGGTGGTCAAGAATTTCTTATGGGGAGAGATCATCTGCCGACATGGGTTACCGCTGGCCATTGTAACGGATAATGCACCACAATTTGCAAGTAGAGAGTTTGTTGACTTCTGCATCCGTTTGGGAATAGATCTCTGTTTTGCCTCTATTCATCATCCACGAAGTAATGGGCAGGTGGAAGCAGCCAACAAGATCATTGTCAATCTTTTGAAGAAGAAAGTGGAGAATTTGAGGGGAAGCTGGGTTGAGCAGCTACCTTCAGTCCTTTGGGCCTTGGGAACCACACCAAACACCGCCACGGGAGATACCCCGTTTAAGCTCTCTCATGGCTCGGAGGCTGTCATACCTTTCGAGTTTGAAGTCACATCACCAAGAGTAGTTGTTGCAAGGGAAGGGGATGACAGGTGGAGAGCGGAGAATGAGGAAGAGTAGAGACTCTCTCTGGATCTCGTGGAAGAGCTCAGAGATTTGGTATGGTCCGGCAGGAGGAGGTCAAGCACCGGATGACAAGGTACTTCGACAAACATATAAGGATCAGGCATTTCGAGAAGGGGGATTTGGTCCTCAAAAAGGTGGTACCGCAGGTAGAGGGGCCTCTGTAGGGAAGCTCAATCCCAATTTGGAGGGTCCTTTTGTAGTAAAAGAGGTCTTGAAGTTGGGAGGGTACCACCTCCAGGATGTGGACGGGGTACCCCTCGATCGTGCCCGAAGTGGTAATGATTTAAAGAGATTTTACCCATAACACTTTCTGTTCAATACATTTATTATTGTTGTACAATGCTTGCGATTTTGATGTGCCCTTCTGATATGATGAGAGTGCAGGTGTCCTCTTTCATGGCATCCAGGGAGGAAGTGGAGCGTGGAGACCCCGAGCAGACCCGCTGACCAAGCTCTCATCTAGCGGGCAGGGTTGTAGGCTGACTCGGTGGTTGGAAGTTTTGGAGAGAAGACCCCGAGCAGACCCGCTGACCAGGCTCCCATCTAGCTGGCAGGGCTGTAGGCTCACTCGGTGGTTGGAGGTTTTGGAGAGGAGACCCCGAGCAGACCCGCTGAGCAGGCTTCCATCTAGCTGGCAGGGCTATAGGATCACTCGGTGGTTGGAGGTTTTGGAGAGGAGACCCCAAGCAGACCTGCTGACCAGGCTCCCATCTTGCTGGCAGGGTTGTAGGCTCACTTGGTGGTTGGAGGTTTTGGAGAGGAGACCCCGAGCAGACCCGCTAACCAGGCTCTCATCTAGCTGGTAGGGTTGTAGGCTCACTTGGTGGTTGGAGGTTTTGGAGAGGAGACCCCGTGCAGACCCGCTGACCAGGCTCCCATCAAGCTGGTAGGGTTGTAGGCTCACTCGGTGGTTGGAGGTTTTGTAGAGGAGACCCCGAGCAGACCCGCTGACCAGGGTCCCATCTAGCTAGCAGAACTGTAGCCTCACTCGGTGGTTGGAGGTTTTAGAGAGGAGACCCCGAGCAGACCCCCTGACCAGGCTCCCAACTAGTTGGCAGGGCTGTATGCTCACTCGGTGGTTGGAGGTTTTAGAGAGGAGACTCCGAGCAGAACCGCTGACCAGGCTCTCATCTAGCTGGCAGGGTTGTAGGCTAACCCAGTGGTTGGAGGTTTTGGAGAGGAGACCCCGAGCAAACCCGCTGACCAGGCTCCCATTTAGCTGGCAGGGCTGTAGGCTCACTCGGTGGCTGGAGGTTTTGGAGAGGAGACCCCGAGCAGACCTGCTAACCAGGCTCTCATCTAGCTGGCAGGGATGTAGGCTCACTCGGTGGTTGGAGGTTTTGGAGAGGAGACCCCGAGCAGACCCGCTGACTAGGCTCTCATCTAGCTGGCAAGGCTGTAGGCTCACTCGGTGGTTGGAGGTGGTTTGGAGAGGAGACCCCGATCAGACCCGCTGACCAGGCTCTCATCTAGTTGGCAGGGCTGTAGGCTCACTCGGTAGTTGGAGATGGTTTGGTGAGGAGACCCCGAGCAGACCCGCTGACCAGGCTCTCATCTAGCTGGCAGTGCTGTAGGATCACTCGAGGGCAAGTCAAGTGGTGAGAGTTCACGGGGATAAATGTCCATATTTATCAGGAGATTGGTGGAAAATCCCTAGAAAAAGGAAGGATTGGGGATTAGGCCAGGGAGGAGGATCTCTGGCCGACACTCGGCATGGGTGGTCTCGCCCACAACGAGTGGTTCTTCCTTGTCCAAGGCACAGGCCTGGCGTAAAAATGTGGGGCCTGTCATATGGGGCGGCTAGTCTCCAAGGTCTTCAGCACAGGTTTATCTTACGGCAAGACGAGTACTAAGGGTTAGAAGATCTCGCGGGTGGTAAAGGCGAAGAGAGACCTAAGGTCTCGCGTTTTGGGCTAACTATTAAGCGAAACAGCGGAAGGTAAAAGCACAATAAAGTAACATGTAAAAGGTTAATAACAATATTCCATTGGATCATCACAAAAAGGAACATCTCGCTATCCCAGAGGAAATGTCTATATCATGAGTGATTACAAGTACAAGACAAGATAAAAAAGAAGGGGGGGAAGTCCCTGGCACTGGTGTCTCCTTACTCCTCGCTGCCGGAAGATGAACTATCGTCCGTCTCGCCAAATAAACGGGGGACCAGGTCGCGGACAGTAACTGTCTTGGCATCATCGTGCACCACTCCCAGCTCTTTCATCATTTTGAGGACGAGCTCCGCTGTCTTGATATTGGAATCTCGGTAGAGGGCATCTACCTCGTCCACGGAGTAGCGAGAAGGAACTGGAAATTGATCTGAAGGGGGTTCCTCTCTATCCCGAAGACGGATATTTTCAGTTTTTAATCTCTTGTTCTCTCCCTCCAATGCCTCAATGCGTGAGCGCATCCGGTCGGCAGTCTCGGCATCCTGCAGAAAGATTTAATGAATAAAGGATCATCATGAGCAGCGAGTAAGGCTGGCAAAGCAGCGGTAAGAAAACTTACCAGCCACCCTGACTCTGCGCAAGGAGGTTGTCGGCGACGACCCGCCGCTTCTCAAGGTCGTTGGACTTCTTACGTTCCGTGGCGAGTCTGGCCTCTACTTCCTTCCATTTCCTATTATTGAATACCAGGCAGCGCGAGACCCGGTGAGCGAGCTCCAAGGAGCGAAATTAAGCATGGATGCTCTTCAGAATGAGATCTCGCGACATCTCTTTATCCACGGACTCAGTGCCGAGTCCGCCATATAGCCTGAACCCTAGGTAGAAGGCGTGACTGGTGGGTGGGTCCTGCTCTTTCCAGGAAGGAAGGAGGGAGGACACCGACATGCGGTTAGTGTCCTTGTCCCATAGGAGTACCGGCTCGACGGTAGCATTATCTGTCACAGGCCCCATGTTATAATTGGGGTGCGAGGCGTGAGCCGGGCAGCTGGAGGAGCCAGCCTCGCCGGAGGGGAACTCAGCGGGCTGGACAATGGTGGTGGCGGTTGGCTCTGGCAAGACCGTCTCGCGGGTAGGCGAGATGGCTGGTTGGCGAGGTAAGGGAGACCCTAAAGAAATCGGGGATAGGGATCCCGATAACTCTTTCCTTTCTTTGGGGCGGACTTTTTCTTCTCCTTTTTAAAGTACACCGATTTCTTCACCCTCTTCTTTGGGTTTTGTCGAGAAGTGCCCTCGTCCCCGGGCCTTTTCTTTGGGGTGGGGGTCAGCGTCTCCTTCGCGGCCACCGCCGCCATATTCGCTAGGGTAAGACCCCTGTTACTTTGGTAAGGAGGATGGACATGGACGGTTCTCTGCCCTGGGCAGGTTAATAGTCAGCATAAAACAAAAACTTTACAATCCTAAGGGGGGCAAGAGTATACCTTCGCCGGGTAAGACAGTAGGAAGTGAGTCGAGGTCTCGCCTGAGGAAATTGACCTCGAAGTTTTTCCCTGCGAAGAAGTCGCAGAGAGCCTTCTCGGCACCCCCAACCTTGGGAGTTTCATAGTAGCACTCAGCAGGGGACACCGGGGCGAGAGGGTTACCTCCCAGGTCCCCGCGAACGAAGACAAAGTGGGTAAGCCAGTGATGATTCTTGTTCAGCATCTTGCACACCTTCAGGCCTTGGCCGGTGAAGTAGGAAACGCCATCGTCTTTCGCGTGATAGATGAACAACTTGCAAAAGACGGTCAAGCTGAATTCGATGCACTCTTGCCGCAAGTAGCAGGTGGAAGAGACCAGCATAGAGATGGCGTTGGGGTTGAATTGGGCGGGAATAACCACGAAATACTTAAAGACTAATTTGACCTCTGGCCAATGGGGAAGTCGCAGCCCTACCTAGAATTGCGAGACGGGGAAGGCCACTTCGTTGGAATAAAAAGTATTGATGCACTCGCCAACTTTGGGCGGGCGAGACATATAGCCGTCAACAAGGAACTCGCTGGCGAAGCGAGTATACTCTTCCTCTGGTAGTCTATCGAGAGGAAAATCGTGATCTGTAAATCGCTTTCCGCAGCGGCTGCAGCCCTCACCTTATTCCACCCTCTTCTTTCCCATAGCAGTCGAGGAGGCAGAAATAGGAGAAAAGAAAAGATTAGATGGAGAGCGGGATGCGAGAAGTGTTGGGAAGAAGAGGGGCAAGCAGAAGCTCCGACCGCAAAGATAGCCAAGAATATTAATGGAAGTATGGGAATATCCGAATCTAAGAGGTATTTATAATGGACGAAGAAGAGAGAGGGGATTGAGCGGGAAAATCAAGAGACGGGAAATGAAGAGGCAGCCCGACGCTCCGTCTCTCTCTCTCTCTCCCTCTAGAACCCAAGGGGCGGAAGTGCCGCAGTGACTTTTTCGAAGGGTCAAAGTAATCATGACAGATTAATTAATTGGAAAATGAGCTAGTCACAGTAATGATGAAAAACCTAGCACGACATGACAGGTAGACAATACCATAATGATAAAATATTTCATCCCGCGCGGGGGAAGCATCCCGTCCAACGGGTTTATACAACACATTAATAATTAAACATAATTAAGTTGGCAATAATAATACAGGAGGGCCTTGAGAAGGCAAGACGGGGCCGCGACCGCTTAGTTCCTGACCCATTTCCAGCGGCCATCCTGACTTCCCGCGAATGGAGGGAGGCCAGGTAGATGAAAAGCGCGGGTGTTGACCATGCCGCAGCGCGCGAGAAGGAGGTGTTCATCCATCTCGTTTAGGATGGCTTGGGGGTCTGTCCCATCCATTATGTTGTCGGTTTCCATCTCGACAGAAAAGCGGTGACACTCAGTTTCTAACCAGTCCATGCGCCGGTCAGAGGCCTGCTTCTCTAGCTCCATCTCGCGGATTATATGCGTGTATTTGCGTAACATCCTAGCCATCCTTCGCTTCATCTCCATGGTACCATGGGATCACCCAATTAGTCCTCGATCTCGTTAGGGCGTGGAAGAGGCGAGAGGGGAGGAGACGCGGGAGCGTCCTCCGTGTCGGATTCAAATTGGATGCCTACACAGAGAGCGAGAAATCGTAAGGAAGTATAATCTCACGGCCACGCCCCAGGATTACAGAAGTCAACCCAGCTATCTCGCGTGGTTGGGTAAAGGAATGCGAATTGGATCAAAAACGAGGAGGGTGAGTTTTCTTACTTGGGATGCGCGAGTTTCCCACAACCCATGAGAGGTTTTCTTTCCGCGTGAGGGGTGGGGAGGATTCCTCGGGCAAGTCGGCGCGCTGATAAGTTTTGTTGGTAGCGTCGGGAGGATTTGCGGGCTTAGGGGAATCAGCAAAGTTTCCCTGAAAAAGCGTAATCAACAAGCGGATGAAAGAAGAAGAGAGGGAAGAATGAGGAATTACTCGTCTCTCTCCGGGAGATGCGGGAGGAAGATTAACTGTTATCAAGGGTGCAGAGGTGGTCGCGCCAGCCGAGAGGGGAGGGCAGGCGGCCTTCATCTTCTTCAGGCGAGAGGATGGAGGACTTGAGGAAGGAGTACGCCACAAATACGGGATCAGAGGGGCCATGTTGGCTTTATTTCGCTTTCGCACCATCGCGAGGCGCTCACAAAAGCTCTGGTTGTGAGACATGCTGAAGGTCGAGGAAATGAAGGAAGACGAAAAGGGGCACCCTAAGGAGAGGTGGGATCTCATATTTATAGGCCCTAGGGGGACCACCAAATATTCTCATAAACGAATCCCAGTGTCACAAGCCTCAGTTGGACTTATCTTTTCGAGGTTAGGGCAACCTCGAAAAGAGCGTGGATTGTGTATAACCTTGGGCTCGCCTAAGGTGGTTCAAGGAGCGAGAAGGGGGGACTGGCGAGATGAATTAGACAGGCGAGTAAGACCGGGAGGCCCACCTGCAGGAGGCGGGATGGGGGATTCTTTGAGGTAGGTGAGACGCCCAGGTAGTGTGATATGGCTCTAGGAGGCGAGATGGCCTATAGGGCGAGAGGCCGGCGAGACGGACAGAGAGGGTCGTCTCGCCCGTCAGTCTTTTCCCCCACTCAGCACATGCGAGAAAAGGTGTTTTAACCTTTTTACCCCCAATGGGGATTTTATCTTTGTGCCCAAGGTAATTTTACACTTCTACCCCTGGAGGTCTGCGTATATCCCTCCAGAACAGCGTAGTTTGGCTGTTAGCAGACCCAGCACAGGATGTTTTTGTCATTTCAGGTTAATCCAGAAGTGATATTTGCAGATCAGATTCAGAGGCCTATAAATAGACCGATAAGGTGCTTGAGATCATTGTGGAACCTTTCTATAGTATTCCTCACAGGCACCTAGCTCAGCATTGTTTAGGGAGGGGAAGATCTTCAGTTCTTCCGGGAAAGAGGTGGGACCTCCGAGCTGAGACCCTTCGGTCTTGTTGGGTATTGTATCCACAATGCACCTGATTTGAAGAAGCCCCTGGACAAGCTAAGGTCAATAGACTATGTATTTGATAAAATCCTTCTAGTTGTGCTTGCAGTTTTTCCACGCTAAGTGCACACCAATGTCAGGGTGCAGTAGGTCAATATACACGGGTCTGCACGACGTAATCCCTCGTTGAGCAAGATCAGTGTGTTGGCCTACGTGTACTCTCTCTATTGGAGTGCATTTATTTTCAAGCACAGGGCTGTAAATATGCAGGAGCAGACAAGGAGCAAGGATGGGTCAAGGAGCATCTCATAGGTGGAAAGACGAAAATTCGTCTAAGTTAGAATCGACGAGAATCACCAAGTGATTCTCGCCGATTCGGCGAGAATCACTTGGGATTCTCGCCGATTCGTCGAGAATCAGCGGTTGATTCTCGCCGAACACGTTCCAGCAACTTCTAAGCAAGCACCTCTGAGTCTAAGTAAGAATCGACGAGAATCACTTAGTGATTCTCGCCGATTCGGCGAGAATCACTAGTGATTCTCGTCGAATCGACGAGAATCACTGGTTGATTCTCGCCGTCTCGACCTGGCTTAAAGCAGTACGTGCAACCAAGGCAAATTCGACGAGAATCATCTTTGATTCTCGCCGAATCGTCGAGAATCACCTTTGATTCTCGGCGACTCGGCGAGAATCACTTTCGATTCTCACCGATTTTGACTTGGCGTTTTTCTGGAAATTCCTGAACCGGATTCTGCCGCTGTTAAATTTCTGGACCGGGATTTGGGGATTCCTTTTGTGGGTCCCACAAACGGTCTTATTGGAGGTAGCTACAGTATTTATACTCGGGTATTTTGAACGGAAGAGAGACACAGAAAGAAGCCGAGCAAGCGGAAACCCTAATATCGCGATTTCTCTCCTCCGCCGCCGTCGCGCTCGGGCAAGTACGTCGCCGCCGCTGATCGTTCATCTTCCCGATCTCCGGCGACAGAAGCCTAGCAAAGCTTGCGTCTCACGTGTCTATCCAGAGATCTCTTGTCTCTCGATTTGTTGACCGGGAAAAACTCCCCCGTCCGAATCGATCGAGACGACCGATCCTAGAGTGACCGTTGGTAGACCTAGTTTGCTTCGCAAAGAAGTTTGGATCTCAAAGCACTGCAGCAGCGCACCTTCGTTGCCGCCGACTCCGAACCAAGCCGCCGCTCGGATTGCCGCCGCCGGTTCCGGGAGATCCTCTCCAAGAGAGACCAAGGTTGTAGACTCTTCATCGACTTCAAGAACACGTCGTCGAACAAGAGGAACACCGTAGTCTCCAAAAGAAGTTTGTATCACGCATACATTCTATATTTAATTTTGTTGTAAAGGAACGTTTGTTCCGTATTGTAATGGTTGGGTGCAACCCGTTTTGTGGGAGTGTTGACTCTCACGTGTGGAAGGGCTCCTTCCGTTAGTGAAGGGATTGGATTTCAATCCCGTTGGAGAAGTGACCGAGTCGTCCCTTGTTGGGGAGATAGGTCGAAGGGGGAAAGTGGATGTACCCAAGTCGGGGAACCACTATAAATTTGCTGTGTATTCTGTGTGCTGTGCTTGTTGTTTTTATTGTGCAGGTACATCCGTAAATTCCGCAAAAGAACCACACGTCACCTATCCCCCCCCCATAGGTGCACATTGCTGACAATAGGTGGACTTTCAAGTGGTATCAAAGCCAGGTTGCTCATCAATAAGGTTAACACCTTGAGTTGAATCCTGCCCCTAGTGCCAAAAGAAGAAGACAGATATCTACTATGGACGGGCTCAAGTACTCCGGCAAGATCCCAGTGTGCAACAGACTCAACTTTCCGATCTGGAAGGAAAGAATCAGGTTTTACATGGAAGCAGTCGATCCTCGACTCTTCATGATTGTGGAGGAGGGACCTTATATCCCCACTAAGGCCTCCACCATCGATCCCACCAAGAAGGTGCCGAAGACACTTTCTGAAATGGACAAAGATGAGATGGTGCTGGTGGGACTGGACAAGAAGGCACGAAACATTCTGGTGAGCGCAGTTGATGATTCTATGATGCAAAACTTCAGCAACTGCAGGACAGCTCAGGAGATCTGGCAGTGCCTGATCATCCTAATGGAGGGCACGGATGAAGTGAGGGATGATCGGAGATCCCTCCTGAACCAAAAATATGAGGCCTTCAGGCAAGGGCCTAAGGAAGAGATCGGAGTCACATACGAGAACTTCCTGAAGATTGTCAACGCCCTCAAGGGCTACGGAAGAGTGTTCACCAATGGTGAACTCAATGACAAATTCCTTAGGTCCCTTACTAAGGAATGGGACACAAAGATCTGCGCCATCAGAGAATTTGGCAGACTAGCAGAAACTGATCCACAAATCCTGTTTGGGAAGCTGATGTCCTATGAACTTCAGCTGAACACCAGGAAGGCAGAGGAAGAAGCAGAGAAGGCTGCTGCAAAAGAAAAGACTGTGACCCTAAAAGCCAGTTACTCCAGAAAGGGCAAGGGTGCGATGTCATACCGTGCGAGGAGTAAGGAAGAGGAGGAGGACTCTGAACCATGCTCCTCCGGCTCAGAACTGTCGGAGGAGGATTTCCCCCACATCACCCGAGAGTTCAAGAAGTTCCTCAAGATGAGGAATCAAAGAAAGAAAGACAGCTCCTCCTCCAGGCATCAAAAGAAAAATTATTCTTCTGACAGGTATGCATCTAAACCTAACAAACATCGTTCTTCTGATATTATTTGCTTTGGATGCAATAAGCCAGGTCACGTCGTGGCCGACTGCCATCAAAGCAAAAGAGAAAAATGGAAAGGAGAGGAGCTCAAATCCTCCAGAGATAAGAAGAAGGAGCGGAGCTACATCGCAAGAAGACCAAAGACACTAAGTGAGTCTGATTCCTCAGACTCCAGTGATGATGAGGAAACCTACTTCGGGCTGGTGGGTCGCTCGGACTCAGAAGGAGAATGCCCCCCATTTACTGGGAAGGTAAAAGCTCACACCCCTCTCTCCGACTCCGACTCTGATCCTGAGTCTCAGGATGATGAACCTGAGGATGGCCCTTCAGCCCGTGAAGCTGAGCTCCTCGAGAAGTATGAGCTTCTGCTCAACACTTTCGATGAGTGCCGAAAGAGACTGAAGGCTGAGAAGAAGGAAGTAAAATTCCTTAAGGGTGAATGTGTATCCCTAAGGGAAGAGGTCACTAGCTTGATTTCTCTCCGACAGGAACACCTTGACCTGACTTCCAAGCATTCAGAGTCTTTGAAGCTCCTTGATCTAAAGTAGGAGGAAGTCGACAAGTTGGAAGAACTACTTGCTGCAGAAAGGAAGATCGTCAAGAGCTTCTCCATGCCAAAAACAGTTCTTCCAGTCGTTGATACCTTCTCTGCTCAGGCCAAAGGAGCTGGCTTGGGGCATATAGGGGTACCTGGTTCTTCATCTAGGAGAAACAAGAACCAGAGGAAAAATAAGGCCGCCAAGAAGGCCTCTGCTGATGAAAAGGGTAAGGCTCCTCTTAGTCCTGTTGCGTTCAGAAAGCCTGGCTTTCCTTGCAACCAACACGACTTTGAGTCAACTTTTGGGCATCATTTCCGGCCCTCGGTTGCAAAGCCAAAGAGCCGGTATGACGATTGGAACTTTCCCCGGAACTTCGGTGAGAGTGCCTTCAAGGCACCTTATGAGGAAATCCACATAGGAAATTATGGTCCGTTCTCTAGCGGCCATAATGGAAAGCAGGCACCAAAAGCCAAGCCTGTTATACAGAAGGTGACAAAGTCATGCGACTGTTGTCACCATGAGGCCTCCACCTCCAGATCCAAGGCCCCAGCAGTACCCACCGTTCCCAGGGTAAGGCAGGAGCCTAGGAAGAGGTACAACAGATTTGACTGTTGGTGCTGTGGCAAAGTCGGTCACTTTGCCGTGGATTGTTGGTTTAATCTAAGGAACTACGAGACTCCCCGTGTTAGAAATGCGAGACCGACCACTCGTAGGGTTAACCAACCGAGGGGGAGTGTGCTAACCAGGAATTTAGGACCCAAGTTCGATTGGGTTCCTAAGGCAAATTAATTTTGTTTTGCAGGAATGTCCAAAGGCCACCAAAACACCGATCTGGTATTTGGACAGTGGATGCTCCCGGCATATGACCGGGACAAGAAGCCTGCTGCGTGATTACACTCCAGTCAAGAATGGACCCAACGTCATCTTTGGAGGGTCAGATCGAGGAGTCACCAGAGGTTATGGTATGATTTCCAACGGTATAATCTCTATCACCGACGTGGCTTATGTTGAAGGGTTAAACCATAACCTGATCAGTGTAAGTCAGTTATGTGATAAAGGTTATGACGTTAAGTTCTGCAAGGATAAATGTCTGATAATTTCACGTACCTCTTCTGAAACGGTATTATCAGGCATTAGGAGCAGAAATATCTTTTGTTTAGATTTTCTCAGTTTAGATTCATCTACCCCCGTATGCCTTGTGGCAACAGGCAGTGCATCTCTTTGTGAACAATGGCACAAGAGATTGGCACATATTAATTTCAAGACAATTAGTATGCTATTTTCTAAGGACTTGGTAAGGGATGCTCCCAGTATCAAGTGCATCAAAGATAGCCCATGTCCTGCATGCCAGATGGGCAAACAGACTCGGGCTACCTTTAAGAGCATCGCTGACAAAGACTCTTCCCGATGTCTTTACCTTTTGCATATGGACTTGTTTGGTCCAATGCAAGTTCATAGCTTGGGAGGCAAGTCATATACGCTAGTGATAGTTGATGATCATTCTCGGTTTACATGGGTGTTCTTTTTGAAACGAAAGTCAGATACGTTTGACATCTTCACTAATTTTGTCAAGCAGGTTCAGAACGAATTTAACTGCTCCGTGGTCAAAATCAGAAGTGACCATGGAACAGAATTCGAATCTGGTGCAATGACAGAATTTTGTGAAGAACAAGGTATCTTTCATGAGTTTTCCTCCCCGCGCACTCCTCAGCAAAATGGAGTTGCGGAGAGAATAAATAGAACTCTCATTGAAGCCTGCACGACAATGTTGAAAGATGCTTCTCTCCCGGAATACTTCTGGGCAGAGGGTGTCAATACGGCATGTCATGTACAAAACCGAGCATTGATCAACAAGCATCATCGTAAGACGCCCTACGAGCTACTGAAAGGCAGGAAACCAACCATGTCCTACTTAAGGATTTTTGGTTGCCGATGCTATGTACTGAATAATGGGAAGTACCCGCGTACTAAGTTCGGTGAAAAATACTTCGAAGGCATATTCATGGGCTATAGTGCCCACAGTCGGGCATATAGGGTCTTCAATAAGAAAACCCTAGTGGTAGAAGAATCAATAAATGTTGTATTTGATGAAGGAAGTTTGCTTAACAGCAACTCTTCCAGTTGTATTCTTGAAGATGCAGGTGCACGACTGGAACGGCTGAGTCTGGATGAGACCGCTAAAGTTGACGCTCCTAAGTACGTCAAAGTC
The DNA here is from genome assembly GCA_039583875.1 of Platanthera guangdongensis. Lineage (NCBI taxonomy): Eukaryota > Viridiplantae > Streptophyta > Magnoliopsida > Asparagales > Orchidaceae > Platanthera > Platanthera guangdongensis. The sequence continues at coordinate 125,564,335 of CM077164.1, forward strand.
TCCACCTCCACGTCATCTGAAAGTGTTGAAGATCAAGATAGAACAAATCTCTTAGAGGAAAGAGAAGCCCAAGAAGTAGTTGAAGCTCCTGACGCCCGACTACTAGAGCTCCGGCACGTGAGAGATCATCCTAGAGATCAGATCATCGGGGATCCTCGTGTCGGGGTCAGAACTCGAAGAGGTACAATTAACGAGGTATTGCATCTTAGCTTCCTGTCACAGGTTGAGCCAAAGAAGTTCGACGAGGCGAACAAGGATGCGGCATGGATTCTGGCCATGCAAGAGGAACTACATCAATTCGAGCAGTGCAAGGTTTGGACTCTGGTTCCCAGACCATACAAGCAGAATGTGATTGGCACAAAGTGGATCTTCAGAAACAAGCTGGATGAACATGGTGTCATCGTAAAGAACAAGGCCAGGATGGTGGCTCAAGGTTACAGACAGGAGGAAGGGATTGAATTCGACCAGACCTTCACACCAGTAGCAAGGCTCGAGGCAATCAGGTTGTTCCTGGCGTATGCTTCACACAAAGGATTCACAGTCTATCAAATGGATGTGAAATCGGCATTCCTGAACGGAGACCTGAAAGAGGAAGTATACGTCGCTCAACCCCCAGGTTTTGTCGATCCTACTTATCCCAATCATGTTTATTTTCTTAATAAGGCCTTATATGGGTTGAAACAAGCTCCACGAGCTTGGTATGAGACTTTATCTAGTTTTCTTCTTGAGAACAAGTTCTCTAGAGGTAAAATAGATAAAACATTGTTTCTCAGGGAAGTCAAAGGCAAGATTTTGCTGGTGCAAATCTATGTCGATGACATAATATTCGGCTCAACGGATAACAATCTTTGCAAAAAGTTTTCTAAACTTATGTAAGGAAAGTTTGAAATGAGCAGTATGGGAGAGCTCAAGTATTTCTTAGGACTTCAGGTGAAACAATCTGAGGATGGAATCTTCATCTCTCAGACGAAGTTCATAAATGAACTCCTTAAGAAATTCAGTATGGAGAGTGCAACCTCTATGAGGACTCCAATGGGATCCACCATGTCTCTGGATAAGGATGAGAAAGGTAAACCTTTCGATGAAACCAAATACAGAAGCATCATTGGATCCCTGCTCTACCTTACTGCCAGTCGACCGGATATTATGTTCTCCACATGTGTCTGTGCCCGATATCAGGTGAACACTAAGGAATCTCACTATGTCGCCGCAAAGCGAATTCTGAGATACCTTAAAGGTACTCCTAATCTTGGCTTGTGGTACCCGAGAAACAATGACGTCGAGCTAATAGGCTTTTCAGATGCTGATTTTGCAGGGAGCAGGGATGACAGGAAAAGCACCTCCGGGACGTGTCAATTCCTCGGCAGGAGGCTTATCTCATGGAACAGCAAGAAACAAAATTGTGTTGCAACCTCCACAGCAGAGTCAGAGTATATCTCTGCAGGAAGCTGTTGCGTACAACTTCTATGGATCAGAAACCAGTTAGCCGACTACGACCTTCAGTTCAAGGAAGTACCCATGTACTGCGACTCCTCCAGTGCAATTGCCATTGCCAACAATCCGGTGTCGCACAGCAGAACGAAGCATATTGAAGTACGCTACCACTTCATTCGGGAGCACGTGGAGAATAAGGATATCTCTCTCTGTTATGTCCCCACGGACAAGCAGATTGCTGATATATTCACAAAGCCCCTAGACGAGGCCAAGTTCAATATTTTCAAGACTGAATTGGGGATGCTCAATTATGACGAATGAAGACTACAGAGGCTCCAGGCCCGTGCAAGAACTGAGGGGGAGCAAAGGGTCAAACGCTACAAACCCCGATTTGTAGAAGCCGAAAAGGGGGAGATTACCCTCTCGGCTAAGGCTAAGGTGGCTCCACGCTCGCTCCCAAGAAATTGATATTGGTAATGGATAACTCACTCAACTCTCTTTTCAGTTTATGGTTTTCATTCTCATCTGCTCTATTCACCTTAGCTTGTAGGGTTTAGGCTTCTTCAAATAGGGGGAGATTGTTGGGTATTGTATCCACAATGCACCTGATTTGAAGAAGCCCCTGGACAAGCTAAGGTCAATAGACTATGTAGTTGATAAAATCCTTCTAGTTGTGCTTGCAGTTTTTCCACGCTAAGTGCACACCAATGTCAGGGTGCAGTAGGTCAATATACACGGGTCTGCACGACGTAATCCCTCGTTGAGCAGATCAGTGTGTTGGCCTACGTGTACTCTCTCTATTGGAGTGCACTTATTTTCAAGCACTGGGCTGTAAATATGCAGGAGCAGACAAGGAGCAAGGATGGGTCAAGGAGCATCTCATAGGTGGAAAGACGAAAATTCGTCTAAGTTAGAATCGACGAGAATCACCAAGTGATTCTCGCCGATTCGGCGAGAATCACTTGGGATTCTCGCCGATTCGTCGAGAATCAGCGGTTGATTCTCGCCGAACACGTTCCAGCAACTTCTAAGCAAGCACCTCTGAGTCTAAGTAAGAATCGACGAGAATCACTGGTTGATTCTCGCCGTCTCGACCTGGCTTAAAGCAGTGCGTGCAACCAAGGCAAATTCGACGAGAATCATCTTTGATTCTCGCCGAATCATCGAGAATCACCTTTGATTCTCGGCGACTCGGCGAGAATCACTTTCGATTCTCACCGATTTTGACTTGTCATTTTTCTGGAAATTCCTGAATCGGATTCTGCCGCTGTTAAATTTCTGGACCGGGATTTGGGGATTCCTTTTGTGGGTCCCACAAACGGTCTTATTGGAGGTAGCTACAGTATTTATACTCGGGTATTTTGAACGGAAGAGAGACACAGAAAGAAGCCGAGCAAGCGGAAACCCTAATATCGCGATTTCTCTCCTCCGCCGCCGTCGCGCTCGGGCAAGTACGTCACCGCCGCTTATCGTTCATCTTCCCGATCTCCGGCGACAGAAGCTTAGCAAAGCTTGTGTCTCACGTGTCTATCCAGAGATCTCTTGTCTCTCGATTTGTTGACCGGGAAAAACTCCCCCGTTCGAATCGATCGAGACGACCGATCCTACAGTGACCGTTGGTAGACCTAGTTTGCTTCGCAAAGAAGTTTGGATCTCAAAGCACTGCAGCAGCGCACCTTCGTTGCCGCCGACTCCGAACCAAGCCGCCGCTCGGATTGCCGCCGCCGGTTCCGGGAGATCCTCTCCAAGAGAGACCAAGGTTGTAGACTCTTCATCGACTTCAAGAACACGTCGTCGAACAAAGAGGAACACCGTAGTCTCCAAAAGAAGTTTGTATCTCGTGTACACTCTATATTTAATTTCGTTGTAAGGGAACTTTTGTTCCGTGTTGTAAGGGTTGGGTGCAACCCGCTTTGTGGGAGTGTTGACTCTCACGTGTGGAAGGGCTCCTTCCGTTAGTGAAGGGATTGGATTTCAATCCCGTTGGAGAAGTGACCGAGTCATCCCTTGTTGGGGAGATAGATCGAAGGGGGAAAGTGGATGTACCCAAGTCGGGGAACCACTATAAATTTGCTGTGTATTCTGTGTGCTGTGCTTGTTGTTTTTATTGTGCAGGTACATCCGTAAATTTCGCAAAAGAACCACACGTCACCTATCCACCCCCCATAGGTGCACATTGCTGACACTAGGTGGACTTTCAGGTCTGTTTCCAGGTCTCCGACTCACGTCAGGAGGGTAGTTTAAGAAGAGTATGTGTGGGATGCATCCTCAGTTTCGAACTTTAGGAGCGACTAGAAAGCTGGTTCCAACATCTATATGGAATTATGCAATTAGCAAGTGGGTTAAATGGTTTCCTAGTTTGATTAGGGTTGATGATATAGGTACAATTTTTATTAAGTCTGACTGGGTTCGACTAAATGGTATGAGTTCGTCGACCAGAGTTCGATGAAATGGGATGAGATCGTCGATCTCTGCTCAGATAATGAAAATAGTCATTTTCTGTGCCCCAAGTTCGTCGACCTTTGCTCGACAAACCATGCAGAGTTCGTCGATCGCAGTAAGATGATTGATTATTCTATAGTTTGGTGTTCAGCGTTCGTCGACTGGAGTTCGACGAACTGGCTACATTTCATCGATCTAAGTTCGACGAGATTTGCTGAACTTTATTTTTATCAATGGTTCTCTGGTTTATGTTATTGTGATTTCTGAGGTTGGGTAATTCTTCGGTGGTTTGTTTGTTGTTGTTAATTTCCTTACCCTTAGCAGAAACAAATTTAATGGGGGTTGATAAAATATTCTTCTTAAGAATGAGGGGTAAACTTGATGATGCACCCAAGCCCAGTTTATCATTCAATCTGGCATTGACTGTGCTTGTGATGTCCATCAGCTTAAGGCTTCTACCATTAAGAGATTCCTCAAGTTGTTTGGCCTCACATAGTTCTGTTTTCAAGGAGTTAATTTGTTCATTAGCTAATGTTAGTTCTGCATTTAGCTTTGTGTTTTTAGAAATGATGTTTTCCAGATTAACAAATTTTTTTCTAAGTGTTTTGATTTCTTTTTCAGAGTTTATTAAATCAATACACATGGTTTTGAATTCAAATTTGAAAGCATCAGAAGTACTGTCAAAGGATAAGAGTAAATGATCAGCTTCTATTTCTGAAGCTTCTTCATTGTTAGATTCTTCTTCTTCTAATTGGCTTCTGGAGGCATCAATGGCCATGAGGCATATTTCCTTGGCCCTTGCCTCTTCTTCATCTTCACTGGAGCTGGAAGATGTGGATTCATCACCCGTTTCACTCCAGGATTCAGCTACAAAGCCTTTCTCCTTCTTCTTGTATTTGTTGGAGGAAGGTCTTGAACTTTGTTGTCTTCTTGTATTCTTTTCTCTTCTTTTCTCTTTCTTCTGATTCTTTGGACACTCTAAGATGAAGTGTACAGGTTTCTTGCAGCCAAAGCAAACTACCACTTTAATAGGAGTTTTGTCATACCTTGGCATGTCATCCTGCCTGGATGAATTTATTCTGAAATCTTTCCTTGCCATTTTATAAAATCTCTTGGCAAAGAGTGTAACACCCCAGTTTTTGCGAGAGGTTCAGTCTGCTGTTCTGGAAAATTTTTTTGGGTTCTGGCAGGAGGCACACGGCCTGCGACACGGGCGTGTCGCAGGGCGTGTCGAGGCCGTGTCGACACTCGGCCCAAGTGTCGACACTTTGTGCTCGACAATGTGTCGAGAGTGAGGCACACGGCCTGCGACACGGGCGTGTCGCAGGGCGTGTCGAGGCCGTGTCGACACTCGGCCCAAGTGTCGACACTTTGTGCTCGACAGAGTATCGAGAGTGGGGCACACGGCCTGCGACACGGGCGTGTCGCAGGGCGTGTCGAGGACGTGTCGACACTCGGCCCAAGTGTCTACACTTTGTGCTCGACAGAGTGTCGAGAGTGGGGCACACGGCCTGCGACACGGGCGTGTCGCAGGGCGTGTCGAGGCCGTGTCGACACTCGGCCCAAGTGTCGACACTTTGTGCTCGACAGAGTGTCGAGAGTGGGACACACGGCCTGCGACACGGGCGTGTCGCAGGGCGTGTCGAGGCCGTGTCGACACTCGGCCCAAGTGTCGACACTTTGTGCTCGACAGTGTGTCGAGACTGGGGCACACGGCTTGGGACACGGGCGTGTCCCAGGCCGTGTCACCTCACGGGTTGGTGTTGGGGCCGTGTCGTTGGAGCTACACGGCAGGCCACACGGCCGTGTCACTGGGGACACGGGCGTGTCGGATTGAACACGGGCGTGTCGGATGCCCGTGTCTGATTCCAGGCGCGTCGATTTGAGACGGCGAATGAGGCACACGGCCCTGGACACGGGCGTGTGCCAGGCCGTGTTCGGCCCAGATCTTCTATTTTCCAGGCGAATCGCAGCCAGTCTTTTTCTGGTTTTGGGATCTAACGGTTCAGGCCATCTCCTGGGGATTTAAGCCCGAAGTTAGGGCTGCAGATCCTCACTTTTTCCAAGTTCTCTCTTTCTAAGATCTTGAGAAAACCTAGAGCAAGGAGGAAGAAGAAGAACTCTTGGGCTGTAGGAAGGGCGTCGGAGCTCCGAATCGCGAGCCGAGTCCGGATCCGTGGAGCTTAGACCGCTGCGAAGTTTTCCATCCGGCTAGTTTGCCATGGCAAGGAAGAGGAGTCGGAAGGTAACGACATCTCTCCTCTCGGTCTTTAGGATGCACGTTTTAGCATCATCTAGTTTTCTTTTCTCTAATTTTTGGGCACCAAACTCTCAAATGAGAGGGGTTTTGGCTTGCCAAGTTTCAAGAGGAACTTCCGGGTCGATTGAGTCCGTCCCCGGCATATTTTGCATTAGAGATCCGCTTCGCTAGTGGATTAGGCATGGTGGGTGAAGCCGTAGTCGCGACCGTTAGTCCGACACGGTGATGTTGCATACGAACTTAGGGATTCGTAGAGGTTTCCGATGCGGCAAGATGCCGTTTGTGTTGTGGTGGTGATTGTCCCGTTTGCTTGAAAAGAGTACATGTAGTCGAACCCGGACAAGGTTAGCTCCTCGTGGTGGTAGATGGTTTCCTTGACAAGGTTAGCTCCAAATGAGAATGGAGATGGTTTCCTTGGTGGACAAGGTTAGCTCCGCACGAGTTGGAGATGTTTTCCTTGGTGCGCGGGAACGCTGCGGTACAAAGAGGGATTGCGATGTGTTTAGTCTTGGTTGTGTTGTGCCAAGGCGTGGCTATGTCTCCGTGGTCGGCTGGCTATCCCGTGACACGTGCGTCATGTGTGGAGAGTGTCCCGGCGAGACTAGTCCCCTTCTGTGAGACTGACGAGAATGCCAAGCTTGGGGCAAGCCCGGGCAAAGAGGCCATGAGCGGGTGGGGTCCAGCAAGGCTTCTTAGAATCGGTCAGTCTGTGGTTGTTGGAATCCTGACATGAGACGTCAGAGCTTGCAGGCAAGCCCGGGGCTAAGCCCACGAGCGGGTGGGGCCTTGGCAAGATTTCCATGTGGCGGCCTGTGCGGCGTGTGAGGGAGTTGTGTCTCCCTCAATGTTTGCGGCTTTATGCCAATTGGGGAAATGTGAGTACCCAAATGTTGTGATGTTGTGCTAGATGCATACGGTTTAGGGTACCTTGGGTGAAGCCCGGGTGTTGCATTCATGTTGCATAATAGGCCCTTTCTTTATATGCTCAACCAGTAGAGAACATGTTTGTTGATTGAGACATCCAAGCCTGTTTTAATGTTTTTCTATTTATAGAAATTTATATTGCATATGAAGTGCTGACTTGCAGGTTGGAGGGTTCCCCGGGGTCCGTTAGGGGCGGCCGGGAGGAGATGTGTTGTTACACAGTTTGAGGTCAGCCTTTGCTGACCCACGTTACTAATAATTTTTACAGGGCAAGGATCGCACGCAGGAGCTAGCACGCCGGCCAAAAAGGCCTAAGCCCATGAAATGTTTTCTCTTTTGTAGCACTACTTTGATGATGTATGTTTGAGGCCATTTTTGTCCGGCTTGCATGCCGAGGTAGACTAGGAGTGCTGAGCACATTCATGTTTGATTGTACTGTTTACCCTTTTGGACATTTGATGTAAGGCCTTAAGGCCATTTGTTTACTCTTTTGGATTAGTGGATAACTTCTAGTTGTGCTTGGTTTTCCGCTGTGTTGTGCAAGTGTTTTGAGTTTGGGTAGCTATATCAACTTTTAATACTAAAGCTGTGGTGTTCGTATGTTGTGGGGCCCCGACCGGACCCATATTATACGTCTATTACAGGGGAGGTGTTACAATTTGGTATCAGAGCCAGGTTAGATTCAAGGTCAGTGCGTAGAGAAGTTATCCACATAAGAGTAACGCAGGACCATGAGTGTCCTTATGTTTTAGTCTTGAGATTGGAGACTAATCCCTTATTTCTTGTCTTCCTGAAGAGTGCAAGCAACGAGGCGGGCACTTCAAGAGCAAGGGATGATCTCTCGGCGAGCAGTGCTACTGCTCCAGGTCTTTTGGGCACGGGTGTAGACCCGGCCGACTTCTGCCGCATGCTTGCAGAAGCGATGGTGGCAGCTCAGGCTGCAGCAGCGGCTCAGGTGGCAGCCCCTGCCACACCAGATACGGCAACGGCCGTGCCAGGAACAGAAGCCAGGCGAGTGGAGCATTTGGCGGAGAGAGTAGTTGTTGGACATGGAGATCGACACATGAAGTACTTCCTGAGTTTCCATCCCCCGTCCTTCAAAGGTACTGGAACGCCAACGGATGCGGAGGACTGGTGGGTTCGTATTAAAGAACTGTTAAGGGCGGCAGAGACGCCAGAGGAAAAGAAAGCTGAGTATGTGGCTTTCATGTTGGAAGGGGATGCCAAGTTATGGTGGGTGGCCCATAGCGGCCGCCAGTTTCCGGGACGCACCCCGTCAGTGGAAGAGTTCGGGGACGCTTTTCTTAAGAGGTATATCCCCGTTTCAACTCGGTTGGCCCTGCAGAGACAGTTTTTGCATCTAATGCAGCGCGAAAAGACGGTGGACGAGTACGTGCAAGAGTTCACCCGTTTGGGTCGTTATGCGGGAACGACAATGGCTGATGATGTAGAGAGGGATAACCTCTTCTACCAAGGTTTGAGGGAGAATCTGAGGCAGCCCCTCATCTCCATGAAGAGGGCGGGATTTAATGAGTTAGTTTAAGCCGCCAGGAGTTTGGAGAATGATTTGGAGCGAACCCAACGCCGTAAGGGTTTTACTCCCAAGCAAGGGGAAGGGAAGCCTTCCCAATCTCATGGAAAGTCTGATGGGAGTAGGTGGAGGAAGAAGCCTTCCACTTCCAGATCTGGTGAGAGGAGTGTTAGAAAGTAGAGACAAGAAGCGAAAAGACGAGAACAAGCGAATAAACTTTTGAATAATGAAATTTTATTATCCAAAAAAGATATCATTTACAAAGGTATGGCCTCCCTTATATAGAATGGAGGAGATAAGAAAGAGAGTCTACAAACAATGTGGGACTAAACATTTACAGGCTGAGCGGCTAGAATAATGGAGACCGATCAGGCCGCGCGGTTAGACAGATGGGATAACCGCTCGGCAACACCAGCAGGATAGAACAAGCCGTAGAGAGAGACCGCCAGACCGCCCGGTCTACAAACCGCTGGAACAGACCGCTAAGCCGCTCGGTCAACAAACCGCTGGATCAGACCGCTAAGCCGCCCGGTCTAATACTTCAACACTCCCCCTCAAGCTGGAGCATAGATATCAATCATGCCCAGCTTGTCACAAATGCGGAAGAAGGAAGTAGAAACCGGCTTGGTGAAGATATCGGCCAACTCCTAGTCAGAGGTGACAAAAGGAGTACAAATCTGTTTCTTCAAAATCTCCTCCCGAATGAAGTGACAGTCAACCTCTATATGCTTCGTTCTCTCATGGAAGACCGGATTTCTGGATATGTGTATAGCGGCCTTGTTGTCACAGAACATAGGGAGAGGACAATCATATACCTCGCCCAGGTCAAGCATGAGAGCCCGCAACCATTTTAACTCACACGTAGTTGACGCCATACTCCGGTATTCTGCTTCGGCACTGGATCTGGACACAACCGACTGTTTCTTGCTTTTCCAACTCACGAGGTTACCTCCAACAAAGGTACAGAAACCTGACGTGGATTTACGATCGCCTTTGTCATCCGCATAACTTGAGTCTGAGTAGGCCTCAACTCTCAGATGGCCATTCTTCTGGAAGAGTAACCCTCTGCCCGGTGCTGCTTTGATATACTCTAAAATCTTCAGGGCGGACTGAAGATGACACTCCCTGGGAGCTTGCATAAACTGACTGACCTTTCCTACAGCGTAGGCGATGTCGGGTCTAGTCACCGTGAGATAGATGAGTTTGCCTACCAAACGTCTGTACCGTGTCACATCAGATAGAGGAGGCGATTCATCCGTCCACGTCTTGTCTTCTCCAACAGCCATGGGAAGATGAGCTGGTTTGGCACCTGTCAAGCCTGCTTCTCGAAGAAGATCAAGGGCATACTTCCGTTGAGAGATGACCAAGGAGTCAGGTTTCCGAGAGATCTCTATCCCCAAAAAGTATTTTGGGGAGCCCATATCCTTCGTGACCAAGTGCTGGCGGAGGTGCTTCTTCGTCAAGTCCACCCCATCTCGGTCATCACCAGTAAGGAGAATATCATCCACATATACGGCCAAAACCACCAGTCCCGAGGCCGTTTTGCGAATGAATAAGGAGTGATCGGCCGAACTCCTTTGAAAACCGATGGTTGCCACAATACCACTGAACTTTTCGAACCATGCCCGAGGGCTCTGCTTGAGGCCATAAATGGCCTTCTTCAAATGACAGACACGTGTCTCCCCCTGAGCAACATACCCAGGAGGTTGCTCCATATAGACGTCCTCCTGAAGATCGCCATAGAGAAAGGCATTCTTCACATCCAGCTGAGAAACAGCCCAAGCCCGGTTAACAGCCACAGAAAAGAGAACCCGGATGGTGCTGAGGCGAGCAACCGGAGAGAAGGTATCGAAGTAATCAACGCCATAAGTCTGAGTAAAGCCCTTGGCCACCAGCCGGGCTTTGTAGCGATCCACAGTGCCGTCGGGGCGAAACTTCACAACAAAGACCCACCGACAGCCAACCACATCAGTGCCCACAGGAGGAGGAACCAGGGTCCAGGTACCCCGTTCAGTAAGAGTAGCCATCTCCTCATCCATGGCAGACTTCCAATGAGGGAGAGCGAGAGCCTCCTGGTAGGTACGGGGAGTAGAAGTGGCAGAGATAGCCAAGGCAAAACACCTGCGAGAAGGAGAAAGCTGATCATAAGAAACAACAGCCGTGAGCGGGTGTTGAGTACACGCCCGCACCCCTTTGCGAAGGGCAATGGGAACATCCAGATCATCGGGAGCGGCGGCGACGGGAGCGTCAGCGACCGGAGCGTCCGTGGCGGAGAAGGCTGGCCCGGGACTAGAGAGAGACGGCAGCGGAGAGGAGGGTGGAGGGGTGAGTGGGGAGACAGACGGGGAAGGAGTGAGGGGAGGAGGAGACGAAGGTGGGAAAACGTCGAGAGGTGTGGAAGGAACGGAGAGATCAGAAGGAAGAGAAGGAAGAGAAGAGGAAGGAGAGAAATAGGAAGCATTCTCAAAAAAGGTCACATCGGCGGAGACAAACTGCTTGCGGAGAAGGGGATCAAAGCAGCAATAGCCTTTTTGAGTGGTAGAGTACCCCAAAAAGACACACTTGGTGGAACGGGGGGAAAGCTTGTCGCGGGTAGCGGAGGGAGCGTGAACGAAGGCCGTACAGCCAAAGACACGGAGAGGAAGAGGAAAAGGTTCTTGGTGGGGGTAGAGAAGGGAGAAGGGAGTCTTCCCGTGTAGGACCGTGGAGGGAAGGCGATTAATGAGATAGCAAACGAGGAGCACAGCGTAGCCCCAGTAGGAGCGAGGGACGTGCATCTGCGTCATGAGAGTACGCGCAACATCAAGCAGGTGACGGTTTTTACGCTCCGCCACCCCATTCTGTTGGGAGGTGTAAACACAAGATGTTTGATGAAGGAGGCCATGTTCGTGAAAGAACGTGGAGAACTCATGATTTAGATACTCCTTTGCATTATCAGAACGTAAAATTTTAATGGAAATAGCAAATTGAGTCTTAATCATATAGTAAAAAGATTGCCAAACAGAAAATAGTTCAGAGCGATCTTTTAAGAGATACACCCAGGTACAGCGAGTAAAATCATCGATAAAAGTAACAAAATAGGAACTGCCCCGACCAACAGTAAGGGTAGGAGCAGGACCCCATACATCAGAATGAATAAGCTCAAAAATGCGAGAGGAGCCACGGCCTTGCTTCGGAGGGAAGGAGGAGCGATGATGTTTGCCAAGCTGACAGGCATCACAGTTGAGCGGAGAACCGGTAGGAGGTAAGTAGGGCAGAAGCTGACGAATAAGCCGAGGAGGAGGATGTCCAAGACGAAGATGCCACTGAAGGAGATCGGTGGAGGAGGAGTAGGCAGAAAGAGCGGAAACATCATCGAGGAAGTAGAGGCCGCCGCTCTCAGTCCCAGTAGCAATCGTCCGCTGGGTCCTCGGGTCCTGAAAAGAACAAGTAGTGGGAGTGAATAAAACAGAGCACTGAAGTTGCCGGCATAAAGTAGTAACTGATAACAAATTGCACGGGAACTTCGGGACATAGAGGGTATCCGCCAAGCAAAGCGAGGGAGTGAGTTGAACCATGCCCGTCCCATGAACCGGGGACGGGGAACCATCCGCCACACGAACTGGGGGTAAGCGGTCATGGGTCTCAAGACGGGAGAAGCAATGGGGATTGCCCGTCATATGATTGGTGGCACCGGAGTCAATCAGCCATTTACCTTGGGTAACGACGTGGGCACTACCTGACGTCGTGGCCACAGAGGCAGACGGCCGAGAAGAGGCGGAGGCCGAAGGAGCATCACCGGAAGGGCGAAGATGAGGATGTTTCTGCCAGCAGCGGTCAACAGTATGGCCAGTACGACCACAATGAGAGCAGAGAAACCGGGAGGAACTTCGGCCGCCAGAAGAGGAGCCACGACCACTGGGGCCCCCCCGTTGAGCTTGGTGAGCAGAGGAGTCCTGGAAAGGGGGGGAGGCCAGCAGAGGCCGCTGGAGGAGCGAAGTAACGGCGGCAATGCGAGCCGCGGTGGCATCCAAAGTAGGAGATTCCGCCTCACCCAAGATCTGCTGGCGGATCATATCATAAGAGTCGGGAAGACGAAGAAGATAACAAACAACCAGGAGTTCCTGGAAGTGTTTGTGCTGGTCGGCCAAGTCCGCGGAGAAGGGGCGATTCTGGAGGATTTCAGCACCAAGGGCCTGAACCTGCTGATAGGCCGCAGCCGGGGACATGGAAGGGCGGGCGAAGAGGTCCGCATAGAGAGTATAAATGCGGGACGTCTGGCCCCCCTTAGAATAGAGAGCAGCGAGGTGAAGCCATGCTGCCTTGACCGTCTCATCATGGCGAATGACGGGAAGGCACTCATCAGAAAGGCTGTTGGCCAGCCAGGTGCGAACAAGAGCATCACTCGCATCCCAGTCATCAAACTCAGGAGAGGTGCGAGGAGGAGGGTCATCGGTGAGGTGATGACGCTTGCGTTGAGAACGAAGGAGAAAGGTGAAAGAAACGCTCCAATCGGGATAGTTGGAGCCCACAAGCTTGGAAAGGGTGCCAAGGTTACCCGAAGGAGGAGGAGGAGAAGGAGCTGCAGGAGTAGTGGTGAGACCGGAGGTAGTCATAGAACCCGGAAGCAGAAGAAGCCGCACGAACAGAGGCGGTTAGAAAAACAGAGGAAGCCGCGCGAACAGTAGCGGCTAGAAAGAGGCACTGCGGGGAAGAGGTCGCGCGGACTGAAAAGGCCGAGCGAACAGAAGAGAAGAGAGGAGAAGAGCAGGTGACCGCGACCAAGATGCGGGTAAGAAAGAGACAACCCGCACGGTCAGGCAGATCACAGCAGCGGCAAAAAGGCGGGCAAAGGCACGACGGGGAAGAAGTCGCACGAACTGAGAAGCCCGAGCGAACAGAAAAGACGAGAAGAGCTGGCGACTGCGACCAAGATGCGGGGAGAAAGGAACAACCCGCACGGTCAAGCAGATCACAGCAGCAAACCGCGTGGAGAGAGACAACACACACGCGGACAGAGACAGACCGCAGCGACTAGGAAGTCGGAGAGGCAAGAAAGAACAAGAGGCGCGGCGACAACTAAACAGGTCGCCGCGACAAAGAGAAGTAGGAGAAGAGAACCAAGAAGGAGCAAGCCGCGCGAACAGGTCTGCGGACAAAAGACAAGCCGCGCGGATAGAAACAGGCCGCGCGGATAGAAGAGAGGGCAAGCCGCGAAACAAGTCGCAGAATGCCGAAAAGAAGTCGCGAACAACAGAGGGCGCACAGAATTAGGAGGAAATGACCGTGTGCTCTGATACCATGTTAGAAAGTAGAGACAAGAAGCGAAAAGACGAGAACAAGCGAATAAACTTTTGAATAATGAAATTTTATTATCCAAAAAAGATATCATTTACAAAGGTATGGCCTCCCTTATATAGAATGGAGGAGATAAGAAAGAGAGTCTACAAACAATGTGGGACTAAACATTTACAGGCTGAGCGGCTAGAATAATGGAGACCGATCAGGCCGCGCGGTTAGACAGATGGGATAACCGCTCGGCAACACCAGCAGGATAGAACAAGCCGTAGAGAGAGACCGCCAGACCGCCCGGTCTACAAACCGCTGGAACAGACCGCTAAGCCGCTCGGTCAACAAACCGCTGGATCAGACCGCTAAGCCGCCCGGTCTAATACTTCAACAAGGAGCAACTGGACGCCTGGGGGTTCTCACTCTAGGGGACCGCCGACGTGCTACAACTGCGGGAAGGTTGGGCACATAGCCCGTGCTTGTCAGCAAGGGGGAGCGGGGCAAGAGTCAAAGCAGGAGCAGTCTGTGCGCTCGGGCCCTAGTGCTGCAGAGAAAGGAAAGATGGCGGAGTCGAGCGCTTCTCGGTTCCAACCGGTGCAACCAAGGGCCTACAACCTTGGACAGCAAGAAGCGATCCGCCAGACGGATGTGGTGACAGGTATGAAGAGAATTTAAGTTTAAATTTTGTGCTTCATCCTTTTAGACTTTTGTGTAATGTCTATGTTGTAGGCTTCGTGTTAGTTTCCGGATACCCCGCTAGGGTATTGTTTGATACAGGAGCATCGCACTCCTTTCTTGCGGAGAGCTTCATCCGGAGAATAGGAATTGAGTCTTTCTCGTCGGGAGCAGAGCTGAAAGTGCGCATGCCCAATGGGTCATCTATGACCACCGAGGCTAAAGGGCGCATTTGTTGGGAGCTAGACGGAGTTGTCTTCGCTCTGGAAGCGGCAGTGTTACCATTAGTAGAGTTCGATGTCATTTTGGGTATGGACTGGCTTGCAGAGCAGCGCGCCAGTATTGACTGCCTTTCTAAGGTGGTGACCTTAAGGAGTAAAGGGCAAACAGAAGTCAAGTTTGAGGGCCTTGGTGGAGTGGCCTGTTCCCTGATATCGGCCATGCAGTTGGTGCGGGCGGTTAACCAGGGTGGTGTAGCGCTTGTAGCGTTATTGGAGGTTCGTCTCTCCCAACTGTCGATTGAGGAAGTGCCTGTGGTGGCAGAGTTCCAGGATGTGTTTCCGGATGAACTTCCTGGAGCGCCTCCTCGGCGGGAGATCGACTTCTCGATCGAGTTAGTGCCGGAGGCAAGACCGGTGTCACGTCCTCCATTTAGGATGGCACCAAAGGAGTTAGCGGAACTTAAGGTTCAGTTACAGGAACTGTTGGAGCAAGGGTATATTAGACCCAGTTCTTCACCGTAGAGCGCACCGGTGTTGTTTGTGAAGAAGAAAGACGGTAGCATGCGCCTGTGCATAGACTACCGAGAGCTTAATAAGTTGACCGTCAAGAATAAGTATCCAATTCCTCGGATAGATGATTTATTTGACCAATTGGTGGGGTCGATGGTATATTCGAAGTTGGACTTGAAGTCAGGCTACTATCAGCTACGAATTCGGGATGAGGACATACCCAAAACTGCTTTTGGGACAAGGTATGGACACTTTGAGTTTACGGTGATGCCGTTCGGGCTGACGAACGCACCATCGGTGTTCATGGATCTGATGAATCGGGTATTCCGGGAATACTTGGATTCTTTTGTGGTTGTTTTCATTGATGACATTTTGGTGTATTCCAAATCGGAAGTGGAGCATGAGACCCACTTGAGGATAGTTTTGCAAGTGTTGAGGGAGAATGAATTGTATGCAAAATTCTCCAAATGCGAGTTCTGGTTAGAGAAGGTGGCATTTTTGGGCCACGTGATTAGTGGTGATGGGGTGGTAGTGGATCCAGCGAAAGTGGAGGCCATCAGAGATTGGCCGGTGTTGAGGACCGTGGCGGAAGTCCGAAGTTTTCTTGGACTAGCCGGGTATTATAGGAGATTCGTGGAGAATTTCTCGAAGATAGCTCTACCCCTCACCTCTCTCACTCGCAAAGACCATAAATTTGTGTGGACCCAAGAGTGCGGTCAAGCATTCGAGGCACTAAAGGAGAGGCTTATGATGGCTCCGATCTTGAGTTTACCGCAAGGGACAGATGGATTTCAAATTTTCAGTGACGCATCGGGATGCGGTTTGGGTTGCGTTTTGGTGCAACATGGGAAGGTGATAGCCTTTGGGTCTAGACAGCTGAAACCTCATGAGAGGAATTACCCCGTCCATGACTTGGAGTTGGCGGCGGTAATATTCGCGCTGAAAATTTGGCGGCATTATGTTTATGGCGCAAGAGTGGAGATCTTCACGGACCATAAAAGCCTGAAGTATCTCTTAGATCAAAAGGACTTGAATATGCGGCAACGCAGATGGGTTGAGTTTCTTGGAGACTACGAAGTGGTGATTCAGTACACGCCGGGTAAAGCCAATGTGGTGGCGGATGCGTTGAGTAGAAAGTACTCGGGGCTAGGAAATTGGATCGAAGCTCATGATGAGCGGTTGGTACGGGAATGGGAGTCCCTTGGATTGGAATGTGTTGCGAGAGGCGAGTCTAGCGTGGCTCGGTTGAACTGGATTGAAGTGCAAAACGACTTGTCCGATCGTATTCGGGAAGCGACTCGATTAGATGTGGAGTTTCAACCTTTTGTGTTGGAGGCTCAAATGGGCGAGAGCAGCACCTGGGAGATGATCGGGGGAATCTTGAGAAAGGATGGAAGGGTTTGTGTACCGCAGTTTGGCAATCTCCGTGAGGAGTTGATGTTCGAGGCTCACTTCTCAAAGTACTCCATTCACCCAGGCAGTACAAAGATGTACTTGGATATGAAGAAATCCTTTTGGTGGCCGGGGTTGAAGCGAGATGTGGCTTTGTATGTGAGTCGTTGCCAAACATGTGCCTTGGTGAAGGCCGAATGTCAGAAACCGGGTGGGTTCCTGAAGCCCCTTCCAATTCCTGAATGGAAATTTGAGGACATCTCCATGGACTTTGTGCATGGATTGCCTAGATCGCAGCATGGGAATGATGCTATTTGGGTGATCGTGGATCGCCTAACCAAGGTGGCTCACTTCATCCCGAACCGGAAAGAGGACAGCGTGGAGAAGCTGGTGGAGTTGTATGTTCGCAACATTGTGCGACTGCACGGAATTCCTAAGAGCATAGTCAGTGATCGCGATGGACGGTTTACGTCCAAGGACTGGAGACTGGTTCAGAAGAACTTGGGCACGAAGCTAAAGTTTAGTACGGCGTTCCATCCTCAAACTGATGGGCAAACGGAGAGAACGAACCGTACTATGGAGGATATGTTGAGGATGTGCGTTCTTGATTTTGGCAAGAGGTGGGAGGATCACCTCTTCATGGTAGAATTTGCGTACAACAACAGCTTTCAAGCTAGTATAAAGATGGCGCCATACGAAGCTTTGTATGGGAGGCGGTGTCGAACGCCAATGTCTTGGGCAGAGGCGGGAGACACCAAACTTCTGGGAAAGGATGCGGTAGTTGACGCTTGTGAGATGGTACGGACCATCCAAGAGCGTATGAAGGTGGCACAAGACAGGCAAGCGAAATATTTTAATGCTCGTCACCGGAAGTTAGAATTTGCAGTTGGTGATTGGGTTTATCTGAAGGTCAAGCCGTTCAAAGGCGTCTCGCGGATTCGCCGACTCAAGAAGTTGAGTCCAAGGTTTTTGGGGCCTTTTGAAATTGTTGAGCGGATAGGAGAAGCAGCCTATCGGTTGGCATTGTCCGCAGATTTGAGTGGATTACATGACGTCTTCCACGTCTCCGTGTTGAGGAAAGCCTTGGTGGAGTCTAGCGTGGTGATTGAGCCGGCATCGGTGCCGATTGAGGAAGACTTGAGGACGCGAGTCCTTCCAATCGCTATAGAAGATTCAGAGATTCGGCAGTTGCGGAATAAAGAAGTTAAACTTGTGAAAGTTCGTTGGGACAACTGCGGTCGTGAGGAGTTCTCGTGGGAGCGAGAACAGGCCATGCTAGAAGACTATCCAGAACTATTTTTGTCAGGTACAATTTAAGTTTTGTACCCCTTTTGTGTTGTAATTTCGGGACGAAATTCAGTTAAGTGGGGGAGAGTTGTAACACCCCAGTTTTTGCGAGAGGTTCAGTCTGCTGTTCTGGAAAATTTTTTTGGGTTCTGGCAGGAGGCACACGGCCTGCGACACGGGCGTGTCGCAGGGCGTGTCGAGGCCGTGTCGACACTCGGCCCAAGTGTCGACACTTTGTGCTCGACAATGTGTCGAGAGTGAGGCACACGGCCTGCGACACGGGCGTGTCGCAGGGCGTGTCGAGGCCGTGTCGACACTCGGCCCAAGTGTCGACACTTTGTGCTCGACAGAGTGTCGAGAGTGGGGCACACGGCCTGCGACACGGGCGTGTCGCAGGGCGTGTCGAGGCCGTGTCGACACTCGGCCCAAGTGTCGACACTTTGTGCTCGACAGAGTGTCGAGAGTGGGGCACACGGCCTGCGACACGGGCGTGTCGCAGGGCGTGTCGAGGCCGTGTCGACACTCGGCCCAAGTGTCGACACTTTGTGCTCGACAGAGTGTCGAGAGTGGGGCACACGGCCTGTGACACGGGCGTGTCGCAGGGCGTGTCGAGGCCGTGTCGACACTCGGCCCAAGTGTCGACACTTTGTGCTCGACAGTGTGTCGAGACTGGGGCACACGGCTTGGGACACGGGCGTGTCCCAGGCCGTGTCACCTTACGGGTTGGTGTTGGGGCCGTGTCGTTGGAGCTACACGGCAGGCCACACGGCCGTGTCACTGGGGACACGGGCGTGTCGGATTGAACACGGGCATGTCGGATGCCCGTGTCTGATTCCAGGCGCGTCGATTTGAGACGGCGAATGAGGCACACGGCCCTGGACACGGGCGTGTGTCAGGCCGTGTTCGGCCCAGATCTTTTATTTTCCAGGCGAATCGCAGCCAGTCTTTTTCTGGTTTTGGGATCTAACGGTTCAGGCCATCTCCTGGGGATTTAAGCCCGAAGTTAGGGCTGCAGATCCTCACTTTTTCCAAGTTCTCTCTTTCTAAGATCTTGAGAAAACCTAGAGCAAGGAGGAAGAAGAAGAACTCTTGGGCTGTAGGAAGGGCGTCGGAGCTCCGAATCGCGAGCCGAGTCCGGATCCGTGGAGCTTAGACCGCTGCGAAGTTTTCCATCCGGCTAGTTTGCCATGGCAAGGAAGAGGAGTCGGAAGGTAACGACATCTCTCCTCTCGGTCTTTAGGATGCACGTTTTAGCATCATCTAGTTTTCTTTTCTCTAATTTTTGGGCACCAAACTCTCAAATGAGAGGGGTTTTGGCTTGCCAAGTTTCAAGAGGAACTTCCGGGTCGATTGAGTCCGTCCCCGGCATATTTTGCGTTAGAGATCCGCTTCGCTAGTGGATTAGGCATGGTGGGTGAAGCCGTAGTCGCGACCGTTAGTCCGACACGGTGATGTTGCATACGAACTTAGGATTCGTAGAGGTTTCCGATGCGGCAAGATGCCGTTTGTGTTGTGGTGGTGATTGTCCCGTTTGCTTGAAAAGAGTACATGTAGTCGAACCCGGACAAGGTTAGCTCCTCGTGGTGGTAGATGGTTTCCTTGACAAGGTTAGCTCCAAATGAGAATGGAGATGGTTTCCTTGGTGGACAAGGTTAGCTCCGCACGAGTTGGAGATGTTTTCCTTGGTGCGCGGGAACGCTGCGGTACAAAGAGGGATTGCGATGTGTTTAGTCTTGGTTGTGTTGTGCCAAGGCGTGGCTATGTCTCCGTGGTCGGCTGGCTATCCCGTGACACGTGCGTCATGTGTGGAGAGTGTCCCGGTGAGACTAGTCCCCTTCTGTGAGACTGACGAGAATGCCAAGCTTGGGGCAAGCCCGGGCAAAGAGGCCATGAGCGGGTGGGGTCCAGCAAGGCTTCTTAGAATCGGTCAGTCTGTGGTTGTTGGAATCCTGACATGAGACGTCAGAGCTTGCAGGCAAGCCTGGGGCTAAGCCCACGAGCGGGTGGGGCCTTGGCAAGATTTCCATGTGGCGGCCTGTGCGCCGTGTGAGGGAGTTGTGTCTCCCTCAATGTTTGCGGCTTTATGCCAATTGGGGAAATGTGAGTACCCAAATGTTGTGATGTTGTGCTAGATGCATACGGTTTAGGGTACCTTGGGTGAAGCCCGGGTGTTGCATTCATGTTGCATAATAGGCCCTTTCTTTATATGCTCAACCAGTAGAGAACATGATTGTTGATTGAGACATCCAAGCCTGTTTTAATGTTTTTCTATTTATAGAAATTTATATTGCATATGAAGTGTTGACTTGCAGGTTGGAGGGTTCCCCGGGGTCCGTTAGGGGCGGCCGGGAGGAGATGTGTTGTTACACAGTTTGAGGTCAGCCTTTGCTGACCCACGTTACTAATAATTTTTACAGGGCAAGGATCGCACGCAGGAGCTAGCACGCCGGCCAAAAAGGCCTAAGCCCATGAAGTGTTTTCTCTTTTGTAGCACTACTTTGATGATGTATGTTTGAGGCCATTTTTGTCCGGCTTGCATGCCGAGGTAGACTAGGAGTGCTGAGCACATTCATGTTTGATTGTACTGTTTACCCTTTTGGACATTTGATGTAAGGCCTTAAGGCCATTTGTTTACTCTTTTGGATTAGTGGATAACTTCTAGTTGTGCTTGGTTTTCCGCTGTGTTGTGCAAGTGTTTTGAGTTTGGGTAGCTATATCAACTTTTAATACTAAAGCTGTTGTGTTCGTATGTTGTGGGGCCCCGGCCGGACCCATATTATACGTCTATTACAGGGGAGGTGTTACAAAGAGACTCATCAACTCTTCATTGATTTTTGAGGCTTCAGATTCTTCAACAGCCTTGAATTCGAGGTTGTGTTCCTTCCTTCCTGGTGGAGGTGTTCTCTGCTCAGCTGCTTCTCTGGATTTAATGAGCTGCTCATAAGATTTGAGCTTTCCTAAGAGAGATTCTGTGGAAATCTCATTTAGGCTTCTGGCCTCCTTGATTGGCTAGATCCTTGAATCCCATGAGCTTGTGAAGCACATAAGGTTTTTATCATTCACCTCAGTAAGGGTGATGTCCTTTTCCAAGGTCTTCAGATCATTGATGATTGAGCTCAGCCTGTTGTACATATCTGCTGCAGATTCTGCTTCATCTTTCTTGAAGTTCTCATATTGGGATATGAGATTTGATCTTCTATCTTTCCTCTCATCAGATAATCCAGCCACCATTTGGTTGAGAGAGTCCCAAATGGCCTTAGCTGATGTGCATTCTTCCACTTTTTGGAAAATGTCATCTGACATTGTTTGGGCCAGAATGTTCATGGCCTTGACATCAGCAACCTTTACTTTCTTATGGGCTTCAGTCCACTCAGGTAGTGGAACTGCATTAGTGCTTGAAGCTGATGTAGATGTAGAGGCAGTTTCTTGAGGAGGACCTATCAAGATGGAATTGTAGATATCCTCATCAATAGAGTTCATATATAATTTTATTCTTGCCTTCCAGATGGCAAAACTATTTAGATTGCACACTGGAGTTCTGGTGCTTGCATAGTCTTTATTTTGTGTCATGCTGTGAATATAAACTTAATAGAAGTAAAGGTCAGATCTAATACAAGATCTTTTGGTTCAAGGGGTTAACTTGTACAACCAAAGGAAACGGGCTCTGATACCAATTGAATGTAAGGGTTAGATCTGAAATACTCTAGAGGGGGTGAATAGAGTATCTTGAAATAAAAAAAACTTTTGTTGTAAATAAAAAACTGAGTCCTAAAATAAATTAATCTAGCATAGGCACTAACTATCACAAGCACAGCAAGACCAGATAATCACAGCCACAGCAAGAACAAAAGAATAGATGCAACCAAACAACCCAAGAATTTTATAGTGGTTCCCCAACTTGGGTACATCCACTCTTCTACCACCCTAGTAGGAATCCACTCAGGTTTTTGATCAGGTGACTGCCACCAATGAGCTTTTGATCAGGTGCTTAAAATTCAATCCTCAAGTCTTTTGATCAGGTGACTTGCAACCAGGAATAACTTTTGAAGGGAGTTAAGAACCCTTTATACAGTGGGGGATGAGAGAGTGATTATGTCTTCTCTTTCTCAAATACAACTGAGAAGACTTTAGTGGATCTTGATTTTGACAAAGCTCCCCTGAGATCTAGATTTGTTCAGGAAGGATGGAGCTTTGCTTCAGGGTGAGTAGGCCTTTAATGTTTCAGCCTTGACCAGCAGATATCCAGGTGCTTCTTGACTGATATAGTAATTGTTGTCCTTTGAATAATCCTAGGATGAAGACAGAAGAAGACTCTTGATTTAAATGGTTCTTCTTCTTCTTCTTCTTCTTCAGCTTGTTGTTCTTTCTCTAGTCTATGGCTTCTGATTTTGCTGTGTTATTTGCCTGTATATTTTGTTCTGTGTTCAGACGAGAAGGAAGAAGAAAAGTCTATTCACTGTGTTGTTGTTTATTCTACGAAGGGAAGAAAAAGAAAAATCATTTTTATATTTCTGTGTAATCTTCCTTCTGAATTTGAATTTCTTCCTTCATTCAATGTTGACGGGCTGGAGAATATTTGCATTGATTGGTTTCCCCAACTGTCCCATTGAAATGCAGCAAGTAATAATCTTGATGAAGACCGTAATCAATGATTGTTACTAACGTTAATATTCAGAGAATATTTAAGCATTGATTACTACGGAATTATTGTAATAGAAAAGGGACAGAGAGAGGGAAATTTCCAAGTTTGGAACATTATAGAATTCGTTGAGCAAAAAACATAATTCGTCGATCTGTGTCGAGAGTTCGTCGAGAAGAGAAGTCAAGTTCGTCAACCAGATAATAGTTATTTGTCGAGCTAAGATCCAAGATCGTCGACCTAAGAACAGATAACTGCTTTCTCTAGACCCTTACCAATTCTGTGCATCAAGATCATCGAGCTGATAGTATAACTTCATCGACTGTAGTTCAGAATTCCATGTTTATTTGACTTAAGAATGTTGAAGTAACGTGTCCAGAAATCGTCGACCTCAGAACTGGGTTCGTCGACCTGAGTACTAGTTTCGTCGAGCTGAGAGCTTCTAACTGCTACTTGATAAATCTTGCCAAGATTGTGGTCTAAGTTTGTCGAGCTAAGAAGGTGAGTTCATCATCTGGAGTGTGATTCTGGACTTAGAATACTTAGATGTTTCTGGAATAAGATGTTGAAGTAGAATACCCAGAGATCGTCGACCTAAGGTCCAAGTTCATCGAGCTGATATATCGTCAACTGGAGTTTAGTGAGAAGAATTTTGGACTTGGAATGCGTCGACCTGAGAACCAAGTTCGTCGAGCCGAGCTCAGAGAATTTTATCTGAGTTCGTCGAGCTGAGCATGACTTTTGTCGACCTGAGTTCGACGAACATCGAACTCATTTTCTGAGTGATATTTCTCCAAGTCTTGAGTCTTTTGCAGTTTGTTGAGGGTTGGTCCAAGTAGTGTTGACTATAAGGACATGGCATATACTCTAGAACACACACACATGACCCTAGTTATACATGTTGGGTCAAACATCCTAGTTTAGTGAACCTAGCCCAAATCCAACTAGGGATCCAACAATCACCCCCTATTTGGTTAAGGTCACTAATTACATACTCACATTATTAATAAAGCAAGAAAAATATATCTTGCAGGAATTTTAACATATGCAGCAAATATATATATATAGAGAGCTTTGTATCAAGAATATAAATAAGCAGTTTTTAGAATAACAGAAAGACTAAAGACAATTCAAAATGTTTATTTCTTCTTCTTGTGCTCCTTTGGCTTATCCTCCTTAGTTATGTCACCTGGCTGAGTAAATTTTATTTCCCTATTAGGATCAGCAGCTTGAGCTTTTGTTATTGTCATGTTAGTAGCTCTAATGATATTCAGGGAGGTAGCCCTTGGCACTACAGCTTCAAGATGTAACTTCATATAATCATCAACATTGAAATATTTGTTAGCATTAGCAAACCTGTTAAGTTCTTCCTTTCTGTACTTGGACATTGTAGTGTATTTAGATGGATCCTTCCCTTCAGCTCTTGCTCTGTTAATCATGGATAGGCCAACCAATTCCTAGAACCTGGCCATCCTAGCAGTTGTAGCTGTCTCAGGATCTTCAAATAGCATAGGAGGGGAAGTAGGTCTCTTGGGGCTTTCAGTCTTTTGATGTGAAGTGAATTGTTGATGTTGATGTTGTTGATGTTGCTACTTGCCAGATGAGTAATGCCTTTGTTGGCTTCTTCCTTAAGAGGAGGACCTACCATGATGTCTTTGATGAGTTTGAAACTGGGTAGTTCTCTGTGTTGAAGAACTGGAAGCACCAGTAGCAGGTGGAGGAGGACGAGGAGGATCCTTTCTGTATCTTTGAGGAGGTGGGGAATATCTTCTGCTTTTCTTCCTTTCTTTCTGTTTATTTTTAGACAGCCACATCCATAATGGCATGCCCTTATAAGGTGTGATCTTCTGCACTATATAGTATGGAGTGTCATTTGCTGGATTTGGTTTTGGGACAGGAGGTGGAAGAGCTTTTCTCTTCTTAGATACTTTCTTTTTCTTCGTCACATCATCTGAGTCCTCTTCATCATCTTCATCATCATCATCATCAGAATCTTGAGGATTATCATATAGTGCATTAATTTCTTTTAGGGCCTTAGCAGATATCAAGGGTTTCTCTGACTGGGAGGAAACTGGAGGAGCTAAAGCTTGAACAGGACGGCTATACAGAACAGTGCTTTCAGCCACTATTTTTTTTCTTCTTCTATATCTGCCAAGATCAGTGCATCAAGATCAGGCATTGGTGAATCATCCATAACAAAAATTGGAGCAGAAATATCTTTTGGAGGGGATGAAATAATTGGGGGAACAGCTCTATGAGGAGATGGAATAGCTGGAACCTCTATGGCTGGAACCTCGGTTGTAACAAAACTAGCCTTTAGTTTCTTGGCAACCTTGGGGCTTATGGGTGAGGTGTATGGGACTATAGCCAAAGATGGCTTGATGTTGTACTCTGGAAGGTTATTAAGATAAGATGTATCAAAACTGCTCAATAAATTTAAAAGATCAACTATGGGATTTATAATAAAATCACTAGAAGTTATTATTTCCTTTGGGACCGGCTCATCTATTTCCATATCAGATTCAATAAAATTAATTAGATCAAATAAATCTGTATCAGCATCTGCAGTTGTTTCTGCTTATGCTTCAGCTGCTTCTTTTTTTGCTGTAATTGCTGCTGTTACTGTTGCTTCTGCTATTGCTGCTTCTTCTGCTGCTACTTCTTTATAGAGCATCTCCACCTACCTTGTTTCAGTGGCAACTAGAGCCAGACCCATGACTAAAGATGGAGGAGCAGAGAGAGCAGATATCTTGTGAGCAAGAGAGGAGATGGAAGAAGCAAGTGGTGTAATAGCCTCTGCTATAATTGTTTTTTGGAGGGGAGTAATAAGTGCAATGAGGGATGGAATAATGTAGGGGTCCAATGGCAGAGATCCAGAGGGTGTGGTAGAAGGTGTTTCAATGGAAATAGAGGGAGGGATGGAAGATGATGGTGGAGGAGGAGGTAAAGCATCTATCATGTGGACATCTAGAATGAAGAAGTATGAGGAGGGGAAGTAAGCAGAGTGAAGGAAGGGAGGGAGGAGATATTGGAGGGGGGAATGGCAGCCAAATGGGGTGGGAGTGGAGATGAGGGTGGTGATGGAACTAGTGTATCATTTTGGGAGGGAGGTGAGTTAGTAAAGTGAGTGGGGGATAGATGTACTGGGGATGAGGGAGGTGTAGCAGTGTGAGTGGTGGTTTGAACTATGGAGGGGAGTTATTGTACCATCTGAGGTTAAGGTGGGATTGCTAGAGGTGATGGAGGTGGAGGAGGGATATCTTCAGCATCTTGGGAAGTGGCAGGAGCAGTTATAGTGCTCTCAGAAGGCCTGGTGGATGAGGAGGAAGCCTTAGAGGGCTTGGTGATGTTCCTCTCCCACCTGTCAAATAGGGCACAGGTGAGCCTCTTGGAGGTATTGATGAATATGGTCGGGGAGACCAGGGATTCAGCAGCATTTTCCTTTAGGAAGATCCTTAGGATCCTTCCAAAACTAACCTCCTTTTTATTATTCTTTTTCTTAATCAGCTCAAACAGAATCTGAGCCCAGTTCACCTGCTTCTTGTTTTCTATTTCACACATCACCAGGAATTGGTGCCTGATTATGTAGTCATGTGCAGTGTGTTTGCCCAGCAACACTTTCCCCATAATGTCTGCTAGAAATTTGAACGCGGCAGACAGGTGTTTCTTCAGCAATTTATTTGGGGTTTCTCCAGTATAACTCATCATACTCGGTATCACATCAAATTCCTCAATATCAATTTCTAACTCTTCTTCACCGTTAATTAATCCAAAAAATTCTGTTAGAACAGTGGGAGTAAGTGGAATAGCATTACCACAGATTGTGCCAATCATAGAGTTATCATCTGTGGTGGAAGAAGTATAGACCCACCCTCTGATATCAGCGCCAGATATCTTGATCCTGGTGGACAGCAGATTCTTCAACTGTTGTTCTTCAAGGAGTTGTAAGATGTCCAGAAAGATAGGGTCTGAATGTTAGAAAGAATCAAAGTCCACATCAGAGCCTGTATCGAACTTCATTGCTGCAAGACTGCCTGCTGGAATCGCCATGAGTTCACCTGCAAGAGAAAAATGAAGATCAAGTGCAAGGGAACTGAAAGCGAGGGACGGAGGTCAAAGAAAACCAAGATATAAGGTTTTCCAGAATATGAATCGACAAACTTCATTCCATGAATAATAAAATAATTCTTCGATTTGAAGTCGACGAAATAATTTATAGTTAAATAATTTGTCGAGCTCAGTTTGAAGATTTGAAAACATTTCGTCGAGCTCCGTTCGACGAAAGTTTTCTGAAGCAGATTCGTTGATCTCCAGTTGAAGAAAATGACTTCACTCGCAGAGAGTTCGTCGACCTTCGTTCGACGAATATCTCAAGAACTTTCCCCAGTTCGTCGAGCTCCATTCGATGAACTTTGAAAAATTCATCGAGTGCAGACAAGTTAAATCAAGGCTTCTCCATTGATCATACCCAGCTAATTTATAAAGAACAGGTGATTCCTTTCATCCAAGGGTTTGGTGAAAATATCAGCTCTTTGTAAATCAGTGTAGATATAGACAAGTTTGTTTTTTTTCTCTACACACTCTCTAATGAAATGATACCTAATGTCTATATGCTTATTCCTACTGTGATGGACTGGATTTTGTGTTATGGATATAGAACTTGTGTTATCACATAATAGAGTTGAATTATTTTAGTTGAAACCATAGTTTAGGAGGTGGTTTTGAATCCACAACATCTGTGAACTGCTACTGCCAGCTGCAATGTCTTAAACAGTTAATGTGGACACAGATGATTGTTTCTTGCAGAACCAAGACAAATGGTCTCATACCAAGGAATTGGCAAGTTCCTGAGGTACTTTTCCTGTCAACCCTGCATCCAGCAAAGTCAGCATCTAAATATCCAGTTAAATCAAATTCTAACTCAGTAGGATACCAAAGGCCTAGACTAGAACAACTATTTATATATCTCAATGTTCGTTTTAGAAAAATTAGGTGAGATTCTTTAGGGTTCACTTGGAATCTAGCATAAAGGCATGTGGCAAACATGATATCAAGTCTACTAGCTGTAAGATATAATTGGGACCCAACAATGCCCCTATATAACTTCTGGTCAACTGGTTTCACAGGTGGATCAGAATCTATTACACCATTAGTAGCCATATGTGTTTTCTTTGTTGAGGCATCAGCCATTCCAAACTTTCTAAGAATCTCTTTAGCATATTTAGCCTTGGAGATGAAGATGTCATCAGGTATCTGCTTCACTTGGAGACCAAGGAAGTAGGAGAGCTCACCCATGCTACTCATCTCAAACTTTGAATGCATAAGGTCAGAGAAGAACCTCTTGTATAGTTTGGTATCAGTAGACCCAAATATGATGTCATCCACATAAATTTGTACCAACAAGATTTTATCCTTATGGTGCCTAGTGAATAATATTTTATCTACTATGCCTCTAGTGAATTCATGCTCTATTAAAAAGATAGCTAAGGTCTCATACCAAGCTCTTAGAGCTTGCTTTAGACCATAAAGAGCTTTATGCAATCTAAATACATAATAAGGATAGGTTGGAGAGACAAAACATGGAGGTTGTTAAACATAAACATCTTCTTTTAGTACTTCATTTAGAAAGGCACTTTTCACATCCATCTGGAAGACTTTAAACTTCTTGTAGGCAGCATGGGCAAGAAAGATTCTAATTTATTCTAACCTTGCAACTAGTGCAAAGGTTTGATCATAGTCTATGCCTTTTTATTGCCTATAACCTTGAGCAACAAGCCTAGCCTTGTTCCTCACAATTGCACCTTGGGCATCAAGCTTGTTTCTATAAACCCATTTGGTTCTAATGACTGAGTAGTCTTTGAGTCTTGGAACCAAATACCAAACTCTGCATCTCTCAAACTGGTTGAGTTCCTCTTGCATTGCAATGACCCAGTGGGGATCTTGCTCAGCATCTTTTATGGATTGAGGCTCAACTTGAGAGAGAAAATAGGCATGCATCACATCTTGGTTGAGTTGATGCCTTTTTTGTACACCTACTGTTATGTCTCCAATCACTTGGGATCTAGGCTGATCCCTTAGTGTGACAAGATCAGTGGGTGGAGTTGGTTCAACAACAGCATTTGGATTTAATTCCTCTTGTGGAATTATGTTTGCTGTTGAATGAGGTTTAGCCTCTTCCAAAGATTCATCTTCACTATCTTCAACAACTTGTGGAGGAGAGGGTGCTATAGCTTCCTGTGGAAGGTTTAATTCTCCCATTTTCCCACACAAGTGAGGTACCTACAAAGTGTTACTGGTAGAAATCTCTTTCTCCTTATAAGACATGTTAGTTTCATCAAAGGTAACATGAATTGATTCTTCAATTTTTAAAGTAGATTTGTTGAATACCCTATAAGCTTTGCTTACTTGGAAATAGCCTAGAAAAATTCCCTCTTCAGGCATAGCTTCAAACATTCTAATGTATTTCTTGTTATTATTATGTATATAGCATACACATCCAAATACTTTAAAATAAGTGATTTTAGGTTTCTTCCCTTTAAGTAATTTATAGGGAGTCCTAATCTTATGTTTAAGTATCAAATTTATGTTCAGTACATAATTAGCTGTACTTACAGCCTCTGCCCAAAAGGATAGTGGCATGTAAGCATCTGCAAGTAATGTGCCTACAGCTTCAATCAAGGTTCTATTCTTTCTTTCAGCTACCCCATTTTGTTGGGGAGTTCTAGGAGCTGAGAAGTAGTTTCTGATACCTTTCTTCTCACAGAACTCATGCATAAGAAGAGACTCAAACTTTGTACAATGATCACTTCTGATCAATGCAACATGAGCAGAGTACTCAATCTGTATGGTCCTGAGAAAATCTGTAAGAACTTTAACGGTATTTGACTTAGATCTCAGAAAGAACACCCAAGTGATTCTTGAGAAGTCATCTACAATGAATAGAGTATAGGATTTCCCTCCTAGGCTTTGTACAGCAATAGGTCCAAAGAGGTCCATGTGTAGCAAGTACAAAATCCTAGGTGAATCACTTTTATTAATTGATTTAAAACTAGATTTAGTTTGCTTGCCTAGTTGACAAGCTCTACAAAGGTCTTCCTTCTTGTAGGGACCAGAAGGTAAGCCTCTTACAAGGCTGTCTTTAGATAGCCTTGCAATATTTTTCCTGTTTACATGTCCTAGTCTTTTATGTCATAATTTATTTTGATTTCAAACAATATTAAGCAGACAAATATCTGAATTGGCAGAAATAAAATCAACTAAGTATATGTTTCCTTGTCTATTTCCAATTAAAACGTTTTTTCTATATTGGAAATAATACAGGATATAGAGTTAAAGTGTACTTGATAACCTTCATCACATAATTGGCTGATAGAGATGAGGTTATGCTTGGGTTGTTTTACATAAGTCACCTTCTTGAATGTGACTGCTCCAATCCTTACTTCTCCATAGCCTTCAGACTGGCCACACTTTGAATCACCAAAGATTACCTTTGGTCACAGCTTGGACTTATAATTGTGTAGGTTGTCCTTGCTGCCAGTAATGTGCTTGGAACATCCACTATCCAGATACCATAGTTGATTAACAACTGGACAGCTCTTCACCTGCAGAAAAAAATAATTAATTGTTCTTGACCCTGGTTACCTTGGGTCCATTGTTTTGCTGATAAGAAAAGCTGGATATCACAAAGAATTCAGGTTGTGATTTATATCCTAATGGGTGATATCTTCTAGGTGGAATTATCAAATCAGCAACTAGGTTAAATGGTTTCCTAGTTTGATTAGGGTTGTTATTATAGGCATAATTTTTATTAAGTCTGAATGGGTTCGACGAAATGTTGTGAGTTCGTCGAGCAGAGTTCCACGAAATGGGGTGAGCTCGTCGATCTCTGCTCGGAGAATGATCATAGTCATTTTCTGTGCCCCAAGTTCGTCGACCTCTACTCGATGAACCATGTAGAGTTCGTCGATCGCAGTAAGATGAATGATTATTATATACTTTTGAGTTCAGTGTTCGTCGACTAGAGTTCGATGAACTGGCTACATTTTGTCGATCTGAGCTCGACAAAATCTGCTAAACTTTATTTTTATCTATGGTTCTCTGGTTTCTGTTATTATAATTTCTGAGGTTGGGTAATTCTTCTGTGGTTTGTTTGTTGTTGATAATTTCCTTACCCTTAGCGGAAACAAATTTAATGGGGTTGATAAAATATTCTTCCTAAGAATGGGGGGTAAGGTTTATGATGCACCCAAGCCCAGTTTGTCATTCAATCTAGCATTGACTGTGATGTGATGTCCATCAGCTTAAGGCTTCTCCCATAGAGAGATTCCTTAAGTTTTTTGGCCTCACATAGTTCTGTTTTCAAGGAGTTAATTTGTTCATTAGCTAATGTTAGTTCTGCTTTTAGCTTGGTGTTTTCAGAAATGATGTTTTCCTTATTAACTAATTTTTCCGTAAGTGTTTTGATTTCTTTTTCAGAGTTTATTAAATCAATACATATGGTTTTGAATTCAAATTTGAAAGAATCAGAAGTATAGTCAAAGGATAAGAGTACCTGATTAGCTTCTGTTTCTGAAGCTTCTTCATTTTCAGATTCTTCTTCTTCTGATTGGCTTCTGGAGGCATAAATAGCCGTGATACATATTTCCTTAGCCCTTGCCTCTTGTTCATCTTCACTGGAGATGGAAGATGCGGATTCATCCTCAGTTTCACTCCAAGATTTAGCTACAAAGCCTTTCTCCTTCTTCTTGTATTTGCTGGAGGAAGGTCTTGAACTTTGTTGTCTCCTTGTATCCTTTTCTCTTCTTTTCTCTTTCTTCTGATTCTCTGGACACTCTGAGATGAAGTATCCAGGTTTCATGCAGCCAAAGCAAACTACCTCTTTAATTGGAGTTTTGTCATAAGTTGGCTTGTCATCCTGCCTGGATGACTTTCTTATGAAATCTTTCCTTGCCATTTTATAAAATCTCTTGGCAAAGAGACTCATCAACTCTTCATTGACTGCTGAGGCTTTAGATTCTTCAACAGCCTTGAATGCCAGGTTTTGTTCCTTCCTTGCTGGTGGAGGTGTTCTCTGCTCAGCTACTTCTCTGGATTTAATGAGCTGCTCATAAGATTTGAGCTTTCCTAAGAGAGATTCTATGGAAATCTCATTTAGGCTTCTGGCCTTCTTGATTGGTCAGATCCTTGAATCCCATGAGTTTGAGACGCACAAAAGGATTTTATCATTCATCTTAGTGAGGGTGATGTCCTTGCTCAAGGTCTTCATCTCATTAATGATTGAGCTCAGCCTGTTGTACATATCTGCTACAGATTCTACTTCATCTTTCTTGAAGTTCTCATATTGGGATATGAGATTGGATCTTCTAGCTTTCCTCTCATTAGCTGATCCAGTCACCATTTGGTTGAGAGAGTCCCAAATGGCCTTAGCTGATGTGCATTCTGCCAATTTTTGGAAAATGTCATTTGACATTGTTTGGGCCAGAATGTTCATGGCCTTGGCATCAGCAACCTTTGCTTTCTTCTGGGCTTCAGTCCACTCAGGTGGTGGAACTGCCTTAGTGCTTGAAGCTGTTGTAGATGTAGAGGTAGTTGCTTGGGGAGGACCTGTCAAGATGGAATTGTAGATATCCTCATCAATAGATTTCGTATATAATTTTATTCTTACCTTCCAGATGGCAAACATATTTAGGTTGCACACTGGAGGTCTGGTGCTTGCATAGACTTTGTTCTGTGTCCTGCTGTGAATATAAACTTAATAGAAGTAAAGGTCAGATCAAACACAGGATCTTTTAGTTCAAGGGGTTAACTTGTACAACCGCAGGAAACTGGCTTTGATACCAATTGAAAGTAAGGGTTAGATCTGAAATACTATAGAGGGGGGGGGGGGGGGGGTAAATAGAGTATCTTGAAATAAAAAAAACTATTACTGTAAATAAAAACTGAGTCCTAAAATAAATTAGTCTAGCACAGGCACTAACTATCACAAGCACAGCAAGACCTAATATTCACAGCCATAGAAGAACAAAAGAAAAGCTGCAACAAGACAACACAAGAATTTTATAGTGGTTACCCAACCTGGGTATATCCACTCTTCTACCACCCTGCTAGCAATTCACTTAGATTTTTGATCACGTGACTGCCACCAATGAGCTTTTGATCAGGTGCTCAAAAACCAATCCTCAAGTCTTTTGATCAGGTGACTTGCAACCAGGAATAACTTTTGAAAGGAGTTAAGAACCCTTTATACAGTGCGGGATGAGAGAGTGATTATGTCTTCTCTT
Source organism: Platanthera guangdongensis (assembly GCA_039583875.1). Classification (NCBI taxonomy): domain Eukaryota; kingdom Viridiplantae; phylum Streptophyta; class Magnoliopsida; order Asparagales; family Orchidaceae; genus Platanthera; species Platanthera guangdongensis. Next base: position 125,597,198 of record CM077164.1, read on the forward strand.
TCTCAAATACAACTGAGAAGACTTTAGTGGATCTTGATTTTGACAAAGATCCCCCTGAGATCTAGATTTGGTCAGGAAGGATGGAGCTTTGCTTTAGGGTGAGTAGGCCTTCAATGTTTCAGCCTTGACCAGCAGATATCCAGGTGCTTCTTAACCAATATAGTAATTGTTGTCCTTTGAAGAATCCTGGGATGAAGACAGAAGAAGACTCTTGATTTAAATGGTTGTTCTTCTTCTTCTTCTTCAGCTTGTTGTTCTTTATCTGGTCTAGGGCTTCTGATTTTACTGTGTTATTGGCTTGTATATTTCGTTCTGTGTTCAGACGAGGAGGAAGAAGAAAAGTCTATTCACTGTGTTATTATCTATTCTACTGAGGGAAGAAAAAGAAAAATCCTTTTTATATTTCTATGTAATCTTCCTCTGAATTGGAATTTCTTCCTTCAATCAATGCTAACGGCCTGGAGAATATTTGCATTGATTGATTTCCCCAACTGTCCCATTGAAAAGCGGCAAGTAATAATCCTGATGAAGACCGTAATCAATGCTTGCTTCTAACAGTAATATTCAGAGAATATTTAAGCATTGATTACTCAAGAAATATTGTAATAGAAAAGGGACAGAGGGAGGGAAATTTCCAAGTCTGGAACTTAACATAATTCGTTGAGCAGAAAACAAAATTCGTCGATCTGTGCCCAGAGTTCGTCGAGCAGATAAGTCAAGTTCGTCGACCAGATAATAGTTTTTCATCGAGCTGAGATCCAAGATCGTCGACCTAAGAACAGATAACTGCTTCCTCTAGACCCTTGCCAATTCTGTGTATCAAGATCGTCGAGCTGAGAGTATAACTTTATCGACTGGAGTTCAGAATTTCATGTTTCTTGGACTTATGAATGTTGAACTAACGTGTCCAGAAATCGTCGACCTCAGAACTGGGTTTGTCGACCTGAGAACTAGTTTCGTCGTGCTGAGAGCTTCTAACTGCTACTTGATAAATCTTGCCAAGACTGTTGTGTAAGTTCGTCGAGCTGAGAAGGTGAGTTCGTCGACTGGAGTGTAATTCTGGATTTAGAATACATAGATGTTTCTGGAATAAGATGTTGAAGTAGAATACCTAGAGATCGTCAACCTAAGATCCAAGTTCGTCGAGCTGATATTCAAACTTCGTCGACTGGAGTTTAGTGAAAAGAATTCTGGACTTGGAATGTGTCGACCTGAGAACCAAGTTCGTCGAGCCCAGCTCAGAGAATTTTATCTGATTTCGGCGAGCTGAGCATGACTTTAGTCAACCTGAGTTCGACGAACGTCGAACTCATTTTCTGAGTGATATTTCTTTAAGTCTTGAGTCTTTTCAGTCTGTTGATGGCTGGTCCAAGTAGTGTTGACTCTAAGGACATGGCCTAGACTCTAGAACACACACATGACCCTAGCTATACATGTTGGGTCAAACATCCTAATTTAGTGAACCTAGACCAAATCCAACTAGGGATCCAACAATCTCCCCCTATTTGGGTAAGGTCAGTAATTACAGACTCACATTATTAACAAAGCAAGAAAAATATATCTGTCAGGAATTTTAACATATGCAGTAGATATATATATACAGAGAGCTTTGTATCAAGAATATAAATAAGCAGTTTTTAGAATAACAGAAAGACAGTTCAAAATGTTTATTTCTTCTTCTTGGGCTCCTTTGGCTTATCCTCCTTAGCTTTGTCACCTAGCTGAGTAAATTTGATTTCCCTATTAGGATCAGCTGCTTGAGCTTTTGTCATTATCATGTCAGCAGCTCCAATGATATTCAGGGAGGTAGCTCTTGGCACTACAGCTTCGGGATGTAACTTCATATAATCATCAACATTGAAAAATTTGTTAGTCTTAGCAAACCTGTTAAGTTCTTCCTTTCTGTACTTGGATATTATAGTATATTCAGATGGATCCTTCCCTTCAGCTCTTGCTCTATTAATCATGGATAGGCCAACCAATTCCTAAAACCTGGCCATCCTAGCAGTTGTAGCTGACTTAGGATCTTCAAATGGTATAGGAGGGGAAGCAGGTCTCTTAGGGCTTTCAGCATTTTTATGTGTAATGAATTGTTGTTGTTGATGCTACTGCTTGCCAGATGAGTAATACCTTTGCTGGCTGCTACTTGAAGAGGTGGACCTTCCCTGATGTCTTTGATAAGTTTGAAACTGGGTAGTCCTCTGAGTTGAAGAACTGGAAGCACTAGTAGTGGGCGGAGGAGGAGGATCATTTCTGTATCTTTGAGGAGGTGGGGAATATCTTCTGCTTTTCTTCCTTTCTTTCTGTTGATTTTTGGACAGCCACATCCATGCTGGCATGCCCTTATAAGGTGTGATCTTCTGCAGTATATAGTGTGGAGTGTCATTTGCAGGATTTGGTTTTGGGGCAGGAGGTGGAGGAGCTTTCCTCTTCTTAGATACTTTCTTTTTCTTTGGCTCATTATCTGAGTCCTCTTCATCATCATCATCATCATCAGAATCTTGAGGATTATCATATAGTGCATTAATTTCTTTTAGAGCCTCAGCAGATATCAAGGGTTTCTCTGGCTGGAAGGAAACTAGAGGCGGAGCTGAAACTGGAACAGGAGGGCTATACAGAACAGTGCTTTCAGCCACTGTTTTATTTTCTTCTTCTATATCTGCCATAATCAGTGTATCATGATCAGGCATTGGTGAATCATACATAACAAAAACTGGAGCAGAAATATCTTTTGGAGGGATGAAATAATGGGGGAAATAGCTCTGGGAGGAGATGGAATAGCTAGAACCTCTATGGCTAGAACCTCTGTTGTAAAAAAACTAGCCTTTAGTTACTAGGCAACTTTGGGCTTATGGGGGAGGTGTATGGGACTATAACCAAAGATGGCTTGATGCTGTACTCTCGAAGGTTATTAAGATAAGCTGTATCAAAACTGCTCAATAAATTTAAAAGATCAACTGTGGGATTTATAATAAAATCACTAGCAGTTCTTATTTCCTTTGGGACCTGCTCATCTATTTCCATATCAGATTCAATAAAATTAATTAGATCAAATAAATCTGTATCAGCATCTGCACTTGTTTCTGCTTCTGCTTCAGCTGCTTCTTTTTCTACTATGACTGCTGCTATTACCGTTGCTTCTGCTCTTGCTGCTTCTTTTGCTGCTACTTTTTTATAGAGCATCTCCCCCTACCTGGTTTTAGTGGCAACTGGAGCCAGGCCCCTAACTGAATATGGAGGAGCAGAGAGAGCAGATATTTTGTCAGTAAGAGAAGAGATGGAAGAAGCAAGAGGTGTAATAGCCTCTGCTATAATTATTTTGAGGAGGGGAGTAAGAAGTGCAATGAGGGATGGAATAATGGAGGGGTTCAAAGGTAGAGATCCAAAGGGTGTGGTAGAAGGTGTTTCAATAGAAATAGAGGGAGGGATAGAAGATGATGGTGTAGGAGGAGGTGGTAAAGCATCTATCATGTGGACATCTGGAATGGAAGAAGTATGAGGAGGGGAAGTAAGCAGAGTGAAGGAAGGGAGGGAGAAGATATTGGAGGGGGGAATGGCAGCCAATTGGGGTGGGAGTGGAGATGAGGGTGGTGATGGAACTGGTGTATCATTTGGGAGGGAGGTGAGTTATGAAAGTGATTGGGGGATAGTTGTACTGGTGATGAGGGAGGTGTAGGAGTGTGAATGGTGGTTTGAACTATGGAGGGGAGTTGTTGTACCATCTGAGGTTGAGGTGGGATTGCTGGAGGTGATGGAGGTGGAGGATGGATATCTTCAGCAGGTTGGGAAGTGCCTGGAGCAGCCCTAGTGCTCTCAGAAGGCCTGGTGGAGGAGGAGGAAGCCTTGGAGTGCTTGGTGATGGTCCTCTCCCACCTACCAAATAGGGCACAGTTGAGCCTCTTGGAGGTATTGATGAATATGGTTGGGGAGACCAGGGATTCAGTAGCCTTTTCCCTTAGGAAGATCCCTAAGATTCTTCAAAAACTAACCTCCTTTCTATTATTCTTTTTCTTAATCAGCTCAAATAGAATCTGAGCCCAGTTCACCTGCTTCTTGTTTACTATTGCACATATCACCAGGAATTGGTGTCAGGTTATGTAGTCATGTGCAGAGTGTTTGCCCAGCAACACTTTCCCCACAATGTCTGCTAGAAATTTGAACTCGGTAGACAGATGTTTATTCAGTAATTTATTTGAGGTTTCTCCAGTATAACCCATCATACTCAGCATCACATCAAATTACTCAGTATCAATTTCTAACCCTTCTTCACCGTTAATTAATCCAAAAATTTCTGTTAGAACGGCGGGAGTAAGTGGAATAGCATTACCATATATTGTGCCAATCATAGAGTTCTCATCTGTGGTGGAAGAAGTATAGACCCACCCTCTGATCTCAGTGCCAGATATCTTGATCTTGGTGGACAGCATATTCTTCAACTGTTGTTCTTAAAGGAGTTGCAGGATGTCCAGAAAGATAGGGTCTGAATGTTGGAAATAATCAAAGTCCACATCAAAGCCTGTATCGAACTTCATCACTACAAGACTGCCTACTGGAATCACCATGAGTTAACCTGCAAGAGAAAAATGAAGATCAAGTGCAAGGGAACTGAAAGCGCGGGACGTAGGTCGAAGAAAACCTAGATATAAGGTTTTCCAGAATATGAATCGACAAACTCCCTTCCACGAAAAATAAAATAATTCTTCGATCTGAGGTCGACGAAATAATTTATAGTTAAATGATTCGTCGAGCTCAGTTTGAAGATTTGAAAACATTTCATCGAGCTCCATTCGACGAAAGTTTTCTGAAGCAGATTCGTCGATCTCCGGTCGACGAAAGTGACTTCACTCATAGAGTGTTCGTCGACCTCCGTTCGATGAATATCTCAAGAACTTTCCCCAGTTCGTCGAGCTCCGTTCGACGAACTTTGAAAAATTAATCGAGTGTAGACAAGTAGAATCAAGGCTTCTCCATTTATCATACCCAGCTGATTTATAAATAACAGGTGATTCCTTTCATCTAAGGGTTTGGTGAAAATACACCATGTCGGACTCCTGAACTCCAGTCTAGTCTGTAACCCGGACTCAGTAATCTATATACGAGTCCACACCATGCCGGTTTTGGTGCAATTCATGGATAGAAAATCTATCTGCTCGGTTACCAACTACGAACAACCAGCCTGCTGAACACAAGCTGAACTGGCTAGCTGCCACTTCTATCCGGACAGACTGCGCGAACAGATGGCCCAGGCCGCTGGAGAACAAGCTGACTGCATCATCTTTGCCTACCTAGCTAGCGTCTAGTCCTGTCCGCACATGCTGCATGAACAGGCCGCCCAGCTCGCCACATTCACTTCAAAATTTTCAATGGCTGCCTTGTACTCCGAAAGAGCGCAGACTTTACGCAGATATACTTTATATGCGGATCTTTTTCCCCGGCCCGTCATGACTCCAACTGCTACTTATCAAGAAGTTCAAACTCTTAGTGCTGAACTTCTTCAGCATCGATCATTTTTTGCTTATCTCGCTGAGCAACATAAATATTTTGATGAACTTCTTGTTGTTTGGTACTTGCTTTGCTTGCCGGAATCTTATGATATGATTCAGCAACATATTCTTAGATAGACTGAAAATCCTACTCTGGATGTACTATTGCTCTCATTTTCGTCGTTATCACTCGTCTTCCTTGTCCTTTACTTCTCTTTCCACCTCCTCATGATATTGTTGCTCATCAGTCTCATCATGGTACTTCTGGTGGTCGTGAAGGCTGCTCTTGTGGTCAGGGCTTCTATAAATATCACTGCTCTCATTCTGGCAAGGTTCATCACCTAGTAGATCATTGTCGGGCCAAATTTCCTCATCATCGCCGTTCTTTGACTGATACTTCCTTGAAGAAATCTGCTTCTTCTCTTGATACCTCTTTGGGTGCTACTTAGTTAGCCACTATAGGTAGGTGGCTCTTTTATTATGGTTCTACTAGTCATATGGCGGGAAATTCTCCTGATTTCTCTCATCTACACAAGCATAACAAGTTACCTCTGGTTCTTATTGTTGATTGGTCTCCATCTCCTATATGTCGATTTAAAATAGTCCATGTCACTCCTCTCCAGCTTGATGAAACTCTTTATGTCTCAAACTTTTCATGCAGCATACTTCTGGTTCATTCTCTTTGTAAACAGATGAATTGTGAATCTATTTTTACCGTGTCTACTTGTTCTTTTCAGAATCCTCACTCTAAGGTGATGATTACTACTGGGACTGACATCGACGGTATATTATATCATGACCATGTGTCTATCTTTTCTGCCTCCTCTTATCCTCCATAGTGGTATCTTCTCCTTGTGCATTCTCCTCCTCACATTCTTTATCGGCTTCTACTTGATTTACCTTGAGGAGATTCTTCTTTTAACTGTGATGCTTATCAGTTTGGAAAACACCATCATTCCACTTTTCCAGCAAAGCAAGGGCATAGTTCATCTCATCCTTTTGAACTTGTTCATTCTAATGTTTAGAGTCCTGCTCCTACCAAGACAGTTGGTAAGGGTAGTGAAAGTATTTATTTTCAAGGGCACCTAAACACCTAGAGGGTGGTGAATAGTGATGCATACCCAAGGTTTCTACGCTTTTAAACATCACGCTCTCTGGTTCGATAATTATCTTAGGGTACGTAGCAAGCAATATTTTCTCTAAACAATTCTAAGGACTATTCCACTAATTTTAGCAACACACAAAACAAATGGATGCTACCCTTTTTATAGATTGAACAAGGGCTATAGGCCAATGTTCTCTCAAGCGAATAGGACCCACACGATCCGGACAATTAGTTATTCAAATTAATTATTCGCAAACATTCACAATTCCAAAATAAGAAAATCTGGACTAAAATAGTGATGTAAAATTAAGTCTGAATTAATCAAAAAAATTAATTAATATGAGGGTTGCCAAATCACTTGAACACCAAAAAATTAAGGCTAAGGAAACTGATTTCTAAAATCGTTCACGAAATTTATCCACTCCAATTTATACAAAAATTTCGGAATAACAAGTATTAAAAATCAAATTTAATTACGCACAACATTGAATAAAAATCAGGACAATTTACTAGCCTTCTAATTCCACCAAAACTCACAAATAATATAGAAGAAAATCACACAAGAAGTGGTGTAGGATTCGTTCCCCAAACCCAAGAATAATTTGTCCACAAGATAAGTGGAGGAAACGCTCATGACGGTGGTTGAGTCAACTTCCATGCGAGTCTACGGATCCACACCGAATAATCTACATGCATGTCGTTCTTCCTTTTGCTATAACCCTTGGAGAGGAAAGATCCTTGAAATCCAATATATATGGAAAGAGGTGAGAGAAAAAGTTGGTTGCCAAATATTATCAAGGTGGTGAAGAGTTTGGTGGCTAGGTTTTTCTGGCCGCCTTTTAAGGGGTGATGAAGGGGGTATGGTTTGAGGGTGTAAGGAGGTTGTTGGCTCAGTTTTGGGTGGTGAAGTAAGATGGTCGAGTGGTCAAGGGGAGGAGGAGGGTGGCAGCTAGGGCAACCCTAGGTTGGCCGAATTTCCAAGGTGGGAGGAGGAGGGGCTCGGTTTTTAGGAGGGAGTGGAGATCGTTGGTCGGCTGATTGTGTAGGTGGAGATGTGGGCTCGGTTTTGGTGGAGGAAGTGGTTGGCCAAGAGAAAGGCAAGGGAGCAGAATGTTGGCGGCTAGAGGGTGGCCGGCTTGGGTTTGTGAGAGGTTGAAAGCTCGGTTTGAGCGGGAGGAAAAGAGGGGCTATTTTGTGGAGATTAGAGGAGGGGAAAGTAGGAGTAGGAGATGGAAGAGGCCGAGTAAAAGAGAGGGGGAAGGGAGGTGGCCGGCGGCCAAGAGTGGAGGGAAAGAGGGACGACTGAACTAGGCAAGGAGGAGGAGGAAAATCTTAAATACATTTTTGTTGGGTATTGTATCCACAGTAACCCAGATTTTATGAAGACACCGTTGAACTAAGATGAATTAAGTTGTATTTGATGCATGGTTTGAGTTATGTATTTGCAGGATTCTTATGGGAAGTGTAGACCAATGTCAGTCTACAATGGGTCAACAAACACAGGACCATACAATGTAATCACTCCTTGTGTGTTCCAAAGTGTTGATTTATGGGTAGCCTCTCTATTGGGATACACTTCATGTTCAAGATCTAAGACTATGTGAAAAGACTTGATGCTGGTCATCCCTTAGAAGAAGAAAAATTTCTGTCAAGAAAAATTTCCTAAGTAAAGTACTCGAATAGTTCTTTACTTACTCGAGTAAGTTACTGAATTCATACTCGAGTAATAATACTCTTACTCGAGTAGATAAGATGTATCTTGTTGGGTACATTGGCTAAATGTACCTGATTTGAAGAAGCCTCACCCAACTCAATGATATACATCATAATGTATTTGATGTATGTTGAGTTTGTTTGTGCATGTTAAGTAATCACTGGACTGAAGCAAAAAGTTTCTAAGTCCATGTGTCGACACCCAGAGGGAAAGTGTCGACACTTAAGAAGGCTTGTGTCGACACCCAGACAAGCAGTGTCGACACTTGGAGTCATTGTGTCGGCACCTGGGATGCAGAGTCGACACCAGACAGAAAGTGTCAACACTTGGAGCTGTGTCGACACTCAGTGAAGAAAAGTGCAGACAGAAAGTGTCGACACAAGGAGCTGTGTCGACACCCAGTGAAGCTGAGTCTACACCAGATAGTGTCGACACTTGGAGCTGTGTTGACACTCAGTAAAAGACTGCAGAAACTAAGTTAAAGTGTCGACACCAAGAACAATGTGTCGACACACAACAAGAAGAGTCAGCACTTGAAGAAAGTGTCGACACCAAGAACAAAGTGTCGACACTCAACAAAAGAGTCAACACATGAAGAAAGTGTCGACACCTAGGACAATGTGTCGACACTCAGCTGAAGACTCTACACTTGAAGAAAGTGTCGACACAAGGAGCTGTGTCGACACTTAGTAAAGAACAGAATTATCAACAAAATATTCTAAGTACAAGTGTCGACACTGAGGGAATGTGTCGACACTCAGCTGAAGTCTCGACAGAAGAATCAAGTGTCGACACAAGGAGCTGTGTCGACACTTAGCAAGTATCAACATAGAAGACTATGTGTCGACACCAAGAAGCTGTGTCGACACTTAACAGATTCAACACAATAAGATGTGTCGACACAAAGGAGATGTGTCGACCCTTAGAAGAATATAGCTAAAGATAGAAGAACAAGTACTTGTATCGACACTCAATTTCAGTGTCGACACCTGAAGAAGAATCTGTGTCGAGACATACAAGGAGTTGTGTCGACACATTGTAGACTTGTGTCGACACTTACACAACATATGTCGACACTTGGACTATAAGTGTCGACACTTAAAGACAGAAAGTCTCGACACTTTCAGACAGTTAGAGATTTTCAAGAAATGACTGGATGACTTGACAGCTGCCATTCCAGCCGGTCTACAGCACCTGTCAGAGATATCAGAAGTCAGTTATGGACCGGACCAGCCGGTTACCATAAAGAAGGCCTATAAATAGGCACCTACAGTTTACAGAAACAGAGGATCACATTGTTGAAGAACAAGTTATTAAAGTGGTACACAGAGTATCAAATCAAGAAGATCTTGCAGTTCAAGTGCAGATCTAAGAAGGTGGAGAGAGAGGCCTCCATCCAAGAAATCAGCCGTTGGAACTAGGCTGAAAAGAAGGGTTCAGATCTAATCTGAATTCTAAGTGGCAGAGGTCAAGGAACAACTGCAGAAGGAGACAATCTCATTCAGTTCTACTCAAGAAGCTTTGAAGAAAGCTAAGTCAGATTGAATCCAGCTGAGTTCTTCCAAGAACTCATCAAGAAACTCTCAACTCCCCTCACTTGTTTCAGAGTTGTTAGAGTTATTATTTCAATAATCATTTTTATCTTGTAGGATCCTTTGGATCTGAGTGAATTGTAAGCCTATAATTATAAAGGCTGAGGGTAGGGTCTTTGGCCTGAGTGTAGGAGATTATTATCTCTGAGTGTAGGCCTTGATTGGCTGAGTGTAGGCTTGGGTGGCTGAGTGTAGGCCTTTGTGGCTGAGTGTAGGCTTTGGGATAAAGCTGAGTTGTAAGGCTTTGGGCCTGAGGTGTAGGAACCAATTTGGGTTCTGAGACAGTGGAGGAGTTTGGCCGAATCTAGTACACTTCTAGATAGGCGAAGGGGGAAAGTGGATGTACCCATATCTTGGGGAACCACTATAAACCACTGTGTCTGCTGTGCTGTGTTGTGATTTGCTGTGTATGCTTTGTGTTTTACTGTGATAAAATAGTTAGTAATCTGTGATATAACTGTCTGCTGCCATTAAAGTTCAAAAAGGATTAGGTCACCTATTCACCCCCCCCCCTCTAGGTGTTTAGGTACCATATCTTTCAAGTGGTATCAGAGCCAGGTTTCTCAAAAAGGACTAACAGTCTGAGGAGATCCTGTTTGGCAGATTCAGTGTAAGGCAAAATACAGATTCAAGAAATTCAAGAAAATCAAGAAACATGAGTTCCTCTGAAAATCACAAGGAATTGGGTTCCATGAAATTGCCCATATGTAGAAAGGAAATCTTTGGGATCTGGAAGGAAAGGGTAAGGCTGTTTATGGAGGCCTCAGACCCTAGAATCTACATCACAGTAAAGGAAGGGCCTTATGTGCCTATGAAGATATCTGTTCTAGATGCAAATCAGAGAACTCCAAAGGATTTCTCTGAAATGACTAAGGATGAGATTGTCCTAGCCACCATGGACAAGAGGGCACAAAACATAATAGTGAGTGCCATAGATGATGTAACATTTCAGAATCTTATACACTGTAAGACAGCCAAAGAGATGTGGGACACTCTTATAGTGTATATGGAAGGATCTGAAGAAGTTAGACAAGATATAAAATCCTTGCTAAATCAGGAGTATGAGAGTTTTAGACAAGGAAAAGGTGATAGCATAACTGAGTGCTATAAGAAGTTCTACAGAATAGTGAATGAACTCATGTCTTATGGAAGAGAGTTCAGTAACTATGAACTAAATGACAAGTTCTTAAGGTCCCTAACCAAAGATTGGGACACCAAGATCTGTGCCATAAGAGAAATGGCTAAGTTGGGGGAAATTCCTCCTCCTACACTGTTTGGCAAGTTATTGTCTTATGAGATGCAGTTGACAGTGAGGAAAGAGGAGGAGAAATCAACAAGAACTGAGCACAAGGAGAGAACAGTTGCTTTCAAGACAGATGTCCCCAGAAAGTGCAGGAATAAGTCATCAACTCCACCTCCAGATGTAGTTGAATCAGAATCAGATGAGTCAATCAGCACAAAGACTGAGAGCAGTGAAAGTGATGAAGACTTTGCTGCCCTCACTAGACACTTTCAGAAATTCTTGAAGAAAAAACAGTGGAGGTCAAGACCTTCTACTTCAAAGGGAAAGGAAGTCTTTTATCAGGAGAAACAGCCTTCAAAGAAAGACAGGAAGAGGACAAAGTCAAGCAAGGCAACTACTTCAAAGATTGTGTGCTATTGCTGCAATAGACAGGGCCATGTTATTGCAGACTGTCCTAAAAAGAGTAAAGAATCTAGTGACAGGAAAAAGACTTATTTCAAAGGCAAGAAAGAAAAGTCTTTTGTTGCCAAGAAGGAGAAGACTTTATCAGATATCTCTTCTTCAGAAACTGAGTCTGAGGCTGAGGCCTACATAGGGCTGTTTGCTGAAGAAGAAGAAGAAGAATTCATGCAGATCATGGAGTCTATTTATGAACAAGAAGACAGTCTTTGCCAAGGGCTAATGGCTTTGACTGAGAGTGACAAAATCTTGGAGCAGCCAGGACCCAATAAGGTACAAAGTTCAACTCTAAGTTCAGTTTCTTGTTCCAGTTCAGAATCAGATTCATCTTCATCAAGTGATGAAAGTGTATCTAAGTCTGAGGGTGATATTCATCAGCTTATAGATGAATATAAGGTGCTGTTGCAGGCTTACAAGAAAAGCAAGACCCTAGCCAAAAGTCAGGCAAAGGAAATTGCTATTCTTAAAGCTGCAGCAACAGATTTTGAGAAGTCTTTTGATCAAAAACTGAATGAGATAGCCAGGTTGAAGCACATAACAGTGATTCAAATGGGTACTATATCATTTAAAAATGATCAAATCAAGAGTCTGGAGATCAATCTTCAGAAAGAGAGAGAGCTTGTTGTTAGGTTTTCTAAACCTAAGTCAGTGTTACCTTTAATTGATGAATTTGTTCATCATAAAGGCAAGGCTGGACTGGGCTTTATTAGACCTGCAGGGACTGAGCAGTCCAAGTCTAAGTCCAAGGGCAAAGCCCCAACATTCAACAAGCCTGCTGTAGACAAGACAGCCAAGGCAGTACCTAAGCAAAGATACAATAAGTTTGAATGTTGGTGCTGTGGCAAAGTTGGCCATTTTGCAGTGGACTGTTGGCACAATGCTAGTGTCAAAGTGAGTACCAAACTACCTGTTAGAAAGCCAGTGGGTAGCTTTGTCAGATTGCAGACTAACAAGTACCAAGGACCCAAGAATTCTTTGGGTTCTAAGGTTCATTAATCTGTTTTGCAGGTGAGTCCAAGTGGCCATACCCCAACATGGTACTTGGACAGTGGATGTTCCAGACATATGACTGGAACAAGAGGATTACTAAAGGACTATATTCCAATAAAAGATGGTCCAAAAGTAACCTTTGGTGGTTCTGAAAAAGGAATCATCAAAGGGTTTGGTAACATTTCTACAAACTTGGTTACCATTACTCAAATGGCTTATGTTAAAGGGTTGAAACACAACCTAATAAGTATAAGTCAACTAAGTGATGTAGGGTATGGACATCTCATTTGTTAAAAGTGGTTGTCATATCAAGAGGTCAAGTGATCAAGAGATCATTTTGACAGGTTATAGGGAAAGGAATGTCTACTGCCTAGACATTATGATTAAGAACAATGGTTCTCCAGTTTGTCTTGTAGCTGATGAGACAGTCTCTCATTGTGTCAAATGGCACAAGAGGCTTGCCCATCTTAACTACAAGACAATTAGCAAACTCTTTAGCAAAGAGTTAGTGAGGAATGGTCCTCAAGTTAAGTGTGTCAAAGATGGTATTTGCTTAGCTTGTCAAAAGGGCAAGCAGACTAAATCCACCTTTAGAAGCATAGAAAACAAAGATGCTGTGAGGTATTTGTACCTCTTGCATATGGATCTCTTTGGTCCAATGCCAGTTCACAGCTTAGGTAGGAAGGTCTATACCTTTGTAGTTGTAGATGACTACTCAAGGTTTTCCTGGGTGTTCTTCTTAAGACAGAAATCTGAAACTCCTAGTGTTTTCTATAGCTTTGTCAAGCAAATTCAGAATGAACTAAATAGTACAGTGGTCAAAATTAGAAGTGACCATGGTACTGAATTTCAGTCTGATAACATGACAAAACTATGTGAAGACTTTGGAATATTTCAAGAATTCTCTTCACCTAGAACACCTCAGCAAAATGGCATTGCTGAGATGAAAAATAGGACCTTGATAGAGGCTGGTAGGACCCTATTAAGTGATACATCACTGCCAGAGTATTTCTGGGCTGAAGCAGTTAACACTGCATGTCATGTTATAAATAGGGCTACCATCACTAAAGGGCTAAACAAGACCCCCTATGAAGTTGTGAAAGGCAGGAAACCAAACCTATCCTACTTCAGGATCTTTGGTTGCAAATGCTTCATACTTAACAATGGGAAGTCTTACTTAACTAAGTTTGCTGCCAAGTCCCAAGAGGGAATTTTTGTTGGGTACAGCAATAATATTAAGGCTTATAGAGTCTACAACTTGACTACACAAGTTGTAGAAGATTCTGTGCATGTAGTTTTTGATGAGACTAAACTTATTAACAATGAGTTGTCTAGTAGTGTATGCAGCCCCACAGGTTTAACAAAGAAGATGGACAAGCTTACTATAGAAGAAGTACCTGCTACAAGACAGCAAGTAGAAGACAGTAGCTGTTGTCCAGGGGGAGAACTACATGTGCCAATTGCTGAAGAAGTACAAGGTATACAGCATGATGGAGATGCTGAAGAGGTTCAACCAGAAGTAAGGATGCCTCCAGCCAACAGGCATCTAAGAGATCATCCAGTAGAGCAGATTATTTGAGATCCAAGACAAGGAGTACAAACCAGGAGCAGATACGTGAATACAACAATCTACTCCAGTTTCCTGTCTCAAGTTGAACCTAAGAAATTTGAAGAAGCAATACTGGATCCACAATGGACTGAAGCAATGCAAGAAGAGCTTAATCAGTTCAAAAGGTGCAAGGTTTGGGAACTTGTTCCTAAACCTAAAGACCACAATATAATAGGAACTAAGTGAATCTACAGGAATAAGATGGATGAACAAGGGGTCATCATTAAGAATAAAGCAAGATTGGTTGCTAAAGGATATAGGCAAGAAGAAGGTATTGATTTTGATCAAACCTTTGCTCCAGTAGCCAGACTGGAAGCCATAAGAATGTTCTTGGCCTATGCAACCTATCAAGGATTCAAGGTTTACCAAATGGATGTCAAGTCAGCATTCCTAAATGGTAATCTTAAAGAAGAAGTCTATATGGAACAGCCTTCAGGTTTTGTTGATCCAACTCCACCTCATCATGTCTATAGACTTAGGAAAGCTTTATATGGGTTAAAGCAAGCCCCTAGGGCTTGGTATGAAACCCTATCTAGTTTCCTCATTGAGAACAAGTTCTCAAGGGGGAAAATAGATAAGACTCTATTCCTTAGGGAATCTAGAGGCAAAGTCATACTAGTCCAAATATATGTAGATGACATTATATTTGGGTCTACTGAAAGTAGTCTTTGCAAAAAGTTTGCAAAACTGATGCAAGGTCAGTTTGAGATGAGTAGTATGGGAGAGCTGAAGTTTTTCTTGGGTCTCCAAGTTAAACAGACTGAAAGTGGTTTATCCATATGTCAGTCCAAGTTCACCCTAGAACTCATAAGGAAGTATGGTATGGATTCATCCAGCTCCATGAAGACTCCTATGGGGTCAAGTATGTCTCTTAGCAAGGATGATGCAGGGAAACCTGTAGATGAAACCTTGTATATAGGGATAGTTGGCTCCCTATTATACTTGACTGCTAGTAGACATGACATCATGTATGCTACATGTGTTTGTGTCAGGTATCAAGCCTGCCCTAAAGAGTCTCATTTGACAGCAGTCAAAAGAATATTGAGATATCTAAAGGGCACTCCCTATCTAGGCCTCTGGTACCCTAGGAATGGAGATTTTGATCTAACAGGTTATTCAGATGCAGACTTTGCATGATGCAAAGAGGATAGAAAGATCACTACTGGAACCTGTCAATTCCTAGGTGAGAGACTAATTTCATGGAGTAGCAAAAAGCAAACCAGTGTGGCTATCTCCACAGCAGAGTCAGAGTATGTGGCTGCAGGAAGTTGCTGTGCTCAACTTCTGTGGATTCAACATCAGCTAGAGGACTATGGATTTCAGGTAAGTAGAACTCCACTTTTCTGTGATTCTACAAGTGCTATTTCAATAGCTAATAACCCTGTGTCTCATAGTAGAACAAAACATATTGAGATTAAATATCATTTTCTTAGGGAGCATGTAGAAAGAGAAGATATTTTATTAGAATATGTTAAAACTGATAATCAAATAGCTGATATGTTTACTAAGCCCCTAGAAGAAGCTAAGTTCAATAGATTCAAAATTGAACTAGGAATGATAAACTTAGAGTAAGTTTACAGATTTGAAAATGACTAAGTAAAAAGGTGTCGACACATAGACAAGTCTATGTCGACACAGAATAGTGGTGTCGACACTTCAGGAAAAAGGTGTCGACACATCTAGGAATGTGGTGTCGACACTTCAGAATGTTAGTGTCGACACATGTCCAGTAGTTGTCGACACATCCAAAGTGGTGTCGACACTTAAGTTTTACTCAGAATTTTTCTAAGTACAGTCTCGACAATGTGTCGAGTTATGTTGTGTCGACACATAAACATGTGTCGACACATAAAATCTGTTGACTAAACTTGTGTCGACACATATGTGTCGAGACATTATAAGTCAGTGTCGACACTAATTGCCAGTGTCGACACATTTTAAGTTAGCTGTCCCGCCTGTTCATCTTCAAAATCAGAAAGGTATAAATAGGGTTCTATCTTTGTTTGTCGACACGCTTTCACAGTTTCGAGACTCAAACTTCTGTGTCGACACGTCTCTTTTCTAAAGACAAATTATACAAACCCTAATGGCGCCTAAGCTAGAGGAGAACGTTAATGAAGGATATGAGCTAGTGCGCGGCGCATTCGACGATGCAGATCAAGAAATCAAGTCGGTCGTAACCCTAGTCGCCGATTCTGGACTAGAATATCTAGTGTCTAAACCAACTAAGATATGGAAGAAGGAGGTGCTTGAATTCCTTAATGGAGCTCAGATAGATGAATCTGGATACAAAATCAAATCCAGAGTTCATGGTGCAAGGGTTAAGGTATCCTATAAAAGTCTGAGGAAGATTTTACAGTTTCCAAGAATTCAAGATGAAGAAGAAGTTACTGCTATCAAGACTAGGGAAGCTTTAACTTGGTGTGGACTGGATCCAAAATGAAGATAAGCTCTGTGTTTAACAGGAAGGGCATGAACAGCCAAGGAAAATTCCTGTCTGAGATAGTGGGAAAGGTCTTACTCAGTAAGCCAGGAGGGCATGACAGAGTGTCTGCCTCCATGTTCAATATAATGACAAGAATTATCTTCACTATAAGAACTGATTGGTCAGTTATAGTGTTTGACAAGATTAAGGAGAGCTTGAAGAAGCCCAACCTGGGCAGAATCATTAGCCTATACCTAGCTGGTGTGATACCAGAGGTAATGAGTACTGTTGCAGGCAGCAAGATAAACCACATGAGGAAGATGGATCTAAGGATCTTTTCTAGATGGGACAGGATGTTGTCCAAGGAAATGCCAACCCCAGAGAAGACAGTTACTGAGAAGGAGATTCCTCCAAAGAAAAATAGAAAAACTACTCCAGTGGCACAAGAGTCCACTAGTAGTTCTGAAAGAGAAGAACAAGTTGTTTTCACTCCAGATGACCAAGAGGAAGAGCCTGTAGTGAAGTCTCCTGCTCCTCCAGCTGATGCAGAGATCCAGGGGGAGCTACCATAAGCTAGCCCCATTCACAAGGATCAAAGCCAGGGGGAGCCTCCAGTTGTAGAAGAACCCTCTACACTGGACAGTGAGCAAGCCACCACCATCATACAAGAGGTACTTACTGACCTAAATACTTTAGAATATCTTATAGAAGATGTTGATTTGTCTGATGTTCCTCAGCAAACTCAGCTGCCTAGTCAAGCTCCAGATGTTGTTATAGAAGACACATCTGCTGTTCCAGTAATTCCTGATCCTGTGGTTGAAGAACCAAGAACTTCTCCAGCTTCTTCACCACCAGAATACACCATGGAGGATTTATTCCTAAATTTAGACCAACAAGATTTTGACATGCACAAGGATGCTGCTGAAAAAGATCATGATGCTGCTGAGGGGGAGCAAATGCCAGTTCTGGAAGAGCCTATAAGGCAACAACCTGAGAAGCCTCAAAGCCCTAAGGACAGGGTTGACATAGCCAG
The DNA here is from genome assembly GCA_039583875.1 of Platanthera guangdongensis. Taxonomy (NCBI): domain Eukaryota; kingdom Viridiplantae; phylum Streptophyta; class Magnoliopsida; order Asparagales; family Orchidaceae; genus Platanthera; species Platanthera guangdongensis. The sequence goes on from CM077164.1 coordinate 125,614,851, forward strand.
CACTTCTGCCTCTGAAGATGAGGAGAGTGCTAGGGCAAAGAAGAAGAAACTGTATGTATTCAAGAGGAGAAGCCAAAGTTATAAAAAGGCTTTACAATCAATTGCACCACAGACTATAGTTCAGCAAGCTCCAACTGCTGATTATAGTGCTTTAATGGTTGCTCTACAGATAAAGTTAGATGAGCAAAGATAGACAATAGAAAAGTATGTAGATGAAGGGCAGAAATCACTCCAATTTGATCTGGCCCAGGATATAAAATCCATCAGGTTTGAGATGAATCTCAACAAGAAGAAGATGACTGACTGTTTTCACAAAGGTGGAAATGCAGTGGTGTTCTTGGCAACCCACCAGGAAAAGATTAAGGCACAGGTAGATGATATAACATTGAAGCAAGGATATGTTCTTGAAAATCAGTTAAGAATGAATGACAACTTGACTGCTTCACATAATGCTATAGTCACTGAATTGAAGAACAAGGCTGGTGAACCTTCTACATCTTCTGCTACTATCAAAGCTGAATTTGACAAAGCCTTTCAAGAAGAAATTTTTGCTGTTAAGTCTGCAATCCAAGCCTCCCAGAAAGCCATCTCTGAACAACTTCAAAAGCTCAAACCATTCTTCAAAGAGGGAATCAGATACTTGGATAGTCAAATAAGATTTCAAAAGGATGATGTCAGAGATCATATGGCTAGAGAAGTCATAAAGGGGGAGAGGGTTTTAGTCAAAGCTAGCTCTGACCATGCAAAGTGGATATCAAATTCCATCAAAGCTACACTGGGCTATCCTCCACTCTGTGATGATGACAATGTTGCTGAATCTGGGATTCAAACTGCATATCTTGGAGGTGAGCAACCAGAGGTAGCTCAAGTGATATATCCTCCACCAGATTTTGACATGGTGCAAGCTGACATTCAGCAGATGTATAGCCCAACTGAAGGAAAGTCTAATGTTATTCTGGATAAAGTGCTTCAGCCTATTACTGAAGCCATGCAAGAGGCATTACAGAAGGAGGAAGAGACAAGGTTGTCTAAGAAGAGGTTTAGGGAACAAGCAGAACAAAGGACAGACTTTGAACAGTGGAGCCCAACCTCTAGGAATATAATATTAACTGCCTGGAAAGCTGCCAAGGACAATACTCATGACAGGAACAAATGGTTTTCTGAAGCTGAATGGAGGAAACATGAGATCAGACAAGAAGCCATTGTTCAATACAGAAGGAAGGCAAAGATGGGAAAGCTACCTCCTACTGCAGTGGAGCCTAGCAAGTACTTTCCTAAGCCATATCACTATTTTGAGAGGCAGAAGATCAAAGCTGAAGAGCTCAAAAAGAAAGATCTAAAAGGCAAGAAGCCTGCTGATGCTGAAACTGTTGATGTCCCTGTCAAAGCTCAAGTCCAACCTGGCAAGGGAATAGTTATCAAGGAACCAGATCAGAAATAGATTAAGAATTTACTTGAAGATTATTGTGTAATCTTTTGAATGTAAAACATTTTTGTGAACTATTGGAAATGTATAAGACAAATGTTAAAACAATATATGATCAATATAATTCATGTTTGTTCTGTGAATATGTCTATTTCTTAATTGTTCTGTGTTGATGTATGTGTATACATGTGTGATTTATACATGTTATGTTAACCCTGCTGTACTTTATCCTGCTTTACATCACTTTGTAATTTTTAATTATAAATGGTGTATATCATTGACTAAGGGTTATGACTTCTCCAAATAGGGGGAGATTGTTGGGTACATTGGCTAAATGTACCTGATTTGAAAAAGCCTCACCCAACTCAATGATATACATCATAATGTATTTGATGTATGTTGAGTTTGTTTGTGCAGGTTAAGTAATCACTGTACTAAAGCAAAACGTTTCTAAGTCCATGTGTCGACACCTAGAGGGAAAGTGTCGACACTTAAGAAGGCTTGTGTCGACACCCAGACAAGCAGTGTCGACACTTGGAGTCATTGTGTCGACACCTGGGATGCAGAGTCGACACCAGACAGAAAGTGTCGACACTTGGAGCTGTGTCGACACTCAGTGAAGAAAAGTGCAGACAGAAAGTGTCGACACAAGGAGCTGTGTCGACACCCAGTGAAGCTGAGTCTACACCAGATAGTGTCGACACTTGGAGCTGTGTCGACACTCAGTAAAAGACTACAGAAACTAAGTTAAAGTGTCGACACCAAGAACAATGTGTCGACACACAACAAGAAGAGTCAGCACTTGAAGAAAGTGTCGACACCAAGAACAAAGTGTCGACACTCAACAGAAGAGTCAACACATGAAGAAAGTGTCGACACCTAGGACAATGTGTCGACACTCAGCTAAAGACTCTACACTTGAAGAAAGTGTCGACACAAGGAGCTGTGTCGACACTTAGTAAAGAACAGAATTATCAACAAAATATTCTAAGTACAAGTGTCGACACTAAGGGAATGTGTCGACACTCAGCTGAAGTCTCGACAGAAGAATCAAGTGTCGACACAAGGAGCTGTGTCGACACTTAGCAAGTATCAACATAGAAGACTATGTGTCGACACCAAGAAGCTGTGTCGACACTTAACAGATTCAACACAAGAAGATGTGTCGACACAAAGGAGATGTGTCGACACTTAGAAGAATACTGCTAAAGATAGAAGAACAAGTACTTGTGTCGACACTCAATTTCAGTATCGACACCTGAAGAAGAATCTGTGTCGAGACATACAAGGAGTTGTGTCGACACCTTGTAGACTTGTGTCGACACTTATACAACATGTGTCGACACTTGGACTATAAGTGTCAACACTTAAAGACAGAAAGTCTCGACACTTTCAGACAGTTAGAGATTTTCAAGAAATGATTGGATGACTTGACAGCTGCCGTTCCAGCCGGTCTACAGCACCTGTCAGAGATATCAGAAGTCAGTTATGGACCGGACCAGCCGGTTACCATAAAGAAGGCCTATAAATAGGCACCTACAGTTTACAGAAACAGAGGATCACATTGTTGAAGAACAAGTTATTAAAGTGGTACACAGAGTATCAAATCAAGAAGATCTTACAGTTCAAGTGCAGATCTAAGAAGGTGGAGAGAGAGGGCTCCATCCAAGAAATCAGCCGTTGGAACTCGGCTGAAAAGAAGGGTTCAGATCTAATCTGAATTCTAAGTGGCAGAGGTCAAGGAACAACTGCAGAAGGAGACAATCTTATTCAGTTCTACTCAAGAAGCTTTGAAGAAAGCTAAGTCAGATTGAATCCAGCTGAGTTCTTCCAAGAACTCATCAAGAAACTCTCAACTCCCCTCACTTGTTTCAGAGTTGTTGAGTTATTATTTCAATAATCATTTTTATCTTGTAGGATCATTTGGATCTGAGTGAATTGTAAGCCTATAATTATAAAGGCTGAGGGTAGGGTCTTTGGCCTGAGTGTATGAGATTGTTATCTCTGAGTGTAGGCCTTGATTGGCCGAGTGTAGGCCTGGGTGGCTGAGTGTAGGCCTTTGTGGCTGAGTGTAGGCTTTGGGATAAAGCTGAGTTGTAAGGCTTTGGGCCTGAGGTGTAGGAACCAATTTGGGTTCTGAGACAGTGGAGGAGTTTGGCCGAATCTAGTACACTTCTAGATAGGCGAAGGGGGAAAGTGGATGTACCCATATCTTGGGGAACCACTATAAACCACTGTGTCTGCTGTGCTGTGTTGTGATTTGCTGTGTATGCTTTGTGTTTTGCTGTGATAAAATAGTTAGTAATCTGTGATATAACTGTCTGCTGCCATTAAAGTTCAAAAAGGATTAGGTCACCTATTCACCCCCCCCCCCTCTAGGTGTTTAGGTACCATATCTTTCATATCTCGAGTAGTTACATCAACTACTCGAGTAGTTCCCTTTCTTCTCTCGAGTTTACAGAAAATATCTTCTCAAACCTTTCTAAGTTAAATACTCGAGTAGTACTATATAGTACTTGAGTAGTTTCATCTATATACTCGAGTAGCTAAATTCTGACTCTCGTGTAGTTCTCACTTACTCGAGTAGTCTAAGTCATGTACTCGAGTAGTTCATCTACTACTCGAGTAGTCCAGTGTTTATACTCGAGTAATCCAGAATTCCATTCCAGAAAATTTCTCGAAGTGAATTACTCGAGTAGTTCATGTTATATACTCGAGTAGTTCACTTTGTCTCGAGTAGTTCATGTTATATACTCGAGTAGTTCCTTTTGTCTCGAGTAGTTCATGTTATATACTCGAGTAGTTCTTTGTGTCTCGAGTAGTTTATTTTGTATGCTCGAGTAGTTTAGTTTTCCCTGTTCCAGAAATTTTCTAAGTCTATGACTCGAGTAGTCTCTTATATACTCGAGTAGTTCATTCTTATATACTCGAGTAGTATTTCTTTTACTCGAGTAATATACTCCACCTCTCGTGTAAGTACTAAAGTACTCGAGTATATTATACTTGTTACTCGAGTATATGATTCCTTTTTACTCGAGTAGTTGACTCCATGTGCTCGAGTAATCATCTCCCTTTCTCTCGAGTAGTTTTTCTCATGTACTCGAGTAGTCATCTTCTACCTACTCGAGTAGTGCTGCATATACACGAGTAGTCTATTACATCTCGAGTAATTTACTTTGACTTTTCAAAAAATTCTTTAAGTCCAGACTTAACGGTCATATTCATAAACTATGACGTGATTGGTCCACGTGTCTTTCTCATGATGGCTTATTTAAGTCTAATCTTATCCTCTCCTATAAAAGGTCTTGTCTAAATCGAAAAAAAATAATCTAATTATTCAAAGATTATTCTAAGAGATTTTGCACCCGTACTCTCAAAAAAAGAATTTTGTCTCCTCTTTCTCTCTCCAAGAATGAAACTCGCTACCGCCGCCGTCGCAGATTTCCGACCGGCAAGGGTTTCACATTTTTGAGGATTCAGATCAAGAAAGCTTTACAGATCGAGATCTCCGCTCAATGCTTCATCTTCTACTTCGATCGTGTAAACTGAAGAAGTCCAGATCTGATATTTCCAAGGTTCTCTTCACCATTCTGATAAAGCCGAAAAGTCTAGAAAAGAAGATCCAGGCCGATTTCTTGCAGATCTGACAAGGATTTACTGTTTGTATTTCTTTACAAGTTTATTTCATTATTGTAGGAGAAGTTTTCTCCGAGTGTAGGATTTTTTCAACTCCGAGATTGTTGGAAGTTTGCCTTCCGAGTGTAGATCCGTTTTATGGATCGAGTTTGTAGGAACGTTGTTCCGAGGGTAGGATTGATTTCCAATCCGAGATAGTGGAGTAGCCGAGTTAAGTGTATTGCTAGATTGGTGAGGAAAGTAGATGTACCCAAGGTTGGGGAACCACTATAAATCTTGCCTCGTCTATGTTTATTTGTTTGGTAGATAGATTTGTGCATTGGTTTGAGATTTTTTTATTCCACAAAGAGACGCACAACTCATCTATTCACCCCCTCTAGGTTATTTAGGTTGGCAACTATTAACTTTCAATTGGTAGCAGAGCAAGGTTGATCGTTAAAAGGTTAACACCTTGATCAGATCCTTCAATAGTTGTCATTTGAGATCGACCAAAATGGACAAGGCTAAAGATTTTTCCAAACTTCCTTTGTGCAACAAAAATAATTTTCCCATGTGGAAAGAGAGAATCAAGTTCTCCATGGAAGCTGTGGATCCAAGGATCTTCATGATAGTTGAAGAAGGTCCTTATATTCCCATGACCATCTCCACTATAGATCCAACCAAGCAAGTCTCAAAGAAACTTTTGGATCTAGATAAGGATGAGATTGCACTCGTCTCATTGGACAAAAAGGAAAAAAATATCATAGCATGTGCAGTCGATGATTCAATGCTGCAAAACCTGATTCACTGTTAGTCTGCAAAGGAGATGTTGCAGTCATTAGTTACCTTGATGGAACGCACAAAAGAAGTGAGGGATGATAGAAGATCCCTTCTTAATTAGAAGTATGAAGCTTTCCGACAGGGAAACAAAGATACCATTGCTGACACCTTTGAGAACTTCTTCAAGATAGTGAATGGGCTAAGGGTCTATGGCAGAGTCTTCACTAATGGAGAATTGAACGATAAGTTCATGAGATCCCTGATTAAGGAATTGTATAACAAGGTCTGTGCTATAAGGGAGTTTAGAAAACTGGTTGAGACAGATCCTCAGAATCTCTTCGGGAAGCTTATGTCATATGAGCTTCAACTCAACACCAGAAAGGATGAAGAAGAGAAGAGCAAGTCTGCATTCAAAGAGAAGTCTGTTGCTTTAAAGGCAGACACCTTTAAAAAGTCCAAGGCTATTCCACCTACTCAAACACCAGAAGTTAGTGAAGTAGAAACCTTAGAGCCAAGCATCTCAGGCTATGAACTATCAGAAGGAGAGTTCTCACTACTCTCTCGGCAGTTCAAGAAATTCTTGAACAAGAAGAAGCAATGGAAATGCAAGGATGCCTCCTATAGAAGATCACGACACAATGGTGATCGGCAAAGAAAAGGCTCAAGTAGCCATGACAGGTATAACTCTAAACAGAACAAACATGTTTCGACTGATATTATTTGTTATTGTTGTAATAAGTCAGGACACGTCATCACTGACTGCCCTCACAAGAAGAAGGAGGGTGGTAGAAGAGTGGAAAAGAAGTCCTCGTACAATAAGAAGAGGACAGAGAAGAGATTTATGGCCAAAAAGGGCAAGACTCTTAGCGACTCTGACTCATCTGAGTCGAGTGAAGAAGAAGAAGCCTATTTTTGACTCATGGCTCAAACTGATGATGAACAAGTGCACCAGTTCACTGGGAAGGTAAACTCTCACACTCCACTCTATGATTCTTAAGTCTCTGAACATGATTGTGAGGATAGCTCTTCTGACGATGAGTCAGAACTCATGGCCCAATATAAGGAGTTAATCATGACTTACGACAAATGTCGCCGAGTCGTGAAAACTCAGGCTAAAGAGATAAAGTCTCTCAAAGCTGAAGAGAGCATCTTGAGAGAGAAAGTCGCAAAGACTGACTCGCTCGAAGAAAACTTCAATAATGTTATTGAAGAATATAACAAGGCTCTTGAGCACCTTGACCTCAAAGAGAAAATCATCAAGGAACTGGAAGCCCAACTTGCCGCTGAAAAGAAACTAGTTGAAAGTTTCTCGAAGCCCAAGACAGTTCTTCCATTCATTACTGAATTCTCAGCTAAGGCCAAGGGTGCTGGATTAGGCAATGAAGAAGCTCCTAGTAAATCATCTAGGAGAAATAAGGCTCAATGGAAGAATAAGGCCGCCAAAAAGGCCTTAGCCAAAGAGAAGGGGAAAGCCCCTCAAGATCAGACCACGTTCAAAAAGGTTATATTTCCTTCAAATGAGTTTGATCTTGACTCATCCTACGGACACTTCGCTAGGCCTACCTATGTAGAGCCCAAGTCCCGCTTTCAAGGATGGACTCGACCCAGAAACTTTGGTGAAAGTGTCTTTAAGGCACCTTATGAAGAAGTGATTCTTCAAAGCTATGACCCTTTCAATCATGGTCATAACTTCAAGAAGGCACCAAAGGCAAATCCTATTGTAGAAAAGCCAACGAAGGAGAAGAAAACACGTGATTGTAATCATCATGAAGTTTCCTCCACCAAGAATGCTGCCCCTGCTAGACCACAATTCCAAAATATCAAGCAGGAAAACTTAAGGCAATGATACAACAGATTTTAATGTTTGTGTTGTGGCAGAATTGGTCACTTTGTCATTGATTGCTGGTTTAATCCTAGAAATGTTGCAACCCCACATGTTGGCAATATGAGGAAGACCACTCCTAATGATAATATTCATAGGGGGAGTGTTCTAACCCGAGACCAAGTTGCCAAATGTATTTGGGTTCCGAAGGCTAACTGATTGTGATTGCAGGAATGTCCAAAGGCCAACAAAACACCAATCTGGTATTTGGACAGTGGATGCTCTCGGCATATGACCGGGACAAGAAGCCTTATTCAGAATTTTACTCCAGTTGTGAATGGACCAAAGGTCATCATTGGAGGTTCAGACCGTAGAATTACTAGAGGCTACGGTATGATTACTAACAGTAATGTATCCTTCTCAGATGTGGCTTACATTGAAGGTTTGGAACATAACCTAATAAGCATAAGCCAACTCTGCGATAAAGGATACATAGTTGAGTTTCATGCCAATAAGTGCTTGATAAAATTTGTTGATAATATGGAAACGATTCTATCCGGCACTCAAAGCAGAAACATTTTCTCTTTAAATTTCATTTGTATAGATTCTTCGACACCGGTGTGCTTTTTAGCAAAAGATAGTGTGTCTATTGGTGACCAATTGCACAAGAGACTAGCACATATTAATTCCAAAACTATTAATAAATTATTTTTAATGAACTTAGTACGTGATGCCACAAATGCCAAGTACATTAAAGATAGACCTTGACATGCATGTGTAAAAGGCAAGCAAACAAGGGCCACCTTTAAAAGCATTATTGTCTAGGATTCTAATAGATGTCTTCATCTACTGCATATGGACTTGTTTGGTCCACTGCAAATTAGAAGTTTGGGAGGTAAGGATTATACGTTGGTAATTGTTGATGATTACTCGTGCTTTGCGTGGGTGTTCTTTCTGAAACACAAGTCAGATACCTTCGACATCTTTACTAATTTTGTCAGGCAAGTTCAGAACGAGTACAACTGCTCCATAGTCAAAATCAGAAGTGGCAATGGAACAGAGTTTAAGTTTGGGGCCATGATAGAATTTTTTGAAAGCTAAGGTATCTTTTATGAGTTTTCCTCTCCTCATACTCCACAACAGAACAGAGTGGCCGATAGAAGGAATAGAATGCTCATAGAGGCCTACAGGACCATGTTGAGTGATGCTTCACTTCCGGAGTACTTTTGGGCTGAAGCCGTCAACACTACATGCCACGTGCAAAATCAAGCCCTCATAAACCAAAACCATGATAAGACACCTTATGAACTTCCGAAGGACAGGAAACCGACAGTCTCATATTTTAGAATTTTTGGCTGTAAATGCTTCATGCTCAACAATGGCAAGTATCTTACTACTAATTTTAGCGAAAAGAGTTTTGAAGGTATTTTCGTAGTCTATAGTAGCCATAGTAAGGCATATATGATTTTTAATAGAAGAACCATTGTCGTAGAAGAATCGATACATGTTGTATTTGATGAGATGAGTTTACTGCAAAGCAACTCTTCTAGTGTGCTTATTGAAGATGCAGGTGCAAAGGTGAAAGAAATTAGCTTGGATGAACCGTCCGAAGACAAAGGTGAAAAGTGCATCAAGATCACCACTCCAACCCCTATTGGAGAGGCTGATGATCAAGATGAAGAAGTCATCCAAGATAAAGAAGTCACTCCGGTGATAAAAGACAATCCAGATGCAAGGACTCTAGAGCTTAGACATCTGAAGGATCACCCCATGGACCAGATCATAGGAGATCTCTGGGATGGTGTCAGAACTCGAAGAGGTACAACTAATGAGAATCTATATTTAAGTTTTCTGTCGCAGGTTGAACCAAAGAAGTTTGAGGAAGCAAACTCAGACGCATCGTGGATAATGGAGATGGAAGAAGAACTTAACCAGTTCATGCGCTGCAAAGTATGAAAACTTGTTCCAAGACCCAAAGGTAAGAACGTCATTGGGACAAAATGGGTCTACAAGAACAAGATGGACGAGTATGGAACGATTATAAAGAACAAGGCAAGACTTGTCGCAAAAGGTTATTGTCAAGAAGAAGGAATCGACTTCGACCAGACATACGCTCCAGTGGCAAGGGTGGAGGCAATAAGATTATTCCTAGCATATGATGCACTCTGTTGGAACACCCTATTACTAATTTGGGTCAGGATCACTATGTCTCTAGGAAACCTATTTTTGACCTCATTGTATAGATCTAAAGGTCAATTAGGATTGAGTCTAAGGGTTAGTAGTTAGGTTTGGAAGCTGCCCACAAGACCAAGGTTTTTTAGTTTGGAGACTAAGTCATTTCGTCGAGCTTAGTACGACAAATCGTCGAACTCCAATCGACGATCGTTTAGCTCAACTTCGACGGATTGTCGAACTCCATTCGACGATCGCTGAGCTCAACTTCAACAAATCGTCGAACTCCATTCGATGATCTTCGAGCTCAGTTCGACGATCTTGACTCCAGTATTGATTCTCTATCTCTGAGCTCAGTTCGACGATAGTTGAGCTCAGATCGACGATCTCTGTTGCTGTCTAAGTCCAAATCGCTGAGCTTAGTTCGACGATAGTGGAGCTCAGTTCGACGTTTTTCTGAAAAGTTCAACGACTTTCAAGATTCAAAATTCAGACAGTTAAGGAGTTATGGTCAGCAATTAATTCAGAAGATTTTCTAGTCGTTTTCATTTATTCTGGAGCAAGTTTCAAGGGATTATCAAGGAATGTTTCATTGGACTTTCCCCCAGAAGACAATTGTAATTAAGGAAGTCATTTAATGACATGCTAACAGCTATTCTGGACAGAGGATCATTTCTATTCAAATAAAAGGAATAAAAGACAAGATTTTTTTGAATCTCTCTCAAGAAGCAATCAAAGAAGAAGAGAGTGCACAAGAAGAACAAAATATTCTTTGCAACAACTCTTCTCCAAAAACAACCTCTTTCTCAACAACAATCACTCAAGAGAAAAAGGAAAAGAGTTGTAGACATTCTCTGTCTCAAAGAATTCATACAAGAACACACAACTAAGGAGATCAACCAACTGAAATCTTCAGATCTCTTTTGATTCAAGTGTTCAAGGCCATCATCATTCAAGACTCCAGACACCTAACATTTCAGCTATTGCTGAAATCATCAATTGTTGGAGATCAACTTTCTGAAAGCCTATCACCCTACAGCAAAGCTTCATTTCCTGATCAACTACAGATCTCAGGGGGAGCTTTGACAACATCATATCCACATAGTCTTCTCAGCTGCTTTGAGAAAGAGAAGACTTCCATCACTCTCTCATCCCCACCTCTGTAAAGGGTTTTTCAAACTCCCTTCAAAAGTTTGTGTGGTTTTTGAGCACCTTATCAAAAGCTCATTGGTGGCAAGACACCTGATCAAAAAATCTAGTTTGGTTTTTAAGCACCTTATCAAAAGCTCATTGGTGCCCAGGACACCTGATCAACTCCTCCTGCAGTGGATTCCTACCTAGGGTGGTAGAAGAGTGGATGTACCCAAGTTTAGGGGAACCACTATAGCTCCTTGTGTCTTCTGGTTGCTTGTCTTTATTTTTGTTTCTGGATGTGATTTGTGATTAGTTTCTTTTGTAGATTGTGATTAGATAGCTGCTATGTTTAGATTTACTATTTGCTTCCCTGTTCACTCAGATTACAACAATTGTTGTAAAATGTTTTTAAGCACCATACTATATTCACCCCCCCCTCTAGAGTATATCAGATCTAACTCGCTCTTTCAATTGATAAACATACCACACCTTGGTGGTTGCACAGGCTAACACCTGAACCCAAAGTTTCCTAGTTAGATCTGCTTGTTGTAGATTTTGTTATTAGAATATTTGTTCACAAATCATGGCCCAAAACAAAGATTATGCTAGCACCAGACCTCCAGTGTGCAATCTGTCTAAGTTTGCACTTTGGAAAGCAAGGATTAGACTATACATGAATTCTATTGACGAGGACATTTTTAATTCTATTTTGACAGTTTGTCCAAGACCTCTAGAGAACACAAGTACAAATGCTGTTCCACCTCCATCAGGAACAGATGCTGATATCAAGAAGTGGAAGGTAGCAGCTGCAAAGGCTATGAATATCTTAGCCCAGACTATGTCTGATGACATATTCCAAAAGGTGGCTGAATGTAATTCAGCAAAGGAAATCTGGGATAAGCTCTCTGAAATAGTCTCAGGATCAGCTGATGAAAGAAAGGACAGGAGATCCCACCTCATATCACAATATGAGAACTTCAAGAAGGGAGAAGCTGAGTCAGTAGCTGAAATGTACAACAGACTCAGTCTGATAGTCAATTAACTCAAGACCTTGGATAAGGAGATATCATTGACTGCGCTAAATGATAAAATCCTAATGTGCTTCCCAAGCACTTGGGACTCAAGGATCTAGCCAATCAAGGATGCCAGAATTCTGAATGAGATTACAATAGAAGCTCTCCTGGGCAAGCTCAAATCTTATGAGCTGCTCATTAAGAACAGAGAAGAAGAGCAGAAGGCTGCCTCACCAGCCACAAGAAAAGAAAAGACAATAGCTTTCAAAGCAACTGAAGATCAGCCTGAAGACAAAGTCACGGGCAATGATGAGCTGCTTAGTCTACTGGCTAAAAGATTTTACAAGATGTCCAAAAAGGACTTCAGAAAGAGATCATACAAAGAGCATGATAAGCCAAGGTATGATAAGTCAAATAATAAAGAAATTGTTTGCTTTGGTTGCAGGAAACCAGGCCATATTGTGACTGACTGTCCAGAAAACAAAAACAAGGACAGAAGGGACAAGAAATAAAGAAGAAAGGACAAAGACTTCAAGAAGAATGGCAATGGCAAACCCTCCTCAAGCAAGAACAAACACACAAGGAAGGGATTTGTTGCTGAATCCTGGAGTGAAACTGAAGAAGAATCAGAAGCTTCATCCGGCTCCAATGATGATGAAGATGATGCTGAAGAGAAGGAGTTCTGCATGATGGCAATCAATGCCTCTCAACATAATTCAGATGCAGAAGAGTCAAGATTCAGACTCAGAGTCTCAACTTGAAGAGGACCAGGTAATTAGTTCTTTTGATTTCAATTCTGAGGACTTTAAGTCTGAGTTTAAAGCATTATGTTTAGACTTACTAAAATCTGAGAAGGAAATTATTTCTCTCAGAAATCAATTATCTGAACATAGTATCTTAAAGTCAGAAAACCACAAACTCTCTGAGGAGTTGGAGTGTTGTATGGAGCAGATAGCTTCACTGAAAGGTGAGCTATCAGAGGCCAAGAAGCTTGAAGAATCCCTTAATGGGAGAAGTATCAAGCTGATGGACATCACAAGCACAGTGAACTCCAGATTCAATAGTACACTGGGCTTGGGTGCTTCATCCAGCCAACCTATAGTTCTAACAACCCCAATCAAGTTTATTTCTGATAAAGGGAAGGGAATTGTAGAGGTATCTAGGAAAAATTCTGATCTGCCTAAGAAAACCAAGTCCCAGCAGAAATCGTCGAATGGAGGTCGACGATCGCCGAACGTAGATCGACGATCTCAGGCAAAATCATCGAACTCAGGTCGACGATCTCTAATTCCTGAACTCTGCCACAGTCGACCGTCAAACGGAACTCGACGATCTGACCCAAGATCGTCGAACGAAGCTCAACTATCGTCGAACAAAGATCAGAGCTTTGGAAATTCTTTCAAGGGCAAATCAAAATCCAATCTTAGCGGTCCTTCACCCCAAAGCTTTAACCCTAATACTGAATGGATAATACCTCCAAGGAGATATCATCCTGAAGGTTATAAGAGTCAACCTGGGATGTCTTTTATTTCTGAGTTTAAAGGTTATCAACCGAGGCCCAAGGTAAACTGGGTCAAAAACAAGTGAATTATTTTATATGCAGGTGAAGACCTATCCAACATCAACCAACAATGGTATTTGGATAGTGGGTGCTCTAAGCACATGATAGGAAATAGGGACAACCTCACATCCTTTAAAGCCAAGCTTGGACCCAAAGTCATATTTGGTGATTCAAAATTTGGACAAACAAAAGGATATGGTGTAGTCCAGATTGGGACAGTGAGATTCAAGAAGGTAGCCTATGTGGAAGGACTGAAGCACAATTTGATCAGCATCAGTCAGCTATGTGATGAAGGCTACCAGGTGACTTTCAGCAAAGCCTTATGCCAGATCAAGTCAGAGGACAACACAACTTTGTTGACAGGTAAAAGGAAAGATAACATCTATTTAGTAGATTTTATTTCAACAGATGTAGACATTTGCCTGTTTAATTCTGTCTGTAGACCTAGTGTTTTATGGCATAAGAGACTAGGACATTTAAACCTTAGAACCATTGCTAGGCTATCCAAGGACAACCTTGTTAGAGGACTACCTTCTGGCCCCTACAAGAAGGAAGGACTCTGCAGGGCTTGTCAATTAGGCAAGCAAACTAAAAATAGTTTCAAGTCACTTAATAAGAGTGATTCACCTAGGATCTTGTATCTGTTACACATGGATATTTTTGGACCCATTACAGTACAAAGCCTAGGAGGGAAATCTTACACTTTAGTAGTTGTAGATGACTTCTCTAGATTCACATGGGTGTTCTTTCTGAGGAATAAGTCTAATAACTTTAAGTGTTTGACAGAGTTTCTCAAATGTATACAGATTGAGTTCAATACTCACATTGCCCTGATCTGAAGTGATCATGGGACAGAGTTTGATTCTCTTCTTATGCAAGAGTTCTGTCAGAGTGAAGGGATCAGACATACTTTCTCATCTCCTAGAACTGCTCAACAAAATGGGGTAGCTGAAAGGAAAAATAGAACCCTTATTGAATCTGCCACTACATTGTTGTTAGATGCTCACCTTCCTCTATCTTTTTGGGCAGAGGCAGTGAACACCTCCAACTGTGTGCTGAACAGAAGTTTGATACATAAACTAAAGGGCAAGACTCCCTATGAATTACTCAAAGGGAAGAAACCTAAAGTTGATTATTTTAGAATTTTTGGTTGTATTTGTTATATACATAACAATGACTAGAGATATTTAGCAAAATTTCAAGCTAAAGCTGATGAAGGAGTGTTTCTGGGATACTCCATGATCAGTAAGTCTTATAGGGTTTATAATAAATCATCTCTTAAAATTGAGGAATCTGTTTACATATCATTTGATGAATCTAACATGTCTTTTAAGGAGAAGAATACTTCTACCATAGAACCTTTGCAGGTACATTCTCTTGCTAAAGATTTGAACATGTTACAGATTACTCAAAAAGAGGAAAGCAGTGAAAATGAAGAAAGCATTCAACATATTGAAGAGAAATAACTTGAAGAGCCACTTGTTGTACCACAAGAGGAAACAACAACACAGGTTGGTGAACAATCAACACCCCTTTAGTAACATCAAGTGACCATCCAATTTCCCAAGTAATTGGAGACATCTCAGCTGGTGTGCAAACCAGAAATCAGGTCAACCAAAACCTGTTGCACACTTGCTTCCTATCTCAAATTGAACCTTAATCCATTCAAGATGCAGAGCAAGATCCACACTGGATCATGGCAATGCAAGAAGAGTTGCATCAATTTGAAAGGAACAAAGTTTGGGAACTAGTACCAAAGCCTAAGGATCACTCCATTGTTGTAACAAAGTGGGTGTTCAGAAACAAATTGGATGATCAAGGAGTAATTGTAAGGAACAAGGCAAGGCTAGTTGCTCAAGGATACTCTCAAGAAGAAGGCATAGGCTATGACCAGACTTTTGCACCAGTTGCAAGATTGGAAGCCATCAGAATCTTCTTAGCTTATGCAGCATACAAAGGCTTCAAGGTATATCAGATGGATGTAAAGAGTGCATTTCTAAATGGAGATATCAAAGAAGAAGTCTACGTCAAACAACCTTTAGGTTTTATCTCTCCAACTCATCCTGATTATGTTTTCAAATTGAACAAAGCATTATATGGTCTCAAGCAAGCTACTAGAGCATGGTATGAGACCCAAGCATGCTTTCTCCTGAAAAATGAATTTATAAGGGGTAGAGTAGACCAAACTCTTTTCATTAGAACTCATAAGTCTCATACCTTACTAGTACAAATCTATATAGATATTATTTTTGGCTCTACTGATTCAAACTTGTGCAGAAGGTTCTCCAACCTAATGCATTCTAAATTTGAAATGAGTAGCATGGGTGAGCTATCCTTTTTTCTAGGATTGCAAGTCGAACAACATGCTGAAGGCATCTTCATTTCTCAAACCAACTATGCAAATGAATTGGTTAAGAAATTTGGTATGTCTGAAGCATCTTGCATGAAAACACCTATGCCTACTAATGTTGTATTGGATGCTGATGAACATGGGAAACCTTTTATTCAGACAACATATAGAGCAATGATTGGCTCTTTACTGTACCTTATAGCTAGTAGACCAGACATAATGTTTGCTACATGCATATGTGCTAGATTCCAAGTAAGCCCTAGAGAGTCACACCTAATATTAGTAAAAAGGATTCTCAGGTATGTAAAAAGTTGTCCAAATCTAGGTCTCTGGTATCCAAAAGATTCAGCATTTGAATTAACTGGATTTTCTGATGCTGATTATGCTGGATGCAGAATTGACAGGAAAAGCACCAGTGGAACTTGTCAGTTTCTTGGTGACAGACTTGTCTCTTGGTTTTGTAAGAAACAAACTTCTGTGTCAACTTCAACTACTAAAGCTGAATATATGGCTGCAGGTAGCTATTGTTCACAAATATTACGGATTCAAAACCAACTCCTAGACTATAGCTACAACTTAGAGAAGTCTAGAATCTTTTTTGATAACACCAGTGCTATTTCTATAGCTCAAAATCTAGTCCTCCATAGTAGGACAAAACACATAGAAATTAGACATCACTTTTTAAGTGATAATGTTAAGAAGAATAAAATTGAACTTCAATATATCCCAACTGATTTACAAAGGGGAGATATTTTCACCAAACCCTTGGATGAAAAGAAACACACCTTCTTCCTAAATCAGTTAGGAATGTTAGATGGAGGAAGTCTAAAATAAGTTCCAAGATTTTAAAACTTTAAAAATTGACCAAGACTAGGCAAACATCTTGATTTTTCTAGTGTCTAGAGTGTATTTCTGGTCTCTGAACTGCGCTCGACAATTTTCCCCCAGATCATCGAACGAAGATCGACGCTTTCCAAAATCGTCGACCTGAGTTCAGCGCTTCTCAGATAGTCTGAACTATCTCTGCAGGTCAACGATTGTCGAATGGCGCTCGACGATTTTGTTCTCTGAACTATCGTCGAACAGAGCTCGACGCTCTCCAATATCGTCGAACGGAGATCGACGATATTGAAGACCTTTCAGATTCCTTTAGAAGCCCCGATCGTCGAACTGAGTTCAACGATCTTTCCTTTTCTGCGTCGAACCCTAATATAAAATTCATTTTTCAACCATCGTTCTCCTTTTGCGCTTTCAATCTCTCTGCAAAAATTCTCTTTCCCTCCAAACATCTCTACACTTGGTCGGTTGTTTGTTGATTTTTGCAGGTAACAATGGCCGTCTCAGTTGTCGTTCTAGCCGCAATAAAGTTTGATGCCGGATTTGATATAGACATGGAGTCTTTCAACACCAGTGATCAGATTTTTCAAGACATTCTGGAACTGTTCAAGGAGCAGAAGCTATTCACCCTCATATCCACCAGAATCAAACTGCCTGCAGATGAGATCAAGGAGTGGGTCTATACTACCTACAACCAGGACCAAAATACAATGGTTGGTTCAATTTCTGGAACTCAGGTACCTCTGAAACCTACCATTCTGATAGAGGTTTTTCAATTAAATTCTGGAAGACATTCTGCTGAGTTATCTGGAAAAGAATTTTTTGATTTACTTGCTAGAATGGGTCATTCTGATGCAAACCCTAGCAAGCTGCTGAAAAAGAACTTAGCTGTGGAATATCAATTTTTAGCTGATGTAGTGGGAAAGGTTCTGTTGGCCAAGCATTTAGCACATGATAACATCTCCAGGTATCAGTTGTGCTTGATGGGAGCTTTAGTGGATAAGAAACATTTAAACTGGGGAGAGATCTTCTTTGATCTGGTCAAAAATAAAATAAATAAGAATTTTGTTAATTATGGAAGGATTCTAGGGCTGTTTCTCAATAACAGATGCCCTGCACTGCTAGTCTCATCTGGGATGCACATCAATGCCTCAAAGAGATTGTCATGTGCCCTGTTTGGCAAATGGGACAGGAAGATAGTGAAGCCCAGCAGGCCCTCTGCAAGCACCACTTCAGGCACAAGGACTGTAACAGTCTCTTCCCCTCAAGTCTCTGCCACTGCAGAAGACTGGCCTGCTGCTGCTTCTCCTCCTCCTCCTCCAATTTCATCTCCACCAGTCACCTCCTCCATTCAAACTTCATCCACCATCATTATTTCCAGCCCATCTCCTACATCAATTCCATC
Organism: Platanthera guangdongensis; assembly: GCA_039583875.1. Lineage (NCBI taxonomy): Eukaryota > Viridiplantae > Streptophyta > Magnoliopsida > Asparagales > Orchidaceae > Platanthera > Platanthera guangdongensis. The sequence continues at coordinate 125,632,966 of CM077164.1, forward strand.
TCCAATTCCTACACTCACAGAAGAACCATTCCATCCATTACATCACTACCCTCAACCAGACATTGACACATCATCCAACATCCCATCATTCACACTTCTAGATGATTCCTTCATGGATGACTCACCTTCATCCCCTCCTGACCTACCCTCCTCATCCACATCATATCAACAACTTCTGCAAGATATCATTGATCAACCCTCCTTCACACCTTCTATCTTCATTCCCCTTTCTTCCATTTCCACAATCCCCTCACCTCAACCTTCACTTCTACCATCCACCAGCTCTCCTCCAACATCACCAGTTGCTCCACCATCCTTCTCTACCTCTGCTCAAGTCCCTGCTGAGCAAGTAGATATTCCTTCCGTAGCTGACAAATTATATGAGCTGATAGCTCCCAGGCTTTCACTTCTGTTGGAGAGCTCCTTGGCTCCACTCCTAAAGTCAGTTGCAGACTTATCTGCCAGGCTCTCTTCCATCTCTCCTCCTCAGGCAATCCCTTCATTTGGGTGCCTTGATCCAGCTCTCTCTGAATCTAGGTAGGGGGAGATGCCTCATGAAGATGTGAGATTGCCTGCTGCTGCTGATGTGAGATTGCCTGCTGCTGCTGTTTCCTCAGTTCCTACTGCTGTTGTTACTCAAGCTCCAGTTTCAACACCTCCTCAAGTTGTTGTCTCTTCAGTGGACCTCAGGTCCTTATTATCAGCTTTTGATTCAGTTTACTTCAGTTGTCTCCCAGTAAGCATTGCAGTCCAGCCATCAGAAGACCTCTCCAAGGACATTGTGCCATTCTCAAGCTGTGATACCAGCTTAATTAGCTCCTATATAACCTCCCTACATACTGCTGAGCCTTCTGTTTCTAGTGATGCTGCTGCTACTCCTGCTGACAATACAGTTGCTGTTTCTATTGCTGCTGCTGATATTGTTGTTATTGCTAAAAATTCTGATGATATATATATGACAGAGGCATATGAATTTGAGCCTGCTATCACTGCTTATGTTGCCCCTGCTGATGTTATTATATCTGAAAAAGTTTTCTCTGAATCTGTTGCTACCACAGCTGCTGCTGTCATTACTACTGCTATATCTTCTGAAAGTATTGCTCTTGAAAGTACTGTATCTGCTATATCTGCTGCTGCTACAAGTGCTGTCACTGCTATTTCATCTGCTCCAACCCAATTACAGTAAGACTATTTGAAAAGGATTGATGCTTTATATGATGAGCAAAGCTCTGAAAGTGATGAATATAGGACTGATTCTAATGATTCCTCAGCTACTATAGCAAGGAAAAGAAAAACAAGAAGCAAGGCTATGAAAAGAGTTCCCCCAGCCAAAGTCAAAGACACAAATAACATACCTTATTACATTCTTCATGACTGCCCCATTACTGAACATTGGATGCAATATTCCAAGAATCAACTTAAGGCCATGAAGAAGAAGAGGAAATATGAGAAAGGATCTTCTCAGTTTCATCATCCTCATCCTCCTCCACCACCTCTTCCTGATGCAGGTGCAGGTGGAAGCTCAGCTGCTCATCCTTCTGCTAGAAGTCAAACCCCCTATCAGCCTCATGCAAGATCTCAATATAGGGGAAGCCAGTCCAGAGGTTCTCAATCTAGGAGAGGAATTTATAGAGGAAGCCAAAGGGAATTCCAAGTCTACTCCAAAGGCTATTCAAGGCAACACCCTTACTCTAGGGAAGGACAAGCTTCATCAGATACAACTCCAGGTCCTTTTCCCTACAAGTTAAAAGAAGTAGTCTCATCCAGAGCTCCTCAAGATAATCCTTCCAACAGATATGAACCTCCAGTGCCCTTTGAGGATTCAGAGAATAATCCTACTGCATGGACTGCCAGAATGAAAGAATTAGCTGCCCTAGATCAAATTAAGAAAGCCAGAGAGTAAGGCAAGGACACCCCCAGCATTACTACATTGTCAGAGCAAAGAAAGAAGGAACTTAAAAGATATGCCTCCAGCAAATTCTTTGATTCTGAAAGATATATGGAGCTGCACCCTGAAGCTGCGGTACCAAGTCCTAAACAACAAACTTCCTTAGGTGCAGCTGATGACAGAAGATCAAAGAAAGAAGCTCTTGATCCAAATAGAGATATTAAACTTATAAAGAGCAAGGAGAAAGAATAATTATGTAAGGTGACAATTATTCTGATTTCTAATTTCTGTCTGCGATAATATATCTGTGCTTCTGCAATGTCCTGTTTATTGCATTTTTTTGCTTTGTATATTGTTGCTTTTATTTCTTCAATTTCTATAAATAGTAATCCTAACCCAAATAGGGGGAGATTGTTGGAACACCCTATTACTAATTTGGGTCAGGATCACTATGTCTCTAGGAAACCTATTTTTGACCTCATTGTATAGATCTAAAGGTCAATTAGGATTGAGTCTAAGGGTTAGTAGTTAGGTTTGGAAGCTGCCCTCAAGACCAAGGTTTTTCAGTTTGGAGACTAAGTCATTTCGTCAAGATCAGTACGACGAATCGTCGAACTCCAATCGACGATCATTTAGCTCAACTTCGACGGATCGTCGAACTCCATTTGATGATCGTTGAGCTCAACTTCAACAAATCGTCGAACTCCATTCGACGATCATCGAGCTCAGTTCGACGATCTTGACTCCTATATTGATTCTCTATCTTTGACCTCAGTTCGACGATAGTTGAGCTCAGATCGACGATCTCTGTTGTTGTCTAAGTCCAAATCACTAAGCTCAGTTCGACGATAGTGGAGCTCAGTTCGACGTTTTTTTGAAGAGTTCAACGACTTTCAAGATTCAAAATTCAGACAGTTAAGGAGTTATGGTCAGCAATTAATTCAGAAGATTTTCTAGCCGTTTTCATTTATTCTGGAGCAAGTTTCAAGGGATTATCAAGGAATGTTTCATTGGACTTTCCCCCAGAAGACAATTGTAATTAAGGAAGTCATTTAATGACAGGCTAACGGCTATTCTGGATAGAGGATCATTTCTATTCAAACAAAAGGAATAAAAGACAAGATTTTTTGAATCTCTCTCAAGAAGCAATCAAAGAAGAAGAGAGTGCACAAGAAGAACAAAATATTCTCTACAACAACTCTTCTCCAAAAACAACCTCTTTCTCAACAACAATCACTCAAGAGAAAAAGGAAAAGAGTTGTAGACATTCTCTGTCTCAAAGAATTCATAAAAGAACACACAACCAAGGAGAGCAACCAACCGAAATCTTCAGATCTCTTTTGATTCAAGTGTTCAAGGCCATCATCATTCAAGCCTCCAGACACCTAACATTTCAGCTATTGCTGAAATCATCAATTGCTGGAGATCAACTTTCTGAAGGCCTATCACCCTACAGCAAAGCTTCATTTCCTGATCAACTACAGATCTCAGGGGGAGCTTTGACAACATCATACCCACATAGTCTTCTCAGCTACTTTGACAAAGAGAAGACTTCCATCACTCTCTTATCCCTCCTCTGTAAAGGGTTTTTCAAACTCCCTTCAAAAGTTTGTGTGTGGTTTTTGAGCACCTTATCAAAAGCTCATTGGTGGCAAGACACCTGATCAAAAAAATCTGGTTTGGTTTTTGAGCACCTTATCAAAAGCTCATTGGTGCCCAGGACACCTGATCAACTCATCCTACAGTGGATTCCTACCTAGGGTGGTAGAAGAGTAGATGTACCCAAGTTTAGGCGAACCACTATAGCTCCTTGTGTCTTCTGGTTGCTTGTCTTTATTTTTGTTTCTGGCAGTGATCTGTGATTAGTTTCTTTTGTAGATTGTGATTAGATAGCTGTTGTGTTTAGATTTACTATTTGCTTCCCTGTTCACTCAGATTACAATAATTGTTGTAAAATGTTTTTAAGCACCATACTCTATTCACCCCCACCCCCCTCTAGAGTATATCAGATCTAACTCGCTCTTTCACACTCAAAGGCTTCACTGTCTACCAGATGGACGTGAAGTCTGCCTTCCTTAATGGTGACATAAAGGAAGAGGTGTATGTGGAAAAACCTCCAGCTTTCGTTGATTCTAACTTTCCTAATTATGTTTATTTAATGCACAAAGCCTTATATGGTCTGAAACAAGCTCCTTGAGCTTGGTATGAGACGTTGTCTAGCTTTCTACTTGAGAACAAGTTCACAAGGGAGAAGATAGACAAGACATTATTTCTTAGGGAAATTAAAGGCAAGATTTTGCTAGTGCAAATCTATGTCGATGACATTATTTTTGGCTCTACTGATGACAACCTCTGCAAGAAGTTTTCAAAACTTATGCAAGGGAAGTTTGAAATGAGCAGTATGGGCGAGCTGAAGTATTTCTTAGGGCTTCAAGTGAAACAATCTGAAGATGGAATTTTCATCTCACAGACCAAGTTCACCAAAGAGCTAATTAAGAAATTCGGAATGGAGAATGCAACCTCGATGAGGACTCCAATTGGTTCAACAATGTTTCTGGACAAGGATGAAAAAGGGAAACCTTTTGATGAAACTAAGTACATAAGCATTATTGGATCCTTGCTCTACCTTACTGCAATTAGACCTGACATAATGTTCTCAACTTGTGTCTCTGCTAGATTGCAGGTGAACTCTAAGGAATCTAACTACGCTGCTGCGAAGCGGATTTTGAGATACCTTAAAGGTACACCAAATCGTGGCTTATGGCACCAAAGAAGTAATGATAGGGAACAAATAGGTTTTTCAGATGCGGATTTTGCAGGGAGCAAAGACGACAGGAAAAGCACTTCAGGGACATTTCAATTCTTTGGAAGAAGACTTATCTCCTGGAGTAGCAAGAAGCAAAAATGTGTGGAAATTTGAACTACTGAGACAAATTACATCTCTGCAGGCAGTTGTTGTGCACAGTTACTTTGGATAAAGAATCAGTTCGAAGACTACAACATGAAGTTTCAAAACATCCCTTTGTTTTGTGACTCTTCCAGCACAATAGCAATAGCCAACAACCCAGTCTCGCACAATCGGACAAAGTATATAGAGCTAAGGTATCACTTCATCCAGGAGCATGTGGAGCATGGGGACATAGACCTTCATTATGTCCCTACAGATAGGAAAATTGCAGACATTTTCACGAAGCCGCTGGACGAGACCAAGTTCTTGTTCTTCAAAACAGAACTTGGGATGCTCAACAAAGAAGACTAGAAGAAGTTGGACTATCAAGACGGCTCAAGGCTCAAAGGTTAGTCAAATATTGGAATTTTCAAAAGTGTAAGTTTTTGACTCGAGTAAGTAACAACCTACTCGAGTAAGTATATGACCTACTCGAGTAGTAGAATGATATACTCAAGTAGTCACTTGACCTACTCGAGTACCGGACTGACAAACTCGAGTAGTCTTCTTCACATACTCGAGTACCTCACTCATCTACTCGAGTACCTCTCTCACCTACTCGAGTACTTCTGTTTACCTACTCAAGTAACTACTGATTCATCTACTCATGTATGTGCCGAGTCGTGTTTTTCAAATTTTCATTTGCGCAAACCAAGGGCAATACCGCGTCTTCTATGATTTCCTTCAGTCATTTTCAAATAAATAGACCTAAACCTAGGGTTATATAAATAAGAAAATCTGAAAATTTCCCTACACAAAATCATTTCCGATCTCTCGAGTTCCCGACTGGCTCTTCACCTTCCTCAGTCAGTTGTAGAGTTGCGCCCTTTCCGTCTCCTCGTCGACATTTTCTAAGGTTTCTGCATCTCCATGACTTCTGAATCATGGCCGTTGTCTCTAAGATCGGTGTGGGATCGGAGTTAGTCGCCGTCGGGATTGCATAACTCTCTGACGACCTTCATCATCTCATGATTCTCCTCGACACCGTCGGCTTAACTTTCATCCTTCAAGAACCGTGTCGCATTCTCTTCCCAGATGTAGCAGAATTCTTCAGGAATATAAAGGTCAAGCGCCATGGCACAGTATTGAAGTCTTCAGTTAAATATATCAAGATCAAATTAACCCAGAATTTTGTTTCTCAACTTCTTCGACTGCCAGTTACAGATGCAGATGAATTTCTTGGTAATGAATAATATTCCAAAACTTGCTTGTTCTGTGGAATTTCTGCTGCTACAAAATATATCAGAAGAGCAGACATGAATGCAGAAGGTAAACTGCTAGTGGATATAATAGGGAAAATTTTGTTATGTAAAACCAACTCCATCAGACATATCCCTTTATACTTCTTTGAATTGATGCAAAGATTGTCTGTAGAAAAGCCTTTCAGTTTGGCCTGTTGATTTTGAATAAAATAAAAGATAGCATCAAATCCCCCAACTATGCAAGGATTATTTCATTAATCCTTCATGAGATAAACCCTGACACCTTCAACTTCTCCAAAGGGAGCATCCTTCACCACATGAAGGTCTCCATCTCCTCAATTCAAAGATGGGAGATCAAGTTGCAAAATCCCTCTCAAGCTGCCAAAGTTATTGAAGCTATAGACATAGAGGCCAGGACTCTATCTCCTTCTCCATCTCAGGTCCCCAGCTCCTCTGGTGCACCTATTGAGGGGGAGCCTGTTCCTACTATTCAAGCCAGGATGCCAACTCATCCTACACCTACTCCTCCACCAGTCACTCCAGATGATATCCCCACAGATCAACAAGTTCAAGAAGCACTATTATCTACTGATGATGCCATCAATGAAATGATAGATGATTTAACTGCAGATGAACCACCTCCTCCTCTCTTTGCAAATGCTCCAGTCACTGACATTCCCCAGGACACAAATCCTGTGCAGTCTCCAGCAAAATCTCCAGTGCAGTCTCCAGCTAGGTCTCCAGACACTTCTCCAGCAAGAACTCCATCAAATTCTCTTGATGCTCAACAAGAACATCCATAAACAATTCTCATTTCTGATGAGCTCTCACCTAAGCCAGCTGAAGCTCCTCTCAGGAATTTGGATTTCTCTCTCCCTCAGATAATGGATGAAGGGGATGCCATGTTACCCACTATAAGAGCTTAGAGCTCTGTTATCCTCACAGAAATAGTTCCATGGGTAGCTCCTCCTATTCCTTTTAATCCATCTACTTCTATTCCACCTGCTGCTACAGCTCCTGCCTCCTCCGATTTGATAGCTCAAGTTCATCTTCTCCTTCAATACCAAAAAACATACTTTGATACTTGTATCAAAACTGTGACTGATAAGATAACTGCTCTAGAATATGAGATGAGCAGAGAATTTGCTGAAATATAGCATAATACTGATCAGTTAAAACATCTGTTCTAAATTGATGGCAAAGCCTTAGACCACACCATAACCAGTGTTGGACGAGTTATGGGGCAAAGTCTGACTCTTGATAATAATCAGATGGAATTGGACAAAAGGGTTGAAGCCACTAAGATGAAAATATGTGAAGAAGTTGGCACTTTCAAAGATGATGTCATCTCTCAGCTATCTGGTGAAGTCAGAAAGGCGGAGAAGTTGGTAAAAGAATATCTAGAAAAATCTGATGCCCTCAAGAAAGAATTATGGGAAGCAAAAGTTAAAAAGATCCATGATGATGTACTAGCTCAAATACAGAGTGTCAAATTCTACACATATGACACTGGTGTATGGATGCACAACCAGATCCTTCCAGAATTTGTTGTTGATCCTACCATTATCCCTCATCATTTGAACCCGCTAGCTGCTGATGCTCCTGCCCAAGCTCCTCAACCTACCTTTTCTCCTAGGCCTGGTGATTCAGTTGCCCTTCCTGATACCTATACTTAGGGTTGAGCTGAAGATCCTGCATATATATTCTTCAAGGCTCCTCCTGAAATTCAGACCTACAAGAAGAAAAGAAAATATGGTGAAGGTCCTTCTGCCAGCAAGTCCATTCCAATCTCTGATCCTGAGAAAAGAAAAGCTCCTGAACATGCTGAGGTTTGGTCTCCCACTTTTAAGTCCCTCATCCTGGAAACACTCAAATTAGTTTTGGATTTCCATGAGAGCAGAAATATTCACTACAGTTCCCAGGAATGGGAGTTATATGAGAAGTCCATGACCAAGAGAAGGATATATGACAGAGAATATGGAAGAAACAATCCTGCTACTCCTCCAAGGCCACCCAAGTATTATCCCAAGCCTTACAGCTATCAACGGAGACAACAAGAGAAACAAGACAGGCAGCATCAACAGAACTAGCCAAAAAGGACTCAAGAGTTGTGGAAATGGATTTTTGTTATTAATGACATTTCTGGATATCATACTTATATAATTCAAAGTTTTTGATCTCATTATCTTTTTGTTAGTCTTATGCTTGCTTGCACTGCTTTATTACTTAGCATTTTTTATGTCCATAATTCACCTAAGTGTAAAGGGTTCTGACTTCCACAAATAGGGGGAAATTATTTGGTATTGTATCCACACTAACCAAGATTTGATGAAGTCACCCTTGAACTAAGATGAATTAAGTTGTATTTGATGCTTGGTTTGAGTTATGTGTTTGCAGGATTCTTATGGGAAGTGTAGACCAATGTCAGTCTACAATGGGTCACCAAACACAGGACCATACAATGTAATCCCTCATTGTGTGTTCCGAAGTGTTGACCCATGTGTAGCCTCTCTATTGGGATACACTTCATATTCAAGCTCTAGGACTATGTGAAAAGACTTGATGCTGGTCATCCCTTAGAAGAAGAAATATTTCCTAAGTAAAGTACACGAGTAGTTCTTTACTTACTCGAGTAAGTTACTGAATTCATACTCGAGTAATAATACTCTTACTAGAGTAGATAAGATGTATCTCGAGTAGTTACATCAACTACTCGAGTAGTTCCCTTTCTTCTCTCGAGTTTATAGAAAATATCTTCTCAAACTTTTCTAAGTTAAATACTCGAGTAGTACTATATAGTACTCGAGTAGTTTCATCTATATACTTGAGTAGCTGAATTCTGACTCTCGTGTAGTTCTCACTTTCTCGATTAGTCTAAGTCATGTACTCGAGTAGTTCATCTACTACTCGAGTACTCCAGAGTTTATACTCGAGTAATCCAGAATTACATTCCAGAAAATTTCTCTAAGTGAATTACTCGAGTACTTCATGTTATATACTAGAGTAGTTCCTTTTTGTCTCGAGTAGTTCATGTTATATACTCAAGTAATTCCTTTTATCTCGAGTAGTTCATGTTATATACTCGAGTAGTTCTTTGTGTCTCGAGTAGTTTATTTTGTATACTCGAGTAGTTCAGTTTTCCCTGTTCCAGAAATTTTCTAAGTCTATGACTTGAGTAGTCTCTAATATACTCGAGTAGTTCATTCTTATATACTCGAGTAGTATTTATTTTGCTCGAGTAATATACTCCACCTCTCATGTAAGTACTAAAGTACTCGAGTATATTATTCTTGTTACTCGAGTAGCTGATTCCTTTTTACTCGAGTAGTTGACTCCGTGTACTCGAGTAATCATCTCTCTTTCTCCCGAGTAGTGTTTCTAATGTACTCGAGTAGTCATCTTCTACCTACTCAAGTAGTGTTTCATATACTCGAGTAGTCTATTACATCTCGAGTAATTTACTTTAACTTTTCAGAAAATTCTTTAAGTCCAGACTTAACGGTCATATTCATAAACTCTGACGTGATTGGTTTACGTGTCTTTCTCAATATGACTCATTTAAGTCTAATCTTCTTCTCTCCTATAAAGGGTCTTGTCTAAACTGATAAACCCTTATCTAATTATTCAAAGATTATTCTAAGAGATTTTGCAGCCGTACTCTCAAAAAAAGAATTCTGTCTCCTCTTTCTCTCTCCAAGAATGAAACTTGTCGTCTCCGCCGTCGCAGATTTCCGACCGGCTAGGCTTTCAACTTTTTGAGGATTCAGATCAAGAAAGCTTTACAGATCGAGATCTTCACTCAACGCTTCATCTTCTAATTCGATCGTGTAAAGTCAAGAAGTCCAGATCTGATATTGCCAAGGTTCTCTTCACCATTTTGATAAAGCCGAAAAGTCTAGAAGAAGAAGATCCAGGCCGATTTCTTGCAGATCTGACAAGGATTTACTGTTTGTATTTCTTTACAAGTTTATTTCATTATTTTAGGAGAAGTTTTCTGCGAGTGTAGGAGTTTTTCAACTCCGAGATTGTAGGACGTTTTGCCTTCCGAGTGTAGATCTATTTTGTGTATCGAGTTTGTAGGAACATTGTTCCGAGGGTAGGATTGATTTCCAATCCGAGATAGTGGAGCAGTCGAGTCTAGTGTATTGCTAGATCGGTGAGGGAAAGTGGATGTACCCAAGGTTGGGGAACCACTTTAAATCTTGCCTCGTCTGTGTTTGTTTTTTGGTAGATAGATCTGTTCATTGGTTTGAGATTTTTTCTATTCCGCAAAAAAACGCACAACTCCGCTATTCACCCCCTCTAGGTGATTTTGGTTGGCAACTATTAACTTTCATTTTGGGTTTCAATTTTTCATTCATTCTCTAATCAAAATGAAAACAATACATGGTTATATATAGCCTACACCACTCAAACTCAACCCTTGAAAAAAAAATAGACTCATGATGGTTATATGCACCCATCATGAAAGAAATAAAATAGAACTTGAATGAAATAAAATACTAGATGGTTATAATCACCCATCATACATGAATTAAACTATAGTATTTAAATGGATGAAAAAAATTTGTTTAAAATATAAATTGCTAAAATAATAATTTGATAAAATATATAATTATAATTATTTAATTTATAATTATATATTTTATATAGTGGCGGCGGCGGACGTCATGCAAAACATGTCTCGGCGATGGTGAAGGGCGTCGTGGTAGAATCCCATCCTCGAGCTTGTGGCAACGGTCATCCCAATCCACGAACACTCTCAGACGGGGATAAATGGCAGCCGCAACAGCAACGTCTCCATCAATTCTCCCCCACTCAAAATTACTCATCACCGATGAGTGGCCTGTGAGGGAAGAATAGTCCAAAGCAGCAGCAATATGGGGCAAATCTGGCCCCGCTATCCATGTCATAGTAGCATGTAGATCCATCAGCACTGAGAACCTGCTGGCAAAGAAACAACAAAACTTCCGAGGAAACTCGAAAGAGTTTCAAGGAAAAGAAATAAAACTTGAATCTTACCATCCGGTTCAAGAATCATGAAATCAACATGGGAAATAGACACGGCAAAACTAACACTCCCCATCCCAAGAGAACATGTAGTTGTAGAGAAGAACGACGAAGAAAGCAACTCAGGTGGAACACAGACGTACAGTAAAAAGTCCGGAAACTTGAAATAAAGTGAAACACCCAATGCTTTATAAAAATCTGAAATATAAGCATGAAATCTGACGTTCTTCATAATCATGGATGGGTCGGCGTTCCTACATATTAATTTATTAACGGAGCCTCAAGGCATCCACTCGATGACTAACCAGACTAAACCCAAAACACTAAATCTAGCATCGGACGGTATCAAAAAGGAGTGGAAGTGCATGAGACAAAACTTAAAATGAATCACTAATGTCCTAGATACATGAGGAGAGAATCCATCTGCTACATGACTTGACCCAATAGCAGAGGATAAGGGGGGTAAGTCAGGTGGCACGGGAGCCTTATATTCAAAAATGATATCATTGGGTCCCAGTCACGCAGTTTTAATTTTATATTTAATATTTTCACACTTGGCATAAAGATATGCCAAGGAGAACCGCTCATCATAAATAATGGAGTTGGACGCTGTCAAATGTGAAAGGAAGTGCGAGTGATACAACTCAAGGGGATTTTCTAAAGTCACTAACGAGTGGAAATGAGGGTCATCGAAAGGTGGTGGGTTAATGCGTGCAACCGGGTGTGGTATATAAGTATTTTTAGGGGACACCACATCAAGAGGCACAATAGCCAAAGAATCTATACGCTAGACGCACACAATGAAAAAAATAGTCAAATGGGATGCGTAGTCAGATCTACGAGGTGTGGTGAATAGACCAAATACTAGTGCACTCAACCTAGTAATATCTATACGCTGAGATAACGCCAATGTAGGAACTAATAAAGTAGGCGTCACACCAAAACTCAGACTAGGACTACCGGTTTCACGTCCTAAAAAGTCATCCAATGTGGGCAAATAAATAGGGGAAAGGGTCGGTAAAATCAAACTGGGGTTAAAATCTAAATCAGTATTGATTTCACCCAACGGTGACAACATCAAAGATCTCTCATCTGAGTGTACAACCAAAGAATCATCTGTTGGATCTCTAGTTAGATTTGGGCTAGGTTCACTATTTAGTTTGTCTGACCCATAATGTATAGCCAGGGCCATGTCTTTGTGTCCTAGAGTCTAGGCTAAGTCTTTAGGTTCAACCATACATGGACCAGCCAGCAGAAGAACTCAGATGACTCAAGACTTAGAAGAAATTAAGTTCAGTGTATAAGTTCGGCGTTTGTCGAACTCAGCTCAACGATCTTCGATCGCTGATCGACGAACTCAGAGTTAATTCTCTAAGTTGAGCTCGACAATATTTGAGCTCAAGCCAACGAAGTCTGGATTTCAATTTCAACACATTCTTTCCAGATTTATTTCGCTGAACTAAGCTCGACGAAGACAGTTTATCAACTCGACGAACTTGAATCGCATAATAGGCAAGTGATCTCCAGAATGCAGTTCGCCGAGCTCAGGTCGACGAATATGCTTTCTCAGGTCGACGAACAGAATCTCTTAGCTCGACAAACTTGAAGCTCCGGTCGACAAAATCTGTTCAGAGGTCGACAAATTCTGTCAAGCCAGACTTAGGATTTTTCCCTCATTTTCTATCCTTATTCCATATTATTTTGCAGTAATTTTCTGAGTAACTAATGCTCATATTCTCTGAATATAGCCGTTATTGGCAGCATTAATTATAGTCTTCATCAGGTTAATTACTGGCTTAAATAATTGAGACAGTTGGGGAAACTCATTAAAGACATTATTCTCCAGCCAATTTTCATTCTCCAGGAAATCAGCATTCAATGCAGAGAATTCAAAATTCAAAGGAGAATTTCGACACAGAATAGAAAAGAGATTTTTCTCTTTTCAGTCACAGAAAAAGTAACAGAGATAAAGAAAACACACAGAAAATCTCTCAGACATTCTCTGTGCAGAAAACACTTTGTTTTCTCCTTGATCTTACTGAAGAAGAAGAAGAAGAACAATCACTATCAAGAGTCTTCTTCAACTTCCACTCCAGGAGCTTTCAAGGACAAAAATCTCTGAATAAGTCAGAAGTTTCTGGATCATCTCAAGTCAAGGAAGAAGACCTACACCCTCAGCAAGGCTCCAAGTGATTCTGAAGGAGTCTTGACAATAGCAAATCCACTTGTCTTCTCAGTTGTTTGAGAAAGATAAGACACCATCAAATCTCTCTCCCCCTCCTGTATAAAGGGTTTATTAACTCCCTTCAAAAGTTTATTTGGTTTTTGGGCACCTAATCAAAAGCTCAAAGGGTTGTGAGATCTCCCTGGAAATAGATCTCATGCCGGAAATCACATGATCAAAAACCTACTAGTGGACTCCTACCAGGGTGGTAGAAGAGTGGATGTACCTAGATTGGGGAACCACTATAAAATTTTTGTATCGTCTGGTTGCCTCTTTTCTTTGTGCTGTGATATATTTTTGTGTTGTGTTAGAGTAGATTAACTTAGACTGTTTTCCCTTTCTGTTAATATTTGTATCACTTATTCTTTACTCTGATAATATTAAAAATTTGAAACAGCCAAAAGTTTTATTACTCTATTCAACCCCCCCCCCCCCCCCCCTCTAGAGTAAATCAGATCTAACCCCTATCTTTCAATTGGTATCAGAGGAGGTTCCCTTGGTTGTACAAGTTAACACTTGAACCAAAAGATCGTTCTTACATCTGATTTTTGTTTCCATAGTATTTTTTGTTTATTTCATAGCATGGCATAGAACAAAGATTATGCAAGCACCAGACCTCCAGTTTGCAACTTAAATAAGTTTGTCATCTGGAAGGCAAGAATTATGTTGTATATGAATTATATTGATGAGGACATATATAATTGTATTTTGACAGGTCCTCCTCAACCTACAGCTGTTATATCTACCTCTACCTCAAGCACTCAGGCTGTTCCACCACCTGAGTGGACAGATGCTCAGAAAAAGGCAAAGATTATAGATGGAAAGGCAATGAATATATTGGCTCATACTATGTCAGATGACATATTTCATAAAGTGGCTGAATTCACATCTGCAAAAGCCATCTGGGTCTCTCTAAACCAGATGGTTGCTGGATCAGCTGATGAGAGGAAAGACAAAAGATCAACTCTCATCTCCCAGTATGAGAACTTTAAGAAGGAAGAATCAAAATCTGTTAGTCACATGTACAACTGATTAAGTTCAATTATTAGTGATCTGAAGATCTTGGAGAAAGACATCTCTCTCACTGAGGTGAATGACAAAATCCTAATTTGCTTCCCCAGCACTTAGGATTCCAAGATATGGCCAATTAAGGAGGCCAGAAGCTTGAATGAGATTTCCACAGAATCTCTCCTAGGAAAGCTCAAATCATATGAGCAGTTGATCAAGTCCAGAGAAGCTACAGAATAAAAGACTCCTCCAACAATAATAAAGGAGCAGAACATAGCCTTTAAAGCTGTAGAAGAAACTGAAGCTCCAACATCAAATGAAGAACTTCTGAGTCTCTTAGCCAAGAGATTATACAAAATGGCAAACACGAACTTCAGGAGAAAGTCATCAAAGCATGATGACTGACTAAGGTATGACAAGACACCCACTAAAGAAATTGTTTGTTTTGGGTACAGGAAACCAGGACATTTCATTTCAGAATGTCCTGAAAATCAAAAGAAGGAGAAAAGAAAAGAAAAAGACTCTAGGAAGCATCACTACAGCAAGCCATCCTCCAGCAAGCACAAAGGAAAGGAGAAAGGCTTTGTGGCTGAGACCTAGTATGACACTGAAGAAGAATCTTCATCATCTAGCTCCAGTGAAGAGGAAGAAGAAGCTAAGGCAAAGGAAGTTTGCCTTATGGCTATCAATGCGTCTTGCAGTCCATCTGATGTTGAGGAACAAGAAGAACAATTAGATAATGAAGAATCTGAATCAGAGGCAGATCAGGTACTATATTCCTTTGATTACAATTCTGATAGTTTTAAAATTGAATTAAAATCCTTGTGTATAGATTTAATATACTCTGAAAAAGAAATCAAAATGCTTAGGAAAAAGTTATCTGAACATGAAAACTATATTTATGAAAACATTAAGTTAAAAGATGAATTAACTTTAGCTCAAGAATAAATTATATCACTAAAATCTGAGTTAGCTGAGGCCAGGCAACTTGAAGAATCTCTAAATGGGAGAATCATCAAGTTGATGGACATCACAAGCACAGTGAATGCCAGGTTAAATGGCAAGCTGGGCTTAGGTGCTTCATCAAGCCAACTCCCACTAATCCAGAAAAATATATTGTCAACTCCAATTAAATTTGTCTCAGAAAAGGGAAAAGAGAAGATAGAAAATGATAATAATGATAAACCAACTGAATTATAACCAAAGAATAAGAAAAGGAAACAGAATAAGGAAAATCCTAACTATAACAATGTTCAACAGATTTTGTCGAACTCTGATCGATGAAATGTGTACAGTTCGTCGAACTCCAGTCGACGAACTCCGAACGCAAACTTTCAATATAACTATTCATTGAACTACGATCGATGAAACCAGTATGGTTCGTCGAGCAGAGATTGACGATTTTGGGGCCAAGAGAATGACTACTTTCATTATCTGAGTGGAGTTCGACGAACTCATCCCCATTCGTCGAACTCAGATCGACGAACTTATAATCAACCAAGATCTTCTTTTAATCAATTTTACCAATGGATAACACCACCTAGAAGATATCACCCTTTAGGTTATAAATGTCAGCCTG
Organism: Platanthera guangdongensis; assembly: GCA_039583875.1. Taxonomy (NCBI): domain Eukaryota; kingdom Viridiplantae; phylum Streptophyta; class Magnoliopsida; order Asparagales; family Orchidaceae; genus Platanthera; species Platanthera guangdongensis. Next base: position 125,648,824 of record CM077164.1, read on the forward strand.
AATATTCTTATATCTCTAGTTTCAGTTATGTGAAGAAAGAAGGACCCAAGGTAACTTGCGTCAAGAATAGCTAATATGTTTCTTTGCAGGTGAAAGACTATCCCACCACAAAGAAATAGTGGTATCTGGATAGTGGCTATTCTAAACAAATGACTAGAAATAAGGACAACCTAATCAACTTCAAGTCAAAGTTAGGACCAAAAGTATTATTTGGTGACTCCAATTGTGGCTAGAGTAAAGGCTATGGAAAGGTCAAGATTGGAGTTGTCACCTTCAAGAAGGTAGCTTATGTAAGTCGACTGAAGCACCATCTCCATAAGTCAGTTATGTGATGAAAGGTTTCAAGTATCCTTTAATAAGACTTCCTGCATTATTAATTCTTTAGATAACCATGTAGTTTTGACTGACACTAGGGTAGGAAATATTTACATAGTTAACTTCCAGTCAGCTAAATCTGAAATTTGTTTATTTAATCAAACTAGCAATAATAATGACCTTGGCACAGGAGACTAGGTCATGTTAATTTGAAAAACATTGCCAAACTATCTAGGGACAACCTTGTTATATGATTGCCTTCTTACCCCTACAAGAAGGAAAGAATTTGCAAGACTTGTCAATTAGGCAAGCAAACTAAAAGTAGTTTTAAATCAGTAAATAAAATTGACTCACCTAGAATATTGTACTTACTACATATGGACCTTTTTGACCCTATTGTAGTATAAAGTCTAGCAGGGAAATCTTATACTTTAGTGATTGTAGATGACTTCTCTATATTCACTTGGATATTCTTTCTGAGATCTAAGTCTGATAACTTCAAGGTTTATATAGATTTTCTCAAGAACATATAGATTGAGTACTCTACTCCAGTTATATTGATCAGAAGTGATCATGGTACCGAGTTTGAGTCTCTTCTTATGCAAGAGTTCTGTGAGAAGGAAGGTATCAGACACTGCTTCTCAGCTCCTAGAGCACCTCAACAAAATTGGGTTGCTGAAAGGAAGAATAGAACACAGATTGAATCTGCTGGCATATTACTTGTAGATGCTCATTTGCCCCTATCCTTTTGGGCAGAGGCTGTGAGCACAAAAGGAAAGAAACCTTAAGAATAAGACTCCTTATAAGCTACTTAAAGGAAAGAAACCTAAAGTAGACTATTTTAAAATTTTTTGTTACTTATGTTACATTCACAACAACAATAGGAAACACATTAAAAAATTTGAAGTCATAGCTGAAATGTGAATTTTTCTTGGATATTCCCAAGTAAGCAAGGCTTATACGGTCTTTAATAAATCTACCATGAAAATTGAAGAATCTGTACATATTTCATTTGATGAAACTAACATATTTTACAAGGAGAAAGAAATTTCTACCAGTAACTCTTTGCAGGAGCCAAATTTGTGTGAGAAGTTAAATGAACTGACCCTCACCAATTAGGTTGTTAGCTATCCTTCCCCACATATTGCTGAAGCCAATGAATTTGAAGACATTGAAGAACCTCCAACAACAACTATAATTCCACAAGATGAATTTATTCCCCAAGTTGTTGCTCAACCAACTCCACCTACTGAATTTGTCACAATTAGGGATCACCCCGTATCTCAAGTGATTGGGGACATTTCAATTGGTGTGCAGACCAGACATCAACTCAACCAAGACTTGATGCATGTCTGCTTCATATCTCAAATTGAGCCCCATTCCATTAATAATGCAGAGCAAGATCCCCACTAGATTGTTGCAATGCAAGAGGAGCTCAACCAATTTGAGAGATGCAGAGTTTGGGATTTAGTTCCAAGACTAAAAGACTACCTAGTCATTGAAAGTAAATGTGTATTCAAAAACAAGCTTGATGCCCAAGGTGTTATCATAAGGAACAAGGCAAGGCTGGTTGCTCAAGGCTATAAGCAAGAGGAAGGGATTGGATATGACCAGACATTTGCACATGTTGCAAGGCTGGAAGCAATCAAAATCTTTCTAGCATATGTTGCCTACAAAAAGTTCAAGGTATACCAAATGGATGTCAAGAGTGCATTCTTGAATGGTGAACTTAAAGAAGATGTTTATGTGGAGCAACTACCAGGTTTTATCTCTCCAACTCATTCTTCTCATGTTTTTAAATTGCATAAAGCTTTATAAGGTTTAAAGCAAACTCCAAGACCTTGGTATTAAACCTTAGCAAGCTTTCTTCTAGAGCATAAGTTTTCTAGGGGTATAGTAGATAGGACATTATTCACTAGACACCATAATGATAAAATCTTATTAGTAGATGACATTATTTTTAGGTATACAGATTCCAAACTATGCAAGTGGTTCTCTGACCTCATGCATTCAAAGTTTGAAATGAGTTGCATGGGTGAGCTCTCCTACTTCCTTAGTCTCCATGTGAAGCAGCTACCTAATGGCATCTTTATATCACAATCTAAGTATGCTAAGGAGCTAATCAAAAAGTTTGGGATGTCAGATGCCTCAGCCAAGAAAATAACTATGGGTACAAATGCTGTAATTGACTATGATGAACATGTGAAACATGTTGATCAGAAATTATATAGGGCCATTATTGGGTCCATGTTATATCTTACAACAAGTAGACCTGACATAATGTTTGCTACAAGCCTCTGTACTAGGTACCAGCAGAAAAAGTACCTCAGGGACATTCCAGTTCCTTGGTATGAGACTAGTGTCTTAGTATTGCAAAAAGCAGTCATTTGTGTCTACTTCAACTGCTGAAGCAGAATACATAGCAGCTGGCAGTTGCTGTTCCCAGATGCCGTGGATTCAAAACCACCTCCTATGAAAGATAGGGGTTAGACCTGATTTATTATAGAGGGGGGGTGAATATAATAATAAAATGTTTTAACTATTTTAAAAATTATCAGAGTAAAGAATGATACCAGTAGTAGTAATAGATTAAAATAAAATGATCTAAACTAAACTACCACAGCACAACTAGCCTATCACAGCCACAATAAGAACAATAAGAAAAAGGGCAATTGGACAACACAAAAAATTTTATGGTGGTTCCCCAACCTGGGTACATCCACTCTTCTACCACCCTGGTAGGAATCCACTAGCAGGTTTTGATCAGGTGACTGCCACCTTTGAGCTTTTGAATAGGTGCCCAAAAACCAAAATAAACTTTTGAAGGGAGTTAATAAACCTTTTATATAGGAGGTGGGAGAGAGATTGATGGTGTCTTCTCTTTCTCAAACAACTTAGAAGACAAGTTGATTGCTGTTTTCAAGGCTACTCTAGAAATCACTTGAAGCCTTGCACAGGGTGTAGTAGGTCTTCAGCCTTAACTTGATATGATCCAGGAACTTCTGACTGATAGAGATTTGTTGTCCTTGAAAGCTCCTATAATGGAAGTTTAAGAAGACTCTTGATAGTGATTGTTGTTATTCTTCTTCTTTAGTAAAATCAAGGATAAAACAAAGTGATTTCTTCACAGATAATGTCTGAATATTATTTCTGTATTCTCTGGTTCTGTATTACTGTGTCTCTCTTGCTTGTCTGTCGACTGAGAAGAAAAAATCTTTTATATATCTCTGTCAAATTCTCCTTTGAACTTTGAATTGTCTGCTTTAATTGTTGACGGCCTGGAGAATGAAAATCGGCTAGAGAATATTTGCATTGATGAGTTTCCCCAACTATCCCAATTAATTAAGCAAGTATTATCCTGATGAAGACCATAATCAATGCTGCCAGTAACGACTATATTTAGAGAATATAAGCATTAATTACTTCTGGAAATTACTGCTAAATAAGTTGGAATAAAGGACAAAAAATGAGGAAAACTCTAAGTCAGGAACTGCAACAGAAATCGTTGAATATAGAGCAGATTTCATCGACCTGAGATCCAAGTTCGTCGACCAAATCTCAGCTAACTGCATTCTGTGAATAACTTGCCAATTTTGTGGTCCAAGTTTGTCCAGCATAGATTCTGTCTTCATCAAGCTGAGTTCAGAGAAAATATTTTGTGTTGAAGTTGAAATCCAGTCTTCGTCGACCTAAGCTCGAATATCGTAGAGCTCAACTCAGAGAATTAACTCTAAGTTCGTCGAGCGGAGCACGACTATCGTCGATCTGAGTTCGACGAACGTCAAACTCATTTTACGAACTAGATTTTCTTCTAAGTCTTGAGTCTTCTGAAGTCTCCTACTGACTGGTCCATGTATGGTTGAACCTAATGACTTAGCCTAAATTTCAAGGACTCAAAGACATGATCCTGGCGATATATTGTGGGTCAAACATCCTAGTTAGTGAACCTAGCCCAAATCCAACAAGGGATCCAACAATCTCCCCCTATTTGGGTGAGGTCACTAATAATATAAAAAGAAAAAACATTCACAAAACAGGATAAATATATCTGAAAGAAAATTGAATCATTCAGCAGATATTTAAATAGATAGTAGCTTTGTGATAGAAAGTAAATATAGTTCAAAAAATCAAAATTAAACAGAGTATATCATTTCTTCTTCTTATTTTGTTTGTCATCTTTGGCTTTCTTAGAGGGATGTGTAAATTTGATTTCTATATTTGGATTAGCTGCTTCTCTCTTTGACATGGTCATATCGGCAGCTCCAATAATGTTGAGAGAAGTGGCACTGGAACAACAGCCTCTGGATGTAGATTCATGTAAGCATCAACATTGAAAAATCTGTTAGCCTTATCATACCTTTTTAATTCTTCTTTTCTATAGGTTGATATCGTTGAGTATTGAGATGGATCTCTCACTTCATCTTTAGCTTTATTGATCGTTGATAATCCAACAAGCTCCTGGAATCTGGCCATTCTTGAGGTATTTTCAGTTTTAGGATCCACAAATGGAATAGATAGAGATTCATGCCTTTTGGGCTTTCAACTTTTTTTGTTTCAGAAGCTTGTTGTTGTTGTTGCTGTTGTTATTGCTGTTGTTGTTGTTGTTGTTGCTGATATTGTTATTTATGTTGCCGTCTACTGGAATACCTGTACTGATCGCTTTCTTGATATCTTGAGGATCTATCTTGATGTCTTTGATAGGTTTGAGCATAGGAGGTAGACCTTTGAGAACTGCTTCCTGAAGCACCAATAGCAGGTGGAGGAGGAGGAGGAGGACCTCTCCAGTTCCTTTGAGGAGGAGGAGGAGAGTACCTCCTGCTTTTCTTTCTAGCTTTTTATTCATTCTTTGAAAGCCACATCCATGTTGGCATCCCAGGATATGGACTGGTCTTCTATAAGATATAATATGGTGTATCATGAGTAGGGTTTGGTTTGGGAGCAGCATTGGGAACGGCCTTTCTCTTCTTAGAGACTTTCTTCTTGGCAGCAGAGCCATCATCATCAGAATCATCATCTTCATCTTCATCAGAAGATCCCTGAGGATTTTCATATAGATCATCAAGAGCTTTTAGAATATCTTGGGAAATCTGCTTTTCAGCCTGAGGCTGTACAGGAGATTCTACAACTGCAACTTCTGGAACAACAGTTTCAGCAACGTTTTCAGAAATTAACTTATTTTCCTCTTCAATATCTGCCATAATGATTTCATCTAAATCTGGCACGGGACTGTCATCCATCTTGTAAGTGGGAGCTGAGACAGCCTCTGGAGAAGAAATATCCTTGGGAGCTGAAACTATTGGAATCTCTATAACTACAAAACTGGCCTTTAGTTGCTTAGCAACTGTGGGGCTTATTGGTGAAGAGTATGGTACAATAGCCATAGAAGGCTGATGAGAAGAACTATGGAGAAAATCATTGTAGACAATACTGAAAAAATCTTGCATAGAATTCAAATTAACTGTGTGATTTATAAAATAATCACCAACAGTATTTATTTCTGGCATAACTGACTCATCCATATCTATATCAGAATCAACTAGATCAATTATTTCAACTAGAATAGATGTTTCTTCCGTGTCATCAGACATCACAGAATCTTCTACTGCTTCTGCTGCTGTCACCACTGGAGCTTCTTCATCATATAGTATCTCCCCATGACTGGATACAGGGGCCCCTGAAGCCAGTCCTCCAAAAGAAGGGACAGGGGACAAAGCAGCAATTCAGGATGAAAGGGTAGAGATGGAAGCAGAAAGGGGAGCTATAACATCAGTTATGAGTTTATTAAGGGTAGGAGAAATGAGTGCAAGAAGATCTTTAGCAATATCCGAAAAAATTAGATACAGAGATTCTGGAGCAGTGGAGGAGTAAGGAGTGTGATGTCCACAATTGGAATATATAGAGAATGCACTGGACATATCTATATGTGTAAAATATGGAGCAGTAGATGGAATGTTAGTGTGGGTGAGTGGAGGGATGGGAATAGAGGGAGTTGCAGCAGTAGAAGGTTGGACTGTGGTTGTGGGGGAAGAAATTGGTTCATGAAGTGGAGAATGATGTCGAGATGGTGGAGGAAATAGTATATTGAAGGTATGGGAAGAGTTAAATATGTCAGGGTGTGTGTTATTTAAATGAGGTGGAAGTGGAGAATGTGGAGGTGGAGATAGAGGTGGTGTAGAATGTACTGGAGATTGAACTGGTGATGGAGCTGGTTTGGGTAGATGTTGTTGTTGAGGTTGAGGAGTATGTGTTAGAGAAGAAGATGGTTGTTGTTGTTGTTGTGGTTGAGGTTGAGGAGGAGAAGGAATGTTGGTGGATGAAGGAATTTATTCTGGAGGTGGAGGAGCGGCTGTTACGGCCTTGGTGCTCTCAGAAGTCCTTGTAGAGGATGAAACCCTGGATGGCTTGGTGATTTTCCTCTCCCATCTGCCAAACAGGGCAGATGTAAGCCTCTTGGAGGTATTGATGAACACTGTCGTGGAGACCAGTAGTTCCGGTGTCTTTTTTGAAGAAATATTCCCAATATCCTTCCAAAACAGACCTCTTTCTTATAATTCTTCTTCTTAATCAAGTCAAAAAATAGTTTGCCCCAGTTAACTTCTTTCTTCTCAACCAGAGCACCCATCACCAGGAACTGGTGCCTGGTGATGTAGTCATGGGGGAGGGGGGGTGTTTGCCCAGCCGCACTTTGCGAACTACATCGGCTAAGAACTTGTATTCAGATGATAGGTTCATCTTCAGCAGTTTGTTCTGGTTTTCTCCAGAGTGACCCATCTTTATCAACATATTCTCATACTCATCACTGTCCATCTCTATTTCTTCATTTCCATTTAATAGACCAAAAACTTCAGTTAGTATAGTGGGGGAAAGGTCAACTCCGAGATTGTAGGAAGTTTTGCCTTCCGAGTGTATATCTGTTTTGTGGATCGAGTTTGTAGGAACGTTGTTCCGAGGGTAAGATTGATTTCCAATCCGAGATAGTGGAGTAGTCGAGTCTAGTGTATTGCTAGATCGGTGAGGGAAAGTGGATGTACCTAAGGTTGGGGAACCACTTTAAATCTTGCCTCGTCTGTGTTTGTTTGTTTGGTAGATAGATCTGTTCATTGGTTTGAGATTTTTTTTATTCCGCAAAAAGACGCACAACTCCCCTATTCACCCCCCCTCTAGGTGATTTAGGTTGACAACTATTAACTTTCATTTTGGGTTTCAATTTTTGATTCATTCTCTAATCAAAATGAAAACAATACATGGTTATATATAGCCTACACCACTCAAACTCAACCCTTGAAAAAAAAATAGACTCATGATGGTTATATGCACCCATCATGAAAGAAATAAAATAGAACTTGAATGAAATAAAATACTAGATGGTTATAATCACCCATCATACATGAATTAAATTACAGTATTTAAATGGATGAAATAAAATTGTTTAAAATATAAATTGCTAAAATAATAATTTGATAAAATATATAATTATAATTATTTAATTTATAATTATATATTTTATATAGTGGGGGCGGCGGACGTCATGCAAAATATGTCGCGGCGATGGTGAAGGGCGTCGTGGTAGAATCCCATCCTCGAGCTTGTGGCAACGACCATCCCAATCCACAAACTCTCTCAGACGGGGATCAATGGCAGCCGCAACAGCAACGTCTCCATCAATTCTCCCCCACTCAAAATTACTCATCACCGATGAGTGGCCTGTGAGGGAAGAATAGTCCAAAGCAGCAGCAATATGGGGCAAATCTGGCACCACTATCCTTTTCATAGTAGCATGTAGATCCATCAGCACTGAGAACCTGTCTGGCAAAGAAACAACAAAACTTCCGAGGAAACTCGAAAGGGTGTCAAGGAAAAGAAATAAAACTTGAATCTTACCATCCGGTTCAAGAACCATGAAATCAACATGGGAAATAGACACGGCAAAACTAACACTCCCCATCCCGAGAGAACATGTAGTTGTAGAGAAGAACGACGAAGAAAGCAACTCAGGTGGAACACAGACGTACAGTAAAATGTCGGGAAACTTGAAATAAAGTGAAACACCCAGTGCTTTATAAAAATCTGAAATATAAGCATGAAATCTGACGTTCTTCATAATCATGGATGGGTCGGCGTTCCTACATATTAATTTATTAACGGAGCCTCAAGGCATCCACTCGATGACTAACCAGACTAAACCCAAAGCACTAAATCTATCATCGGACGGTATCAAAAGGAGTGGAAGTGCATGAGACAAAACTTAAAATGAATCACTAATGTCCTAGATACATGAGGAGAGAATCCATGTGCTACATGACTTGACCCAATAGCAGATGATAAGGGGGGGTAAGTCAGGTGGCACGGGAGCCTTATATTCAAAAATGATATCATTGGTTCCCAGACTCGCAGTTTTAATTTTATATTTAATATTTTCACACTTGGCATAAAGATATGCCAAGCAGAACCGCTCATCATAAATAATGGAGTTGGACGCTGTCAAATGTGAAAGGAAGTGCGAGTGATACAACTCAAGGGGATTTTCTAAAGTCACTAACGAGTGGAAATGAGGGTCATCGAAAGGCGGTGGGTAAATGCGTGCAACCGGGTGTGGTATATAAGTATTTTTAGGGGACACAACATCTAGAGGCACAATAGCCAAAGAGTCAGAAACAATCGAGGACAGAAACGTAGACGGACACACAGAAAAATAAATAGTCAAATATGATGCATAGTCAGATCTACGAGGTGTGGTGAATAGACCAAATACTAGTGCACTCAACCTAGTAATATCTATACGCTGAGATAACGCCAATGTAGGAACTAATAAAGTAGGCGTCACACCAAAACTCAGACTAGGACTACCGGTTTCACGTCCTAAAAAGTCATCCAATGTGGGCAAATAAATAGGGGAAAGGGTCTGTAAAATCAAACTTGGGTTAAAATATGAATCAGTATTGATTTCACCCAACGGTGACAACATCAAAGATCTCTCATCTGAGTGTACAACCAAAGAATCATCTGTTGGATCCCCAGTTAAGTTTGGGCTAGGTTCACTAATTAGGATGTCTGACCCATAATGTATAGCCAGGGTCATATCTTTGTGTCCAAGAGTCTAGGCTAAGTGTAACGCCCCGAAACTCAAAAGAGCGACGGGGGACGTTTTGGGCCAGTTTTGGGTTCTGGCAGGAGGCACACGTCCTGGGACACGGGCATGTCCCAGGGCTTGTCAGGCTTGTGTCGATGATTTGGTCGAGAGGTCGATGAATTTTGCTCGACGTTGTGTCGAGACAGGGCACACGGCCTGAGACACGGGCGTGTCTCAGGGCGTGTCGAGCCCGTGTCGACACTCAGCCCGCGAAGTCGACATTTTGTGCTTGATGATGTGTCGAGACATGGCACACGGCCTTATACATGGGCGTGTCTCAGGGCGTGTCGAGCCCGTGTCGACACTCGTCCCGGGGAGTCGACGAATTTTGCTCGACGAAGTGTCGAGACAAGGCACACGGCCTACGACACGGGCGTGTCCAAGGCCATGTCGTGAGGTCGACGAACTTCGCTCGATGAAGTGTCGAGACCGTGAACACGGCCTGGAGCTCAGGCGTGTTCGAGTGGACACGGGTTAGGACACGGGCATGTCCTAGAACCCGTGTAGTTCTCGGGTTGTTTTCGGGATAAATCGATGGGGGTACACGGCCGGCCACACGGCCGTGTCAGGTGGAACACGGGGGTGTCAAGTCGAACACGGGCGTGTTCGATGCCCGTGTGTTATTCCAGGCGCGTCGATTTTGATGGCGAATGAGGCATATGACCCTGGACATGGGCGTGTGCCAGGCTGTGTTCGGTCCAGATTGTACATTTCAGGCCCGAATCAAAGCCGTTCGTTTCTTTAATTGGTGATACAACGGATGGGGGTTTCCCCTGATGGGATATACCCGAGATTGGACCTTTGAGACAAAGAGAGTGCGGTACTTTTCATCCGCTTACTTTTCCATGGCGCAAAAGAAGAATGCTAGAGTAACGATTCTCTTCTTGAGCATGTGAAGCTCTCCTTCTTTGCATAGGAAGCCCGCTCTCGCGAGTTTGCGGTGAGTTGGATGCATTCCTTCGGGTAGATATGTAAAGTCCCTGTTGTGTAGATTCCGTAAGCGAGAACGGACATAGGCATGATGTGTGAAGCCTATCCGGACATGTTGGTCTGGATCGGTGATGTTGCATTGCATAAATGCCGGAGAAGACTCCGTGCGATTGGTTGTTTTTCGGGTTTTCTACGTGGTAGATTGCAACAGGGAGCCTTGGGGATTAACCCAAAGGTGCACCCAAAAAATTGGGCAGATTCGTGATCTTGCCAACTTGGTGGCCTGAGAGCCAACTTGAACATAATCGGGTTATGTGAAATGTGACGGAAATGGGACTCGGGAGAAGTTTGACCCGCGCATATGGCTTAAACAGTCGTTGTGATGTGAGCACGGGTTAGATGGAACCGTACCCATTCTATGTCGTTCGGTTAAAGAGACCTAAGGGTATATGGCACTTGCCGTTGGCATAGATTAGGGTCTTCGGCAGTCTATGGCTTAAATTGTCGTGACCCAGGCTAAGAAGACATAATCCTCATAGGTTTGGTCGTCAAAGTGGCGGTGGTGAGTCCGGAATGTCTATGGCTTTAATTGACATGACATTGGCCAGTTCGCCGAGAATATGCCCTGAGAGCACAAGGTGTGTGGCCGTATGAGCCTACGCCTGTGATGAAATGAACATTGATATATTGCTCGCTTATGCTAATGAAATGCAGGGAAGGAGCATCGCCGCCCCGAGTTGGGGGCGGGATCGTTATAATTTGGTCAGCATTGCTGACCGTTGCCTTGTTTTGCCACCGTGCGGTGGTTTTGTTGCTTGCAGGTGCTGCTGGACCAAGCGGTCAATAACGGGCTAAATCCCAAAGTGCGAAGTCGGCCCTCGAAGGCCTAATTGGAGTGTTTACTGCTTTTATTCATGTATGACCGGCTTGCGTGCCGTGATTTGTAAATCATGTAATATCAAGTGAACTATTTTGTAAGGCCTTAAGGCCTGTACTTGTGTATGTACAACATTCCTATTTAGTATTAGTGGGCATTAATGCTTTTGAGCTGGGTTCTTTATTGCAACTTATTAAACTGCTTCCGCTAGAATGCTCTGTGTAGGACGTTATGATTGGTTGGATGGTTTTCATTGAGTAACCACCCGGTCTGTCTGTAGTATATGGCATCGGGCCCCAGCCGGACCTACTGCACTATGCTATGTGACGGATAGGGGGTGTTACAATTTGGTATCAGACTACTGGTTTTGGTCTGGCTTAAAATGAATTCGTGGACAAATTCTTTTTAAGGGGTGGTGAGCACATGTGTGTGCGTCATCGTTATAACAGTAAACTAACCCATGAATGTCCACTTAGGAATGAAAATACACGTGTTTGAGGAACCTGCGTGTTCCTATAATTGTTGTTTGCAATTTTATTTGGTCGCTTAACGGTGTTTTGTACCACTATAGGTGACCAGAAGTGGTGCTTGGCCGTCAGAACGTCGAGTTTCTGAGGCTAGCTGTGCACCTAATGAATCTCCCGCAACACCTTTATCGATTGAGACCATACGATTGGTGGTCGAAGCAGTGTTGGCCATGATTAATGCGCAGCCTGTAAGGCAAACGCAACAGCCCACTCCTGTGATGGAGCAGGTACCGCTGCAATAGGCTGGGACGAGGAGAGTGGAATAAGTGGTAGTGGAGCCGGTGGTGCCAAGGAGGGCAACCGAGAGACAGCTCAAGCATGTCATGAGCTTTAGTCCTCCGGTATTCTCGGGGTTGGGAACCCCATCTCAAGCTGAAGACTGGCTCTCCAGGGTGAAGAGAGTCATGACAGCAACGGATACGAAGGAGTGGCAAATGACCACCATCGCTACATTCCTTCTGGATGGTGAAGTGAGAATGTGGTGGGAAGGATTGGAGCTGCACCTATTGAGAGATAGGCAACTTGTTGATGTCTCGATGGAGAAGTTCTCGAGATTGTTCTTGGCTAGATACCTCCCTTCGGCGCAGAAGATAGCGTTGGAGAACGAGTTTCTGAAGTTGGTTCAGGGTGAGAGGAGCGTGGATGAATATCTCTACGAGTTTACTCGATTGAGTCGATATGCTAGCTCCACCATCGCGGATGAGGAGCGCAAGACGAATCGATTCTATGAAGGCTTAAGAGATGAGTTGAGGTTACTACTCTAGGGGCTGATGACGCAGGGTTTCTTGACCTTGGTCAACACGGCCTGGTCCTTGGAGAAGGACATGAAGAATGTACAAGCAAAGAAAAGCTTGGGTGATAAGAAATCTAAATTCAAAGTGTCGACTACTTCAAAGTCCGGCTATCGGAGGTCCTTCAAGAAGCATAGGACTTGGGGTCCAGCTCCTTCTGGTGCTTCTGGGGCGACTACGGGTCGGACCCCGGGTGCATGTTTTACTTGTGGAAAGATGAGGCACTTTGCCCGCAATTGTTGGAGAGGACTCCCCAAGTCCGAGAGAAGGCCAGGAGCGACTTATGAAGAGAAGGGAAAGGCGGTGGAGTCGACCGCGTCCCACTATGCTCCGGCCCAACCAAGGGTGTATAATCTTGGCCAACAGGAGGCCATCAAATAGGCGGATGTGGTGACAGGTACGATTTAATTTATAGCAAGTCAATTTCTTTAAATACTTGTTATGCATATGTTACCTTACCACTGCTTGTTTAGGATTTGTTTTGATTTGTGAAAATCCGGCAAGAGCACTCTTCGATACGGGAGCTTCACTTTCCTTCTTGTCCGAAGGATTTATATCACGCATCGGAGTCCCGTCTTCGATGGCGAAGGATAAGTTGGATGTGTTGTTGCCCAATGGGTGTTCGATGCGCGCGGATAGGATCTGCGATGTTAAGATTCGTATTGGGAATCAGGAGTTCGATCTGCAAGCATCGTTACTTCCGTCGGTGGAGTTCGACATTATATTTGGCATGGACTGGCTCTCGGAGCAGCAGGCCTATATTGATTGCGATCTCAAGGAAGTGAAGTTGGGAGCAAGTCATGAGATGACTTTTACGGGCGTAAAGGGGTCGAGCAAGACCTTTATGTCTGCTCTTCAGGTGGTGAAGGCGGTTCATGCCGGTGCAGAACTGTTCTTTACACTAGTGGAGGTTGCAAAGCCGAAGCCCACGTTGGATAGTATTTCAGTGGTATCGGAATACCCTGATGTTTTCCCTAGAGATCTTCCTGGAGCCCCGCCTCAGCGGGAGATAGATTTCACGATTGAGCTAGTGCTAGGTGCAAAGCTTGTGCCATGATCTCCTTATCGGCTAGCTCCTAAGGAAATGGCGGAGCTGAAGGTTCAACTGCAAGAGTTGTTGGAGCAAGGGTATCTGCGCCAAAGTTCTTCGCCTTGGAGCGCGCCGGTCCTCTTTGTTAAGAAGAAGGACGGAAGCTTGAGGTTATGTATTGATTATCGGGAACTCAACAAGTTGACGGAAAAGAACAAGTACCCGATCCCCCGGATCAATGACCTTTTTGATCAATTGGTCGAGTCGACGGTGTACTCGAAGTTGGATCTCAAGTCTGGGTACTATCAGCTGCGAATAAGGGAGAGTAATATCCCGAAGACAGCGTTTAGTACGAGATACGGGCATTATGAGTTTACGGTCATGTCGTTTGGGTTAACTAATGCGCCGTCAGTGTTCATGGATTTGATGAACAAGACTTTCATGGACTACCTGGACCATTTTGGGATCGTCTTCATCGATGATATTTTGGTGTACTCGTAAAGTGAGGAAGATCACTTCAAGCATCTTCATTTAGTTTTGGAGACGCTAAGGAGGAATCAACTGTATGCCAAGTTCTCGAAGTGCGAGTTTTGGTTATCCTCAGTGGTGTTCCTCGGTCATATAGTGAGTGGAGAGGGTATTGCTGTGGATCCGGCAAAGATTGTTGCGATACGGGAGTGGCCTGAACTTACTACGGTACCGGAATTTCGGAGCTTTCTGGGGTGAAAGTGCAAGTTAGATCTGATATACTCTAGAGGGGGGGGGGTGAATAGAGTATGGTGCTTGTTAAAAGCTTTTTACAATTGTTGTTGTATTCCTAAGTGAACAGGGAAGCAAATAAAATAAAGCAAACACAGCAACTAACTAAACACAGAGCAATCACAAACCATAGCCAGAAAATAAAAGAAAATAAGCAACCAGAAGACACAAGAAGCTATAGTGGTTCCCCAATCAATCTGGGTACATCCACTCTTCTACCACCCTAGGTAGGAATCCACTGCAAGATGAGTTGATCAGGTGTCCTGGGCACCAATGAGCTTTTGATAAGGTGCTCAAAAAGCAAACCAGATTTTTTTTGATCAGGTGTCTTGCCACCACTGAGATTTGACAAGGTCTCAGAAACCAACAAAAACTTTTGAAGGGAATTTGATAAACCCTTTATAGCAGAGAGAGAGAGATGAGATGATCTTCTCCGTCAACAATCAGAGAGAAGATAGTGGATGTTGTCAAAGCTCCCCCTGAGATCTTGAATTGTTCAGGAAGTGAAGCTTTGAAGTAGGGTGATAGTCCTTCAGAAGATTTGATCTCCAACAAAAGATGATTTCAGCAGCAGCTGAAATGTGTGTTGTCTGGAGTCTTGAATGATGATGGCCTTTGAACACTGGAATCAAGAGGGATCTGAAAATTTCAATATGTTGATCTCCTTTTGTGATGTGTGTTCTTGTAAGAATTTTTAAGACTGAGAATTTCTGCAGCTCTTTTCCTTGTTGTTGTTGTTCACTTGTTTATGATGTTCTACATTCTGCAGCAGGGATGAAAAAACTGATCTTTTATTCCTTAGATCTGAATGAATATTTCTCTATCCAAGATAGCCATTAGCCTGTCATAAATGACTTCCTTAACTGTATTTTGTCTTCTGGAGGAAAGTATAATAAAAACATTCCTTTGAAAATCCCTTGAATTTGCTCCAGATTAATTGAAACGGCTACAAGATCCTTGACATAAATGCTGAGAATAATTCCATAACTGTCTGAATTTGAATCTTGAAAAACGTCGATCTCTCCAGAAAAACGTCGACCTTAGCTCTACTATCATTGAACTGATCTCAGAGACTGGACTTAGACTGAAGCAGAAAGCGTCGATCTGAGCTCAACTATCGTCGAACTGAGCTCAGAGATAGAGAAACAAACTAGAGACAAGAACGTCGATCTGAGCTCGAAGATCGTCGAATGGAGTTCGACGACTTGTTGAAGTTAAGCTCAGAGATCGTTGAATGGAGTTCGACGATTCGTCGAAGTGATCTCAGCGATCGTCGAATGGAGTTCGACGATTCGTCGAAGTGAGCTCGACGAAATGACTTAGTCTCCAGAACTGAAATATCTGGTCTTGAGGGCAGCTTTCAAACCTAAATACTAACCCTTAGACTCAATTCTAATTGACCTTTAGATCTATACAAGGAGGTCAAAACAGATTTCCTAAAAGACATAGTGATCCTTGCCCAAATCAGTAATAGGGTGTTCCAACAATCTCCCCCTATTTTTGTTAGGATTACTATTTACAGACAGTGGAAAATAAAAACATACAAAACAAAAATGTAACAAACAAGACATTGCAGAAACACAGACATTATCACAGATAGTTCAGAAAATAAGATATATTGTCATCTTATAGAATTATTCCTTTTCCTTGCTCTTTATGAGAACTATTTGTCTGTTGGGGTTGAGAGCTTCTTTCTTGGATCTTCTATCATCAGCTGCACCTAGAGAGGTTTGATGCTTTGGCCTGGGCACTACAGCTTCTGGGTGCAACTTCATATAGCTTTCTGAATCAAAAAATTTACTGGAGGAGTATCTCTCAAGTTCTTTCTTTCTTTGATCTGATAGAGTAGTGATATTTGAAGTAACTCTTCCTTGTTCTCTAGCTTTCTTGATTTGGTCCAAAGCAGCCAATTCTTTCATTCTTGCTGTCCATGAGGTGGGCTTATTTTCTGGATCTTCAAATGGAACAGGAGGCTCATATCTGTTTGAAGAAATATCAGGAGGGGCTCTAGAAGAGACTAGTTCTTTAAGCTTGTAAGGGAAGGGACCAGAAGTAGTGTTAGATGGACCTTGTACTTCCCTTGGATAAGGATGTTGCCTGGAATATACTCTGAGTCCTCTTTGATTTCCTCTGTACTGTCCTCTTCTGGACTGGTAACCTCTAGACTGATTTCCTCTATACTGGGATCTTCCTTGAGGTTGATATGAAGTTTGGCTTCTGGCAGTAGATTGGAAGGCAGAACTACCACCTACACCTGTATCAGGTGAAGGAGGAGGAGGAGGAGGAGGATTAAAATGGGAAGATCCTTTGTCATACTTTCTTTTCTTTTTCATAGCTTTCAGTTGATTCCTGGAGTACTGCATCCATGGTTCTGTGATAGGGCAATCATGCAGTATGTAGTATGGAATGTCATTTGTATATTTCACTTTCTCTGGAGGAACTCTCTTCATAGCCTTGCTTCTTGCTTTCCTTTTCCTTGTAATTGTTGTAGAGGAATCATCTGAGTCAGTCCTAAACTGATCACTATCTGAGCTTGGAGGATTATCACACACTGCATCAATCCTTTTGAGGTAATCTTTTTGTTGTTGAGACTGAGCAGAAGAAACAGCAGAGACAGCAACCGGAGCAACAGCAGGAAGTGGAGTAGAAGCAACACTGGCAGAAGGAGATATGGCAGCGGGTTCAGAAACAGCAGCAGTAATAGAAGCAGTAGAAACAGATGAAACTGGAAAAGCAACTTCAGAAGGAACAACAGCAGCAGTAACAGCAGGCTTAAGAACAAATGCCTCTGTCATATGCATATCCTCAAAAACAGCAATATCAGAACTGACAGAAATATCCATAGCAGCAATAGGAGCAGTGTTAACAGCATTGAAGGAATGTATATAAGAGCTTATCAGGCTGGGGTCACATCTGGAAATAGGCACAATGGCCTTAGTAATATCTTCAGAATGCTGGACTGGAAGGTAGTTGAAGTACACAGAATCAAAAACTGACAATAGTGACCTGAGGTCCACTGTAATGAATGCAACTGATGCAACTGGAGCTTGGGCTGAAGTTTCTACAGCAGGCAATCTCTCAGCTTCATAAGGCATCTCCCTCTGCCTAGATTCAGTGATAACTGGATCAAGGCACCCATAAGAAGGGATTGCCTGAGGAGGAAGAAAAGAAGATAGCCTGGCAGACAGCTCCTGAACTGTTTTTAGAAGTGGAGCCAAAGAGGTCTCTAGCAATAGTGATATCCTTAGAGCTATCAGCTCATATAACCTGCCTGCAAGAGCTGGAAGATCTACTTGCTCAAGAGGGACTTGAGTAGAGGTAGGGATGGATGAGGTAGAAATGAAGGTTGGAGCAGCAGAAGATGTTGTAGGAGAACCTGTGGATGGTGGAAAGGATGGTTGGGAAATTGGAATTGTGGAGATGGAAGATAGTGGAATGGAAATGGATGGTGTGAAGGATGGTTGAGCAATTATGTCCTGAAGTAGTTGTTGATAAGAGGTGGATGATGATGGTGGCTCAGGAGGGGATGAAGGAGAATTATACATATAGGAATCTTCTATAAGAGTGAAAGATGGAATATGAGAGGATGAATCAATATCCAGGTGTGGGTAGTGATGTAGAGGATGGAAGATTTCTTCAGTGAATGATGGAGTTGGAGAAGGAATTGAAGTTGGAGATGGGGTGAAAATTATGATGGTGGATGTGACTGTAGTATATGAAACAAGAGGTGGAGGAGGAGGAGATGAAGCAGGCAAGTCTTCTGCAGGGGCAGAAACCTGAGGGGAAGAGACTGAAGTAGTCTTTGTGCCTAAAGTAGAGATTGCAGAGGGTCTGCTGGGCTTGACAATTTGCCTGTCCCATTTCCCAAATAGGGCACAGGTAAGCCTCTTAGAGGCATTGATGTGCATCCCACTGGAAACAAGTAGTGCAGGGCATCTATGGTGGATGAACAGCCCTAAAATCCTTCCAAAATTAACAAAGTTCTGGTTAATCTTTTTCTTAATCAAATCAAAGAAAACTTCTCCCCAGTTCAGTTGCTTCTTGTCCACCAGGGCACCCATCAAGCAGAGCTGATACCTAGATATGGTATCATGAGCACAGTGTTTGGACAATAACACTTTTCCAACAACATCAGCAAGAAATCTGTACTCAACAGACAGGTTTTTCTTAAGCAATTTCCTAGGGTTTGCTTCTGAGTGTCCCATCTTTTCAAGAATATTAGAAAATTCCTCTCCAGAAAGCTCAACAGAATTTTCTCCAGATTTTAATTGAAAAACCTCTGTCAACGCAGCAGGTGTTAGTGATACATGGGTTCCTGAGATGCTTCCAACCACTATATTCTGATCCAGATTGTGGGCAGTATACACCCATTCCTTTATCTCATCTGCAGCTAATTTGATCGTTGTAGTCATTATGGTAACTAGCTGTTGATCTTTGAAAAGTTCCAGAATGTCCTTGAAGATTTGATCGTTGTTATTGAAAGAGTCCATGTCGATGTCAAATCCAGCGTCAAATTTCATTGCGGCCAAGATGGCGACTGATACTGCAATTGATTCCTGCAAAAATAAACAAACAAACAACCAAGTGTAGAGAAGTTTGGAGGAAAAGAGAAAATTTTCAGAGAGTATGAAAGTGCAAAGGGAGAACGACGACCGAAAAATTGAGTTTTATATTAGGGTTCGACGCAGAAAAGCAAAGATCGTGGAACTCTGTTCGACGATCTGGGCTTCTAAAGGAAACTGAAAGGTCATCAATAGCGTTGATCTCCATTCGACGATATTGGAGAGCGTCGAGCTCCGTTCGACGATCGCTGACCTGAAGAAAGATAGTTTAGCACTATCTGAGAAGCCCTAAACTCAGGTCGATGATTTCTGAAATCGTCGATCTCTGTTCGGCGATCTGGGGGAAAATCGCCGAGCGCAGTTCAGAGATCAGAAACACTCTATAGAAAAAGCACTTTGATTTGCCTAGTCTTGGTCATTTTTAGATTTTTGAAATCTTGGATATTATTTTAGACTTCCTCCATCTAACATTCCTAACTGATTCAGGAAGAATGTATGTTTCTTTTCATCCTAGGGTTTGGTGAAAATATCTCCCCTTTGCAAATCAGTTGGGATATATTGAAGTTCAATTTTATTTTTCTTAACATTATCCCTTAGAAAGTGATGCCTAATTTCTATGTGTTTTGTCCTACTATGGAGGACTGAATTTTGTGCTTTGGAAATAGCACTAGTATTATCACAAAATATTTTAGACTTTTCTAAGTTGTAGCCATAATCTAGGAGCTGATTTTGAATCCACAAGATTTGTGAACAACAACTACCTGCAGCCATATATTCAGCTTCAGCAGTTGATGTTGACACAGATGTTTGTTTCTTTCAAAACCAGGAGACAAGTCTGTCACCAAGAAACTGACAAGTTCCACTTGTGCTTTTCCTATCTATTCTGCATCCAGCATAATCAGCATCTGAGAATCCAATTAAGTCAAATGCTGAATCTTTTGGATACCAGAGACCTAGATTTGAACAATTTTTTACATACCTAAGAATCCTTTTTACTAAGGTTAGGTGTGACTCTCTAGGGCTCACTTGGAATCTAGCACATATGCATGTAGCAAACATTATGTCAGGTCTACTAGCTATAAGGTACAATAAAGAGCCAATCATTGCTCTATATGTTGTCTGATCAACAGGTTTCCCATGTTCATCAGCATCCAATACAACATTAGTAGGCATAGGTGTTTTCATACATGATGCTTCAGACATACCAAATTTCTAAACCAATTCTTTTGCATACTTGGTTTGAGAAATAAATATACCTTCAGCATGTTGTTTGATTTGCAATCCTAGAAAGAAGGATAGCTCACCCATGCTACTCATTTCAAATTTAGAATGCATTAGATTGGAAAACCTTATGCACAAATTTAAATCAGTAGAACCAAATATAATATCATCTACATAGATTTGTACTAGTAGGGTATGGGACTTATGGGTTCTAATAAAAAGATTTTGGTCTACTCTCCCCCTTATAATCTCATTTTTCAGATGAAAGCATGCTAGGGTCTCATACCATGCTCTAGGAGCTTGCTTTAGACCATATAATGCTTTATGCAATTTGAAAATATAATCAGGATGAGTTGAAGAGATAAAACCTAGTGGTTGTCTGACATAGACTTCTTCTTTGATATCTCCATTGAGAAAAGCACGCTTTACATCCATCTGGTATACTTTGAATCCTTTGTGTGCTGCATATGCTAAGAAGATTCTTATGACCTCTAACCTTGCAACTGGTGCAAAGGTCTGGTCATAATTTATCCCTTCTTCTTGAGAGTACCCTTGAGCAACTAGCCTTGCCTTGTTCCTTACAATGACTCCTTGATCATCCAATTTATTTCTGAACACCCACTCTGTTCCAACAATGGAGTGATCCTTTGGCCTTGGTACTAGTTCCCAAACTTTGTTCCTTTCAAATTGATGCAACTCTTCTTGCATTGCACTGATCTAGTGTGGATCTTGCTCTGCATCTTGAATGGATTGAGGTTCAATTTGAGAGAGAAAGCAAGTGTGCATCAGGTTTTGGTTGACCTGATTTCTGGTTTGCACACCAGGTGAGATGTCTCCAATCACTTGGGAGATTGGATGGTCTCTTGATGTTACTAAATCAATAGGAGATGTTCATTGTTCACCAACCTGTGTTGTTGTTTCCTCTTGTGGTACAACAACTGGCTCTTCAACAAGATTCTCTTCAAGATGTTGAATGTCTTCTTCATCTTCACTGCTTTCATCCTTTTGAATGATTTGTAACCTGTCCAAGTCTTCAGCAAGAAAAGTGTACCTTCAAAGGTTCTATGGTAGAAGTATTCTTCTCCTTGAAAGACATGTTAGATTCATCAAAAGATATATGAATAGATTCTTCAATTTTGAGAGTTGATTTATTATATACCCTATAAGCTTTACTGATCATGGAGTATCCCAGAAACACTCCTTCATCAGCTTTAGCTTGAAATTTTGTTAAGTATTTCTTGTCATTATTATGAATGTAACAAATACAGCCAAAAATTTTAAAGTAATCTACTTTAGGTTTCTTCCCTTTGAGTAATTCATAGGGAGTCTTGCCCTTCAGTTTATGTATTAAACTTTTATTCAACACATAGTTTGAGGTATTCACTGTCTCTGCCCAAAAGGATAGAGGAAGGTGAGCATCTGACAACAATGTAGTAGCAGATTCAATAAGGGTTCTATTTTTCCTTTCAGCTACCACATTTTGTTGAGGAGTTCTAGGAGCTGAGAAAGTGTGCATGATCCCTTCACTCTGACAGAACTCTTGCATAAGAAGAGAATCAAACTCTGTCCCATGATCACTTCTAATCAGGGCAATGTGAGTATTGAACTCACTCTGTATGCATTTGAGAAACTCTGTCAAATAATTAAAATTATTAGATTTCTTCCTCAGAAAGAACACCCATGTGAATCTAGAGAAGTCATCTACAACAACTAAAGTATAGGAATTCCCTCCTAAGCTTTGTACCGTAATGGGTCCAAAAAGATCCATGTATAACAGATACAAAATCCTAGGTGAATCACTCTTATTAAGTGACTTGAAACTATTTTTGATTTGCTTGCCTAATTGACAAGCCCTGCAGAGTCCTTCCTTCTTGTAGGGGCAGAAGGTAGTCCTCTAACAAGGTTGTACTTGGATAGCCTAGCAATGGCTCCAAGGTTTATATGTCCTAATCTCTTATGACATAGTTCATTAGGTCTACTAATAGAGTTAAACAAGCAAATATCTACTTTAGTTGAAAGAAAGTCTACTAAATAGATGTTACCTTTCCTTTTACCTGTCAACACAGTTGTGTTGTCCTCTGATTTGATCTTGCATAAGGATTTGTTGAAAGTCACTTGGTAGCCTTCATCACATAGTTGACTGATGCTGATCAAGTTGTGTTTCAGTCCTTCCACATAGGTTACTTTCTTGAATGTGACTATGCCAATCTGGACTGCACCATATCCTTTTGTTAGTCCAAAGTTTGAATCACCAAATATTACTTTGGGTCCAAGCTTGGCTTTGAAGGATGTGAAATTGTCCTTGTTTCCTATCATGTGCTTTGAGCACCCACTATCCAGATACCATTGGTGGTTTGATGTTGGATAGGTCTTCACCTGCACATAAAACAATTTATTTGTTTTTGACCCAGTTTACCTTGGGCTTAGGTTGATAACCTTTGAATTCAGAAATAAAAGACATCTCTGGTTGACTCTTATAGCCTTCAGGATGATATTTCCTTGGAGGTATTATCCATTCAGTATAAGGGTTAAATCTTTGGGATGAAGGACCTCTAGGATTGAACTTTGATTTACCTTTGAAAAAGTTTTCAAAACTCTGATCTCTGCTCGACGATCGTTGAGCTGAGTTCGACGATCTTAGGTCAGATCATCGAGCTCCGTTCGAAGATCGACTGTGGCAGAGTTTAGGGTTTAGAGATCGTCGACCTGAGTTCGACGATTTAGCCTGAGATCGTTGATCTGCATTCGGCGATCGTCTAGCTCCGTTCGACGATTCTGTTGAACTCTTATTTTCTTAGGTAAGTCAGAATTCTTCCTAGCTACCTCTACAACTCCCTTGCCTTTATCAGAGATAAATTTGATTGAGGTTGTTAATACTATAGGTTGGCTGGATGAACCACCCAAGCCCAGTGTACTATTGAATCTTGAGTTCACTGTGCTTATGATGTCCATTAGCTTGATACTTCTCCCATTGAGAGATTCTTCAAGCTTCTTGGCCTCTGATAGTTCACTTTTCAGTGAAGCTATCTGCTCCCTACAACATTCCAACTCCTCAGAGAGTTTGAGGTTTTCTGATTTTAAAGTACTGTATTCAGATAATTGATTTCTGAGAGAAATGATTTCCTTCTCAGATTTTAATAAATCTAAACATAGTGCTTTAAACTCACACATGAAGTCCTCAGAATTAAAATCAAAAGAACTTATTACCTAGTCCTCTTCAGATTGAGTCTCTGATTCAGATTCTAACTCTTCTGCATCAAAATTTTGTTGTGAGGCATTGATAGCCATCATGCATAATTCCTTTTCTTCAGCATCATCTTCATCATCACTTGAGCTGGATGAAGCTTCTGATTCTTCTTCTGTCTCACTCCAAGTTTCAACAACAAATCCCTTCCTTGTATGTTTATTCTTGCTGGAGGAGGGTTTGTTATTGCTACTCTTCTTGTAGTACTTTTCTTTTCTCCTTTCTTTCCTGTCCTTTTTGTCCTTATTTTTATTTTCTGGACAGTCAGGCACAATGTGGCATCGTTTCCTGCAGCCAAAATAGATAATCTCTTTGTTATTTGATTTGTCATACCTTGGCTTGTCATGCTCTCTATATGATCTTTTCCTGAAATCCTTCCTGGCCATTTTGTAAAATCTTTTTGTCAGTCGGCTTAGCAACTCTTCATTTCCTGTGACTTGTCTTCAGGCTGATCTTCAATGGATTTGAAGGCTATTGATTTTTCCTTTCTTGTAGCTGGTGAGGCAGCCTTCTGCTCTTCTTCTCTATTCTTGATGAGCAGCTCATAAGACTTGAGCTTGCCCAAGAGAGCTTCAGTTGTGATCTCATTTAGGCTTCTGGCATCCTTGATTGGCCATATCCTTGAGTCCCAAGTGCTTGGGAAGCACATTAGGATTTTATCATTGAGCTCAGTCAATGAGATCTCCTTGTCCAAAGTTTTCAGCTCATTGACTATGAGACTGAGTCTATTATACATGTCTACTACTGACTCAGCTTCTCCTTTCTTGAAATTCTCATACTGGGTTATGAGATGAGTTCTTCTATCTTTTCTCTCATTAGCAGATCCTGAGACTATCTCAGATAACTTGTCCCAGATGTCCTTTGCTGAGTTGCATTCCGCTACCTTTTGGAATATTTCATCAGACATAGTCTGGGCTAAAATGTTCATAGCTTTTGCATCAGCCAATTTCTATTTCTTTATTTCTGCATCTGTTCCTGAAGGAGGTGGAACAGCACTTGTACTTGTATTCTCTGGAGGTCTCGGACACACTATCAAAACAGAATTGAAAATTTCCTCATCAATAGAGTTCATGTACAGTCTAATACTTGCCTTACAAAGTGCAAACTTAGATAGATTGCACACTGGAGGTCTGGTGCTAGCATAATCTTTGTTTTGGGTCATGTTCTGTGAAGAAATAAATCCAAAAAAACTTAAACAAGCAGATCTAACAAGAGGGATCTTTGGGTTCAGGTGTTAGCATGTGCAACGACTAAGGTGTGGTATTTTTAACCAACCTGGCTCTGATACTAATTGAAAGTGCAGTTTAGATCTACTATACTCTAGAGGGGGGGGTGAATAGAGTATGGTGCTTGCTAAAAACGTTTTACAACTGTTGTTGTATTCCTAAGTGAACAGGGAAGCAAATGAAATAAACAAACACATCAACTAACTAAACACAGAGCAATCACAAACCACAGCCAAAAAACAAAAGAAAATAAGCAACCAGAAGACACAAGGAGCTATAGTGGTTCCCCTATCAATCTAGGTACATCCACTCTTCTACCACCCTAGGTAGGAATCCACTGCAGGATGAGTTGATCAGGTGTCCTGGGCACCAATGAGCTTTTGATAAGGTGCTCAAAAACCAAACCAGATTTTTTGATCAGGTGTCTTGCCACCACTGAGTTTTGATAAGGTCTCAGAAACCAACACAAACTTTTGAAGGGAGTTTGATAAACCCTTTACAGTAGAGAGAGAGAGAGAGAGATGAGATGATCTTCTCTGTCAACAATCAGAGAGAAGATAGTGGATGTTGTCAAAGCTCCCCTTGAGATCTTGATTTGTTCAGGAAGTGAAGCTTTGTAGTAGGGTGATAGGCCTTCAGAAGATTTGATCTCCAGCAAAAGATGATTTCAGCAGCAGCTGAAATGTGTGTTGTCTGGAGTCTTGAATGATGATGGCCTTTGAACACTGGAATCAAGAGGGATCTGAAAATTTCAGTATGTTGATCTCCTTTTGTGATGTGTGTTCTTGTAAGAATTTTTAAGACTGAGAATTTCTGCTGCTCTTTTCCTTGTTGTTGTTGTTCACTTGTTTATGATGTTCTATATTCTGCAGCAGGGATGAAAAAACTGATCTTTTATTGCTTAGATCTGAATGAATATTTCTCTGTCCAAGATAGCCGTTAGCCTGTCATAAATGACTTCCTTAACTGCATTTTGTCTTCTGGAGGAAAGTCCAATAAAAACATTCCTTTGAAAATCCCTTGAAACTTGCTCCAGATTAATTGAAACGGCTACAAGATCCATGACGTAAATACTGAGAATAATTCCATAACTGTCTGAATTTGAATCTTGAAAAACGTCGATCTATCCAGAAAAATGTCGACATGAGCTCTACTATCATTGAACAGTGCTCAGAGACTGGACTTAGACTGAAGCAGAAAGCGTCGATCTGAGCTCAACTATCGTCGAACTGAGCTCAGAGATAGAGAAACAAACTAGAGACAAGAACGTCGATCTGAGCTCGAAGATCGTCGAATGGAGTTCCACGACTTGTTGAAGTTGAGCTCAGAGATCGTCGAATGGATTTCGACGATTCGTCGAAGTGAGCTCAGCGATCGTCGAATGAAGTTCGATGATTCGTCGAAGTGAGCTTGACGAAATGACTTGGTATCCAGAACTGAAATATCTGGTCTTGAGGGCAGCTTTCAAACCTAAATACTAACCCTTAGACTCAATTCTAATTGACCTTTAGATCTATACAAGGAGGTCAAAACAGATTTCCTAAAAGACATAGTGATCCTTGCCCAAATCAGTAATAGGGTGTTCTAACATGGGGCTTGCCGGCTATTATAGGCGCTTCGTAGAGAACTTCTCGTGGATAGCATTACCTCTCACTAATTTCACGAGGAAGAAGCTGAAGTTCGTTTGGACGCCGGAGTGCGCGCGAGATTTTGAGGAGTTGAAATGTCGGTTGACCACGGCGTCGGTGCTGAGTTCGCCATGTGGGACCGAAGGCTATGAGATTTATAGCAATGCTTCGGGCAGCGGTTTAGGTTGCGTGCTACTACAACACGGAAGTGTGATAGCTTATGGCTCGAGATAGCTAAAAGTGCACGAAAGGACTTATCCGGTCCATGACTTGGAGTTAGCGGCCGTGATTTTTGCCTTAAAGCTGTAGAGACACTATTTGTACGGTGTGAAGAATGATATCTACATCGATCATAAGAGCCTTAAGTATCTGATTGATCAGAAGGATCTGAATATGCTGCAGCGTAGATGGATGGAGTTCCTGGGGGACTATATATTCACGATCCACTACGTGCCGGGTAAAGGTAATGCGGTTACGGTCCCATTGAGTCGCCGAGCACCAGCTCAAGCCAATTGGCTATCGGTGCATGATGAGCGGTTGGTGCGGGAGTTGGAGGCATTGGAGATTGTTTGTGTGGATATGCAATCAAGTGCTGAAGCAGTTCTGAATTGGACTGAAGTCCAATATGACCTGGCTGATCGGATTCGGCAGGCTTTGGATTTGGATGACCACTTGAAGCAGTTCAAGGAAGAGGCTCTGGATAGGTCAAATTCCCAATTAGTCGTGGAGGACGGATTACTTTGGAAAGACGGTCGTCTGTGTGTCCCAAGTGTGGGCAATCTGCGGGTGGAATTGTTGTACGAGGCATACCATACTAAGTACTCGATTCACCCGGGGAGCACAAAGATGTACCGCGATGTAAAGAAACTGTTTTTGTGGTCGGGCTTGAAGAAAGATGTGGCGCTCTACGTGGCGAAGTGTCAAACTTGCGCCTTGGTGAAGGCGGAATGCCAAAAGCCGGGAGGATTTCTTAAGTCCTTGCCTATTCCGGAGTGGAAATTCGACGACATCTCTATGTACTTTGTGCACGGTTTGCCAAGGTCGCAAAAGGGAAATGACGCCATTTGGGTGGTCGTGGATCAGTTGATGAAGGTGTCGCATTTCATTCCGCATAGGAAGGATGATCCGGCGGAGAAGTTGGCAAAACTGTATGTGGATAACATTATACGGCTTCACGGTGTGCCCCGCAGCATCATGAGTGACCGAGATGGGCGGTTCACATCCAATGATTGGAGGCTTGTGCAGCAAATGTTGGGAACAAAGCTAAAATTCAGCACAGCCTTCCATCCGCAAACGGATGGGCAGACCGAGAGGGTCAATGGAACTATGGAAGACATGCTTCACATGTGTGTCTTGGATTTTGGAAAGCAATGGGAAGACCATCTTTATTTGGTGGAGTTCGCATACAATAATAGCTACCAAGAGACTATTCAAATGGCGCCCTTTGAGGCCCTATATGGTAGAAAATGTCGCACGCCGTTGTCTTGGCTAGAAACGGGTGAGTCAAAGTTGTATAAGCGATTAGAAGTGGAGGATGTTACTTCTTTGGTGAGAACCATTCGGGAGAGGTTGCTTATCACTCAGGACCGACAAGCGAAGTACTATAATGCCAAGCACAGGAACGTGGAGTTCGTTGTGGGCGACTATGTGTACTTAAAGATCAAGCCATTCAAGGGTGTCTCGCAGGTGCGGCGATTGAAAAAGCTAAGCCCGAGGTACCTTGGGCTGTTTGAGGTTCTGGAGCGGGTTGGTGAAGCAGCCTATCAGTTGAAGCTTTTAGTGGAGCTTGGTGGATTACATGATGTATTCCATATTTCGGTGCTTCGGAAGGCGGTGCAAGAGCCTTTTCAAGTGATCGTGGTTGATCAAGTTCCGGTGGATAGTGGGTTAACGACAAAGGTCAAGCCCGTGCGGATTGAGGACTCGGAGGTCAAGCGGCTACGCAATAAAGAGATCAGGATGGTCAAGGTCCGGTGGGACAATTGCGGTCGTGAGGAGCTCTCTTGGGAACGAGAGCAGACTATGCTTGACGAGTATCCAGAGTTGTTCCGCTCAGGTACAATTTAATTTTGTACATGTCTTTCCTTTATATAATTTCGTAGACGAACTTCTTTTAAGAGTGGGAGAGTTGTAACGCCCCGAAACTCAAAAGAACGACGGGGGAAGTTTTGGGCCAGTTTTGGGTTCTGGCAGGAGGCACACGGCCTGGGACACGGGCGTGTCCCAGGGCGTGTCAGTCTTGTGTTGACGATTTGGTCGAGAGGTCGACGAATTTTGCTCGACGTTGTGTCGAGACAGGGCACACGACCTGAGACACTGGCGTGTCTCAGGGCGTGTCGGGCCCGTGTCGACACTCAACCCACGAAGTCGACATTTTGTGCTCGACGAAGTGTCGAGACATGGCACATGGCCTGAGACACGGGCGTGTCTCAGGGCGTGTCGAGCCCGTGTCGACACTCGTCCCGGGGAGTCGGCGAATTTTGCTTGACGAAGTGTCGAGGCAAGGCACACGGCCTAGGACACGGGTGTGTCCAATGCCGTGTTGTGAGGTCGACGAACTTCGCTCGACGAAATGTCGAGACCGTGAACACGGCCTGGAGCCCAGGCGTGTTCGAGTGTACACGGGTTAGGACACGGGCGTGTCCTAGAACCCGTGTAGTTCTCGGGTTGTTTTCGGGACAAATTGATGGGGGTACACGGCCGGTCACACGGACGTGTCAGGTGGAACAGGGGCGTGTTAGGTCGAACACGGGGTGTTCGATGCTCGTGTGTTGTTCCAGGCATGTCGATTTTGACGGCGAATGAGGAACACGGCCCTGGACACGGGCGTGTGTCAGGCCGTGTTCGGTCCAGATTGTACATTTCAGGCCCGAATCAAAGCCGTTCGTTTCTTTAATTGGTGATCCAACGGCTGGGGGTTGCCCCTGATGGGATATACCCGGGATTGGACCTTTGAAACCCTCACTTTTACTTGAGTGGTTATCTTTCTAAAGTATAGAGAGAGAGGAGAGCCAAGTAAGGAAGAAGAAGCTAGATCCGGCCATTGGAGGAGCTTCGAAGCTCCAAATCGCGAGCCGACTCCGGATCCACGGAGGCAAAGAGGGTGCGGGGTGCTTTTCATCCGCTTACTTTTCTATGGAACCAAAGAAGAAGGCTAGGGTAACCATTCTCTTCTTGAGCATGTGAAGCTGTCCCTTTGCATAGGAAGCTCACTCTCGCGAGTTTGCGGTGAGTTGGACGGGTTCCTTCGGGTAGATATGTAAAGTCCCCATTGTGTAGAGTCCGTAAGCGAGAACGGACATAGGCATGATGTGTGAAGCCTATCCGGACATGTTGGTCTGGATCGGTGATGTTGCATTGCATAAATGCCGGAGAAGACTCCGTGCGATTGGTTGTTTTTCGGGTTTTCTACGTGGTAGATTGTAACAGGGAGCCTTGGGGATTAACCTAAATGTGCACCCGAAAAACTGGGCGGATGCGTGATCTTGCCAACTTGGTGGCCTGAGATCCAACTTGAACATAACCGGGTTATGTGAAATGTGACGGAAATGGGACTCTGGAGACGTTTGACCCGCGCATATGGCTTAAACTGTCGTTGCGATGTGAGCACGGGTTAGATGGAACCGTACCCGTTCTATGTCGTTCGATTAAAGAGACCTAAGGGTACGTGGCACTTGTCATTGGCATAGATTAGGGTCTTCGGCGGTCTATGGCTTAAATTTTTGTGACCCAAGCCAAGAAGACATAATGCTCATAGGTTTGGCCGTCAAAGTGGCGGTGGTGAGTCTGGAATATCTATGGCTTTAATTGACGTGACATTGGCCGGTTCGCCGAGAATGTGCCCTGAGAGCACGGGGTGTGTGGCCGTATTCTCAGTTGTTTGAGAAAGAGAAGACTCCATCAAATCTCTCTCCCCCTCCTATATAAAGGGTTTATTAACTCCCTTCAAAAGTTTATTTGGTTTTTGGGCACCTAATCAAAAGCTCAAAGGATTGTGAGATCTCCCTGGAAATAGATCTCATGGAGGCAGTCACCTGATCAAAAACCTGCTAGTGGATTCCTACCATGGTGGTAGAAGAGTGGATATACCCAGGATGGGGAACCACTATAAAATTCTTGTGTCGTCTGGTTGCCTCTTTTCTTTGTGCTGTTATATATTTTTGTGCTGTGTTAGAGTAGATTAACTTAGACAGTTTTCCCTTTCTGTTAATATTGGTATCACTTATTCTTTACTCTGATAATATTAAAAATCTGAAATAGCAAAAAGTTTTATTACTCTATTCAACCCCCCGCCCCCTCTAGAGTAAATCAGATTTAACCCCTATCTTTCAATTGGTATCAGAGGAGGTTCCCTTGGTTGTACAAGTTAACACTTGAACCAAAAGATCCTTCTTACATCTGATTATTGTTTCCATAGTATTTTTGTTTATTTCATAGCATGACGTAGAACAAAGATTATGCAAGCAACAGACTTCCAGTTTGAAACTTAAATAAGTTTGTCATCTGGAAGGCAAGAATTATGATGTATATGAATTATATTGATGAGGACATATATAATTCTATTTTGACAGGTCCTCCTCAACCTACAGCTGCTATATCTACCTCTACCTCAAGGACTCAGGTTGTTCCACCACCTGAGTGGATAGATGCTCAGAAAAAGGCAAAGATTGTAGATGGAAAGGCAATGAATATATTGGCTCAGACTATGTCAGATGACATATTTCAGAAAGTGGCTGAATGCACATATGCAAAAGCCATCTGGGACTCTCTAAACCAGATGGTTGTTGGATCAGCTGATGAGAGGAAAGACAAAAGATCAACTCTCATCTCCCAGTATGAGAACTTTAAGAAGGAAGAATCAAAATCTGTTAGTCACATGTACAACTGATTAAGTTCAATTATTAGTGATCTGAAGATCTTGGACAAAGACATCTCTCTCACTGAGGTGAATGACAAAATCCTAATTTGCTTCCCTAACACTTGGGATTCCAAGATATGACCAATTAAGGAGGCCAGAAGCTTAAATGAGATTTCCACAGAATCTATCCTAGGAAAGCTCAAATCTTATGAGCAGTTGATCAAGTCCAGAGAAGCTACAGAACAAAAGACTCCTCCAACAACAATAAAGGAGCAGAACATAGCCTTTAAAGCTGTAGAAGAAACTGAAGCTCCAACATCAAATGAAGAACTCCTGAGTCTCTTAGCCAAGAGATTATACAAAATGGCAAAGACAGACTTCAGGAGAAAGTCATCAAAGCATGATGACTGACAAAGGTATGACAAGACACCGACTAAAGAAATTGTTTGTTTTGGGTACAGGAAACCAGGACATTTCATTTCAGAATGTCCTGAAAATCAAAAGAAGGAGAAAAAAAAGAAAAAGACTCTAGGAAGCAGAAGAAGAATCTTCATCATCTAGCTCCAGCGAAGAGGAAGAAGAAGCTAAGGCAAAGGAAGTTTGCCTTATGGCTATCAAGGCCTCTTGCAGTCCATCTGATGCTGAGGAACAAGCAGAACAATCAGATAATGAAGAATCTGAATCAGAGGTAGATCAGGTACTATATTCCTTTGATTACAATTCTGATAGTTTTAAAATTGAATTAAAATCCTTGTGTATAGATTTAATAAACTCTGAAAAAGAAATCAAAATGCTTAGGTAAAAGTTATCTGAACATGAAAACTATATTTATGAAAACATTAAGTTAAAAGATGAATTAACTTTGGCTCAAGAATAAATTATATCACTAAAATATGAGTTATCTGAGGCCAGGCAACTTGAAGAATCCCTAAATGGGAGAATCATCAAGTTGATGATCATCACAAGCATAGTGAATGCCAAGTTAAATGTCAAGCTAGGCTTAGGTGCTTCATCAAGCCAACTCCCACTAATCCAGAAAAATATATTGTCAACTCCAATTAAATTTGTCTCAGAAAAGGGAAAAGACAAGATAGAAAATGATAATAATGATAAACCAACTGAATTATAACCAAAGAATAAGAAAAGGAAACAGAATAAGAAAAATCCTAACTATAACAATGTTCAACAGATTTCGTCGAACTCTGATCGATGAAATGTGTACAGTTCTTCGAACTCCAGTAGACGAACTCCGAACGCAAACTTTCACTATAACTATTCATTGAACTACGATCGATGAAACCAGTATGGTTCGTCGAGCAGAGATCGACGATTTTGGGGCCAAGAGAATGACTACTTTCATTCTCTGAGTGGAGTTTGACGAACTCATCCCCATTCGTCGAACTCAGATCGATGAACTTATAATCAACCAAGATCTTCTTTTAATCAATTTTACCAATGGATCATACCACCTAGAAGATATCACGCTTTAGGTTATAAATGCCAGCCTGAATATTATTATATCTCTAGTTTCAGTTATGTGAAGAATGAAGGACCCAAGGTAACTTGGGTCAAGAATAGCTAATATGTTTCTTTGCAGGTGAAAGACTATCCCACCACAGAGCAACAGTGGTATCTGGATAGTGGCCGTTCTAAACAAATGACTGGAAATAAGGACAACCAGATCAACTTCAAGTCAAAGTTAGGACCAAAAGTATTATTTGGTGACTCCAATTGTGGCTAGACTGAAGGCTATGGAAAGGTCAAGATTGGAGTTGTCACATTCAAGAAGGTAGCTTATGTAAGTGGACTGAAGCACCATCTCCATAAGTCAGTTATGTGATGAAAGATTTCAAGTATCCTTTAATAAGACTTCCTGTGTTATTAATTCTTTAGATAACCATGTAGTTTTGACTGGCACTAGGGTAGGAAACATTTACATAGTTAACTTCCAATCAGCTAAATCTGAAATTTGTTTATTTAATCAAACTAGCAATAACAATGACCTTGGCACAGGAGACTAGGTCATGTTAATTTGAAAAACATTGCCAAACTTTCTAGGGACAACCTTGTTATATGATTGCCTTCTTACCCCTACAAGAAGGAAAGAATTTGCAAGGCTTGCCAATTAGGCAAGCAAACTAAAAGTAGTTTTAAATCAGTAAATAAAAGTGACTCACCTAGAATATTGTACTTACTACATATGGACCTTTTTGGCCCTATTGCAGTATAAAGTCTAGCAGGGAAATCTTATACTTTAGTGATTGTAGATGACTTCTCTATATTCACTTGGATATTCTTTCTGAGATCTAAGTCTGATAACTTCAAGGTTTATACAGATTTTCTCAAGAACATACAGATTGAGTACTCTAATCCAGTTATATTGATCAGAAGTGATCATGGTACTGAGTTTGAGTCTCTTCTTATGCAAGAGTTCTGTGAGAAGGAAGGTATCAGGCACTGCTTCTCAGCTCCTAGAGCACCTCAACAAAATTGGGTTGCTGAAAGGAAGAATAGAACACAGATTGAATCTGCAGGCATATAACTTGCAGATGCTCATTTGCCCCTATCCTTTTGGGCAGAGGCTGTGAGCACAAAAGGAAAGAAACCTTAAGAATAAGACTCCTTATAAGGTACTTAAAGGAAAGAAACCTAAAGTAGACTATTTTAAAATTTTTGGTTACTTATGTTACATTCACAACAACAATAGGAAACACATTAAAAAATTTGAAGCCATAGCTGAAATGGGAATTTTTCTTGGATATTCCCAAGTAAGCAAGGCTTATAGGGTCTTTAATAAATCTACCATGAAAATTGAAGAATCTGTACATATTTCATTTGATGAAACTAACATATTTTACAAGGTGAAAGAAATTTCTACCAGTAACTCTTTGCAGGAGCCAAATTTGTGTGAGAAGTTAAATGAACTGACCCTCACCAATTAGGCTGTTAGCTATCCTTCTCCACATATTGCTGAAGACAGTAAAGATGAAGACATTGAAGAACCTCCAACAGGAACTATAATTCCACAAGAGGAATTTATTCCCCAATCTGTTGCTCAACCAACTCCACCTACTGAATTTGTCACACTTAGGGATCACCCTGTATCTCAAGTGATTGGGGACATTATAGTTGGTGTGTAGACCAGACATCAACTCAACCAAGACTTGATGCATGCATGCTTCATATCTCAAATTGAGCCCCATTCCATTAAAAATGCAGAGCAAGATCCCCACTGGATTGTTGCAATGCAAGAGGAGCTCAACCAATTTGAGAGATGTAGAGTTTGGGATTTAGTTCCAAGACTAAAAGACTACCCAGTCATTGGAACTAAATGTGTATTCAAAAACAGGCTTGATGCCCAAGGTGTTATCATAAGGAACAAGGCAAGGATGGTTGCTCAAGGCTATAAGCAAGAGGAAGGGATTGACTATGACCAGACATTTGCACATGTTGCAAGGCTGGAAGCAATCATAATCTTTCTTGCATATGTTGCCTACAAAAAGTTCAAGGTATACCAAATGGATGTCAAGAGTGCATTCTTGAATGGTGAACTTAAAGAAGATGTTTATGTGGAGCAACCACTTGGTTTTATCTCTCCAACTCATCTCTCTTATGTTTTTAAATTGCATAAAGCTCTCTAAGGTTTAAAGCAAACTCGAAGACCTTGGTATGAAACCTTAGCAAGCTTTCTTCTAGAGCATAAGTTTTCTAGGGGCATAGTAGATAGGACATTATTCACTAGACACCATAAGGATAAAATCTTATTAGTAGATGACATTATTTTTAGGTCTACAGATTCCAAACTATGGAAGTCGTTCTCTGACATCATGCATTCAAATTTTGAAATGAGTAGCATGGGTGAGCTCTCCTACTTCTTTAGTCTGCAAGTGAAGCAGCTACCTAATGGCATCTTTATATCCCAATCTAAGTATGCTAAGGAGCTAATCAAAAATTTTGGGATGTCAGATGCCTCAGCCAAGAAAATAACTCTGGCTACAAATGCTGTAATTGACTCTGATGAACATGTGAAACATGTTGATTAGAAATTATATAGGGCTATTGTTGGGTCCCTGTTATATCTTACAGCAAGTAGACCTGACATAATGTTTACTACAAGCTTCTTTGCTAGGTTCCAGCAGAAAAAGTACCTCAGGGACATGCCAGTTCCTTGGTATGAGACTAGTGTCTTGGTTTTGCAAAAAGCAGTCATTTGTGTCTACTTCAACTGCTGAAGCAGAATACATAGCAGCTGGCAGTTGCTGTTCCCAGATGCTATGGATTCAAAACCACCTCCTATGAAAGATGGGGGTTAGACCTGATTTATTATAGAGGGGGGGTGAATATAGTAATAAAACATTTTAGCTATTTTTAAAATTATCAGATAAAAGAATGATACCAGTAGTAGTAATAGATTAAAATAAAATGATCTAAACTAAACTACCACAGCACAACTAGCCTATCACAGCCACAATAAGAACAATAAGAAAAAGGGCAACCGGACAACACAAAAAAATTTATAGTGGTTCCCCAACATGGGTACATCCACTCTTCTACCACCCTGATAGGAATCCACTAGCAGGTTTTGATCAGGTGACTGCCACCTTTGAGCTTTTGATTAGGTGCCCAAAAACCAAAAATAAACTTTTGAAGGGAGTTAATAAACCCTTTATACAGTAGGTGGTAGAGAGATTGATGGTGTCTTCTCTTTCTCAAACAACTGAGAAGACAAGTGGATTGCTGTTTTCAAGGCTACTCTAGAAATCACTTGAAGCCTTGCACAGGGTGTAGTAAGTCTTCATCCTTAACTTGATATGATCCAGGAACTTCTGACTGATAGAGATTTGTTGTCCTTGAAAGCTCCTAGAATGGAAGTTTAAGAAGACTCTTGATAGTGATTGTTGTTATTCTTCGTCTTTAGTAAAATCAAGGAGAAAACAAAGTGTTTTCTTCACAGAGAATGTCTGAATATTATTTCTGTATTCTCTGGTTCTGTATCACTGTGTCTCTCTTGCATGTCTGTCGACTGAGAAGAAAATCTCTTTTATATATCTCTATCAAATTCTCCTTTGAACTTTGAATTGTCTGCTTTGATTACTGACGGCCTTGAGAATGAAAATCGGCTAGAGAATATTTGCATTGATGAGTTTCCCCAACTATCCCAATTAATTAAGCAAGTATTATCCTGATGAAGACCATAATCAATGCTGCCAGTAATGACTATATTTAGAGAATATAAGCATTAATTACTTCAGTAAATTACTGCTAAATAAGTTGGAATAAAGGACAAAAAATGAGGAAAACTCTAAGTCAGGAACTGCAATAGAAATCGTCGACCATAGACCAGATTTCATCGACATGAGATCCAAGTTCGTCGACCAAAGCTCAGCTAACTGCATTCTGTGAATAACTTGCCAATTTTGTGGTCCAAGTTCGTCCAGCATAGATTCTGTCTTCATCAAGATGAGTTCAGAGAAAATATTTGTGTTGAAGTTGAAATCCAGACTTCGTCGACCTAAGCTCGAATATCGTAGAGCTCAACTCAGAGAATTAACTCTAAGTTCGTCGAGCGGAGCACGACTATCGTCGAGCTGAGTTCGACGAACGTCAAACTCATTTTATGAACTAGATTTTCTTCTAAGTCTTGAGTATTCTGAAGTCTCCTGCTGGCTGGTCCATGTATGGTTGAACCTAATGACTTAGCCTAAATTTCAAGGGCTCAAAGACATGACCCTGGCGATATATTGTGGGTCAAACATCCTAGTTAGTGAACCTAGCCCAAATTCAACTAGGGATCCAACAATCTCCCCCTATTTGGGTGAGGTCACTAATAATATAAAAAGAAAAAACATTCACAAAATAGGATAAATATATCTGAAAGAAAATTGAATCATTCAGCAAATATTTACATAGATAGTAGCTTTGAGATAGAAAGTAAATATAGTTCAGAAAATCAAAATTAAACAGAGTATATCATTTCTTCTTGTTGTTTTGTTTGTCATCTTTGGCTTTCTTAGAGGGCTGTGTAAATTTGATTTCTATATTTGGATTACCTGCTTCTCTCTTTGACATGGTCATATCGGCAGCTCCAATAATGTTGAGAGAAGTGGCACTGGAACAACAGCCTCTGGATGCAGATTCATGTAAGCATCAACATTGAAAAATCTGTTAGCCTTATCATACCTTTTTAATTCTTCTTTTCTACAGGTTGATATTATTGAGTATTGAGATGGATCTCTCACTTCAGCTTTAGCTTTATTGATCGTTGATAATCCAACAAGCTCTGGAATCTGTCCATTCTTGAGGTATTTTCAGTTTCAGGATCCACAAATGGAATAGATAGAGATTCAGGCCTTTTGGGCTTTCAGCTTTTTCTGTTTCAGAAGCTTGTTATTGTTGCTTCTGTTGTTGCTGTTGCTGATGTTGTTGTTGATGTTGCCATCTACTGGAATACCTGTGATGACTGCTTTCGTGATATCTTGAGGATCTATCTTGATGTCTTTGATAGGTTTGAGCATAGGAGGTAGACCTTTGAGAACTGCTTCCTGAAGCACCAATAGCAGGTGGAGGAGGCGGAGGAGCACCTCTCTAGTTCCTTTGAGGAGGAGGAGGATAGTACCTCCTGCTTTTCTTTCTAGCTTTTTATTCATTCTTTGAAAGCCACATCCATGTTGGCATCCCAGGATATGGAGTGGTCTTCTGTAAGATATAATATGGTGTATCATGAGTAGGGTTTGGTTTTGGAGCAGCAATGGGAACGACCTTTCTATTCTTAGAGACTTTCTACTTGGCAGCAGAGCCATCATCATCAGAATCATCATCTTCATCTTCATCAGAAGATCCCTGAGGATTGTGATATAGATCATCAAGAGCTTTTAGAATATCTTGGGAAATCTGCTTTTCAGCCTGAGGCTGTATAAGAGATTCTGCAACTGCAACTTTTGGAACAACATTTTCAGCAACTTTTTCAGAAATTAACTTATTTTCCTCTTCAATATCTGCCATAATGATTTCATCTAAATTTGGCACGGGACTGTCGTACATCTTGTAAGTGGGAGCTGAGACAGCCTCTGGAGAAGAAATATCCTTGGGAGCTGATACTATTGGAATCTCTGTAACTACAAAACTGGCCTTTAGTTGCTTAGAAACTATGGGGCTTATTGGTGAAGAGTATGGTACAATAGCCATAGAAGGCTGATGAGAAGAACTAGGGAGAAAATCTCTGTAGACAACACTGAAAGAATCTTGCAAAGAATTCAAATTAACTGTGGGATTTATAAAATAATCACCAACAGTATTTATTTCTGGCATAACTGACTCATCCATATCCATATCAGAATCAACTAGATCAATTATTTCAACTAGAATAGCTGTTTCTTCCGTGTCATCAGACATCATAGAATCTTCTGCTGCTTCTGTTGCTGTCACCACTGGAGCTTCTTAATCACATAGTATCTCCCCATGACTGGATACGGGGGCCCCTGAAGCCAGTCCTCCAAAAGAAGGGACAGGGGACAAAGCAGCAATTCGGGATGAAATGGTAGAGATGGAAGCAGAAAGGGGAGCTATAACATCAGTTATGAGTTTATTAAGGGTAGGAGAAATAAGTGCAAGAAGATCTTTAGCAATATCCGAAAAATTTAGATACAGAGATTCTAGAGCAGTGGAGGAGTAAGGAGTGTGATGTCCACAATTGGAATATACAGAGAATGCACTAGACATATCTATTTATGTATAATCTGGAGCAGTAGATGGAATGTTAGTGTGGGTGAGTGGAGGGATGGGAATAGAGGGAGTTGCAGTAGTAGAAGGTTGGACTGTGGTTGTGGGGGAAGAAATTGGTTCATGAAGTGGAGAATGATGTTGAGATGGTGGAGGAAATAGTAGATTGAAGGTATGAGATGAGTTAAATGTGTCAGGGTGTGTGTTATTTAAATGAGCTGGAAGTGGAGAATATGGAGGTGGAGATAGAGGTGGTGTAGAATATACTGGAGATTGAACTAGTGATGGAGCTGGTGTGGGTAAATGTTGTTGTTGAGGTTGAGGAGTATGTGTTAGAGAAGAAGATGGTTGTTGTTGTTGTGGTGGTTGAGGTTGAGGAGGAGAAGGAATGTTGGTGGAGGAAGGAATTTCTTCTGGAGGTGGAGGAGCGGCTGTTACAGCCTTGGTGCTCTCAGAAGTCCTTGTAGAGGACGAAACCCTGGATGGCTTGGTGATTTTCCTCTCCCATCTGCCAAACAGGTCAGATGTAAGCCTCTTGGAGGTATTGATGAACACTATCGTGGAGACCAGTAGTTCAGGTGTCTTTTTTGAAGAAATATTCTCAATATCCTTCCAAAACAGACCTCTTTCTTATAATTCTTCTTTTTAATCAAGTCAAACAATAGTTTTCCCCAGTTAACTCCTTTCTTCTCAACCAGAGCACCCATCACCAGGAACTGGTTCCAGGTGATGTAGTCATGGGGGGGTGTTTGCCCAGCCGCACTTTGCGAACTACATCGGCTAAGAACTTGTATTCAGATGATAAGTTCATCTTCAGCAGTTTGTTCTAGTTTTCTCCAGAGTGACCCATCTTTAGCACCATATTCTCATACTCATCACTGTCCATCTCTATTTCTTCATTTCCATTTAATAGACCAAAAACTTCAGTTAGTATAGTGGGGGAAGGGTAACTTGAATACTAGATATTGTTCCCGTCAGTGTATCTTCATTTGATATTGTAAATGTAAAGACTCATTCCTTAATCTCAGTCATTGCTATCTTGATGCGTTGGGTCATGAACTTCTTCAGATTTTGCTCTTCAAACATGTTCAGAATGTCCTCAAAAACCTGGTCGGAATGCTGGAAGGATTCGAAGTCAATATCAAATCCCATGTCAAATTTCATCGCGGCAAGATTGTTCGCCGGAATTACCATTGTTTTCTCTTGCATAAGAAAAATAGAGATCAAGTGCAAAGGAACTGAAAGCGTGGGACGGAGCTCGAATAAAATCTAAATATATGGTTTTCAGAATATGAAGCGGCAGTATCCGTCCGACGAAAAATAAAAATTCGTTGATCTGGGTTCGACAAAATATTTTATAGTCAAAATAATTCGTCGATCTCAGTCAAAAGAAGTGAAAACATTTCGTCGACTTCAGTTCGACGAACATTTTCTGAAGTATATTCATCTATCTCTGATCTACAAAAATGGCTTTACACACAGAGAGTTCCTCGATCTTCATTCGATGAATTTCTCTAGAACTTTTTACGGTTCGTCGATCGTCGTTCCACGAACTTTAAAAAATTCGTCGACCACAGACAGAAATTAAATTAAGGCTTCTCCATTGATCATGCCAAGCTAATTTATAAAGAGCATATGGTTCCTCTCATCCAAGGGTTTGGTGAAGATATCTAATCTTTGCAAATCAGTATAGATGTAGACAAGCTTAATTTTATTTTTGCTCACACACTCTCTAATGAAATAATGTCTAATATATATATGCTTAGTTCTACTATGATGGACTGGATTTTGTGCAATGGAAATTGCACTTGTGTTCTCACAAAGTAGAGTTGAATTATTTAAGTTGAACCCATAATCCAGAAGTTGGTTCTGAATCCAGAACAACTAGGAACAGCAACTGCCAGCAACTATATATTCTGCTTCAGCAATTTAAGTAGACACAGATGAGTGCTTCTTACAAAACCAAGAGACTAATCTCATACCAAGGAACTGGCATGTCCCTGAGGTACTTTTTCTGTCCACTCTACATCCAGCAAAGTCCGCATTTGAGTATCCAGTTAACTCAAAATCTAACTCACATAGATACCAGAGTCCTAGACTAGGATAACTCTTTATTAATCTTAAAATCTTTTTAAAGAAAATAAGGTGTGATTCTTTAGGGTTCACTTGAAACCTAGCACAAAGACATGTAGCAAACATTATGTTAGGTCAACTTGCTGTTTTATATAACAGGGACCCAACAATGACCTTGTATAATTTCTGATCAACAGGTTTCTCATGTTCATCAGAGTCAATTACAACATTAGTAGCCATAGGTGTTTTATTTGTCGAGGCATCTAACATCCCAAACTTTTTTATAAGCTCCTTAGCATACTTAGATTGGGATATAAAGATGGCATCAGTTAGCTGCTTCACTTGGAGACCAAGGAAGTAGTA
Source organism: Platanthera guangdongensis (assembly GCA_039583875.1). NCBI lineage: Eukaryota > Viridiplantae > Streptophyta > Magnoliopsida > Asparagales > Orchidaceae > Platanthera > Platanthera guangdongensis. The sequence continues at coordinate 125,690,077 of CM077164.1, forward strand.
GAGATCACCCATGCTACTCATTTCAAACTTTGAATGCATGTGGTCAGAGAACCTCTTGCATAGTTTGGAATCTGTAGACCACAAAATGATGTCATCTGCATAGATTTGTACTAATAAAATTTTATCCTTATAGTGTCTAGTGAATAATGTCCTATCTACTATGCCTCTAGAAAATTTATGCTCTAAAAGAAATCTAGCTAAGATTTCATACCAAGCACTTGGAGCTTGCTTTAAACCATAGAGGGCTTTATGCAATTTTAAAATATGAGAGGGATAAGGAGGAGAAATAATGTAAGCCCCCCCCCCTTTTGAAACACCGGGGTCTTAGGCCCAGAACCACCGCTTTGCGGTGACACCTTCGCACCTCCCAGAACCGCCGCTTTGCGATGACATCTTCGCACCCGGGAAGGTCATCACTACAAAACGCCGATCCTGCCGGCCAAATCGATCACAACTGTAGCAAAATAATAAAGGACAAGTCCACAGAAATCACATATATAATAAATAAACTCCACGAAGAGAGTGTCCAAAGATATAACAAATACTAAAATCTTAGGCTTATGCCAAGTACATTGGGTCCTCACTACATATCTCTCATCGCGGAAGCAAAACTAATATAAATACTAGCGATCAGGACTAACAGTCCCTGCCGTCTGAACTCTGGTACTGGACTGCCCGATCTCCAAGAGTACCGACCTCTGGGCTGCTCCTCCATGCTAGGCTCCATGGTCCCCTAAAATAATGTGGTTCGAAAACCGTTAGTCTAAAAGACTAAGTCCTATCATCCCCCTCCCCTTCCCTCATGGTGCCTAGGCACCGAGCGGGGAGAAGGAAAGGAGAGGACATGAAAGTAGAGAATAACAAATAAGCAGATGGCGGCGAAACTAATCTAGCAGTTCTATAGTATAAATGGCAGTAATAATGGTATGAAAAACTAAACAAGAAAGTAACCTTAACTTATACGAAAACACATAAGCTAAGGGATCTTTTGCAGGGCTCCTATCATATAAAACGTCCCATACCAATTTATACGATAAGGTGTCGGTTTTCTAGCAAGCATATATATATATATATATATATATATATATATATATATATATATATATATATATATATATATATATATATATATATATATATATATATATAATTCTGAATAAAAACCTTAACTTATAAGCTTGCTCACACGAACTTATAAATCAAGGGGTCGTTTTGCAGGGCATATTATATAAAGCGTCCCATACCACTTATGTAATAGGTGTCAGAGTTATATGCAATGGTTATGCTATGAAAAACAATTATGCCATGATGTGATCGTGCAAGTGCAAATCACCCACCCGACTCTATGTACACAGACCTTTAGTTCATGCTTTCTGGAGCCGAACCTCCCAGGATACCTCCGTAGTGGCAAACGGAAGCGGTGGGTTGGGACTCGACCACCTCTAAACCGGTAATTGCACTACCAGTCAGACCTATCGTACGCCTCAATACAAGTGCACTAAGCGGAGCTCCTACGTACTCTTGCCGGCTGGTGCACCGGATTTAATTGGCCAAGTGTTAAACCACACTTGTCGAGTTAACATATTGGCGTCGTTGCATCGACACACCAATACCGAAGACCCAACACCTTATTCTTATGCACATGCAACCTTATGTATCAGCTACCGAGGCAAAGCTCCCTGGACCATCCAGTCTGTCATAAACTACAATCGAGCCAAAGCTCGCCAGGCCAATGATTGATTATTTTTCGCATCAAGTCCGAAAACTTAATGCGGTTAAAATTCCAAAAGGATTACGAAGCGCGGCGCCCAGGGCGGTTTGATTTAAGTTGAAAAGCGGATTTGGTTTTTATTTAGAAAACGGGGCGCGCGTATTTATTTATTTGGATATAAAAAGGTGTGATCGAGTTTTAACGAAAGGAGGCAAGTGCACCTATCATGAGTAGCACATGATATTCCAGGTGGAATATCGAGGTCGTATTGTTCTCGGGGTCGGTTCGATTATTTCTACTCTTCCCTGGAGGGGACTATTATTTTACCGATAATTACTTGTCGGGTAATTTATATATAATAAAAAGACAGAAAATAAAAGCATAATAAAGGGTGGAGTCGATGAAGAGCTTAGCTCGATGGCACCGAATGAAATTCAAACTAAAATAGACTTTTAATAAAAAGAGATCTTAAGTTTCTAAAAAATTAGGGCGGAGACTTGGTCGTGGAGGTTCCACAAAAATGAGCTCTCCTATCTCTAGGACTATCGCTCACCTGAACTTTAAGACTATTTAACCGGGCTCTCGTCCGACGAAAGATTCCTCTTAATGCCCGCATTACGCTAAGAAACCCTCTATTGGGTGGGGAACCCAATCCGGTAGAGTTGGTGCGCCTCCTCTCTCGATGGTTAGTGCGGAACTCCATTTACCAAGGGGTGATCGGTCCATATGCACAGCCTCTCGGCTAACTAGCGTATGGACTACGGAAATAGTGCCCACACATCGATTATGTGGTCCTACGCATCGCAAACCCACGACAAACCTTAAGTGATTTTTATAAGTTAGAAAAATGAGACCTTTTATTATTTAAAGCAATTTTATTTGTCCCAATGCTCTTCGATACTGAGGGCTAAGAATAGTTAGCCACTCATCGGAATGGGAACGACAGCGATGGAAAAGAAAGAAAATTAAAGGAGTAAATGAAAGCAGTAAATGGAAAGCAGAAAAGGTAAGCAGTAAATTGCAAGTTCTACTCAAACGAGTAGGACTGAAATGAAAGCAGTAAAGGTGCAAGTCCCGGCTCAAATGAGTGGGCGGGAAAAATAAAGCAAGTCCTACTCAAATGAGTAGGAGAAAATAAATGCGATTACAAGTCCATTGCAATTATTACAATAAAGACCGGCCATTTAACTCAAGAGTATGCGGTAAATAAAATCCAGCCATTTAACTCCTAGCGAGTATGCGGAAAATAAAAGCTAACACTCACGCACTCAACATAAAATTAAAACACACCCACTCTACAGAAAGTAAACACACTCTACTGGAATTGAAATACGCACACACACGATATAAATGAAAACGCACACGTACAAGTCCTACTCAAACGAGTAGGCGAGAAATAAAAGCACGCCATTTAACTCTTAATGAGTAGGCGAAAATAGATGAAACACACGCACGCACTCTACAGAATTGAGAGAAAACAGTTTAAACTAACTCATACACGCACACACACGTACAAAAAATAGGAAAAGCTAAGTGACCGAAAAATTAAAACAACTATATTTTTACCAATGGAATGCGGTAAAAATGAATAAAAGGTTGAAAGAAATAATGCCTAACCACCTAGAGGGGGGTGAATAGGTGTACTTTTTCTTTTTACTTTAAGGCAGACAAACTGTTTTGTACTTTAAGCAGCAAATGCAAATTCTACAGTTATCACAACACAGCAACCACAGAAACAAACATTCATGGAGTGCACACAGTGTTTATAGTGTTTCCCCAAGGTCTGGGTACATCCACTTTCCCCCTTCGCATATCTAGTAGTGTACTAGATTCGGCCTAACTTTTGCACTTCTGCTCAGGTCCTCAGATCTTACAGCTCATAACCCCAAACAGGTTCCTACAACTCAGAGCGTCCCCACTCCTACAACTTAGGCACAAAGCCCTACCACTCAGTCTTCAACAAGACCTACACTCAGGCTAAACAGCCCTACCTCAGCCTTCAACAAGGCCTACACTCAGAGAATTGATTCTCCTACACTCAGGCTCAAAAGCCCTACCTCAGCCTTTATAAATTTAGGCTTACAACTCAGATCCCTTAGGATCCTACAAAAAGATAATAAAACGTTTTTAGATCACCACTCAGTTTGAGAGAATGAAGATGGAAACCTTCTTGATCAGTTCTTGATAGCACTGATTCCTGAGATCAATTTTGTCTTTGCTTTCTTCAATGCTTCTTGAGTCTGAACTCAGTAAAGATGATCTTCTTGAAGTAGACCGGCTGGCAACTTCCTTCTTAGGATGTAGAATTAAACCTGGATCCTACTTTGCAATCTGGTTCAGAACCATGCTTCTTAAGAGATTTGATTAACAAGCCTCTTTCTTGATTTCAGATACTGGAGTTCTCTCTCTCCAAGTAAATCTGAAATTTCTTCAAAATACTGATTTACAGTTTTCTCTGGATCTGTATTGATCTTCTTAATCTTCTGATTGATTGATTATTGTTATCTTTCTGTTGAAGGAGAAAGACCTTTATATAGTCTTCCTCCAAGGTAACCGGCTGATCCGGTTTCTAACGAACTTCTGACAGCTCTGACAGTTGCAGTAGACCGGCTGAAATAGCAGCTATCAAGTCATCCAGTCACTTCTTGAAAATACTATCTCTGTCTGAAAGTGTCGAGACTGATCTTCCTTATGTGTCGACACAAATAGACCAAGTGTCGACACAAGTGAACTAAGTGTCGACACTAGCCTTGATGGTGTCGACACAACTCCTTGTATTGTTGTAACAGCTTCTTGACACTACTTCTTCAGAATGTGTCGACACTAATTCTGAGTGTCGACACAAGTCTTCTGTTGAATGTGTCGACACTGATTCTGTTTGTCGACACAAGTTCTTCTTTTTTAAAACTTAGTTGAATTCTGCTGTGTGTCAACACAACTCCTTTGTGTCGAGACATGCCTTCTTGTGTTGAACCATGCTGAGTGTCGACACATCTCCTTTGTGTCGACACAAGTACTTCTTTTACTTTAACTTTGTTGAAGCTTGCTGGGTGTCGACACATCTCCTTTGTGTCGACACAACTCCTTCTGTTGTTGATACTTGTTGTGTGTCGACACAAGTCATGTGTGTCGACACAGTTGATGTCGACAATGCCTTTAGTGTGTTGACACAGCTTCCTGGTGTCGACACATTGGATGTCGACTAATCTTCTCTGAGTGTCAACACTGCCTCTAAGTGTCGACATGATATATGTTGAGTATTCTTCATAGTGTGTCGACACTGCCTGTATGTGTCGACACTTTTCTTCTAGTGTCGACTCTGCCTTTCCTGGTGTCGACACAAATACTCCAAGTGTCGAAAAAGCTTCTCTAGGTGTCGACACAAGCCTTCATAAGTGTCGACATTGCATCTCTAGGTGTCGACACAAGAACTTAGAAACTTTTCTACATTTCCTACAATTACTTAACCTGCACATATAAACTCAAAGCACATCAAATACACCTTGATGTATATCATTGAGTAGGGTAAGGCTTCTTCAAATCTGGTATACATTTTCCAATGTACCCAACAATCTACCCCTATTTGGAGAAGTCATAACCCTTAGTCAATGATATACACCATACATAACAAATACACATTATTATGTATAACAATTTATATGACAGAGTAAATACTAAACAAAACATGTATAAACAATCTTCACAGAATAAAAATGTAACAGATTGAATATCAAACGTTGTTTTGTTATAACTTCCAATAGTTTCATTAATCAAAAGTTTACATGGATTTTAATGCAAATGATTACAAAGTTGTAAACTTAAGAAAATTCTATCCTATGGTTGCTCTGGCTTCTTGATAACAATGCCCTTTCCAGATTGAATCTTGGCTTGAACTGGAGTATCATTGCCATCAGCAGGCTTCTTGCCCTTAAGATCTTTCTTCTTCTGTTCTTCAGACATTATCTTTTGTCTCTCAAAATAATGATAAGGCTTAGGGAAATACTTGCTAGGCTCCTGTGCATTAGGAGGTAGCTTCCCAAGTTTAGCCTTCCTTCTGTATTGTAGTATGGCTTCTTATCAGGCCTCATGTTTTCTCCATTCTTGCTCAGAATACCATTTGCCCCTTTCTAGGTTATTATCCTTTACAACCTTCCAAGCAGTCAGTATAATATTTCTACAAGTTGGGCTCCACTGCTCAAAATCTGGCCTTAACTCAGCCTGTTCTCTGAACCTCTTCTTAGATAATTGAGCTTCTTGCTCTTTTAATACTGCCTCTGGCTTAGGCTGGACTACTTTCTCAATGATCACATTTTGAGCACCTTCTGGAGGGCTATACATAGATTGTATCTCTTGATGTATCATGTTAAAATTTGCTGGAGGGTAGATCACTTGAGCCACTTCAGCTTGCTCACCTCCAAAAATAGCAGGATGAGTACCAGATTCAGCAACATTATCATCATCACACAAAGGTGGATATCCAAGGGTGGCTCTGATGCTGTTTGAAATCCATTTAGCATGGTCAGAGCCTGCTTTGACTAATACCCTCTCCCCCTTTATGACTTCTTTTTCTAAATGATCCCTAAGATCATCCTTCTGAAATCTGATCTGAGCATTCAGATAGTTAACACCATCTTTAAAAAAGGGTTTAACTTTTGGAGCTTTTCAGTAATAGCCTTTTGAGAATCTTCAATTGCAGTTTTTACAGCAGTTAGGTTTCCTTGTAATTGCTTGTCAAACTCAGCCTTGGTAGCAGTCCTTGCTGCAGTCTGAGTAGCTGCAATATTTTGTATTTCAGTTACTATCACATTATGTGATTCAGTTAGATTGTCATTCATTCTAATCTGATTCTCAAGAACATATCCTTGTTTCATTGTCATATCATCAACTTGTGTCTTTATCTTCTCTTGATGAGTAGCCAGATATACCACTACATTGCCTCCTTTGTGGAAACAATCAGTCATTTCTTTCTTATTCAGATTAACTTCAAATCTTATAGATTTGATGTCTTGAGCCGGATCAAATTGAAGGGATTTATGTCCTTCATCCATATATTTTTCTAGAGCCTTTCTTTGCTCATCCATTTTGATCTGCAAAGCCACCAACAATGAACTATAATCAGCAGTTGGAGCTTGTTGTGGAGCCACAGTTTGCAATGCTTTCTTATAACTCTGGCTTCTTCTCTTGAAGACCATGAGCTTTCTTTTCTTGGCTCTAGCAGTTTCTTCATCCTCAGAAGCAGAAGTACTAGCAATGTCTACCCTTTCCTTAGGACTAGGAGGCAATTCCTTCTCAGTCCTTGGTAGCTCCTCCTGTGTCCTTTACTCCTCAGTGTCATTTCTAGCAGTCTCCTCCTATGACCTGACATTTTCCCCCTCAAGGTTAGCTGACTCCCCCTCAACAGCTGCTTTCTCTCCCTCAAAATTAGTCTATAATAGATCTGGGAACAGCTCTTCTAGAGTAAACTCCTATTGAGTAGGAACTCAAGAATCTCTTATCTCAGGAGCATTATCTGCAACAGATGTGTCTTCCATGACAACATCTTGTGGTTGACTATGTATCTGAGTTTGCTGATTAACATCAATTAATGATTCAGTCAATACTTCATCCTCAATATGAAAAATTGATTTATTAACTTCAGTGATTACCTCAAGAATTATTTGTGTCGCCCTTTCACTGTCTAAGTGAGTTGGCTCATTCACATGATGAGGCTCCCCCTGGAGTGGATCCAGGTGAATGGGGCTAGCAGATGGTAGCTCCCCCTGCCTCTAGGCATCTTCAGTCCTTACTGGTGACCTTCTAGTAACATCAGCTGCTTCCTTATCAGCTTCATCCTCACTAAAACTGAAAACTACTTGCTCCTCTGAGCTACTTGAGGATTCAGGAGCTACAATGGCTTTCTTATTTTTCTTTTGTTGAGGAACTTCCTTTTCTGGAGTAGGCATGTCCTTAGTTAACACCCTATCCCACCTTGAGATAATCCTAACATCCATTCTTCTCATATGGTTTATCTTAGAACCTGCAGCTTGGTTCATCACTTCTGGAATAGTTCCAGCCAAGTACAAACTCATAATTCTACCCAGATTTGGCTTCTTTAGACTTTCCTTAATCTTGTAAAACATCACAGCTGACCAATCAATTTTTAGTTTGAAAATGATCCTTGTCATTAAACTGAACATGTGAGCTGATATCCTATCATGCCCACCTAGCTTGTGCAGAATCACCTTTCCTACTATTTCAGACAAGAACTTGCCTTGCATGTTCATGCCTTTACTATTAAAAACTGATCCAATCTTCATGATTGAATCAAGTCCACACCATTGCAGTGCCTCCCTTATCTTTGATGTAGGTACATATTCCTCTTCTTTAGCCCTAGGTAGATGTCGAACATTTCTTAGACTTTTCTGGGTGACTTTCACCTTAACTCCATGGACTTTGGATTTAATCTTAAGACCAGTTTCATCAAGGGTAGCTGCACTAAAGAATGCGAGGACCTCCTTCCAAATCTTGATTGGCTCTGAAACTAGATACTCTAACCCATTCTCTGCAACTAGGGTTACAACACCTTGAATTTCTGGTTCTGCATCATCAAAGGCATGTCGCACTAGCTCATAACCTTCATTGATGTTCTCTTCTAGCTTGGGCGCCATTAGGGTTTGGAGAAATTTTGAATTTAAAGAAGAGAGATGTCGACACACAAGTTTGGTCTCAAAACTATGGTGAGCGTGTCGACAAACAATGTGGAAGACCTATTTATACCTTTCTAAAATCGAAGGTGAAAAGGCGCGTCGAAATAATTGAAATGTGTCGACACTATTGAAAAGTGTCAACACTTACTTCTAATGTCTCGACAACTATGTGTCGACACAAATATAGTCGATAGAATATATGTGTCGACACTTATACATCTCAGCTCGACGATTAGTCGAAACTATACTCGACGAAATTAGTGTTAAATCTAAGTGTCGACACCACCCTGGATGTGTCGACACCTACTCTGCATGTGTCGACACCATTTTGTTGAAGTGTCGACACAGACTTCCTAGATGTGTCAACACCATTTCTCTGGAATGTCGACACCACTTCTATGTGTCGACACAGACAACTCCTTGTGTCGACACTATTTTACTTAGCCAATTTTATGAACCTATTCTAAGTTCAATATACCTAATTCAATTTTAAAATTATTGAATTTGGTTTCATCTAGGGACTTAGTAAACATATCAGCAATCTGATTATCTGTGTTAACATATTCTAGGGAAATGTCCTCTTTTTCTACATGGTCTCTAAGAAAATTGTATTTAATTCCTATGTGCTTAGTCCTACTATGTGAGACAGGATTATTTGCAATAGAAATGGCACTTGTAGAATCACAAAACAAAAGTCTTCTACTTACTCGAATACCATAGTCTTCTAGCTGATGTTGTATCCACAAAAGTTGTGCACAGCAACTTCCTGCAGCAATATATTCTGACTCAGCTGTGGAGATGGCCACACTGGTCTGCTTCTTACTGCTCCAAGACACAATTCTTCCACCTATAAATTGACAGGTTCCTGTAGTACTCTTCCTATCTTCCTTGCAGCCTGCAAAATCTGCATCTGAATAACTTGTCAGTACAAAATCTCCATTCCTAGGGTACCAAAGGCCTAGATAAGGTATGCACTTAAGATTTCTCAAAATCCTTTTGACTGCAGTCAGATGAGATTCTTTAGGGCATGCTTGGTACCTAGCACAGACACATGTAGCATACATGTTATCTGGTCTACTAGCAGTCAAATACAGTAGGGAGCCAACTATCCCTCTATACAAAGTCTCATCTACAGGTTTCCCTGCATCATCTTTGCTTAGATACATGCTTGACCCCATAGGATTTTTCATGGTAGTGGATGATTCCATACCATACTTCTTTATTAACTCTAAGGTGAACTTAGACTGGCATATGGACAAGCCAACTTCAGTCTGTCTAACTTGGAGACCCAAGAAGAACTTAAGTTCCCCCATACTGCTCATTTCAAATTTTCTTTGCATAAGTTTTGCAAACTTCCTGCAAAGATTACATTTTGTAGACCCAAATATTATGTCATCCACATAAATTTGGACTAGGATTATCTTACCTTTAGATTTCCCTAAGGAATAGAGTCTTGTCTATTTTCCCCCTTGAGAATTTGTTCTCAATGAGGAAACTAGACATGGTTTCATACTAAGCCCTTGGGGCTTGTTTCAACCCATACAATGCTTTCCTAGGTCTATAAACATAATCAGGTTTAAGAGGATCAACAAAACTTGAGGGCTGCTCTACATTGACTTCTTCCTTTAGATCTCCATTTAGGAAAGCTGACTTAACATCCATTTGGAATACCTTAAACCCTTGATATGTTGCATAAGAAAGGAACATCCTGATTGACTCCAGTCTTGCTACTGGAGCAAAGGTTTGATCAAAATCAATACCTTCTTCCTGCCTATATCATTTTGCAACAAGTCTAGCTTTATTCTTTATAATGATTTCATTCTCATCCAACTTGTTCCTAAAGATCCACTTTGTTCCAATGATATTGTGGTCTTTGGGTTTAGGAACAAGCTTCTAGACCTTGCACCTCCTGAACTGATTCAGCTCCTCTTGCATGGCCTCAATCCAATGAGGGTCTAGAACTGCTTCTTCAAACTTCTTTGGTTCCACTTAGGATAGGAAGCTGGAGTAAAGAACTGTACTCAGATTCCTGCTTCTTGTTTGCACTCCTTGTCTGGGATCACCAATTATCTGATTGGCTGGATGATCCTTTAAGTGCCTATTTGTTGGAGGTAGTCTGTCTTCAGGTTGTACACCTCCAGCCTCTTCATTTAGCTGCACCTCTTGGTCTTCTTCTGCATCTAGAGAGTCTTGTACTCCCCCTGTACAGAAGTCACCATCTTCCACTTGCTGAGTTATAGTAGAACCTTCTGTAATGGTAAGCTTGTCCATCCTATCAGTTATACCTATAGAGCTGCAAACACTACTTGGCAATTTACAATTAATGAGTCTTGTTTCATCAAAGACTACATGTACAGACTCTTCTACAACTTGAGTAATCAAGTTGTAGACCCTATAAGCCTTACTATTGTTGTTATACCTAACAAAGATCCCCTCTTGGGATTTGGCAGCAAACTTGGTTAGATAAGACTTGTCATTGTTAAGTATATAGCACTTGCAACCAAAGATCCTAAAATAGGATAAATTTGGTTTTCTGTCATTCACAATCTCATAGGGAGTCTTTTTGTGGCACTTAGTGATAGTAGCCTTATTGATTACATGATATACAGTGTTTACTGCCTCAGCCTAGAAATATTCTGGGAGAGAAGTGTCACTCAATAGGGTTCTACCAGCCTCTATCAATGTTCTATTCTTCCTTTCAGCAATACCATTTTGTTGAGGTGTTCTTGGTGAGGAAAATTCCTGAAAAATCACAAACTCTTCACACAGTTTTATCATACTTTCAGACTGAAATTCAGTACCATGGTCACTTCTGATTTTGACCACTTTACTGTCCAACTCATTCTGAATTTGTTTAACAAAACTATATAAGATACTTGGGGTTTCAGATTTTTATCTTAGGAAGAACACCCAGGAATATCTTGAATAGTCATCTACTACCACAAATATGTAGACCTTCCTACCTATACTGTGAACTGGCATAGTACCAAAAAGATCCATATGCAAGAGGTATAGACACCTCACAGAATCCTTATTCTCAAGACTATGAAAGGTGGATTTGGTCTGCTTGCCTTTTTGACAAGCTGAGCATATCTCATCCTTTATACACTTAACTTGAGGACCATTCCTCACTAACTCTTTGCTAAAGAGTTGGCCAATTGTCTTATAGTTAAGATGATCCAGGCTCTTGTGCCATTTAACACAATGTGAGACTCTCTCATTAGCTACAAGACAAATAGGAGAAATATTATTCTCACATATAAAGTCAAGACAATAGACATTTCTCTTCCTATATCCTGTCAAAATGATCTTTTGATCACTTGACCTTTTGATATGACAACCATTCTTGACAAATGAGATGTCATATCGTAAATCACTCAGTTGACTTATGCTAATGAGGTTATGTTTCAAAACCTTCACATAGGCCACTTGAGTGATAGTAATTTGGTTACTAGAAATGTTACCAAAGCCTTTGATGATTCCTTTTTCTGAACCACCAAAGGTAACTTTACGGCCATCCTTGATAGGTGTGTAGTCCTTCAGCAACCCCCTAGTTCCAGTCATGTGCCTGGAACATCCACTGCCCAAGTACCATATACGGGGATGGCCACTTGGACTCACCTGCAAAACAGATTACTTAACCTTAGAACCCAAATAACTCTTGGTTCCTTGGTGCAGGTTAGTCTGACCTTTAACAAAACTACCTGTAGCTCTTCTAGCAGGCAATTTGCTACTCTCTTTAACACTAGAATTGTGCCAACAATCTAAGGCAAAGTGGCCTATCTTGCCACAACACCAACACTCAAACCTGTTGTACCTTTGTTTAGGTACAACCCTGGCTGAAGTATCTACAACAGGCTTTATGTTTTGTGCTGGGGTTTTGCCTTTAGATTTGGACCTAGTAGTCTAGGCAGGTTTTTTAAATCCTAATCCAGCCTTTCCCTTTTGAGGTACAAACTCATCTATTAAGGGTAAAACAGATTTAGGTTTAGAAAAACTTACTACTATCTCTCTCTCTTTCTGAAGTCTAACCTCCAGATTTATAATCTGATCATTTTTGAATGTGATTATGCCCATTTGAATGATAGTTATGTTCTTCAATCTGGCAATCTCATTCAGTTTTTGATCTAACAATTTCTCTGAATCTACTTCAGCCAACTTAAGACTAGCAATCTCCTTTCCCTGAGTTTTGGCCAAGGTTTTGCTTTTCTTCAAAGCCTGCAATAAGACTCTATATTCATCAATTAACTGATGAATATCTCCTTCAGATTCAGACCCACCCACATCACTTGATGCAGATGTATCTGACTCTGACTCAGTACTATAAATTAAACTAGAAGAACAACTTTGTACCTTACTTGGTCCAGTCTGATCCTGGTTCTTGTCTCCTTCAGATAAAGCCATCAGTCCCTTGCACTGATGGTCCTCATGCTCATAAATTGAGTTCATTAGCTGCATGAACTCATCTTCTTCCTCTTCAGCAAATAACACAATGTAGGCTTCAGCTTCTGATTCTGTTTCTGAAGATGACTGGTCTGTCAGACTCTTGTCTTTCTAAGAAACAAAGGACTTTTCCTTTTTGCTCTTAAACTGTGTCTTCTTTTTGTCAGCTAACTCCTTTCTCTTTTCAGGACAGTCAGCCACTACATGTCCCTGTCTATTGCAGTAATAGCACATAATTTTTGAAGATGTAGCTTTGCTTGGCTTGGACCTGCTTCTGTCATTCCTTGATGACTTTCTTTTCTGATAGTAGACATCTTTTGGCTGAGAAGTGGAAGGCTTAGACCTCCACTGCTTCTTCTTCAGAAATTTTTGAAAATGCCTAGTAAAAGTAGCAAAGTTTTCATCACTTTCACTACTATCTGAATTATCTATGACAGCCTCAACAATTATTTGAGGTGGAGATGGAGACTTTCTTCTATACTTCTTAGTGACTTCAGTCTTGAAGGCCACAGTCTTTTCCTTGTGCTCCACTCTAGTATTCTTCTCTTCCTCCTTTCTAGCTATTAACTGCATCTCATAAGATAGATGTTTTCCAAACAAAGTTGGAGGAGGTATATCAGCTAGTTTGGCCACTTCTCTAATGGCACAAATCTTGGTGTCCCAGTCCTTAGTCAGGGATCTTAAGAACTTGTCATTCAGCTCATAGTTGCTGGAGTCTCTTCCATAGGACATCAACTCATTAACTATCCTATAGAACTTCTTGTAACATTTTGTAATGCTATCAGACTTCCCTTGTCTGAAGCTTTCATATTCCTGATTTAACAAAGACTTCCTATCTTGTCTTACTTCCTCTGATCCCTCCATATAAACTATTAATGTGTCCCATATTTCTTTAGAGGTTTTACAATGAATTAAGTTCTGAAATGTTGCATCATTAATGGCACTAACAATTATATTCTGGGCTCTCTTGTCCATAGTGGCCAGAATGATTTCATCTTTAGTCATTTCAGAGAAGTCCTTGGGAGTTTTCTGATTTGCATCCAGAATGGATATCTTCATTGGCACATATGGGCCTTCTTTGACTGTAATATATATCCTTGGGTCAGAAGCTTCCATAAAGAGTCTAACCCTCTCTTTCCATATGCCAAATATCTCTATTCTACATATTGGCAATTTCATGGACCCCAGCTCTTTGTGATTCTCACTAGAACCCATTTTCTTGATTCTTGTTTGATCTGAATCTGCCTACAGGATCTTACTCAGACTGTTAAGTCCCTTTTTGAGTAACCTCGCTTTGATACCACTTGAAAGAAATAGTTCCTAACCTCCTAGAGGGGGGGGGTGAATAGGTGTACTTTTTCTTTTTACTTTAAGGCAGACAAACTGTTTTATACTTTAAGCAGCAAATGCAAATTCTACACTTATCACAACACAGCAACCATAGAAACAAACATTCACAGAGTGCACATAAGTGTTTATAGTGGTTCCCCAAGGTCTGGGTACATCCACTTTCCCCCTTCGTCTATCTAGTAGTGTACTAGATTCGGCCTAACTTCTGCACTTCTCCTCAGATCCTCAGATCTTACAGCTCAGAACCCCAAACAGCTTCCTACAACTCAGAGTGTCCCCACTCCTACAACTCAGCCACAAAGCCCTACCACTCAGTCCTCAACAAGACCTACACTCAGGCTAAACAACCCTACCTCAGCCTTCAATAAGGCCTACACTCAGAGAATTGATTCTCCTACACTCAGGCTCAAAAGCCATACCTCAGTCTTTATAAATTTAGGCTTACAACTCAGAAACCTTAGGATCCTACAAAAATGTAATAAAACGTTTTTAGATCACCACTCAGTTTGAGAGAATGAAGAGGGCAACCTTCTTGATCAGTTCTTGATAGCACTGATTCCTGAGATCAACTTTGTCTTTGCTTTCTTCAAGGCTTCTTGAGTCTGAACTCAGTAAAGATGATCTTCTTGAAGTAGACCGGCTGACAACTTCCTTCTTAGGATGTAGAATTAAATCTGGATCCTACTTTATAGTCTGGTTCAGAACCTACTTCTTAAGAGATTTGATTAACAAGTCTCTTTCTTGATTTCAGATACTGGAGTTCTCTCTCTCCAAGTAAATCTGAAATTTCTTCAAAATACTGATTTACAGTTTTCTCTGGATCTGTATTGATTTTCTTAATCTTCTGATTGATTGATTATTGTTATCTTTCTGTTGAAGGAGAAAGGCCTTTATATAGTCTTCCTCCAAGGTAACCGGATGATCCGGTTTCTAATGAACTTCTGACAGTTCTGACAGTTGCAGTAGACCGGCTGAAATGGCAGTTGTCAAGTCATCCAGTCACTTCTTGAAAATACTGTCTCTGTCTGAATGTGTCGAGACTGATCTTCATTATGTGTCGACGTAAATAGACCAAGTGTCGACACAAGTGAACTAAGTGTCGACACTAGCCTTGATGGTATCGACACAACTCCTTGTCTTGTTGTAACAGCTTCTCGACACTGCTTCTTCAGAATGTGTCGACACTGATTCTGATTGTCGACACAAGCCTTCTGTTGAATGTGTCGACACTGATTCTGTATGCCTACACAAGTACTACCTCTTTAAAACTTAGTTGAATTCTGATGTGTGTCGACATAACTCCTTTGTGTCGACACATGCCTTCTTGTGTTGAACCTTGCTGACTGTCGACACATCTCCTTTGTGTCGACACAAGTACTTCTTTTACTATAACTTTGTTGAAGCATGCTGAGTGTCGACACATCTCCTTTGTGTCAACACAACTCCTTATGTTGTTGATACTTGCTGTGTATCGACACAAGTCCTGTGTGTCGACACAGTTGATGTCGACAATTCCTTCAGTGTGTTGACACAGTGTCCTGGTGTCGACACATTGGATGTCGACTAAGCTTCTCTGGGTGTCAACACTGCCTCTAAGTGTCGACATGATATATGTTGAGTATTCTTCATAGTGTGTCGACACAGCCTATATGTGTCGACACTTTTCTTCTGGTGTCGACTCTGCCTTTCCTAGTGTCGACACAAATACTCCAAGTGTCGACACAGCTTCTCTAGGTGTCGACAAAATCCTTCATAAGTGTCGACACTACATCTCTAAGTGTCGACACATGGACTTAGAAACTTTTCTGCATTTCCTGCAATTACTTAACCTGCACATATAAACTCAAAGCACATCAAATACACCTTGATGTATATCATTGAGTAGGGTGAGGCTTCTTCAGATCTGGTACACATTTTCCAATGTACCCAACAAAAGTGAAAATAAAATTTAAAGTAGCAAAAGTTTTTGCAATTAAAAGAAAAGTGCAAGTGCTCGAAAAATTGAAATGAATATATTTCTACCGATAGAATGCGGTAGAAATGCATAAAATGAAGAAATAAAATTTAAACGGGCAAAAAGTTTTTGAAAAAAAAAACGAAGTGTTCGAAAAATTAAAATGACTATATAAACGTTCCTATAACTCCGCAAAAGTGGTTAAAAAGTGAAAATAAAGTAAAAAGGAATAAAATTTTTACGACCTAAAAGGAAAATCTAAATTAGTGAAAAATCAAAACCACTTTGAAAACCCTTTTTACGGGCTTATAGGAATGCAAAAAAGCTAGAAAAATCCTAAGTCTAACAAATATAAGTAAGAAATAACTAAGTATAATAGCATGAAAATTAATCTCATACACACACACACATTTTAAAAGAACAAAAACAAAGTTAAAACAAAATAAAAGAAATAAGATTGCATAAGAGTGGGCACATAGATGAAGTCCAAAGTCATGTAATAGAAATAAAATTACATTTGCATTAATAATAAAAGGAGGTTACAAAATGAAAATAAAAGAGAGAGAGGGGGGAGAAAATCCAATTACAAGGCTTTGGAAATCATCTATAAGCCGGCCCCTTAAGCAAAATGGATCCAAAAAGTGGAACAGGAATTCAGATAGAAAATCTGAATTTATAAACAAAATTTCACGGGACACGCCCGCGGACACGGGCATGTCCGGGGGCGTGTTAACACTATTCACATGGCGGCCGTCCGATTTGACTAGAGATTTGACTTTGGCAGCTGAAATCGCGGCGGTCACGCCCCAGGTCACGGGCATGACGGTGGGCGTGTTGTCGAGGTTGAACTGGGCCCTATTTGCGTCGCAAGTCGTCGGCGGCTGTTTGTCGGGCCAGGTGGAGAAGTCACGCCCCAGGTCACGGGCGTGACGCTGGGCGTGTCAGGTTGAGTCGACACTCGACAAACGTCGAGCGGAAATTGTCGAGTTAGAAATTCGTCGAGCGGGAAGAGGAGTCACGCCCTAGGTCACAGGCGTGACTCTAGGCGTGGCGCATAGTAGATGATCATCGAGTTGAAATCATCGAGCGGGATGGACACGGGCTTGGTCACGCCCCGTGTCGGATTGACACGGGCGTGTGGCCGGGCGTGTCGACGTTTTTTCTTCAGAAATTGGCTTAATCACTGGTTGTTGACGTGTCATGCCCTGGTTTAGGCTAACAAAAATAGATTTGATTTATGAAACTGTAGCTTCGAAAAATTAAAGGAAATAATTTAATTTACAAATTATGCTCTCAAAAAGATTTTAAAAATAAATCTAGAATTTTTTTGAATTTGGCGGCGGGGGATATCGTGGTATATGAAGAAGTCTATGGTTTAGAGGTGAGGGTAAATTTTTTTCGCTCGAACCTCTGATGAAATTTTTTTTCGAATGGATGTTAGGAAAACGAAATCTTATTTTCCATAATATAATTTTTTTAACATCTTCATAATAATCCAATGTATATGTGTATGAGTAATGAATTTTATCCTCTTACTCCATAACATATTTTCTTTTCAAATATTGGATGCTTATGTTTACGGAACGAAATCTTATTCCCATTGACATAGGATCTTTTAAGGATCGAAATCATGTCAAGTATGACATGAAAAAAAAGTTGATAGGATTTTTTCAAAAATAAAACTAGTTTAATAAAAAACTTTTGATAGCAACCTTTATAAATAAACATTCCTAAATTTCAAAAAAAAACTTGGAGTTATCATAACTTGAAATCTAAGATTGTTATTTCTAACAAAATAAATATGCAACTATAGATAGATTAGAAGTGGTGCTGAAAACAGGTACCTTATTTAAATAAAAAAAGCATACACAAATTTTTAAAACTTAACCCCTAATATTTAAATCTATCGATCTCCAATTAATAATCGAATAGTAAGCAAAGAATTAAAATAATTCGCTTATAAATTAACTCGCAAGTAGATTTTTGGAGAGCGAAAAAGGTTAAGAATTGAGATATTTGATTTATTTGTTACAAAATATTTTTGGATTTTTGGGGTTTTTATTATTTATTATTATTATTATTATTATTATTTTTTATTTTTGAAATTTTTAGGGTTTTTATCTTTTTTTTATTTATTTTAAGTTAATATTCTCTTTTGTTTTTGGAATTTTTGATTTTTTTAAATTTTGTTTTTGTAAAAACTCGATGGTGGCCCGCGAACAGACTCTTTGGGTGGTTGGTTCGATGAGTCGAAAGCCGTGGGCATGCTAAAAAGCGAGGTTTACAAATAAGTAGAGGCGGGGAAGAAAGAGAATTATTTTTACAAAAAATATTTACAAAGGAAAAGAAAATAAATTTTTTTTTATTTTTGAATTTTTGTTTTATAAATTTTTTTAGTTTTGTTTTATAATTTTTTTTTTGAGTTTTGTTTAATAAATTTTTTTGAGTTTTTAGATTATAAAAACAAGGGAAAAAAATTTTTTGTTTTTAAATTTGTTTTTTTTATAGTGCAGAAAATATGAAACTAATAATACACCCTCATACTTAAACCCAACATTGTCCTCAATGTTGCAATCTAAGTATGCAGAACGATTAATATACAAAATATAATATGGGCAAAATAAAGGGGAGGGTGGTCGGAACTACCCTTACACGAGTTCGGGGAGGCCCGGGTTGAAACCCTGCATTATTTTTAGAAGAAGTAGCAAAAATATAACAGAAAAATCAAACGAAAAAGATAAACTCGGCCTAAAGTGTGCGGGCGGTAGGGGGTGGCATGTGTGTGTGTGACTCGATGCTAACGTCTTAGCAGTTGAGTGTGACAGATAAACGAGCCCCTAGCGCGCGAAACGTGCTGATGCAAATAAATATATAAGTTTTAGAATAAAAAGGTTTTATTTATTGAAGGTATTTATTATTATTGTTTTTTTTGGTAAAATGTTTTTGCTTTTTGAAAAGGAAGAAGTTAAAAACAAAATATATAGACGTAATTTTTTTTTTTGGTTTTGTGGTTTTTTTTTGTTTGTTTGTTTTTGGTTTTGTTTTTAAGTTTTGTTTTTTTTTTTTTTGTTGTAATATTATTATGATGTTTTTGTGTTTTTTTTTCAATTGTTTTTTTTAAGTTTTTAGATTTTTAAGTTTTTTTTTGAGGTTTTTTTTAGTGTTGGAAATTTTTTTTTTCCTAAAAAATAATGAAATTTTTTTTTAAAAGTTTTTTCGTTTTTAGATTTTTTTTTGGTTTTATAGTTGTTTCAAGTTTTTAGTTTGATAGGTTTTTTTTATTTATTTTTTTGGAAACAACGCAATTTCAGTTTGTTTTTATATCTAAATATATATGGAATAAGTAGTATAAAATAAATTCCTCTTTTTTTTTTTTGTTAAATTTTGTTGTTTAATTTTGGTTATAAATATTTTGAAAAAGGTAAAATTAATAATTATCCAGAGTTTAAAATAACGAAGGTAAAATTAATAATTCTCCCCAGCAACGGCGCCAAAAACTTGATTGATTATTTTTCGCATCAAGTCTGAAAACTTAATGCGGTTAAAACTCCAAAAAGATTACGAAGCGCGGCGCCCCGGGCGGTTTGATTTAAGTTGAAAAGCGGATTTGGTTTTTATTTAGAAAACGGGGCGCACGTATTTATTTATTTGGATATAAAAAGGTGTAATCGAGTTTTAACGAAAGGAGGCATATCGAATGAAATTCCGGGTGAGTAGTACAGGATATTCCGGGTGGAATATCGAGGTCGTATTGTTCTCGGGGTCGGTTCGATTATTTCTACTCTTCCCTATAGGGGACTATTATTTTACCGATAATTACTTGTCGGGTAATTTATATATAATAAAAAGACAGAAAATAAAAGCATAATAAAGGGTGGAGCCGATAAAGAGCTTAGCTCGATGGCACCGAATGAAATTCTAACTAAAATAGACTTTTAATAAAAAGAGATCCTAAGTTTCTAAATAATTAGGGCGGAGACTTAGCCGTGGAGGCTCCACTAAAATGAGCTCACATATCTCTAGGACTATCGCTCACCTGAACTTTAAGACTATTCGACCGGGCTCTCGTCCGACGAAGGATCCCTCTTAATGCCCGCATTATGCTAAGAACCCCGCTATTGGGTGGGGAACCCAATCCGGTAGAGTTAGCGTGCCTCTTCTCTCGAGGGTTAGTGCAGAACTCCATTTACCAAGGGGTGATCGGTCGATATGCACGGCCTCTCGGTTAACTAGCGTATGGACTACGGAAATAGGGCCCACACATCGATTTTGTGGTCCTACGCGTCGTAAACCCACGACAAACCTTAAGTAATTTTATTTAGTTAGAAAAATGAGAGCTTTTATTATTTAAAGCAATTTTATTTGTCCCAATGCTCTTCGATACGGAGGGCTAAGAACAGTTAGCCACTCATCGGAATGGGGACGGCAGTGATGAAAAAGCAGAAAATTAAAGCAGTAAATGAAAGCAGTAAATGGAAAGCAAAAAAGGTAAGCTGTAAATTGCAAGTTCTACTCAAACGAGTAGGACTGAAATGAAAGCAGTAAAGGTGCAAGTCCCGGCTCAAATGAGTGGGTGGGAAAAAGAAAGCAAGTCCTACTCAAATGAGTAGGAGAAAATAAATGCGATTACAAGTCCATTCCAATTATTACAATAAAGACCGGCCATTTAACTCAAGTGAGTAGACGGTAAATAAAATCTAGTCATTTAACTCCTAGCGAGTAGGCGAAAAATGAAAGCTAACACTCATGCACTCAACATAAAATTAAAACACACCCACTCTACAGAAAGTAAACACACTCTACTGGAATTGAAATGCCCACACACACGACAGAAATGAAAACGCACACGTACAAGTCCTACTCAAACGAGTAGGCGGGAAATAAAAGCACGTCATTTAACTTTTAACGAGTAGGCAAAAATAGATACAACACACGCACGCACTCTACAGAATTGAAAGAAAATAGTTTAAACTAACTCATACACGCACGCACACGTACAAAAAATAGGAAAAGCTAAGTGCCCGAAAAATTAAAATAACTATATTTTTACCGATGGAATGAGGTAGAAATGAATAAAAAGTGAAAATAAAATTTAAAGGAGCAAAAGTTTTTACAATTAAACGAAAAGTGCAAGTGCTCGAAAAATTGAAATGAATACATTTCTACCGATAGAATGCGGTAGAAATGCATAAAATGAAGAAATAAAATTTAAACGGGCAAAAAGTTTTTGAAAATAAAAAAACGAAGTGTTCGAAAAATTAAAACGACTATATAAATGTTCCTATAACTCCGTAAAAGTGGTTAAAAAGTGAAAATAAAGTAAAAAAGGAATAAAAGTTTTACGACCTAAAAGGAAAATCTAAGTTAGTGAAAAATTAAAACCACTTTGAAAATGCTTTTTACGGGATTATAGGAATGCATAAAAGCTAGAAAAATCCTAAGTCTAACAAATATAAGTAAGAAATAACTATGTATAATAGCATGAAAATTAATATCATACACACACACACATTTTAAAAGAACAAAAACAAAGTTAAAACAAAATAAAAGAAATAAGATTGCATAAGAGTGGACACATAGATGAAGTCCAAAGTCATGTAATGGAAATAAAATTACATTTGCATTAATAATAAAAGGAGATTACAAAATGAAAATAAAAGAGAGAGAGGGGGGAGAAAATCCCATTACAAGGCTTTGGAAATCATCTATCAGCCGACCCCTTAAGCAAAATGGATCCAAAAAGTGGAACAGGAATTCAGATAGAAAATCTGAATTTATAGACAAAATTTCACGAGACACGCCCTCGGACACGGGCGTGTTCGGGGGCGTGTTAACAATATTCACATAGCGGTCGTCCGATTTGACTGGAGATTTGACTTTGGCGGCTGAAATCGCGGCGGTCACGCCCCAGGTCACGGGCGTGACGGTGAGCTTGTTGGCGAGGTTGAACTGGGCGAAGTTTGTGTCAAAAGTCGTCGGCGGCTGTTTGTCGGGCCAGGTGGAGAAGTCACGCCCCAGGTCACGGGCATGATGCTGGGCGTGTCGGGTTGAGTCGACACTCGACAAACGTCGAGCAGAAAATGTCGAGTTAGAAATTCGTGGAGCGGGAAGAGGAGTCGAGAGGATCACCATGGTCTGCAAATAGTAGAATTCCGAACAATGGTTGAGGATGACCATGGTGCTACACCATGACCCCAAGACCCTACCACAACACCCTCTAATACCTTGGGAGGCCCATTAGAGCCATAAGGACCCACTGGGGCCAATCAAAGAGACTCAGCTGACCATAGTCAACCCTAACCATAAATGGGTCAAACTAGCCTACTTATGGTCAATTGACCTACTCCTAGCCTAGAGGACCCCACTTATGCCCTCCTAACCCTAAATTGAAGTCAATGGGTCACTAAGGACACATTGGGGTCAGCCCTAGAGGCCAAGTTGACCCAAGTTAACTCAAGCCCCTAATCTGGTCAAAGTGCCCTTACTAAGGATAGGCGACCTCCAAAGTGTAAGGTAATCCTAAAAACCCTTCCTAGACCTTAGGGGAGATCAATGAGTCACCAAGGACCCCTTGGGGTCGACCCTAATGGTCATGTTGACCCAAGTCAACTCTAGCCCTAAAATGGTCAAAGTGACCTTACCAAGGGTCAAGTGACCTCCAAGGTGCCAAGTCAACCCTAACCAACCCTACATAGACCTTAGGGGAGGCCAATGGGACACCAAGGACCCATTGGGGTCGACCGAAATGGTCAAAATGACCAAAGTCAACTCAACCCTAAAATAGGTCAAACTAGCCTTAATGACCTAACCAAGCCCAAGCCACTTGGGCTAAGCCCAACTTGAGTGGTCCATTAACTTTAGGAGGCTGATATTTATGAGGGATGCCACCTAAATATCGGAGGGGTGACTAGGAGAGAGAAAATGAGAGTTTTCTCTTTAATAGAGGAGAGAGAAAGAGGAAAAGAGAGAGAGGAGTTATGGAGGGAGGCCATGGGCCACTCCATTAATCTCTCCATTGTCCCCATGCCTCTCCCTTGCCTCTTGGGATGATGATGTTATCAATTCCAGGCAGCCAACACTAATGGGGGAGCCCAACCACCATGGCCAGCCAACCCTTCACCTCCCCTCCCATGAAAAAAATATAAATCCCCCTATGCAGCCCCCCATTCTAATTTATGATCTTCCCATCACCTTCAGAATGTCCTTGGCAGTCAAAATAACGTATTGGATCAAAGGTTTTGGTGGAGGATCGAGGATTCGGGCAAGTTCGCCGGAGAGGAAAAACGCCATGGTCGACAACCGCCGCCGCCGTCATCGAAGCACAAACAAGGTCCTCCTCTACTCCTTCTTTCGTGGGTAGATCTTAGGAATCGTTTAGGACAAGAATCGGACTCAATTGAGCCGATCCAAGTTTTCATTCCATGGTTTTTCCAAAAAACAATGGTGGTCGGGTTCGCCGGAAACCGCCTCTCCGGCGGCCGTGCCGCCCCCTGACGGTAGCCCTCACCTCAACCGATGTGGTGGTGGTGGTGGCTGGCCAGGGAGGTGGCCAAATGGCCGGCGGTGGCTCATGCAAAGGTACAGGTTTTCTGCATTTTTTTTATGTTTGCTGGTTCGGGTTTTTGAGAAGATGAACAGTACTCATATTACTTAATTATTATATTTATATATATAATATTGTTATTTGTTACCCCTTTAACTTGCACATTTTGATATCGTTAAACGAGGCATTTAGATGCTGTTTTAGGAAACTGGCCAGTCACAAAAGTTGTAGCCCTTCGAGTCTAGATTATTTTAAAATTTATTTCAGCTTATTTGGGTAAGTGGTTAGACTACAACACCGATTTTGGTGGGCCCTATACCTAGGGATAACCTGAGATTCAAATGGATGCCAACCCTTCATCCCTTGTCCAAATTACCTGAGATTTTGGCAGGGAGTCTATCCTAGCTATACCTAGGGCTTGTCCGAAAATGGGAATTTTTGGAGAAAATATTTCTATAGTTTTTATAAATATTTAATAATCCATAAATAAATTAAAAAGGTGTCCTAAACATCTCCAAACCCTCCCAAATTTTGGTGAGTGGTCCCTGGAATCCATACCTAGCTCTGTACAAATTTCAACTCATTTGGATAGGTTTTTGTTAGGGAATCACCAAACCCTAGTTTGGCCTTAAGAAGTTATTTTTGATTAAAAGTGCACTATGGACTTAGGGTGTTAACCTCCCCTCAACAGAGGCTGAGGTTTTGGACACTGACTTGGCATAGACAATGTCACCCTCTTAAGGAAAATGGGATGATTTAGGCTTGATTTACCCTAGGGTTCAACCTCAAATCCTAAGGAAGGACTTTTGGGGGTTGTGAACGACATGGGGGCAAATGGCCTTGTATGGCCTTGAAAACTCAATAGAATTGAAGGTAGTGTAACCTAAGTTCTCTGGTAGGAATCTTAGAGGACTTGGAGGAAGGTAGGCACCTCAAAACCCTAACCCTAGTTTTAGGGTAGAAACACTATTTTGTAAATTCAGCCACTAAATTAAACCTAAAGGTTGTGAAACTTGGGTAGAGCAAGTTTTAGACCATCTAGAACCCCTGATAATGTTATTAGAATTTTATAGGTTATATTTTTGGCACTTTATTTGTTAATTACCAAAAGTCCCAAAATGATGTTTAAATTACTTCTGGTTATTCTTTTCATTTGAATCTGATGGAACTTTGTCAGAAGATAATCTAGGCCTAAGTTAATATCCCTGAATTTTATTATAATTTTTACTTGATTTTATTTAGTACTTCCTTCACAAGTTTTGGAAAGGGGCTTGGCGGAATAAAATTAATTATTGATAATTTATCTGTTAAAAAATCATGAGACTTAGGTTTTGATCATTTCAGGCCAAAATATACTTGTAGAAATTTATTCATAAATTTTAGAGAGCTGTTTATAGCACTTCCTTTACAAGTCCATAATTTTGAGAACTTGATATTTAATTAATTCAGATAATGATTCTTTCTAAAAAATTATGAAACTTTATCTAGAGGTTTTATGTGTCCTTATAATCATCCTGGAATTTTCTATGAATTTGTGGAAGTATCATTGTTGTGCATCCCCTTAAAATGATTTATTATGGAATAAATTTGAAATAAATTTTAAGGGCTTAAAGCTTGCTGAAAAATTGGGAGATTCTAGATTTTTAGATGATTATTCATTTTGCATTTAACATAAATTTAGTGGAATTTTATCTTATCTAAAACTTGTACTTCATGTTCAAACTTGTAACTTTTGGTTATTAGAATAAATAAATAAATTATCAGTTAAGTTATGAAAATTAGGAAATTATGGATTCAGGCTACAAATGACAGTATAGTTCTCCAATAATTATTATATGAGTACTGGATGATCATTTGGTATAATTCCCATTTTACGGGTCATATAGCTTAAGTGGTCTGCATTTAGTAAAACTGCAGGA
This sequence comes from Platanthera guangdongensis, assembly GCA_039583875.1. Lineage (NCBI taxonomy): Eukaryota > Viridiplantae > Streptophyta > Magnoliopsida > Asparagales > Orchidaceae > Platanthera > Platanthera guangdongensis. The sequence goes on from CM077164.1 coordinate 125,715,683, forward strand.
AATAAGTTGGGATATGAATTAGAGCACATGAGTTGGGTTTTGTTGGTTTGCTGGAAAGGATAAATAGAATTAGTAGCATCATTGGAAGATAAAATGAGTAGGGTGTTGTTTTGGCTAGGGTTTAGAGGCGCTCGGGTCCGACAAAAGATCATCCTCCCCGAGGTGAGGTGGAGTCAAATCACCCTAGGACTAGCCTATTGTAACATGAGAAAGTAATGGGTAAGGGAATCAACCAATAATAAAAATAAGTACCTTGCGAAAGGGAACGCTGTGCGTAATCCCAACATAGTTCCTAGTGCCCCTTGAGAGCCCTTCACAGGGAATACCGGGGGCAGTCCTGGGTTAACATAAACTGTATTAACAAGCTGAAAAGAGTAACTTAGTAATTAGGGTTGCACATTTCACGAACACAGATAGCACAGGAAGATAGCTGGGAGCTTCGGCTCGGATGGTTAAGAGACGGACGTTTGGGTCCGGGGAGCTTCGGCTCGATTGTTTGAGACGGACGTTTTAGTCTGGGGAGCTTCCGCTCGGCTTTTGATTACGCTAAATTTGCATGTGCATAAAAGGAAAGAAAATTAAGGTGGTGGGTCTTCGGTATTGGATGGTCGATGAACCGACGCCAATATGCTGACTCGGTAAGTGTGGCTAGCACTTCGCCAACCGAAGTCCGGTGCACCAGCCGGTAAGAGTACGCAGGAGTCCGCTTCGTGCACTAAGCGTTGAGGCGTACGATAGGTCTGACCGGTAGTGCTTTACTGGTTTAGAGGTGGGCGAGGCCCAACCCACCGCTTCCGTCTGCCACTATGGAGGTATCCTGGGAGGTTACGGCTCCAGAAAGGGGGAACTAAAGGTCTGTGTGCACAGAGTCGGGTGTGTGTGTTGCACTTGCATGTTCCATCATACCCACTTGCATGTCATAGCATAATCGAATTTATTTAACCCCTGACACCTAATGTATAAGTGGAATGGGATGCTTATACATTAGGACCTGCTAAACGACCCCTTGGTCTATAAGCTTGTGTGGGCAAGTTTATAAATTAAGGTCAATTTTGATATATATTTATATATTGCTGTGTGATAACCGACACCCCAACGTATAAATTGGTATGAGACTCTTTATACGATGGGAGCCTTGCAGAAGACCCCTTGGCGTTTGTGTTCTCATATAAGTGAAGGTTACTTTTCATATTTCATCTTATTGATAATATCTATTATAGAATTGCTAGTGTAGGTCCGCTACCATCTATTTTTGATTATTCTCCACATTCAAGTCCTCCCTTTTCTTCCTCTCCGCTCGTGCCTAGGAGCCATGGGGGAAGGGGTGGGGGATGATAGGACTTAGTCTTTTAGATTAACTATTTTCGAACCGCATCATTTAGGGGATCTGAAAGTCCACCTAGTGTCAGCTATGTGCACCTATGGGGGGGGGGGGAATAGGTGACGTGTGGTTCTTTTGCGGAATTTATGGATGTACCTGCACAATAAAAACAAAAAGCACAGCACACAGAATACACAGCAAATTTATAGTGGTTCCCCGACTTGGGTACATCCACTTTCCCCCTTCGACCTATCTCCCCAAACAAGGGACGACTTGGTCACTTCTCCAATCGGGATTGAAATCCAATCCCCGCACTAACGGAAGGAGCCCTTCCACACGTGAGAGTCAATACTCCCACACAACGGGTTGCACCCAACCCTTAAAACACGGAACAAAAGTTCCTTTACAACGAAATTAAATGTAGAGTGTACACGTGATACAAACTTCTTTTGGAGACTACGGTGTTCCTCTTTGTCCGACGATGTGTTCTTGAAGTCGATGAAGAGTCTACAACCTTGGTCTCTCTTGGAGAGGATCTCCCCGGAACCGGCGGCGGCACACGAGCGGCGGCTAGCTTCGGGATCGGCGGCTACGATGAAGAGCGGCTGCTGAACTTGGAGATCCAAACTTCGTAGCAAAGCAAACTAGGTCTACCAACGATCACTCTAGGATCGGTCGTCTCGATCGATTCGGACGGGGGAGTTTTTCCCGGTCAACAAATCGAGAGACCAGAGATCTATGGATAGACACGTGAGACTCAAGCTTTGCTAAGCATCTGTCGCCGGAGATCACGAAGGAATCTCGAAGGTGGACGGCGACCAACAATCCCGAGCGCGACGGCGGCGGCGGAGAGAAGTCGCGGAATTAGGGTTAGGAGGCGGCTCGGTTTCTTTTTCTTTCTCCGTCGTTTTTACTGTTCAAAATACTGGAGTATATATACTGTAGATGCTTTCCAATATGACCCTTTGTGGGACCCACACTTGAAATCCCTAAGTCTGGTTCAAGCTAGTCTGAAGGCAGAATCCGGTTCAGGAAATTCCAGAGAAAACGCCAAGGAAAAATCTGCGAGAATCGCATACGATTCTCGATGAATCGGCAAGAATCACCAAGTGATTCTCGACGATTCGTCGAGAATCGTCAGTGATTCTCGCCGAATCACTTATTGATTCTCAACGAATTTCACTTGGTATACATGTGCTCCTTGGCCACTGGTTCGGCGAGAATCACTAGTGATTCTCGCCGAATCTTACTTGGCACCATTTAGAGGTGGCCAGAAGGAGTCGGCGAGAATCACTAATGATTCTCGTCGATTCGGCGAGAATCACTAGTGATTCTCGCCGAATCGGCGAGAATCACTTGGTGATTCTCGTCGAATTTGCCTTGGACGAATTTTCGTCTTCCACCCAGGAGCTGCTCCTTGATCCTCCATGCTCCTTGTCTTCTCTTGCATATGAACGGCCCTGTACTTGAAAGTAAGTGCACTCCAATAGAGAGAGTACACATAGGCCAACACACTGATCTGCTCAACGAGGGATTACGTCGTGCAGACCCGTGTATATTGACCTACTGCACCCTGACATTGGTGTGCACTTAGCGTGGAGGAACTGCAAGCACAACTTGAGATGTTTCATCAAATACATTGTGAATTCATCTTAGCTTGACAGATGGCTTCCTCAAATCTAGGTAATCGTGAGTACAATACCCAACAATCTCCCCCTATTTGACGAAGCCAAAACCCTACTAGCTAAGATGAATAACACTTATCAAATAATAATCATAGCATTCAGAAATTAAACATGCAGCACAAGAGAATATATGCAATCAGATCAGGACTTGAGTCATTCACAAATTCAAATATATATATCAAGAGAAATATATTCACATATAATCCAGAATTGTTTATATGACAATAATAATCATTAAATGTTCTTAAGACACAGTGACAAGCTATAAAGTGTTGACTATTTGTCCTTAGCTACGTCACCCTTAAGATTTTGAGCCAAGTACTTCTTGCTTTGCCTCTCCATGTATTCTTTGGGCTTCGGGTAGTACCTAGGAGGAGCAACTTTATCTGGATCCTTGTTGTTTCTGAAAAAGATGTTGCGTTTCGCTTCAAATGCTTTGTGCGTTTCCCATTCATACTGGCTATATGCTTCATTTCGCTTGATCTCTCCTCTTTCTTGCAGCCGGAAGGTGTCTAAGATGATGTTCCTTGAAACTGGACTCCACCTTTCATTTCGTACGTCCTCCTCATTCATTCGAGTTCTCTTTGCAGCCTGTGTCTCCTTGGATGTTCCTTCTTGAACTTTTCTCTTTCCCCTGGCTTTTGCTAAAGCCTCCTGGTCAAACATACTCCTTAGTTTAGATTTGGAGAGGGCCCTAGCATCAGCTTCATCTGTGAAAATATCTGCAGCACTTGCACTTACATCCTCAGCAATATTTACTTCCTCAGCGGCCTTAGATGTCTCAGGAACCTGAATGCCGGCAGGATGGTCAGGTAGGACGACGCCTAACGTACCCAGCGCCTGTTGGAGCATCCACCAGCAGCTCTCATAGACATATTTGCTGGATTGTGCGAAGTTTGTATCCATGCTTTCTTGAAGCTCGACCAACTTAGCTATATACTCTTTCTCCCCCTTTTTGGCTTCGTCAGCTATGCAGTTGGCATATGAGTGCAGGGAGTCATCAATATGCTTCGTTGTCTTGGTGAATTCAGTGATCAGGGCCTGCTGATTGGCATTTAAAGTGACCATATTACCATCAAACAGCTGAATGTTGTTGGCTACAACGTGTGCGTTCTGATTTACGACAGCCAGGGTATCAGTATTCTTTTTCAAGCCAGCCATTAATAGTGTGACAGCTTCGCCGGCCGCGGTATATTTCTCTTCAAATTTCTTCTCCATCACGTCCAGCTTATGGTTGATTTCCACCATATTCTTGAGCATCAGATTTTCAGAAGTCTTAATCCTTTTCAGCAGAGTTTTCTGAGCTGTATCAAAAGAGTCTTTAAGCTCATTTACGATGCCCTGAATGATGTGTACAGTGTGAGTGGCTAGGTCATCGCGTAACGGAATAGCCGGAGGCACTTGTGGACCTTGCATTTCAGCAGACGTGTCGGTAGAACTGGATACAATCACTGGTTCTAAAGGAGGAATGCTGGCTGCCTCTGTAGATTTATCTAACTCCCCCTCCACTGGTGCAGACTTGTCAGATGGAGGTTCAACAGTATCCGGAGTCTCAAGTACTGCATGTCCCTCAGTTTCATCGTCCTCTCCGTCCTCATCCAAGAAGTCATCTATGTCAGCAGCTTCTTCCAATTCCCGATCAGCAGTTTCCAGTGCTTCAGCTTCGGTTCCTTGAGTGTTTCTGTTCAGGACCTCCTCATCCTCCAGCTCAGGTTCACTTACTTCATGAATTTCGGCCACCGCATCCCTGGCCACCTGGGCGATTTCAGAAACTACAGCCGTATGAGGGGGTAGAGTCTCCCCCTCGATTCCTGCAGTCAGGGTATCAGGAATTTCACGGGGGGTGGCTGCTGGAGATATTTCCTCTTGCTCTTCCACAGCAGGCTGCCCGATACGCCGCTCCCATCGATCAAACACAGTAGCATCCATCTTTTTCAAGTAGTGGAGAGGGACTCCTTTGCTCATGTCGAACTTGTCTCCGTTAAGCTGGTTGAGATATAGACTTATGATGCGGCCGAAACTAGGAGTGCCCAGAGTGTCCTTGATCTTCTGGAACAGCAACTCCCCCCAGTTGAACCTCCTGCGGCAGACAACAGCTATGAGGATTTTGAACATATCTCCTGAGATATGATCATGCGAGCCTGGTTTGCAGATGAGCACTTTTCCAATGACGTCAGATAGGAGCTTCCCTTCTTCATTCATCTCTTTTCTCTTTATTGATCGAGTGCCTCTTGGAAGACCGCAGAACAAGAGAGTTCTGGCTTTGTCCGCATCCTCCAGATAGTCCTCCTGCTCCGAACTAGAAAGCTGCAGGTAGCGACTCAGCTTGCTGGCAGACATCTTTACTTTTGTCCCAGCCACCTTGCTCTTGATTACGGAGTCTCTATCTCGGAGCCTGGCCGTAGAGAAGAATTCCAGCACCTCTTTGTCAAGAATTTTGCAAGGGTGCTCCAGGACGAAGGTTAGCCCAGCCTCTTCCAACATTAGAATGATATTGCGGAATTCGTCCGAGGCATGAGAAAATCCAGTGCGAACCAGCTCGCAGCCAGAGACCAACCCTGCAGTCGTCCTTGGAGCCATTGTAGACCTAGAGAGAAGCCCTACTCAAAACGTTAATGAACTTTCAAAAAGAAAACTTCATTAGTGGATGCTTCGGGTAAGGGGATACCTAGAGGTGAAGTCGGTGAGGTGGTTTGAGCGGAGAAAAATCGTGACTTGGGAAGATCGACGGTGCGAGCTTCGGCGTGAGTCATCGGGAGTCTTTCGAGGAGAACTTTGCGAGACCCTTGCGGGAGCTAAGGAGGAGACTTCACGAGCTGCGGGTTTCGGCGAGTCGGAGGGGGAGCTCCTGCGGGTTGCGGCGAATCGGCGGAAGAGCTTGGGAGAGCGCTTGCGGGTCGTCGGGAGAACTCTTGCGGGTCGGCGGGAGAGTTCTTGCGGTAGATGTCTTGCGGGTGTCGTGAAGAAGGAGAATGGGCGGAGTGACTCGTTCGGCGGGATTTATCTAGATCGTCGGGATTCGGGGTGAATGCCAAGGGTCGTCGAGCTCTTTCGGCGGGATTCCTAGTATATACAGTGAAAGTGAGGTCTTTCTTTACCAATTGTAATTTAAGGGTTTTCTTTACTAGGAATTGAAACATTTTCAAATTCTTCGGATGTCGAATTAACATAAGAGTAATAAATACATGTTTATTGTAACGACAATCTATTCGGATTTGAGCGGAACTTCTCCAGACACATCTTGATGTCAATTGTGATTTGTCGAAATTTACAATGACATATCTTTGTTAACCTTTTATTGATGTGTAATGGTTTGCATGCATAGAGTTAATCTCTCCATAAGGTGCACACATACATGATAAGCATAAGTATACGTATACACAAGGATAGAAATATATATATATATATATATATTTTGAATGAGGGTGCATCACGACACAAGTCCTTGAACTGATCAAAATTACCTGGGATTTTGAGAGTTATCGTTTTAGTTCCACAGGTAGAACACATTAGAGGCTCAAGGTGAATATGCTCAAACAGGTAGTACATCCGTTATTGCAGACGCTTGTTCCACGTTAGCCTTGAGCCACCTACTGTCCAGTCCCCATCGTATTCACGGGGACCTGGACTGCCCTGCAAGACAGAATTACTTTACCTTAGGAACCCAAATCATATTGGGTCCTAGGTTTCTATTAGCATAAGCACGCAACTGCCTTCCTTCAGAAAACCTGTCTAGAAGACTACCTCTGTCCCTAGAATGTGGATAAGCCCTTGCTGTGGGCACAGAGGGGTTGTGCCAACAGTCAATGGCAAAGTGCCCCACTTTGCCGCAGCACCAACAAGGGTCAATGTTGTATCGCCGTTTTCGACCTGATCTAGTGACTGACGTAGTCACGGTCCTAGGTCTAAACGGGATAGGGCATGTTCTTGTCACACAAATTCCTCTTCCATCGTGACACGTGGAAGGGTGGAACGAATACATGTTGTGAGCGTTATGAGTCCGAGAAGGTGGTGCCAATCTTTCAGGCATCTCCCTTGCTGAGGCCCCATGAAGCCTGACATCATGACCTCTATCCTCCCTATCCCGTGTCCTCGAATGGTGAGAAGTCTTCTGTGAGCTGGGACATGCAGATCCACACTGTGTTGTGGCAGTGGCCGTGAATACAAAGGGCTCAGAATGAGCCTTAGGTATTTCCTCATGGGTGGCCATGACGCCCCTTGCACTATGGACGTTTCCACATGGGGACAAATCACCCTTACAGTGACCATGATTACTCCTGTGGTCATACCTGAAGGCATGATGAGTTGCCTTCCTGCTTGGAGTGGGGGGTCGGAACACCGTTTCCCCATTTCTCCATCCCTGAATAATCCGGGAGATCCACCTGGTTTCTTGCTTTCTCTTTATAGCATCAACTTTGGAAAAGTTTGATACTATACGTTTCTCATTATCTAGACTATTCTCTAGAGCGGAGATCTTAGAGTCCTTGACCTTGTTGGACGCCAATTGGAGAACCAACAAGATCTTCAGTCGAGCAATCTCTCGAGCTTGCTCCTCAGCAAGTAGATTGCTTTCCTGAAGTGCTCTCTTCAGGGAATCAGTATTTTCTGGAGGAGAGCAGTTTCTGTCTTTAGAAAAGTCAAAAGATATGGAGCAGGGTAAAGATGTTACCTGCTCATCTGAGTTATTGTCATTAGAATCAATGACCATTGTTTCGTCCTTGTTAGAGCTGCTTTCCTCACTGGTCTCGTCAGTCTCTGACACGGACACGGGAGCTCTGATGCAATCCGAGGGATCCTTGCATTCATCTTCAGAAGTGATGACCCCCACATACGCTTCATCCTCTGATTGACAGCATATTTCAGCTTTCTCTGACCCCCCCCCCCCCATCAGCTCTGAGATCATCATCCACAGAGATTTAGCCGTTCGACATTTTTCCAATCTAGAGCGAGAGGCTCGGGACCAGACATCCATTATAATTTGTCGAATCCTCTCGTCCAAGTGAAATAGAGATAGTTCCGTCTCAGACATCTCAGCAACGTCCATGGGCACTAGGATCCCAGAGTCGGAGGTCTTCATGGGGATAAACGGACCCTCTTCCAGGATGAAGGATGCTCGAGGGTCGATAGCGTCAAGGTAAAAGGATACTCTCATTCTCTAGATGGGATAATAATCCTTTGTGCATGCAGGGAGTTTGAGTGGTGGAATCTCATAATCCAGATCCATGCTTCAGACACTGGTGGCAGGATTCTACTCAAGGTGTTAACCTCTTTGAAGAGTAACCTCGCTCTGATACCACTTGAAAGTCCACCTAGTATCAGCTATGTGCACCTATGGGGGGGGGGAATAGGTGACGTGTGGTTCTTTTGCGGAATTTACGGATGTACCTGCACAATAAAAACAAAAAGCACAGCACACAGAATACACAACAAATTTATAGTGGTTCCCCGACTTGGGTACATCCACTTTCCCCCTTCGACCTATCTCCCCAAATAAGGGACGACTCGGTCACTTCTCCAATCGGGATTGAAATCCAATCCCCGCACTAACGGAAGGAGCCCTTCCACACGTGAGAGTCAATACTCCCACACAATGGGTTGCACCCAACCCTTACAACACGGAACAAAAGTTCCTTTACAACGAAATTAAATGTAGAGTGTACACGTGATACAAACTTCTTTTGGAGACTACGGTGTTCCTCTTTGTCCGACGACGTGTTCTTGAAGTCGATGAAGATTCTACAACCTTGGTCTCTCTTGGAGAGGATCTCCCCGGAACCGGCGGCGGCACACGAGCGGCGGCTAGCTTCGGGATCGGCGGCTACGATGAAGAGCGGCTGCTGAACTTGGAGATCCAAACTTCGTAGCAAAGCAAACTAGGTCTACCAACGATCACTCTAGGATCGGTCGTCTCGATCGATTCGGACGGGGGAGTTTTTCCCGGTCAACAAATCGAGAGACCAGAGATCTCTGGATAGACACGTGAGACTCAAGCTTTGCTAAGCATCTGTCGCCGGAGATCACGAAGGAATCTCGAAGGTGGACGGCGACCAACAATCCCGAGCGCGACGGCGGCGGCGGAGAGAAGTCGCGGAATTAGGGTTAGGAGGCGGCTCGGTTTCTTTTTATTTCTCCGTCGTTTTTACTGTTCAAAATACTGGAGTATATATACTGTAGATGCTTTCCAATATGACCGTTTGTGGGACCCACACTTGAAATCCCTAAGTCCGGTTCAAGCTAGTCTGAAGGCAGAATCCGGTTCAGGAAATTCCAGAGAAAACGCCAAGGAAAAATCGGCGAGAATCGCATACGATTCTCGACGAATCGGCGAGAATCACCAAGTGATTCTCGACGATTCGTCGAGAATCGTCAGTGATTCTCGCCGAATCACTTATTGATTCTCAACGAATTTCACTTGGTATACATGTGCTCCTTGGCCACTGGTTCGGCGAGAATCACTAGTGATTCTCGCCGAATCTTACTTGGCACCATTTAGAGGTGGCCAGAAGGAGTCGGCGAGAATCACTAATGATTCTCGTCGATTCGGCGAGAATCACTAGTGATTCTCGCCGAATCGGCGAGAATCACTTGGTGATTCTCGTCGAATTTGCCTTGGACGAATTTTCGTCTTCCACCCAGGAGCTGCTCCTTGATCCTCCATGCTCCTTGTCTTCTCTTGCATATGAACGGCCCTGTACTTGAAAGTAAGTGCACTCCAATAGAGAGAGTACACATAGGCCAACACACTGATCTGCTCAATGAGGGATTACGTCGTGCAGACCCGTGTATATTGACCTACTGCACCCTGACATTGGTGTGCACTTAGCGTGGAGGAACTGCAAGCACAACTTGAGATGTTTCATCAAATACATTGTGAATTCATCTTAGCTTGACAGGTGGCTTCCTCAAATCTAGGTAATCATGAGTACAATACCCAACAAGATCGTGGAGCCCAGCATGGAGGAGCAGCCCCAGAGACCGGTGCGCTTGGAGATGGGGCAGTCTAGCTCCGGAGTTCATACAGCCGGGACTGTGAGTCTCGACCTTGAGTAGATTTTTTCAGCATTTGCTTCCGCATAAGTGATTTGTAGTGAGGACATGAGGTACCGGGCATAAACCCATATTTTAGTACTCTGATGTATTATTCTGTGGACACTCCCTTCGTGGAGATTATCTATGATATGTGATTCTCTGTGGACTGCAATTTTGAATTTACCTTATTGTGCTACTTTTCTGTGATCGAATCGGCCGGCAGAATCGGCGCTTTGTGGTGATGACCCTACAGTGCATGAAGAAGTCACCGCAAAACGGCGGTCCTGGGCCTAAGACCCCGGTGATCAAAAAAGAAAAAAAATGGGGGGGGGGGTCTTACAAGCGGTATCAGAGCGACCTCGATCAAAAAGTAGCAGTCCACAACCCTGGTTCACCCCCACGCGAGTTTAGTTTGGGGACAAACTAAGCAGCGGAAGCAGTGGTGTGCCCATATGAGGGATCACATATAAATTGTCCACTTCTTATTAGGTATTGAGTCGATTACCTACTAATTTAGTTCGTTTTGCAGCCCCCAGCTCAGCCCACCCCACAAGGCGGAGCTCAGCAGACTCCGGACATTGCACCACCTCCCATGCTCCCCACACCTTTCCTTCAGTCAGACATGGGGCAAACTCTTACAGCTATCCTTGAGGCCTTCCGTCCTTAACAGGCTCCGGCCCAGCAGCCAAACCTAGGGGCCAACTGGATGAGCACCTTCCGAGGACTCTCTCCCCCATCCTACTTGGGGACAGAGTCAGCAGTGCGGACAGAGGAGTGTCTGGATGCTTTGTACGAGATGTTGACCGGGATACAGTGCCCCTGGGAGGAGAGGGTGGCTTTGGTGGTATCTTGCTTGGTGTCCCATGCCAAGAGGTGGTGGAAGACCCTGTTGGACACGACGTTTGCCGACAGGGAGGTTGCAGAAATCACCTGGGAGGAATTCAGGGCCACGCTGTTGGAGCATTTTGTTCCGCAGTCGGCCAGGGACGAGTTGGAGCAGTGGTTCTTACAGCTGAAGCAGGGCACCAGGACGGTGGTGGAGTACCATCGGGAGTTCGACCATTTGGCTCAATATGCAGGTTCTTACCAGCTAGACGAAGTAGGATACATCAAGAGGTTCTATAAGGGTCTAAAAGAGGAGTTGAGGGAGGCCTTGTTGTTTGTATCCGACGGGCCTATCTCCCGGATTTTGGAGATGGCAAAGAGGATTGAGGCTGATTGGCACACCACTCGGGGCCGGAAGCGGCAAGCGGAGGATCAGGGCCGGAGGGCCAGAAATGATCAATGGCGAGGCACTATACCAGATGGGAGAAGGATAGAAGAGCAGCCTCGTCAGGAGGTGAGGCAGGAGCCGAGAGAGCAGGTGATATTGGCCCCTCAACCTCTTCGGATACAGGAGATGCCGAGACCCGGGGGTATGGCGTATCCCCCACCAGAGTGCTTCCATTGTCATCAGGTGGGACACCTCCGGAGAAACTGCCCCATGAGGGGGGAACCACCTCCAGCACCACAGGGTGGCCCACCTGCTCAGCATTTCAGAGGCCGAGGATGCGGCCGAGGACGTGGTTACCAGGGAGGAGATCGAAGACAGGAAAGGGAGCAGGTATATGCCTTGGACCTGGCACAGCCTCGAAACCCAGAGCAGGTCATCATTGGTAAGCCAAGATGTTTAAATTGTTTAAATTAAATTCCCGTTCTCATTTGCCCAACAAGTAGAACTGCCCTAAGTAGAATAAATAGGAAAGAAAACGTGTTATAAAGTACTAAGACATTTAAATCGTCTCAGGTATAGTTTTCATCAGCGGCAAGCCCGCCTATACTCTGTTCGACACGGGTGCCCTGCACTCGTTTGTGTCGGAGGCCTTTCTGGAAGGGCTGGAAGGAGTGGAACGGTTCACAGGCTGGATGAGGAGGGTGCGTCTACCCGACGGATCGGAGATACTCACCTCAGCCCACTGCAGCTTGGAGGCGGAGATTAGGGGAAAGTCATTCGAGGTATCAGCAACGGTCCTAAGGATGCCCATCTTCGAGCTGATCCTAGGCATGACTTGGTTACAATGGAACCATGGCCAGATTGATTGTCAAGCGAAGAGGATCACCGTGAGGCACGGGGACTCCATCATCATCATCAAAGGTATAAGACCTGCCTCACGTATACCCTTATCTTCAGTACAGGCCGTTAAGGCCTATTTACAGGGGGAGGAGGTCTACGAGGTGCTGTTTGAAATGGTGGAGGCCACGGATTCTATATCGAATTTCTCGGTGGTGAGGGAGTTTGAGGACGTTTTTCCAGAAAAATTACCCGGATTACCCCCGCGCAGGGAGCAGGACTTTCAGATACAGCTTGTGCTGGGGGCCAAGCCGGCATCCAAGGCACCTTACCGGATGGCCCCAAGGGAGTTGACAGAGTTTCGGAGCTAGCTTCAGGAGTTAGTGGAAGCCGGATTTGTCCGGCCAAGCTCTTCACCATGGGGAGCCCCGGTATTGTTCGTCAAAAAGAAAGACGGGACACTCAGATTGTACATCGACTACCGAGCACTAAATTGGCTGACGGTCCGGAATACCTATCCACTTCCAAGGATAGACGAGCTGTTCGACCAGCTGCAGGGAGCGCAGTTCTTTTCGAAATTAGATTTGAGGTCGGGATACTACCAGCTTCGGATTCGGGAGGAGGATATTCAGAAGACTGCTTTTAGTAGCAGATACGGTTTATTTGAGTTTACGGTGATGCCCTTCGGGCTCACCAATGCACCATCAGCATTCATGACCCTCATGAATAAGGTTTTCAAGGAGTATCTAGATGTGTTTGTCCTTGTGTTTATCGATGACATCCTCATCTACTCGAGAACGGAGGAGGAGCACACTCGCCATCTGGCACTGACCCTACAGATACTGCGGGAGAATCATTTATATGCAAAGTTTAGTAAATGTTAGTTCTGGCTGAAGGAGGTGGGCTTCTTAGGCCATATTATCAGTGGTGCCGGGTTGGTAGTGGATCTGGCAAAGATTCAGGCAATTCGGGATTGGCCGCAGCTGAAAATAGCCACCGACGTACGAAGTTTCCTAGGACTTGTCGGTTACTACCGGAAGTTTGTGGAGGGATTCTCTCGAATCTCCCTCCCTCTCACATCTTTGACGAAGAAGGAGGTACCTTTCGTGTGGACCCCACAGTGTCAGGCAGCTTTCCAGGAGCTGAAGGAACGGCTCACCTCAGCTCCCATACTTGCTCTTCACTCGGGGAGAGAAGGATTTCATGCCTATACTGATTCTTCCTACCAGGGTATGGGAGCTGTACTGATGCAGAAGGGTCATGTGATTGCATATGCGTCTCGCCAGTTGAAGAAGCACGAACAGAACTATCTGGTGCACGACCTTGAGATGGGGGCGGTCGTTTTTGCTTTGAAGGTCTGGCGCCATTGTCTTTATGGAGTCCACTGCGACATCTAATCCGACAACAAGAACATGAAATACGTGGACACGCAGAAGGAACTGAACATCAGGCAGAGGCGTTGGGTAGAGTTCTTAGCAGATTATCAGTATGAGATGCACTACCATCCAGGGAAGGTAAACGTGGTGGCTGACGCATTGAGTCGGAGAGCTGCCACTTACGAGGTCGGGCCCCATGTTATGTCTATGGAGCTGGTGAGGAGATTTGAGGATATGCACATCACACTGGTGTCATCCGAGTACTCCGAGCTTTACATGGAGTATTTAGCTGCGATGAGTGTTACAAACGATATCCGGGACCGAGTCAGAGAGGGACATAGGCGAGATGTCAAATTGGAGCCAATATTCTGGGCCTTGGAGAACGGTGCAGCAGGAGATTACACGATGAGCGTTGGTATGGTATGCTTTAGAGGTCGGACTTATATACCGGAAGGAGGCCAGGTCCGGGAAGATATTATGGCGGAGGCCCACCACAACAGATACTCAGTGCACCCAGGCATCACGAAGATGACTGTGGATTTGAAGAAGACTATGTACTGTCCTGACATGAAGAAGGATATTACTCGGTTTGTGACCCACTGCGAAGCTTGCCAGCTAGTGAAGGCGGAGTGCAAAAACCCCGCGGGTTTGTTGCAACCACTCCCGGTACCAGACTGGAAGTTTGAAGACATCGCGATGGACTTTATTCACGGACTTCCTCGATCACGAACAGGAAATGACTCGATTTGGGTCATCGTCGATCGATTGACAAAGGTAGCCAGGTTCATTCCGATCAGGAAGGACGACGCTGTGGGAGTATTAGTACGGAGATTTGTGGAGCAGTTCGTTCGATATTATGGGGTGCCCAAGACGATTGTTTCGGATCGGGATGGCCGGTTCACTTCCAGGGGGTGGAGATCCGTGCAAGCTTACTTAGGCACGCGATTGACCTTCAACACCGGGTTCCATCCCCAGACGGACGGGCAGACAGAACGTACCAACCGGACGCTGTAAGATCTTTTGAGGCTATGCATTTTGGACCGCGGGGAATCATGGGAGAAGCTCTTACCCCTGGTCAAGTTCTCCTATAACAACAGCTACCAGTCCAGCATCAGGATGGCGCCTTACGAAGCCTTGTATGGAAGGAAATGCCAGACCCCGCTTTCTTGGATTCAGGACGAAGATCCGAAGTTGTTGGGATCAGATTTTGTTGAAGACACTGAGGGTCAGGTGAGGCTGATCAGAGACAGGATGCTAGAGGCGCAGAGCAGACAGGCTAAGTACTATGACGCCCGGAATCGGCAGGTGGAGTTCCAAGTGGGGGACCGAGTGTTTTTGAAGATCCGGCCCATGCATGGAGTCTCGTGGGTGCGTGGTCGGAGAAAGAAGCTCAGCCATAGGTACATGGGCCCTTACAGTATCCTGGAGCGAATCGGGCGCCTAGCCTACAGGCTGGAGTTGCCACCAGAGCTGGCAACTCTGCACGATGTCTTCCACATTTCTTCGCTGAGGAGGGCTCTGCTACGCCCGGAGCAGCAAATTTTGACCACCGAAGGGCCGGTAGCTTCAGACCGGTCAGTTCGTTTGGAGCTGGTTAGGATCGACGACCGGGGAGTACGGATCTTCCGTCGCAAGAAGGTCTCATTAGTCAAGGTCCTGTGGAGGAACCATGGCCAGGCGGAGCATACCTGGGAGCCGCAGGACCTTATGCGACAAAGATACCCAGAGCTGTTCAGTCAGGTATACCTCACAAACCCCTCAAGATGTTTAATTTGTTTTCCTGCTTTAAACTAGTAGGGCTGCTCCAGGAAGAGTAGAGGCTAAACTTTTGTTTATTGGGGTCTTATCTTTTGTTTATTGGGATCTTGGTTTGACAATTAGGCGAAATGGTCATAGATCTAGGTTTCCCTTTAAACCTAATTTAATAAACATGGCATCGCAATGTGATGTTATAAGTTTCTTTTCTATGGTAGAAATTCTCGTAGGCTTAACCTTGATTTCGGGGGATGAAATCTTTGTTTTGTTTATTGGGATTTGTAACATCTCATTTCCAACTAGACCCCTAGAAGTGGTTTTGTCCATGACTAGGTCATGACAAACCCTAAGAAGCCAGAAATGGGCCAAGAGATAGGAGGCCAAGGTGAGGATCACCATGGTCTGCAAATAGTATAATTCTGAACTATAGTTTAGGATGACCATGGTGCTACACCATGACCCCAAGACCCTAACACAACACCCCCTAATACCTTGGGAGGCCCATTAGAGCCATAAGGACCCAATGGGGTCAATCAAAGAGACTCAGCTGACCAAAATCAACCCTAACCATAAATGGGTCAAACAAGCCTACTTAGGGTCAATTGACCTACTCCTAGCCTAGAGTACCCCACCTATGCCATCCTAACCCTAAAGTGAAGTCAATGGGTCACTAAGGACACATTGGGGTCAGCCCTAGAGGCCAAGTTGACCCAAGTCAACTCAAGCCCCTAATCTGGTCAAAGTGCCCTAACTAAGGATAGGTGACCTCCAAAGTGTAAGGTAACCCTACAAACCCTTCCTAGACCTTAGGGGAGATCAATGAGTCACCAAGGACCCCTTGGGGTCGACCCTAATGGTCATGTTGACCCAAGTCAACTCTAGCCCTAAAATGGTCAAAGTGACCTTACCAAGGGTCAAGTGACCTCCAAGGTGCCAAGTCAACTCTACCCAACCCTACATAGACCTTAGGGGAGGCCAATGGGACACCAAGGTCCCAATGGGGTCGACCGAAATGTTCAAATTGACCAAAGTCAACTCAACCCTAAAATAGGTCAAACTAGCCTTAATGACCTAACCAAGCCCAAGCCACTTGGGCTAAGCCCAACTTGAGTGGCCCATTAACTTTAGGAGGCTGATATTTATGAGGGATGCCAGCTAAATTTCGGAGGGGTGACTAGGAGAGAGAAAATGAGAGTTTTCTCTTTAATGGAGGAGAGAGAAAGAGGAAAAGAGAGAGAGGAGTTATAGTGGGAGGCCATGGGCCACTCCATTCATCTCTCCATTGTCCCCATTCCTCTCCCTTGCCTCTTGGGATGATGATGCTATCAATTCCAGGAAGCCAACACTAATGGGGGGAGCCCAACCACCATGGCCAACCAACCCTTCACCTCCCCTCCCATTAAAAAAATATAAATCCCCCTATGCACCCCCCCCATTCCAATTTTTGATCTTCCCATCACCTTCAGAACGTCCTTGGCAGTCAAAATAATGTATTGGATCAAAGGTTTTGATGGAGGATCGAGCATTCGGGCAACCTCGCCGGAGAGGAAAAACGCCATGGCCGACCACCGCCGCCGTCGTCATCGAACCACAAACAAGGTCCTCCTCTACTCCTTCTTCCGTGGGTAGATCTTAGGAATCGTTTAGGACAAGAATCAGGCTCAATTGAGCTGATCCAAGTTTTCATTTCCATGGTTTTTCCAAAAAATATGATGGTCGGGTTCGCCGGAAACCGCCTCTCCGGCGGCCGTGCCGCCCCCTGACGGTAGCCCTCACCTCAACAGAAGTGGTGGTGGTGGTGGCTGGCCAGGGAGGTGGCCAAATGGCCGGTGGTGGCTCATGCAAAGCTACAGGTTTTCTACATTTTTATTAGGTTTGCTGGTTCGGGTTTTTGAGAAGATGAACAGTATTCATATTACTTAATTATTATATTTATATATATAATATTGTTATTTGTTACCCCTTTAACTTGCACATTTTGATGTCATTAAACGAGGCATTTAGAAGCTGTTTTAGGAAAAATGGCCAGTCCCAAAAAGTTGTAGCCCTTCGAGTCTAGATTATTTTAAAATTTATTTAATATCGTTTGGGTAAGTGGTTAGACCACAACACCCATTTTGGTGGGCCCTATACCTAGGGCTAATCTGAGATTCAAATGGATGCCAACCCTTCATCCCTTGTCCAAATTAGCTGAGATTTTGGCAGGGAGTCTACCCTAGCTATACCTTGGTCTTGTCCAAAAATGGGAAATTTTGGATAAAATATTTCTATAGTTTTGATAAATATTTAATAATCAATAAATAAATTAAATAGGTGTCCTAAACATCTCCAAACCCTCCCAAATTTTGGTGAGTGGTCCCTGGAATCCATACCTAGCTCTGTACAAATTTCAACTCATTTGGATAGGTTTTGGTTAGGGAATCACCAAACCCTAGTTTGGCCTTAAGGAGGTATTTTTGATTAAAAGTGCACTATGGACTTAGGGTTGTCACCTCCCCTCAACAGAGGCTGAGGTTTTGGACACTGACTTGGCATGGCCAATGTCACCCTCTTAAGGAAAGTGGGATGATTTAGGCTTGATTTACCCTAGGGTTCAACCTCAAACCCTAAGGAAGGACTTTTGGGGGTTGTGAAGGACATGGGGGCAAATTCCCTTGTATGGCCTTGAAAACTTAGTAGAATTGAAGGTAGTGTAACCTAAGTTCTCTAGTACGAACCTTAGAGGACTTGGAGGAAGATATGCACCTCAAAACCCTAACCTTAGTTTTAGGGTAGAAACACTATTTTGTAAATTCAGCTACTAAATTAAAGCTAAAAGTTGTGAAACTTGGGTAGAGCAAGTTTTAGACCATCTAGAACCCCTGATAATATTATTAGAATTTTATGGGTTATATTTCTGGCACTTTATTTGTTAATTACCAAAAGACCCAAAATGATGTTTAAATTACTTCTGGTTATTCTGTTCATTTGAATCTGATGGAACTTTGTCAGAAGATAATCTAGGCCTAAGTGAATATCCCTGAATTTTATTATAATTTTTACTTGATTTTATTTAGTACTTCCTTCACAAGTTTTGGAAAGTGGCTTGGCTGAATAAAATTAATTATTGATGCTTTTCTATTGAAAAATCATGAGACTTAGGTTTTGATCATTTCAGGCCAAAATCTACTTGTAGAAATTTATTCATAAATTTTAGAGAGTTGTTTATAGTACTTCCTTTACAAGTCCATAATTTTGAGACCTTGATATTTAATTAATTCAGAGAATGATATTTTCTAAAAAATTATGAAACTTTATCTAGAGGTTTTATGTGTCCTTATAATCTTCCTGGAATTTTCTCTGAATTTGTGGAAGTATCATTGTTGTGCATCCCCTTAAAATGATTTATTATGGAATAAATTTGAAATAAAATTTAAGGGCTTAAACCTTGCTGAAAAATTGGGAGATTCTAGATTTTTAGATGATTACTGATTTTGCATTTAACATAAATTTAATGGAATTTTATCTTGTCTAAAACTTGTACTTCATGTTCAAACTTGGAACTTTTGCTTATTAGAATAAATAAATAAATTATCAGTTAAGTTATAAAAATTAGGAAATTATGGATTCAGGCTACAAATGACAGTATAGTCCTCCAATAATTATTATATGAGTACTGGATGATCATTTGGTATACTTCCCATTTTACGGGTCATATAGCTTAAGTGGTCTGCATTTAGTAAAACTGCAGGAAATAAGTTGGGATATGAATTAGAGCACATGAGTTGGGTTTTGTTGGTTTGCTGGAAAGGATAAATAGAATTAGTAGCATAATTGGAAGATAAAATGAGTAGGGTGTTGTTTTGGCTAGGGTTTAGAGGCGCTCGGGTCCGACAAAAGATCGTCCTCCCCGAGGTGAGGTGGAGTCAAATCACCCTAGGACTAGCCTATCGTAACATGAGAAAGTAATGGGTAAGGAAATCAACCAATAATAAAAATAAGTACCTTGCGAAAGGGAACGCTGGGAGTAATCCCAACATAGTTCCTAGTGCCCCTTGAGAGCCCTTCACAGGGAATACCGGGGTAGTCCTGGGTTAACTTAAACTGTATTAACAAGCTGAAAAGACTAACTTAGTAATTAGGGTTGCGCATTTCACGAACACAGATAGCACAGGAAGATAGCTGGGAGCTTCGGCTCGGATGGTTAAGAGACGGACGTTTGGGTCCAGGGAGCTTCGGCTCGATTGTTTGAGACAGACGTTTTAGTCCGGGGAGCTTCGGCTCGGCTTTTGATTACGCTAAATTTGCATGTGCATAAAAGGAAAGTAAATTAAGGTGGTGGGTCTTCGGTATTGGATGGTCAATGCACCGACCCCAATACGCTGACTCGGCAAGTGTGGCTAGCACTTCGCCAACCGAAGTCCGGTGCGCCAGTCGGCAAGAGTACGCAGGAGTCCGCTTCGTGCACCAAGCATTGAGGCATATGATAGGTCTGACCGGTAGTGCTTTACTGGTTTAGAGGTGGGCGAGGCCCAACCCACCACTTTCGTCTGCCACTACGGAGGTATCATGGGAGGTTACGGCTCCAGAAAGGGGGAACTAAAGGTCTGTGTGCACAGAGTCGGGTGTGTGTGTTGCACTTGCATATTCCATCATACCCACTTGCATGTCATTGCATAATCGACTTATTTAACCCCTGACACCTAATGTATAAGTGGAATGGGACGCTTATGCATTAGGACCTGCTAAACGACCCCTTGGTCTATAAGCTTGTGTGGGCAAGTTTATAAATTAAGGTCAATTTTGATATATATTTATATATTGCTGTGTGATAACCGACACCCCAACGTATAAATTGGTATGAGACTCTTTATATGATGGGAGCCTTGCAGAAGACCCCTTGGCTTATGTGTTCTCACATAAGTGAAGGTTACTTTTCATATTTCATCTTATTGACAATATCTATTATAGAATTGCTAGTGTAGGTCCGCTGTCATCTGTTTTTGATTATTCTCCACCTTCAAGTCCTCCCCTTTCTTCCTCTCCGCTCGTGCCTAGGAGCCATGGGGGAAGGGGTGGAGGATGATAGGACTTAGTCTTTTAGACTAACGATTTTCGAACCACATCATTTAGGGGATCGTGGAGCCCAGCATGGAGGAGAAGCCCCAGAGACCGGTGCGCTTGGAGATGGGGCAGTCTAGCTCCGGAGTTCATACAGCCATGACTGTGAGTCTCGACCTTGAGTAGATTTTTTCAGCATTTGCTTCCGCATGAGTGATTTGTAGTGAGGACATGATGTACCGGGCATAAGCCCGTATTTTAGTACTCTGATGTATTATTCTGTGAACACTTCCTTCGTGGAGATTATCTATGATATGTGATTCTCTGTGGACTGCAAGTTTGAATTTACCTAATTGTGGTACTTTTCTGTGATCGAATCAGCCGGCAGAATCGGCGCTTTGTGGTGATGACCCTACAGGGCGTGAAGAAGTCACCGCAAAACGGCGGTCCTGGGCCTAAGACCCCGGTGATCGAAAAAGAAAAAAAAATGGGGGGGGGGGGGTCTTACACTAGGTCACGGGCGTGACTCTAGGCGTGGCGTAGCGTCAATGATCGTCGAGTTGAAATCGTCGAGCGGGATGGACACGGGCTTGGTCACGCCCCATGTCGGATTGACACAGGCGTGTGGCCGGGCGTGTCGACATTTTTTCTTGAGAAATTAGCTTAATCACTGGTTTTTGACGTGTCACGCCCTGGTCACGGGCGTGACCCAAGGAACACGGGCGTGACCCATGCAAAAATTTGACTTTTCCTGAAATTTTTTAGAAAATTAAAACAATTAGGTTTGCAAAATATTTACAAAATAAGAGCAATTTATTGAATGGATATAAGTAAAAATGACGAAAAGTAACTAAAATGACTTATTTATTATACAATAAAATATGTATATGTACAACTCATCAGCCAACTTGCCCATCACAAACCATTACCGAGCCAAAGCTCGCCGGGCTAACCTGCCTTTCACCAAAACCACTGGGCCTACTGCCCGAGTGTCCCAACCTATCTCTCCGAGGCATCGAGGTGTGTGAACGTGAAACCCTAGATTTACTAGTTACTCTTGCATTCCAGTTTTGCCTACAATTTAGGTTTAGCCCAGGACTGCCGAAGGTATTCCCCGTGAAGGGCTCTCGAGGGCACTAGGAGCTACGATGGGATTACGCCCAAAGCTCTCTTTCGCAAGGCACTTACTTTTATTGGTTTCTACTCATCTCCCACCCCTTAAATATTATACTGGATATAAACCTAATGTATTTGACACTTCCTCTCCTACATGGAAGACGATGTTTCGTCGACCCCGAGTTCACTTAACACTAGCCAATTAAACACTCTACTCATCCCAACTTCCAACAATGAACTTATTTCTATTCATCCAACCCAGCAAACAACTAACCTGATGTAGGCTCCTACCGCGGACGCTAAATGGGTTACGGGAATGAAACGAACGCCACACTCAATCCACAATCTCTCACGCACTAGATTCAACCGCAGCGCACTCGCAAACGTTTTACCACAGTTCACCAACGTACGGTAGCCACTCCGCGGGAAGGTCAAACGAACGGCTATTGGCCGACGTTCTCCCAAGCTAAAAGGACCAATGTTGGGTCCGACCGAGCGAAAGTTGTACCAAAGGAGGTCTACCCAAAATGCGATCGAAAAACGGTAGATCTCCCCCAACAAAAAAATACGGGGCTCACCAAACCCTTTCGGAAATATTGCGATTAAGGTGGATGCAAATCCAAGAGGAAAACCACGAAGAATCTAACGATTCAAACCCAACGCAAAAATCTTTCCGACCACTAGAATATCAAGAGGGAAACACACGTGAGTGGAGAGGTTCGTTACCCAAGTCGGAATAGATGATTCCGACTACCTTTGACGGGTCGCTCTTCCGCGGATCCACCGGAGTCGCGCCGGATGGAGAGATAGATCGTCCGCCTCGGCCGCTTCACGCCAACGTTCAGATTTTTCGCCGGAGAAGGAGGCCTTTCCGATCAAAGCTTCGCGTGGAGGGCCTGCCGGGTTCCCTTCAAAGGGGATGCTCGGAGGAGGTGGTAGGTGGCTGGCCGGTTATGGAGGGTGGAGTTCGAGTTAATGAGGGTATGTGGTGGTGGGGTCTTGGATGAGGGAGATGTGTGGGCTGGCCGAAACTTCTAGAGGGAGAGTGGGAGATGAGGGTGGCAGCTTGTGGAAGAGAGGGGAAGAGAAGGTGCTGGCCGAAATTTTAGAGAGAGAGAGAGAGGGGGAGTGAGGGTGGCGGCTAGGAAATGTAGAGAGAGAGGGAGAGAATGCTTAGAAAGGAAAGACTAGGGTTTTCTTTTCTCATTCAACTTAAGTTAAACCAAACATACATGCCTATATATAGGCTTAAAAATAAGTCTAGGCTATATGTAGCCCAAAATAAAAATAAAAACAACACACAAAATGGCTACATGCAGCCCTCAATACAATATCCCAAATAAAATAGCATAATGAAAATAAGATAAATCTAAAGATAAATTTAACTATATATTTGTCTTGCGCCGAGGGCGGAAATTGTAGCGCCGCTCCATACGAACACCTCGGCGACGCGAGTCCTTTGTTGGAGACGAAGGAGGGTCTTCCGTTAGCGTGTCGTCATCAACCACTTGGGGGCCATCGTCAACTTGGGGGCCGTCATCAATTTGGGGGCCTTCGTCGCCACCAATCCTCCCCCGCTTGAAAGGACTCATCACCGATGAGTTGTCTTAAAGATACCGTCGGAGAAGAACACCATCCAAGAGAGCCACATCCGCTTCCGGGAGCCAAGAGTCATCAGAGGCGGGGCGATCCCGCCAGCGGATCAAGTAGCGGCGTACATCGCCATCAGCAGTGGGAAACACGTCATCTTGGAGAATCCTGTCTGGCAAAAATGCGGTCCTGGCAAACCTGGGAAAAGCATTAGGCAGCAAAGGGGGAAAATCTATATCATCAACATGTAGCGTACCTCCGTTGGAGATCGATGGAGAGAGCGAGCCCTTACCACCCTCAACCCCATACCCATGAGAATCTATAGTGGAACTAAACGTAGAGGAAGATAGTTCTAGTGGCGGAGCAATATATGGCGTTAAATCCGAAACATTAAAAACAGGGGAAATACCCCAATCAGTGGGCAATTCCAAAAGAAAAGCATTGTCTCCTAACCGTTTTAAAATCCGAAAAGGGCCAGCTCGCCGATCCGCTAACTTTTTTAAGGTGCCCGTAGGCAACCGTTCAGGGATGAGACGTACCATTACTAAATCGCCCACTTTCAAGGGAGACACTCTCTTATGTGCGTTGGCATGAACTTGATAAGACGCGTATTGAGTGGTAAGCGTTTCATTTATGTGTTTGTGAAGATCATGGATGTGAGAGGCAAAGTCCTGTGCAAATTGACTTGACTTAAACGATGGCGGTAACGGAAGCAAGTCAAGGGGCACGAGAGCTTTATAACCGTGCACGATCTCATTCGGGGACAAACCCGTGGACCTATTTTTGGAATTATTATATGCTAACTGAGCATGAGGGAGGATAAGGTCCCATGTACCCTTGCGGTCTCCCACAAGGCATCGAAGCAAACTACCTAAACTTCTGTTCACAACTTCTGTTTGCCCATCCGTCTGCAGATGGTACGCGGAAGAGAATAGAAGTTTGGTGCCCATAATCCTCCACAGGGTCTTCCAAAAATAACTAGTAAATTTCACATCCCTATCAGTAACAATTGACTTCGGAACTCCTCGATGGCCGACCACCTCTTTAAAATATAATTGTGCGACGTGTGACGCGTCGTTGGTTTTATTACACGCGATAAAATAAGCCATTTTAGAGAAACGATCGACAACAACTAAGATAGAGTCGTGACGTCGAAATGTGATTGGGAGGCCGAGAATGAAGTCCATGCTAACGTCTTCCCAAGGAATAGACGGAATCGGAAGAGGGGTATAAAGCCCCGCATTAGTTTTGTTCCCCTTAGCCAGTTGGCACGCTCGACAACTACCCACGATCTTACTAACCATGGCCTTAAGACCGGGCCAATAAAACTTGTCTTCAACTAACGTGATCGTCTTGTCACGGCCAAAGTGTCCCCCTAACCCTCCACCATGCAATTCCCACACTATGAAGTGGAGTAGGGAGGAACGGGGGATGCAAAGCTTCGAATGGTTAAATAAGTAGCCGTCCCGAATGTAAAAAGAAGTAATGGTTGTCGGCGAGTCATCTTGGGTGGCGAAATAGATCTCCTTAAAATCTGGGCAGTGGACGTACTCGTCCTTAATCCTATCGAAGCCAATCACCTTTACTTCTAGCGTGGAGAGCAATAACGAAACACGACTAAGGGCGTCGGCTACGCGGTTGAGAGTCCCCTTGAGGTGTTTGATAATGAAAGTATACTCCTGTAGATAGGATACCCATTTGGCATGTCTAGGACTAACCTTAGTTTGAGAGTTAAGAAACCTTAGCGCTTCATGATCGAATAAGATGACAAACTCCTTAGGAAGTAAATAATGCCGCCAATGTTGGAGGCAACGAATAACCGCGTAAAACTCCCGATCATAATTGGAATAATTTAATTTTGGACCTGCTAGTTTCTCACTGAAATACCCCTTAAGGTGGCCTTCTTGACTCAACACTCCACCAATTCCCACTCCAGACGCATCACATGACAACTCGAAAACCTTGGTAAAATCCGGTAGTCGCAAAAGGGGGGCTTCCGACATGCGCGATTTAATTAATTGGAACGCCGCAGCGGCTGAGTTCGTCCA
Organism: Platanthera guangdongensis; assembly: GCA_039583875.1. NCBI lineage: Eukaryota > Viridiplantae > Streptophyta > Magnoliopsida > Asparagales > Orchidaceae > Platanthera > Platanthera guangdongensis. The sequence goes on from CM077164.1 coordinate 125,740,693, forward strand.
TGTAAATGCACCTTTTTTCATGCACTCGGTAATAGGGGCCATAATGCTACTAAAATCCTTAATAAATCGCCGATAAAATGAAGCGAGCCCGTGAAAACTCCTAACATCCCGAATGTTGGCGGGCTTGGGCCAATCTCTAATGGCTTGCACTTTCCTGGGGTCTACGTGGATCCCCTCCGAACTCACAATATAACCGAGGAACTCAACCGATGTCACATGGAAGGTACACTTCTTAATGTTCACGAATAATTTTTCCGATCTCAGCGTGGTAAGGATGGTTCCTAAATGTGACTCATGATCAATCGTGGAGGTGCTAAATACCAAGATATCGTCAAAATATACCACGATGAATTTTCCCATATAGGGTTGGAAGACGTGGGTCATCATCCTCGAAAACGTGCTCGGCGCATTGGAAAGTCCAAACGGCATAACTAACCACTCGTAGAGCCCTTCCTTAGACTTAAAGGCGGTTTTCCACTCGTCACCTTCCCTAATTCGGATCTGATGGTAGCCACTCCTAAGATCCAATTTCGAAAAAATCGTGGCACCGGCTAACATGTCCAATAAATCATCCAAGCGTGGGATGGGAAAGCGATATTTAATAGAGATTTTATTAATGGCTCTACTATCCACACACATCCTCCAAGAGTCGTCCTTCTTGGGGGCAAGTAAGGCGGGCACGGCACACGGGCTCTTGCTGTGGCGGATAAAACCCTTTTGCAATAAATCTGAGATCTGGGTTTGCAACTCTAAGTGCGTGGAGGGGTTTATCCGATAATGTGGGAGGTTGGGAAATGAAGAGCCCGGAATGAAATCAATGGCATGTTGGATTTCCCGCAACGGGGGTAATTCAGCCGGTAGCTCTTCCGGGTACACGTCCACAAACTCTTCTAGGAGTTTTCTCAACGCCGACGGCAAGTTCTCAAAAGGGGCTGCGTCTTCCTTAACTTGTAGGCACACTAAGGCATAAAGGACCCCATCTACGAAGGTTAGTACGCTTCAATTCTTTCCTTCCTATCAGGCTCAACGTCTTCTTCTCGACCGGGACGACCGTATCCTTCGAGGGGGCCGAAGGATCCTTTGGCGGGGCGGGTTTTAAGAGTATGGTTCTGCCATTAAATTTAAACTCGTAAGTGTTGGCCCGACCAAAGTGGGTGACGTCATGATCGTACAACCAAGGGCGACCCAACAATACATGACACGCATCCATAGGGATGACGTCAAACCAAATCTGCTTAGAATAAGCTTTGATGGTAAGGGGTACCAAGCATCGCTTCGTCACAGGGAGGGACGACTTGTCTACCCATGCCACTTTATAAGGGTGAGGGTGTGGCTCGGCAACAAGAGACATTCGTCTCACCGCGGCTTCAGAAATTACGTTCATGCAACTACCGCTATCGATGATCAACCTACACCATTTTTCACCACTCTTAAAATTCAACGTGAAAATGTTCGTCCTATTCCAATCGTCTAGCGCTCGAGGGGTCGCCAGGATACACCTCATAACCATCATACGGGGGGTCATCCTCCATATCACTAGGCACTCCGTCCGACTCGCTCACTTCGCCCGCCTCGTAAGTAATGTCGTCGGCCCCACCGGCGGAATCTAACAAAGCTAATGGTCTGGGTGTAGTAGGACAATCACTAGCATAGTGCCCTTGGATCCCGCAAGCGTAACAGGTGACATTCGTTCTGTTGACCCGACCCACCGGGACTCTCTCACCAGAGGGGTTTCTATCATTCCTAGCCGTTACGACTATGGAGGTCGAGTCGGGGGACTGATACTTTCCTTTAGCCTTATAGGTGGCGGTGGGAGGCGGCCCTAAAATGGACTTCCCCTTTTGGAACGAGCGAGACTTGCCCTTAATCGCGTTGTGCTGCTCAATATCTAAGGCAGCGTTGAAAGTGGTGTGCAAATCGGTGTGACCATAACGCTGAAGCTTTCCTTGGATATCGGGGTTTAGTCCCTTACGGAACCTGGAGAGGGTGACCTCGGGCATCTCTTTCACGTCGCACCTAACCATCATGTCCTTCAGCAAACTCATATACTCAGACACCGACCTAGTCCCTTGCTTAAGGGTGGCTAAATCATCGAACATTTGTGTTCGATGGTAAGTAGGGACGTACTGTTCCGTTAGCCTAGCCTTCATTGCATCCCAGCCTATGGGCAACGCTCCGTTCTCGACCCTCATACGCCGCTCCTCATTCAGCCAAAATATTTTGGCGCGCCCTAGCAACTTCATTCTCGCTACTCGTACCTTATCCGCGTCGTTCAGGGTATACCACTCGAAATAACATTCGATCTCCATGATCCAGTCCTGAAAGACTTGGGGATCTCCTAAACCATCGTAGGATGGTGGCTTGACTCGGACGGCCTGAGTAAGGTCAAACTCGTACGGTGCTCGTGGGGCGTTCTCATTAGGGGGGTGGGGGTAAGGGTTGTGATGCTCTCCCACCCGTGGGTGACCGGGTTGATTACGGGGTGCCCCGTGTGGTAACCCCAATCCATGAAGTGCTTCCCTAATGGACGTCAACTGCTCCGTGAAATCCTGACGGAGCTCCTCAATCTCCTTGAGGGGACGACCCTCACCCCGGTCATCATCCATATTAGACGACGAAGGAGGATATTCCGTACCTAGCGTAGTACGTATGCAAATGGAATACAACAGATTTCAGACAGAAGGAATTAATCCCGCTTACTGACTATAGGAAAATAAAATTTTTTTTTGATTTTCTTGCAGGAAATAAAAAGAGGATTATTAAAAAATTTATTTTGATTTTTGGCTGAAAAATAAGAAAACTACGCCGCTATTGGCAGACCAAAGATAATTTTTTTTTTGAGATTTTTTTGTGACACTAACGCGCAAACACAAGTGCATGTTAACGTGCTAAAAGAGGAGAGGGTGCCAATTAAAAAATTGACAAGAACCTCGCTTTGATACCAAAATTTGATGTAGGCTTCTACCGCGGACGCTAAATGGGTTACGGGAATGAAACGAACGCCACACTCAATCCACAATCTCTCACGCACTAGATTCAACCGCAGCGCACTCGCAAACGTTTTACCACAGTTCACCAACGTACGATAGCCACTCCGCGGGAAGGTCAAACGAACGGCTATTGGCCGACGTTCTCCCAAGCTAAAAGGACCAATGTTGGGTCCGACCGAGCGAAAGTTGTACCAAAGGAGGTCTACCCAAAATGCGATCGAAAAACGGTAGATCTCCCCCAACAAAAAAATACGGGGCTCGCCAAACCCTTTCGGAAATATTGCGATTAAGGTGGATGCAAATCCAAGAGGAAAACCACGAAGAATCTAACGATTCAAACCCAACGCAAAAATCTTTCCGACCAGTAGAATATCAAGAGGGAAACACACGTGAGTGGAGAGGTTCGTTACCCAAGTCGGAATAGATGATTCCGACTACCTTTGACGGGTCGCTCTTACAACGGATGGAGAGATAGATCGTCTGCCTCGGCCGCTTGAGATTTTTCGCCGGAGAAGGAGATCAAAGCTTCGCGTGGAGGGCCTGCCGGGTTCCCTTCAAAGGGGATGCTCGGAGGAGGTGGTAGGTGGCTGGCCGGTTATGGAGGGTGGAGTTCGAGTTAATGAGGGTATGTGGTGGTGGGGTCTTGGATGAGGGAGATGTGTGGGCTGGCCGAAACTTCTAGAGGGAGAGTGGGAGATGAGGGTGGCAGCTTGTTGGAAGAGAAGGTGCTGGCCGAAATTTTAGAGAGAGAGAGAGAGAGGGGGAGTGAGGGTGGCGGCTAGGAATGTAGAGAGAGAGGGAGAGAATGCTTAGAAAGGAAAGACTAGGGTTTTCTTTTCTCATTCAACTTAAGTTAAACCAAACATACATGCCTATATATAGGCTTAAAAATAAGTCTAGGCTATATGTAGCCCAAAATAAAAATAAAAACAACACACAAAATGGCTACATGCAGCCCTCAATACAATATCCCAAATAAAATAGCATAATGAAAATAAGATAAATCTAAAGATAAATTTAACTATATATTTGTCTTGCGCCGAGGGCGTAAATTGTAGCGCCGCTCCATACGAACACCTCGGCGACGCGAGTCCTTTGTTGGAGATGAAGGAGGGTCTTCCGTTAGCGTGTCGTCATCAACCACGCCATCGTCAACTTGGGGCCATCATCAATTTGGGGGCCTTCGTCGCCACCAATCCTCCCCCGCTTGAAAGGACTCATCACCGATGAGTTGTCTTAAAGATACCGTTCCAAGAGAGCCACATCCGCTTCCGGGAGCCAAGAGTCATCAGAGGCGGGGCGATCCCGCCAGCGGATCAAGTAGCGGCGTACATCGCCATCAGCAGTGGGAAACACGTCATCTTGGAGAATCCTGTCTGGCAAAATGCGGTCCTGGCAAACCTGGGAAAAGCATTAGGCAGCAAAGGGGAAAATCTATATCATCAACATGTAGCGTACCTCCGTTGGAGATCGATGGAGAGAGCGAGCCCTTACCACCCTCAACCCCATAATGAGAATCTATAGTGGAACTAAACGTAGAGGAAGATAGTTCTAGTGGCGGGCAATATATGGCGTTAAATCCGAAACATTAAAAACAGGGGGTGGGCAATTCCAAAAGAAAAGCATTGTCTCCTAACCGTTTTAAAATCCGAAAAGGGCCAGCTCGCCGATCCGCTAACTTTTTAAGGTGCCCGTAGGCAACCGTTCAGGGATGAGACGTACCATTACTAAATCGCCCACTTTCAAGGGAGACACTCTCTTATGTGCGTTGGCATGAACTTGATAAGACGCGTATTGAGTGGTAAGCGTTTCATTTATGTGTTTGTGAAGATCATGGATGTGAGAGGCAAAGTCCTGTGCAAATTGACTTGACTTAAACGATGGCGGTAACGGAAGCAAGTCAAGGGGCACGAGAGCTTTATAACCGTGCACGATCTCATTCGGGGACAAACCCGTGGACCTATTTTTGGAATTATTATATGCTAACTGAGCATGAGGGAGGATAAGGTCCCATGTACCCTTGCGGTCTCCCACAAGGCATCGAAGCAAACTACCTAAACTTCTGTTCACAACTTCTGTTTGCCCATCCGTCTGCAGATGGTACGCGGAAGAGAATAGAAGTTTGGTGCCATAATCATCCACAGGGTCTTCCAAAAATAACTAGTAAATTTCACATCCCTATCAGTAACAATTGACTTCGGAACTCCTCGATGGCCGACCACCTCTTTAAAATATAATTGTGCGACGTGTGACGCGTCGTTGGTTTTATTACACGCGATAAAATAAGCCATTTTAGAGAAACGATCGACAACAACTAAGATAGAGTCGTGACGTCGAAATGTGATTGGGAGGCCGAGAATGAAGTCCATGCTAACGTCTTCCCAAGGAATAGACGGAATCGGAAGAGGGGTATAAAGCCCCGCATTAGTTTTGTTCCCCTTAGCCAGTTGGCACGCTCGACAACTACCCACGATCTTACTAACCATGGCCTTAAGACCGGGCCAATAAAACTTGTCTTCAACTAACGTGATCGTCTTGTCACGGCCAAAGTGTCCCCCTAACCCTCCACCATGCAATTCCCACACTATGAAGTGGAGTAGGGAGGAACGGGGGATGCAAAGCTTCGAATGGTTAAATAAGTAGCCGTCCCGAATGTAAAAAGAAGTAATGGTTGTCGGCGAGTCATCTTGGGTGGCGAAATAGATCTCCTTAAAATCTGGGCAGTGGACGTACTCGTCCTTAATCCTATCGAAGCCAATCACCTTTACTTCTAGCGTGGAGAGCAATAACGAAACACGACTAAGGGCGTCGGCTACGCGGTTGAGAGTCCCCTTGAGGTGTTTGATAATGAAAGTATACTCCTGTAGATAGGATACCCATTTGGCATGTCTAGGACTAACCTTAGTTTGAGAGTTAAGAAACCTTAGCGCTTCATGATCGAATAAGATGACAAACTCCTTAGGAAGTAAATAATGCCGCCAATGTTGGAGGCAACGAATAACCGCGTAAAACTCCCGATCATAATTGGAATAATTTTATTTTGACCTGCTAGTTTCTCACTGAAATACCCCTTAAGGTGGCCTTCTTGACTCAACACTCCACCAATTCCCACTCCAGACGCATCACATGACAACTCGAAAACCTTGGTAAAATCCGGTAGTCGCAAAAGGGGGGCTTCCGACATGCGCGATTTAATTAATGGAACGCCGCAGCGGCTGAGTTCGTCCATGTAAATGCACCTTTTTTCATGCACTCGGTAATAGGGGCCATAATGCTACTAAAATCCTTAATAAATCGCCGATAAAATGAAGCGAGCCCGTGAAAACTCCTAACATCCCGAATGTTGGCGGGCTTGGGCCAATCTCTAATGGCTTGCACTTTCCTGGGGTCTACGTGGATCCCCTCCGAACTCACAATATAACCGAGGAACTCAACCGATGTCACATGGAAGGTACACTTCTTATGTTCACGAATAATTTTTCCGATCTCAGCGTGGTAAGGATGGTTCCTAAATGTGACTCATGATCAACCGTGGAGGATATCGTCAAAATATACCACGATGAATTTTCCCATATATGGAAGACGTGGGTCATCATCCTCGAAAACGTGCTCGGCGCATTGGAAAGTCCAAACGGCATAACTAACCACTCGTAGAGCCCTTCCTTAGACTTAAAGGCGGTTTTCCACTCGTCACCTTCCCTAATTCGGATCTGATGGTAGCCACTCCTAAGATCCAATTTCGAAAAATCGTGGCACCCTTTGTTGGAGACGAAGGAGGGTCTTCCGTTAGCGTGCCGTCATCAACCACTTGGGGGCCATCGTCAACTTGGGGGTCGTCATCAATTTGGGGGCCGTCGTCGCCACCATAACCCCAACTCATGTGCCCAAAATCATACTCCAACTTAATTTCTACAGTTTTACTAAATGCAGACCACTTAAGCTATATGATTTGTAACATGGGAGGTACTCAAAATATTCATCCAGTACCCCTATAATAATTATTAGAGGGATATCATGACCTTTTTAGCATAACACCAGAATTTCATAATTTTCCCTATTTATCTGATATTTTATTTATTATTCTAGTCATCCAAAAATCCCAAATTTGAACATGAAGTACCAATTTCAGACAAGTAAATGCTCTACCAAATTTATGATAAATTTAAGATGGTTATTAAACATAGAATCCAGAGTCTCCCCATTTTCCAGCAAGGTTAAGCCTTTAAATCAATTTTCGAATATAAACTATTTTTATCAATTCTAAGAGGCAAGTGCAGCAAAACTATTACCAAAATTTTTTTATAAAATTCAAGGATGATTGTAAGGACATATAAATGCTCTAAGTCAAGTTTCATAATTTATTAGCAAGTAATGAGATCTAAACAAATTATTGCACAATTTTCAAAGTTATTGAGCTTGTGAAGTAGGTACTACAAATATGTATTCAAAAATTCTAATAAAATTCATACATAGGCATTGAGGTCTAAAATCCCTTTGCCAAATTTTCATGACCTTCCAATGGGAAGTGGGATCATAATGACCAAATGATTAATTAGGGCAAAACCATGAGTTACAAAGGAAGTGCTAAGAATATTGATCCAAAATTCCCAATTAAATTTCCAGTGGTTCAATCTATTCTTATGACCACACTACCCAAATTTCATTACTGTTCAAGGAGTTTTACTAACCTATTATAGCACTACAATGTTTGTGCCCTAACCTAGGGTTAGGTTTTTGAGGGTCCTACCCTTTCCCAAATCCCCTAATATTTTCACCAGAGGGTTTTAGCTACTCTAGCACCCTCCATACCATATGTCAAGTTCATTCAAGGTTTTTTGGCCTCATGCCCTTCACAAGGCACAAAAGTCCTTCCTTAGGTTTTGGTCTTATATCTTAGGGCAAATCTATTCCAATCTACCCCATCTTCCATGGGTACATGCTAAAAGCCATGCCAAGCCAGTGGCCCTAATTTCAACCTCTGTTGAGGTGCTTTGGCCACTCAAAACCCAAAGTACATTTTTTGACCAAAATACCCTTTTTAGGGCAAGGCTAGGGTTTGCATGATTTCAGTTCAAACCACCTCCAAATGAGGTGAAATTTTAACCAGATATTTATAATGACCCCAAGCACCACTCACCAGAATTTGGGTGAGTTTGGAGGTAATTTGGTCCCTAAATTAATTTACCCTATGGAAATTAAATAATTCCAAAAATGATAGAAGAATTGTCCCCAAAAATTCTCATTTTTGGGAAGGACATAGATATGGTCTAGGGTGACTTCCTATCCAAATCACAAGTCATTTGGACCAGAGATGAAGGGTGGTCATCCATTTTAATTTCTGCCTAGCCCTAGTTATAGACCCCACCAAAATGGGTGCCCTGGTCAAACAACGCACCCAAATTGGTCCAAACCAATTTTCCAGTACAACAGACTCTCTAGGCTACAATGTTTATGTTGACTACATTCTGTGAATCAGCATCTAAATATTTTTAAAAATTAAAAACATTAATTACATTATGTGTGACAGAAATCATTAAAATGTATAATTTAATCCTATAGTTTGATTTTTTTTTAATCTGCACGAATCTTTGCGCGGCTTTGGACGGCATCCCATCATCGTCCCCGCGCGCCAACGGCCCCGATTCAACCTTCCTGGAGCTTCTTCTAGCCGCTTCTGCCTGCCATCCGGCCACCTCCCCGGTCGGCCACCGCCACCACCACCTCCGTTGAGGTGGTGACTGTCGCCAAGCGACGGCACAGCCGCCAGAGGGCCCTATTCCACCAATCTTGACAATCTCATTTTTCTCCAAAAACCAGGAAATTTGATTCTCTAATCGAACTCGATTTATCCGGAACCTTGGCCCTAAAGATTGCTATTAACTACCCATGGAAGAAGGAGTGGAAGAGGACCTGTGTGGGCGGCTGTAGCCTTGCCGATCACCGGATTGTCATGGTGGTGCTGGTGGTGGTGGTCGAATTTCTGCAACAGCACAGTTAACTCCATTGTCTCATTCAGGTAATGTGTGGAACTGAATCCCTGGAGTCCAATGAAGCTTTTAAGAAGGAGAGTTTGAGTGTTAGGTGGGTGTAGGCTCCATTGCCATTAATGGCCCCTTAGTCAAAATTTCGGCCATGGTGGGTGGGGGATGAAGCATGGCTCAAACCAGTCAAAGACCAGCTGGTTGGCATGGGACTGCACTGCCCTTGTCCTAATGAATTGAATGGGGGGTTGAGGAAGGGGAATGATGAGCCCCTAAGTCCTCCCCATTACTCCCTTCTCTTTCTCTCTCTTTCATTTGTAATTTTTTTCTCTCTCCTACTCACCAAGCCTGAAATCTGACTCCTACCTAACCAAAAGGCAGCCCACATGTTCATTTCATCCACTAATACAAGGTTAACCCAAGTGAATTGGGCTTGAGCTTGAGTTAGCCCATTTGGGCTAGCTTGACCTAAACCTTGACTAGGGTTGACCTTGGTCAATTTGGTCTTTGAGGTTGCCCCTAATGGGTCCTTGGTGACCCATTGGCCTCCCTTAAGGTCTAGGTAGGGTTGACTTGTCCCTTTGGAGGTCACTTGACCCTTAATCAGGGCACTTTGACCAGTTTAGGGCTAGAGTTGACTTGGGTCAACTTAGCCTTTTTGGTTGACCCCCAATAGATCCTTGGTGACCCATTAGCCTCTCACTAGGGTTAGGAAGGTATATGTGGGGTCCACTTGGCTAATGAAACTTCAATTGGTCCTGTGTAGGTCAGTTTGACCCATTGTACGTCAGTTTGACACATTTAAGGTTAAAGTTCACTTTGGTCAACTTAACCACTTTGACTGCCCTCTATGGGTCCTTAGTGATCCATTGTAACCACGTTAGGGTTAGGAGGACCTGAGTGGGATCCACATGACTAAGGGAAGGTCAGTTGACCCTATGTAGGTCAGTTTGACCCATTTATGGTTAGAGTTGACTTTGGTCAACTTAACCACTTTGACTGCCCTCCATGGGTCCTTAGTGACTCATTGACACCACTGTAGGTCTAGTAAGGCCCTGGTAGTGTTAGTTGGGATTTAATAGGGCACACTGCCCTTAGTTAGGGCACCTTGCCCAATTTAGGCCTAAAGTGGTTCTAGGTCAACTTGGTCACCCTAGGTCGACTCAAATGGACCCTTAGGGCTCTAATGGACCATACAATAGGTTGATGAGACCATGTTGGGGTCTTGAAGTCCTGGTGAAGCCCCATGGTCATCTTAAACTAGGGTTCAGAAATTTACTATTTGCAGACCATAGTCGTCTCACCTACATTCCTAGGTTCGCTTGGCCCTCTTGGGCTTTCTAGGGTTTTGTCATGACCTAGTCACGACAAAACCACTCCTAGGGGTCTAGTTGTTTGAGGGATGTTACAAATCCCAATATATAAACAAAAAATTTCGTCCTCAAAATTCTATTTAGGCCTACGGGGTTTCAAATATGAAAAGTAAATTGTAACATCCCGAGAGGTTGTGAGTAGTACCTGACTGAAAAGCTCCGGGTACCGCCGTTGCATCAAGTCCTGAGGCTCCCATGTGTGCTCCTCTCGCCCATGATTCCTCCATAGGACCTTGACCAATGGAACCTTCTTGCGACGCAAGACTCGTATCCCCATGTCGTCAATCCGGACCGGTTCCAGGTGAACTGTTTGATCAGATGCTACCAGCCCATCCGTGGCTGTAATCTGTTACTCCAGGCATATTAGAGCCCTCCTAAGAGAGGATACATGGAACACGTCGTGCAGACTCGCCAGCTCTAGTGGCAGCTCCAATCTGTATGCCAAGGGACCGATCCGCTCCCGGATCCTCTAAGGCCCCATATATCTTGGGCTGAGCTTCTTCTTCCGACCGCATACCCGTGAAACCCCATGCATTGGTCAGATCTTCAAGAACACCTGGTCCCCCACACAGAACTCCACCTGACGATGCTGAGCATCATAATACTTAGCCTGTCTGCTCTGTGCCTCTAGCATCCTGTCCCGTATCAATCTCACCTGAGCCTCGGTGTCCTCAACAAACTCCGAACCCAAAGCCTTCGGATCCTCGTCCTGTATCTATGACAGCGGAGTCCTATACCTCCGTCCGTATAGGTCCTCATAAGGAACCATCATTATGCTGGACTGGTAACTGTTATTATATGAGAACTCGATCAGTGACAATAACTTCTCCCAAGGCTCACCGCGATCGAATATACAAAGTCGCAACAGATCTTCCAGAGTCCGATTGGTTCTTTCTATCTGCCCATTAGTCTGGGGATGAAACGATGTGCTGAATGTTAGTCTAGTGCCCAAGTAAGTCTACACTAATCTCCACTCCCTAGACATAAAACGTCCATCCCGGTCAATACAATTGACCTGGGTACGCCATGATAATGGACGAACTGCTCCACGAACCTCTGAACCAACACACTAACCGAGACATCCTTCCTGATCAGAATAAATCTGGTTACCTTCGTCAGCCAGTCGACGATCACCCAAATCGAATCATTCCCCATCCGTGATCGGGGAAGCCCATGTATAAATTCCATCGCGATATCATCGAACTCCTACTCTGGCACTAGGAGTGGCTGCAATAATCCTACGGGGTTTCTGCACTCTGCTTTCACCAACTGGCATGCCTCGCAATGGGTCACGAAGTAGGTGATATCCTTCTTCATGTCTGGCCAGTACATGGTCTTCTTCAGGTCCGCAGTCATCTTCGTAACTCCCGGGTGTACTCAATATCGACTGCAATGAGCCTCCGTCATGATATCTTCCCGGACCTGCCCTCCCTCTAGTATGTAAATCCGTCCTCTGAAACGCACTAGACCATCCCTCAGCGAGTAATCCCCAACAGTGCCTGCTTTTAAGGCCCGGAATATCGGCTTTAGCTGGGCATCCTGCCTCTGCCCTGTGAGACACCCCTCCCTGATCCCAAAACACGACACGAAGGGGGGTCTTATGCCCAGAACATCCGCCCGGTGGTAGTATTAGCACACGGGCTAACCTGTACCACAAGACGCCTATTCCGCCGGCTACAACCAATATCAATATATATATATGCCAACCCATGCAAGATATAAACAAGAGAGAAGTCAAATCCACACTTAGTATATAGTCCAAATACAGTAAATAAGATAAGTTAAAACATGCTTCTACAATATCAGAGTACAGCTATAAAAATTGCCCAAATGGGCTACATCAGAGTCGCTCAACACTCACATCCGTAACCGACGTTAGCGACGACACCGTCACTTCAGGCCCTGTCGTCCTGGTCTGCCTGTCCTGATGCAAAGTCTGCAGCTGCTCTACCTGTGGGGTGACCTCCTAAAAAGGAAGACGTAGTAACCGTTAGTCGAAAAGACTAAGTGGCTTCACATACGCTCCCCCGGCGACTCCTCGGCAACAGGCGGAGAAAGGAACAAGGGTACAAGTATACTAAATATTATAACAGGTACAAGCAGGTGGTAATGGTACAATAAGATTAATAGCATTATATTCTAGCAGTTCTACATAAACAATAACAAACTATCAAGTACAAATATCTATGACAGGAAAGTAACTTAACTTATAAAGATGCCCATACAAGCTTATAAGTTAAGGATCGGTTTGCATAAAGTAAGTCATCGTATAATAGGGCCCATACAAACTTATACGATGAGGATCTTGTTGTGCAATGTTATGAAATGGTATGTATGTTATGCAATGACTCACCCATGATCACACACATGCAATTGCCATGTCGACACAGACTATAGTTCCCACTATTCGAGCAGGTAGCTAACCTCTCAGGCATCAACCGCCGTGGCTAGGCGGTGACAGTAGAGCGGACATCTCTACTACTAGGCGGGTATCCACACTACTTTACCTAGGCATCTAATGAGTAGTTATTTATAAACATTTTAGTATACATTTAGTTTAATTTCTAAATATAATTTGTAATATTTTAGGTAAATTATTGAATAAATGGTTTGTTTTTTTTATTCTCTAAATAAATATTTTTAGAAATTAAATAATATATTATAACAAATATACGTTGTTTAGATATAAGTTAAATAAAATATATAATTGTTGTATTTATATAATATTTGTATATATAATAAAAATAAAAGTAAATTATAACTATTATAATAAATATTAACTATAACAGTAAAGTTATGATAATAATATAAATATTTATACTACTTTCATATAGTATATAATATATATATAATAATAATAAAATAATTATAGTATTTAGTATATAATAATAATTATAATCATAGCTTATAATAATAATAGTATATGTATAATTAATATATCATTATATGTATATATATAAAGTTAAAATTAAAGCTATTAATTATATTAAATAAAGGTATATAAAAAAATATATATATATATAGTATATAAAACTATATCTATATATGTAAATAAAAAAATTAAAAACTATGAAAAAATAATTTTATCATATGAATATATATATTAGATTTGAATGTATATATAATATTTATATATGCTTGGAATTTTATAACAAAATAATACGATAATTATTCTATATGTATAAATCTTGAAATACATAATATATATATATATATAATGTTTCTGTTTTTTTCAATGAATTATCAGTTTGCCTAGTGGAGCGTTGTGTAGTTGTTCTCTCTGGTTCTTTGGGAACGAGACCAGGCCAGCGCAATTTTTGAATGGATTTATTCCAGCCCGCAGCCCGCGACCCGCCAGCTGCCAGGACCTGCAACCCGCCAGCTTCCAGCCCGACCCGCCATCTTTAACCAGCCAGCCAGCTGCATGCAACCCGCCAGCTGCCTGCCCGACCCGACAGCTGCCAGCCCGACCCGCCATCCTTATCCAGCCAGACAGCCAACTCAGCTGCCAAGTCTGCTCCATCCTTATCCAAGATGCCACGTGTCAAGCTATCCAATAGCCAGCTGTCCCATAAGCTGATTTTCAGCTATTGCGAAAGCTGTTTGGCAGCTTTTCTATAAGCTGTTTGACAACTCTTCCAAAAGTGCTTTTCGAAAAGCATTTATTTTTTCTATAAATAGAGGGCCAGAGCTTTGTAAAATTATTCGAACACCAGCAGCTTCCTTAAGAACTGTTAGGACTCCCCAGCTCTCGGACAAGGAACTGGTAGTAGCTTTCAAGTATTCAAAAGTTCTGTAAGTTGTAATATTTTAGCTTTATTTTCAGCTTTTTAGAAAGTTGTAATAATTTTTGGACTTTATAAAAAAGACTCTTTCAAATTCAATTCTAGCCAGCTGTCCCATAAGCTGATTTTCAGCTATTGCGAAAGCTGTTTGGCAGCTCTTCTATAAGCTGTTTGACAACTTTTCCAAAAGTGCTTTTCGAAAAGCATTTATTTTTTCTATAAATAGAGGGCCAGAGCTTTGTAAAATTATTCGAACACCAGCAGCTTCCTTAAGAACTGTTAGGACTCCCCAGCTCTCTGACAAGGAACTGGTAGTAGCTTTCAAGTATTCAAAAGTTCTGTAAGTTGTAATATTTTAGCTTTATTTTCAGCTTTTTAGAAAGTTGTAATAATTTTTGGACTTTATAAAAAAGACTCTTTCAAATTCAATTCTGAGTATTTTACTGTTTTATTTTCAGTTTTACTCACCTTTTTTTTCATACTATCCCGAATGAAAGGCGAAGCTCTGCTTTTGTCCTGGATTAAGATAGCGTGAAACTTCTTTCAAAATTATTTTCAAAACCTTATTATTTCATACTATCCCGAATGAAGGGCGAGGCGAAAGTCTATGACCTGGATTAAGATAGTGCGAAAGCTCTGCAAAATTTTAGATTTTACTACCCTATCCCGAATGAAAGGCGAAGCGAAAGCTTAAGTCCTGGATTAAGATAGATATGTAGATATTATTTTCTGTACTTTATACCGCCCCCATCCTGAGAAGAGGCTAAGAACCCTTAGCACTTGGTCAAGATGAGCTCTGAGCTGGATATTATTTTCAACTATTTCAACTCTACTTTCTAGTTATCCTAACTAGGGTTTTCTGTTAATTGATCATATACCAGGTGAAGAGACACTACGTTTACGTTAACCCGTTTTAAACGCAAGCCTCCCCGGTCATACTTTCATGTCAGTGATGCTACCAAAGGGACCCTCTCGTTAAGTTAGGTAATTAAGGAATAAAGTTATTCTTTAATAGGTGAATTAATATTCTCTCAAAGTAATTCTGAAATCGAGGACTACCTTCTAAGTCCCTATCTTAATAAAATCACGTATATATAATTTTTTTTCTTTTGTTTTTTTATATACACTCCACTCCGTTCGTTCGATAAAATAATAGTCTGTTCTAAAAAGTAGAATAATTAACACCGATCCTAGGAAAAATACGACATTGATATTTTCTACAAAATAATATACTCCTATGCGATAGGTACTCTTGCCTTAATCCACATGATATAAGTAAGTAAAAAAAAGAGATAGACTTATATACGTAAAAGATTATATAAAACCAAATCTATATTCTTTAAAACAAACTTTACTTATCAAGCTTTTTGGCGTCGTTGCCGGGGATTAGTTTATATGTGTTAATATTTGAAAATAAAAGAACGCTATTAATTTTATCTTTTCTTCTTCTTGTTACTTGAAAACCTTAGTTTTTATAAAAATAAAACAAACATAAAATTCCCTGAATTTAAAACTTTGTTTTTATAAAACCTAACTTTTTATTAACAAGTTTATTAACCACTAAAGAATTCTAACAAAAAAAACCTAACATACTATTTTAATGTATTTTATATAAAACTTTTCTTCTTAAAAAAAACTAGTTTATAATAAAAACTGCTTTTTATTATAAAACCTCTTTTATAGAAAACCTATTTTATATAAAAAAACTTATTTTTAGTTATTTTCCGTTTTAAGTCTTTTCGTGTTTTTGTATTTGTGTGTTTAGATATATTTTAAAAACTAGTTTATATAAAACCTGTGTTTATATAAAACCTGTTTTTTAAGTTTTTTTTTGTTTTTCTCAAAAAGTCTTTTTTTAGTGTACGACCCGCAGAACTCCATCTGATTTAACTCTTGAACTTGATCCTGAAATTGATCGCACCTTCCGCAGGCGCCTCCGATCTCTGAGTCAAGAGCTTGTATTAAATATGGAAGAGTCCGTAGGCACCGCACACGTACAAGAAATGGCAGCAGAACAACAACAAATGCCAGAGGTGGTCCCCCAAAGGACCATGTCTTATTATGCACGACCCAATTTAGATGTCACCGGGTCTAGTATCGTTCGTCCAACAATTGCTAATAATAACTTCAAGATTAAATCGAGTATAATCGAAATGATTCAAAATTCCGTTCAATTTGATGGATTGCCCGACGAAGATCCAAACACACACTTGTCCAACTTCTTAGAAATATGCGACACATTTAAGATAAATGGAGTCACTGATGATGTCATCCGTCTTTGCTTATTTCCTTTTTCGCTACGAACGAAAGCCAAACAGTGGCTAGGTTCTCTCCCCAGAGGATCTATTACCACTTGGGCTGAAATGACCGAAACATTCCTTACAAAGTATTTTCCACCTGCAAAAACGGCATGTCTGCGTGCAGATATTTCTTCCTTTGTGCAAGGCGAGTCCGAGTCTCTTTATGAGACTTGGGAATGTTTTAAGGAATATCTACGTCGGTGTCCACATCACGCACTGCCAACTTGGCTCCAGGTACAAATATTTTATAATGGTTTGAATATTCAAACCAGGCAAGCCATTGATGCTGCCGCTGGGGGCACGCTCAATAACAAAACCCCCGATCCCGCTCAAACCCTCTTTGAGGAGATGGCCATGAACACGTACCAGTGGAATGTGGAAAGGTCACGCCCTAAACAAGCTGGGATTTATGAGCTCGACACTTCTACTTTAGCAGTCCAAGTAGAAAATTTAACTAAACAATTGGCAGGATTATCTGCTTCCTCCGCCACAACTACTTGGAATCTGTATAATAATGTAATTGAAGAAATCGATTATATCGGGAACTCTTATAGACCTTCCTATAATCCTAATATTAACTCAAATAATAATTCTTATAATCCAGGATAAAGGAACCATTCTAATTTTTCATGGAGCAACCCTAATAATGCTCAACGCCCTCCGATTGCAAATCCAAGTGGATTTGCACCGCAACCCCCACAACCACAAATAGCACCACCACAGCCGCACCAATTTTGGCCAACCCCGATAGAAGACATATTTACGAAATATGTCAGTATTAATGAGTCCAATATCCGGAACCTGACCAGATCAATTAAAAACTTAGAAACACAAATTGGACAAATTTCAAAAATGCTATCGGAACGCCAACCTGGTAATTTGCCAGGAAATACGGAACCAAATCCGCTAGATACTAGCCAATCCAGTAACCCATCAAGTTGACAAGCTGTTAAACTACGAAGTGGCAAGGAGCTACAACCACCCGTTAAGGTAGAAAAAGAAGTTAAGGTTAGCCTTCCTACACCACTTCCCGTTACGTCTCTGCCTCCTCAACCCCCGCGAATTTCTTCCCCACATGTTGTTTTACCTTATCCATCTAAATTAAAAGAAGAATGAGAAGATGAACAATATAAAACTTTCTAAAAATGCTAAAACAAATTCAAATCAATATACCTTTCTGCGAGGCAATTGCACAGATGCCTAAATAGGCAAAATATTTAAAAGCGTTACTTTCAAATAAAAAGAAACTCGAAGATATTTTGAGAGTTTTCCTTAACGCCGAATGTTCAGCCGTTTTATTACATAAATTACCCCCAAAATTAAACAATCCGGGACGATTTTCCATCCCGTGTCTCTTCGGTAATCTATTAATAAAAGATGCGTTAGCAGATTTAGGTGCTAGCATAAATTTAATGCCCTACTCGCTCTTTCAAAAACTAGGATTAGGTAACCCCAGCCCAACAAAAATGAGCATCTAGTTAGCAGATCGTTCTTTTAAATATCCAATAGGGATAGTAGAGGATGTTCTGGTCAAAATAGACAAGTTTATCTTCCCGGTAGACTTTATTATACTTGACATTGAGGAAGACGCCGATGTTCCCATAATTCTCGGTCGTCCTTTTCTCGCAACCTCTCGCGCGATAATAGACGTAAGTAACGGTAGACTTCTCTTACGAGTAGGAGATGACAAGGTTACTATAGATATAGATCCCTCTATGAAAAAATCTTTAATAAATGACGATTCCTGCTATCTTGCGGAAGCCTCTTTTGAGGAAAATGGTTTTCCCTATTCTGATTTACTTTCAATAACTGTAGAAGAATCGGACTTGGCAGACTTACCCCTTTCACAAGAAATGCCTACCAATGACCCTTTAGAACCTTTTATATCCTTAACTTCTACAACTCTAAAAACCCCAACTTTCGTATGAAAAACCACCAACCCTCGAGCTGAAAACACTTCCCGCACATTTAAAATACGTTTTCCTTGAAGCCGAATCTAAACTCCCTGTTATCATTTCTACCGAATTAAATGATAAAAAAACGTCTGAATTAATAGAAGTGTTAAAACAACATCGTCATGCATTAGCATGGCAAATTTCTGATATCCAAGGACTCAACCCATATTTTTGTACGCATAAAATATTACTTGAAGATAACCCTCGTAAATCTATCCAGCCCCAACGACGTTTAAATCCTAATATGAAGGATGTCGTAAAAACTGAAGTAATGAAATTATTAGACGCAGGAATTATCTATCCAATCTCAGATAGTGCATGGGTTAGTCCCGTACAAGTCGTACCTAAGAAGGGCGGTATAACGGTAGTGCCAAACGCTAATAATGAACTAATTCCAACACGTACTATTACGGGTTGGAGGATGTGCATCGACTATCGAAAATTAAATGATTCCACCCGTAAAGATCACTTTTCACTACAGTTTATTGATCAAATATTAGTGCGACTCTCGGGTCACTCATATTATTGTTTTCTCGATGTTTATTCAGGGTATTTATTAATTCCTATAGCCCTTGAAGACCAAGAGAAAACTACGTTCACTTGCCCCTTTGGTACTTTCGCCTATAAGCGAATGCCGTTTGGACTTTGTAATGCGCCAGCTACATTTAAAAGATGTATGCTAGCTATTTTTGGCAAGTTAGTAGAGGACGTTATGGAAGTATTTATGGATGATTTCTCCGTATTTGGAGACTCATTCCATACGTGTTTAGATAACCTCGCTCGTGTTCTTCAACGCTGTGAAGACACGAATTTAGTGTTGAACTGGGAGAAATGTCACTTTATGGTCCGCGAAGGTTTAGTTCTCGGTCATAAAATTTCTTCCCAGGGAATCGAGGTCGATAAGGCCAAAATAGAAATAATTGAAAAACTTCCTCCTCCAACAAATGTAAAATCTATTCGAAGTTTCTTAGGCCATGCAGGTTTCTATAGACGGTTTATTCAAAATTTCTCTAAAATAACAAAACCGTTAACTCATTTATTAGAAAAAGAAGCCCCATTTATATTCAATAGTGAATGCTTAGTACCATTCAATATTATTAAAGTCAAACTTATCAACTCTCCTATTTTAGTAGCCCCAGATTGGTCCTTTCCTTTTGAGATCATGTGTGATGCGAGTGATTATACGGTAGGAGCTGTCTTAGGACAACGAGTAGACAAATATTTTCATCATATCTATTATGCAAGTAAAACTCTCACATCCACACAAACCAATTGTACGACCACGGAAAAGGAACTACTGGCAATTGTATTTGCATTTGATAAGTTTAGATCTTATGTAACGCTATCAAAAGTTATAGTTTTTACGGATCATTCTGTTTTAAAATATTTACTAACTAAGGAAGATACAAAACCCCGTTTATTACGTTGGATTCTCTTATTACAAGAATTTGATTTAGAGATCTGAGATAAGAAAGGCGCAGAGAATTTGGCAGCCGATCATCTTTCTCGACTAGATTATGTTGCAACAGATACACTCGTGGAAGCCGACATCGAAGATAAATTCCCTGAAGAAAGTCTCCACGCGCACGAAAAGGTAACAAACTCTTCTACTCTTTGGTTCGAAGACTTGACTAACTATTTAGTAGCCTGAGTCCTTCCAAAAGCTTTTTCAATTCAAGAAAAGAGGAAATTCTTTTCTGACTTGAAAAACTACTTTTGGGAAGACCCGTATTTATTCCGAGTCTGTGCCGACCAAGTAATTAGAAGATGTATTTCGAATGAGGAAGGACTAAAAATACTACGACATTGCCACGAAGGACCAACCGGCGGACATTATCAATCTAACTGGACTGCAAGTAAAGCCCTTGAAGCAGGATTCTTTTGGCCTACTTTATTTAAGGACGCTCAAAAATTGGTAAGCGTTTACAACAGCTGCCAACGGTCAGGTAACATTTCCCATCGTGATGAAATGCCCCAAACTTTTTACTTAGAATGTAAAATTTTTGATCTGTGGGGCATAGCTTTTGTAGGCCCTTTACCTCCTTCTTTTAAAATCATTATATCTTAGTAGCGGTCGATTACGTTTCACGGTGGGCTGAAGCGCAAACTTTTCCCACCGCTGACTCAAGAGTCGTCGTTAAATTTCTGAAATCCTTATTTTCATGTTTTGGCATGCCTAGGGCTATAGTTAGCGATCGAGGTACTCATTTTTTGCAACACCCAGATGGCTAAAGTGTTAGCAATATATGGAGTTACTCATAAACTCGCTACCGCTTATCACCCCCAAACAAGCGGCCAAGTGGAGGTAGTCAATAGAGAACTAAAGCGCATATTAGAAAAGACTGTAGATACCAATCGAAAAGATTGGTCCCTCAAATTAGATGATGCACTTTGGGCCTACCATACAACATTCAAAACTGCCATCGGTTGTACACAAACTTAGCCGCCGAACAACGTAAATTTCAACTCAATGAACTTGAGGAATGGCGTGCAAACGCCTATGAATATAATAAATTTTATAAAGAGCTATCTAAGTTTTATCATGATATGAAAATTAAATTTCCAAAATCTTTTTCACCAGGTGATCTTGTCCTACTATATAACTCACACCTTAAATTATTTCCAGGAAAATTAAAATCCCGATGGACCGGACCCTTTACTGTTAAACAAATTTGGCCATATGGGACCGTTCTTATTTCTAACTCTGAACTCGAAACTTTCAAAGTAAATGGGCACCATTTAAAACTATATTTTACTGGGGACCCTTTTCAAAAAGAGCCTGAAACCCTAACAATACTCCATAACCTTGAAATATAAATTCACTTGTATATTTCCATCTTTTATGCTTTTGTATATTCTGTACATATTTTTCACTTCATACCTATGCCTAACATAAGTATGGGGGTGCTTTTAGCTGCAATTTTTATATCACTTATATGTTTTAAATAAAAGCATTGTTTATTTTAGTACTAATCCCAAAACAAATCAAAATTTTCAAAACCATACTATGTATATATATTCCAAAAAAATCTGAGTTGATCAAAAATGCAAATTATTCAATTTTCAAATTTACTACTCCTTCTCATAAATAGATAGATATAAATATCTTAAATAAACTAGTAAACCCTACCTTGTAAATTTCATTATAATCGGAGTTATTATTTTAGTAAGCCTGCTTTAATATATCAAAAATACATATATATACAATAGAAGCAAAACATATTATGTTCACCAAACAATTTTAGACTGTAATTATCCTTACTCCATTCTTAACGAAATATAAGAAATACAAACTATTATAGTTGCTCTCAAAATTTTTTATCCAACTCTTGAATATTTATTTATTTCTACTTGGCATGTTTCCTTACGCAAGCAAGTATCTAGGAGTATGTGCTCCTAGTAAAAGAAAAGATCTTATGTCAATGGGAATAAGATTTCATTCCGTACACATAGGCATCCAATAAATATTAAAAGATTATATGGAAAGGAGTATGTGCTCCTCTAAATATACATTGGATTCAAATAAAAACTCAAGTATGCATTGTATTTTTGCCACTTTGGAATTACATTCCTTAGTAGTTATAACAACGCATAACTTAGATAAAAAGATGATAGAATACAAAAATCTATCACTTCTACAAAAGCCTATTGTATAGGTAAATTCCACTCTTCCAAAGTTGATATTCTATTTTTGTTTAAAATTTTGAGAGAGCATAAATAGTAGGATGTATATTTTCCAACATATCTCGTATAAGATATAGTAATCATAAAGCCAATCTACCCTTGTTATATCTGATTTTAATATGTGCTTACTATTTGTTTTCCAAAACTTTTTATGGCTATAAATTCTAACTCTGGTATCAATGATATATATACGATAGCATTTAACTATTTATTCACCAGATTTTTATACTTGTTTTATCTTGAAGAATTAAATTGATAGTAAATAGAAAATTTCATAACTTGTAAATATACTCAACTCTACATTTGCTCTGGAATAACAAAAATTAAGCATCGGGGTATTTGATGAGTAGTTATTTATAAACATTTTAGTATACATTAAGTTTAATTTCTAAATATAATTTGTAATATTTTATGTAAATTATTGAATAAATGGTTTGTTTTTTTATTCTCTAAATAAATATTTTTAGAAATTAAATAATATATTATAACAAATATACGTTGTTTAGGTATAAGTTAAATAAAATATATAATTGTTGTATTTATATAATATTTATATATAAATTAAAAATAAAAGTAGATTATAACTATAATAATAAATATTAAATATAATAGTAAAGTTATGATAATAATATAAATATTTATACTACTTTCATATAGTATATAATATATATATAATAATAATAAAATAATTATAGTATTTAGTATATAATAATAATTATATTAGTTAATAATAATGATAATCATAGCATATAATAATAATAGTATATATATAATTAATATATCATTATATGTATAGATATAAAGTTAAAATTAAACCTATTAATTATATTAAATAAAGGTATATAAAATATATATATATATATACTATATAAAACTATATCTATAAATGTAAATAAAAAATTTTAAAATTATGAAAAAATTATTTTATCATATGAATATATATATTAGATTTGAATGTATATATAATATTTATATATTCTTGGAATTTTATAACAAAATAATACGATAATTATTCTATGTGTATTGTTAGAAAGTAGCGAAAAAGTGAGAACAAGCAGATAAGCTTTTGAATAATTGAAATTTTATTATCCAAAAAAAGATATCATTTACAAAGGTATGGCCTCCCTTATATAGAATGGAGGAGATAAGAAAGAGAGTATACAAACAATGTGGGACTAAACATTTACAATACAGAGCGGCTAGAATAAAGGTGACCGCACAGGCCGCTCGGTTAGACAGATGGCTTAACCGCTCGGCAACTCCAGCAGGATAGAACAGGCCGCAATGGTAGACCGCTAGACCGCCCGGTCTCCAGGCTTCAGAGTGAGATCGCCAGACCGCTCGGCCAACAAACCGCTGGATCAGACCGCTAAGCCGCCCGGTCAACAAACCGCTGGATCAGACCGCTAAGCCGCCCGGTCTAATACTTCAACACTCCCCCTCAAGCTGGAGCATAGATATCAATCATGCCCAGCTTGTCACAAATGCGGAAGAAGGAAGTAGAAACCGGCTTGGTGAAGATATCTGCCAATTCCTTGTCAGAGGTGACAAAAGGAGTACAAATCTGTTTCTTCAAAATCTCTTCCCGAATGAAGTGACAGTCAACCTCTATATGATTTGTTCTCTCATGGAAGACCGGATTTCTGGATATGTGTATAGCGGCCTTGTTGTCACAGAACATAGGGAGAGGACAGTCATATACCTCGCCCAGGTCAAGCATGAGAGCCCGCAACCACTTTAACTCACACGTGGTTGACGCCATACTCCGGTATTCGGCTTCGACACTGGATCTGGAGACAACAGACTGTTTCTTGCTCTTCCAACTCACGAGATTACCTCCAACAAAGGTACAAAAACCTGATGTGGATTTACGATCGCCTTTGTCATCCGCGTAACTTGAATTTGAGTAGGCCTCAACCCTCAGATGACCATTCTTCTGAAAGAGTAACCCTCTGCCCGGTGCTGCTTTGATATACTCCAAAATCTTCAGGGCGGACTGAAGATGGCACTCCCGGGGAGCTTGCATAAACTGACTGACCTTGCCTACAGCATAGGCGATGTCGGGTCTAGTCACCGTGATATAGATGAGTTTTCCTACCAAACGTCTGTACCTTGTGACATCAGATAGAAGAGGCGAGTCATCTGTCCACGTTTTGTCTTCTCCAACAGCCATGGGAAACCGAGCTGGTTTGGCACCTGTCAATCCTGCCTCTCGTAGAAGATCAAGGGCATACTTCCGTTGAGAGAGAACCAAGGAGTCAAGTTTCCGAGAGATTTCTATCCCCAAAAAGTATTTTGGGGAGCCCATATCCTTCGTGACCAAGTGCTGACGGAGGTGCTTCTTCGTCAAGTCCACCCCATCTCGGTCATCGCCAGTAAGGAGAATATCATCCACATATACGGCCAAAACCACCAGTCCCGAGGCCATTTTGCGAATGAATAAGGAGTGATCGGCCGAACTCCTTTGAAAGCCGATGGTAGCCACAATACCACTGAATTTGTCAAACCATGCCCGAGGGCTCTGCTTTAGGCCATAAATGGCCTTCTTCAAATGACATACACGTGTCTCCCCCTGAGCAACATACCCAGGAGGTTGCTCCATATAGACGTCCTCCTGAAGATCGCCATAGAGAAAGGCATTCTTCACATCAAGCTGGGAAATGGCCCAAGCCCGGTTAACAGCGACAGAAAAGAGAACCCGGATGGTGCTGAGGCGAGCAACCGGAGAGAAGGTATCAAAGTAATCAACGCCGTAAGTCTGAGTGAAGCCCTTGGCCACCAGCTGGGCTTTGTAGCGATCCACAGTGCCGTCGGGGCGAAACTTCACAACGAAGACCCAGCGACAGCCAACCACATCAGTGCCCACGGGAGGAGGAACAAGGGTCCAGGTACCCCTTTCAGTGAGAGTAGCCATCTCCTCATCCATGGCAGACTTCCAATGAGGGAGAGCAAGAGCCTCCTGGTAGGTACGGGGAGTAGAAGTAGCAGAGATAGCCAAGGCAAAACACCTGCGAGAAGGAGAAAGCTGATCATAGGAAACAATAGCCGTGAGCGGGTGTTGAGTACACGTCCGCACCCCTTTGCGAAGGGCAATGGGAACATCCAGGTCAACGGGAGCATTGGCGACGGGAGCGTCAGCGACCGGAGCGTCCATGGCGGAGAAGGCTGGCCCGGGCCTAGAGAGAGATGGCAGCGGAGAGGAGGGTGGAGGGGTGGGTGGGGAGACGGACTGGGAAGGAGTGGGTGGAGGAGGAGACGAAGGTAGGAAAACGTGGAGAGGTGTGGAAGGAACGGAGATATCAGAAGGAAGAGAAGAGGGAGGAGAAAAATAGGAAGCATTTTCGAAAAAAGTCACATCCGCGGAGACAAACTGCTTGCGGAGAAGGGGGTCAAAGCAGCAATAGCCTTTTTGAGTGGTAGAGTACCCCAAAAAGACACACTTGGTGGAACGGGGGGAAAGCTTATCGCGGGTAGCGGAGGGAGCGTGAACAAAGGCCGTACAGCCAAAGACACGGAGAGGAAGAGGAAAAGGTTCCTGGTGGGGGTAGAGAAGGGAGAAGGGAGTCTGGCCGTGGAGAACCGCGGAGGGAAGGCGATTGATGAGATAGCAGGCGAGGAGCACAGCGTAGCCCCAGTAGGAGCGAGGGACGTGCATCTGCGTCATGAGAGTACGCGCAACATCAAGCAGGTGACGGTTTTTACGCTCCGCCACCCCATTCTGCTGGGAGGTGTAAACATAAGTCGTTTGATGAAGGAGGCCATGTTGGTAAAAGAATGCGGAGAACTCATGAGTCAGATATTCTTTAGCATTATCAGAACGTAAGACTTTAATAGAAGTAGCAAATTGAGTCTTAATCATAAAGTAAAAGGATTGCCAAACAAAAAATAGTTCAGAGCGATCTTTTAACAGATACACCCAGGTACATCGAGAAAAATCATCGATAAAAGTGACAAAATAGGAACTGCCCCGACCAACTGTAAGGGTAGGAGCAGGACCCCATACATCAGAATGAATAAGATCAAATATGCGAGAGGAGTCACGGCCTTGCTTCGGTGGGAAGGAGGAGCGATGATGTTTGCCAAGCTGACACGCATCACAGTTGAGCGGAGAACTGGTAGGAGGTAAGTGGGGCAGAAGCTGGTGAATAAGCCGAGGAGGAGGATGTCCAAGACGAAGATGCCACTGAAGGAGATTGGTGGAGGAGGAGTAGGCAGAGAGAGCGGAAACATCGTCGAGGAAGTAGAGGCCGCCACTCTCAGTCCCAGTAGCAATCGTCCGCTGGGTCCGCGGGTCCTGAAAAGAACAAGTAGTGGGAGTGAATAAGACGGAGCACTGAAGTTGCCGGCATAAAGTAGTAACTGATAACAAATTGCACGGGAACTTCGGGACATAGAGGGTATCCTCCAAGAAAAGCGATGTGGTGAGTTGAACCATGCCCGTCCCATGAACCGGGGACGGGGAACCATCCGCCACACGAACCGGGGGTAAGCGGTCATGGGTCTCAAGACGGGAGAAGCAATGAGGGTTGCCCGTCATATGATTTGTGGCACCGGAGTCAATCAGCCATTTACCTTGGGTAACGACGTGGGCCCTACCTGACGTCGTGGCCACAGAGGCAGACGGCCGAGAAGAGGCGGAGGCCGAAGACGGAGCATCACCAGAGGGGCGAAGGTGAGGATGTTTCTGCCAGCAGCGGTCAATAGTATGGCTAGTACGACCATAGTGAGAGCAGAGGAACCGAGATGAACCTCGTCCGCCAGAGGAGCCGCGGCTACTAGGGCCCCCCCTCTGAGCTTGGTGAGCAAAGGAGTCCTGGGAAGGGGGGAGGCCAACAGAGGCTGCTGGAGTAGCGTAGTAATAGCGGCAATGCGAGCCGCAGTGGCATCCAAAGTAGGAGATTCCGCCTCACCCAAGATCTGCTGGCGGATCATATCATAAGAGTCGGGAAGACGAAGAAGATAACAAACAACCAGGAGTTCCTGGAAGTGTTTGTGCTGGTCGGCCAAGTCCGCAGAGAAGGGGCGATTCTGGAGGATTTCAGCACCAAGAGCCTGAACCCGCTGATAAGCCGCAGCAGGTGACATGGAAGGGCGGGCGAAGAGGTCCGCATAGAGAGTATAAATGTGGGACGTCTGGCCCCCCTTAGAATAGAGAGCAGCAAGGTGAAGCCAGGCGGCCTTGACCGTCTCATCATGGCGAATGATGGGAAGGCACTCATCAGAAAGGCTGTTGGCCAGCCAGGTGCGGACAAGAGCATCACTCGCATCCCAGTCATCAAACTCAGGAGAGGTGCGAGGAGGAGGGTCATCGGTGAGGTAATGACGCTTGCGTTGAGAACGAAGGAGAAAGGTGAAAGAAACGCTCCAATCGGGATAGTTGGAGCCAACAAGCTTGGAAAGGGTGCCAAGGTTGCCCGAAGGAGGAGGAGGAGAAGGAGCTGCAGGAGTAGTGGTGAGACCGGAGGTAGTCATAGAACCCGGCAAGCAGAAGAAGCCGCGCGAACAGAAGCGGGTAGAAAACAGAAGAAGCCGCGCGAACAGGAGCGGCTAGAAAGAAGTCAAAGGCACAACGGGGAAGAGGTCGCACGGACTGAAAAGGCCGAGCGAACAGAAGAGAGGAGAAGAGCAGGTGACCGCGACCAAGATGCAGGTGAGATAGGAACAACCCGCACGGTCAGGCAGATCACAGCAGCAAACCGCGAGTATAGAGACAAGCGAAAAAGGGGAAAGCAGAAGCGGACAGGGAGAAGAAGTCCGCAGCGGGTAGAGACAAGGCCGCAACGACTAGGAAGTCAGAGAGGCAAGAAAGAACAAGGAGCGCGGCGACAAGGAAACAGGTCGCTGCGACAAATAGCAGTAGGAGAAGAGAACCAAGAAGAAGCAAGCCGCGCGAACAGGTCAGCGGACAGAAACAAGCCGCGCGAACAGGGCAGCGGACAGAAGAGAAGGCAAGTCGCGAAACAAGTCGCACAAAGCGGAAAACAAGCCGCGAACAACAGAGAGCGCACAGAATCAGGAGGAAATGACCGTGTCCTCTGATACCATGTTAGAAAGTAGCGAAAAAGAGAGAACAAGCAGATAAACTTTTGAATAATTGAAATTTTATTATCCAAAAAAAGATATCATTTACAAAGGTATGGCCTCCCTTATATAGAATGGAGGAGATAAGAAAGAGAGTATACAAACAATGTGGGACTAAACATTTACAATACAGAGCAGCTAGAATAAAGGTGACCGCACAGGCCGCGCGGTTAGACAGATGGCTTAACCGCTCGGCATCTCCAGCAGGATAGAATAGGCCGCAATGGTAGACCGCTAGACCGCCCGGTCTCCAGGCTTCAGAGTGAGATCGCCAGACCGCTCGGCCAACAAACCGCTGGATCAGACCGCTAAGCCGCCCGGTCAACAAACCGCTGGATCAGACCGCTAAGCCGCCCGGTCTAATACTTCAACATGTATAAATCTTGCAATATATAATATATATATAATGTTTCTATATTTGTCAAAAATGATCACTTGTGCTACTAGAGTGGTGTCTAGTTGTTCACTCTGGTTGCTTGGGATCGAGACCAGACCAGCCCAATTTTTGAATGGATTTATTCCAGCCTGTAACCCGCCAGCCCGCAGCCCGTGACCCGCCAGCTGCCTGCCCAACCCGCCAGCTGCCAGCCCGACCCGCCTCCTTATCCAGCTAGCCAACTCAGCTGCCAAGTCTGCTCCATCCTTATCCAAGACACCACGTGTCAAGCTATCCAATAGCCAGCTGTCCCATAAGCTGATTTTCAGTTACTGCGAAAGCTGTTTGGCAGCTTTTCTATAAGCTGTTTGAGAACTCTTCCAAAAGTGCTTTTCGAAAAGCATTTATTTTTTCTATAAATAGAGGGCCAGAGCTCTGTAAAATTATTCGAACACCAGCAGCTTCCTTAAGAACTGTTAGGACTCCGCAGCTCTCTGACAAAGAACTGGTAGTAGCTTTCAAGTATTCAAAAGTTCTGTAAGTTGTAATATTTTAGCTTTCTTTTCAGCTTTTTAGAAAGTTGTAATAATTTTTGGAATTTATAAAATAGACTCTTTAAAATTCAATTCTGAGTATTTTACTGTTTTATTTTCATTTTTACTCACCTTTATTTTTTTTTCATACTATCCTGAATGAAAGGCGAAGCTCTACTTATGTCCTGTATTAAGATAGCGTGAAACTGCTTTCAAAATTATTTTCAAAACCTTATTATTTCATACTATCCCGAATGAAGGGCGAGGCGAAAGCCTATGACCTGGATTAAGATAGTGCGAAAGCTCTGCAAAATTTTAGATTTTACTACCCTATCCCGAATGAAAGGCGAAGCGAAAGCTTAAGTCCTGCATTAAGATAGATAGGTAGATATTATTTTCTGTACTTTATACCGCACCCATCCTGAGAAGAGGCTAAGAACCCTTAGCACTTGGTCAAGATGAGCTCTGCGCTGGAAATTATTTTCAACTATTTCAACTCTACTTTCTAGTTATCCTAACTAGGGTTTTCTGTTAATGGATCATATGCCAGGTGAAGAGACACTACGTTTTCGTTAACCCATTTTAAACGCAAACCTCCCCGGTCGTACTTTCGAGTCAGTGATGCTACCAAAGGACCAGGCCAGCCCAATTTTTGAATGGATTTATTCCAGCCCGTAACCCGCCAGCCCGTAGCCCGCGACCCGCCAGCTGCCAGGACCTGCAACCCGCCAGTTGCCTGCCCGACCCGCCAGCTGCCAGCCCGACCCGCCATCCTTATCCAGCCAGCCAACTCAGCTGCCAAGTCTGCTCCATCCTTATCCAAGCCACCACATGTCAAGCTATCCAATAGCCAGCTGTCCCATAAGCTGATTTTCAGTTATTGCGAAAGCTGTTTGGCAACTTTTCTATAAGCTATTTGGCAACTTTTCCAAAAGTGCTTTTCGAAAAGCATTTATTTTTTCTATAAATAGAGGGCCAGAGCTCTGTAAAATTATTCGAACACCAGCAGCTTCCTTAAGAACAGTTAGGACTCCCCAACTCTCTGACAAGGAACTGGTAGTAGCTTTCAAGTATTCAAAAGTTCTGTAAGTTGTAATATTTTAGCTTTCTTTTCAGCTTTTTAGAAAGTTGTAATAATTTTTGGAATTTATAAAATAGACTCTTTCAAATTCAATTCTGAGTATTTTACTGTTTTATTTTGAGTTTTACTCACCTTTATTTTTTTTTTCATACTATCCCGAATGAAAGGCGAAGCTCTGCTTATGTCCTGTATTAAGATAGCGTGAAACTGCTTTCAAAATTATTTTCAAAACCTTATTATTTCATACTATCCTGAATGAAGGGCGAGGCGAAAGCCTATGACCTGGATTAAGATAGTGCAAAAGCTCTGCAAAATTTTAGATTTTACTACCTTATCCCGAATGAAAGGCGAAGCGAAAGCTTAAGTCATGGATTAAGATAGATAGGTAGATATTATTTTCTGTACTTTATACCGCACCCATCCTGAGAAGAGGCTAAGAACCTTAGCACTTGGTCAAGATGAGCTCTGGGCTGGATATTATTTTCAACTATTTCAACTATACTTTATAGTTATCCTAACTAGGGTTTTCTGTTAATTGATCATATACCAGGTGAAGAGACACTACGTTTACGTTAACCCGTTTTAAACGCAAGCCTCCCCGATCGTACTTTCGAGTCAGTGATGCTACCAAAGGACCAGGCCAGCCCAATTTTTGAATGGATTTATTCTAGCCTGTAACCCGCCAGCCCGCAGCCCGCGACCTGCCAGCTGCCAGGACTTGCAACCCGCCAGCTGCCAGCCCGACCCGCCAGCTGCCAGCCCGACCTGCCATCCTTATCCAGCCAGCCAACTCAGCTACCAAGTCTGCTCCATCCTTATCCAAGCCGCCACGTGTCAAGCTATCCAATAGCCAGCTATCCCATAAGCTGATTTTCAGTTATTGCGAAAGCTGTTTGACAGCTTTTCTATAAGATGTTTGGCAACTTTTCCAAAAGTTCTTTTCGAAAAGCATTTATTTTTTTCTATAAATAGAGGGCCAGAGCTTTGTAAAATTATTCTAACACCAGCAGCTTCCTTAAGAACTGTTAGGACTCCCCAGCTCTCTGACAAGGAACTGGTAGTAGCTTTCAAGTATTCAAAAGTTCTGTAAGTTGTAATATTTTAGCTTTCTTTTCAGCTTTTTAGAAAGTTGTAATAATTTTTGGACTTTATAAAATAGACTCTTTCAAATTCAATTCTGAGTATTTTACTGTTTTATTTTCAGTTTTACTCACCTTTATTTTTTTTTCATACTATCCCAAATGAAAGGCGAAGCTCTGCTTATGTCCTGTATTAAGATAGCGTGAAACTGCTTTCAAAATTATTTTCAAAACCTTATTATTTCATACTATCCCGAATGAAGGGCGAGGCGAAAGCCTATGACCTGGATTAAGATAGTGCGAAAGCTCTGCAAAATTTTAGATTTTACTACCCTATCCCGAATGAAAGGCGAAGCGAAAGCTTATGTCTTGGATTAAGATAGATAGGTAGATATTATTTTCTGTACTTTATACCGCACCCATCCTGAGAAGAGGCTAAGAACCCTTAGCACTTGGTCAAGATGAGCTCTGCGATGGATATTATTTTAAACTATTTCAACTCTACTTTCTAGTTATCCTAACTAGGGTTTTCTGTTAATTGATCATATACCAGGTGAAGAGACACTACGTTTACGTTAATCCGTTTTAAACGCAAGCCTCCCCGGTCGTACTTTTGAGTCAGTGATGCTACCAAAGGAACCCTCTCGTTAAGTTAGGTAATTAAGGAATAAAGTTGTTCTTTAATAGGTGAATTAATATTCTCTCAAAGTAATTCTGAAATCGAGCACTACCTTCTAAATCCCTATCTTAATAAAATCACGTATATATAATTTTTTTTCTTTTGTTTTTTATATACACTCCACTCCATTCGTTCGATAAAATAATAGTCCGTTCTAAAAAGTAGAATAATTAACACCGATCCCAGGAAAAATACGACCTTGATATTTTCTACAAAATAATATACTCCTATGCGATAAGTACTCTTGCCTTAATCCACAGGATATAAGTAAGTAAAAAAAAGAGATAGACTTATATACGTAAAAGATTATATAAAATCAAATCTATCTTGTTTAAAACAAACTTTACTTATCAGCCTCTGTACGCCTCAACGCTAAGAACACAATAGCGGCGCCCATGTGTACTATGGCCCAGCGGGGTCTCAGGTAGATGTGCACCGAGAACACAACCCGAACTGGCCTAGTATGACTCGGAAGGGGCCTCGGAAGAAAGCACGAGGACACAGTCCAACCGTTCACTTGGCACGGAAGGGGCCCCGGGACGTGAACACCGAGGACACAGCCCAACCTCCCAAAGTCTAACTGTCAACTCCTGTCGGTGTGACGATCGGTGAGCCCATAGACCTGCCACATTATCCTTAATCCAGGATTACGACACCACGTGTCGACTCACACTGCATGCAAATTCCACATCATAGTAGCATGGAAGGGCCCTCGAAAGTAAGCACGAGGGAACAGCCTAACCATCCATTTATACCTCATCTCAACACTAACCCAACTAATGACGGTCAACACACACATACATCCTTCCACAATACTACCCGTAGGGAGACTACGCTCTAAGTATTGGACTACTAAATTTCATTCCAACCCTCAAACATACTCATGGTCATATTTTATCTTTTTATATATCATTCCAAATGATTTCAACATAATATAACATAACGCGCATAAATAATAGTCTACCAATTTCTAACAAGTCATTTCGTTTAAGTAAGCTTGCTTCACAATTCAGTTATATTAAATCCAATTTGTAATCTTCATCATTCATAGCACTAAGGTGGTTAACATAAAATAGTTCATCATAATCTCGAGTTAATTTGCAACATCAATTCCACCGAATCCAAATCCACATTATATAAAAACCTAGAATTTAAGTGCAGAATAAATCTGGACAGCAACTTCGACCAGAGATTCCCGAAGCTACATGAATTCGGTGAAGGCGTGTAACCCTTCGATGGAAAGGTCTTTCCATGGGTTACAACATTCATATTCAGACCACAACCCAGATTTGAAAGCATCCTATTTGAAATTGGCTTCAAAGTCTACTGCGTGCAGAACACAATTTCTGCATGCAGGATTTGCCGGACGTCAACTTCGTTCGGACTTTCCCAGGGCTATAGACTTCGCATGAAGTCGTGCAACCACTCGTTGAAAAGGTATTTTCAAGGACTTCAATTTTTGTGTTTAGTCGACAGCCCAGATCTGGACATATCACATTGGAAAATAGCCAAGCCAATTGCTGCGCGTAGAACACAGATTCTGCACGCATCTTAAAGAGGAATGAACGGCATCGGTTCATCTTCCTCCTCAAGTCGGTCTTCCAAAATCACCTCCCGAAATTCCTTCACCCTTATTCACCCTCATGTGGCTGTTACTCCTCACGAAACCATCCCCCATATTCGCATAGAAGGTTGGAGAGGTGTAAGACACCACTAACCAAGAGCACAAGCCCTAGATCGGCCTCATCAAGAGAAATCACCATCTCACTAGTCAAGACTTTTTTGAGTAGACGTCTCACCTAGATATCTACAGATCTAGCACCAAGGGAGAGTGGAGGAAGCTCACCTCATTTCCGGCGTTTCCACTATTTCCGGCCATGGATCGTGTAACTCTCCTCGGCGGCATCTTCTCCTTCACGGCGGCGACGGATCTTCTCCTCCAAGACTTACTCCTGTAGTTTTCCCTTTCTACAGAAATTTCTCTCAGGAAAAATGGCTGGAATAAGGAGTGAAAACAACTAGGGTTTTCACAACCCTTATATATATGAAAAATGACACGGGTATGGACACGCCTGTGTCCTTACCCGTGTCCTGCTTTAGGCGAAGTGTCAACGACGGCTTCAGTGTCGGTTCAACACTCGACATGGGTAGGGACATGCCCGTGTCCCGACCCGTGTCCACATGACACGGCCGTGTTCCCTGGCCGTGTCCTTCTCTGGATGCATCTCGACAAACTCAACTCGACACACCAACACACGGGTAGGGACACGCCCGTGTCTCTACCCGTGTCATACAATTCATCGATCTTGACACACAGTTCGTCAATATTGACACGCTCTGTCGAGTTCAACTCGACACACACACACATGGGTAGGGACACGCCTGTGTATCTACCCGTGTCATACACCATTGTGTCGACACCAGTGTGTCGACATACTACACTAGTATGTCGACACCAGTGTGTTGACACCAGTATGTCGACACACTACACCAATGTGTCGACACACTACACCAGTGTATCGACACACTATGTCGACACCGGTGTGTCGACAACAATATATCGACACACTACACCTGTGTGTCGACACACTACACAGTGTGTCGACACAATGGTGTCAACACCATTATGTCGACACCAGTGTGTCGACATTGTGTCGACACCATTGTGTCGACACCATTGTGTCGACACCATTGTGTCGACACCATTTTGTCGACACCATTTTGTCGACACCATTGTGTCGACATCATTGTGTCGACACCATTGTGTCGACCAAAGACTCTGGTGTTACAAATCCTATTCATATGTGCTGCCCAGTTGTCAGCACTTCCTTGAACCCCGGTTATCTCTCCTGACTCTAAGAAACACGCACGAGGGGCCTAGTGCGATTTGGGACGTTACATTCCTATCTCTGACTCGGTCTCAAATGTCATTTGGGGAAATCAACGATGCAAGGTGCTCCCGGTACAGCACAGGGTGATCCTCGGACACAAAGGATATCTGCATCTTTTCTAACATCTGGACCAACTCCAAGGTCATCAACTGCGTTCCTGCTCCAGGGTTTGCGTCCTTTCGGCTTAGCGCATCTGCCACCACATTCTCCTTCCCTAGGTGGTAGTGCATCTCGTACTGGTAATCTGCTAGGAACTCCACCCATCGTCTCTGCCTGATGTTCAGCTCTTTCTGCGTGTCCACATATCTCAAGTTCTTGTGATCGAAGTAAATGTCGCAGTGGACGCCGTACAGATAGTGTCGCCAGACTTTCAGAGCAAATATGACCACTCCCATCTCTATGTCATGAACTGGGTAGTTATGCCCATGCTTCTTCAGCTGCTGAGAAGCGTATGCTATCACATGACCATTCTGCATCAGCACCACACACATGCCCTGGTAGGAAGCGTCGGTGTAGACCTGTAATCCTTCTTTCCTCGAAGGGAGGGCAAGTATAGGAGCCGAGGTGAGTTGATCTTTCAGCTCCTGAAAAGCCACCTCACACTGCGTGGTCTAGACAAAGGGCACATCCTTCCTCGTCAGGGTTGTGAGTGGAAGGGCAATACGAGAAAATCCCTCCACGAACTTCGGGTAGTAACTGACAAGTCCTAGAAAACTTCGCACATCTGTGTCCGACTTCAGCTGCGGCCAATCCCGAACTGCCTGAATCTTGGTCGGGTCCACTACCAACCCAGCACCACTGATGTTATGGCCTAGAAAATCCACCTCCCTCAACCAGAACTGACATTTGCTGAACTTCGCATAATGTTGTTTCTCCCGCCGTCTCTCTGAGGTCAGCGTCAGATGTCGTGTGTGCTCCTCCTCTATGCTCGAGTAAATGAGGTTGTCATCAATAAATACAATGACAA
Organism: Platanthera guangdongensis; assembly: GCA_039583875.1. NCBI lineage: Eukaryota > Viridiplantae > Streptophyta > Magnoliopsida > Asparagales > Orchidaceae > Platanthera > Platanthera guangdongensis. Next base: position 125,776,448 of record CM077164.1, read on the forward strand.
CCACATCCAGATATGCCTCGAACACCCGATTCATGAGGCTCATGAACTCTGACCGTGTATTCGTGAGCCCGAAAGGCATCACGGTGAACTCGAACAACCCATATCTACTTCTGAAGGCAGTCTTCGGAATGTCCACCTCCTGGATACGCAGCTGATAGTAGCCCAACCTCAAATCGAATTTTGAAAAGAATTGTGCCCCTTCCAGCTGATCAAACAGCTCATCTATCCTTGGCAATGGATAGGTATTCCAGGCTGTCAGTCGATTCAGTGCTCGGTAGTCGATGCACAACCTAAGTGTCCTGTCCTTATTCTTGACGAACAACACTGGGGGTCCCCATGGTGAAGAGCTTGGCCCAATAAATCCGGCTTCCACTAGTTCCTGGAGCTTGCTTCGAAACTCTATCAACTCCTTCAGGGCCATCCGGTAAGGGGATCTAGATGTCGGCTTAGCCCCCGTCACCAGCTGTATCTGAAAGTCCTGCTCCCGGTGCGGGGGTAACGCTGGCAGCCATTTCAAACAACACTTCATACACTTCCTCCCCCTACAAGTGGGCCTTGACGGCAAACATGGATGACATCAAGAGAGGGGGAATAGGTTTAATACCTTTGATGACGATGTAGGAATCCCCATGCCTCACAGTAATCCTCTTTGACATGCAGTCAATCCGAGCATGGTTCTAGTGCAGCCATATCATTCCCAGTATCAAATCAAAGACTAGCATCTTCATGATCGTCGCTGGAGCTTCAAATATCTTTCCGCCGATCTCCGCCTCCATGTTGCAGCAGGTGGTGGTGAATAGCTCTGATCCGTCTGGTAGTCGTATCCTCATCATCAAGCCAGTGAATCGCTCCATGCCTTCCAGCCCTTCCACGATGGCTTCTGACACGAACGAGTGTGAAGCACCCATATCGAATAGTGTATAGGTGGTCTTACCGCTGATGAAGACTATACCAGGGGTAGTTTAAAGTCTTAGAAGTCTAATTATGGTTTTCTTTCCTAGTTTATCAGTTGTATATCCATAACTATAATTATTTGGGAAAGAGAAAACTTAAAAATTAACTGGAGTACATGTGATCACTTGCTCCGGATTCTGTTGTTGAGTAAGATCCAGTGCATACACTTGCTCCCTCTCTTTCTTGTGGTCTCTGCCTTGGTATCCACGACCTCGGCCACGTCCTAGGCCTCCAAAATACTGAGCTGGCGGGGCAGCCAGTGGTTCTAGTGGTGGTGCCCCCCTCATGGGGCAGTTCCTCCAAATATGCCCCACCTGATGACAGTTGAAGCACTCTGGCGGGGGATATGCTATACCCTCGGGTCTCTGCACCTCCCGCAACTAGGGTTGCTGGGGGCCACCACTACTGGTTCCCTCTGCTCCTGTCTCACCTCCTAACGAGGCTGGTCTTCTACTCTCCTCCCATTTGTGATGCGGCCCGTCTCTAATGATTCCTGGCTCCCAGGCCCTGATCCTCAGTTGGCTGCTTCCGGCCTCGGGTAGTGTACCAATCTGCCTCGATCCTTTTCCCCATCTCCAATATCCGAGGAATAGACCCGTCGGACACGAACAGTAGAGCCTCCCTCAAATCCTCTCGCAGGCCCTTATATAACCTCTTAGTGTAACCTGCCTTATCTAATTGATAAGAATCTGCAAACCGGGCTAGGTGGTTGAACTCCCGATGATAATCCACCACTGTCTTGCTGCCCTGTCTCAACTATAGAAATCTATCCACCAGCTTGTCTCTGGCCGACTGCGGAACAAAATGCTCCAACAGTGCAGCCCTGAACTCCGCCCAAGAAATCTCTGCAACCTCTTTGTCAGCAAACATCATGTCCAGCGATGTCTACCACCATCTCTTGGCATGGGACTCCAAGCAAGAGACTACCAAGGGCACCCTCTCCTCCCACGGGCACCAGATCCTAGTCAGCATCTCATACATGATGTCCAGCCACTCCTCCGTCTGAACGGATGACTCTATCCCCAAGTAGGATGGGGAAGAAATTCCTCGGAATAGACTCATCCAGTTGGCCCCCGGGTTTGGCTGCGGAGTCGGAACCTATTATGCCCTAAAAGCCTCCAGGATAGTTATCAGAGTCTGCCCCATCTCTGACTGTAGGAAAGGAGTGGGGACCGGGGGAAGTGGAGCAACATTCAGAGTCTGCTGGACTCCGCCCTGTGGTGTAGGCTGTGCTGGGGGCTGCGTAACAAAAGCCAATAGTAAACAATCTATTCAATCCTAATTAACAATGGACAATTTACATGTGATCCCCCTTATGGGCACACCACTACTTCTGCTGCTTAGTTTGTCCCCAAACTAAACTCATGCGGGGGTGACCCAAGGGTTGTGGACTGCAACTATTCGATCGAGGTTCGCTCTGATACCACTTGTAAGACCACCCCCCCTTTTTTTGAAACACTGGGGTCTTAGGCCCAGAACCGACGCTTTGCGGTGACACCTTCGCACCTGGGAAGGTCATCACTACAAAACGGAGATCATGCAGGCCAAATCGATCACAACTGTAGCAAAATAATAAAGGACAAGTTCACAGAAAATCATATATATAATAAATAAACTCCACGAACGGAGTGTCCAGAGATATAACAAATACTAAAATCTTGGGTTTATGCCTAGTACATCAAGTCCTCACTACATATCTCTCATTGCGGAAGCAAAACTAATATAACTGCTAGCGATCAGGACTCACAGTCCCTGTCGTCTGAACTCCGATACTAGACTGCCCGATCTCCAAGCGTGCCGACCTCCGGGGATGCTTCTCCTTGCTGGGCTCCATGGTCCCTTAAAATGATGCGGTTCGAAAACAGTTAGTCTAAAATACTAAGCCCTATCATCCCCCGCCCCTTCCCCCATGGCTCCTAGGTACCGAGCGGGGAGAAAGAAAGGAGAGGACATGAAAGTGGAGAATAACAAATAAGCAGATGGCAGAGGAACTAATCTAGCAGTTCTATAGTATAAATGACAGTAATAAAGGTATGGAAAACTGAACAAGAAAGTAACCATAACTTATACGAAAACACATAAGCCAAGGGATCTTTTTCAGGGCTCCTATCGTATAAAAAGTCTCATACCAATTTATACGATAAGGTGTCGGTTTTCTAGCAAGCATATATATATAATTCTAAATAAAAACCTTAACTTATAAGCTCGCTCGCACGAACTTATAAATCAAGGGGTTGTTTTGTAGAGCCTATTGTATAAAGCGTCCCATACCACTTATACAATAGGTGTCGGGGTTATATGCAATGGTTATGCTATGAAATACAATTATGCCATGATGTGATCATGCAAGTGCAACTCACCCACCCGACACTTTGTACACAGACCTTTAGTTCCCCATTTCTGGAGCCGAACATCCCAGGATACCTCCGTAGTGGCAAATGAAAGCAGTGGGTTGGGCCTCGCCCACCTCTAAACCGTTAATTGCACTACCAGTCAGACCTATCATACGCCTCAATGCTGGTGCACTAAGCAGAGCTCCTGCGTACTCTTGCCGGCTGGCGCACCGGACTTAATTGGCCAAGTGCTAAACCACACTTCCCGAGTCAACGTATTGGCATCGGTGCATCGACTCACCAATACCAAAGGCCCACCACCTTATTCTTATGCACATGAAACCTTATGTATCAGCTACATTGCCAAATCTCCCCAGAACATCTCGTCTGTCCTAAACTACAACCGAGCCAAAGCTCGCCGGGCCAACCTGCCCATCACAAACCATTACCGAGCCAAAGCTCGTCGGGCTAACCTGCCCATCACCAAAACCACTGGGACTACTACCCGAGTGTCCCAACCTATCTCCCCGAGGCATCGATGTGTGTGAAGGTGAAACCCTAGATTTACTAGTTACTCTTGCATTCCAGTTTTGCCTACAATTTAGGTTTAGCTCAGGACTGCCCAAGGTATTCCCCGTGAAGGGCTCTCGAGGGCAATAGGAGCTATGATGGGATTACGCCCAAGGCTCCCTTTCGCAAGGCACTTACTTTTATTGGTTGCTACTCATCTCCCACCCCTTAAATATTATACTGGATATAATCCTAGTGTATTTGACACTTCCTCTCCTCCGGGGAAGACGATGTTTCGTCGACCACGAGTACATTTAACACTAGCCAATTCAACACTCTACTCATCCCAACTTCCAACAATGAACTCATTGCTATTCATCCAACCCAGCAAACAACTAACCCCAACTTATGTGCCCAAAATCATACTCCAACTTTATTTCTGCAGTTTTACTAAATGCAGACCACTTAAGCTATATGATGTGTAACTTGGGAGGTACTCAAACTATTCATCTAGTACACCTATAATAATTATTAGAGGGTTGTCATGACCGTTTAAATCTAACACCAGAATTTCATAATTTTCCCTCTTTATCTGAAATTTTATTTAATTATTCTAGTGATCCAAAAATCCCAAGTTTGAACATAAAGTACCAATTTCAGACAAGTAAATACTCTACCAAATTTATGATAAATTCAAGATGGTTATTAAACATAGAATCCACAGTGTCCCCATTTTCCAGAAAGGTTAAGCCTCTAAATCAATTTTTGAATATAAACTATTTTTTTCAAGTTTAAGAGGCAAGTGCATCAAAACAATTTCCAAAATTTTGAGAAAATACAAGGATGATTGTAAGTACATATAAATGCTCTAAGTCAAGTTTCATAATTTATTAGCAAGTAATGTACTCTAAACAAATTATTGGACAATTTTCCAAGTTATTGAGCTTGTGAAGTAGGTACTGCAAATATGTATTCAAAAATTCTAATAAAATTCATACATAGACATTGAGGTCCAAAACTCCCTCCGCGAAATTTTCATGACCTTCCAATGGGCATTGGGATCATAATGTCCAAATGATTAATTAGGGCAAAACCATGAGTTACAAAGGAAGTGCTAAGAATATTGATCCAAAATTCTCAATTAAATTATCAGAGGTTCAATCTATCCTTATGACTACACTACCTAAATTTCATTATTGTTCATGGAGTTTTACTAACCTATTCTAGCACTAAAATATTTGTGCCCTAAACTAGGGTTAGGTTTTTGAGGGGCCTACCCTTTCCCAAATCCCCTAATATTTTCACCAGAGGGTTTTAGCTAACCTAGCACCCCCCTACCAAATTTCAAGTTCATTCAAGGTCTTTTGGCCTCATGCCCTTCACAAGGCACAAAAGTCCTTCCTTAGGGTTTGGTCTTAGATCTTAGGGCAAATCTATTCCAATTTACCCCATCTTCCATGGGGAGGTGATAAAAGCCATGCCAAGCCAGTGGCCCCAATTTCAACCTCTGTTGAGGTGCTTTGGCCACTCAAAACCCAAAGTGCAATTTTTGACCAAAATGCCCTTTTTAGGGCAAGGCTAGGGTTTGCATGATTTTAGTTCAAACCACCTCCAAATGAGGTGAAATTTCAACCAGAGATTTATAATGACCCCAAGTACCACTCACCAAAATTTGGGTGAGTTTGGAGGTCATTTGCTCCCTAAATTAATTTACCCTAGGGAAATTAAATAATTCCAAAAACTATAGAAAACTTGTACCCAAAAATTCTCATTTTTGGGCAGGACCTAGATATGCTCTAGGGTGACACCCTGTCCAAATCACAAGTCATTTGCACCAAAGATGAAGGGTGGGCATCCATTTTGATTTTTGTCTAGCCCTAGGTATAGACCCCACCAAAATGGGTGCCCTAGTCAAACCAGGCACCCAAATTGGTCCAAACCAATTTTGCAGTACAGTAGATCTCCAGGCTACAATTTTTATGTTGACCACATTCTGTGAATCAGCCTTTAAGTATTTTTAGAAATAAAAAACATTAATTACATTATGTGTGACAGAAATCACTAAAATGTATAATTTAATCCTATAGTTTTATTTTTTTAATCTGCACGAATCTTAGCGCGGCTTTGGACGGCATCGCATCATCATCCCCGCGCACCAACGGCCCCGATTTAACCCGCATAGAGCTTCTTCCAGCCGCTGCCGCCGGCCATCCGGAAACCTCCCCGGACAGCCACCGCCACCACCACCTCCGTTGAGGTGGTGGTCGTCGCTAGGCGGCGGCACAGCCGCTGGAGGGCCCTATTCTAGCAATCCCGACAATCTCATTTTTGTCCAAAAACCAGGAAATTTGATTCTCTGATCGAGCATGATTGAGCCCGAACCTTGGCCCTAAAGATTGCTATGAACTACCCATTGAAGAAGGAGTGGAGGAGGACCTGTGTGGGCGGCTGTAGCCTTGTCGATCGCCGGATTGTCATGGTGGTGGTGGTGGTGGTCGAATTTCTGCAACAGCACAGTGAACTCCCTTTGCTCCTTCAGGTAATGTGTGGAACTGAATCCCTGGAGTCTAGTGAAGCTTTTAAGAAGGAGAGTTGGGTGTTATGTGGGTGTAGGCTGCATTGCCATTAATGGCCCCTTAGTGAAAATTTCATCCATGGTGGGTGGGTGATGAAGCATGGCTCAAACCAATCAAAGACCAGCTGGTTGGCATGGGACTGCACTCCCCTTGTCCTAATGAATTGAATGGGGGTTGGGGAAGGGGAAGAATGAGCCCCAAAGTCCTCCCCCATTACTCCCTTCTCTTTCTCTCTCTTTCATTTGCAATTTTTTCTCTCTCCTACTCACCAAGCCTAAAATATGACTCCTACCTAACCCAAAGGCAGCCCACATGTTCATTTCATCCACTAATATAAGGTTAGCCCAAGTGAATTGTGCTTGAGCTTGAGTTAGCCCATTTGTGCTAGCTTGACCTAAACCTTGACTAGGGTTGATTTTGGTGAATTTAGTCTTTGAGGTTGCCCTAATGGGTCCTTGGTGACACATTGGCCTCCCTTAACGTCTAGGTATGGTTGACTTGGCGCTTTGGAGGTCACTTGACCGTTAATGAGGGCACGTTGACCATTTTAGGGCTAAAGTTGACTTGGGTCAACTTCGCCTTTTTGGTTGACCCCAATGCATCCTTGGTGACCCATTGGCCTCTCACTAGGGTTAGCAAGTTATATGTGGGGTCCACTTCACTAAGGGAATTTCAATTGGTCCTGTGTAGGTCACTTTGACCTATTGTAGGTCAGTTTAACCCATTTAGGGTTAGAGTTGACTTTGGTCAACTTAATCACTTTGACTTCCCTCCATGGGACCTTAGTGACCCATTGGAACCACGTTAGGGTTAGGAGGACCTGAGTGGGACCCACATGGCTAAGGGAAGGTCAGTTGACCCTATGTAGGTTAGTTTGACCCATTTAGGGTTAGAGTTGACTTTGGTCAACTTAACCACTTTGACTGCCCTCCATGGGTCCTTAGTGACCCATTGCCACCACTTTAGGTCTAGGAAGGCCCTGGTAGGGTTAGTTGGGCTTTACTATGGCACACTGCCCTTAGTTAGGGCACCTTGCCCAATTTAGGCCTAGAGTGGTTTTAGGTCATCTTGGCCACCCTGGGTCGACTCCAATGGACCCTTAGGGCTCTAATGGACCTTAAAATAGGTTGATGAGACCATGGTGGGCTCTTGAAGTCCTGGTGAAGCCCCATGGTCATCTTAAAGTAGGGTTCAAAATTTACTATTTGTAGACCATAGTGGTCTCACCTACATTCCTAGGTTCACTTCGCCCTCTTGGGCTTCCTAGTATTTTGTCATGACCTAGTCATGACAAAACCACTCCTAGGGGTCTAGTTGTTTGAGGGATGTTACAAATAAAACCTGGAGGTTGTTCAACATAAACCTCTTCTTTAAGTTCACCATTGAGGAATGCACTCTTGACATCCATTTGGCAAACCTTGAATTTCTTGCATGTAGCATATGCAAGGAAGATTTTGATTGCTTCCAGCCTTGCAACAGGTGCAAAAGTTTGATCATAGTCAATCCCTTCCTCTTGCCTATAGCCTTGAGCAACCAGCCTTGCCTTGTTCCTTATTATAACTCCTTGGGCATCAAGTTTGTTTCTATATACCCATTTAGTTCCAATGAATGAGTTGTATTTTGGTCTTGGAACTAAATCTCATACTCTGCATCTCTCAAAGTGGTTGAGTTCCTCTTGCATTGCAATAATCCAGTGGGGATCTTGCTCTGCATCTTTAATGGATTGGGGCTTAATTTGAGATATGAAGTAGGCATCCATCAAGTCTTGGTTTATTAGATGCTTGGTCTGCACACCAACTGAAATGACTCCAATCACTTGAGATACAAGGTGATCTCTAAGTATGACAAATTCAGTAGGAGGAGTTGGTTGTGCAATAGCTTGTGGAATAAATTCCTCTTGTAGAATTATATTAGCTGTTGGAGGTTCTTCATTGATTCCACTGTCTTCATCTTCACTTTCTTCAGCAATGTGTGGAGAAGGATGGCTAACTGCCTCATTTGTGAGGGTCAGTTCATTTAACTTCTCACACAAGTTTGGTTCCTGCAAAGAATTACTGGTAGAAGGAATCTTCTCCTTGTAAAACATATTAGTTTCATCAAAAGAAACATGGATAGATTCTTCAATTTTCATGGAAGATTTATTAAACACCATATAAGCTTTGCTCACTTGGGAATATCCATGAAAAATTTCCATTTCAGCTTTGGCTTCAAATTTTCTAATGTGTTTTTTATTGTTGTTGTGTATGTAACATAAGCAATCAAAATTTTGAAGTAGTCTACTTTAGGTTTCTTTCGTTTAAGTAGCTCATAAGGAGTCTTATTCTTAAGTTTGTGTATAAGACTTCTATTCAGTATATAATTTGTTGTGCTCACAGCCTCTGCCCAAAAGGATAGGGGCAAATGAGGATCTGTAAGTAATGTGCCTGCTGATTCATTTAGGGTTCTATTCTTACTTTCAGCAACCCCATTTTGTTGAGGTGTTCTAGGAGCTTAGAAGTAGTGCATGATACCTTTCTTCTCACAGAACTCTTGCATAAGAATAGACCCAAACTCAGTACCATGATCACTTCTGATCAATGCAACTGGAGTAGAGTACTCAATCTATATGTTCTTGAGAAAATCTCTAAGAACCTTGAAGTTATCAGACTTAGATCTCAGAAAGAATACACAAGTGAATCTAGAGAAGTCATCTACAATCACTAAAGTATAAGATTTCCATCCTAGATTTTGTACTGCAATAGGGCCAAAAAGGTCCATATGTAGTAAGTACAATGACCTAGGTGAGTCACTTTTATTTACTGATTTAAAACTAGGGAGTTGTTAAGGGCACTACAGTTTTGGCTATGTGCATCGCACTTTCTCCTAATTTTTCGCGTCTTTTAAAAATATGTCTTGTACATGTTTTTTTTAAAAAAAGTGTTCAACACAAAAGTTGTAGATATCGATGAGAGTTACAACTTTCGTGTTGAACATTTTCCCTAAAAATGCATGTGCAACGCGTATTTCTAGAAAGACACGAAACCTAGACGTATTTTCAAAGTACACATTGTACATGCATTTTTAGGAAAAGTGTTCAACACAAAAGTTGTAGATCTCGTCGAGATCTACACCTTTCGTGTTGAAAACTTTTCCTAAAAATGCATGTGGAAGGAGTATTTCTAAAAGGCGCAAAAAATTTGAAGAAAGTGCGGTGAACATAGCCAAAACTGCGGTGCCCTTAACAACTCCCTAAAACTATTTTTAGTTTGCTTGCCTAATTGACTAGCCCTGCAGATGCTTTTCTTCTTGTAGGGGTAAGAGGGCAATCCTCTAACAAGGTTTTCCCTAGATAATTTGGCAATGTTTTTCAAGTTTACATGACCTAAGCTCCTATGCCAAAGGTCATTGTTATTGCTAGTTGAATTAAATAGGCAGATTTCAGTTTTAGCAAATTTAAAATTGACTATATAAATATTTCCTACTCTAGTGCCAGTCAAAACTACATGGTTATCTAGAGAAGTAATAATACATGAAGTTTTAGTGAATGATACCTGAAACCTTTCATCACATAATTGACTTTTGGAGATAAGGTTATGCTTCAGTCCACTTACATATGCAACATTGCTGAAGGTGACATCTCCAATCTTGACTTTTCCATAGCCTTCAGTCTGGCCATAATTGGAGTCACCAAATATTACCTTGGGTCCTAGCTTTGACTTGTAATGAGTTAGGTTGGCCTTATTTCCAGTCATATGTTTAGAACAGCCACTATACAAATACCACTGTTGTTCTGTGGCAGGATAGTCTTTCACCTGCAATAAAACAGATTAGCCATTCCTGACCCAGGTTACCGTGGGTCCTTCTTTCTTTACTTAACTAAAACTAAATATATAAAAATATTCTGGTTGACATTTGTAACCTAAAGTGTGATAACTTCTAGGTGGTATAATCCATTGATTAAATTGATTATTAGAAGATCATGGTTGATTATAGGTTCTAGAAGAATTGAAGTTTCTGTTATACTGAACTGCGTTCAACGAATTCAAGTGAGTTCGTCGACCTGAGTTCGACAAATGGGGGTGAGTTCGTCGAATTCCACACAGAGAATGAGAATATCCATTCTCTGGACCCCAAAGTCATCGATCTTTGTTCGACGAACCATACTGGTTTTGTTGATCGTAGTTCAAAGAATTATTATAATAGAAATCTGCGTTCGAAGTTCGTCGATTGGAGTTCGATGAACTGTACACATTTCGTCGATCGGAGTTCGACGAAATCTGTTGAACATTGTTGTTGTCAGGATTTTTCTTTTTATTTTTATTTTTCTTATTCTTAGGTTTTGGTTCTGTTTGTTTAACATTATTATTATTGTCTATCTTTTGTTTTCCTTTTTCAGAGACAAATTTTATAGGTGTTGTCAATATATTTTTCTGAATTAGTGGGGGTTGGCCTAATGAAGCACTTAAGCCCAGCTTGCCATTAAGTCTGGCATTGACTATGCTTGTGATGTCCACCAACTTGATGTTTCTCCCATTTAGGGATTCTTCAAGATTCCTAGCCTCAGCTAATTCAGATTTTAGAGATATAATTTGTTCTTGTGCTAAAGCTAATTCATCCTTTAACTTAACATTTTCAGAAATATAGTTTTCATGTTCGGATAGTTTTTCCCTAAGCATTTTGATTTATTTTTCAGAATTTATTAAATCTATACACATGGATTTAAATTCAGTCTTAAAATTATCAAAATTATAATCTAAAGATGATAATACCTGATCTGCTTCAGATTCTGAAGATTCTTCATTACCTGATTGTTCTATTTGTTCCTCAGCATCTGATGGGCTGCAAGAGGCATTGATAGCCTTGAGGAAGAGTTCCATTGCCTTAGCTTCTTCTTCATCTTCATTGGAGCTGGAAGATGAAGATTCCTCTTCAGTATCACTCCAGGTTTCAGCCACAAAGCCCTTCTCCTTCCTTTTATTTTTGCTGAAGGAAGGCCTATTATAGTGTTGCTTCCTGGAGTCCTTCTCTCTTCTTCTTTCCTTCTTTTGATTCTCAGGACACTCTGAGATGAAATTTTCTGGCTTCCTGTATCCAAAACACACAAATTCTTTAGTGGGTGTTGTTGGATCCCTAGTTGATTTGGGTTAGCTTCAATGACTTAGGATGTGACCCATCTTGTATAGCCAGGGTCAATTTGTGTCCTAGAGTCTAGGTTAAGTCCTTAGGCTCAAATCCAGATGGACCAGCTTTCAACAAGACCCTCAGATACTCCAGACTCACAAGTTTTCAAGACTAAGTAAAGTTAGTTCGACGTTCGTCGAACTCAGCTTGACGAAAGGAGTTTTGTGCTCGACGATCGTGAGACAATTCTTAGTGCTGAGCTCGACGATTTCTGGACTCAGAGAATCTGTGTCGACACCAGGATTTCAGTCAACAAAAACCTGTGTCGACACCAGGATTTCAGTCGACACCAACTTATGTCGACACCAGAGGATTTGTGTCGACACCAAGATCAATTTGTCGACACCAACTTATGTCGACACAGCATTTCAGCAGATGCAGGATATTTTATCTAAGTACAGAACTTTTCTCTGCTCGACGAATTTGATTCTCAGCTCGATGAATGAAGAATGTCTGTTAGATGAATGAAGATTGTCTGGTCAATGAACTCTATCAAGCTCAGTTCGACGAACTCAAGCTCAGCTCGACGAACTCAAGCTCAGCTCGACGAACTCAAGCTCAGCTCGACGAACTCAAGCTCAGCTCGACAAACACAAGTTCAGCTCGACGAATTGTGTTTTGCGTTCGACGAATCCAGATTAGGTTTTCTTCAAGGTTCCCGTCCCGTTTCTTGGCGCTGATTCCTGAACATTTAATGCCAGATCTTCTCGGAATGTTACCGTTAGAACGTGCATTGACTATGGACGATCACATGTCATTTTTCCATGAGACAGTTAGGAAAGTCATTGATTGCTGATTCTTTCCAAGGCCGACTGTAATTACTGCGCTACATTAAAAAAGTTTGAATATTCCTCAGTCAGAAAAAGACACAACAGATACACAAAAAAATAGAGACACAGTAAGAGAATACAAAATCAAGCAGAGTTCAAGAATCACAGTACAGAAAACAATCTGAGAGAAACTCTGAAGCTGCAGAAGAACAAAACATTCTCAAATCTAAAGTTCTTGACTGCAATCAGCTGTTGTGATGAATGTATGGATGTGATGATTGTGAGGAGGCTTGACCAGAGAACTATCTCAAGAAGAAGAAGAAGAACGGATTAGGAACGATGGGTAAATTCTTAGATAAACCCGGCTTGCTCAAGAGTGTGGGTCGGTCTGTCTTCTTCCTTCTATTGCGAGCTCAGGACAACTTCAAAGGACAACAGAACTTTATCAGTCAAAAGAAGTTCCTGAAGCGTTATAAGTTCTGGTCCAGATAACTTGCATTCTAGGTCATTGAAGTCCTATCACCGAAAGTGTTGTTGTGTAAAGAGAAACTGAAGGGTGGGTGCGTTGTATACATTCCAGTGCTCTGGTTTGAGTTCAGCATTCCTGACCAATTCAAGACCTCAGGGGGAGCAGGAGCTGCTACATCAATCCACAAGTCTTCTCTCTGACTGTTGACAGAGAAGACACTATCACCCTCTTTCTAATTCCTATACAGGGTTTTAAATCCCTTCAAAATTATTCTGGTTGCAAGTCTCCTTCCAAAAGACTTGAGGGTTTGGTTTTTGGGGACCTTATCAAAACACATTGGTGCCCAGGACACCTGATCAACTCATCCTGCAGTGGATTCCTACCTAGGGTTGTAGAAGAGTGGATGTACCCAGATTGATTGGGGAACCACTATAGCTTCTTGTGTCTTCTGGTTGCTTATTTTCTTTTGTTTTCTGGCTATGGTCTGTGATTGCTCTGTGTTTAATTAGTTGTTGTGTTTACTTTATGTTATTTTCTTCCCTGTTCACTTAGGTATACAACAACAGTTGTAAAAAGTTTTTAGTAAGCACCATACTCTATTCACCCCCCCCCCCTCTAGAGTATATCAGATCTAACCGGCACTTTCAATTGGTATTAAAGCGAGGTTGGTTAAAATACCACACCTCAGTAGTTGCACAGGCTAACACCTGAACCCTCAGATCCCCTGAGTTAGATCTGTTTTAAGTTTGTTGTTAGATTTATTTATTCACAGAACATGGCCCAAAATAAAGATTATGCTAGCACCAGACCTCCAGTGTGCAATCTATCTAAGTTTGCACTTTGGAAGGAAAGGATTAGATTGTACATGAACTCCATTGATGAAGACATTTTTAATTCTGTCTTGATAGTGTGTCCAAGACCTCCAGAAAATACAAGTACAAGTGATGTTCCACCTCCATCAGGAATAGATGCAGAAATCAAGAAATGGAAAGTTGCAGATGCAAAGGCTATGAACATTCTAGCCCAGACTATGTCTGATGAAATATTCCAAAATATAGCTGAATGCAACTCAGCAAAGGACATCTGGGATTAGTTATCTGAGATAGTCTCAGGATCTGCTGATGAGAGAAAAGATAGAAGATCTCATCTCATAACCCAATATGAGAACTTCAAGAAAGGAGAAGCTGAGTCAGTAGCAGATATGTATAATAGAATCAGCCTTATAGTCAATGAACTGAAGACTTTGGACAAAGAGATCTCATTGACTGAGCTCAATGATAAAATCCTAATGTGCTTCCCAAGCACTTGGGACTCAAGGATCTGGCCAATCAAGGATGCCAGAAGCCTAAATGAGATCACAACTAAAGCTCTCTTGGGCAAGCTCAAGTCTTATGAGCTGCTCATCAAGAATAGAGAAGAAGAGCAAAAGGCTGCTTCACCAGCAGTCAGGAAAGAGAAGTCAATAGCTTTCAAAGCCATTGAAGATCAGCCTGAAGACAAAGTCACAGGAAATGAAGAGCTGCTAAGCCTACTGACCAAAAGATTTTACAAAATGGCCGGGATAGATTTCAGGAAAAAGTCTGTCAGAGGGCATGACAAGCCAAGGTATGACAAATCAAATAATAAAGAGATTATTTGTTTTGGATGCAGGAAACCAGGCCACATGGTGTCTAACTGTCCAAAAAATCAATATAAGGACAAAAAGGACAGGAAAGAAAGAAGAAAAGACAAAGACTTCAGGAAGAACAGCAATGACAAACCCTCCTCCAGCAAGAACAAACACACCAGGAAGGGGTTTGTAGCTGAAACTTGGAGTGAGACAGAAGAAGAATCTGAAGCTTCATCCAGCTCAAGTGATGATGAAGATGATGCTGAAGAAAAAGAATTCTGCATGATGGCTATCAATGCCTCACAACAAATTTCTGATTCAGAAGAGTCAGAGTCAGAGACTCAATCTGAAGAGGACCAGATAATAAGTTCTTTTGATTTCAATTCTGAGGACTTCAAGTGTGAGTTTAAAGCACTATGTTTAGATTTATTAAAATCTGAGAAGGAAATCATTTCTCTCAGAAATTAGTTATCTGAACACAGTACTTTAAAATCAGAAAACCTCAAACTCTCTGAGGAGTTGGAATGTTGTAGGGAGCAGGTAGCCTCACTGAAAAGTGAACTATCAAAGGCCAAGAAGTTTGAAGAATCCCTTAATGGGAGAAGTATCAAACTAATGGACATCACAAGCACAGTGAACTCAAGATTCAATAGTACACTGGGCTTGGGTGCTTCATCTAGCCAACCTGTAGTATTAACAACCCCAATCAAATTTATCTTTGATAAAGGTAAGGGAGTTGTAGAGGTAGCTAGGAAAAATTCTGATTTACCTAAGAAAACAAGAGTTCAACAGAAATCGTCGAACGGAGCTAGACGATCGTCGAATGAAGATCAACGATCTCAGGCTAAATCGTCGAACTCAGGTCGACGATCTCTGAACCCTGAACTCTGGCACAGTCGATCTTCGAACGGAGCTCGACGATCTGACCCAAGATCGTCGAACTCATCTCAGCGATCGTCGAACAGAGCTCAGAGTTTTGAAAACTCTTTCAAAGGCAAATCAAAGTTCAATCCTAGAGGTTCTACATCTCAATGGTTTAACCCCAATACTGAATGAAAAATACCTCCGAGGAGATATCATCTTGAAGGCTATAAGAGTCAACCAGAGATGTCTTTTATTTCTGAATTCAAAGGTTATCAACCTAGTCCCAAGGTAAACTGGGTCAAAAACCAGTAAATTGCTTTATGTGCAGGTGAAGACCTATCCAACATCAAACCAGCAATGGTATCTGGATAGTGGGTGCTCAAAGCACATGACAGGAAACAAGGACAATTTCACATCCTTCAAAGCCAAGCTTGGACCCAAAGTAATGTTTAGTGATTCAAACTTTAGACTAAGAAAAGGATATGGTGTAGTCCAGATTGGCACAGTCACATTCAAGAAGGTAGCCTATGTGGAAGGACCACTTAATCAACATCAGTCAGCTGTGTGATGAAGGCTACCAAGTGACTTTCAGCAAATCCTTATGCAAGATCAAATCAGAGAACAACACAACTGTATTGACAGGTAAAAGGAAAGGTAACATCTATCTTGTAGATTTCCTTTCAACTAAGGTAGATATATGCATGTTTAATTCTATTTGTAGACCTAATGAATTGTGGCATAAGAGATTAGGACATATAAACCTTAGAACCATTGCTAGGCTATCCAAGTACAACCTTATTAGAGGACTACCTTCTGGCCCCTACAAGAAGGAAGGACTTTGCAGGGCTTGTCAATTAGGCAAGCAAACCAAAAACAATTTCAAGTCACTTAATAAGAGTGATTCACCTAGGATTTTGTATCTATTACACATGGATATCTTTGGACCCATTACAGTACAAAGCTTAGGAGGGAAATCTTATACTTTAGTAGTTGTAGATGACTTTTCTAGATTCACATGGGTGTTCTTTCTGAGGAAGAAGTCTGATAACTTTAAGTGTTTGACAGAGTTTCTCAAATCCATACAGATTGAGTTCAACACTCACATTGCCCTGATCAGAAGTGATCATGGGACAGAGTTTGATTCTCTTTTTATGCAAGAGTTCTGCCAAAGTGAAGGGATCAGGCATACTTTCTCAGCACCTAGAACTCCTCAACAAAATGGGGTAGCTGAAAGGAAAAATAGAACCCTTATTGAATCTGCTACTACATTATTGTCAGATGCTCACCTTCCCCTATCCTTTTGGGCAGAGGCAGTGAACACCTCCAACTATGTGTTGAATAGAAGTTTGATACATAAGCTGAAGGGCAAGACTCCCTATGAATTACTCAAAGGGAAGAAACCTAAAGTAGATTACTTCAAAATCTTTGGTTATATTTGTTACATTCATAATAATGACAAGAGATACATAGCAAAATTTCAAGCTAAAGCTAATGAAGGAGTGTTTCTAGGATACTTCATGGTCAGTAAAGCTTATAGGGTGTATAATAAATCAACTCTTAAAATTGAAGAATCTGTTCATGTATCTTTTGATGAGACTAACATGTCATACAAGGAGAAAGAAACTTCTACCATAAGCTCTTTGTAGGTTCCACCACTGTGTGAGTTTTTGGATGGACTGAACCTTACCCAAGAGGTATCAAACCATCCCACTTCACAGGGTGCTGAAGATAGTTATGAGGAAAGTCAAGAGGAAGTGGCTGAACTTCCCCCAACAGTTAGTATCATTCCCCAAGAGGAAGTAAATACTGAAGCTGTTGCTCAACCAACTCCACCAACTGATCTTGTCACACTTAGAGATCACCCCAGATCTCAGGTGATTGGAGACATCTCAGTAGGTGTACATATAAGGCATCAACTCAACCAAGACTTGATGCATGCCTGTTTTCTCTCTCAAATTGAACCTCTCACCATACATGAGGCAGAGTAAGATCCCCACTAGATCATTGCAATGCAAGAGGAACTCAATCAGTTTGAGAGATGTAGAGTTTGGAATTTGGTTCCAAGACCCCATAACTACCCAGTTATTGGAACCAAATGGGTCTATAGGAACAAGTTGGATGCTCAAGGAAACATAGTGAGAAACAAGGCTAGGCTTGTTGCTCAAGGCTACAGACAAGAGGAAGGAATTGACTATGACCAAACCTTTGCCCCTATTGCAAGGTTAGAGGCCATTAGGATATTCCTTGCCTATGCAGCTTAAAAGAGATTCAAGGTCTACCAGATGGATGTCAAAAGTGCATTTCTGAATGGAATACTTCAAGAAGAGGTTTATGTAGAACAACCTCCAGGTTTTATCTCTCCAACTCAACCCTCTTTTGTTTTTAAATTTCATAAAGCTCTCTATGGTTTAAAGCAATCTCCAAGAGCTTGGTATGAGACCCTAGCAAGCTTTCTTTTAGAGCATGAATTTACAAGAGGAACCATAGATAAAACACTTTTCACTAGACATCATAAGGACCAAACATTGTTAGTATAAATATATGTGGATGACATTATTTTTGGGTCTACTGATCCCAAATTGTGCAAGAGGTTTGCTGACCTCATGCATTCAAATTTTGAGATGAGTAGCATGGGTGAGCTTTCCTACTTCCGTGGTCTCCAAGTGAAGCATCTCCCAGATGGTATCTTCCTCTCCCAAGCTAAGTATGCTAAAGAGCTTATCAAAAAGTTTGGGATGGGTGATGCTTCAGGGATGAAAACCCCTATGGCTACAAATGGTGTTGTGGATTCTGATGCAGCAGGGAAACCAGTGGATCAGAAAAATTATAGGGCAATTGTTGGATCCCTATTATACCTAACAGCTAGCAGACCTGATATAATGTTTGCCACATGCCTTTGTGCTAGGTTTCAAGTGAACCCTAAAGAATCTCACCTTATTTTCCTAAAAAGGATTTTGAGATATATAAAGAGTTGCCCTAGTCTAGGACTCTGGTATCCTGTAGAGTCAGAGTTTGAGTTAACTGGATACTCAGATGCTGACTATGCTGGATGTAGAGTGGACAGGAAAAGTACCTCTAGAACATGTCAGTTCCTTGGTATGAGACTTGTCTCCTGGTTTTGTAAAAAGCAGACATATGTATCTACATCAACTACAGAAACAGAATGCATGGCTGCTGGTAGTTGCTGTTCACAAATGCTATGGATACAAAACCAACTCTCAGATTATGGTGTCAACTTAAATAATTCAACATTATTTTGTGATAATACTAGTGCTATTGCTATAGCACAAAATCAAGTTCACCATTCTAGGACTAAACATATTGAAATAAGACATCATTTCATTAGAGATAATGTGGACAAAAAGAAAATTAACTTGATCCACATTCCTACTGATCTACAGAGAGCAGATCTTTTCATCAAGCCATTGGATGAGAAAACTCATCTATTCTTTATAAATCAACTGGGAATGATTGATGGAGAAGAGTTAACCTAGTTACTGTCTGCATTCGACGAATTTTCTAGAGTTCGTCGAACGGAGTTCGACGAATTAGGGAAAGTTTGAGAGATTCTCGTCGAATGAAGATCGACGAATTCTCTGTGTGAGGAAATAATTTTCGTCGACCAGAGATCGACGAACTTTGCTTCAAGAAGACATTTCGTCGAACGGAGTTCGACGAACTGTTTTCGATTCTTCTGGATGAGATCGACGAATTATCTGTCTATAATTTATTTCGTCGAGCTCAGTTCGATGAATTTTTCTTTTTTGTGGAACGGAGTTTGTCGATTCATATTCTGAAAATCTTAGATCTAGGTTTTTTTCGACCTCCGTCCCGCGCTTTCAGGTCCCTTGCTCTTGATCGCCTTTTTTCTCTGTGTTTTTCTTGCAGGACATCAATGGCGATTACCTCAGGTGCTTTGGTTGCGATGAAGTTTGACACTGGATTCGACATGGACTTTGAGTCGTTTCAACATTTTGACCCCATCTTTCTATACATCTTAGAACTACTGGAAGAACTAAGTTTAAAGGACTTCATGACCAGGTGCATTAAACTTCATGGAACAGAAATACGAGAATGGGTATATAAATCTACAGTTTCTGAAGAATATGTTTTGACCGGCAATATAGGGAACACTGCTGTTTCCCTCTCTCCCACAGTTCTCACTGAAGTATTTGGATTAGTGAATGGAGAAGACAATCTGGAAATGGATTCTGAGGAATTCAGTGATATGCTGAAACTCATGGGTTTCTCTGAGAACAACCCTAATAAGTTGTTGAAAAAGCAATTATCCGCCGCCTACCAATTTCTGGCAGATATTACGGGATAGATTTTGATGGCAAAGCACTCTGCTCATGACTATATCACCCGTCACCAATTTCTGATAATGTGTGCAGTAGTGAATAAGCGACAGGTTGATTGGAGTAAAGTGTTCTTTGAATTGATTAAAAAGAAGAACAACAAGAAGGAAGTCTGCTTTGGCAGAATTTTGGGCATATTTCTTAAAGAGAAGGCTGCTGAATGTATGGTCTCCCCGACCATCTTCATAAACGCCAGCAAGCGCCTCACTTGTGCTTTGTTTGGCAGGTGGGAGAGGACCATCTCCAAGCCCTCAAAGGCTTCCTCCTCCTCCCCCCAAACTTCTAAGAGCACAAGGGATGTAAAGGCCGCTCCCCACCCTGTTGAAGAGGCTCCTCCATCTCAACCATCTATTCCAGCACCTCTTCCTCCCAAGAAGCCTCCTCATGTACCTACCACTCCTTCATCTCCACCACTTGACCTGACAAACATTCCATCTCCACCTCCATCTTCCCCCTTGCAAGTTGATCATCAATCCACTCCTCCAGATTCCCCACAGGACATTCCTATTCCTACACCTCCACAGTCTCCTCTTCCCCCACACTTATCCACCATCCCATCTTATCATATACCATTAGACTTAATCATGAAAGATGCCCCCCTCCATCTGTTATTCCTCCTCCCATTCCATCCCCTTCCCCTTCCCCATTTGATCCATCTACCCTCATTTCTTTGCTCACACCTCTTATCCAATCCTTGATCCAAGAGGCCATTACACCTCTTGTGACCTCCATTCATTCCTTATCTGCCCAGATCTCTCTTCTATCTGCTGTCCCCTCTTCATCTAGGGGCCTGGCTCCAGGTCTTCCTGAACCCAGGCAGGGGGAGATGCTTTGTGATGAAGTTACAGCAGATGCAGATACAGCAGCAGCAGCAGTCACAGAAGTTCCCTCTCCAGCAGATTCAGATTCATATCAGGATACACCAATTTTGACAAACTTTGATGCTGAGATGTCCGAGTTAATTCAATTTATGAATACTGACATTGATTTGGATGAGTCAGTTGCTCCAATAACTCATGTTGGTGATTTCTATTTAAATCCCACAGTGACTTTATCAGTTTTGTTGAGAAGTTTTGACACTGTACATATGAAATTCCCTCCAGCAGATTTCTCTAAGCCTTATTTGGCTATAGTACCATATACCTCTACAGCTAGTCCAGCAGTTGCTAAGCAACTCTGTGACAATTTTGCTCTCTCAACTTCAGCCTCCTTCTCATCTTCCAGCCCAGAGGTCATTCCAAAAGATACTCCAGTGCCAGTTTCAGCACCAGATTTTATTATGGATGACTCTCCAATGCCCACTCTAGATGAGCTTATTCAGGCAGACATTGAAGAAGAGAATAAGGCAGTAGCTGATAGCTCTGTCTCTTTTGTTTCTGAATCTTGTACAGATAATTCCTCTCTTATTGCTGAAACTCCTATTCCTGAACCTTCTGCCCCTCCTCCAGCAAAGGCTGTTGTTTCTGATAAAGCTTTAAAAGCTTTGGATGCATTATATGATTACCCTCAGGATTCAGAATCTGATGATGATGATGATATTGATTCTGATGAGGATGCATCTAGTAGTAAAAAGAGATTGTTGGCAAAGAAGAGAAAGGCTGCTCCTCCTCCCATGTTAAATCCCACTGCAGACACTCCCTACTATATTCTGCACAATGTGACTCCATATAAGGGAATGCCAGCATGGATGTTTCTCTCCAAAAACTAGCAGAAAGATAGAAAGAGAAGCAGGAGATACTCCCCTCCTCCAGTACACAGATACATGAAGGATCCTCCTCCTCCTCCAGCAGCTGGTGTCAGTGGCTCTAGATCCCAGAGATCTGCCCCAATGCAAACTTATCAGAGACAGTCAGGGAGATCTTCTGGAAGTAGCCAGCAGAGGCCATCCTCCTCAGGTAGTCATCAGCATAAGCAGTAGCAGCAGCAACAAAGTCCTATAGTACAAAAAGCTGAAAGCCCAAAGAAGCCAAACTCCCCTCCAATTTCTTTTGAAGATCCAGAGACTACTAATACTGCAAGAATGGCTAGGTACCAAGAGCTGATTGGTCTATCTTTGATAAATAAAGCCAAAGCAGAAGGAAAGGATATTTCTGGTCTTTCAACTATGTCACGGTATAGAAAGGAAGAGCTGAAAAGAATTAACAAAGGCAACAAATTGTTTAATGTTGATGACTATATGAAACTTCACACAGAAGCAGTTGTCTCCAGAGCAACATCATTAAAAATTATTGGGGCAGCTGATATGACCATGACAGTGGCTTAAGCTCAAAATTCTAACAGAGAAATCATTTTCAAGAAGCCAGGAGAAAAGAAAGCAGAAGAAGCCAAAGAAGTAATTTTCTTGTTGTTTTAATTTTTGTCTGTTATTTGTTTTTAAACTGTGATATCTGTTAAACAAAGCTGTCTGTATATATATATATCTGTTGCATGTGTTATAATTCTCTGCCAGATATATTTCTTTTCTTGCTTTGTTTTTCTTACTTGAGTCTTTGTTAGTTACCTCACCCAAATAGGGGGAGATTGTTGGATCCCAAGTTGATTTGGGCTAGGTTCACTGACTTAGGATGTGACCCATCTTGTATAGCCAGGGTCAATTTGTGTCCTAGAGTCTAGGTTAAGTCCTTAGGCTCAACTCCAGATGGACCAGCTTTCAACAAGACCCCCAGAGACTCCAGACTCACAAGTTTTCAAGACTAAGTAAAGTGAGTTCGACGTTCGTCGAACTCAGCTCGACGAAAGGAGTTTTGCGCTCGACGATCGTGAGACAATTCTTAGTGTTGAGCTCGATGATTTCTGGACTCAGAGATACTGTGTTGACTCCAGGATTTTAGTCGACACCAACCTGTGTCGACACCAAGATTTCAGTCAACACTAGCTTATGTCGACACCAGAGGATTTGTGTCGACACCAAGATCAATCTGTCGACACCAACTTTTGTCGACACAGCATTTCAGCAGATGCAGGATATTTTGTCTAAGTCCAGAACTTTTCTCAGCTCGACGAATTTGATTCTTAGCTCGACGAATGAAGAATGTCTGTTAGATGAATGAAGATTGTCTGGTCGACGAACTCTATCAATCTCAGCTCGACGAACTCAAGCTCAGCTCGACGAACTCAAGCTCAGCTCAACAAACTCAAGCTCAGCTCGACGAACACAAGTTCAGCTCGACGAATTGTGTTCTGCGTTCGACGAATCCAGATTAGGTTTTCTTCAAGGTTCCCGTCCCGTTTCTTGGCGCTGATTCTTGAAAATTTAATGCCAGATCTTCTCGGAATGTTACCGTTAGAACGTGCATTGACTATGGACGATCACATGCCATTTTTCCATGAGACAGTTAGGAAAGTCATTGATTGCTGATTCTTTCCAAGGCCGACTGTAATTACTGCTCGACATTCAAAAAGTTTGAATATTCCTCAGTCAGAAAAAGACATAATAGATACACAAAAAATAGAGACACAGTAAGAGAATACAGAATCAAGCAGAGTTCAAGAATCACAGTACATAAAATAATCTGACAGACACTCTGAAGCTGCAGATGAACAAAACATTCTCAAATCTAAAGTTCTTGACTACAATCAGCCTTGTCCAGAGAACTCTCTCATGAAGAAGAAGAAGAACAACTAAATTCAATCAAGAGTCTTCTTCCTTCTATTCTCAGGACAACTTCAAAGGACAACAGAACTTTATCAGTCAAAAGAAGTTCCAGAAGCAGTTCTGGTCCAGACATTCTAGGTCATTGAAGGCATATCACCCTGAAGCAGTGCTCCACCATTCCTGACCAATTCAAGACCTCAGGGGGAGCAAGAGCTGCTACATCAATCCATAAGTCTTCTCTCTAACTGTTGACAGAGAAGACACTATCACCCTCTTTCTAATTCCTGTACAGGGTTTTAAATCCCTTCAAAATTATTCTGGTTGCAAGTCTCCTTCCAAAAGACTTGAGGGTTTGGTTTTGGGGGACCAGATCAAAACCCATTGGTGCCCAGGACACCTGATCAACTCATCCTACAGTGGATTCCTACCTAGGGTGGTAGAAGAGTGGATGTACCCAGATTGATTGGGGAACCACTATAGCTCCTTGTGTCTTTTGGTTGCTTATTTTCTTTTATTTTCTGGCTGTGGTCTGTGATTGCTCTGTGTTTAATTAGTTGTTGTGTTTACTTTATATTCTTTGCTTCCCTATTCACTTAGGTATACAACAACAGTTGTAAAATTTTTTTAGTAAGCACCATACTCTATTCACCCCCCCGCCTCTAGAATATATCAGATCTAACCTGCACTTTCAGGTGTTTTGTCATACCTGGGATTGTCATCATTCCTGGATGACTTTTGTAACGCCCCGAAAGTTGTGTGCGAGTCGGTCGCGAAAAAAGAGTTTTTGGTGCCTGTAGGGGTACACGGCCTAGGACACGGGCGTGTCCAAGGCCGTGTCTGGCTGGTGATTTTTTGGCCGTATTCAACCCGAGAAGGACACGGCCAGAAACACGGCCGGATGACCCGGGCGTGTCATCCGACACGGGCGTGTGCCAACCCGTGTCCCTACCCGTGTCCTGATGGGTCGTGTCTGTTGCCGTGGCGGTTATGCGTGACACGCCCACGAACACGGGCGTGTCGAGGAACCCGACACGGGCGTGTCAGGTCAGACACGGGCGTGTCTTGGCCCGTGTGCGTTTCTCAGTTCGACGATCGTGCCTGGATCGAGGCACACGGCCATGGACACGGATCTGTGCCAAGCCGTGTGCGGCCCAGGTCTGGGGAATTTTGTGCAGATCCGAGCCGTTCATTTTCTTTAATTAGGATCCGACGCCCCAGATGAAATTCTGCTCTGTTAAGGCCGGGAATAGGGGGTTATTTCCTCATTTTCTCTCCAAAGTTCTCCTTTTTCCAAAGTGAGAGAGAAGAGGAAGAAGAAGGAGGTTTCCGGCCGCCGGCAGAGCATCGGAGCACCGTTTCGAAATCGGAGAGCGGATCCGTGGAGGGAAGGTCATTGCGAAGAGTTCTAACCGCGTAGTTTTTCCATGGCGCCAAAACGGACTACAAGGGTAACGATTCTCAACTTGAGCGCTTGAAGCTCTTTCTTTCTGCATAGGGAATCCCGCTCCCGCGAGTATGCGGTGAGTGCGTGGTGTTCCTTGGGGTTGACGGGAATAGTCCCCCTTGTGTTGCATATAGAGCCCGGAATCGTAAGTACGGGCATAGGCATTGTGTGTGAAGCCTACCCGGACGTGTTTTGTCTGGATCGGTGATGTTGCATTTGATGTGGTTTTGCCGGAGAAGACTCAGTGCTTTGGATTTTTCGAGTTTATACGCGGTAGATTGCAGCAGGGATCCTTGGAGGTTAGCTTCAAGGCGCACCCGGAAAATTGAGCGGAAACGTGTTCTGCTAACTTGGCGGTCTGGGAACCGGCCTTGATCATAACTGGGTTATGAGATTGTTTTGGAAAATTTGGGATCCGAGAGAAGCTTGGCCCGCGCAAAGGACTTAAATTGGACATGCGGCGTGAGCAACGGGCAAGTGGAATTGGACCTAGGCTATGTGGTTCGGTGCGAGAGACCCGAAGACGGGGACTGGCCGTTAGCATAGTCGGAGCCTTAGACGGTGGTCAGAAAGGCTAAATGCTCACATGTTGTTGCAATCCTGGGGGTGGTGGTGAATGCACTGATGGGTCAGGGTTCACCATGAATGTGCCCTGAGTGCACGGGGTGTTTGGCCGTGCGAGCCTACACCTGTGGCGAATTATAATTGCGCTATATATATATATTGTTGGGCTAATGTTATGCAGGGAAAGAGCACCGCCGTCCCGAGTCAGGGGCGGGGTCGTTATAATTTGGTCGGCTTTTAGCTGACCGTTGCTTTATTTGCCACCGTGCGGTGGTATGTGCTTGCAGGTGCTGCGGAGCCGAGCGCCAAATAGCGGGCTGGAGCCCATGTTGCTGTGCTGGCCCTAGAAGGCCGTAGAATAGTCGTTTTTATATATTTCATGTGTGGCCGGCCTGCGAGCCGATGTATGTAAAACACTCTTTATTAAGTGAACTTTTGTAAGGCCATAAGGCCATGTACCCGTTTCTGTGTATTTGGGATTTCATTCCTTTTGTTGTAGCTGTGGACATTCATATTGATGGATTTAATTTTGGGATCTTTCAACTTTAAAATCTTCCGCTAGAATGCTCTGTGATTAGGACGAGTAGTCTTAATTGGTTGGTTTGATTATTCATTTAGTATCCCTTCCGACTGTCTGTGGTATATGGCGTCGGGTTCCAGCTGGACCTTCTGTTATATGCCATGCGACAGATGGGGGTGTTACAATTTGGTATCAGACTTCTGGTTACGATCAGGCTTAAATGAATTCGTGGGCGAATTCTTTTAAGGGGTGGTGAGCACATGTGTGCGTCATCGTTATAACATCAAAAAGAACCCATGAATGTCCACTTAGGAATGAAAAATACACTTGTTTGGTGGAACTTGAGTGTTCCAATGATTGCTTTTAGCAATTTGTTTGTCGTCTAATCGTGTGTCTTTGCTAATTTAGGCAGCTGGGAGCGGTGCTGGTCAGTCAGAGCGTCCGCAATCAGCGGAAAGTAGTGCACCAAGGGACGTGCCTGCTACACCTCCTTCAGCGGAAACCATCAGGATGGTGGCTGAAGCCGTGTTCGCAATGATAAATGCCCAACCTGCAGGGCAAATGCATCGCGCACCTCCTGCGAATGAGCAAGAACCGGTTAGGGCGGCAGAGCCGAGAGTGGTGGAACGCGCGGCAGTTGAGTTAGTAGAGCCGAGGAGAACTACGGAGAGGCAGCTAAAGCATGTGATGGGCTTTAATCCTCCGAGGTTTAATGGGGTTGGAACACCAACTCCAGCTGAGGACTGGCTCTCTTCCATAAAGAGGGTGTTGACGGCCACAATGACTGAGGAGTGGCAGAAGACCACCATAGCGACTTTTCTTTTGGAAGGAGAAGCGAGGATGTGGTGGGACGAGTTGGAGTTTCATCTTCTAGTGGGAATGCAGCTTGCGGATGTGCCGATGGAGGAATTTTCAAGATTGTTCCTAGCCAGATTTGTACCTTCTGCTCAGAGGTTGGATATGGAGAATCAATTTCTTGGGTTGACTCAGGGATCCAGAAGCGTGGACGAATATCTGCATGAGTTCACACGGTTGGGTTGTTATGCTGGTGCTATGTTTTCAGAAGAAGAGAGGAAGACCAACTGATTCTATGAGGGTCTTTGCGGCGATTTACAGTTACTCCTTGCTGGGCCTAAGGCGCAGGGCTTCCTAGCCTTGGTCAATTCAGCCCGATCGTTGGAAAAGGTTGCGAAGAAGGTTCAAGAGAAGAGGGACCCAGGAGAAAGGAAGACCGAGTTCAAGGTGCCAAGTAACAAGACAGGTTTCCGCAGATGGAACAAGAAGCGAAGGACTTCGAACTCAGCCCCTTCGGCTGATGCATCAGGGGCAACTACAAGTCGAGTCCCCGGAGCTTGCTACAACTGCGGGAAGACGGGGCATTTTGCTCGGGAGTGTTGGAGCGGACGTTCAAAGTCCGAGAGGAGACCTGGAGCGACTTATGAGGAGAAAGGGAAGGCGGTGGAGTCAACCGCATCCCATGATGCTCCAGCCCAGCCTAGAGTCTACAACCTTGGTCTACAGGAGGCCATTAAGCAAGCAGACGTGGTGACAGGTATGAGTTAAATTACAGTGGTTTAACTTTTATAGTTGTTACCTTCGTATTTGTTAGCTTACGTTTGTTAGTGCTAGGCTTTGTGTTGATCTTTGGGTTTCCGGCGAGAGCCCTTTTTGATACGGGGGCATCACATTCCTTCTTGTCTGAAAAGTGTTTATCCCGCATCGGAGTTCCCTTCTCGATGGCAGAAAACAAGTTGGATGTGTTGTTGCCTAATGGGTGCTCAATGCGTGCGGATAGGATTTGTGTTGTGAAGATTCGGATTGGAGACCGGGAGTTTGATTTGCGGGCGTTGGTT
Source organism: Platanthera guangdongensis (assembly GCA_039583875.1). NCBI lineage: Eukaryota > Viridiplantae > Streptophyta > Magnoliopsida > Asparagales > Orchidaceae > Platanthera > Platanthera guangdongensis. The sequence goes on from CM077164.1 coordinate 125,804,027, forward strand.
CTACCATTGGTGGAGTTCGACGTAATTTTCGGTATGGATTGGCTCTCGGAGCAAAGTGCATGTATTGATTGCAACCGTAAAGAAGTTAAGTTGGGGCTGGACACTGGTGGAGAGACTACTTTTGCGGGCATAAAGGGGTCAGGGAAAGTTCTGATATCGGCCCTTTAGGTGTTCAAGGAAGTTCGGTCTGGGGCAGAACTGTATGTCACTCTAGTGCAGACTGCGACGCCTAAGCCTAGTTTGGACAACATCCCAGTTGTGTCCGAGTATCCTGATGTGTTTCCAGATGATCTCCCAGGAGCCCCTCCTCAGCGGGAGATAGACTTTACTATAGAGCTGGTACCGGGTGCCAAACCGATGTCACGCTCCCCCTATCGGATAGCCCCAAGAGAAATGGCAGAGTTGAAGGTGCAACTATAAGAGTTGCTAGAGCAAGGTTATGTGCGTCCAAGTTCGTCGCCTTGGAGCGCACCAGTTCTCTTTGTTAAGAAGAAATATGGGAGCTTGCGGCTTTGTATCGATTATCGGGAATTGAACAAACTTACGGAGAAGAACAAATATCCGATCCCGAGGATTGACGATCTATTTGATCAGCTGGTTGGATCAACTGTATATTCGAAGTTAGATTTGAAGTCCGGTTACTATCAGTTGAGGATAAGGGAGAGCGACATCCCAAAGACAGCATTCAGTACGCGGTTTGGGCATTACGAGTTCACGGTTATGCCGTTTGGGTTGACGAATGCGCCATCCGTGTTTATGGATCTGATGAATAGGACGTTCAGAGAATACCTGGATCAGTTTGTGATAGTATTTATCGTTGATATCCTGGTGTATTCGCGGTGCGAGGAGGATCACTACAAGCATTTACACATGGTGTTGGAGACATTGAGGAAAAGTCAGTTGTATGCAAAGTTCTCCAAGTGTGAATTCTGGTTGTCCTCGATAGCATTCCTTGGTCATGTTGTCAGTGGAGAAGGAATAGCTGTGGATCCGGCGAAGATAGTGGCGATACGGGAGTGGCCTACTTTGACTACGGTGGCAGAGGTCCGGAGTTTTCTGGGGCTTGCTGGCTACTACAGGCGCTTCGTAGAGAACTTCTCGCGGATAGCACTACCACTCACGACGTTGACAAGAAAGGATCAGAAGATTGTGTGGTCTCCGGAGTGTGATCAGGCTTTTGAAGAATTGAAGAGGCGATTGACCACGACGCCCATTTTATGTTCGCCAAGTGGAACCGAAGGGTTCGAGATCTATAGTGATGCTTCGGGCAGTGGTTTGGGCTGTGTTCTGCTACAGCATGGGAGAGTGATAGCTTATGGTTCACGACAACTGAAGGTTCATGAGAGGAATTATTCGGTCCATGACTTAGAGTTAGCGGCCGTGATATTTGCTCTTAAGCTTTGGAGGCACTATCTGTATGGTGTGAAGGTCGATATTTACACCGATCATAAGAGTTTGAAGTACCTATTGGACCAAAAGGATTTGAACATGAGGCAGAGGAGGTGGATGGAGTTCTTAGGGGACTACACCTTCAAGATACACTATGTGCCTGGGAAAGGAAATGCAGTGGCGGATGCGTTGAGTCGTAAGATTCCCGCACAAGCCAATTGGTTATCAGTACATGATGAGAGATTGGTCCAAGAGTTGGAGGCATTGGAGATATCTTGCGTCGATAAGCAGTCTAGTGCCGAGGCGAAACTGTTTTGGACAGAGGTGCAGTGTGACCTAGCGGATAGAGTTCGGCAGGCTTTGGTTCAGGATAGCAGCATGAAGCAAATCTTGGATGAAGCTTTGGATGGGTCAAATTCCCAGTTTGTGGTTGAAGATGGGTTGCTAAGGAAGGACAGTCCTCTATGCGTACCTAGTGCGGATAATATTCGGGAGGAGTTGATGTATGAGGCTCATCACACTAAGTACTCAATCCACCCGGGAAGCACTAAGGTGTATAGAGACATGAAGAAATTATTCTGGTGGCCGGGTTTGAAGAAGGATGTGGCACTTTATGTGGCCAAGTATCGTACTTGTGCATTAGTGAAGGCGGAATGCCAGAAGCCCGGAGGTTTCTTGAAACCCCTTCCTATCCCAGAATGGAAGTTTGACGACATATCTATGGATTTTGTGCACGGTTTGCCGAAGTCGCAGAAGGGAAACGACGCCATTTGGGTGGTCGTTGATAGATTGACAAAAGTGTCGCACTTTATCCCAGTGAGAAAGGAGGATCCAGTGGAAAAGTTAGCCAAACTCTACGTGGATAATATTGTATGATTGCATGGTGTGCCTAGAAGTATTGTTAGTGATCGAGATGGACGCTTCACGTCAAATGACTGGAGGTTAGTGCATGGTTTGTTGGGTACTAAGCTAAAGTTCAGCACAGCCTTTCACCCGCAGACAGATGGCCAAACCGAGAGAGTCAACAGGACTATGGAGGACATGCTTCGCATGTGCGTCCTAGACTTCGGGAAGAATTGGGAGGATCACCTGTACATAGTGGAGTTTGCTTACAACAACAGCTTTCAGGCAAGTATTGGAATGGCGCCTTTCGAAGCCTTGTACGGGAGGAAGTGTCGTACGCCGTTGTCTTGGTTGGAGGCAGGCGAATCAAAGTTGTATAAACGTCAAGCGGTGGAAGATGCCACTTCAATAATACGGACAATTCAGGAAAGGCTGAAGATTGCTCAGGATAGACAGTCAAAGTATTACAATGCCAAACATAGAAATGTGGAGTTCAACGTTGGCGACATGGTATATTTGAAGACCAAACCGTTCAAGGGTGTATCGCGGGTTCGACGCTTGAAGAAGCTGAGTCCGAGATACCTTGGGCCATTTGAAATCCTGGAGCGTGTGGGCGAGGCGGCGTATAGATTAAAGCTGTCGACGGAGTTGAGTGGGCTGCATGACGTATTCCACGTATCGGTGTTGCGTAAGGCAGTGCAAGAGCCTTCGCAGATCATTGCGGACAATCAAGTACCGGTTGATTATGAGTTAACAACAAGGGTCAAGCCAGTACGAATTGAAGATGTTGCAGTCAAATGACTCCGCAACAAGGAGGTCCGAATGGTTAAAGTCCGTTGGGATAATTGCGGACGTGAGGAGCTTTCTTGGGAGCGAGAGCAAGCTATGTTGGAGGAATACCCCGAGTTATTCCACTCAGGTATCATTTAGCTTTTGTGTACCTTTGTTTAATTTTGGGACGAAATTCCTTAAGTGGGGGAGATTTGTAACGCCCCGAAAGTTGTGTGCGAGTCGGTCGCGAAAAAAGAGTTTTTGGTGCCTGTAGGGGTACACGGCCTAGGACACGGGCGTGTCCAAGGCCGTGTCTGGCTGGTGATTTTTTGGCCGTTTTCAACCCGAGAAGGACACGGCCAGAAACACGGCCGGATGACACGGGCGTGTCATCTGACACGGGCGTGTGCCAACCCGTGTCCCTACCCGTGTCCTGATGGGTCGTGTCCGTTGCCGTGGCGGTTATGCGTGACACGCCCACGAACACGGGCGTGTCGAGGAACCCGACACGGGCGTGTCAGGTCAGACACGGGCGTGTCTTGGCCCGTGTGCATTTCTCAGTTCGACGATCGTGCCTGGATCGAGGCACACGGCCATGGACACGGCCGTGTGCCAAGCCGTGTGCGGCCCAGGTCTGGGGAATTTTGTGCAGATCCGAGCCGTTCATTTTCTTTAATTAGGATCCGACGGCCCAGATGAAATTCTGCTCTGTTAAGGCCGGGAATAGGGGGTTATTTCCTCATTTTCTCTCCAAAGTTCTCCTTTTCCAAAGTGAGAGAGAAGAGGAAGAAGAAGGAGGTTTCCGGCCGCCGGCAGAGCATCGGAGCACCGTTTCGAAATCGGAGAGCGGATCCGTGGAGGGAAGGTCATTGCGAAGAGTTCCAACCACGTAGTTTTTCCATGGTGCCAAAACGGACTACAGGGGTAATGATTCTCAACTTGAGCGCTTGAAGCTCTTTCTTTCTGCATAGGGAATCCCGCTCCCGCGAGTATGCGGTGAGTGCGTGGTGTTCCTTGGGGTTGACGGGAATAGTCCCCCTTGTGTTGCATATAGAGCCCGGAATCGTAAGTACGGGCATAGGCATTGTGTGTGAAGCCTACCCGGACGTGTTTTGTCTGGATCGGTGATGTTGCATTTGATGTGGTTTTGCCGGAGAAGACTCCGTGCTTTGGATTTTTCGGGTTTCTACGCGGTAGATTGCAGCAGGGATCCTTGGAGGTTAGCTTCAAGGCGCACCCGGAAAATTGAGCGGAAACGTGTTCTGCTAACTTGGCGGTCTGGGAACCGGCCTTGATCATAACTGGGTTATGAGATTGTTTTGGAAAATTTGGGATCCGAGAGAAGCTTGGCCCGCGCAAAGGACTTAAATTGGACATGCGGCGTGAGCAACGGGCAAGTGGAATTGGACCTAGGCTATGTGGTTCGGTGCGAGAGACCCGAAGACGGGGACTGGCCGTTGGCATAGTCGGAGCCTTAGACGGTGGTCAGAAAGGCTAAATGCTCACATGTTGTTGCCATCCTGGGGGTGGTGGTGAATGCACTGATGGGTCATGGTTCACCATGAATGTTCCCTGAGTGCACGGGGTGTTTGGCCGTGCGAGCCTACACCTGTGGCGAATTATAATTGCGCTATATATATATATTGTTGGGCTAATGTTATGCAGGGAAAGAGCACCACCGTCCCGAGTCAGGGGCGGGGTCGTTATAATTTGGTCGGATTTTAGCTGACCGTTGCTTTATTTGCCACCGTGCGGTGGTATGTGCTTGCAGGTGCTGTGGAGCTGAGCGCCAAATAGCGGGCTGGAGCCCATGTTGCTGTGCTGGCCCTAGAAGGCCGTAGAATAGTCGTTTTTATATATTTCATGTGTGGCCGGCCTGCGAGCCGATGTATGTAAAACACACTTTATTAAGTGAACTTTTATAAGGCCATAAGGCCATGTACCTGTTTCTGTGTATTTGGGATTTCATTCCTTTTGTTGTAGCTGTGGACATTCATATTGATGGATTTAATTTTGGGTTCTTTCAACTTTAAAATCTTCCGCTAGAATGCTCTGTGATTAGGACGAGTAGTCTTAATTTGTTGGTTTGATTATTCATTTAGTATCCCTTCCGACTGTCTGTGGTATATGGCGTCGGGTTCCAGCTGGACCTTCTGTTATATGCCATGCGATAGATGGGGGTGTTACAACTTTCTCCTGAAGTCCTTCTTTGCCATTTTGTAAAATCTCTTTGCTAAGAGACTCAGGAGTTCATCATTTGATGTTGGAGCTTCAGTTTCTTCTGTAGCTTTAAGAGCTATATTTTGCTCCTTTCTTGCTGGTGGAAGAGTCCTTTGTTCTACAGCTCCTCTGAACTTGATCAACTGCTCATAAGATTTTAACTTTCCCATGAGAGATTCTGTGTAAATATCATTCAAACTTCTGGCCTCTTTAATTTGACATATCCTGCAATCCCATGATCTTGGGAAGCATATGAGGATCTTGTCATTGATCTCTGTGAGAGAGATGTCTTTGTCCAAGGTCTTCAGTTCACTAATGATTGGACTTAATCTGTTGTACATGTCACCAACAGATTCTGCCTCTTACTTCTTAAAGTTCTCATACTGGGAGATGAGAGTTGATCTTTTATCCTTTCTTTCATCAGCTGAGCCAGCAACCATCTGGTTTAGAGAGTCCCAGATTGCTTTTGTAGATGTGCATTCAGCCATCTTTTTAAATATGTCATCTGAATAGTTTGTGCCAATATGTTCATGGCGTTAGCATCTACAATCTTTGCCTTTTTCTGCGCATCTATCCACTCAGGTGGTGGAAGAGTATGAGTGCTTGATGTAAAAGTAGATGCAGCAGCTGTTGGTTGAGGAGAACATGTCAAAATAGAATTGTAGATATCCTCATCAATAGAATTCATATACAACCTGATTCTTGCCTTCCAGATTGCAAACTTGTTCAAGTTGCAGACTGGAGGTCTGGTGCTTGCATAGTCTTTGTTCGGTGCCATGCTGTGAAACAATCTACACTTAAGATCAGATCTAACAAAAGATATTTTGGTTTAAGGGTTAGCTTGTACAACCAAAGGAACACCCCTCTGATACCAATTGAAAAATAGGGGTTAGACCTGATGGGGGGTGAATAGAGTAATAAAACTTTTTAGTTATTTTTAAAATTATCAGAGTAAAGAATGATACCAGTAATAGTAATAGATAAAAAGAAAATGATCTAAACTAAACTACCATAGCACAACTAGCCTATCATAGCCACAACAATAACAATAAGAAAAAGGGCAACCAGACCACACAAGAAATTTTATAGTGGTTCCCCAACCTGGGTACATCCACTCGTCTACCACCCTGGTAGGAATCCACTAGCAGGTTTTGATCAGGTGATCGACTGCCATCTTTGAGCTTTTGATCAGGTGCCCAAAAACCAAAATAAACTTTTGAAGAGAGTTAATAAACCGTTTATACAGGAGCGGGGAGAGAGATTGGTGGTGTCTTCTCTTTCTCAAACAACTGAGAAGACAAGTGTATTGTTGTTGTCAAGGCTTCTCCAGAAATCACTTGAAGCCTTGCACATGGTGTAGAGGGTCTTCAGCCTTGAATTGAGATGATCCAGGAACTTCTGACTGATAGAGATTTGTTTTCCTTGAAAGCTCCTGGAATGGAAGTTGAAGAAGACTCTTGATAGTGATTGTTGTTCTTCTTCTTCAGTAAAATCAAGGAGAAAACAAAGTGTTTTCATCACAGAGAATGTCTGAATATTATTTTTGTATTCTATGGTTCTGTATCACTGTGTCTTTCTTTCTTGTGTATCGACTGAGAAGAAAATCTCTTTTATATATCTCTGTCAAATTCTCCTTTGAATTTTGAATTGTCTCCATTAATTGCTGACGGCCTGGAGAATGAAAATCAGCTGGAGAATATTTGCATTGATGAGTTTCCCCAACTATCCCAATTAATTGAGCAAGTAATTATCCTGATGAAGACCATAATCAATATTGTCAGTAACGGCTATATTGAAGTGAATATAAGCATTAATTACTACAGGAAATTACTGCTAAATAAGTTGAAATAAAGGACAGAAAATGAGGAAACCTCTAAGTCAGGAACTATAATAGAAATTGTCGACCATAGACCAGATTTCGTCGACCTGAGATCCAAGTTCGTCGACTAGAGCTCAGCTAACTGCATTCTGTGAATAACTTGAAAATTCTGTAGTCTAAGTTCGTCGAGCATAGATTCTGTCTTCGTCGAGCTGAGTTCAGAGAAAATATTCTGTGTTGAAGTTGAAATCCAGACTTCATAGACCTGAGCTCGAATATCATCAAGCTCAACTCAGATAATTAACTCTGAGTTCGTCGCGCGGAGCACGACTATCGTCGAACTCATTTTCTGAACTTGATTTTCTTCTAAGTCTTGAGTCTTCTGAAGTCTCCTACTGGCTGGTCCATGTATGGTTGAACCTAATGACATAGCCTAAATTTCTAAGACTCAAAGACATGACCGTGACTATACATTGTGTGTCAGACAACCTAGTTAGTGAACCTATCCCAAATCCAACTAGGGATCCAACATCCTAGATTATGGGTTCAACTTAAATAATTCAACTTTACTTTTTGACAACACAAGTGCAATTTATATTGCACAAAATCCAGTGCATCATCGTAGAACTAAGCATATAGACATTAGGCATAATTTCATTAGAGAGTGTGTGGACAAAAATAAAATTAAGCTTGTCTACATCTACACTGATTTTCAAAGAGTAGATATCTTAACCAAACCCCTGGATGAAAGGAACCATCTGTTCTTTATAAATCAGCTTGCTATGATCAATGGAGAGGTCTTAATTTAAATTTCTGTTTGCGATCGAAGAATTTGCCTCAATTCGTCGAACGGAGATCAACAAACTGAGAAGAGTTCTAGAGAAATTAGTCGAACTGAGATCGACGAACTTTTTGTGTGTGAAGCTCTTTTCGTCGAACGTAGCTCGACGATATTGCTTCAGAAAATTTTCGGCGAACTGAACTCGACGAAATGTTTTCACTTCTTCTGACTGAGCTCGACGAATACTTTTATTAATAAAATATTTCATCAACTTGAGATCGAAGAATTTTATTTATTTTGTCGGACGGAGTCCGTCGCTTCATATTCTGAAAACCATATATCTAGGTTTTTTTCGAGCTTCGTCCCGCACTTTCTGTTCCCTTGCAATTGATCTCTTTGTTTTTTATTGCGGATGAACTAATGGTGATTCTGACGACCTCCCTTGCTGCGATGAAATTCGACATGGGATTTGACATTGATTTTGAATCTTCCCAGCACTCTGACCAGATTTTTGTGGATATTCTGAAACTGCTTGAGGATTAAAATCTGAAGAAATTCATGACTTGGCGAATCAAGATAGCAATGTTAGAGATTAAGGAATGGGTGTTCACCTCTACAACACCAGAGGCAGATACAATGACCGGGACAATATCTGGTAATCTAGTTTCTCTTTCCCCCGATACACTAACCAAAATTTTTTATCTGATAAATGGTAATGAAGAAAAAGAGATGGATAGTGATGAATATTATAATATGATGACAAAGATGGGTCACTCTGGAGAAAACCCAAATAAACTGCTGAAAAACAAATTATCTGCTGAGTATAATTTTTTGGCTGATGTTGTCGGTAAAATTTTATTGGGAAAACATATCGCTCACGATTACATCACCAGGTACTAGTTTCTTGTGATGAGTACTCTGGTTGAGAAGAAGGCAGTTAATTGGGTGAAACTGCTATTTGATTTAATTAAGAAGAAAAATAATAAGAAGGAAGTGTGTTTTGGAAGCATTCTGGGAATCTTTCTTCAAGAGAAGGCTCCTGAACTACTGGTCTCCACGACAGTGTTTATCAATGCTTCTAAAAGGCTGAATTGTGCCTTATTTGGAAGATAGGAGAGGACCATCACCAAGCCATACAACGCTTCTTCCTCTTCCAGGACTTCTGAGAGCACCAGGGCTGTGATAGCCGCTCCTCCTCTAGAAGAAATTCCTCCCTCCACCAAAATTCCTTCACCTCTTCCTCAACAACCACAACAACAACCATCCTCTTCCAGGACTTCTGAGAGCACCAGATCAAAATAAGCTGCAGTGGTGGATGAAAAAAAGGCGCACCTCAAGCAAATAACGAAAATATAAAATCACATAGACATGATTGTATACAAACATTTTTATCAACTAAACACACTTCATCAAATACAAAGAGATCAACTACACTATCAACAACCAAACAAGAAAAGAGTGTGCGAAATCGACCGAATTTGAAGTCTTGCGGAGATTAATTGAAGGAATCGACGGGTTGTTAATCTGTGTCCTAGCTTGGTCCTCCACTGTGTCCAGGGTAGAGGAGGCTGTCACTAACTCCCAATGGACCCGTCTTCTTCGTGTCACGATCTGATGGAGGATGGCACAACTTCTCCTAGCTCGATGGAGAAAGCTAGATCAAACTCTTCTTGAAGCTCAAGGATGAAGGAGGAGGCCGAGAGGAAGCTCCACCTTGAATATGGCATTGAAAGCTTGCCCGGAGCACCTACCTAAGGTGGAAGATGAAGGGAAATAGCAGAACCCTTCCTCGGAGGTGGAAAACGACAGGGGAGAAAATCTCTTTTTCCATTGGAGTAAAATATGTGCTTTAAATAAAAGCAGGTCAGAAAAATACGCACGTACGGTTTGGCGCACGACCGTGCTCTAACCGTGCATTATTAACTTGCATGTTAAGCTTGCGGATGAGGAAGCGTTGACCCGTGCATTTTACTCGCGCACAGGTACTTCTGCCAGTGCGTGAAGGAAATTGCACAGGTAAACACAGTGCGTAGGAAAACCAGACAATGCAGGGGAACCGTGTGTTTTACTCGCGCACGGGTGCTGCCACCCGTGCGTGAAGGAAACGTACGATTAACCCTAGAAAGTTGAAACTCAGAGAAAAATATACAGACCGTGCGATTCCTTCTCACACGGTTTGGCCTAAACCGTGCGTCAACCTTGTGTGAATATCGTCGAACATAGCTCAATGATATTCGTCGAGCTCTGATCGACGTTTTTCCTCCTCAACAAAATGCACGATCGGGCACAAACCGTGTGCTAAGGAAATGCACGACCGTGCATTTTCCACAAATCAGATTTTCTGCTTTGGGGAAAATGCACCACCTACACAGTAAAACTAAAACATGGAGCACAAGCTCCCAGCACGAAAATGCAATCGAAAACAAACAGAAAGAGCCTTGGGGAGAACCATGTGCATACCCCCAACAACAGAATGCGCAATTGCACACCCTTGGGCCAAAACAGTGCACAATTGGTTAAGTGAAGATCTGAGCAAAATATAACTTTTCCAAATGAAAAGGTAGCGCACAGGCAAGAAAATAAGCCCAGATGAGTCTAAAAAACACTATATAAATAGGACTCATCAGAATTCTCCATACCAAACTACTTGATCAACTCCCTAGTGAACTTAGACTGTGAAATGGACAATCCATCTTCAATCTGCCTTACTTGGAGGCCCAAGAAGTACATAAGCTCACTCATACTGCTAATCTCAAACTTCCCTTGTATAAGTTTGGTAAACTTCCTGCAAAGGTTTCCATCAGTAGACCAAAAAATCATGTCATCTACATAAATTTGGACGAGGATGATCTTCTTATTATATTCCCTTAGGAATACGGTCTTGTATTGTAACACCACTCCTATAATGATCATATAATATGGATCTGGCCGGGGCCCCACAACATACAGACTCCATATCTTAAGCATTATCTCATAATATAAAACTACGCAACTTAAAACTCAGGAATAAACAATAGAAACAAACAACCAACCAGAAGTTATCCACTACTAAAGGAGTACGAACGGCCTTAAGGCCTTACAATATCCAATTGTCTAGAAACTGAAACAACAACCTCAAACAGAGAAACATTCCTTGGCACTCATATGCTACCTCGGCATGCATGACCGAAACGTAATACAATAAGCATAGAACTCAACAAAATAAAGATTCTAAACAAAAAGTCCACTTCATGAGGCTTAGGCTTTTTTGGTCGACGAGCTTGCTCCTGCATGCGACCCTTGCCATGTAAAAATTTGTGGAAATATGAGCAACAAAGGTTGACCTCAACTGTGTAAATAACACATCTTCTTCAGGCCGTCCCTAGTGGACCCCGGGGCACTCCATCACCCTGCAGGTCAGCACTTCGTATGCAAATGTATATAAACATATAGAGTAAAGTATAGGTTAGGATGTCACATACCTCAAACATGTTTCTAGGTTGAGCAGTTAATAAAAAGGGGCCTACAATGCAGCATGTTTGCAAACCTGGGTTTCACCCAAGGCACCCTAAAGCACATGAAACTAACATATCATCACGCATCAATACATCACATCACAAAGGTACTTCCATTTCCCCTAACAACATTCAAGCCTCCAGACAGAACTCTTGTCATGGCCCTACCTGCTCGTGGGTCTCAAAACCCAGGCTTGCCTACAAGATCTAACTTCTCACATCAGGATTCCATCTCACAAATAGCAAGCAGATGCTAAGAACTCTTACTTGACCCCACCAGCTCATGGGCTTCATCGCCTAGGCATGTCAAAAGCTTGGTGTTCTCGTCAGTTTCACAGAATGGGACTTGTCTCGTCGGGACACTCTCCACACATGACTTGCATCTCATGGGCTAGCCAGCCGACCACAGAGACAAACCACACCTTCGCACGTCAATCAACAATCGTAGCTTTTCCCACCTTAATCCACCATTCGTTCTCGCACAAAATAAAGGGGGGACGAACATCACAATTGGCTTCTTGCCGCAAATGGATTTCTAGCAAAATCCTTAAGGCTTGTTATGCAACATCACGGAGTCGGAATAACAGTCACGACTACGGCTTCACCCACAATGTATAATCCACTAACGGAGCTGATTTCTAATGCAACATCATGCCGGGGATGGACACAATAGACCCAGTGGCTCCTATTGAACCATGGCAATCCGAACTCCTCTCATTTGAGAAATCTGGTGCCTAAATGCTTGAAAGAAAGCAAGATTAAAAAAGGATGTGATGCACGCATCCTAAAGACCGAGAGGAGAAGTGTCGTTACCTTGCGACTCCTCTTCCTATGTAATGACCCCAAATTTTTGATATTTATTTGATTTGGTAATGTCATATTTATGACATATGGGCGTTACCTTTATTATCATGTTGACGACGCTGCACCGTTTATGCGTCTCCGCGTCTGTTAGGTCTGTTTGACCAAATTTTGAGATTTTTGACGAGATTGAAGGTTTTCTTGTTGGAAGAATTGAGTTTGTCATTTTTTGGTTTTTCTTTACCTAGTTCAGACATATTTTTGGTTATATGGGTTCGTGTCAGGTTGTTGACGCCCACAGGGTTGTTTATTTTTGGACACTTTGCTAGCTGCTAGTCATTTTGTTTCAAATTATTTATATTACTTTCTCTCTAGGATGTTTTCTGCTAGAACTGCATGTTTGATACTTTTAACTTATAAAACCTTATTAGTAGTATATCATACATGCTATCTCTTTCAAAATGAAGTCACTACTTTCTGGTTAGCGTAAAGAGTCCTTTTTCTATACTTATTATAAATCTAGAGTCTTGTATATCATGAGTTGTTCTTCAGGGATGTTTATACTCATGTAGGGTGTTTAAATCAACCTAATCAAATATTTTTCTGTAGCATATAATTATACTTTTTTTTCGTGGACTAGTTATCCACTAAGTCGAGGGATACGGCTAAATGCTTAACTTAAAACTGAATGTTTCTTAACTAACGTATAAATTTTCAGAGGAGGTGTTAAGTTGAGGTCTTTCCTGAGCTTCTGCATTTATCACTTAGTGACATGGCATCATGATTGGTGTTTTCCCCTTACTCTGATATACCCTTTAATGCGGTGAATATGCGGGTTGTCACAGTTGGTATCAGAGGGAGGTTGGTTTGACAAGTTGGTCGAACCAGCCAATCTCATATAGTTTTGATTTCCTCCATTCTATTGCATACACGCACTGATGTGTCATCAGTACATCTTAGCCAAAGCATAGTCACTACGCATATAACATGATAAGAAGTATACGAGACATATTATGTAGTATGATATGTGTTGGATCCCTAGTTGATTTGGTCTAGGTTCACTGACTTAGGATGTGACCCATCATGTATATCCAGGCTCAATTTGTGTCTTAGAGTCTAGGTTAAGTCCTTAGGCTCAACTCCAGATGGACCAGCTTTCAACAAGACCCTCAGAGACTCCAGACTCACAAGTTTTCAAGTCTAAGTAAAGTGAGTTCTATAAGACCCCCCCTTTACCAAGGAGGGCTACCGGGTCTTATGCCCAGAACCGCCGTCTTACGGTGGCACTAACACACGGGTTAGTCGACACCGTAACACGCCGATCCTGCCGGCTAATACGATCATTTAACCTGTAGGCCAATATGAGAAGAAGAAGTAAAGCAGTATATAAATCCACTAGCCCACAAGTCACATAGTACAAATCATATATATGAAATGAAAAGTACAAAAAGAAAGAGTAATAAGGGCTTTTACCCAGTACATCAAATCAACTCTCTCTCTCTCTCTCTCTCTCTCTCTCAAATGAAAATGGAAGCTATACTAGTACATCAGAACTCGTCCCACCTGAGGACGCACAGTAGTGGTTGTAGCCTGCTGTAGCGGTATCTGCTCCTCACGTCCTGTCTCCTCATCGTGCTAGTGCTCCATCTCCACGGGCACCTAAAAATAGTATGGTCACCGACCATTAGACAAAAAGACTAAGTCATTTCCTCCGCACCTCGCCCCGCCGCTCCTAGGCACCGAGCGGGAAGACGAAGCGGAGGACAACAAGGGGTAACAAAAGTGGAAGCAGGTGACAGAAACTAACTAGCAGATGTAATAAGTATTATTGTTCTACTCTAGCAGTTTTAAATATGGTACAAGTAAGTAAGAGCAGTACAGTAAAGGAAGTAAAGAACAGCAGTAAGAGCAAGTAAATAAACTATTCTACCACTATACTACCATCACAAAAGTACCCTAACTTATATAAATGCCCATACAAATATATAAGTTAGGATTTTCATGAAATTTAACTCATCATATAAAAGAGCCTATACTAATTTATATGATAAGGATCTATGAAGCGTATTACCTAATATGAATGAATGTTATGATGCAAATTTTATGCACAGGTAAGTGCAACTCACGCACAACGACTCTGTGATCACAGACCTTTAGTTTCCACTTTTTGAGAGCTAGCATCACTCTCGGGTACCACCGCTGTGGCTACGGCAGCAGCGGAGCGGGCGTCTCCGCTTCTAGGTCGGTATACACACTACCAAGCCTTAGACCCCTCTCATACGCCTCTGTACACGTCCAAGGTGCACTATAGAGTCTCGCGTACATACTTTGCTGACAACCCGTCAGTCTTGTTGGGTCGGATGTGCGTTATCGGGGATCGTCCTCCAGACCGCAGTGTAAAACAACCCACTGGCCCCTCTAACCCTCACAACCGCCTGGTGCACCGTACTGCCATCGGTGTGACGAATGGCCAGTACCGCATGCCCCACCACTATATTTATGCACATTCAAGTATTTCATTCTGAGCCTTCCGCTCGCAGGACCAAACCCGTCCTGAAACCCTCAAACCCAACCCGAGTGAGAACGCACAATGGTGCCTTTATACCAATCCCCTCAAACCCTACACGGGTGAGCATATATCATGAATCTCTCTAACCCTACACAGGTGAGAAGGTACAACAAATGTCTTAACCTATTAGACTACTCTTGTCTACGAGTTATTATACTTAGTGATTTAAGGTTAATCCCATGACTGCCCAGGGTATACCCGGTGAAGGGCTCTCGGGGGCACTAGGAACTACGATCGGATTACGCCCAAAGTTCCCTTTCGCAAGGATATTTACTTTAGTTGATGACTACCCATATTTCACCCCAGCTCTCATTGTTGCTCTGGAACAATCCTTAGTGACTTAAAATATTACCGGGAAACCGACGGTCTTCCGTCGACCTCCACTCCGGTTGCTACCTAAAGACTTGCACTTTAATCCCGTCACTAAGACAATACTACCCATCAGGGATTATTCATATTACACTCCCTTATTTCTTCCGATAATCAATCCTCTGGTAATCCCCTAAAGTATGCCCTATTTATATTATATGCAGACTATGTCCTATTATTACCCCGAAATTGGAATCTTCCAATCCTTAGGGCCTCTTGCCCCTAACTATTTATCCTAGGGTGGTATGGGCTAATGAAACTATCATATGGATTCTCATAATTTTCCTTGGTCAAATAATTACTTAATTAAATCTTTTAATTTATTTCCTAGGTCACTTTACACATGAAGTAGTATAATTTAGAATCCACTGACCTAGGAAATTTTTCCTGAATTGTGTATTGATAAAATATTTTTGTCTACAGGGTTTCATAATTTTCCTTTGAATATTTATACCAATTAATTATTTAATACCAAATCTACATAATTTCCATTTTCCAAATGAAGTACAAGGAATATATAATACAAAATTCCACGAAAATTATAGAACATATAAAACATTAATTTGAGACTATTGACCGAGTTTCATCAACTTTTATAGTGTAATTCCCTAACAATTCTCATTCTTACATATTTACCAAAATGCCATTATATTGATTTAAAATTTATCAGTACACCCATAAATTCTGAAATAAATTTACAAGACTAATAATACAATTATATAACACTAGAAATATTTCCAAATTTTTCTGAGGTGTATATCCATCAATTCAAGAATAAATGAAATAAGGGTAAAATGGGCATTTCAATGTATTTTTTACTCCAAAATTTCATTCAACAGAAAGATCAAATTTTCTTAAGTCAATTATAGCCTTAATTTTAACTTGGTAAAGTTTGGGGACTTTTACTTGAGGAAAACCTATTTTCCCATTTTATTTTCAAAAGGAGCTATATTTCTAAAAATTCCAATTAATGGGAGTTTTGATTCCAAAAATCACATAATTAATCAGAGGGGTGAACTTTACCCTAATGAACCACAGGAATAAAATCCATGATTTTTGAGTGCCTCAATTAGGTTGAATGCACCATATTTAAATTATTGCTATTTGCACACCAAGGCAATATATGAACCAACACATGCAAGTGGATTTTCCAACATGCAGTGATCCAAATGTTCTGAAATTTTTATCATGCACCAATGATGTCCCTAAGGACCTACCACCAAAACTTGGGGCCATGAGGAGTCATATAACTCCAAATAATTCATTTATTTATTTTTTGATATTATGACCAAAAACTATAGAAAACGTTGTTTCCAAAATTCCCCATTTTTGGCAGGGGCTAGGTATGCCCTAATCATGCATGTACCCAAAATTTGGGGCCATGGTGATTGCTGGTTTGACTTAGGCATCCAAATGAATTTCTGCCCTTATCTAGGACCAGTCCTAGGAGAAATGCCCTACAGGCCAGACTACTGGACCAAAATTGATGATTAAGGTGTCAACGTAAAGTCAACAGGGAAGGCTACATTTTTCATTCACTGTCCAAGTTCTGGAAATGCATCTACGAGGCCTCAACGTGAAATGCAATGGACAGTAAAAACAGGGACAGAAAATTAAATTTGATATGACACGAATCTTAAAGCAGAATGGAGGGCATCTGTTCATCTTCTCCATGGAGCCAAGGGCCGCGATTTGCCCGACCTGGAGCACCTTCCAAGGCCATTTCCCGGCCATCTAACCACCTCCCTGGCCGGCCACCACCACCAACACCTTCGTTGAGGTGAGGGCTAACGTTCGGCGACGACTTGGCCGCCGGAGGCGGCGGTTTCCGGCGAACTTGCACTCCATCAAAAAATCTGAAATTCATGAAAAGCTCACCTTGGATCTGGCTCATTTGAGCCCGATGTCTCGCCTAATAGATCTAGGAAACTAGTACGGGTAGAGGTGAGGTGAAACGGACCTTGATCGGAGCCCGACGGCGACGACGGCGGTGGTCGGCCATGGAATTTATCCTCTCCGGCGAGCTTGCTCCCGAACTCGTTTCTCCACCAAAATCTTCGATCCAGATATCGAATTCCACTCCTCTCAGCCTTCTGAAGCTGATGGTGATGTCAAAATGGGGGTGGGGTGGCTGGTTATGTTGTTTTGAGTAGTGGGAATTTCGGCCACCACCTTGGATGCTCCTCCTTGGCTCCAAGTGGCACCTCCTTTGATATAATTTGGCTGGGTGATTATTCCTAAGCTCAGAACTGATCTTTGGGAGGGAGGAGGAGGGCCAAGTGTCCTCCATCCCCCTTTTCCCTCTCATCTCTCTCCTCTCTTTCCCCAAATTTCCAAAAACACCCCATGAATGCACTCTCTCTCCTATTTTAGAGGGGTAGGGGCTGTCATTAACCATTTAGGCTGGTCATTGGTCTTGGCTCATGGCCTTTGCCCATTGGGAATGGGCTTGACCTCCATTTTTCTCTTTAGGCCTTATGTTGACCAAGTTGACTTTTAGGGTTGACTTGGTCAACTTGATGAGTGGGCTGGCCACACTTGATGGTCATGAACCCCATGTCATCACCCAACATGTGTTGGACCATGGTGATGCCCCACTTGGGCTAATTGGGCTTATATGTGTGGATTTGACCAAATTTGGGTTATGGTTGACTTGGGTCAACTTGGGTCAATGGTTGACCCAATGATGTGGCTTTTGGTTTACATTGATTGCTTTTAGGGTTAGGGGCATAGTGGTGGGGTCAATGTGTACCTATGATTCCATTTTGGGCTAGTTTGACCTGATTTGGCTCGAACCCTATAGTGGGTCCTATGTAAATCCACCCTAACTCCACCCCATGTCCAACCCAATCTGAGTTAAGGGGTCTAGAAGTAACATGGGATGTTACAAATCCCAATAAACAAAAGAATAATTTCATCCCCGAAATTCAAGTTTGGGTCTACGGGGTTTTCAAGTATACTTCAAACATTAATTAAAGCGTTATCTGAAGTGAACAGCTCGGGGTGTTGTTCTTGCATCAGATCCATCGACTCCCAGGTGTGATTCTCCAGTCTGTGGTTGAACCACATTACCTTCACTAGGTGAACCTTCATCTCCCGCGACACTCGGCCCGTTGTATCGTTGATCCGGATTGGTTCTAACCAAGCTGATCTATCATGAGCTATCGGGCCTGCTGTAGCGGTAATATGTTGCCCTGGCCGATGGGGAGCTCTTCGTAGCGAAGAGATGTAGAAGACGTCATGTAGGATACTCAACTCTGGTGGCAGCTGCAGTCGGTAAGCTAAGGGGCCGATCCGTTCCAGGATCATGTATGGCCCCATGTATCGAGGACTGAGCTTCTTGTGCCTCCGTATCCTTCACATAATCAGAACCAAGAGTCCTCGTGTCTACATCCTGAACCCAAGGTAGCGGCGTCTGACACTTCTTCTCATACAAAGCTTTATAAGGACTCATTTCAATACTTGTCTCGCATATGTTCTTTATAAGAAAACTCTATCAGCGGTAACCGTCCCTTCCAAATGTATTTTCGTTATACTTCGTGATATTCACAATCAAGGTTTCGTGAGCATATTTCCAAGTCTTCTGACACATTATCATTAAATAAATCTTAATCATAGGTTGGTTCAAAATCCCTTACGAACAAGGATCACCAAGTATGTGAGAATTAGTAATCTTATATGTAGAATTGAGCACATAAATCTCATATTTCTCTTCCAGAATCGCATCATGCCTTATGTCTTATACCATATAGATTCTTCCAATACAAGTTATCATGATATCTTTTATGACGAAGATCCAACTTATGCATAGTAATTAACCAACTTCCAAGATTATGATGTGATGAAAAGATCATCATCTTGTTTCTTCCAGATTCATGACTTATCACACCTCTATATAAATAGTAATACATGATTTATAGAGTGTTCACCTTTCAAGCGTACATCAAGCGATCAGTATTGATATTGATGTTGATACAGATGACTCCCAATCGCTTTTCACATATAATCTAAATCATAAATTTATAAGCGTATCTTTTCAGAATTGGTGAGGTCTGATACAAATCATTTCCATCATAACGAGAATCTTATAAACACTCATTACTTCTCGTGTAATTTCACCGTATTCACCTTAGCAAGCAAAAATTGGTCTCTTCATAGTCAGGAATTTCCTAAAATGATCATGATGTTATCAATGTATGTGTCCTGTCCCAGTTCTCGATGTTGTCATAATCAAGGGATCATACCTATGCGTATGTTTCAACTAATCATCCACCTCATTTGAATTTTTTTTTGTTGTTGAGTCGTTACATTTTTAAATGTCATGCCATAAGAGATTAATCTTATCTATCATAACGTTACCTCATTTCAATTCTTAAGTTCCAATATAATGGCTTTTTGCTTAATTGAGTCATTCAAGGTTATAGTTCACCATTATGATTAAGTGACTGGCTATATCATGTACGCGTGAATAGTAATGATATTTCATCATTGTGTTTAATTCTCCAAATCCCAGCCTCTTTTAGGATCAAATAAGGTAGTACTAAATCATACATACCTAGCAAACTTAATCATTATATTCTTAAACGCAAGATGTTATCCTATCAAGATTTCTAATTATAACTTAACTATCTCCCAAGGTATAAGGGTGAGTAAATCATTTAAATTTGGAAAGGATTGATTCTTTGAGAGAATACACCACCTGTAAATCATCATCGAACACTTTTGTTTTGATTCTTATGATCATCAGAGTCACATCCAAAGGATCATACATATAATATATGTCTTCCAATTTTGATTTTTTTTCACTTGACATTAAGTTTCTCTGGGACTGTTATACCCCGAGTGTTATAGACATAATTACTCAAATATTTCAATTCTTACTTGATGGGCTCCAATCAAGTCATAGTTAAGACCCGTAATCACTCCTTCACGTTACCATGATGTTATTCTATTTTGATTCGTATGTTTCTAACATTGTGACCTGAGCATGTCAGGTAGGCGCGTATTGCAGTGATCCATCATCATTTCCACTTCCCCCAATTCTACACATTTAATATGTGAAAGTCATAGTCACTTTCCTAAGAGCCACAGCTATGCAGAATTTCTGACTATCATTCTGACTTATACCGAATTCTCTATTCACATTGGTTTTCTCTTGCAATATATCTGAGTTCATTAATCAAATCCTTAACCGATGATATAAACATTAATCGCGTGTCACGTCAATTAGGTTATGGTGTTTGGGCATCTAGGAACGTGATTTGCTGAGGTAACACATTCCTTTAATTATACATAAAACTTTTTGTGTTGTCGTTACTGCTTGATTTTAGTTTATCGAAAGGTCACTCGTTCGATTTCTTGTGGATTATACGCAACTTGTTTCGATCTTTGGGATACATCATGTCATAATGCAATGACGAAATTACAATCTCTCTTAAGTTGTGCCAAGTAATGATCTAATTCACGAGTCCGCGGAAGTTTCTAACATCTCATGGGGACTTTCCTTGTTCTATGGTTGTAATATATCTAAGCGGGCAACCCTCTACGTATATCCCAAACTTCTAGGCAAGGTTGATTATCTTGTCGATTATGCGAATGCAAAACTTCATCTTTACTTGAGCAACATGTTAATTAATCAAGTCTTCTAGATTACTATGTTTGTGACACATGTTTTATAAACCAGGTCTAGAGAAATCCAAGTCGTTACCAATTTAGCCCAATAAACAAAAGGATGAGCCCTCATACCTTTCGGGCTAAATTCCCTTAATATTTACAGTGCATTCCTTTTATATGTGCACTCAATCCTTAGGTTTCACAATCTTAGACCTGGGTTTCTACCTTAATTAATATGTTATATACCTTAGGCCTTCAAGGTTACTATACGACCAATTTTTTAAGATCAGCACATGACACAACCAAAATGGCTTTCTTGAATTCTTATTCTACCATTGGTATTTGCCACTGTGGTTGTCTTAATGTAATCAAGTCATCAGTATGAGGGTTAAGTTTACGAGTACCCTACTATTCCACTAATATATTATATGAACCAGTTCTCCTTAAGGCAGTCCTATCAGCTTGGGTAAGAAGTGATAATATCACTCGATAGGTAGAGTAGGGACATCAGAATTTAAGCCTTAAGCATTGACTCTTGCGTCAAATTCTTCCCTTGGTGAATTTGGGTATCCCCATATCTTAACCAATCTATCTCTGGAGTCGATTTAAAACTCGGATACACTACAAAATCCTCTTGGTAAGTCAAGATAAGGTGGTGTCCTAATTGGATTGGCCTAACTCATTGTACTTAATGGACTGTTTTATGTGACTTTCTACACATGGGCACACCACTGCTTCCGCTGCATAGTTTGTCAGCAAACTAATGCTCGCGCGGGGTGGTCCAGTGTTGTGGACTTCTTTCTCATATGATCGTTTGTTCAAGTGATACCAGTTTGTAAGACCCCCCCCCCCCCTTTACCAAGGAGGGCTACCGGGTCTTATGCCCAGAACCGTCGTCTTACGGTGGCATTAATGCACGGGTTAGTCGACACCGCAACACGCCGATCCTGCCGGCTAATTCGATCATTTAACCTGTAGGCCAATATAAGAAGAAGAAGTAAAGCAGTATATAAATCCACTAGTCCACAAGTCACATAGTACAAATCATATGTATGAAATGAAAAGTACAAAAAGAAAGAGTAATAAGGGCTTATACCCAGTACATCAAATCAACTCTCTCTCTCTCTCAAATGAAAATGGAAGCTATACTAGTACATCAGAACTCATCCCACCTGAGGACGCACAGTAGTGGTAGTAGCTTGCTGTAGCGGTATCTGCTCCTCACATCCTGTCTCCTCATCGTGCTGGTGATCCATCTCCACGGGCTCCTAAAAATAGTATGGTCACCGACCATTAGTCAAAAAGACTAAGTCGTTTCCTCCGCACCTCGCCCCGCAGCTCCTAGGTACCAAGCGGGAGGACGAAGCGGAGGACAACAAGGGGTAGCAAAAGTGGAAGCAGGTGACAGAAACTAACTAGCAGATGTAATAAGTGAAAGAGCAACTAGATCTGATATACTCTAGAGGGGGGTGAATAGAGTATATGGTGCTTTAAAACTTTTGCAAACTTTTACAACAATTGTTGTAATATGTGTGAGCAGGGAAGCAGAAATAAATCTAATCACAGTACAGAGCTATGCAAACAATAAGCACAGAAAAATCAAGACCAGAAACAAAAAGAAAACAAGCCAAAACCAGATGACACAAGGAAATATAGTGGTTCCCCAAACTTGGGTACATCCACTCTTCTACCACCCTAGGTAGGAATCCACTGCAGGATGAGTTGATCAGGTGTCTTGGGCACCAATGAGCTTTTGATAAGGTGCTCAAAAACCAAAGCAGATTTTTTGATCAGGTGTCTTTCCACCAATGAGCTTTTGACAAGGTGCTCAAAAACCAGATTCAAACTTTTGAAGGGAGTTTGAGAAACCCTTTACAGAGTGGGGGTGAGAGAGTGATGGAAGTATTCTCTTTCTCAAGCAACTGAGAAGACTAAGTGGATTGATGTCAAGCTCCCCCTGAGTCCTTGAGATCTTCAGGAAGAAGAGCTTTGCTGAGGGTGATAGGCCTTCAAAGATAGAACTCCAGCAATAGATGATTTCAGCAAGCTGAAATGTTGAGTGTCTGGAGTCTTGAAATGATGTTGGCCTTGAACACTTTGAGAGCTGAAGAGATCTGAAGATTTTTGAAAGCTTGATCTCTTTGATGAGTGTTCTTCAGAATTCTTTTTGACAGAACCTTTTTTTTATCTTTCTGTATTTTGTATATTGTGTGTCTTCTTTCTTCTGGTTGATGTAGATTCAAAAAACATCCAGTCTTTTATTCTCTGTTCCAGAATAGAATGTCATTCTCTGTCAAGGATAGCCGTTGGTCTGCATTGACTGCATCCTTAATTGCAAAAACTCTTCTGGAGGAAAGTCCACAGAATTATTCCTTGAAAAGTCCCTTGAAACTTGGTCCAGAAGTAAATGAAAATGGCTAGCAAATCTCTGAATTAATTGCAAAATAACTCCTGACTGATTTGAATTTGAATTCTGGAAGTTATCTGAAATCGTCGAACTGAGCTCTGCTATCGTCGAGCTGAGCTCAGCGAACTGGAAAACTCAAGCAGCAAAATAATCGTCGATCTGAGCTCAAAGATCGTCGAACTGAGCTCAGAGATAAAGATCCAATGCAGAGTCAAAATCGTCGACCTGAGCTCACCGATCGTCGAATGGAGTTCGACGATATTATGAAGTTGAGCTCAGCGATCGTCGAGTGGAGCTCGACGATCCGTCGGAGTTGAGCTAGACGATCGTCGATCGGAGTTCGACGAATCGTCGTGCTGAGCTCGACGATCAGACTTAGTCTCCAGATAGAAAAACTTGGTCTCCAGGGCAGCTTCCAATCCTAAACTTCTAACCCTTAGACTCAATTCTAATTGACCTATTAAGCTATACAGAAGGTCAAGTAAAGGTTCCTAGAGACATAGTGATCCTGACCCAAATTAGTAATAGGGTGTTCCAACAATCTCCCCCTATTTGGGTTAGGATGACTATTTACAGACTTTGGAAAAATTCAAATAACAACATACAATCAGAGAAGCATAAAAACAGCAGCTAGATATTGCAGAAACATCACAGATATATATATATATGTATATATGTCATCCAGATAGCAGTCAGAATTCACAGAAATTGTCACCTTACACTGTCACTTCTTCTCTTTGCCTTTGACAAGTTTGATTTCTCTGTTTGGATTTAGAGCTTCCTTGTTGGACCTGGTGTCATCTGCTGCACCCAAATAAGTTTGCTTTGAAGATCTGGGGACCACAGCAGCAGGATGCAACTCCATATATCTCTCAGCATCAAATAATTTGCTGGAAGCATATTTGTCTAGTTCCTTTTGTCTTTGCTCTGACATTGTAGAAATATTTGAAGTGTCTAAACCTTGCTCTCTGGCCTTCTTGATCTGGTCTAGTGCAGCCAGTTCCTTCATCCTAGCAGTCCAAGCAGCTGGATTCTTTTCAGGGTCCTCAAATGGTACAGGTGGCTCATACCTGTTGGAAGAATTGTCTTGAGGAGGCCTGGCAGACACTGTCTCTTTTAGCTTGTAGGGGAAGGGACCAGAAGTAGTATCAGCAGGACTATGTCCTCCCCTAGAATATGGGTACTGCCTGGTGTACCCTTTGGAATAAACTTGAAAATCTCTTTGATTACCCCTGTATCCTCCTCTCCTAGAATAAGAACCCCTAGACTGGCTTTCCCTTTGGTAGGATCTGGCATGGGGTTGATAGGGAGCCTGGCTTCTAGCTGGGGCTTGACTTGCAGAGCTGCCACCTGCACCTGCATCAGGGGGAGGTGGTGGAGGAGGATGAGGGTGCTGGAACTGGGAGGAGCCCTTTTCATACTTTCTCTTCTTCTTCATGGCCTTGAGCTGATTTTTAGAATATTGCATCCAATGTTCTGTGATGGGGCAGTTATGCAGAATGTAATAAGGAATATCATTATCATCCTTGACTTTTGCAGGAGGGACCCTTTTCATAGCCTTGCTCCTAGCTTTCCTTTTCCTTGCAATAGTGGCAGAAGAGTCATCAGAGTCTGTCTTGAACTCATCAGATTCAGAACTCTGGGCATCATATAGAGCATCAATTCTCTTCATCAAATCTTTCTTCAGTTGAATAGCAGCAGATGAGGCAGAAGCAGAAGTAGCAGCAGCAGGGACAGCAGCAGATGGAGCAACAGATGCAGAGGGTGCAACAGGAGCAAATACAGCAGATGCAACAGATACTGGAGTAGTGACAGCAGAAGTAACAGCAGTAACATCATCAGAATCTGCAGTAGGCTCAAAAACAGTGGCCTCTGTCATCAGAAGATCCTTGGAAATTGGCTCATCAGAAGCAATTAGGATTTCAGCAGCAGTGTGAGCAATCTCAGCAGTATCAACAATTTCAGAAGCAAAGTCAGTGTTTTCTTTAACAGCAGCAGCAGCAACATCTTCAGTAGCAGCAAGCACTGAATGTACAAATGCAGAGATAATGCTAGGGTCACAACAAGAGACAGGCACCAGTGCCTTTGACAAATCTTCTGGGGGCTGGACAGCATTAACCTCTGGGAGATAGCTGAAGAAGGCAGGATCAAAGGCAGAAAGCAAAGGCCTTAGGTCTATTGCAAGAACTGCAGTAGGAGCCTGACATTCTGGAGGCACAGCAACAGTAGCAGAAGGGGCAGCAGGCACAGAAACATCAGCAGCAGTAGCAGTATCATCAGCAGCAGGAGCAGAAACAGCAGCAGCAACAGCATGAAGGCTTGCTTCATATGGCATCTCCCCCTGCCAGATGTAGATACATCTGTATCAAGGCAAACTGCTGGTGGTGCTGCCTGAGGAAGGAGGGAGGAAAGCCTGGCAGAGAGGGCTGCCACTGACAAGTGTAGAGGAGCCAATGAGGTCTCCAAGAGTAGGGAGAGCCTGGGGGCAATTAGCTCATACAACTTGTCAGCTAGGGCTGAGAGGTCTACTTGCTCAAGAATAGGAGCAGAGGTAGATGGAATGGGGATAGCTGAGGATGCTGGAAGTGGAGGGCTGGAGAGTGGAATGGATGGCTCAGGTGTTGGGATGGTGGAAATGGAGGACAAGGGGATGGATATGGATGGGGTGAAAGTGGTTTGGTCAATGATATGGTGGAGGAGATCTTGAAATGAAGTTGAGGAGGAGGGTAATTCTGGAGGAGAGGATGGGGAATCATCCATATAGGAGTCATCCAGGAGGGTGAAGGATGGAATGAATGGAGAAGAGGTGACATCTGGTGGAGGGTATGAGAACAGAGGGTGGAAGTGGTCTACTGGTGGAGGCAGAATGGGTTCTGGAGATGGAATTGTTGTTGGAGATGGGCTAGAGATGGTAATGGTGGATGGAGCTGGAATGGTGGATGGTAGAGGAAGGGTTGGAAGTGGAGGAGGAGAAGAGGCAGCAATAGCAACAGCCAGGTCAGCTGCAGGAGCAGAGACCTGTGGAGGAGTGACTCTTTGAGTCCTGCTGCCTGAAGGAGCACTTGAGGAGGGCCTGCCAGGCTTGCTGATTTGCCTGTCCCACTTGCCAAAGAGGGCACAGGTGAGTCTCTTGGAGGCATTTATGTGCACTCCAGAGGAGACCAGCAAGGCAGGGCACCTGTTTTGTAGGAAGACTCCAAGAATCCTTCCAAAGTTAACAAAGCTTTTGTTTATTTTCTTCTTGATTAGGTCAAAGAAGACCTCTCCCCAGTTCAAACTTCTCTTATCCACCAGAGCTCCCATGAGGCAGAGCTGGTATCTGGATATGGTATCATGTGCAGAGTGCTTTGCCAGCAGCACTTTCCCTACCACATCTGCTAGGAACCTGTATTCAACAGACAGGTTCCTCTTGAATAACTTGCTAGGGTTTCCCTCTGGATGACCCATCCTGGCAAGCATGTCAGAAAACTCCTCTCCAGATAACTCAGCAGTATCATCTCCATTTATTAGTCCAAAAACCTCTGTTAAAATGGTGGGGGTCAGAGGTACCTGAGTTCCAGCAATGGACCCAACTATTGTGGAGTTGTCTTGATTATGAGCAGTATAGACCCACTCCTTTATCTCTTCTGAAGCAAGCTTGATTCTAGTGGTCATGAGGGCAGACAGATTCTGATCCTTGAATAAATCCACTATATCTTGGAAGATTTGATCAGTGGTGTTGAAAGATTCCATATCAATGTCGAATCCAGCATCGAACTTCATTGTGGCTAGAACTGCAACGGACACAGCCATTGTACCTGCAAAAATTCAACAAACAAATCGACCAAGCGTAGAACTATTTGGAGGGAAAGAAAATCCTTGCAGAGAAATCGAAAGCGCAAGAGAGAACGACGGCGAAAAATGAGTTTTATATTAGGGTTCGACGCAGAATTGGAAAGATCATTGAACTCAGTTCGACGATCGAGGCTTCTAAAGGAATCTGAAAAGTTTTCAACATCGTCGATCTCCGTTCGACGATATTGGAGAGCGTCGAGCTCCGTTCGACGATCGTTCAGTGAACAAAATCGTCGAGCGCCGTTCGACGATCGTTGACCGGAAGAGATAGTTCATACTATCTGAGAGGCGCTGAACTCAATTCGACGATTTTTGGGAAATCGTCGATCTCTGTTCGACGATCTTAGGGGAAATCGTCGAGCGCAGTTCAGAGATCAGAAAGATTCTAGACACCAAGGTAAGTCAGAATGTTTGCCTAGTCTTGGTCAATTTTTAAGCTTTCAAAATCTTGGATATTATTTAAGGCTTCCTCCATCTAACATTCCTAACTGATTTAGGAAGAAGGTGTGTTTCTTTTCATCCAAAGGCTTGGTGAAAAAAATCTCCCCTTTGTAAATCAGTTGGGATATATTGTAATTCAATTTTGTGTTTTTCAACATTATCCCTTAAGAAATGATGCCTAATCTCTATGTGTTTTGTCCTACTATGGAGGACTGGATTTTGAGCTATGGAAATAGCACTTGTGTTATCACAAAAGATTTTAGACTTCTCTAAGTTGTATCCATAGTCTAGGAGTTGGTTTTGGATCCACAAAATTTGTGAACAACAACTGCCTGCAGCCATATATTCAGCTTCAGCAGTTGAGGTTGACACAGATGTTTGTTTCTTACAAAACCAAGAGACAAGTCTATCACCAAGGAACTGACAAGTTCCACTGGTGCTTTTCCTGTCAATTCTGCATCCAGCATAATCAGCATCAGAGAATCCAGTTAACTCAAATGCTGAATCTTTTGGATACCAGAGGCCTAGATTTGGACAACTTTTAACATACCTGAGAATCCTCTTTACTAATGTTAGGTGTGACTCTCTAGGGCTTACTTGGAACCTAGCACATATACATGTAGCAAACATTATATCTGGTCTACTAGCTGTAAGATACAGTAAAGAGCCAATCATTGCTCTATATGTTGTCTGATCAACAGGTTTCCCATGTTCATCAGCATCCAATACAGCATTGGTAGGCATGGGTGTTTTCATACAAGATGCCTCAGACATACCAAATTTCTTAACCAGTTCATTAGCATATTTGGTTTGAGAAATAAAGATGCCTTCAGCATGTTGTTTGACTTGCAATCCTAGGAAGAAGGACAGCTCACCCATGCTACTCATCTCAAATTTAGAATGCATCAGGTTAGAAAACCTTCTGCACAATTTTGAGTCAGTAGAACCAAAAATGATATCGTCTACATAAATTTGTACTAGTAGGGTATGGGACTTATGGGTTCTAATAAAAAGAGTTTGGTCTACTCTACCCCTTATAAAACCATTTTCCAAGAGAAAGCATGCTAGGGTCTCATACCATGCTCTAGGAGCTTGCTTGAGACCATATAATGCTTTGTTCAGTCTAAAAACATAATCAGGAAGAGTTGGAGAGATAAAACCTGGAGGTTGTCTGACATAGACTTCCTCTTTGATGTCTCCATTTAAGAAAGCACTTTTGACATCCATCTGATAAACCTTGAATCCTTTATGAGCTGCATAAGCTAGAAATATCCCGATGGCTTTCAATCTTGCAACAGGGGCAAAAGTCTGGTCGTAGTCAATTCCTTCTTCTTGAGAATATCCCGGAGCAACTAGCCTTGCCTTGTTTCTTATAATTACTCCTTGATCATCCAGTTTGTTTCTGAATACCCATTTTGTTCCAACAATGGAATGATCCTTAGGCTTTGGCACTAGTTCCCATACTTTGTTCCTCTCAAATTGATGCAATTCCTCTTGCATTGCAATGATCCAATGTGGATCTTGCTCTGCATCTTGAATGGACTGAGGTTCAATTTGAGATAGGAAGCAGGTGTGCAACAGGTTTTGGTTGACCTGATTTCTGGTTTGCACACCAGCTGAGATTTCTCCAATTATTTGGGAAATTGGATGGTCTCTTGATGTTACTAAATCAACAGGGGGTGTTGATTGCTCACCAACCTGTGTTGTTGTTTCCTCTTGTGGTACAATAACTTGCTCTTTAGATTGTGCTTCAATATGTGAAGCATTCCCTTCATCTTCACTGCTTTCTTCTTCTTGAGCAACCTGTAACTTGTTCATATCTTCAACTAGAGAGAGTTCCTGCAAAGGTTCTATGGTAGAAGAAATCTTCTCCTTGAAAGACATGTTAGTTTCATCAAAAGAAATATGAACAGATTCCTCAATTTTCAAGGATGATTTATTATAGACCCTATAGGCCTTGCTGATCATGGAGTATCCCAGAAACACTCCTTCGTCAGCTTTGGCTTGAAATTTTGCTAGATATTTCTTGTCATTATTGTGAATGTAGCAAATACAACCAAAAATTCTGAAATAGTCAACTTTAGGTTTCTTCCCTTTGAGTAATTCATAGGGAGTCTTTCCCTTTAGTTTATGTATCAGACTTCTGTTCAGCACATAGTTGGAGGTGTTCACTGCCTCTGCCCAAAAGGATAGAGGTAGATGAGCATCTAACAACAATGTAGTGGCAGATTCAATAAGGGTTCTATTTTTCCTTTCAGCTACCCCATTTTGTTGAGGAGTTCTAGGAGCTGAGAAAGTATGCCTGATCCCTTCACTCTGACAGAACTCTTGCATAAGAAGAGAATCAAACTCTGTCCCATGATCACTTCTGATCAGGGCAATGTGAGTATTGAACTCAATCTGTATACATTTGAGAAACTCTGTCAGACACTTAAAGTTATCAGACTTCTTCCTTAGAAAGAACACCCAAGTGAATCTAGAGAAGTCATCTACAACTACTAAAGTGTAGGATTTCCCTCCTAGGCTTTGTACTGTGATGGGTCCAAATAGATCCATGTGTAACAGATACAATATCCTAGGTGAATCACTCTTATTAAGTGACTTAAAACTATTTTTAGTTTGCTTGTCTAATTGACAAGCCCTGCAGAGTCCTTCCTACTTGAAGGGGCCAGAAGGTAGTCCTCTAACAAGGTTGTCCTTGGAGAGCCTAGCAATAGTTCTAAGGTTTAGGTGTCCTAGTCTCTTATGCCATAAAACATTTGGTCTACAGACAGAGTAAAACAGGCAAATATCTATATTAGTTGAAAGAAAATCTACTAGATAGATGTTACCTTTCCTTTTACCTGTCAACACAGTTGTGTTGTCCTCTGACTTGATTATGCATAAGGTTTTGCTGAAGGTCACCTGGTAGCCTTCATCACATAGCTGACTGATGCTGATTAGGTTGTGCTTCAGTCCTTCCACATAGGCTACCTTCTTGAAGGTTACTGAACCAATCTGGACTGCACCATATCCTTTAGTTTGTCCAAAGTTGGAATCACCAAAGATAACTTTGGGCCCAAGCTTGGCTCTAAAGGAAGTGAGGTTGTCCTTGTTCCCTGTCATGTGCTTAGAACACCCACTATCCAAATACCATTGCTGGTAAGATGTTGGATAGGTCTTTACCTGCACATAAAACAATTCATTTGTTTTTGACCCAGTTTACCTTGGGCCTAGGTTGATAACCTCTGAATTCTGAAATGAAAGACATCCCAGGTTGACTCTTATATCCTTCAGGATGATATCTCCATGGAGGTATAATCCATTCGGTATAAGGGTTAAAGGTTTGGGATGAAGAACCCTTAGGATTCAATTTTGATTTGCATTTGACAAAGTTTCCAGAGTTCTGACCTCTGTTCGACGATCTTGGAGCTAAGTTCGACGATCTTGGGTCAGATCGTCGAGCTCCGTTCGACGGTCGACTATGGGTGAGGTCAGGTATATGTGATCGTCGACCTGCGTTCGACGACTCTGGCTGAGATCGTCGATCAGCGTTCGACGATTTTTCCTGAGATCGTCGAGCTGCGTTCGGCGATCGTCGATCTTCATTCGGCGATCGTCGATCTCCGTTCGACGATTTTTGCTGGGACTTAGTTTTCTGAGGCAGATCAGAATTTTTCCTGGCAACCTCTACAACTCCCTTTCCCTTGTTAGAAATAAACTTGATGGGAGTTGTTAGGACTATAGGTTGGCTGGATGAAGCACCCAAGCCCAGTGTACTGTTGAATCTAGAGTTCACTGTGCTTGTGATGTCCATCAGCTTGATGCTTCTCCCATTAAGTGATTCTTCAAGCTTCTTGGCCTCAGAGAGCTCACTTTTCAGTGTAGCTATCTGTTCCCTACAGTTCTCCAACTCCTGAGAGAGTTTGAGGTTTTCTGACTTTAAACCATTGTGTTCAGATAATTGATTTCTGAGAGAGATAATCTCTTTCTCAGACTTTAGCAGGTCTAAAAACAGTGCTTTAAATTCAGATTTAAAATCTTCTGAAGTAAAATCAAAAGAACTAATTACTTGATCTTCTTCAGGTTGAGTCTCTGAGTCTGACTCTGACTCCTCTTCCTCTGAATTGTTCTGTGAGGCATTGATTGCCATCATGCAGAACTCCTTTTCTTCTGCATCATCCTCATCATCACTTGAGCTAGAAGAGGCTTCTGACTCCTCTTCTATCTCACTCCAGGATTCAGCAACAAACCCTTTTCTTGTATGTTTATTTTTGCTTGAAGAAGGTTTGCCACTTCCATTCCTTTTGGAGTCTTTCTCCTTTCTTCTTTATTTTCTGTCCCTTCTGTCCTTGATCTTGTTCTCTAGACAGTCAGGAACTATGTGCCCTGGTTTCCTGCAACCAAAGCAGATAATATCTTTATTGTTGCTAATGGACTTGTCATACCTTGGCTTGTCCTGCTCCTTGTATGATCTTCTTCTGAAGTCCTTTCTGGCCATCTTGTAGAATCTTTTGGCCAACAAGCTGAGTAGTTCATCATTGCCTGTGCTCTTATCTTCAGGCAGATCCTCAGTTGCCTTAAAGGCTATGGTCTTCTCTTTCCTTGTGGCTGGTGAAGCAGCCTTCTGTTCTTCCTCTCTATTCTTGATGAGTTGCTCATAAGATTTGAGCTTACCCAACAAGGCTTCAGTGGTGATCTCATTCAGACTTCTGGCATCTTTAATTGGCCAGATTCTTGAATCCCAAGTGCTGGGGAAGCACATTAGGATCTTGTCATTAAGTTCTGTTAGAGAGATCTCTTTCTCTAATGTCCTCAGTTCACTGATAATTAGACTCAGTCTATTGTACATGTCTCCCACTGAGTCAGTCTCTCCCTTCTTGAAGTTCTCATATTGAGTGATGAGATGGGATCTTCTGTCCTTTCTCTCATCAGCTGAGCCTGAGACTATTTCTGAGAGTCTATCCCAAATTTCCTTGGCTGAATTACATTCAGCTACCTTTTCAAAAATGTCATCTGACATTGTCTGGGCTAGAATGTTCATAGCCTTGGCATCAGCTACTTTCCATTTTTTTGATGTCAGCATCTGTTCCTGATGGAGGTGGAACAACATTTGTGCTTGTGCTCTCTGGGGGTCTTGGACACACTGTCAAAATAGAATTAAAAATATCTTCGTCAATGGAATTCATGTAAAGTCTAATCCTTGCTTTCCAAAGTGCAAACTTGGAAAGATTGCACACTGGAGGTCTGGTGCTAGCATAATCTTTGTTTTGGGCCATGATTTGTGCAAACAAAAACTAATAATAAAATACAGAAGAAAAACAGATCTAGTTTGGGATCTTGGGGTTCAGGTGTTAGCCTGTACAACCAATCAGATATGGTATGTTTAACCAACCTGGCTTTGATACCAATTGAAAGAGCAACTAGATCTGATATACTCTAGAGGGGGGTGAATAGAGTATATGGTGCTTTAAAACTTTTGCAAACTTTTACAACAATTGTTGTAATATGTGTGAGCAGGGAAGCAGAAATAAATCTAATCACAGTACAGAGCTATGCAAACACTAAGCACAGAAAAATCAAGGCCAGAAACAAAAAGAAAACAAGCCAAAACCAGATGACACAAGGAAATATAGTGGTTCCCCAAACTTGGGTACATCCACTCTTCTACCACCCTAGGTAGGAATCCACTGCAGGATGAGTTGATCAGGTGTCCTGGGCACCAATGAGCTTTTGATAAGGTGCTCAAAAACCAAAGCAGATTTTTTGATCAGGTGTCTTGCCACCAATGAGCTTTTGACAAGGTGCTCAAAAACCAGATTCAAACTTTTGAAGGGAGTTTGAGAAACCCTTTACAGAGTGGGGCTGAGAGAGTGATGGAAGTCTTCTCTTTCTCAAGCAACTGAGAAGACTAAGTGGATTGATGTCAAAGCTCCCCTTGAGTCCTTGAGATCTTCAGGAAGAAGAGCTTTGCTGAGGGTGATAGGCCTTCAAAGATAGAACTCCAGCAATAGATGATTTCAGCAAGCTGAAATGTTGAGTGTCTGGAGTCTTGAAATGATGTTGGCCTTGAACACTTTGAGAGCTGAAGAGATCTGAAGATTTTTGAAAGCTTGATCTCTTTGATGAGTGTTCTTCAGAATTCTTTTTGACAGAACCTTTTTTTTATCTTTCTGTATTCTGTATATTGTGTGTCTTCTTTCTTCTGGTTGATGTAGATTCAAAAAACATCCAGTCTTTTATTCTCTGTTCCAGAATAGAATGTCATTCTCTATCAAGGATAGCCGTTGGTCTGCATTGATTGCATCCTTAATTGCAAAAACTCTTCTGGAGGAAAGTCCACAGAATTATTCCTTGAAAAGTCCCTTGAAACTTGGTCCAGAAGTAAATGAAAACGACTAGCAAATCTCTGAATTAATTGCAGAATAACTCCTGACTGATTTGAATTTGAATTCTGGAAGTTATCTGAAATCGTCGAACTGAGCTCTGCTATCGTCGAGCTGAGCTCAGCGAACTGGAAAACTCAAGCAGCAAAATAATCGTCGATCTGAGCTCAAAGATCGTCGAACTGAGCTCACAGATAAAGATCCAATGCAGAGTCAAAATCGTCGACCTGAGCTCACCGATCGTCGAATGGAGTTCGACGATATTATGAAGTTGAGCTCAGCGATCGTCGAGTGGAGCTCGACGATCCGTCGGAGTTGAGCTAGATGATCGTCGATCGGAGTTCGACGAATCGTCGTGCTGAGCTCGACGATCAGACTTAGTCTCCAGACAGAAAAACTTGGTCTCCAGGGCAGCTTCCAATCCTAGACTTCTAACCCTTAGACTCAATTCTAATTGACCTATTAAGCTATACAGAAGGTCAAGTAAAGGTTCCTAGAGACATAGTGATCCTGACCCAAATTAGTAATAGGGTGTTCCAACAATAAGTATTATTGTTCTACTCTAGCAGTTCTAAATATGGTACAAGTAAGTAAGAGCGGTACAGTAAAGGAAGTAAAGAACAGCAGTAAGAGCAAGTAAATAAACTATTCTACCACTATACTACCATCACAAAAGTACACTAACTTATATAAATGCCCATATAAATATATAAGTTAGGATTTCCAGGAAATTTAACTTATCATATAAAAGAGACCATACTAATTTATATGATAAGGATCTATGAAGCGTATGACCTAATATGAATGAATGTTATGATGCAAATTTTATGCACAGGCAAGTGCAACTCACGCACAACGACTCTGTGATCACAGACCTTTAGTTCCCACTTTTTGAGAGCTAGCATCACTCTCGAGTACCACCGCTGTGGCTATGGCAGCAGCGGAGCGGGCGTCTCTGCTTCTAGGCCGGTATGCACACTACCAAGCCTTAGACCCGTCTCATACGCCTCTGTACACGTCCAAGGTGCACTCTAGAGTCTCGTGTACATACTTTGCTAACAACCCGTCAGTCTTGTTGGGTCGGATGTGCGTTATCGGGAATCGTCCTCCAGACCGCAGTGTAAAACAACCCACTGGCCCCTCTAACCCTCACAACCGCCTGGTGCACCGTACTGCCATCGGTGTGACGAACGGCCAGTACCGCATGCCCCACCACTATATTTATGCACATGCAAGTATTTCATTCTGAGCCTTCCGCTCGCAGGACCAAACCCGTCCTGAAACCCTCAAACCCAACCCGGGTGAGAACGCATAATGGTGCCTTTATACCAATCCCCTCAAACCCTACACGGGTGAGCATATATCATGAATCTCTCTAACCCTACACGGGTGAGAAGGTACAACAAATGTCTTAACCTATTAGACTACTCTTGTCTATGAGTTATTATACTTAGTGATTTAAGGTTAATCTCAGGACTGCCCAGGGTATACCCGGTGAAGGGCTCTCGGGGGCACTAGGAACTACGATGGGATTACGCCCAAAGTTCCCTTTCGCAAGGATATTTACTTTAGTTGATGACTACCCATATTTCACCCCAGCTCTCATTGTTGCTCTGGAACAATCCTTAGTGACTTAAGATATTACCGGGAAACCGACGGTCTTCCGTCGACCTCCACTCCGGTTGCTACCTAAAGACTTGCACTTTAATCCCGTCACTAAGACAATACTACCCACCAGGGATTATTCATATTGCACTCCCTTATTACTTCCGATAATCAATCCTCTGGTAATCCCATAAAGTATGCCCTATTTATACTATATGCAGACCATGTCCTATTATTACCCCGAAAATGGAATATTCCAATCCTTAGGGCCTCTTTCCCCTAACTATTTATCCTAGGGTGGTATGGGCTAATGGAACTATCATATGGATTCTCATAATTTTCCTTGGTCAAATAATCCCTTAATTAAATTTTTTAATTTATTTCCTAGGTCACTTTACACATGAAGTAGTATAATTTTGAATCCACTGACCTAGGCAATTTTTCCTGAATTGTGTATTGATAAAATATTTCTGTATACAGGGTTTCATAATTTTCCTTTGAATATTTATACCAATTCATTATTTAATACCAAATCTACATAATTTCCATTTTCCAAATGAAGTACAAGGAATATATAATCCAAAATTCCAGGAAAATTACAGAACATATAAAACATTAATTTGAGACTATTGACAGAGTTTCATCAACCTTTATAATGTAATGGCCTAACAATTCCCATTCTTACATATTTACCAAAATGCCATTATATTGATTTAAAATTTATCAGTACACCCATAAATTCTGAAATAACTTTACAAGACTAATAATACAATTATATAATACTAGAAATATTTCCAAATTTTTCTGAGGTGTATATCCATCAATTCAAGAATAAATGAAATAAGGGTAAAATAGGCATTTCAAAGTATTTTTTACTCCAAAATTTCATTCAACAGAAAGATCAAATTTTCTTAAGTCAATTATAGCCTTAATTTTAACTTGGTAAAGTTTGGGGACTTTTACTTGAGGAAAACCTATTTTCCTATTTTATTTTCAAAAGGAGCTATATTTCTAAAAATTCCAATTAATGGGATTTTTGATTCAAAAAATACCATAATTAATCAGAGGGGTGAACTTTACCCTAATTAACCATAGGAATAAAATCCAAGATTTTTGAGTGCCTCAATTAGGCTGAATGCACCATATTTAAATTATTGCTATTGGCACACCAAGGCAATATATGAACCAACACATGCAAGTGAATTTTCCAAAATACAGTGATCCAAATGTGCTGCAATTTTTATCATGCACCAATGATGTCCCCAAGGACCTACCACCAAAACTTGGGGCCATGAGGAGTCATATAACTCCAAATAATTCATTTATTTAGTTTTTGATATTATGACCAAAACTATAGAAAAAGTTGTTTCAAAAATTCCCCATTTTTGGCAGGGGCTAGGTATGCCCTAATCATGCATGTACCCAAAATGTGGGGCCATGGTGATTGCTGGTTTGACTTGGGCATCCAAATGAATTTCTGCCCTTATCTAGGACAATGTCCTAGGAGAAATGCCCTACAAGCCAGACTACTGGACCAAAATTGATGATTAAGGTGTCACCTTAAATTTAACAGGTAAGGCTACATTTTTAATTCAGGGTCCAGGTTCTGGAAATGCATCTACCAGGCCTAAACGTGACATGAAATGGACAGTAAAAACATGGATAGAAAATTAAATTTGATATGGCACGAATCTTAAAGCAGAATGAAGGGCATCTGTTCATCTTCTCCATGGAGCCAAGGGCCGCGATTTGCCCGACCTGGAGCACGTTCCAAGGCCATTTCCCAGCCATCAAACCACCTTCCTGGCCGGCCACCACCACCAACACCTCCGTTGAGGTGAGGGCTAACGTTCGGCGGCGACTTGGCTGCCGGAGGTGGCGGTTTCCGGCGAACTTGCACTCCATCAAAAAATCTGAAATTCATGAAAAGCTCACCTTGGATCTGGCTCATTTGAGCCCGATGTCTCGCCTAATAGATCTAGGAAACTAGTACGGGTAGAGGTGAGGTGAAACGGACCTTGATCGGAGCCCGACGGCGACGACGGCGGTGGTCGGCCATGGAATTTCTCCTCTCCGGCGAGTTTGCTCCCGAACTCGTTTCTCCACCAAACGCTTCCATCCAGATATCGAATTCCACTCCTCTCGGCCTTCTGAAGCTGATGGTGAGGTCAAAATGGGGGTGGGGTGGCTGGTTATGTTGTTTTGAGTAGTGGGAATTTCGGCCACCACCTTGGATGCTCCTCCTTGGCTCCAAGTGGCACCTCCTTTGATATAATTTGGCTGGGTGATTATTCCTAAGCTCAGAACTGAGTTTTAGGAGGGAGGAGGAGGGCCAAGTGTCCTCCATCCCCCTTTTCCCTCTCATCTCTCTCCTCTCTTTCCCCAAATTTCCAAAAACACCCCATGCATGCACTCTCTCTCCTATTTTAGAGGGGTAGGGGCTGTCATTAACCATTTAGGCTGGTCATTGGTCTTGGCTCATGGCCTTTGCCCATTGGGAATGGGCTTCACCTCCCTTTTTCTCTTTAGGCCTTATGTTGACCAAGTTGACTTTTAGGGTTGACTTGGTCAACTTGATGAGTGGGCTCGCCCCACTTGATGGTCATGAACCCCATGTCATCACCCAATATGGGTTGGACCATTGGTGATGCCCCACTTTGGCTAATTGGGCTTATATGTGTGGATTTGACCAAATTTGGGTTATGGTTGACTTGAGTCAACTTGGGTCAATGGTTGACCCAATGATGTGGATTTTGGTTTACATTGATTGCTTTTAGGGTTAGGGGCATAGTGGTGGGGTCAATGTGTACCTATGATTCCATTTTGGGCTAGTTTGACCTGATTTGGCTCGAACCTTATAGTGGGTCCTATGTAAATCCACCCTAACTCCACCCCATGTCCAACCCAATCTGAGTTAAGGGGTCTAGAAGTAACATGGCATGTTACAAGTTCGACGTTCGTCGAACTCATCTTGACGAAAGGAGTTCTGCGCTCGACGATCGTGAGACAATTCTTTGTGCTGAGTTCGACGATCTATGTTCTCTGTTCGACGAAATCTTAGTTTATACATCAAGCCAAAGTAAGGAGAACTTCAAATTTTTCTAAGTCCAGCTTCATGCTTCGGTCGACGAATTATATTCTGAGCTCGACGAACTTGGACCTCAAGTTCACAGCTTCTCAGGTCGACGAAGTCAGCTTCTCAGGTCGATGAATGCTAAACTCTACTCGACGATTTCTAGACTTAGAGAATCTGTGTCGACACCCAGGATTTCAGTCGACACCAGCTTATGTCGACACCAGGATTTTAGTCGACACCAGCTTATGTCGACACCAGGATTTCAGTCGACACCAGCTTATGTCGAAACCACAGGATTTGTGTCGACACCAAGATCAATCTGTCGACACCAACTTTTGTCAACACAGCATTTCAGCAGATGCATGATATTTTGTCTACGTCCAGAACTTTTCTCAGGTCGACGAATTTGATTCTCAGTTCGACGAATGAAGACTGTCTATCAGATGAATGAAGATTGTCTGGTCGACGAACTCTATCAAGCTCAGCTCGACGAACTCTAGCTCAGCTCGACGAACTCTAGCTCAGCTCGACGAACACAAGTTCAGCTCGACGAAATGTGTTCTTTGTTCGACGAATCCAGATTAGTTTTTTCTTCAAGGTTCCCGTCCCGTTTCTTGGCGCTGATTCCTGAACATTTAATGCTAGATCTTCTCGGAATGTTACCGTTAGAACGTGCATTGACTATGGACGATTACATGCCGTTTTTCTATGGGACAGTTAGGAAAGTCATTGATTACTGATTCTTTCCAAGGCCGACTGTAATTACTGCTCGACATTCAAAAGTTTGAATATTCCTCAGTCAATCATAGACAGATTGATAAACAAAAATAGAGACACAGCAAGAGAACAGAATCAAGAAGTGATAGAGTTCAAGAATTACAATATAGCAAACAATCTGACAGATTTTCTAAAGTTGCAGAAGAACAAACATTCTCAAATCACAAGTTCTTGACTGCAATCAGCCTGACTGAAAGATATAGTACCTAAACACCTAGAGGGGGGTGAATAGGTGACCAATTTCTTTTTAAACTTTAATGGTAGCAATCAGTTAATATCACAGAAATCTAACTACTTTTGCACAGCAATCACACAGCATACACAGCAAAGCACAGCACAGCACAGCAGACACAGAGTTTTATAGTGGTTTCCCAAGATTTGGGTACATCCACTATCCCCCTTCGCCTATCTAGCAGTGTACTAGATTCGGCCAAACTTCACCACTGTCTCAGAACCCAAACTGGTTTCTACACCTCAGGCCCAAGGCCCTACAACTCAGCTTTTCCACAAAGCCTACACTCAGCCACAAAGGCCTACACTCAGCCAACAAGGCCTACACTCAGCCACAAAAGGCCTACACTCAGAGATTCCAATCTCCTACACTCAGGCTCCCAAGCCCAACACTCAGCCTTTATAAATACAGGCTTACAATCACTCAGATCCAAAGGATCCTACAAGATAAAAATGATTTTACAAATATTAACGCAACAACCCAAAGACAAGAGAGGGGAGTTGTGAGTTTCTTGATGAGTTCTTGGAAGAACTCAGCTGGATTCAATCTGACTTAGCTTTCTTCAAAGCTTCTTGAAAGTAGAACTGAATAAGACTGATTCCTTCTGCAGTTGATCCTTGACCTCTGCTTCTTAAGATCCAGAATGAATCTGAATCCTTCTTCTCAGCCTAGTTCCAATGGCTGATTTCTTGGATGGAGCCCTCTCTCTCCAACTTCTTAGATCTGCACTTGGACAGCTAGATCTTCTTGTTTTGATTCTTGATCAATAACTGAAACAACTCTGTGAACCACTTCTTTGAATTGCTTCAACAACTTCAACAACAACTTCTGTAGACTGTATGAGCCTATTTATAGGCCTTCTTCATGGTAACCGGCTGGTCCGGTCCATAACTGTCTTCTGACATCTCTGACAGGTGCTGTAGACCGGCTGGAACGGCAGCTGTCATGTCATCCAGTCAATTCTTGAAAGTTCTCTAACTGTCTGAAAGTGTCGAGACTTTCTGTCCTTAAGTGTCGACACTTATATACCAAGTGTCGA
Source organism: Platanthera guangdongensis (assembly GCA_039583875.1). Taxonomy (NCBI): domain Eukaryota; kingdom Viridiplantae; phylum Streptophyta; class Magnoliopsida; order Asparagales; family Orchidaceae; genus Platanthera; species Platanthera guangdongensis. The sequence goes on from CM077164.1 coordinate 125,844,472, forward strand.
CACAAGTTGTGTAAGTGTCGACACAAGTCTACAAGGTGTCGACACAACTCCTTGTGTTGTAGATACTATGTCTTGACACAGTTTCTTCTGCATGTGTCGACACTGAAATTGAGTGTCGACACAAGTACTTGATCTTCTATCTTTTGCTGAATTCTTCTAAGTGTCGACACATCTCCTTTGTGTCGACACAACTTCTTCTATTGAATCTGTTAAGTGTCGACACTGCTTCTTGGTGTCGACACATAGTCTTCTATGTTGATTCTTGCTGAGTGTCGACACAGCTCCTTGTGTCGACACTTGATTCTTCTTGTTGAGACTTCAGCTGAGTGTCGACACATTCCCTTAGTGTCGACACTTGTACTTAGAATATTTTGTTGATCTTTCTGTTCTTTGCTAAGTGTCGACACAGCTCCATGTGTCGACACTTTCTTCAAGTGTTGAGTCTTCTGTTGAGTGTCGACACATTGTTCTTGGTGTCGACACTTACTTCAAGTGCTGACTCTTCTGTTGAGTGTCGACACATTGTTCTTGGTGTCGACACTTATACTTAGTCTCTGCTGACTTTTGCTGAGTGTCGACACAGCTCCAAGTGTCGACACTTTCTTGTGTAGACACAGTTCTTCTAGGTGTCGACACTGTTGTTAAGTGTCGACACAGCTTTACTGTACTTTTCTTCACTGAGTGTCGACACAGCTCCTTGTGTCGACACTTTCTATCTGGTGTCGACTCTGCATCCCAGGTGTCGACACAATGACTCCAAGTGTCGACACTGCTTGCCTGGGTGTCGACACAAGCCTTCTTAAGTGTCGACACTTTCCCTCTGGGTCTCGACACATGGACTTAGAAATTTTTTGCTTCAGTCCTGCAAATACTTAACCTGCACAAGTAACTCAAAAACACATCAAATACATTTTGATGTATATCATTGAGTTGGGTGAGGCTTCTTCAAATCAGGTACATTTAACCAATGTACCCAACAATCTCCCCCTATTTGGAGAAGTCATAACCCTTAGTCAATGATATACACCATTCATAATTAAAATTATAAAATGATGTAAGGAAGGATAATATACAGCAGGGTAAACATAAACATGTATCAATTTCACATGTCTACAAATACATCATCACAGAACAAATAAGAAATAGATATAGACATATTCACAGAACACACATGAAATATATTAATCATATATTGTTCTAATATCTATCTTATACATTTTCAGAAGTTCACTAAATGTTTTCCATCCAAAAGATTACAAAATAAACTTCAAGAAAATTCTAAATCTATTTTTGTTCAGGCTCCTTAATGACTATCCCTTTGCCAGCTTGAACTTTAGCTTGGACAGGAGCATCAGCAGTTTCAGCATCAGCAGGCTTCTTGCCTTTCAGATCTTTCTTCTTAAGCTCTTCAGCTTTGATCTTCTGTCTTTCAAAATAATGGTATGGCTTAGGAAAGTACTTGCTAGGCTCCTGGGCAGTAGGAGATAGCTTTCCCATCTTTGCCTTCCTTCTATATTGGACTATTGCCTCTTTCCTGGTTTCATGTTTCCTCCATTCAGCCTCAGAGAACCACTTGTTCCTGTCATGAATGTTGTCTTTGGCAGCTTTCCAGGCAGTTAAAATGATATTCCTTGAGGTAGGGCTCCACTGCTCAAAGTCTGGCCTTTGTTCAGCTTGTTCCCTAAACCTCTTCTTAGACAATCTTGTCTCTTCTTCTTTTTGCAATGCCTCTTGCATGGCTTCAGAAATAGGCTGAACAACCTTTTCAATAACAACATTGTCCTTGCCCCCAGGTGGGCTGTACATGGTCTGTACATCAGCATGCACCATTTCAAAATCTGGAGGAGGATAAATAACTTGAGCTACTTCTGGTTGCTCACCTCCTAGATATGCAGGGTTAATTTCAGATTCAACAACATCATTGTCATCACACAGAGGAGGATATCCAAGTGTAGCTCTGATAGAATTTGATATCCACTTAGCATGGTCAGAGCTTGCCTTGACTAACACTCTCTCCCCCTTTATGACTTCTCTAGCCATGTGATCTCTGACATCATCCTTCTGAAATCTTATTTGATTATCCAAGTATCTGATTCCATCTTTAAAGAAAGGTTTGAGCTTTTGAAGTTGTTCAGATATGGCCTTCTGGGAGGCTTGGATAGCAGTCTTAACAGCAGTGATTTCTTCTTGAAATGCTTTGTCAAATTCAGCTTTAACAGCAGCAGTAGAAGTAGAAGGTCCAGCAGCCTGGTTCTTTAATTCTGTGACAATAGCATTATGGGAAGCAGTAATATTGTCATTCATCCTTAGCTGATTTTCAAGAACATACCCTTGCTTCAATGCTATGTCATCTACTTGTGCTTTGATCTTTTCCTGGTGGGTTGCCAAGTACACCACTGCATTCCCCCCTTTGTGGAAGCAGTCTGTCATCTCTTTCTTGTTAAGGTTCATTTCAAACCTTATAGACTTGATATCTTGGGCCAGATCAAATTGCAATGTTTTCTGCCCTTCATCCACATACTTTTCAATTGCTTTTCTATGTTCATCCAGTTTAATTTGCATTGCAACCATCAGTGCACTATAATCAACTGATGGTGCTTGCTGAACTATAGACTGTGGAACAACAGTCTGCAAAGCGTTCTTATAGCTTTGGCTTCTTCTCTTGAATACATAAAGTTTCTTTTGCTTAGCCCTTGTAGCTTCCTCATCTTCAGATTCTGAGGAGCTGGCTATGTCAACCCTCTCCTTAGGGCTTGGAGGCCTCTCAGGCTGCACATCAGGTGCCTTCTCAGTTTCTTGCCTCACAGGCTCTTCCAGAATTTCCATCTGCTCCCCCTCAACAGCAGCATTCTCTCTTTCAGCAGCAGGTATTTCTTTTTCAAAGTCTTCTTGATCTAGATTTAAGAACAGATCTTCCATAGTGTACTCTTGTGGTGAAGGAGCTGGAGAAATTCTTTGCTCTTCAACCACTGGATCAGGAACAACTTGTAGTACAACAGATGTGTCTTCTATAACACCATCTGGAACTTGACTATCCAGCTGAGTTTGCTGATGAACATCAGACAAATCAGTATCTTCTAGAGAAAAATCTAAAGTGTTTAGTTCAGTGATTACCTTTAGTATGATGGTGGTTGCTTGTTCACTTTCCAGTGTAGTGGGTTCAGTTACAACTGGAAGCTCCCCCTGGCTTTGATCCTTGTGGATGGGGCTAGCTTGTGGTAGCTCCCCCTGGATCTCAGCAACCTCTTGAGGAGCAGGAGTCTTTATAGCAGGCTCTTCCTCATGGTCATCTGGAGTGAAAACAACCTGTTCTTCACTTTCAGAGCTGCTAGTGGACTCTTGTTCCACTGGAGCAGTCTTCCTTTTCTTCTTATGTAACAACCCCAACCGTTCATATGATATATTCTAGAAGGTCCGGCCGGGGCCCCACAGGATATATCACAAAACAGTCGGTGAAGGTACAGGATGATACCAGAGTCGCGCATCGCACCTAACACAAAGCATTCTAGCGGAAGCCTAGACTATAACTTGAACTCCTCATGAATGTCCAAACATAAAACTCCACATTTTATATCATATAGGAATGTCTTACAACAAGTCAAAAGAGTTGGCCTTATGGCCTTACATGGCTTTCACATAGTGGCCTAAACAATTGGCGCGCAGGCCGGCCACAATAAAAGAAAACACACAAAAGAAACACATCTAGCCTTCGAGGCCTAGCAGCAGCAGCAGCAACACCAGCAGGAACATCAACCTCTATGTGTCCCGCTCGGCTCTCCAGCACCTGTGCAGGGACAATCCACCCAACGGTGGCAAACAAAAGCAACGGTCAGCGTTCAGCTGACCAAATTATAACGACCCTACCCCTTCTCTCGGGGCAGCGGTATTCTTCCCTGCAGGCATATTAGATCACATGGCAAGCTATATCATCAAAATGTGCTTTCACGCACACAAGCCATCACAACCGTTTGCCACCCGGCCCAACGGTCCGTGCACTCAGGGCACATTCTTGGTGTTCTGGCAACCTCTTGCCCACCACCGTATTCAGGGTCACAACCCAACGGTAAATCTCTTGAGCATTTACTCAATGGCGTGTAGCCGGAGTTAGTCTTCCTACACCGAGATGGCCCGTAGCCCCCCATTGTGTCATGGCGCGCAGGCCGAAGACTCTTGCTATGCGCTCCAACAGACCGCACTTTTTGGTCTCACGTCGGACGGACATAGCGCAGGTCGGATCCTCCACCCCCCGTTGCTCAAATCGCCTTGCCTTCTCCGAGTACAGCGTACTCATGGCTATATCAAAGGCGCGGGTCGGTCTCACCAATCCTGTTCTTGGCATTCAAGCATGGGTATTTCTCTATACCCATTTCCTCACAGCAACAGCGGGTCTTTCCTGGGCACACCAGTACTTCCTGTGACTCTCTCCACAGGTGGACACCGCACAAGCACAAATGTCAGGGGTCTTTCCTAGCTATCATGCCAGTACTTCCTGTTACTCGCTTCACAGGTGGACACCCTACGACATCAAGCATCACCAAAAGGGCCTTTCCTGGTTCCACCAGTACTTCCTGTGCCTCAATCACAGGTTGGACCCAAAACCATCACATGGCTATTTTCCTAGGCTACCACCCCAGTACTTCCTGCTACTCCTTTTCGCAGGCATAACCCGTAGACTCCTTACACTACACGTTTATCACGGAGTCTTCTCCGGTTCGTATGCAACATCACCAATCCAGACTAACCTGTCCAGATGGGCTTCACACAGCATGCCTATTCCGTACTCCATTTCCGGATCTATATGCTAACAAAGGGGATTTCAAGCATCAACCCAAAGATTTCCAAAACCAGCCACCTCTTGGTGGGGGAAATCACAAAATATGCCAAAAACGAAGCCTTCACATGGCTAGGAAGAAAAGTCGTTACCCTTGACGACCGCTTCGGTGCCATGACCTCCAAGCTAGCTTGCAAGACTCGCAAGAGCGTTTCCTTCGCAACGACGGCTTCGGATTTCTCGTCGGTAACCAGCAGCACCACCAGCAGCACCACCAGCAGCAGCCCCCTTTTCTTCTTCCTCCTCCTTTCTCTCTCTTAACTTGAAGAAAGCTTAAGGCCAAAGAAAATGAGAATCCTTCTCTGATTTCGGCCTTTAAGGAAAAAGAGGAAGAAGCTTCAGCCCTTGGATCCAGACTGAAGGAATTGACGGCCACGATTCTGCCAAAATCACTGATTTTGACCCGACACGGCCTCTGACACGGCCGTGTTCCAGGCCGTGTGCCTCAAGCGGTGGTCAACCGACTTATCCAAACCAGTGACACGCCCATGGGACACGCCCGTGTCATGGGCCGTGTCACCAACACGCCTTCAGACACGCCCGTGTCTGTGGCCGTGTACCTGGGTGAAAAAAAATCCCAAATCATCCCGAGACTTCACACGGCCTATGACACGCCCGTGTCCCAGGCCGTGTGCCCAGACACGGCACAAAGACACGCCCTGTCGAAATCCTTCGGTGGGCTGAATTCGCCGTCCTGATTTGACACGCCCTGTGACATGCCCGTGTCACAGGCCGTGTTCAATCTCACACACGACACGGCCTTGGACACGCCCGTGTCCTGGGCCGTGTGCCCCCTCTCGACGCATCACAGAGAGAAAAATCGTCGAGACAAAGGCCGATCGTCGATACAACCTCGACACGCCCTGCAACACGCCCGTGTCGCAGGCCGTGTCAACTGACAAGCCCCGGGACACGCCCGTGTCCCAGGCCGTGTCACCCAAAAATGCCTGTTTCCGAACTTTGGGCTGTTACAATCCTCCCCTCCTACAAGAAATTTCGTCCTCGAAATTCAGACCTAGGAAAGGCAATAGAAAACAGCAAGAAAAATGTGACAACATATATAAAAGTTTATGTTACAACATTCTTGCTACAGGTTACAAAAACAGCTCAGGGAACTCTTCTCGCATGGTCTGCTCGCGCTCCCATGTCAGTTCTTCACGGCCGCAGTTGTCCCACCGGACTTTTACCATACCGACCGTCTTGTTCCACAACTATTTTTCGGCTCGATCTTCGATCTGAATGGGTCTAACTCTCGTTGTTAGCCCATACTCCACCGGCACACGATCATCCGCGATCACTTGAGCTGGATCTTTCACGTCCTTTCGAAGTACCGAGATGTGAAATACATCATGTAACCCACCCAAGTCCGCCGACAGAGCTAGCCGATAAGCCGCTTCGCCAACTCGCTCAACCACTTCAAACGGACCCAAATATCTGGGACTCAACTTTTTCAATCGTCGAATCCTGGAGACACCTTTGAATGGCTTGATCTTCAAGTAGACCCAATCGCCAACCACAAATTCTACGTTCTGGTGCTTGGCGTTGTAGTACTTCGCTTGTCGATCTTGAGCAATAAGCAATCTCTCTCGAATCGTCCGTATGGTTGAGTTTGCTTCCTCAACCTCATTTGGTTTAACAACCCGAGCTTCGCCCACTTCTACCCAAGCCAAGGGAGTACGACACTTCCTTCCATATAGAGCTTCATATGGTGTCATCCCAATGCTTGCTTGGTAGCTGTTATTATATGCAAACTCCACCATATAGAGATGATCATCCCATCTCTGTCCGAAATCAAGGGCGCACATTCGGAGCATGTCCTCCATTGTTCTGTTGGTACGTTCCGTTTGGCCATCCGTTTGGGGATGAAAGGCCGTACTGAAAGTCAACTTCGTACCCAACAATCGGTGAACTAGCCTCCAATCATTTGACGTGAATCGCCCATCTCGATCACTTACGATGCTCCGAGGAACACCGTGCAGCCGCACAATCTGGTCAACATATAACTTTGCCAAACTTTCAACTGAATCATCCCGCCTGTTCGGGAGAAAATGTGCTACTTTCGTTAGCCGGTCAACAATCACCCAAATGGAATCATTTCCTCGCTGCGATCTTGGCAACCCATGCACAAAATCCATGGAAATATCATCAAATTTCCACACTGGGATCGGCAGTGACTTCAAATATCCACCCGGCTTTTGGCATTCCGCCTTCACCATCGCACATGTTTGACATTTAGAGACATAAAGTGCAACATCTTTCTTGAGCCCTGGCCACCAGAAAAGCTTCTTCATATCATTGAACATCTTTGTGCTCCCGGGGTGAATGGAATATTTTGTATAATGCGCTTCATATAACAGTTCTTCCCTCAATTTCCCCACATTCGGGACGCACAAACGACCCTCTTTTCGCAAAAGACCGTCATTCCAGGTGAATTTGCCCTCTGGCCCTTCATTCACATAGCGCAAGAGATCTTCATCCAACTCCGTTGCCCGTCGAACTCGGTCCGCAAGGTCACATTGCACCTCGATCCAGTTCAAACATGCAGTGGCAGTGGAATTCTTGTCAACACAATAGATCTCTAACGCCTCCAACTCCTGGATAAGGCGTTTATCATGCCTTTGTAACCAATTCGCTCTAGCCGGAACCCGCCGACTCAAGGCATCAGCGACAACATTCCCCTTCCCGGGCGTATAGTGAATCTCGAAAGTGTAGTCCCCAAGGAACTCCAACCACCTTCGTTGTCGCATGTTCAAGTCTTTCTGCTCTAACAGATACTTTAGGCTCTTATGATCGGTATAGATCTCCACCTTCACTCCATAAAGGTAGTGTCGCCACAAATTGAGTGCAAAAATCACCGCCGCTAATTCTAAATCATGGACGGGATAGTTTCGCTCGTGCACCTTTAGTTGGCGTGAGCCATAAGTAATCACCTTTCCGCTCTACAGAAGAACGCAGCCTAAGCCGCTCCCTGAGGCATCACTATAAATCACAAAGCCATCGGTTCCACATGGCGAAGACAATACCGGCGTCGTGGTCAACCGAACCTTCAGCTCTTCAAAATCTCGTGCGCACTCTGGCGTCCAAACGAACTTCTGATATTTTCGCGTCAGTGTGGTTAGCGGCAAAGCGATCCGTGAGAAGTTCTCCACAAATCGTCTATAGTAGCCCGTAAGTCCAAGGAAACTCCTGACCTCGGCTACGAAAGACAATCTTGGCCACTCTTGTATGGCTCTTATCTTCGCTGGATCCACTGCAATGCCCGCTCCACTCACCACATGGCCTAAAAATGCCACTGACGATAGCCAAAACTCGCACTTCGAGAACTTGGCATAAAGCTGATTTTGCCTCAACGTGTTCAACACCAACCGTAAGTGAATCTCATGCTCGGCTTTGGACTTCGAGTACACCAGGATGTCATCAATGAACACTATCACAAACAGATCCAGGTACTCACGAAAAATACGGTGCATCAGATCCATAAACACCGAGGGCGCATTACACAATCCAAAGGGCATGACTGTGAACTCATAGTACCCATAATGCGTTCCAAATGCGGTTTTGGGAATGTCACCTTCCCGAATTCTTAACTGGTAATAACCAGACTTCAGGTCCAACTTCGAATAGACGGTAGATCCCACCAGCTGATCAAATAATTCATCAATCCGGGGTATAGGATACTTATTCTTCTCGGTCAGCTTATTCAATTCACGGTAATCGATACACAACCGTAACCCACCATCTTTCTTCTTTACAAAAAGCACAGGCGCGCTCCAAGGTGACATACTTGGGCGGATATAACCTTGCTCTAGCATTTCTTGTAGTTGAACCTTCAACTCAGCCATCTCTTTAGGCGCAACGCGATATGGCGAGCGGGCCACGGGTTTCGCACCTGACACCAACTCAATTGTGAAGTCAATCTCCCGCTGGGGTGGTAGCCCAGGGAGATCCGTGGGAAACACATCTGTAAATTCTGCCACAATCGGAACCTCGCACAAGGTGGCCTTAGGCTCCACAGCCTGAATTAGTGCAAAGTAACACTCCGCACCCTTCCGAACAGCTTTGACTACCTGGAGTGCAGACATCAACGTCCCGCTCACTCCTCGCATACCCGCAAACTTGGTCTTCTGTTCGGTATTCTGGCCCAACGTGATTTCTTTGGACTGGCAATCAATCATAGCATGCTGCCCCGCAAGCCAATCCATCCCAAAAATCACATCGAATTCTGATATTGGCAAAACAAATGCAGTTAAACAAAAATTCTGACTTCCGAACTGAACCGCCACATCGCAAGCTTGATCCGCAAGCATCCAACAGCCATTCGGCAACACCACTCTGACGCTATCTGTCTTTGCACGACTGGGTATCCCAAGCTGCGTAAGAAACTCACTAGACAGAAAAGAATGCGATGCACCTGTATCAAACAGTGCTCGCGCCAGCGTGTCCCGAATCATCACAAAGCCTATGACAAACATGTCACACACACAAACCGCAAACATAGGAGTACTAAGCAAAGCATACAAACAATAGCATATGCAAAACTAAACTCATACCTGTGACCACGTCACTCTGCTTGATGGCCTCTTGCAGGCCAAGATTGTAGACCCGGGGTTGCGCCTGCGAGGCAGAGGAATCCACCACCGCCTTTACTTTCTCCGCATAAGATGCACCCGCCTTCTTTTCACTCTTTGGCGGCATCCGACAATCTCGCGCAATATGTCCCATCCGGCCACAATTGAAGCAGACCCGAGTGTCTGGCTTGGAGGTAGCCCCTGACGTTGCTCCCGGTGCAACGGATGAAGGAGCTTGTCCACTAGGCTTGGACTTCTTGCCCCATCTCTTCTTATAAAATGGTTTCCCAGAGCGGGGCGCCTTCCACTCCTGTTGCGTCACAGCCAAAGCTCTCTTCCTTGCACCCTCTTCATATCCTTTTCCAACGCGGTCGCGGTGTCAACCAGCGCTTGGAAACCTTGGTTCACAGAACTGGACACAAGGAACCTCAGCTCGTCCCTCAGTCCTTCATAGAACCGATTAGTCTTCCTCTGCTCATCAGCAAAAATAGAACCCGCATACCGCCCTAAGCGAGTAAATTCATGCAGGTACGCGTCAACACTGCCATCACCTTGAGTCAACCGTTGGAATTCATTTTCCATGGCTATCCGCTGAGCCGCAGGAAGGTGCTTCGCGAGGAAGAGCCGGGAGAATTCTTCCATCGATACTTGGGTTAACGGACGACCCGCCAAGTGATGTAACTCCATCTCATCCCACCATAATCGAGCTTCTCCTTCAAGCAAGAAGGTGGCTAAGGTAACTTTCTGATGCTCCGCCGTTCCTATCGCCGTCATCACTCGCTTGACACGCGATAGCCAATCCTCAGCCTGCGTCGGGGTTCCCGCTCCCGAGAACGTAGGCGGATGGAAACTCATAAACCGTGTTAGATGCTTCTCAACTGCTCGAGGAGCCACACCCACGACAGGTTCAGGCCTTACCGCCACCTGTTCTGGCCTCACAGCCGCTTGTTCCTGCCTAAGGGGCTGGCCTTGGATCATGGTAAATAAAGCCTCCGCAACTAAACGCACGTGTTCCGCAGACGGTGGAGGTGTAGGCACCACGGCTGGTGCCGTACTTTCATCAGAACGCTGGGACTCAGACGGCCCAGCTCCACTTCGTGTCACCTAAAGGTGGACAAGATACACGCATTAGCGGTCGTACACCAGCAAGCAACACAAAAGAAGAACACGCAGGTTCCTCAAACACACAAATATGCATTCCTATCATGGACATTCAGGAGTTCATTCGTAGACCTTGGTGTGCACAAACACGTGCTCGCCACCCCACAAAAGAAGTCGACCACGACTTCGAGAGGGAACGACCAAGACAACCGATACCAAAAATGTAACAACCCCATCCGTTCATATGATATATTCTAGAAGTTCCGGCCGGGGCCCCACAGGATATATCACAAAATAGTCGGTGAAGGTACAGGATGATACCAGAGTCGCGCATCGCACCTAACACAAAGCATTCTAGCAGAAGCCTAGACTACAACTTGAACTCCTCATGAATGTCCAAACATAAAACTCCACATTTTATATCATATAGGAATGTCTTACAACAAGTCAAAAGAGTTGGCCTTATGGCCTTACATGGCTTTCACATAGTGGCCTAAACAATTGGCACGCAGGCCGGCCACAATAAAAGAAAACACACAAAAGAAACACATCTAGCCTTCGAGGCCTAGCAGCAGCAGCAGCAACACCAGCAGGAACATCAACCTCTATGCATCCCGCTCGGCTCTCCAACACATGTGCAAGGACAATCCACCCAACGGTGGCAAACAAAAGCAACGGTCAGCGTTCAGCTGACCAAATTATAACGACCCTACCCCTTCTCTCGGGGCAGCGGTATTCTTCCCTGTAGGCATATTAGATCACATGGCAAGCTATATCATCAAAATGTGCTTTCACGCACACAAGCCATCACAACCGTTCGCCACCCGGCCCAACGGTCCGTGCACTCAGGATACATTCTTGGTGTTCTGGCAACCTCTTGCCCACCACCGTATTCAGGGTCACAACCCAACGGTAAATCTCTTGAGCATTTACTCCATGGCGTGTAGCCGGAGTTAGTCTTCCTACACCGGGATGGCCCGTAGCCCCCCATTGTGTCATGACGCGCAGGCCGAAGACTCTTGCTATGCGCTCCAACAGACCGCACTTTTTGGTCTCACGTCGGACGGACATAGCGCAGGTCGGATCCTCCACCCCCCGTTGCTCAAATCGCCTTGCCTTCTCCGAGTACAGCGTACTCATGGATATTTCAAAGGCGTGGGTCGGTCTCACCAATCCTGTTCTTGGCATTCAAGCCTGGGTATTTCTCTATACCCATTTCCTCACAGCAACAGCGGGTCTTTCCTGGGCACACCAGTACTTCCTGTGACTCTCTCCACAGGTGGACACCGCACAAGCACAAATGTCAGGGGTCTTTCCTAGCTATCATGCCAGTACTTCCTGTTACTCGCTTCACAGGTGGACACCCTACGACATCAAGCATCACCAAAAGGGCCTTTCCTGGTTCCACTAGTACTTCCTGTGCCTCAATCACAGGTTGGACCCAAAACCATCACATGGCTATTTTCCTGGGCTACCACCCCAGTACTTCCTGCTACTCCTTTTCGTAGGCATAACCCGTAGACTCCTTACACTACACGTTTATCACAGAGTCTTCTCCGGTTCGTATGCAACATCACCAATCCAGACTAACCTGTCCAGATGGGCTTCACACAGCATGCCTATTCCGTACTCCATTTCCGGATCTATATGCTAACAAAGGGGATTTCAAGCATCCACCCAAAGATTTCCAAAACCAGCCACCTCTTGGTGGGAGAAATCACAAAATATGCTAAAAAGGAAGCCTTCACATGGCTAGGAAGAAAAGTCGTTACCCTTGACGACCGCTTCGGTGCCATGACCTCCAAGCTAGCTTGCAAGACTCGCAAGAGCGTTTTCTCCGCAACGACGGCTTCGGATTTCTCGTCGGTAACCAGCAGCACCACCAGCAGTAGCCCCCTTTTCTTCTTCCTCCTCCTTTCTCTCTCTTAACTTGAAGAAAGCTTAAGGCCAAAGAAAATGAGAATCCTTCTCTGATTTCGGCCTTTAAGGAAAAAGAGGAAGAAGCTTCAGCCCTTGGATCCAGACTGAAGGAATTGACGGCCACGATTCTGCCAAAATCACTGATTTTGACCCGACACGGCCTCTGACACGGCCGTGTGCCAGGCCGTGTGCCTCAAGCGGTGGTCAACTGACTTATCCAAACCAGTGACACGCCCATGGGACATGCCCGTGTCATGGGCCGTGTCACCAACACGCCTTCAGACACGCCCGTGTCTGTGGCCGTGTACCTGGGTGAAAAAAATCCCAAATCATCCCGAGACTTCACACGGCCTATGACACGCCCGTGTCCCAGGCCGTGTGCCTAGACACGGCACAAAGACACGCCCTGTCGAAATCCTTTGGCGGGCTGAATTTGCCGTCCTGATTTGACACGCCCTGTGACACGCCCGTGTCACAGGCCGTGTTCAATCTCACTCAACACTTGCGTCTCGACACTCGACAATCTTCGAGAACAAATCGTCGAGTACACGACACGGCCTTGGACACGCCCGTGTCCTGGGCCGTGTTCCCCCTCTCGACGCATCGTCGAGAGAAAAATCGTCGAGACAAAGGCCGATCGTCGATACAACCTCGACACGCCCTGCGACACGCCCGTGTCACAGGCCGTGTCAACTGACACGCACTGGGACACGCCCGTGTCCCAGGCCGTGTCACCCAAAAATGCCTGTTTCCGAACTTTGGGCTGTTACATCTTAGGTGGAATTTCTTTCTCAGGAACTAGTTTCTCAGGGGTTGGCATCTCCTTAGTCAACACCCTGTCCCATCTGGAGAACAACCTCATGTCCATTTTTCTCATGTGGTTGATTTTGGTGCCAGCAGCAGTACTCATTACCTCTGGAATCACACCAGCTAGGTATAGACTAATGATTCTGCCCAGATTGGGCTTCTTCAAGATTTCCTTAATCTTCTCATAAACTACCATTGAGCAGTCAGTTTGTAGAGTGAAGATTATCCTTGTCATTATACTAAACATATGGGCAGACACTCTGTCATGCCCTCCTGGCTTGCTGAGAATAACTTTTCCAATAATCTCAGACATGAATTTGCCTTGGCTGTTCATGCCTTTTCTAAGGAATACTGATCCAAGCTTCATCTTAGGATCCAGTCCACACCATGTTAGAGCTTCCCTGGTCTTTGTAGCAGTAATCTCATCTTCCTCTTGAGTTCTTGGTAGTTGAAGCACCTTCCTCAAGCTCTTTGGCGAAATCTTAACCTTTGTTCCATGAATTCTGGATTTGATCTTGTATCCAGATTCATCCACCTTTGCTCCATTGAGGAATTCAAGTACCACTTTCTTCCATATCTTAGTAGATTCAGAAACTAGATATTCTAACCCGGAATCCGCGACTAGGGTTACGACAAACTTGATTTCTTGATCAGCATCTTCGAAAGCGCCGCGCACCAGCTCATAACCTTCGTTGACGTTCTCCTCTAGCTTAGGCGCCATTAGGGTTTGTAGAATTTGTCTTGAGAGAAGAGAGGTGTCGACACAGAAGTTTGGTCTCGAAACTTTAAAAGCGTGTCGACAAACAAAGACAAAACCCTATTTATACCTTTCTGATTTTGAAGATGAACAGGCGGGACAGCTAACTTAAAATTTGTCGACACTGGCAACAAGTGTCGACACTGACTTATAATATCTCGACACATATGTGTCGACACAAGTTTAGTCAACAGATTTTATGTGTCGACACTTGGTTATGTGTCGACACAACATAACTCGACACATAGTCGAGACTTTACTTAGAAAACTCTGAGTAAAACTAAGTGTCGACACCACTTTGGATGTGTCGACACCTACTTGGCATGTGTCGACACTAATATTCTGAAGTGTCGACACCAACTTCCTAGATGTGTCGACACCTTTTTCCTGAAGTGTCGACACCTTTTTACTTAGCCAATTTCAATACTGTAAACTTACTCTAAGTTTATCATTCCTAGTTCAATTTTAAATCTATTGAACTTAGCTTCTTCTAGGGGCTTAGTAAACATATCAGCAACTTGATTATTAGTTTTAACATATTCTAATAAAATATCTTTTCTTTCTACATGCTCCCTAAGAAAATGATATTTAATTTCAATGTGTTTAGTTCTACTATGGGATACATGATTATTAGCTATTGAAATAGTACTTGTAGAATCACAGAAGAGTGGAGTTCTACTTACCTGAAATCCATAGTCCTCTAGCTGATGTTGTATCCACAGAAGTTGAGCACAACAACTTCCTACAGCCACATACTCTGACTCTGCAGTGGAGATAGCCACACTGGTTTGCTTTTTGCTACTCCATGAAATTAGTCTCCCACCTAGGAATTAACAGGTTCCATTAGTGCTTTTTCTATCTTATTTGCATCCTGCAAAGTCTGCATCTGAATAACCTGTTAGATCAAAATCCCCATTCCTAGGGTACCAGAGGCCTAGATAGGGAGTGCCCTTTAGATATCTCAATATTCTTTTGACTGCTGTCAAATGAGACTCTTTAGAGCAGACTTGATACCTTGCACAGACACATGTAGCATACATGATATCTGGTCTACTAGCAGTCAAGTATAATAGGGAGCCAACTATCCCTCTATACAAGGTTTCATCTACAGGTTTCCCTGCATCATCCTTGCTAAGAGACATACTTGACCCCATAGGAGTCTTCATGGTACTGGATGAATCCATACCATACTTCCTTATGAGTTCTAGGGTGAACTTGGACTGACATATGGATAAACTACTTTCAGTCTGTTTAACTTGGAGACCCAAGAAAAACTTCAGCTCTCCCATACTACTCATCTCAAATTGACCTTGCATAAGTTTTGCAAACTTTTTGCAAAGTCTGCTTTCAGTAGACCCAAATATAATGTCATCTACATATATTTGGACTAGTATAACTTTGCCTCTAGATTCCCTAAGAAATAGAGTCTTATCTATTTTCCCCCTTGAGAACTTATTCTCAATGAGGAAACTAGATAGGGTTTCATACCAAGCCCTAGGGGCTTGCTTTAACCCATATAAAGCTTTCCTACGTCTATAGACATGATGAGGTAGAGTTGGATCAACAAAACCTGAAGGCTGTTCCACATAGACTTCTTCTTTAAGATTACCATTCAGGAATGCTGACTTGACATCCATTTGGTAAATCTTGAATCCTTGATAGGTTACATAGGCCAAGAACATCCTTATGGCTTCTAGTTGGCTACTGGAGCAAAGGTTTGATCAAAGTCAATACCTTCTTCTTGCCTATATCCTTTAGAAACCAATCTTGCTTTATTATTAATGATGACCCCTTGTTCATCCATCTTATTCCTGTAGATCCACTTGGTTCCTATTATATTGTGGTCTTTAGGTTTAGGAACAAGTTCCCAGACCTTGCACCTTTTGAACTGATTAAGCTCTTCTTGCATTGCTTCAGTCCATTGTGGATCTTGTATTGCTTCTTCAAATTTCTTAGGTTCAACTTGAGATAGAAAACTGGAGTAGATTGTTGCATTCATGTATCTGCTCCTGGTTTGTACTCCTTGTCTTGGATCTCCAATAATCTGCTCTACTGGATGATCTCTAAGATGCCTGTTGGCTGGAGGCATCCTAACTTCTGGTTGAACCTCTTCAGCATCTCCATCATGCTGTATTCCTTGAACTTCATCAGCAATTGGTACATGTAGTTCTCCCCCTGGACAACAGCTACTGTCTTCTACTTGCTGTCTTGCAGCAGGTACTTCTTCTATTGTAAGCTTGTTCATCTTCTTTATTAAACCTGTGGGGCTGCATATACTACTAGACAACTCATTATTAATAAGTTTAGTCTCATCAAAAACTACATGCACAGATTCTTCTACAACTTGTGTAGTCAAGTTGTAGACTCTATAAGCCTTACTGTTATTGCTGTACCCAACAAAAATTCCCTCTTGGGACTTGGCAGCAAACTTAGTCAAGTAAGACTTCCCATTGTTAAGTATGAAGCATTTGCAACCAAAGATCCTGAAATAGGATAGGTTTGGTTTCCTGCCTTTCACAACTTCATAGGGGGTCTTGTTGAGCCCTTTAGTGATGGTAGCCCTATTTATAACATGGCATGCAGTATTAACTGCTTCAGCCCAGAAATACTCTGGCAGTGATGTATCACTTAATAGGGTCCTACCAGCTTCTATCAAGGTCCTATTCTTCCTCTCAGCAATGCCATTTTGCTGAGGTGTTCTAGGTGAAGAGAATTCTTGAAATATCCCAAATTCTTCACATAGTTTTGTCATGCTATCAGACTGAAATTCAGTACCATGATCACTTCTAATCTTGACCACTGTACTATTTAGTTCATTCTGAATTTGCTTGACAAATCTATAGAAGACACTAGGTGTTTCAGATTTCTATCTTAAGAAGAACACCCAGGAAAACCTTGAGTAGTCATCTACAACTACAAAGGTATAGACCTTCCTACCTAAGCTGTGAACTGGCATTGGACCAAAGAGATCCATATGCAAGAGGTATAAACACCTCACAGCATCTTTGTTTTCTATGCTTCTAAAGGTGGATTTAGTCTGTTTGCCCTTTTGACAAGCTGAGCAAATACCATCTTTAACACACTTAACTTGAGGACCATTCCTCACTAACTCTTTGCTAAAGAGTTTGCCAACAGTCTTGTAGTTAAGATGGGCTAGCCTCTTGTGCCATTTGACACAATAAGAGACTGTCTCATCAGCTACAAGACACACTGGAGAACCATTGTTCTCAATCATAATGTCTAGGCAGTAGACATTCCTCTTCCTATAACCTGTCAAAATGATCTCTTGATCACTTGACCTCTTGATATGACAACCATTTTTAACAAATGAGATGTCATACCCTACATCACTTAATTGACTTATACTTATTAGGTTGTGTTTCAACCCTTTAACATAAGCCACTTGAGTAATGGTAACCAAGTTGCTAGAAATGTTACCAAATCCTTTGATGATTCCTTTTCAGAACCGCCAAAGGTTACTTTTGGACCATCTTTTATTGGAATGTAGTCCCTTAGTAATCCTCTTGTTCCAGTCATATGTCTGGAACATCCACTGTCCAAGTACCATGTTGGGGTATGGCCACTTGGACTCTCCTGCAAAACAGATTAATGAACCTTAGAACCCAAAGAATTCTTGGGTCCTTGGTACTTGTTAGTTTGAAAACTGACAAAGCTACCCACTGGCTTTCCAATAGGCAGTTTGGTACTCACTTTGGCACTAGCATTGTGCCAACAGTCCATTGCAAAATGGCCAACTTTGCCACAACACCAACATTCAAACTTATTGTACCTTTGCTTAGGTACTGTCTTTGCTGTCTTATCTACAGCTGACTTGTTGAATGTTGGGGCTTTGCCCTTGGACTTGGACTTGGACTGCTCAGTCCTTGCAGGTCTAATAAAGCCCAGTCCAGCCTTGCCTTTATGATGAACAAATTCATCAATTAAAGGTAGCACTGACTTAGGTTTAGAAAACCTAGAAACCAGTTCTCTCTCTTTCTGAAGATTGATCTCCAGACTTTTGATTTGATCATTCTTAAAGGTGATAGTCCCCATCTGAATCACTGTTATGTGTTTCAGCCTAGCTATCTCATTAAGCTTTTGATCAAATTTCTTCTTAGAATCTGTTGCAGTAGCTTTAAGATCAGCAATTTCCTTTGCCTGACTTTTGGCTAGGGTCTTGCTTTTCTTGTAAGCTTGCAACAGTACTTTATATTCATCTATAAGCTGATGAATATCATCCTCAGACTCAGATACATTCTCCTCACTTGATGATGAAGAATCTGACTCTGTACTGGAATAAGAAACTGAACTTAAAGTTGAACTTTATACCTTACTGGGTCCTGGCTGCTCCAGGATTTTGTCATGCTCTGTGTAACACCCCGAAGTCAAGCGAAGCATTTTAAGCAAAATCGGGTTCAGGCTTGGGTGACACGGCCTGGGACACGGGCGTGTCCCAGGGCGTGTCAGGCCTGGGTAGTGTCGAGTCGGGCAGTCGACGAAATTCAGAGTCGACACAGCAGACACGGTCTGCGACACGGGCGTGTCGCAGGGCGTGTCGGGGCCGTGTCGACGATCGACCGTGATGTCGACGAATTTATCTCGACGATCGTCGAGTGTCGAGTGTGGAGAGGACACGGCCTGTGACACGGGCGTATCATAGGGCGTGTCAGTGGTCGTCGAACTCAACTCGACGTTTCGAGCTAGGGCGTGTTGGCGGGACACGGGTGTGTCCAGGTGCACACGGCCATGAACACGGGCGTGTGCCAGGCCGTGTGCCAGGCCGTGTGAAGTCTCGGGTTGGTTTGGGATTATTTTCGTTGAGGCACACGGCCTCAGACACGGGCGTGTCTGAGGGCGTGTCGGGTACACGGCACGTGACACGGGCATGTCACACGGGCGTGTACTGGCTGGATTGAGTCGGTTGTCTGCCGCTTAGAGGGACACGGCCTGTGACACGGGCGTGTCACAGGGCGTGTCAGGCCGTGTTTTAGATTTTCTGGCCAGATCTGAGCCGTTTGTTTCCCTCTTCCTGGATCCATTGGCTGGGCTCTGTCCAGGTGTGGTGAAGGCCGAGAAAAAGAGGATAAAACCCCTCTTCTCTTCTTCTTCTTCTTCTTCATCTTCATTCCACGAGAGAGAGAGAAGAAAGGCCTAAGGGAGAGAGAAGGGAGGAGTCTACCAGCTGCTGTAGGAGCTGCGGAGTGCGGAGCGAAGATCCGAGAGCGGATTCGTGAAGGCAGAGCCGAGGCGGTGATTTCCATCCGGCTACTTCATGGCGCCGAAGCGATCTTCAAGGGTAACGATCTCCTTCTTGGACATCGAAGTCCTTCCTTTATGCATGTGCTTGGAATCCTCCACCAAGAGGTGGATTTGCGGAAGAGATTCCCTTGTTGAGTCTGCATTTAGAGCCGGAAATATGGAGTACGGCATAGGCATGCTGTGTGAAGCCCATCTGGACCGGTAGTCTGGATTGGTGATGTTCATGGGTAAACCGGAGATGACTCCGTGGATTTGATGAGATGCAAATGGTGTTCTCTTGTGATGAATGTATGGATGTGATGTTGACTGTGAGGAGGCTTTGGCAAAGCTCCTGGTTGTGATATGATCAATTGGTAACATGCCTGGGGAGCTCGTGATAAACCCGACTGTTACACCACTAGGGTGGGTTGATCTAGTTAGGAAGGGATCGATGGGTGGCAATGCTAGGGGAGCCGAGTTAAACCCGGCGTGCTACACCACATGTTGTGGGTCGACCTACTCTGGTTGTTGGATGCTGTGAGGGTGTACCTCTGTGTGGTTTGGGCGGGATGTCGCCAGCTTGCGAGATTGGTGGACTAGGGCCGGTCAACCAACAAGTTAAAACCTCGAATCAGCGGTGTATGACTGGTGGATTCCGGTACACCAAGAAGGTGCCCTGAGTGTACGGAGCGTCTGGTGGATTCCAGCGTTTGTGATGGAATGTGTTTGCTAGCGTAATAAAGCATGATATACATATGATATACATATGATGTTTGATGATACTTGATGATAGATGACAGCACTGTATACAGGGAAGGAACCACTACCCCGGGTAGGGGGTAGGGTCGTTATAATGGGTCAGCCAAAATGCTGACCGTTACTTTGTTTTCTGTGTTGGCTTGGATGTGGAATTTCAGGTGTTGCGGCTTAAAAGGACTAAGTGGAATGGCTAGGTTGCTGCTATAGCCCCTTGAAGGCCATATGAAGAGCTGTGTTTGGATTTCATGTGTGGCCGGCCTGCGTGCCGATGTACGAAATTGTTGCTGTGTAAAGAGGAACCTGTAAGGCCATAAGGCCAGGGTGTGTGAGTTGTATACATTCCTGGTGTTGGTGTTATATAAATGTGGTATTTATATATTGGTGGACATTCTGGTTTGAGTTCATGCTAACAAGTAAACAAAATGCTGCACTAGAATGGAATGAGTTAAGGATACGCATAGATTTTGATTTCCACACGTAATTCCTTCGCTTGTCTGTGCTATATGGCGTGGGCCCCCGGCCGGACCCACTGTTATATGTCATGTGACGGGTGGGGGTGTTACAAAGTGGTATCAGAGCCAGGTTGAGATTGTTTGGGAGGAGAGAACATAATTGAACTCATGAATGTCCACTAGGAATGTATGTCATGCACATGATGTGTGTGAGTGTGTAGTCAATGTAGCAGTACCGTTATGCTTGGAAGTATTAATGGTCTTCTGTACATGGATAGGTGGCGAGGGATGGAGCTGGGCCGTCTGAGCCCCAGCGGTCGGATGAGAGTGCAGCACCCGTGGAAGCGCCGATGCCTCCCTCGGCAGAGGCCATACAGGTGGTGGCGGAGACAGTGCTTGCAGTGTTACAAGCACAACCAACTGGACAGGGAAGACCTGGTGGAAGGCAAGAGCATGCTGCTGAGGTGGTGGAAGTGCAAGCAAGTGACGACTCATTGTCACGTTTTATGCACTTCCATCAACCTACGTTTGGTGGAGCGCTTTCACCAACGCAGGCAGAAGATTGGTTGGCAAGAGTAAAAAGGATCCTGACTGCAATCCGGACGGTCGAGGAACAGAAAGTGATATTGGCCACTTTTCTGTTGGAAGGCGATTCGAGATTGTGGTGGGATGAGATTGAAGTACATCACTTGGCAGGTCGAGGTTTAATGGAGGTTTCAATGGAGGAATTCTCCCAAATATTTTTAGCCAAGTATGTGCCAGTGTCGCAGAGGATTGCGATGGAAAATGAGTTTCTCCGCTTGGTGCAAGGTGAGCGAGATATTGATACTTACCTACATGAGTTTACAAGATTGGGGAGATATGCGGGATCTACCTTTGCGGAGGAAGCGCGAAAGACAAATCGGTTTTATGAAGGATTGCGGGATGAATTGAGGTTGTCACTTTCGAGTTCCGTGAGCCAAGGCTTCCAAGCGTTGGTCGATACAGCCCGTACTTTGGAGAAGGATATGAAGCGAGTACAAGCAAATAAGAGACGGGCAACGGAGAAGTCAAAGTTTAAAATGTCACCATCGGATCAATCGGAGTTTCGACGACAGGAGAAGAAAAGATTTAGGCCGGCGGAATCAGCTCCGTCGACTGTTTCTTCAGGGGCGACTTATGGGTCAGGACGTGTGGATACACGTATTTGCTATAACTGTGGGCAGCAAGGACATATAGCAAGATTTTGTCGGAATGCCCCTCCAGGGAGTGAGAAAAAGATGGGTGCGTCTTATGAAGAAAAGGGAAAAGCAGTGGCCGAATCATCTGCACCCCGGACGCAATCTCGATTTCATGCGATGGAAGTACAAGAGCCGCAAAGTTCAGTTGGTGAAATTCAGCCTCGGGCGTTTAAGTTGTCTCTTAATCATGAATTTCAAAATCGGGAGGCTGAGCGGAAGTGACGTGTGATGCGAATTATTTTTGACTGAATCAAAACTTGATGGATCATCCATATGGGTGTATGTACATGATGTTGATATATATATAGTTGTATGTAAACTAGAGTGATAGATGATGAATAAAATCGTGATGGTGACAATCTTGATTAAAATGTGGTGCACGTGTGATGGTAAGGCGATACGAAATCATATTGTTTTGTTTTGAGGTCTTCTGTGGTTGAATGTGCACAAGGGGAAGATAGGGATGTTTGTTTGTGTTGTCTGTTTGTTAGTTTGTGCGGAGGCTTGAGGTGTAAGCTTTGATGATGTTGTGGCTGCTTGGAGTCAATTTCGAGGACGAAATTATTTGAAGGGGGGGAGGATTGTAACACCCCGAAGTCAAGCGGAGCATTTTGAGCAAAATCGGGTTCAGGCTTGGGTGACACGGCCTGGGACACGGGCGTGTACCAGGGCGTGTTAGGCCTGGGTAGTGTCGAGTCGGGCAGTCGACGAAATTCGGAGTCGACACAGCGGACACGGTCTACGACACGGGCATGTCGCAGGGCGTGTCGGGGCCGTGTCGACGATCGACCGTGATGTCGATGAATTTATCTCGACGATCGTCGAGTGTCGAGTGTGGAGACGACACGGCCTGTGACACGGGCGTGTCACAGGGCATGTCAGTGGTCGTCGAACTCAACTCGACGTTTCGAGCTAGGGCGTGTTGGCGGGACACGGGTGTGTCCAGGTGCACACGGCCATGAACACGGGCGTGTGCCAGGCCCTGTGCCAGCCCGTGTGAAGTCTCGGGTTGGTTTGGGATTATTTTCGTTGAGGCACACGGCCTCAGACACGGGCATGTCTGAGGGCGTGTCGGGTACACGGCACGTGACACGGGCGTGTCACACGGGCGTGTACAGGCTGGATTGAGTCGGTTGTCTGCCGCTTAGAGGGACACGGCCTGTGACACGGGCGTGTCACAGGGCGTGTCAGGCCGTGTTTTAGATTTTCTGGCCAGATCTGAGCCGTTTGTTTCCCTCTTCCTGGATCCATTGGCTGGGCTCTGTCCAGGTGTGGTGAAGGCCGAGAAAAAGAGGATAAAACCCCTCTTCTCTTCTTCTTCTTCTTCTTCATCTTCATTCCACGAGAGAGAGAGAAGAAAGGCCTAAGGGAGAGAGAAAGGAGGAGTCTACCAGCTGCTGTAGGAGCTGCGGAGTGCGGAGCGAAGATCCGAGAGCGGATTCGTGAAGGCAGAGCCGAGGCGGTGATTTCCATCCGGCTACTTCATGGCGCCGAAGCGATCTTCAAGGGTAACGATCTCCTTCTTGGACATCGAAGTCCTTCCTTTATGAATGTGCTTGAAATCCTCCACCAAGAGGTGGATTTGTGGAAGAGATTCCCTTGTTGAGTCTGCATTTAGAGCCGGAAATATGGAGTACGGCATAGGCATGCTTTGTGAAGCCCATCTGGACCGGTAGTCTGGATTGGTAATGTTCATGGGTAAACCGGAGATGACTCCGTGGATTTGATGAGATGCAAATGGTGTTCTCTTGTGATGAATGTATAGATGTGATGTTGACTGTGAGGAGGCTTTGGCAAAGCTCCTGGTTGTGATATGATCAATTGGTAACATGCCTGGGGAGCTCGTGATAAACCCGACTGTTACACCACTAGGGTGGGTTGATCTAGTTAGGAAGGGATCGATGGGTGGCAATGCTAGGGGAGCCGAGTTAAACCCGGCGTGCTACACCACATGTTGTGGGTCGACCTACTCTGGTTGTTGGATGCGGTGAGGGTGTACCTCTGTGTGGTTTGGGCTGGATGTCGCCAGCTTGCGAGATTGGTGGACTAGGGCCGGTCAACCAACAAGTTAAAACCTCGAATCAGCGGTGTATGACTGGTGGATTTCGGTACACCAAGAAGGTGCCCTGAGTGCACGGAGTGTCTAGTGGATTCCAGCGTTTGTGATGGAATGTGTTTACTAGCGGAATAAAGCATGATATACATATGATATACATATGATGTTTGATGATACTTGATGATAGATGACAGCACTGTATACAGGGAAGGAACCACTACCCCGGGTAGGGGGTAGGGTCGTTATAATGGGTCAGCCAAAATGCTGACCGTTACTTTGTTTTCTGTGTTGGCTTGGATGTGGAATTTCAGGTGTTGCGGCTTAAAAGGACTAAGTGGAATGGCTAGGTTGCTGCTATAGGCCCTTGAAGGCCATATGAAGAGCTTTGTTTGGATTTCATGTGTGGCCGGCCTGCGTGCCGATGTACGAAATTGTTGCTGTGTAAAGAGGAACCTGTAAGGCCATAAGGCCAGGTTGTGTGAGTTGTATACATTCCTGGTGTTGGTGTTATATAAATGTGGTATTTATATATTGGTGGACATTCTTGTTTGAGTTCATGCTAACAAGTAAACAAAATGCTGCGCTAGAATGGAATGAGTTAAGGATACGCATAGATTTTGATTTCCACACGTAATTCTTTCGCTTGTCTGTGCTATATGGCGTGGGGCCCCGGCCGGACCCACTGTTATATGTCATGTGACGGGTGGGGGTGTTACACTCTGTCAAAGCCATTAGCCCTTGGCATTGACTGTCTTCTTGTTCATAAATAGACTCCATTATCTGTATGAATTCTTCTTCTTCTTCTTCAGCAAACAGCCCTATGTATGCCTCAGCATCAGACTCAGTTTCTGAAGAAGAGATATCTGATAGAGTCTTCTCCTTCTTGGCAACAAAAGACTTCTCTTTCTTGCCTTTGAAATGAGCCTTCTTCCTGTCACTAGACTCCTTTCTCTTTTCAGGACAATCTGCAATAACATGACCTTGTCTATTGCAGCAATAGCACACTATTTTTGATCCAGTTGCCTTGCTAGATTTAGTCCTCTTCCTGTCCTTCTTTGAAGCCTTTTTATCCTGATAAAAATCTTCTTTTACTTTTGAAGTAGAAGGCCTTGACCTCCACTGTTTTTTCTTCAAGAATTTCTGAAAATGTCTAGTGAAGGCAGCAAAGTCCATCACTTTCACTGCTTGCAGATTTTGTGCTGACTGACTCATCTGACTCTGATTCAACTACCTTTGGAGGTGGAGTTGGTGACTTATTCCTGCTCTTCCTGGAGGCTTCTGTCTTGAAGGCTACTATTTTTTCCTTGTGTTCAGTTCTTGTTGATTTCTCCTCCTCTTTCCTCACTGTCAATTGCATTTCATATGACAGTAATTTGCCAAACAGTGTAGGTGGAGGAATTTCTCCCAACTTAGCCATTTCTCTAATGGCACAAATCTTTGTGTCCCAATCTTTAGTTAGGGACCTTAGGAACTTGTCATTTAGTTCATAATTGATGAACTCTCTTCCATAAGACATGAGTTCATTCACTATTCTGTAGAACTTCTTATAGCACTCAGTTATGCTATCACCCTTTCCTTGTCTAAAACTTTCATACTCCTGATTTAGCAAGGATTTTCTATCTTGTCTTACTTCTTCAGAACCCTCCATATACACAATAAGAGTGTCCCACATCTCTTTGGCTGTCTTACAGTGTATAAGATTCTGA
This sequence comes from Platanthera guangdongensis, assembly GCA_039583875.1. Classification (NCBI taxonomy): domain Eukaryota; kingdom Viridiplantae; phylum Streptophyta; class Magnoliopsida; order Asparagales; family Orchidaceae; genus Platanthera; species Platanthera guangdongensis. The sequence goes on from CM077164.1 coordinate 125,869,887, forward strand.
AAAGTTGCATCATCTATGACACTCACTATAATGTTTTGTGCCCTTTTGTCCATGGTGGCTAGGGTAATCTCATCCTTAGTCATTTCAGAGAAATCCTTTGGGGTTCTCTGATTTGCATCTAGAACTGATATCTTCATGGGCATATATGGCCCCTCTTTTACTGTGATGTAGATCCTAGGGTCTGAGGCTTCCATAAATAGCCTTACCATTTCCTTCCAGATCCCAAAGATCTCTTTTCTGCATATAGGTAATTTCATGGAACCCAATTCCTTGTGATTTTTAGAGTAACCCATGGTTCTTGATTTTCTTGAATCTGTAATTTACCTTATACTGAATCTGCCAATCAGGATCTCCTTAGACTGTTAGGCCTTTTTGAGGAACCTGGCTATGATACCACTTGAAAGATAAAGTACCTAAACACCTAGAGGGGGGGGGGGGGTGAATAGGTGGCCAATTTCTTTTTAAACTTTAATGGCAGCAATCAGTTAATATCACAGAAATCTAACTACTTTTGCACAGCAATCACACAAAAACACAGCAAAGCACAGCACAGCACAGCAGACACAGAGTTTTATAGTGGTTCCCCAAGATTTGGGTACATCCACTTTCCCCCTTTGCCTATCTAGCAGTGTACTAGATTCGGCCAAACTTCACCACTGTCTCAGAACCCAAACTGGTTCCTACACCTCAGGCTCAAGGCCCTACAACTCAGCTTTTCCACAAAGCCTACACTCAGCCACAAAGGCCTACACTCAGCCAACAAGGCCTACACTCAGGCACAAAAGGCCTACACTCAGAGATTCCAATCTCCTACACTCAGGCTCCCAAACCCTACACTCAGCCTTTATAAATACAGGCTTACAATCACTCAGATCCAAAGGATCCTACAAGATAAAAATGATTTTACAAATATTAACTCAACAACCCAAAGACAAGAGAGGGGAGTTGTGAGTTTCTTGATGAGTTCTTGGAAGAACTCAGCTGGATTCAATCTGACTTAGCTTTCTTCAAAGCTTCTTGAAAGTAGAACTGAATAAGACTGATTCCTTCTGTAGTTGATCCTTGACCTCTGCTTCTTAAGATCCAGAATGAATCTGAATCCTTCTTCTCAGCCTAGTTCCAATGGCTGATTTCTTGGATGGAGCCCTCTCTCTCCAACTTCTTAGATCTGCACTTGGACAGCTAGATCTTCTTGTTTTGATTCTTGATCAATAACTGAAACAACTCTGTGAACCACTTTTTGAATTGCTTCAACAACTTCAACAACAACTTCTGTAGACTGTATGAGCCTATTTATAGGCCTTCTTCATGGTAACCGGCTGGTCCGGTCCATAACTATCTTCTGACATCTCTGACAGGTGCTGTAGACCGGCTGGAACGGCAGCTGTCATGTCATCCAGTCAATTCTTGAAAGTTCTCTAACTGTCTGAAAGTGTCGAGACTTTCTGTCTTTAAGTGTCGACACTTATAGACCAAGTGTCGACACAAGTTGTGTAAGTGTCGACACAAGTCTACAAGGTGTCGGCACAACTCCTTGTGTTGTAGATACTATGTCTCGACACAGTTTCTTCTGCATGTGTCGACACTGAAATTGAGTGTCGACACAAGTACTTGATCTTCTATCTTTTGCTGAATTATTCTAAGTGTCGACACATCTCCTTTGTGTCGACACAACTTCTTCTGTTGAATCTGTTAAGTGTGGACACTGCTTCTTGGTGTCGACACATAGTATTCTATGTTGATTCTTGCTGAGTGTCGACACAGCTCCTTGTGTCGACACTTGATTCTTCTTATTGAGACTTCAGCTGAGTGTCGACACATTCCCTTAGTGTCGACACTTGTACTTAGAATATTTTGTTGATCTTTCTATTCTTTGCTAAGTGTCGACACAGCTCCATGTGTCGACACTTTCTTCAAGTGTTGAGTCTTCTGTTGAGTGTTGACACATTGTTCTTGGTGTCGACACTTACTTCAAGTGCTGACTCTTCTGTTGAGTGTCGACACATTGTTCTTAGTGTCGACACTTATACTTAGTCTCTGCTGACTTTTGCTGAGTGTCGACACAGCTCCAAGTGTCGACACTTTCTTGTGTAGACACAGTTCTTCTAGGTGTCGACACTGCTGTTAAGTGTCGACACAACTTTACTGTACTTTTCTTCACTGAGTGTCGACACAGCTCCTTGTGTCGACACTTTCTGTCTGGTGTCGACTCTGCATCCCAGGTGTCGACACAATGACTCCAAGTGTCGACACTGCTTGCCTGGGTGTCGACACAAGCCTTCTTAAGTGTCGACACTTTCCCTCTGGGTGTCGACACATGTACTTAGAAATTTTTTGCTTCAGTCCTGCAAATACTTAACCTACACAAGTAACTCAAAAACACATCAAATACATTTTGATGTATATCATTGAGTTGGGTGAGGCTTCTTCAAATCAGGTACATTTAACCAATGTACCCAACACTGACCAGAGAATATTTTCAAGAAGAAGAAGAACAACCAAATTCAATCAAGAGTCTTCTTCTCTCTATTCACAGGATAACTTCAAAGGACAACAATCAACCAATCTGTCAAAGGAGTTCCTGAAACATATTCTGGTCCAGGCATTCTAGCTCTTTGAAGACCTATCACCCTAAAGCAGTGCTCCAGTCTTCCTGATACATTCAAGATCTCAGGGGGAGCAAGCTGCTAACATCATTCCACTTGAATCTTCTCTCTGATTATTGACAGAGAAGATACCATCACTCTCTCACCACCTCCTGTATAAAGGGTTGTCATATCCCTTCAAAAGTGATTCCTGGTTCACAAGTCTCCTTCCAAAAGACTTGAGATTTGGTTTTTGGGGACCTGATCAAAACCCATTGGTGCCCAGGACACCTGATCAACTCATCCTGCAGTGGATTCCTACCTAGGGTGGTAGAAGAGTGGATGTACCAAGATTGGTTGGGGAACCACTATAGCTCCTTATGTCTTCTGGTTGCTTAGTTTCTTTTATTTTCTGGCTGTTGTCTGTCATTGCTCTGTGTTTAGTTAGTTGCTGTGTTTACCTTAGTTTAATTGCTTCCCTGTTCACTTAGGAATACAACAAGAGTTGTAAAAAGTTTTTAGCAAGAATCATACTCTATTCACCCCCCCCCTCTAGAGTATATCAGATCTAACCCGCACTTTCAATTGGTATCAGAGGAAGGTTGGTTAAATTACCACACCTTAGTGGTTGCACAGGCTAACACCTGAACCCAAAGATCCCTCTAGTTAGATCTGCTTGTTTCAAGTTTGTTACTAGATTTATTTCTTCACAGAACATGGCCGAAAAAAAAGATTATGCTAACACCAGACCTCCAGTGTGCAACCTATCTAAGTTTGTACTTTGGAAGGCAAGGATTAGATTGTACATGAACTCTATTGATGAAGACATTTTTAATTTTGTTTTGACAGTGTGTCCAAGACCCCCAGAAAATACAAGTACAAGTGTTGTTCCACCTCCTTCAGGAACAGATGCAGAAATCAAGAAATGGAAAGTGGCAGATGCTAAGGCAATGAATATTTTAGCTCAGACTATATCTGATGAAATATTTCAAAAAGTAGCTGAATACAACTCAGCAAAGGAGATATGGGACAAGTTATCCGAGATAGTCTCAGGATCTGCTGATGAGAGAAAAGATAGAAGATCTCATCTCATAACCCAATATAAGAACTTCAAGAAAGGAGAAGTTAAGTCAGTAGCAGACATGTATAATAGACTCAGTCTCATAGTAAATGAGCTGAAAATATTGGACAAAGAGATCTCATTGACTGAGCTCAATGATAAAATCCTAATGTGCTTCCCAAGCACTTGGGACTCAAGGATCTGGCCAATCAAGGATGCCAAAAGCCTAAATGAGATCACAACTGAAGCTCTCTTGGGCAAGCTCAAGTCTTATGAGCTGCTTATCAAGAATAGAGAAGAAAAGCAGAAGGCTGCTTCACCAGCAGTCAGTAAAGAGAAGTCAATAGCTTTCAAAACCATTGAAGATCAGCCTGACGACAAGGTCACAGGCAATGAAGAGCTGCTAAGCCTACTGGCCAAAAGGTTTTACAAAAGGGCCAGGAAGGACTTCAGGAAAAAGTCTTCCAGAGGGCATGACAAATCAAATAACAAAGAGATTATTTGTTTTGGATGCAGGAAATCAGGCCACATGGTGTCTGACTGTACAGAAAATTAGTATAAGGACAAAAAGGACAGGAAAGAAAGAAGAAAAGACAAGGACTTCAGGAAGAACAAAAATGACAAACCCTCCTCCAGCAAGAACAAACACACTAGCAAGGGGTTTGTAGCTGAAACTTGGAGTGAGATAGAAGAAGAATCTGAAGCTTCATCCAGCTCTAGTGATGATGAAGATGATGCTGATGAAAAAGAATTCTGCATGATGGCTATCAATGCCTCACAATAAAATTCTGATGCAGAAGAGTCAGAGTTAGAATCAGAGACTCAATCTGAAGAGGACCAGGTAATAAGTTCTTTTGATTTTAATTCTGAGGACTTCAAGTGTGAGTTTAAAGCACTATGTTTAGATTTACTAAAATCTGAGAAGGAAATCATTTCTCTCAGAAATCAGCTATCTGAACACAGCACTTTAAAATCAGAAAACCTCAACCTCTCTGAGGAGTTTGAATGTTGTAGGGAGCAGATAGCCTCACTGAAAAGTGACCTATCAGAGGCCAAAAAGTTTGAAGAATCTCTCAATGGGAGAAGTATCAAGCTAATGAACATCACAAGCACAGTAAACTCAAGATTCAATAGTACACTGGGCTTGGGTGCCTCATCTAGCCAACCTATAGTATTAACAACCCCAATCAAGTTTATCTCTGATAAAGGTAAGGGAGTTGTAGAGGTAGCTAGGAAGAATTCTGATTTACCTAAGAAAACCATAGTTCAACAGAAATTGTCGAACGGAGCGCGACGATCGCCGAATGGAGCTCAATGATCTCAGGCAAAATCGTCGAACTCAGGTCGACGATCTCTGAACCCTGAACTCTGGCATGGTCGATCTTCGAACGGAGCTCGACGATCTGACCCAAGATCGTCGAACTCAGCTCAGAGATCGTCGAACAGAGATCAGAGTTTTGAAAACTCTTTCAAAGGCAAATCAAAGTTCAATCCTAGAGGTCCTACATCTCAATGGTTTAACCCTTATACTGAATGGATAATACCTCCTAGGAGATATCATCCTGAATATATCAGAGTCAACCATAGATGTCTTTTATTTCTGAATTCAAAGGTTATCAACCTAGGCACAAGGTGAACTGGGTAAAAAACAAATAAATTACTTTATGTACAGGTGAAGACCTATCCAACATCAAACCTGCAATGACATCTGGATAGTGGGTGCTCAAAGCACATGACAGGAAACAAGGACAATTTCACATACTTTAAAGCCAAGCTTGGACCCAAAGTAATATTTGGTGATTCAAACTTTGGACTAACAAAAGGATATGGTACAGTCTAGATTGGCTCAGTCACATTCAAGAAAGTAGCCTATGTGGAAGGACTGAAGCACAACTTAATCAGTATCAGTCAACTGTGTGATGAAGGCTATCAAGTAACTTTCAGCAAATCCTCATGCAAGATCAAATCAGAGGACAACACAACTGTGTTGATAGGTAAAAGGAAAGGTAACATATATCTTGTGGATTTTATTTCAACTGTGGTAGATATATTCTTGTTTAACTCTATTTGTAGACCTAATGAATTATGGCATAAAAGATTAGGACATATAAACCTTAGAACCATTGCTAGGCTATCCAAGGACAACCTTGTTAGAGGACTACCTTCTGGCCCCTACAAGAAGGAAGGACTTTGCAAAGCTTGTCAATTAGGAAAGCAAACCAAAAATAGTTTCAAGTCACTTAATAAGAGTGATTCACCTAGGATTTTGTATCTGTTACACATGGATCCCTTTGGACCCATTACAATACAAAGCTTAGGAGGGAAATCTTATACATTAGTAGTTGTAGATGACTTCTCTAGATTCACATGGGTGTTCTTTCTGAGGAAGAAGTCTGATAACTTTAAGTGTTTAACAGAGTTTCTTAAATGCATACAAAGTGAGTTCAATACTCACATTGCCCTGATCAGAAGTGATCATGGGATAGAGTTTGATTCTCTTCTTATGCAAGAGTTCGGTCAGAGTGAAGGGATCAGACACACTTTCTCAGCTCCTAGAACTCCTCAACAAAATGGGGTAGCTGAAAGGAAAAATAGAACCCTTATTGAATCTTCTACTACATTGTTGTCAGATGCTCATCTTCCTCCATCCTTTTGGGCAGAGGCAGTGAACACCTCCAACTATGTGTTGAATAGAAGTTTGATACATAAGCTGAAGGGCAAGACTCCCTATGAATTACTCAAAGGGAAGAAACCTAAAGTAGATTACTTCAAAATCTTTGGTTGTATTTGCTACATTCATAATAATGATAAGAAATACTTAGCAAAATTTCAAGCTAAAGCTGATGAAGGAGTGTTTCTGGGATACTCCATGATCAGCAAAGCTTATAGGGTATATAATAAATCAACTCTTAAGATTGAAGAATCTGTTCATGCATCTTTTGATGAAACTAACATGTCATACAAGGAGAAAGAAATTTCTACCATAAGCTCTTTGCAGGTTCCACCACTGTGTGAGTCTATGGATGGACTGAACCTTACCCAAGAGGTATCAAACCATTCTACTCCACAGGTTGATTAAGATAGTGAAGAGGAAAGTCAAGAGGAAGTGGCTGAACTTCCCCCAACAGCTATTATCATTCCCCAAGAGGAATTAAATACTGAAGTTGTTGCTCAACCAACTCAACCAACTGATCTTGTCACACTTAGAGATCACCACAGAACTCAAGTGATTGGATACATCTCAGTAGGTGTACAGACAAGACATCAACTCAACCAAGACTTGATGCATGCCTGTTTTCTCTCTCAAATTGAACCTCTCACCATTCATGAGGTAGAGCAAGATCCCCACTGGATCATTGCAATGCAAGAGGAAATCAATCAGTTTGAGAGATGAAGAGTGTGAGATTTGGTTCCAAGGCCCCATAACTAGCCAGTTATTGGAACCAAATGGGTCTACAGGAACAAGTTGGATGATCAAGGCAACATAGTGAGGAATAAGGCTAGGCTTGTTGCTCAAGGCTACAGACAAGAGGAAGGAATAGACTATGACCAAACCTTTGCCCATGTTGCAAGGTTAGAGGCCATTAAGATATTCCTTGCCTATGCAGCTTACAAGAGATTCAAGGTCTACCAGATGGATGTCAAAAGTGCATTCCTGAATGGAGTACTTCAAGAAGAGGTTTATGTAGAATAACCTCCAGGTTTTATCTCTCCAACTCAACCCTCTTTTGTTTTTAAATTGCATAAAGCTCTTTATGGTTTAAAGCAAGCTCCAAGAGTTTGGTATGAGATCCTAGCAAGCTTTCTTTTAGAGCATGAATTTGCAAGAGGAACCATAGATAAAACACTCTTCACTAGACATCATAAGGACCAAATTTTGTTAGTACAGATTTATGTGGATGACATTATTTTTGGGTCTACTGATCCCAAATTGTGCAAGAGGTTTGTTGACCTCATGCATTCTAAATTTGAGATGAGTAGCATGGGTGAGCTTTCCTACTTCCTTGGTCTCCAAGTGAAGCAGATCCCAGATGGTATCTTCCTCTCCCAAGCTAAGTATGCTAAAGAGCTTATCAAAAAGTTTGGGATGGGTGATGCTTCAGGGATGAAAACCCCTAAGGCTACAAATGCTTTTGTGGATTCTGATGCAGCAGGGAAACCAGTGGATCAGAAAAATTGTTGGATCCCTATTATACCTAACAGCTAGCAGACCTGATATAATGTTTGCCACATGCCTCTATGCTAGGTTCCAAGTGAACCCTAAAGAATCTCACCTTATTTTCCTAAAAAGAATTTTGAGATATATAAAGAGTTGCCCTAATCTAGGACTCTGGTATCCTGCAGAGTTAGAGTTTGAGTTAACTGGATACTCAGATGCTGACTATGCTGGATGTAGAGTGGACAGGAAAAGTACCTCTGGAACATACCAGTTCCTTGGTATGAAACTTGTCTCCTGATTTTGTAAAAAGCAGACATCTGTGTCTACATCAACTGCAGAAGCAGAATACATGGCTGCTGGGAGTTGCTGTTCACAAATACTATGGATATAAAACCAACTCTTAGATTATGGTGTCAACTTAAATAATTCAACTTTATTTTGTGATAATACTAGTGCTATTGCTATAGCATAGAATCCAGTTCACCATTCTAGGACTAAACATATTAAAATAAGACATCATTTCATTAGAGATAATGTGGACAAAAAGAAAATTAACTTGATCCATATTCCTACTGATCTACAGAGAGCAGACATTTTCACCAAGACATTGGATGAGAAAACCCATCTGTTCTTTATAAATCAACTGGGAATGATTGATGGAGAAGAGTTAACTTAGTTTCTGTCTACATTCGACGAATTTTCCAGAGTTCGTCGAATGGAGTTCGATGAATCAGGGAAAGTTTGAGAGATTCTTGTCGAACGGAGATCGATTAATTCTCTGTGTGAGGGAACAATTTTAGTCGACCAGTGATCGACGAACTTTGCTTCAGAAGACATTTTGTCGAATGGAGTTCGATGAACTGTTTTCGATTCTTCTGGGTAAGATCGACGAATTATCTGTCTATAATTTATTTCGTCGAGCTCAGGTCGAAGAATTTTTCTTTTTCATGGAACGGAGTTTGTCGATTCATATTCTGAAAATCCTATATCTAGGTTTTCTTCGACCTCCGTCCCGCACTTTCAGTTCCCTTGCTATTGATCGTCGTTTCTCTCTATGTTTTTCATGCAGGACATCAATGGTGATTCTCTCATGTGCTTTGGTTGCAATGAAGTTTGACACTGGTTTCGACATGGACTTTGAGTCGTTTCAACATTCTGACCCCATCTTTCCATACATCCTGGAACTACTGGAAGAACTCAGTTAAAAGGATTTCATGACCAGACGCATTAAACTTCATGGAACGGAAATACGAGAATGGGTATATACATCTACAGTTTCTAAAGAAGATGTTTTGACCGGCAATATAGGGAACACTGCTATTTCCCTCTCTCCTATAGTTCTCACTGAAATATTTGGATTAGTGAACAGAGAAGACAATCTGGAAATGGATTCTGAGGAATTCAGTGATATGCTGAAACTGATGGGTTTCTCTGGTGACAACCCTAATAAGTTGTTGAAAAAGCAATTATCCGCCGCCTACCAATTTCTGGCAGATATTACGGGAAAGATACTGATGGCCAAGCACTCTGCTCATGACTATATTACGCGTCACCAATTTCTAATAATATATGCAGTAGTGAATAAACGTCAAGTTGATTGGAGTAAGGTCTTGTTTGAATTGATCAAGAAGAAGAACATCAAGAAGGAAGTCTGCTTTGGCAGAATTTTGGGAATATTTCTCAAAGAGAAGGCTGCTGAATGTATGGTCTCCCCGACCATCTTCATAAATGCCAGCAAGCGCCTCACTTGCGCTTTGTTTGGCAGGTGGGAGAGGACCATCTCCAAGCCCTCAAAGGCTTCTTCCTCTTCCCTCCAAACTTCTGAGAGTACAAGGGCTGTAAAGGCCGCTCACCACCCTGTTGAAGAGGTTCCTCCATCTCAACCATCTCTTCCAGCACCTCATCCTACAAAGAAACCTCCTCATGTACCTACCTCTCCTTCATCTCCACCACTTGACTTGACAAACACTCAATCTCCACCTCCATCTTCCCCTCTGCAAGTTCATCAACAACTCACTCCTCCAGATTCCCCTCATGAGACAATACTTCCTACACCTCCTCAGTCTCCTCTTCCCCCACACTTATCCACCATCCCATCTTATCATATACCATCAGATACAATCATGCAAGATGCCCCCACTCCATCTGTTATTCCTCCTCCCATTCCATCCCCGGCCCTTACCCTTCCCTATTTGATCCATCCACCCTCATTTCTTTACTCACTCCTCTCATCCAATCTTTGATCCAAGAGGCCATTACACCTCTTGTGACCTCCATTAATTCCTTATCTGCCCAGATCTCTCTTCTATCTGTTGTCCCCTCTTCATCTAGGGGCCTGGCTCTAGGTATTCCTGAACCCAGGTAGGGGGAGATGCTCTGTGATGAAGTTGCAGCATATGCAGATACAGCAGCAGCAGCAGCAGTCACAGCAGTTCCCTCTCCAGCAGATTCAGATTCAGCTGAGGATACAACAATTTTGACAGACTTTGATGTTGAGATGTTTGAGTTAATTCAATTTATGGATACTGACATTGACTTGGATGAGTCAGTTGCTCAAATAACTCCTATTGGTGATTTCTATTTAAATCCCACAGTGAATTTATCAGTTTTGTTGAGAAGTTTTGATACTGTACATATGCAATTCCCTCCAGCAGGTTTCTCTAAGCCATATTTAGCTATGGTACCATATACCTCTCCAGCTAGTCCAGTAGTTGCTAAGCAACTCTGTGACAATTTTGCTCTCTCTGCCTCCAGCTCAAAAGTCATTCCAGAAGATACATCAGTGCCAGTTTCCGCACCAGATTTTATTATGTATGACTCTCCAATGCCTACTCTAGATGAGCTTATTCAGGCAGACATTGAAGAAGAGAATAAGGCAGTAGCTGATAGCTCTGTCTCTTTTGTTTCTGAACCTTGTACAGATAATTCTTCTCTTATTGCTGATACCCCTATTCCTGAACCATCTGCCTCTCCTCCAGCAAAGGCTGTTGTTTCTGATAAAGCTTTAAAAGCTTTGGATGCTTTGTATGAAACCCCTCAGGATTCAGAATCTGATGATGATGATAATGATTCTGATGAGGATGCAGCTAGTAAGAAAAAGAGACTGTTGGCAAAGAATAGAAAGGCTGCTCCTCCTCCAGCTCCCAAGCCAAATCCCAATGCAGACACTCCCTACTATATTCTACACAATGTGACTCCATATAAGGGAATGCCATCATGGATGTGGCTCTCCAAAAACCAGCAGAAAGATAGAAAGAGAAGCAGGAGATACTCCCCTCCTCCAGTGCACAGATACAGGAAGGATCCTCCTCCTCTTCCTCCCGCAGCTGGTGCTCGGTGGCTCTAGCTCCCAGAGATCTGCCCAATGCAAACTTATCAGAGACAGTCAGGGAGATCTTCTGGAAGCAGCCAGCAGAGGCCTTCCTCCTCAGGAAGTCAACAACATAAGCAGCAGCAGCAATATCAAAGTTCTGAAGTACATAAAGCTGGAAGCCCAAAAAGCCCTCTCTCTCCTCCAATTCCTTTTGAAGATCTAGAGACTGCTAATACTGCAAGAATGGCTAGGTACCAAGAGCTGATTGGTCTATCTTTGATAAATAAAGCCAAAGCAGAAGGAAAAGATATCTCTGGTCTTTCAACAATGTCAAAGTATAGAAAGGAAGAGCTGAAAAGATTTGGCAAAGGCAACAAACTGTTTAATCTTGATGATTATATGAAATTACATCCAGAAGCAGTTGTCCCCAGGGCTACATCATTGAAAATTATTGGGGCAGCTGATATGACCATGATAGTGGCTCAAGCTCAAGATCCTAACAGAGAAATCATTTTCAAGAAACCAGAAGAAAAGAAAGTAGAAGACAAACCCCAGCAGAAGAAGCCAAAGAAGTAATTTTCTTGTTGATTCATTTCTGTCTATTATTTGTTTTTAAACTATGTTATTTGTTAAGCAAAGCTGTGTGTATATATATATCTGTTGCATGCGTTATAATTCTCTGCCAGATATATCTCTTCTCTTGCTTAGTTTTTCTGTTTTGAGTCTCTGTTAGTGACCTCACCCAAATAGGGGGAGATTGTTGGATCCCTAGTTGATCTGGGCTAGGTTCACTGACTTAGTATGTGACCCATCATGTATAACCAGGGTCAATTTGTGTACTAGAGTCTTGGTTAAGTCCTTAGGCTCAACTCCAGATGGACCAACTTTCAACAAGACCCTCAGAGACTCCAGACTCACAAGTTTTCAAGACTAAGTAAAGTGAGTTCGACGTTCGTCGAACTCAGCTCGACGAAAGGAGTTTTGCGCTCGACGATCGTGAGACAATTCTTTGTGCTGAGCTCGACGATCTATGTTCTCTGTTCGACGAAATCTCAGTTTCTACATCAAGCCAAAGTCAGGAGAACTTCAAATTTTTCTAAGTCCAGCTTCGTGCTTCGGTCGATGAATTATATTCTGAGCTCGACGAACTTGGACCTCAAGTTCACAGCTTCTCAGGTCGACGAAGTCAGCTTCTCAGGTCGACGAATGCTAAACTCTACTCGACAATTTCTAGACTCAGAGAATCTGTGTCGACACCCAGGATTTCAGTCGACACCAGCTTATGTCGACACCAGGATTTCAGTCGACACCAGCTTATGTCGACACCAGAATTTCAGTCGACACCAGCTTATGTCGACACCAGGATTTTAGTCGACACCAGCTTATGTCGACACCACAGGATTTGTGTCGACACCAAGATCAATCTGTAGACACCAACTTTTGTCGACACAGCATTTCAGCAGATGCAGGATATTTTGTCTAAGTCCAGAACTTTTCTCAGGTCGACGAATTTGATTCTCAGCTCGATGAATGAAAACTGTCTATCAAATGAATGAAGATTGTCTGGTCGACGAACTCTATCAAGCTCAACTCGACGAACTCTAGCTCAGCTCGACGAACACAAGTTCAGCTTGCCGAAATGTGTTCTTGATGAGTAGTTATTTATAAACATTTTAGTATACATTTTAGTTTAATTTCAAAATATAATTTGTATAATTTTATGTAAATTATTGAATAAATGGTTTGTTTTTTTTATTCTCTAAATAAATATTTTTAGAAATTAAATAATCTATTATAATAAATATACGTTGTTTAGTTATAAGTTAAATAAAATATATAATTGTTGTATTTATATACTATTTCTATATAAAATAAAAATAAAAGTAGATTATAATTATTATAATAAATATTAAATATAATAGTAAAGTTATGATAATAATATAAATATTTATACTACTTTCATATAGTATATAATATATATAATAATAATAAAATAATTATAGTATTTAATATATAATAATAAATAATAATGATAATCATAGCTTATAATAATAATAGTATATATATAATTAATATATCATTATATGTATATATATAAAGTTAAAATTAAACAATTATATTAAATAATTAAATTTAGGTATATATAAAAATATATATACATATATGTAAATAAAAAAAATAATAATAAATAAAACCTATCACAAAATAATTTTATCATATCAAAATATATATTATATGTATAATTATATATATAATGTATTTTTATAACAAAATAAATAGAAACTTAAGATTATTATTCTATATGTATAAATCTGGAAATACATAATATAAGTAATATGTTTCTTTGTTTAATAGAAATGATCAATTGGCTTGGTGGAATGGTATCTTGTTATTCTCTCTGGTTGCTTGGGATTGAAACTAGGCCAACGCATTTTTTTTGGATTTATTCCAGCCCGCCAACTCTCCAGGACCCACAACCCGCCAACCCGCCAGCTCAACCTGCTACCCGCCAACCCGCCAGCTTTTCCATCAGCAGCCCACCAGCAGCTTTTCAATCAGCCAGCTGCCATCAGCTGCTTTTCCATCAGCAGATGCAGTTCTTATCCAGCCATCCAAGTCAGCTCCATCCATATCCAAACCGCCACGTGTCAAGCTGTCCAATAGCCAGCTGTCATATAAGCAGATTTTCAGCTTTTGCAAAAGCTGTTTGGCAGATTTTCTATAAGCTGTTTTGGCAACTTTTCCAAAAGTGCTTTTCCAAAAGCATTTATTTTTTTCCTATAAATAGAGGGGCAGGGCTGAGTAGAATTATTCGAACACTAGCAGCTTCCTTAAGAACTGTTAGGACTCCCCAGCTCTCTGACAAGGAACTGGTAGTAGCTTTCAAGTATTCAAAAGTTCTGTAAGTTGTAATATTTTAGCTTTCTTTTCAGCTTTTTAGAAAGTTGTAATAATTTTTGGACTTTATAAAATAGACTCTTTCAAATTCAATTCTGAGTATTTTACTGTTTTATTTTCATTTTTACTCACCTTTAATTTTTTCATACTATCCCGAATGAAAGGCGAAGCTCTGCTTATGTCCTGGATTAAGATAGCGTGAAACTGCTTTCAAAATTATTTTCAAAACCTTATTATTTCATACTATCCCGAATGAAGAGCGAGGCGAAAGCCTATGACCTGGATTAAGATAGTGCGAAAGCTCTGCAAAATTTTAGATTTTTCTACCCTATCCCGAATGAAAGGCGAAGCGAAAGCTTAAGTCCTGCATTAAGACAGATAGGTAGATATTATTTTCTGTACTTTATACCGCCCCCATCCTGAGAAGAGGCTAAGAACCCTTAGCACTTGGTCAAGATGAGCTCTGGGCTGGATATTATTTTCAACTATTTCAACTCTACTTTCTAGTTAACCTAACTAGGGTTTTCTGTTAATTGATCATATACCAGGTGAAGAGACACTACGTTTACGTTAACCCGTTTTAAACGCAAGCCTCCCCGGTCGTACTTTCGAGTCAGTGATGCTATCAAAGGGACCCTCTCGTTAAGTTAGGTAATTAAGGAATAAAGTTGTTCTTTAATAGGTGAATTAATATTCTCTCAAAGTAATTCTGAAATCGAGGACTACCTTATAAGTCCCTATCTTAATAAAATCACGTATATATAATTTTTTTATTTTGTTTTTTTTATATACACTCCACTCCGTTCGTTCGATAAAATAATAGTCCGTTCTAAAAAGTAGAATAATTAACACCGATCCCAGGAAAAATACGACCTTGATATTTTCTACAAAATAATATACTCCTATGCGATAGGTACTCTTGCCTTAATCCACAGAATATAAGTAAAAAAAGAGATAGACTTATATACGTAAAAGATTATATAAAACCAAATCTATCTTCTTTAAAACAAACTTTACTTATCAAGTTTTTTGGCGCCGTTGCCGGGGATTAGTTTATATGTGTTAATATTTGAAAGACAGCAAGTCCGCCCGGTCAACAGCAGACTTGGTGGATACAGCGGACACCATGGTCTTGGCACAGAGTATGACCAAGTCCAAAACCATCAAAGGCCAATGCGAGCATGGCAGACATAAACTTCCGTCCGCCAAAACACCATAGCACAGACCGCGAGCAGTCCGCATGCTACTCGCACACCTGCCCCATCACAGCAGCCTCCTCCCGGACTCCAAACATCAGTCCGCCAAAGACCTCCACAACAAAACAACTGCTGTAACACCAGAGCTCGACAAGGCCTCAGCCAAGCAAGAACGCTATTAATTTTATCTTTTCTTTTTCTTGTTACTTAAAAACCTTAGTTTTTATAAAAATAAAACAAACATAAAATTCTCTGAATTTAGAACTTTGTTTTTATAAAACCTAACTTTTTATTAACAAGTTTATTAACCATTAACGAATTCCAAAAAAAAACCTAACCTACTATTTTAACGTATTTTATATAAAACTTTTCTTCTTAACAAAAAACTAGTTTATAATAAAAATTGCTGTTTATTATAAAACCTCTTTTTATAGAAAACCTGTTTTTAGTTATTTTCCGTTTTACGTCTTTTCGTGTGTTTGTATTTGTGTGTTTAGATATATTTTAAAAACTAGTTTATATAAAACTGTATTTATATAAAACCTGCTTTTTTTAAGTTTTTTGTTTTTCTCAAAAAGTCTTTTTTAATGTATGACCCGCAGAACTCCATCTGATTTACCTCTTGAACTTGATCCTGAAATCGATCGCACCTTTCACAGGCGCCTCCGATCTCTGAATCAAGAGCTTGTATTAAATCTGGAAGAGTCCGTAGGCACCGCACACGTACAAGAAATGGCAGCAGAACAACAACAAATGCCAGAGGTTGTCCCCCAAAGGACCATGTCTTATTATGCACGACCCAATTTAGATGACACCGGGTCTAGTATCGTTCGTCCAACAATTGCTAATAATAACTTCGAGATTAAATCGAGTATAATCCAAATGATTCAAAATTCCGTTCAATTCGATGGATTGCCCGACGAAGATCCAAACACACACTTGTCCAACTTCTTAGAAATATGCGACACATTTAAGATAAATGGCGTCACTGATGATGCCATCCGTCTTCGCTTATTTCCTTTTTCGCTACGAACGAAAGCCAAACAGTGGCTAGGTTCTCTCCCCAGAGGATCTATTACCACTTGGGCTGAAATGACCGAAAAATTCCTTACAAAGTATTTTCCAACTGCAAAAACCGCACGTCTGCGTGCGGATATTTCTTCCTTTGTGCAAGGCGAGTCCGAGTCTCTTTATGAGACTTGGGAACGTTTTAAGGAATATCTACGTCGGTGTCCACATCACGCACTGCCAACTTGGCTCCAGGTACAAATATTTTATAATGGTTTGAATATTCAAACCAGGCAAGCCATTGATGCTGCCGCTGGGGGCACACTCAATAACAAAACCCCCGAGGCCGCTCAAACCCTCTTTGAGGAGATGGCCATGAACGCGTACCAGTGGAACGTGCCAAGGTCACGCCCTAAACAAGCTGGGATTTATGAGCTCGATACTTCTTCTACTTTAGCACTCCAAGTAGAAAATTTAACTAAACAATTGGCAGGAATATCTGCTTCCTCCGCCTCTACATCTTGGAATCCGCCTAATTCAACTAATAATAATGAAGAAGTCGACTATATGGGGAACTCATATAGACCTTCCTATAATCCAAATAATAATAATAATAATAATAATAATTCTTATAATCCAGGATATAGGAACCATCCTAATTTTTCATGGAGCAACCCCAATAATGCTCAACGCCCTCCGATTGCAAATCCAATTGGATTTGCACCGCAACCCCCACAACCACAAATACCACCACCACAACCGCACCAATTTAGGCCAACCCCGATAGAAGACATATTTACGAAATATGTTAGTATTAATGAGTCCAATATCCGGAACCTGGCCGGATCAATTAAAAACTTAGAAACACAAATTGGACAAATTTCAAAAATGCTATCGGAACGCCAACCTAGTAATTTGCCAGGAAATACGGAACCAAATCCGCGGGATACTGGCCATTCCAGTAACCCATCAAGTTGACAAGCCGTTAAACTACGAAGTGGCAGGGAGCTACCACCACCCGTTAGGGTAGAAAAAGAAGTTAAGGTTAGCCTTCCTACACCACTTCCCGTTACGTCTCTGCCTCCTCAACCCCCGCGAATTTCTTCCCCACATGTTGTTTTACCTTATCCATCTAAATTAAAAGAAGAACGAGAAGATGAACAATATAAAAACTTTCTAAAAATGCTAAAACAAATTCAAATCAATATACCTTTCTGCGAGGCAATTGCACAGATGCCTAAATACGCAAAATATTTAAAAGCGTTACTTTCAAATAAAAAGAAACTCGAAGATATTTCGAGAGTTTTCCTTAACGCCGAATGTTCCGCCGTTTTATTACATAAATAACCACCAAAATTAAATGATCCGGGACGATTTTCCATCCCGTGTCTCTTCGGTAATCTATTAATAAAAGATGCGTTAGCAGATTTAGGTGCTAGCATAAATTTAATGCCCTACTCGCTCTTTCAAAAACTAGGATTAGGTAAACCCAGCCCAACAAAAATGAGCATCCAGTTAGCAGATCGTTCTATTAAATATCCAATAGGGATAGTAGAGGATGTTCTGGTCAAAATAGACAAGTTTATCTTCCCGGTAGACTTTGTTATACTTGACATAGAGGAAGACGCCGATGTTCCCATAATTCTCGGTCGTCCTTTTCTCACAACCTCTCGCGCGATAATAGACGTAAGTAACGGTAGACTTCTCTTACGAGTAGGAGATGATGAGGTTACTATCGATATAGATCCCTCTATGAAAAATTCTTTAATAAACGACGATTCCTGCTATCTTGCGGAAGCCTCTTTTGAGGAAAATGGTTTTCTCTATTCTGATTTACTTTCAATAACTGTAGAAGAATCGGACTTGGCAGACTTACCCCTTTCACAAGAAATGCCTACCGATGACCCTTTAGAACCTTTTATATCCTTAACTTCTACAACTCTAAAAACCCCAACTTCATATGAAAAACCACCAACCCTCGAGCTGAAAACACTTCCCGCACATTTAAAATACGTTTTCCTTGAAGCCGAATCTAAACTCCCTGTTATCATTTCTGCCGAATTAAATGATAAAAAAACGTCTGAATTAATAGAAGTGTTAAAACAACATCGTCATGCATTAGCATGGCAAATTTCTGATATCCAAGGACTCAACCCATCTTTTTGTACGCATAAAATATTTTTGGAAGATAACTCTTGTAAATATATCCAACCCCAATGACGTTTAAATCCTAATATGAAGGATGTCATAAAAGCTGAAGTAATGAAATTACTAGACGCATGAATTATCTATCCAATCTCAGATAGCACATGGGTTAGTCCCGTACAAGTCATCCCTAAGAAGTGCGGTATAACGGTAGTGCCAAATGCTAATAATGAACTAATTCCAACATGTACTGTTACGGGTTGGAGGATGTGCATCGACTATCGAAAATTAAATGATGCCACCCGTAAAGATCACTTTCCACTACCGTTTATAGATCAAATATTAGAGCGACTCTCGGGTCACTCATATTATTGTTTTCTCGATGGTTATTCAGGGTATTTACAAATTCCTATAGCCCCTGAAGACCAAGAGAAAACTACGTTCACTTGCCCCTTTGGTACTTTCGCCTATACGCGAATGCCGTTTGGACTTTGTAATGCGCCAGCTACATTTCAAAGATGTATGTTAGCTATTTTTGGCAAGTTAGTAGAGGACGTTATGGAAGTATTTATGGATGATTTCTCCGTATTTGGAGACTCATTCCATATATGTTTAGATAACCTCGCTCGTGTTCTTCAATGCTGTGAAGACACGAATTTAGTGTTGAACTGGGAGAAATGCCACTTTATGGTCCGCGAAGGTTTAGTTCTCGGTCATAAAATTTCTTCCCAGGGAATCGAGGTCGATAAGGCCAAAATAGAAATAATTGAAAAACTTCCTCCTCCAACAAATGTAAAATCTATTCGAAGTTTCTTAGGCCATGCAGATTTCTATAGACGGTTTATTCAAAATTTCTCAAAAATAACAAAACCGTTAACTCATTTATTAGAAAAAGAAGCCCCATTTATATTCGATAGTGAATGCTTAGTAGCATTCAATATTATTAAAGTCAAACTTATCAACTCTCCTATTTTAGTAGCCCCAAACTGGTCCTTTCCTTTTGAGATCATGTGTGATGCGAGTGATTATGCGGTAGGAGCTGTCTTAGGACAACGAGTAGAAAAATATTTTCATCCTATCTATTATGCATGTAAAACTCTCACATCCACAAAAACCAATTACACGACCACGGAAAAGGAACTACTGGCAATTGTATTTGCATTTGATAAGTTTAGATCTTATATAACGCTATCGAAAGTTATAGTTTTTACGGATCATTCTGCTTTAAAATATTTACTAACTAAGGCAGATGCAAAACCCCGTTTATTACGTTGGATTCTCTTATTACAAGAATTTGATTTAGAGATCCGAGATAAGAAAGGCGTAGAGAATTTGGCAGCCGATCATCTTTCTCGACTAGAGAATGCTGCAACAGATACACTCGTGGAAGCCGACATCGAAGATAAATTCCCTGAAGAAAGTCTCCTCACCCTCGAAAAGGTAACAAACTCTTCTATTCCTTGGTTCGCAGACTTGGCTAACTATTTAGTAGCCCGAGTCCTTCCAAAAGCTTTTTCACTTCAAGAAAAGAGGAAATTCTTTTCTGACTTGAAAAACTACTTTTGGGAAGACCCGTATTTATTCCGAGTCTGTGCCGACCAAGTAATTAGAAGATGTATTTCGAACGAGGAAGGACTAAAAGTACTACGACACTGCCATGAAGGACCAATCGGCGGACATTATCAATCCAACCGGACTGCACGTAAAGCCCTTGAAGCAGGATTCTTTTGGCCTACTTTATTCAAGGACGCTCAAAAATTGGTAAGCGTTTGCAACCGCTGCCAACGGTCAGGTAACATTTCCCGTCGGGACGAAATGCCCCAAAACATTTACTTAGAATGTGAAATTTTTGATCTGTGGGGCATAGATTTTGTAGTCCCTTTACCTCCTTCTTTTAAAAATCGTTATATCTTAGTAGCGGTCGATTACGTTTCACGATGGGCTGAAGCGCAAGCTTTTCCCACCGCTGACGCGAGAGTCGTCGTTAAATTTCTGAAAACCTTGTTTTCACGTTTTGGCACGCCTAGGGCTATAGTTAGCGATCGAGGTACTCATTTTTGTAACACCCAGATGGCTAAAGTGTTAGCCAAATATGGAGTTACTCATAAACTCGCTATCGCTTATCACCCCCAAACAAGCGGCCAAGTGGAGGTAGTCAATAGAGAACTAAAGCGCATATTAGAAAAATCTGTAGATACCAATCGAAAAGATTGGTCCCTCAAATTAGATGATGCACTTTGGGCCTACCGTACAGCATTCAAAACTGCGATCGGTTGTACACCTTATCGTTTAGTATATGGAAAGGCATGCCACCTACCTGTAGAATTAGAACATCACGCATACTGGGCGCTAAAATTCCTTAACTTAGATACAAACTTAGCCGCCGAACAACGTAAATTTCAACTCAATGAACTTGAGGAATGGCATGCAAACGCCTATGAAAATAATAAATTTTATAAAGAGCGATCTAAGTTTTATCATGATAGGAAAATTAAATTTCCAAAATCTTTTTCACCAGGTGATCTTGTCCTACTATATAACTCACGCCTTAAATTATTTCCAGGAAAATTAAAATCCTGATGGACCGGACCCTATACTGTTAAACAAATCTGGCCATATGGGACCGTTCTTATTTCTAACCCTGAACTAGGAACTTTCAAAGTAAACGGGCACCGTTTAAAACTATATTTTACTGGGGACCCTTTTCAAAAAGAACATGAAACCATAACACTACTCCATAACCTCGAAATATAAATTCACTTGTATATTTCCATCTTTTATGCTTTTGTATATTCTGTACATATTTTTCACTTCATACCTATGCCTAACATAAGTATGGGGGTGCTTTTAACTGCAATTTTTTATCACTTTTATCTTATATCTTTCCTTTTAAAATAAAAACATTGTTTATTTTATTACTCATCCAAAACAAGTCAAAATTTTCAAAACCATACTATGTAAATATATTCCAAAAATCTGAGTTGATAAAAATGCAACTTATTCAATTTTCAAATTTACGACTCCTTCTCATAACTAGATAGATATAAATATCCGGAATAAACTTGTTAAACCTACCTTGTAAAATTTCATTACAATCGGAGTTAGTTTTTTAGCAAGCCTGCTTTAATATATCAAAAGAAATACATATATATATAATAGAAGCCATCATATTATGTTCACCAAACAATTTTAGACTGTAATTATCATTACTTCAATCTTGTTAAAATATAGAAAATATCAAGCTATTACCATTGCTCTCAAAATCTTTTATCAAAATTATTTTTACAACCCCTACCTACTATTTCGCTTGGCATGTTTCTTTACGCACGCAAGCATCTAGGAGTATGTGCTCCTAGAAAAGAAAAGATCTTATGTCCATGGGAATAAAAAAAAATTCCGTAAACATAGGCATCCAATAAATATTAAAAGATCATATGAAATGGAGTATTTGCTCCTAAACATATGCATTGGATTAATTCAAAGTTCAATTCTGCAAAGTTTTTTTGCTATTTTGGAAAATATTTTCCTAAAATAGTTGTAACAATGCATGAATATGAAAAAAAGGTGAGAGGATAAAATTCATCACCTCCTACATGGGCAAAACCACCAAGTTGATATCCCATAAAACCACTACAAAATTGAATTAATTTTGCTTAAAATTTTGAGAGAGCATAATTAATAGGTTGTAATTTTTCAACATATCTCATACAAGATATAGTAGTCATAAAGTCACTCTATCCTTGTTATATCTGATTTTAATATGTGCTTACTATTTGTTTTCAAAAACTTTTTATGGCTATAAATTCTAACCCTGGTATCAATGATATATATATACGAAAGCATTTAACTCTTTATTCGCCGGATGTTTATACATGTTTTATCTTGAAGAATTAAATTGATAGTAAATATAAAATTTCATAACTTGTAAATATACTCAACTCTACATTTGCTCTGGAATAGCAAAAATTAAGTATGGGGGTATTTGATGAGTAGTTATTTATAAACATTTTAGTATACATTTTAGTTTAATTTCTAAATATAATTTGTAAAATTTTATGTAAATTATTGAATAAATGGTTTGTTTTTTTTTTATTCTCTAAATAAATATTTTTAGAAATTAAATAATCTATTATAACAAATATACGTTGTTTAGATATAAGTTAAATAAAATATATAATTGTTGTATTTATATACTATTTCTATATAAAATAAAAATAAAAGTAGATTATAACTATTATAATAAATATTAAATATAATAGTAAAGTTATGATAATAATATAAATATTTATACTACTTTCATATAGTATATAATATATATAATAATAATAAAATAATTATAGTATTTAATATATAATAATAAATAATAATGATAATCATAGCTTATAATAATAATAGTATATATATAATTAATATATCATTATGTGTATATATATAAAGTTAAAATTAAACAATTATATTAAATAATTAAATTTAGGTATATATAAAAATATATATACATATATGTAAATAAAAAAAATAATATAAATAAAACCTATCACAAAATAATTTTATCATATCAAAATATATATTATATGTATAATTATATATATAATGTATTTTTATAACAAAATAAATAGAAACTTAAGATTATTATTCTATATGTATAAATCTGGAAATACATAATATAAGTAATATGTTTCTATATTTGACAGAAATGATCAATTGGATTTGTGGAATGGTATCTAATTATTCTCTCTGGTTGCTTGGGATCGAAACTAGGCCAACGCATTTTTTTTTGGATTTATTCCAGCCCGCCAACTCTCCAGGACCCGCAACCTCCAACCTGCCAGCTCAACCTGCTACCCGCCAGCTCAACCTGCTACCCGCCAACCCGCCAGCTTTTCCATCAGCAGCCCACCAGCAGCTTTGTTGGAACACCCTATTACTAATTTGGGTCAGGATCACTATGTCTCTAGGAATCTGTGTTTGACCTTCTGTATAGCCTAATAGGTCAATTAGAATTGAGTCTAAGGGTTAGAAGTCTAGGATTGGAAGCTGCCCTGAAGACCAAGCTTTTGTGTCTGAAGACTAAGTCTGATCGTCGAGCTCAGCACGACGATTCGTCGAACTCAGATCGACGATCGTCGAGCTCAACTTCGGCAGATCGTCGAGCTCCATTCGACGATCGCTGAGCTCAACTTCACAATATCGTCGAACTCCATTCGACGATCGGTGAGCTCAGTTCGACGATTTTGACTCTGCTTTGGATCCTTATCTCTGAGCTCTGTTCGACGATCTTTGAGCTCAGATCGACGATTTTTTTGCTGCTTGAGTTTTCCAGTTCGCTGAGCTCAGATCGACGATAGCAGAGCTCAGTTCGACGATTTCAGATAACTTCCAGAATTCAAATTCAAATCAGACAGCAGTTATTATGCAATTAATTCAGAAGATTTGTTAGCCGTTTTCATTTATTTCTGGACCAAGTTTTAAGGGATTTTTCAAGGAATAATTCTGTGGACTTTCCTCCAGAAGAGTTTTTGCAATTAAGGATGCAATCAATGCAGGCCAACGACTATCTTTGACAGAGTGATATTCTATTCTGGCACAGAGAATAAAAGACAGAATGTTTTTGAATAAAAATAGATGATATACAGAGATTAACAAGAAGAGGACACACAACTCAGAATACAGAGACTCTCTCAAAAACTTCTGTCAAAAAGATTTCTGAAGAACACTCATCAAGAGATCAAGCTTTCAAAAATCTTCAGATCTCTTCAGCTCTCAAAGTATTCAAGGCCAACATCATCTCAAGACTCCAGACACTCAACATTTCAGCTTGCTGAAATCATCTTTTGCTGGAGTTCTACCTTTGAAGGCCTATCACCCTCAGCAAAGCTTTTCTTCCTGAAGATTTCAAGGATTCAGGGGGAGCTTTGACATCAATCCACATAGTCTTCTCAGTTGTTTGAGAAAGAGAAGACTGCCATCACTCTCTCACCCCCACTCTGTAAAGGGTTTTTCAAACTCCCTTCAAAAGTTTGAATCTGGTTTTTGAGCACCTTGTCAAAAGCTCATTGGTGGCAAGACACCTGATCAAAAAATCTGCTTTGGTTTTTGAGCACCTTATCAAAAGCTCATTGGTGCCCAGGACACCTGATCAACTCATCCTGCAGTGGATTCCTACCTAGGGTGGTAGAAGAGTGGATGTACCCAAGTTTGGGGAACCACTATATTTCCTTGTGTTCTCTGGCTCTGCTTGTTTACTTTTTGTTTCTGGCCTTGATTTGTCTGTGCTTAGTTTTTGCATAGTTTAGTTCTGTGATTAGATTTATATTTGCTTCCCTGTTCACACATAGTACAACAATTGTTGTAAAAGCTTTTAAAAAGTTTTAAAACACCATATACTCTATTCACCCCCCCTTTAGAGTATATCAGATCTAGTTGCACTTTCAATTGGTATCAAAGCGAGGTTGGTTAAACATACCATATCTGGTTGGTTGTCCAGGCTAACACCTGAACCCCAAGATCCTACACTAGATCTGTTTTTCTTTTGTATTTTATTATTAGATTCTGTTTGCACAAATCATGGCCCAAAACAAAGACTATGCCAGCACCAGACCTCCAGTGTGCAATCTGTCAAAGTTTGCACTTTGGAAAGCAAGGATTAGACTCTACATGAATTCCATTGACGAAGATATATTTAATTCTGTTTTGACAGTGTGTCCAAGACCCCCAGAAAGCACAAGCACAAATGCTGTTCCACCTCCATCAGGAACAGAGGCTGACATCAAAAAATGGAAAGTAGCTGATGCCAAGGCTATGAACATCCTAGCCCAGACAATGTCAGATGACATATTCCAAAAGGTAGCTGAATGCAACTCAGCCAAGGAGATTTGGGACAAGCTCTCAGAAATTGTCTCAGGCTCAGCTGATGAGAGAAAGGACAGAAGATCCCATCTCATCTCCCAATATGAGAACTTCAAGAAGGGAGAGAATGAGTCAGTGGGAGACATGTATAACAGACTGAGTCTAATTGTCAGTGAACTGAGGACATTAGACAAAGAGATCTCTCTGACAGAACTTAATGACAAGATCCTAATGTGCTTCCCCAGCACTTGGGATTCAAGAATCTGGCCAATCAAAGATGCCAGAAGTCTAAATGAGATCACCACTGAAGCCTTGTTGGGTAAGCTCAAGTCTTATGAGCTGCTCATCAAGAATAGAGAGGAAGAACAGAAGGCTGCTTCACCAGCCACAAGAAAAGAGAAGACCATAGCATTCAAGGCAACTGAGGATCTGCCTGAAGAAAAAGCTACAGGCAATGATGAACTTCTCAGCTTGTTGGCCAAAAGATTCTATAAGATGGCCAGAAAGGACTTCAGAAGAAGATCATACAAGGAGCAGGATAGGCCAAGGTATGACAAGTCCATTGGCAATAACAAAGACATTATTTGCTTTGGTTGCAGGAAACCAGGGCACATAGTTCCTGACTGTCCAGAGAACAAGAACAAGGACAGAAGGGAAAGAAAGGTGAGAAGAAAGGAGAAAGACTCCAAAAGGAGTGGCAATAGCAAACCTTCTTCCAGCAAAAATAAGCATACAAGGAAAGGGTTTGTTGCTGAATCCTGGAGTGAGACTGAAGAGGAGTCAGAGGCCTCATCCAGCTCCAGTGATGATGAGGATGATGCAGAAGAAAAGGAGTTCTGCATGATGGCAATCAATGCCTCACAGCACAATTCAGAGGATGAAGAGTCAGAGTCAGACTCAGAGACTCAACCTGAAGAAGATCAGGTAATTAGTTCCTTTGATTTTACTTCAGAAGATTTTAAATCTGAATTCAAAACACTGTGTTTAGACCTACTAAAGTCTGAGAAAGAGATTATCTCTCTCAGAAATCAATTATCTGAACACAATGGTTTAAAGTCAGAAAACCTCAAACTCTCTCAGGAGTTGGAGAACTGTAGGGAACAGATAGCTACACTGAAAAGTGAGCTCTCTGAGGCCAAGAAGCTTGAAGAATCCCTTAATGGGAGAAGCATCAAGCTGATGGACATCACAAGCACAGTGAACTCAAGATTCAACAGTACACTGGGCTTGGGTGCCTCATCCAGCCAACCTATTGTTCTGACAACTCCCATCAAGTTCATTTCTGACAAGGGAAAGGGAGTTGTAGAGGTTGCCAGGAAAAATTCTGATCTGCCTCAGAAAACTAAGTCCCAGCAAAAATCGTCGAACGGAGATCGACGATCGCCGAATGAAGATCGACGATCGCCGAACGCAGCTCGACGATCTCAGGACAAATCGTCGAACGAAGATCGACGATCTCAGCCAAAGTCGTCGAACGCAGGTCGACGATCTCATATACCTGACCTCAGCCATAGTCGACCGTCGAATGGAGCTCGACGATCTGACCCAAGATCGTCGAACTCAGCTCCAAGATCATCGAACAGAGGTCAGAACACTGGAAACTTTTTCAAAGGCAAGTCAAAATTGAATCCTAAGGGTTCTTCATCCCAAACCTTCAACCCTTATACTGAATAGATTTTACCTCCAAGGAGATATCATCCTGAAGGATATAAGAGTCAGCCAGGGATGTCTTTCATTTCTGAATTTAGAGGTTATCAACCTAGGCCCAAGGTAAACTGGGTCAAAAACAAGTGAATTGTTTTATGTGCAGGTGAAGACCTATCCAACATCTAACCAGCAATGGTACTTGGATAGTGGGTGCTCTAAGCACATGACAGGGAATAAGGACAACCTCACTTCCTTTATAACCAAGCTTGGACCCAAAGTTATCTTTGGTGATTCCAACTTTGGACAAACTAAGGGATATGGTGCAGTACAGATTGGATCAGTAACCTTCAAGAAGGTAGCATATGTGGAAGGACTGAAGCACAACCTAATCAGCATCAGTCAGCTATGTGATGAAGGCTACCAGGTGACCTTCATCAAAACCTTATGCAAAATCAAGTCAGAGGACAACACAACTGTGTTGACAGGTACAAGGAAAGGTAACATCTACTTAGTAGATTTTCTTTCAACTGATATAGATATTTGCCTGTTTAACTCAGTCTGTAGACCAAATGTGTTATGGCATAAGAGATTAGGACACCTAAACCTTAGAACTATTGCTAGGCTATCCAAGGACAACCTTGTTAGAGGACTACCTTCTGGCCCCTACAAGAAGGAAGGACTCTGCAAGGCTTGTCAATTAGGCAAGCAAACTAAAAACAGTTTTAAGTCACTTAATAAGAGTGATTCACCTAGGATATTGTATCTGTTACACATGGATCTATTTGGACCTATCACAGTACAAAGCCTAGGAGGGAAATCCTACACTTTAGTAATTGTAGATGACTTCTCTAGATTCACTTGGGTGTTCTTTCTAAGGAAGAAGTCTGATAACTTTAAGTGTCTGACAGAGTTTCTCAAATGTATACAGATTGAGTTCAATACTCACATTGCCCTGATCAGAAGTGATCATGGGACAGAGTTTGATTCTCTTCTTATGCAAGAGTTCTGTCAGAGTGAAGGGATCAGGCATACTTTCTCAGCTCCTAGAACTCCTCAACAAAATGGGGTAGCTGAAAGGAAAAATAGAACCCTTATTGAATCTGCCACTACATTGTTGTCAGATGCTCATCTACCTCTATCCTTTTGGGCAGAGGCAGTGAACACCTCCAACTATGTGTTGAACAGAAGTCTGATACATAAACTGAAGGGAAAGACTCCCTATGAATTACTCAAAGGGAAGAAACCTAAAGTTGACTATTTCAGAATTTTTGGTTGTATTTGCTATATTCACAATAATGACAAGAAATACTTAGCAAAATTTCAGGCCAAAGCTGATGAAGGAGTGTTTCTGGGATACTCCATGATCAGCAAGGCCTATAGGGTCTATAATAAATCATCTTTGAAAATTGAGGAATCTGTTCATATTTCTTTTGATGAAACTAACATGTCTTTCAAGGAGAAGATTTCTTCTACCATAGAACCTTTGCAGGAACACTCTCTAGTTGAAGATATGAACAAGCTACAGGTTGCTCAAGAAGAAGAAAGCAGTGAGGATGAAAGCAATGCTCAACACATTGAAGCTCAACTTGAAGAGCCAGTTGTTGTACCACAAGAGGAAACAACAACACAGGTTGGTGAACAATCAACACCCCCTGTTGATCTAGTAACATCAAGAGACCATCCAATTACCCAAATAATTGGAGAACTCTCAGCTGGTGTGCAAACCAGAAACCAGGTCAACCAAAACCTGTTGCACACCTGCTTCCTTTCTCAAATTGAACCTCAGTCCATTCAAGATGCAGAGCAAGATCCACACTGGATCATTGCAATGCAAGAGGAGTTGCATCAATTTGAGAGGAACAAAGTATGGGAACTAGTGCCAAAGCCAAAGGATCATTCCATTGTTGGAACAAATGGGTATTCAGAAATAAACTGGATGATCAAGGAGTAATAATAAGGAACAAGGCAAGGCTAGTCGCCCAGGGATATTCTCAAGAAGAAGGAATTGACTACGACCAGACTTTTGCACCTGTTGCAAGATTAGAAGCCATCAGAATATTTCTAGCTTATGCAGCTCACAAAGGCTTCAAGGTTTATCAGATGGATGTCAAGAGTGCCTTCTTAAATGGAGACATCAAAGAGGAAGTCTATGTCAGACAACCTCCAGGTTTTATCTCTCCAACTTATCCTGATTATGTTTTTAGACTAAATAAAGCATTATATGGTCTCAAGCAAGCTCCTAGAGCATGGTATGAGACCTTAGCATGCTTTCTCTTGGAAAATAGTTTTATAAGGGGTAGAGTAGACCAAACTCTTTTTATTAGAACCCATAAGTCCCATACCCTACTAGTACAAATTTATGTAGACGATATCATTTTTGGTTCTACTGACTCAAAATTGTGCAGAAGGTTTTCTAACCTGATGCATTCTAAATTTGAGATGAGTAGCATGGGTGAGCTATCCTTCTTTCTAGGATTACAAGTCAAACAACATGCTGAAGGCATCTTTATTTCTCAAACCAAATATGCTAATGAACTGGTTAAGAAATTTGGTATGTCTGAGGCATCTTGTATGAAAACACCCATGCCTACCAATGCTGTATTGGATGCTGATGAACATGGGAAACCTATTGATCAGACAATATATAGAGCAATGATTGGCTCTTTACTGTATCTTACAGCTAGTAGACTAGATATAATGTTTTCTACATGTATATGTGCTAGGTTCCAAGTAAGCCCTAGAGAGTCACACCTAACATTAGTAAAGAGGATTCTCAGGTATGTTAAAAACTGTCCAAATCTAGGTCTCTGGTATCCAAAAGATTCAGCATTTGAGTTAACTGGATTCTCTGATGCTGATTATGCTGGATGCAGAATTGACAGGAAGAGCACCAGTAGAACTTGTCAGTTCGTTGGTGACAGACTTGTCTCTTGGTTTTGTAAGAAACAAACATCTGTGTCAACCTCAACTGCTGAAGCTGAATATATGGCTGCAGACAGTTGTTGTTCACAAATATTGTGGATTCAAAACCAACTCCTTGACTATGGTTACAACTTAGAGAAGTCTAAAATCTTTTGTGACAATACAAGTGCTATTTCCATAGCTCAAAATCCAGTCCTCCATAGTAGGACAAAACACATAGAGATTAGGCATCACTTCTTAAGGGACAATGTTGAAAAGAATAAAATTGAATTACAATATATCCCAACTAATTTACAAAGGGGAGATATTTTCACCAAGCCTTTGGTTGAAAAGAAACACACCTTCTTCCTAAATCAGTTAGGAATGTTAGATGGAGGAAGTCTTAAATAATATCCAAGATTTTGAAAGCTAAAAATTGACCAAGACTAGGCAAAATTCTGATTTTTCTTAAGTGTCTAGAATTTTCTGATCTCTGAACTGCGCTCGACGATTTCCCCAACGATCGTCGAACGGAGATCGACGATTTACAGAATCGTCGAACTGAGTTCAGCGCCCCTCAGATAGTATGAACTATCTCCTTCGGTCAACGATCGTCGAACGGCGCTCGACGATTTTGTTCACTGAACGATCGTCGAACGGAGCTCGATGCCTTCCAAGATCGTCGAACGGAGATCGACGATGTTGGAGTCTCTTCAGATTCCTTTAGCAGCCTAGATCGTCGAACTGAGTTCAACGATCTTTCCAATTCTGCGTCGAACCCTAATATAAAACTCATTTTTCGCCGTCGTTCTCTCTTGCGCTTTCAATTTCTCTGCAAGAATTTTCTTCCCTCCAAACAGTTCTACGCTTGTTCGTTTTGTTTGTTAAGTTTTTGCAGGTACAATGGCCGTATCAGTTGCTGTTCTAGCCGCCATGAAGTTTGATGCAGGCTTCGACATTGATCTGGAATCGTTCAATACCACTGATCAAATATTTCAAGACATTCTGAGCATATTCAAGGATCAACACTTGTCTGCCCTCATGACCACCAAGATAAAGCTTGCCTCAGATGAAATAAAGGAATGGGTCTATACTGCTCACAATCTAGACAACAACACTATTGTTGGCTCTATTGCTGGAACTCAGGTACCTCTAACCCC
Organism: Platanthera guangdongensis; assembly: GCA_039583875.1. Taxonomy (NCBI): domain Eukaryota; kingdom Viridiplantae; phylum Streptophyta; class Magnoliopsida; order Asparagales; family Orchidaceae; genus Platanthera; species Platanthera guangdongensis. The sequence goes on from CM077164.1 coordinate 125,900,805, forward strand.
CACAGTTTTAACAGAGGTTTTTGGTTTGAGAAATGGTGAAGAAACTGCTGAATTATCTGGAGAAGAGTTTTCTGACATACTTGCCAGGATGGGTCATCCTGAGGGAAACCCTAGCAAATTATTCAAAAGGAACTTGTCTGTTGAGTACAGGTTCCTAGCAGATGTTGTAGGAAAAGTGCTGTTGGCAAAGCACTCTGCACATGACACTATCTCCAGACATCAGCTCTGCCTCATGGGAGCTCTGGTAGATAAGAAAAGTCTGAACTGGGGAGAGGTCTTCTTTGACCTAATAAAGAAGAAAATAAATAAAAGCTTTGTAAATTTTGGAAGGATTATTGGAGTCTTCCTGCAGAACAAGTGCCCCACCTTGCTAGTCTCCTCTGGAGTGCACATAAATGCCTCCAAGAGACTTACTTGTGCCCTCTTTGGCAAGTGGGACAGGCAGATAAGCAAGCCAAGCAGGCCCTCATCTAGTGCTCCTTCAGGCACCAGGACTCACAGAGTCACTCTCCCATAGGTCTCTGCTCCTGCAGAAGACCTGGCTGCTGCTGTTGCTGCCTCTCCTCCTCCTCCAAGTCCAACCTTACCTCCAGCTCCATCCACCACTCCAGCTCCATCCACCATTACCATCTCTAGCCCTTCCCCAACATCAATTCCATCTCCAGCAACCATTTCATCACCTCCAGTAGACCAATTCCACCCATTGTTCTCATATCCACCACCAGATGTCACTTCTTCCCCATCCATACCATCATTCACCCTTCTGGATGACTCCTACATGGATGATTCCCCCTCTTCTCCTCCAGAATTCCCCTCCTCCTCAACCTCCTTCCAAGATCTCCTCCACCATATCATTGACCAACCATCATTCACTCCATCTATATCCATACCCTTGTCCTCCATCTCCACCATCCCCACACCTCAGCCAACCATCCCTCCACTCTCCAGCCCTCCACTTCCAGCATCCTCAGCCATCCCTATTCCATCTACCACTGCTCCTGCTATTGAGCATGTAGATCTCCCAGCCTTAGCTGACATGTTGTATGCGCTACTTGCCCCCAGGCTCTCTCTTCTCATGGAGGCCTCCTTAGCTCCTCTACAACAGTCAGTGGCAGCTCTCTCTGCCAGGCTTTCCTCCCTCATTCCTCAGGCAGCACCTCCAGCAGTGTGCCTTGATACAGATGCATCTGCATCCAGGCAGGGGGAGATGCCATATGAAGCAAGCCTTCATGCTGCTGTTGCTGCTGCTTCTGCTCCTGCTGATCATGATACTGCTGCTGCTGCTGTTGTTTTTGTATCTGCTGTTCCTGTGGCTCCTACTGCAGTCTTGGCAATAGACCTAAGGTCTTTGCTTTCTGCCTTTGATACTGCATACTTCAGCTATCTCCCAGAGCCTAATGCTGTCCAGCCCCCAGAAGATTTGTCCAAGGCACCGGTGCCTTTCTCTGGCTGTGACCCCAGCATTATATCCTCCTTTGTACTCTCAGTAACTGCTGCTGCTGCTGCTGTTGAAGAAAGAACTGTTTTTGCTGCTGTTGAAATCCCAACTGCCTCTGATGAGCAGATATCCAAGGATTTTCTGATGACAGAGGCCACTGATTTTGAGCCTGCTGAAGATTTTGTTGCTGTTACTGAAGTTGCTGCTGCCATCACTCCTGAAGCTACTGTTGTTGTTTCTGCTTCTCCTTCTGTATCTGCTGCTGAATCTACTGTTGTTTTTGCTGAATCTGTTACTGTCTCTGCTGCTGTTCCTGCTGCTGCTCCTTCTGCTTCTGCCTCATCTACTGCTGCTCAGTTGAAGAAAGAGTTGATGAAGAAAATAGATGCTGTATATGATGCCCAGAGTTCTGACTCTGATGAGTTCAAGACAGACTCTGATGACTCTGCTGCCACTATTGCCAGGAAGAGGAAGGCTAGAAGCAAAGCTATGAAAAGGGTTCCTCCTGCAAAAGTAAAGGATGATAATGATATTCCCTATTATATTCTGCATAACTGCCAAATCACTGAACATTGGATGCAGTATTCCAAAAATCAGCTGAAAGCAATGAAAAAGAAGAGAAAGTATGAGAAGGGCTCCTCCCAGTTCCAGCACCCTCATCCTCCTCCACCACCTCCTCCTGATGCAGGTGCAGGTGGCAGCTCTGCAAGTCAAGCCCCATCTAGAAGCCAGGCTCCCTACCAACCCCATGCCAGATCATACCAAAGGGAAAGCCAGCCTAGGGGTTCTTATTCCAGGAGAGGAGGATACAGGGGAAGTCAAAGAGATATTCAGGTTTACTCTAAAGGGCATTCCAGGCAGCACCCATACTCCAGGGGAGGACATGTTTCAGCTGACACTACTTCTGGCCCATTCCCCTACAAGCTAAGAGAGACAGTGTCTGCTAGGCCTCCTCAAGATAATTCTTCCAACAGGTATGAGCCACTTGTACCATTTGAGGACCCTGAGAAGAATCCTGTTGCTTGGACTGCTAGGATGAAGGAGTTGGCTGCATTAGACCAGATAATGAAAGCCAGAGAGCAAGGCCTAGACACTTCAAATATTTCTACCATGTCAGAGCAAAGACAAAAAGAGCTAGAAAGATATGCCTCCAGCAAATTCTTTGATGCAGACAGATATATGGAGTTGCATCCTGCTGCTGTGGTTCCCAGGACTTCAAAGCAAACATACTTGGGTGCAGCTGATGACACCAGGTCCAACAAGGAAGCCTTAAATCCAAACAAAGAAATCAAAATGGTTAAAGGCAAAGAGAAGAAGTAACTCTGTAAGGTGACAATCTTTGGTGTTTCTGACTGCTATTTGGATGCTATATATATATATATATCTCTGTGCTGTTTCTGTACTGTCTAGCTGCTGTTGTTTTTATGCTTTTCTGATTGTATGATGTTATTTGAATTTCCAAAGTCTGTAAATAGTAATCCTAACCCAAATAGGGGGAGATTGTTGGAACACCCTATTACTAATTTGGGTCAGGATCACTATGTCTCAAGGAATCTGTGTTTGACCTTCTGTATAGCCTAATAGGTCAATTAGAATTGAGTCTAAGGGTTAGAAGTCTAGGATTGGAAGCTGCCCTGAAGACCAAGCTTTTGTGTCTGAAGACTAAGTCTGATCGTCGAGCTCAGCACGACGATTCGTCGAACTCAGATCGACGATCGTCGAGCTCAACTTCGGCAGATCGTCGAGCTCCATTCGACGATCGCTGAGCTCAACTTCACAATATCGTCGAACTCCATTCGACGATCGGTGAGCTCAGTTCGACGATTTTGACTCTGCTTTGGATCCTTATCTCTGAGCTCAGTTCGACGATCTTTGAGCTCAGCTCGACGATTTTTTGCTGCTTGAGTTTTCCAGTTCGCTGAGCTCAGATCGACGATAGCAGAGCTCAGTTCGACGATTTCAGATAACTTCCAGAATTCAAATTCAAATCAGACAGGAGTTATTATGCAATTAATTCAGAAGATTTGCTAGCCGTTTTCATTTATTTCTGGACCAAGTTTCAAGGGATTTTTCAAGGAATAATTCTGTGGACTTTCCTCCAGAAGAGTTTTTGCAATTAAGGATGCAATCAATGCAGGCCAACGGCTATCTTTGACAGAGTGATATTCTATTCTGGCACAGAGAATAAAAGACAGAATGTTTTTGAATAAAAATAGATGATATACAGAGATTAACAAGAAGAGGACACACAACTCAGAATACAGAGACTCTCTCAAAAACTTCTGTCAAAAAGATTTCTGAAGAACACTCATCAAGAGATCAAGCTTTCAAAAATCTTCAGATCTCTTCAGCTCTCAAAGTGTTCAAGGCCAACATCATCTCAAGACTCCAGACACTCAACATTTCAGCTTGCTGAAATCATCTTTTGCTGGAGTTCTACCTTTGAAGGCCTATCACCCTCAGCAAAGCTTTTCTTCCTGAAGATTTCAAGGATTCAGGGGGAGCTTTGACATCAATCCACATAGTCTTCTCAGTTGTTTGAGAAAGAGAAGACTGCCATCACTCTCTCACCCCCACTCTGTAAAGGGTTTTTCAAACTCCCTTCAAAAGTTTGAATCTGGTTTTTGAGCACCTTGTCAAAAGCTCATTGGTGGCAAGAGACCTGATCAAAAATTCTGCTTTGGTTTTTGAGCACCTTATCAAAAGCTCATTGGTGCCCAGGACACCTGATCAACTCATCCTGCAGTGGATTCCTACCTAGGGTGGTAGAAGAGTGGATGTACCCAAGTTTGGGGAACCACTATATTTCCTTGTGTCCTCTGGCTCTGCTTGTTTACTTTTTGTTTCTGGCCTTGATTTGTCTGTGCTTAGTTTTTGCATAGTTTAGTTCTGTGATTAGATTTATATTTGCTTCCCTGTTCACACATAGTACAACAATTGTTGTAAAAACTTTTAAAAAGTTTTAAAACACCATATACTCTATTCACCCCCCCTTTAGAGTATATCAGATCTAGTTGCACTTTCAAGCTTTTCAATCAACCAGCTGCCATCAGCTGCTTTTCCATCAGCAGATGCAGTTCTTATCCAGCCAGCCAAGTCAGCTCCATCCATATCCAAACCGCCACGTGTCAAGCTGTCCAATAGCCAGCTGTCATATAAGCAGATTTTCAGCTTTTGCAGATTTTCTATAAGCTGTTTGACAACTTTTTCAAAAGTGCTTTTCCAAAAGCATTTATTTTTTTCCTATAAATAGAGGGGCAGGGCTGAGTAGAATTATTCGAACACTAGCAGCTTCCTTAAGAACTGTTAGGACTCCCCAGCTCTCTGACAAGGAACTGGTAGTAGCTTTCAAGTATTCAAAAGTTCTGTAAGTTGTAATATTTTAGCTTTCTTTTCAGCTTTTTAGAAAGTTGTAATAATTTTTGGACTTTATAAAATAGACTCTTTCAAATTCAATTCTGAGTATTTTACTGTTTTATTTTCATTTTTACTCACCTTTAATTTTTTCATACTATCCCGAATGAAAGGCGAAGCTCTGCTTATGTCCTGGATTAAGATAACGTGAAACTGCTTTCAAAATTATTTTCAAAACCTTATTATTTCATACTATCTCGAATGAAGGGCGAGGCGAAAGCCTATGACCTGGATTAAGATAGTGCGAAAGCTCTGCAAAATTTTAGATTTTACTACCCTATCCCGAATGAAAGGCGAAGCGAAAGCTTAAGTCTTGCATTAAGATAGATAGGTAGATATTATTTTCTGTACTTTATACCGCCCCATCCTGAGAAGAGGCTAAGAACCCTTAGCACTTGGTCAAGATGAGCTCTGGGCTGGATATTATTTTCAACTATTTCAACTCTACTTTCTAGTTATCCTAACTAGGGTTTTCTGTTAATTGATCATATACCAGGTGAAGAGACACTACGTTTACGTTAACCCGTTTTAAACGCAAGCCTCCCCGGTCGTACTTTCGAGTCAGTGATGCTACCAAAGGGACCCTCTCGTTAAGTTAGGTAATTAAGGAATAAAGTTGTTCTTTAATAGGTGAATTAATATTCTCTCAAAGTAATTCTGAAATCGAGGACTACCTTCTAAGTCCCTATCTTAATAAAATCACGTATATATAATTTTTTTCTTTTGTTTTTTTTTATATACACTCCATTCCGTTCGTTCGATAAAATAATAGTCCGTTCTAAAAAGTAGAATAATTAACACCGATCCCAGGAAAAATACGACCTTGATATTTTCTACAAAATAATATACTCCTATGCGATAGGTACTCTTGCCTTAATCCACAGGATATAAGTAAAAAAAGAGATAGACTTATATACGTAAAAGATTATATAAAACCAAATCTATCTTCTTTAAAACAAACTTTACTTATCAGTTCTTTGTTCGACGAATCCAGATTAGGTTTTCTTCAAGATTCCCGTCCGGTTTCTTAGCGCTGATTCCTGAATATTTAATGCAAGATCTTCTCGGAATGTTACCATTAGAACGTGCATTGACTATGGACGATTATATGTCGTTTTTCCATGGGACAGTTAGGAAATTCATTGATTGTTGATTCTTTCCAAGGCCGACTGTAATTACTGCTCGGCATTCAAAAGTTTGAATATTCCTCAGTCAGTCATAGACAGATAGATACACAAAAATAGATACACAGCAAGAGAACAGAATCAAGAAGTGATAGAGTTCAAGAATTACAATACAGCAAATAATCTGACAGATTTTCTAAAGTTGCAGAAGAACAAACATTCTCAAATCACAAGTTCTTGACTGCAATCAGCCTGACCAGAGATTATTTTCAAGAAGAAGAAGAACAACCAAATTCAATCAAGAGTCTTCTTCTCTCTATTCACAGGATAACTTCGAAGGACAACAATCAACCAATCTGTCAAAGGAGTTCCTGAAACATATTCTGGTCCAGGCATTTTAGGTCTTTGAAGACCTATCACCCTAAAGCAGTGCTGCAGTCTTCCTGATATATTCAAGATCTCAGGGGGAGCAAGCTGCTAACGTCATTCCACTTGAATCTTCTCTCTGATTGTTAACATAGAAGATACCATCACTCTCTCACCACCTCCTGTATAAAGGGTTGTCATCTCCCTTCAAAAGTGATTCCTGATTCACAAGTCTCCTTCCAAAAGACTTGAGGTTTGGTTTTTGGGAACCTGATCAAAACCCATTGGTGCCAGGACACCTGATCAACTCATCCTGCAGTGGATTCCTACCTAGGGTTGTAGAAGAGTGGATGTACCCAGATTGGTTGGGGAACCACTATAGCTCCTTGTGTCTTCTGGTTGCTTAGTTTCTTTTATTTTCTTGCTGTGGTCTGTGATTGCTCTGTGTTTAGTTAGTTACTGTGTTTACCTTAGTTTAATTGCTTCCCTGTTCACTTAGGAATACAACAAGAGTTGTAAAAGGTTTTTAGAAAGCACCATACTCTATTCACCCCTCCACCCTCTAGAGTATTTCAGATCTAACCTGCACTTCCAATATGCATAATATGTGTTTGTATATGGATCCATCATTGGTGGCAACATGTGACGGTTATGTAGTATGGGATGCATAACCATCATCACATGGGAGCCCATTAGCACGTTTTATTTTCTTGATGCATGCGATGTTATGTTGTATGAGATGCATAACATTTCATGTGTACGCCGCTCATAATATGAAATAAGAAGAATGCATATCATTGCGTATATAACATATCATCGTATAAGAACGCATGCTAAGTTAAGGTTTACATGATGACACATGTACACACATGATTTTTAAAAAATTGAATAAAGAATTCATGCATTCATATCATAGGCACATGAGTTAATAGGATGTGTGATTATCATCCTATATAGGACATAGCACCATTATAAATTCCCAGAGCAAGTTGCAGCTTAAGCAAGTGTCTTTTAAGTATGGTCTGAAATAATTTGTGTGGCCAAGTTGTAATATAGGATTTTGATGAGCCGTTCGTTACTTTTCTAGAAATGCCGGCTAGACGTCTGCGACTCGGTCGACTCCCTAGTTGGAGGGTGAGTTGTCAGGTGCGCAAAGTGATGCGGTGATTGAGAGTTCGTGTCAGAGTAACGAGGCTCTGTCGAGACAGTTGGTGGTGATGCAATCGCAGAATTAGTCTTTGTTGTCTATTTCTCTCGCGTATCAATCCTTAGTGCAGATCCTATCATGGGTCAAGCCGTACCCATTACCCCTGCTCCTCTGGTGCCCCCAGTGATGCTGCCACCAGAGATGAATTTTATTTCTTATTTCCAGCGATTGGTACCTCCTGCCTACGATAGGAGTGCCTACTTTATGGTTTTGGATGATTGGATCATCACTATCGAGGAGATGTTCTCATATTCAGGGATTACAGAAGCCCAAAAGGTGATGATTGCGGCCTACCAGCTAAAGGGATTGGCGAAGAGCTGGTGGATTCGGGAAAAGGAGTGTCTGAAGGAAGGATGCTCTTGGGAGTCCTTCAAGAAGATGTTGCTTAAGAAGTTTCTACCCTCGGTCGAGTAGGATCACCTGATGAATAACTTCCTGCATTTGAAGCAGAGACAGCTCATGGTGAGTGAATATGAGATTGAGTTAAGTAAGTTGAGCAGCTTTTCTCCGGACATGGTAGCTTTAGAGGCGGGAAGAGTGAAGCGTTTCCTCGGAGGACTAAGAAGCGATGTCCAACAGTTGGCATGTGCTTATTGAGCGAAAAGTTACGCTGAGGCAGTGGAAGCCGATTTGACAGTTGAGGCTATCGACAATGCCAAGAATCTGGGTGCGGCATTATGGAAAGAAAAGAGAAAGGATGAAGATGATGTGAGTTCTAAGGCATCCGACCCTACTCCCAAGAAGAAAGGTGCAGAAGTATGTGCCTTTTGTGGTCGATCTGGCCACCCTTACGAAAGGTGTTACAAGAGGACTGTCACTCATAAGCAGCAGCGGGTGCTTGCTATCCAAGACGCACCCAAGGGAGATCTGGTGTGCATGTTCTGTATGAAAAATGGACATGGCATGAGTCACTGCTGGTTGAAGGAAAAGGAATGCTTCCAGTGCGGGAAGAAGGGGCACTTCAAGTCTTCCTGCCCCCAGGCTCAGTCTCCACTGCAGCCTACCCCGCTTTGGGCACTGCCGCTGCCATAAAATAAGGACAAAGGGAACAAAAATCTGAACGTGGTGACCAGGAAGGAATCTTAGACCTCTACCCAAGTGATATCAGGTTATATTCCCGTCTAGCTTTTGATCTGCATTGTTACACTTCTTCCTCGTTCGCTTTAGTTACATATTCTACGGTTATAGGGGAGTTTAAGGTGCAAAATAGGTGGGCGCAAGTTCTCTTTAATTCAGGTGCCACCCATTCCTTCGTAGCTTGGAGTTTTGAAGATAGACATCGTTCAGATGTGGATCAGTTAGAAGATTCCTTCCTCTTCAAGCTTCCCTCCGGAAATCTGGTGATATCAAATCAAGGAATTCAGAGATGCACTATTTGAATAGGTGAATCCATAGACTTTGCGGATCTGAAGGTGTTGGATTTGGTAGACTTCGACATGATTTTAGGAATGGACTTGTTGTCCAAGTATGATGCGACCATCCAGTGTAAGGCGAAGCGACTGGACGTCAAGCTGGACAACGGCCAACCTATGAGTGTTTATGGTTTTCAAAGCAAGGGTTTCCCTATTATTTCTGCGGTACGTGCTTGTCAAGCTATAGAGTCTGGTTGTGAGGCATATCCTATTTCAATTTCTGCTTTGGAAACAGCTTTTGTTACACCATGTCTTGATGGTATCTTGGTGGTGCGAGAGATAGAGTTTGTGATAGATCTTGAGCCAGGTACTCGTCGTATTGCCAAGTCACCATACTGTATGGTTGTACGTTTGTTGGATGAGTTATATACTCATCTCGATGAGTTGCTGCAGTGTGGATTTATTAGGCCGAGTTCTTCGACTTGGGGTGCTCTAGTCCTGTTCGTGAAAAAGACGGATGGATCGATGAGGTTGTGCATCGATTATAAAGAACCGAATAAGGTGACCATTAAAAATAGATATCCCCTGCCAAGGATTGATGATATGTTTAATCAGGTGTGTGGTAGCTCGGTGTTTTCAAAGATTGACCTCCACTCAGGCAACCACCAGTTAAGGATTCGTGAGTCTGATGTCCCACGGACAGCTTTTCAGTCTCGGCATAGACATTTTGAGTTCTTGGTGATGTCCTTTGGACTGACGAATGTACCCTCTTCCTTTATGGATATGATGAACATGTGTTTAAGGATTTCTTGGACCATTTCATAGTCATGTTTATTGATGACGTGCTTTTGTATTCTCAGAGTGCGGAGGAGCATGCCCAGCACTTGCATTTGTTCCTGTCTACCGTGACAGAGCATACGTTACAAGCGAAGTTGAGCAAATGTGAGTTCTGGCTACCTCTGGTGTCCTTTCTGGGTCATGTGGTGTGTAAGGATGGCATTTTAGTTTATCCAAAAAAGATTTCTATTGTGATGTAATGGAAGAGACCTTCTACACCTATGGAGATTAGGAGCCTCTTAGGCCTGGCCGGCTATTATAGAAGGTTCGTGGAGGGGTTCTCTATGTTGTCAGCTCCTCTAACTAGTCTTATACAGAGGAACAACACGTTCATTTGGAGCGATAAGTTTGAGGATGCCTTCCAAGAGTTGAAGAAGAGGTTGTGTACTGCCCCGGTCCTGACCTTGCTCACTGAAGTGATTGAGTACGTTGTATATGTGGTTGTATTGCACATTGTGCTTGGTTGTGTTTTGATGCAGGAAGGAAAGGTGATCGTGTATGGTTCAAGGCAATTAATGATCCATGAAATAAACAACCTTATGCATGATTTAGAGTTTGCAGTAGTAATATATGTGTAACACCCCCTATCCGTCGCATAGCATATAGCAGTAGGTCCGGCCGGGGCCCGACGCCGTATGCCATAGATAGACCGGGTGGTTACTCATGGAAACCATCCAACCAATCATAACGTCCTACACAGAGCATTCTAGCGGAAGCAGTTTATAAAAGTTGCAAATAAGAACCCAGCACTAAAGCATGAATGTCCACTAATACAAAATAGGAATGTTATACAAATACCAACACAAGCCTTAAGGCCTTACAAAATGTTTCACTTGATATTACATGGTTTACAAACCACGGCACGCAGGTCGGTCATACATGAATAGAACAGTAAACACTCCCAATTAGGCCTTCGAGGGCCGGCTTCGCACTTAGGCTTTAGCCCGCTATTGACCGCTTGGTCCAGCAGCACCTGCAAGCAAAAACCACCGCACTGTTGCAAAATAAGGCAACGGTTAGCAATGCTGACCAAATTATAACGATCCCGCCCCCAACTCGGGGCGGCGATGCTCCTTCCCTGCATTTCATTAGCATAAGCGAGCAATATATAACAATATTCATTTCATCACAGACGTTGGCTCGCATGGCCACACGCCCCGTGCTCTCAGGGCACATTCTCGGTGAACCGGTCGATGTCACGTCAATTAAAGCCATAGACATTCTGGACTCACCACCGCCAGTATGATGGCCAAACCTATGAGTATATTGTCTTCTTGGCCTGGGTCACGACAATTTAAGCCATTGACCGCCGAAGACCCTAATCTATGCTAACGACAAGTGCCACGTACCCTTAGGTCTCTTTAACCGAACGACATAGAACGGGTACGGTTTCATCTAACCCGTGCTCACATCGCAACGACAATTTAAGCCATATGCGCGGGTCAAACTTCCCCCGAGTCCCATTTCCATCACAATTCACATAACCCGGTTATGTTCAAGTTGGCTCTCAGGCCACCAAGTTGGCAAGATCACGCATCCGCCCAGTCTTCCGGGTGCACCTTTGGGTTAATCCCCAAGACTCCCTGTTGCAATCTACCGTGTAGAAAACCCGAAAAACAACCAATAGCACGGAGTCTTCTCCGGCATTATGCAATGCAACATCACCGATCCAGACCAACATGTCCGTGTAGGCTTCACACATCATGCCTATGTCCGTTCTCGCTTACGAACTCTATACAACGGGGACTTCACATATCTACCCGAAGGAATGCCTCCAACTCTCCGCAAACTCGCGAGAGCGGGCTTCCTATGCAAAGAAGGAGAGCTACTCATGCTCAAAAAGAGAATCGTTACCCTTGCGTTCTTCTTTGGCATCATGGAAAAATAAGTGGATGAAAAGCACCGCACTAGCTTTGCCTCCGTGGATCCGGAGTCGGCTCGCGATTTGTAGCTTCGAAACTCCTCCAATGGCCGGATCTAGATCCTTCTTCATTCCTTGGCTCTCCTCTCTCTCTAAGCATTTAGAAAGATATCCACTCATGAAAAGTGAGGGTTTCTAAGTCCAATCTCGCGTATAGCCCTTCAGGAACAACCCCCAGTCGTTGGATCATCAATTAAAGAAATGAATGGCTTTGATTCGGGACTGAAATGCCCAATCTCGACCGCACACAGCCTGGCACACGCCCGTGTCCAGGGCCGTGTGCCTCATTCGCCGTCAAAATCGGCGCGCCTGGAACAACACACGGGTATCGAACAGGCCCGTGTTCGACCTGACACGCCCGTGTTCCACCTGACATGGCCGTGTGGCTGGCCGTGTACCCCCATCGTTTTTCCATGAAAATAACCCGAGAACTGCACAGGTTCTAGGACACGCCCGTATCCTTGCCCGTGTCACCTCAACACGCCTGGGCTCCAGGCCGTATATACGGTCTCGACACTCGACACTTCGTAGAGCGAATATCATCGACCTGATGACACGACCTTGGACACGCCCGTGTCCTAGGCCGTGTGCCTTGTCTCGACACATCGTCGAGCAAAGTTCGTCGACTCACCGGGACGAGTGTCGACACGGGTCAACACGCCCTACGACACGCCCGTGTTGCAGGTCGTGTACCATGTCTCGACACTTCGTCGAGCGCAATTCGTCGACACCCTGGGCCGATCGTCGACAAGGCCTTGACACGCCATGCGACACGCCCGTGTCGGATGCCGTGTTCTCTGCTCGACGATCGTCGACTCCAGAATCGTCGACCTCTCGACCAACTCGACGACACAAGCCTGACAGGCCCTGGGACGCACCCGTGTCCCAGGCCGTGTGCCTCCTGCCAGAACCCAACATTGGCCCAAAACATCACCCGTCGCTCCTTTGAGTTTCGGGGCGTTACAACTCTCCCCCTCTTAAAAGAATTTCGTCCACGAAATTATATAAAGGAAAGACATTTACAAAACCAAAATTTGTACCTGAGCAGAACAACTCCGGATACTCGTCAAGCATAGTCTGCTCTCGCTCCCAAGAGAGCTCCTAACGACCGCAATTGTCCCACCGGACCTTGACCATCCTGATCTCTTTATTGCGTAGCCGCTTGACCTCCGAGTCCTCAATCCGCACGGGCTTGACCTTTGTCGTCAGCCCACTATCCACCGACACTTGATCAACCGCGATCACTTACGTAGGCTCTTGCACTACCTTTCGAAGCACCGAAATATGGAATACATCATGTAATCCACCTAGCTCCACTGAAAGCTTCAACTGATAGGCCGCTTCACAAACTCTCTCCAGAACCTCAAACGGCCCAAGGTACCTCGGGTTTAGCTTTTTCAATCACCGCACACGCGAGACACCCTTGAACGGCTTGATCTTTAAGTATACATAGTCGCCCACAGCGAACTCCACGTTCCTATGCTTGGCATTATAGTACTTCGCTTGCCGGTCCTGAGCGATAAGCAACCTCTCCTGAATGGTTCTCACCAAAGAAGTAGCATCCTCCACTTCCAATCGCTTATACAGCTTTGACTCACCCATTTCTAACCAAGACAACGGCGTGCGACATTTTCTACCATATAGGGCCTCGAATGGCGCCATCTGAATACTCGCTTGGTAGCTATTGTTGTATGCGAACTCCACCAAATAAAGGTGGTCTTCCCATTGCTTTACGAAATCCAAGACACACATGCGGAGCATGTCTTCCATGGTTCTATTGACCCTCTCGGTTTGCCCATCCGTTTACGGATGGAAGGCTGTGCTAAATTTCAACTTTGTTCCCAACATTTGCTGCACTAGCCTCCAATAATTGGACGTGAACCGCCCATCTCGGTCACTCACGATGCTGCAGGGCACATCATGAAGCCGCACTATGTTATCCACATAAATCTTTGCCAACTTCTCCACCGGGTCATCCTTCCTATGCGGAATAAAATGCGACACCTTCGTTAACCGATCAACAACCACCCAAATGGCGTCGTTCCCGTTTTGCGACCTTGGCAAACCGTGCACAAAGTCCATAGAGATGTCGTCAAATTTCCACTCCGGAATAGGCAAGGACTTAAGAAATCCTCCCGGCTTTTGGCACTCCGCCTTCACCAAGGCTCAAGTTTGGCACTTCGCTACGTATAGCGCCACATCCTTCTTCAAACCCGGCCACCAAAACAGTTTCTTCACATCACAGTACATCTTTGTGCTCCCCGGGTGAATCGAGTACTTGGTATGGTGTGCCTCGTACAACAACTCCCCCCACAAATTACCCACACTTGGGATGCACAGACGACCGTCTTTCCAAAGCAATCCGTCCTCCACAACGAATTGGGAATTTGACCCATCCAGAGCCTCTACCATGAACTGCTTCATAAGAACATCCATATCCAAAGCCTGTCGAATCCGATCAGCCAGGCCATTTTGGACTTCAGTCCAATTCAGAACTGCTTCAGCACTTGATTGTCTATCCACACAAACAATCTCCAACGCCTCCAACTCCCGCACCAACTGCTCATCATGCATCGATAGCCAATTGGCTTGATCTGGTGCTCGGCGACTCAACGCGTCCGCAACTGCATTCCCTTTACCAGGCACGTAGTGGATCTTGAATGTATAGTCCCCCAGGAACTCCATCCATCTACGCTGCCGCATATTAAGATCTTTCTGATCAATAAGATACTTCAGACTCTTGTGATCGGTGTAGATATCAATCTTCACACCGTACAAATAGTGTCTCCACAGCTTCAAGGCAAAAATCACGCCCGCTAACTCCAAGTCATGGACCGGATAGTTCCTTTCATGCACTTTTAGCTGTCTCGAGCCATAAGCTATTACACTTTCGTGTTGCAGTAGCACGTAACCCAAATCGCTGCCCGACACATCACCATAAATCTCATAGCCTTCGATCCCACATGGCGAACTCAGCACAGGCGCTGTGGTCAACCGACACTTCAACTCCTCAAAAGCTCGCGCGCACTCCGGCGTCCAAACGAACTTATGCTCCTTCCTCGTCAGAGTAGTGAGAGGTAACGCTATCCGTGAGAAGTTCTCTACGAAGCGCCTATAATAGCCGGCAAGCCCCAAAAAGCTCCGGACTTCCGCTACCGTATCAAGCTCAGGCCACTCCCGTATCGCAACAATTTTCGCCGGATCCACAGCAATACCCTCTCCACTCACTATATGCCCGAGGAATGCCACTGAGGATAGCCAAAACTCGCACTTCGAGAACTTGGCATACAACTGATTTCTCCTTAGCGTCTCCAGAACCAAATGAAGATGCTTGAAGTGATCTTCCTCACTTTGCAAGTACACCAAAATATCGTCGATGAAGACCATCACGAAATGGTCCAAGTACTCCCTGAAAGTCCTGTTCATCAAATCCATGAACACTGACGACGCATTAGTCAGCCCAAACGGCATGACCGTAAACTCATAATGCCCGTATCTCGTACTAAACGCTGTCTTCAAGATATCACTCTCCCTTATTCGCAGCTGATAGTACCCCGACTTGAGATCCAACTTCGAGTACGCCGTCGACCTGACCAACTGATTAAAAAGATGATCGATCCGGGGGATTGGGTACTTGTTCTTCTCCGTCAACTTGTTGAGCTCCCGATAATCAATACATAACCTCAAGCTTCCGTCCTTCTTCTTAACAAAGAGGACCGGTGTGCTCCAAGGCGAAGAACTCGGGCGCACATACCCTTGCTCCAACAACTCTTGCAGTTGAACTTTCAGCTCCACCATTTCTTTAGGCGCTAGCCGATAAGGAGATCATGACAGAGGCTTTGCACCTAGCACTAGCTCAATCGTGAAATCTATCTCCCGCTGAGGCGGGGCTCCAGGAAGTTCTGCGGGGAACACATCAGGGTATTCCGATACCACTGAAATACTATCCAACGCGGGCTTCAGTTTTGCAACCTCCACTAGTGTAAAGAACAGTTCTGCACCGGCACGAATCGCCTTCACCACCTGAAGAGCAGACATCAACGTCTTGCTCGAACCCTTTAAGCCCGTAAAAGTCGTCTCATGACTTGCTCTCAGCTTGACTTCCTTGTGACCGCAGTCAATATAGGCCTGCTGCTCCTAGAGCCAATCCATGAAAAATATAACGTCGAACTCCACCAACGGAAGTAAAGATGCCTGCAGGTCGAACTCCTGATTCCTAATACGAATCTTAACATCGCAGATCCTATCCGCTCGCATCAAACACCCATTGGGCAACAACACATCCAACTTATACTTCGTCATCGAAGAAGGGACTCCGATGCGTGATATAAATCCTTCCGACAAGAAGTAGTGTGAAGCTCCCGTATCGAAGAGTGATCGTGCTAGATTTTCACAAATCAAAACAAATCCTAAACAAGCAGGGGTAAGGTAACATGTGTATAACAAGTATTTAAGGAAATTGACTTGCTATAAATTAAACCATACCTGTCACCACATCAACTTGTTTGATGGCCTCCTGTTGGCCAAGATTATACACCCTTGGTTGGGCCGGAGAATAGTGGGACGCGGTCAACTCCACCGCCTTTCCCTTCTCTTCATAAGTCACTCCCGGCCTTCTCTCGGACATAGGACGTCCGCTCCAACAGTCACGGGCAAAATGCCTCATCTTGCCAAAAGTAAAACACGCGCCCGGGGTCTGACTCGTAGTCGCCCCAGAAGCACCAGAAGGAGCTGGACCCGAAGTCCTATGCTTCTTGAAAGACCTCCGATAGCCGGACTTTGAAGTATTCGGCACTTTGAATTCAGATTTCCTATCACCCAAGCTTTTCTTTGCTTGTACAATCTTCATGTCCTTCTCCAAGGACCGGGCATTATTGACCAAGGTTAAGAAACCCTGCGTCATCGGCCCCGAGAGTAATAACCTCAACTCATCTCTCAACCCTTCATAGAAGCGATTAGTCTTGCGCTCCTCATCCACAATAGTGGAGCTAGCATAACGACTCAGACGAGTAAACTCGTGAAGATATTCATCCACGCTCCTCTCACCCTGAACCAACTTCAGAAACTCATTCTCCAACGCTATCCTCTGCGTCGAAGGGAGGTATCTAGCCAAGAACAATCTCGAGAACTCCTCCATCGATACATCAACAAGTTGCCTACCTCTCAACAAGTGCAGCTCCAATCCTTCCCACCACATTCTCGCTTCACCGTCCAAAAGGAATGTAGCGATGGTGGTCATTTGCCACTCCTCCGTCTCCGTTACTGTCATGACTCTCTTCACCCTGGAGAGCCAGTCTTCAACTTGAGATGGGGTTCCCAACCCCGAGAATACCGGAGGGTTAAAGCTCATTACATGCTTAAGCTGCCTCTCGGTTGCCCTCCTTGGCACCAACGGTTCCACTACCACTTATTCCACTCTGCTCGGCTCAGCCTCTTGAAGAGGTTCCTGCTCCATCGCAGGAGTGGGCTGTTGTGTTTGCCTTGTAGGCTGCGCATTTATCATGGCCAACAATGCTTCGGCCACCAATCGTAAGTTCTCACCCAATAGAGGTGTTGTAGGAGCAACATCCGGTGCACTGCTAGCCTTAGAAACTCGGCATTCCGACGGCCCAGCACCACTTCTGGTCACCTATAGTGGTACAAAACACCGTTAAGCGACCAAATAAAATTGCAAATAGCAATTATAGGAACACGCAGGTTCCTCAAACACGTGTATTTTCATTCCTAAGTGGACATTCATGGGTTCTTTTACTGTTATAACGATGACGCACACAATGTGCTCACCACCCCTTAAAAAGAATTCGCCCACGAATTCACTTTAAGCTCGACCAAAACCAGTAGTCTGATACCAAATTGTAACACCCCCTATCTGTCGCATAGCATATAGCAGTAGGTCCGGCCGGGGCCCGACGACGTCTGCCATAGACAGACCGGGTGGTTACTCATGGAAACCATCCAACCAATCATAACGTCCAACACAGAGCATTCTAGCGAAAGCAGTTTATAAAAGTTGCAAATAAGAACCCAGCACTAAAGCATGAATGTCCACTAATACAAAATAGGAATGTTATACAAATACCAACACAAGCCTTAAGGCCTTACAAAATGTTTCACTTGATATTACATGGTTTACAAACCACGGCACGCAGGCCGGTCATACATGAATAAAACATTAAACACTCCCAATTAGGCCTTCGAGGGCCGGCTTCGCACTTGGGCTTTAGCCCGCTATTGACCGCTTGGTCCAGCAGCACCTGCAAGCAACAAACCACCGCACGGTGGCAAAATAAGGCAACGGTCAGCAATGCTGACCAAATTATAATGATCCTGCCCCCAACTCGGGGCGGCGATGCTCCTTCCCTGCATTTCATTAGCATAAGCGAGCAATATATAACAATATTCATTTCATCACAGACGTTGGCTCGCACGGCCACACGCCCCGTGCTCTCAGGGCACATTCTCGGTGAATCGGTCGATGTCATGTCAATTAAAGCCATAGACATTCCGGACTGGCCACCGCCAGTATGACGGGCAAACCTATGAGCATTTTGTCTTCTTGGCCTGGGTCACGACAATTTAAGCCATTGACCGCCGAAGACCCTAATATATGCCAACGGCAAGTGCCACGTACCCTTAGGTCTCTTTAACCGAATGACATAGAACGGGTACGGTTTCATCTAACCCGTGCTCACATTGCAACGACAATTTAAGCCATATGCGCGGGTCAAACTTCCCCCGAGTCCCATTTCCATCACAATTCATATAACCCGGTTATGTTCAAGTTGGCTCTCAGGCCACCAAGTTGGCAAGATCACGCATCCGCCCAGTTTTTCGGGTGCACCTTTGGGTTAATCCCCAAGGCTCCCTGTTGCAATCTACCGTGTAGAAAACCCGAAAAACAGCCAATAGCACGGAGTCTACTCCGGCATTATGCAATGCAACATCACCGATCCAGACCAACATGTCCGGGTAGGCTTCACACATCATGCCTATGTCCATTCTCGCTTACGGACTCTATACAACGGGGACTTCACATATCTACCCGAAGGAACGCCTCCAACTCTCCGCAAACTCGCGAGAGCGGGCTTCCTATGCAAAGAAGGAGAGCTACTCATGCTCAAGAAGAGAATCGTTACCCTAGCATTCTTATTTGGCGCCATGGAAAAATAAGCGGATGAAAAGCACCGCACTAGCTTTACCTCCGTGAATCCGGAGTCGGCTCGCGATTTGGAGCTTCGAAACTCCTCCAATGGCCGGATCTAGCTCCTTCTTCCTTCCTTGGCTCTCCTCTCTCTCTCTAAGCTTTTAGAAAGATATCCACTCATGAAAAGTGAGGGTTTCTAAGTCCAATCCCGGGTATATCCCTTCAGGAACAACCCCCAGCCGTTGGATCATCAATTAAAGAAATGAACGGCTTTGATTCGGGACTGAAATGCCCAATCTGGACCGCACACGGCCTGGCACACGCCCGTGTGCCTCATTCGCCGTCAAAATCGGCGCGCCTGGAACAACACACGGGTGTCGAACATGCCCGTGTTTGACCTGACACGCCCGTGTTCCACCTGACACTACCGTGTGGCCGACAGTGTACCCCCATCATTTTTCCCCAAAAACAACCCGAGCACTGCACGGTTTCTAGGACATGCCCGTATCCTTACCCGTGTCACCTCAACACGCCTGGGCTCCAGGCAGTGTACACGGTCTCGATACTCGACACTTCGTCGAGCGAAGATCATCGACCTGATGACACGGCCTTGGACACGCCCGTGTCCTAGGCCGTGTGCCTTGTCTCGATACATCGTCGAGCAAAGTTTGTCGACTCCCTGGGACGAGTGTCGACACGGGTCGACACGCCCTGCGACATGCCCGTATCGCAGGCCGTGTGCCATGTCTCGACACTTCGTCGAGCACAATTCATCGACACCCTGGGCCGATCGTCGACACGGCCTTGACACGCCCTGTGACACGCCCGTGTCGCATGCCGTGTTCTTTGCTCGACGATCGTTGACTCCAGAATCGTCGACCTCTTGACCAACTCGACGACATAAGCCTGACACGCCCTGGGACATCCCCGTGTCCCAGGCCGTGTGCCTCCTGCCAGAACCCAAAACTAGCCCAAAACGTCACCCGTCGCTCCTTTGAGTTTCGGGGCGTTACAATATGCACCGAAGCTTTGGAGATATTTATTGTATGGCACGCTGTGCAAGATCTATACAGACCATAAGGATTTGAAGTACGTCTTCACTAAGAAGGAGCTGAATCTGTGCCAGCGTAGGTGTTTATAATATGTGGTTGATTATGAAGTGGAGATTCATTATCATCCGGGAAAGGCTAATGTAGTAGCTGATGCCTTGAGTAGGAAAACTGCCAAAATCTTTAATCTGTTTGTGCAATCCCTAGTGGACGAATTCTTGTTGATGGACATCGAGGTTGGCAGTAGTACTGTGTCTGCCAGTTTGGAAGCAGAAGAGCCCTCTTGGATTTCCCTTACCAGTGTGCACCAGAAGGATGACCCTGACTTGTAGCATCTCCAGAATAGAACTGAGAAGGGAGAGCTACCTGATTTCACTTTAGACGAATTGAATACTCTGAAATATCGGGGTAGGTTTTGTATCCCTGCTTTTGGTGATATTCGGGCTAAGATTTGTAATGAATCTCAAGATTCCTATGTTGCCTACCAACCTAGTTCCACCAAAATATATAAAGATCTAAATCAAATTGTTTGGTGGTCGGGAATGAAGAATGATATAGCAAAGTATGTTTCAGAATGTTATATGTGTCAGCGTGTTAAGGCTGACCATAGATGGTCTGGTGGTAAATTAACACCGCTAGATCTTCCAAGCTGGAAGTGGGAAGGTATTTCGATGGACTTCATCAGTGGTTTACAAAGATCTCCCCGTGGGCATGACTATGTTTGGGTGATAGTTGATAGATTGACAAAGTGTGCTCACTTTGTGCCCTTTCAGATTGGGTATTCTATGAAAAAGATAGCTGATTTATATCTTGAGGAGGTCATCAGATTACATGGAGTACCTGTTAGCATTATATCGAATCGAGACTCCAGGTTTACGTCTCACGTTTGGAGGAGTTTACAGGAGGGGTTGGGTACCGATTTAAGGTATTGCACCACCTATCATCCGCAGATGAATGGTCAGACGGAAAGGGTAAATCACGTCGTGGAAGATATGATCAGGTGTTACATACTGGATCACGGTGGTTCTTACGATGAGTGTCTCAGATTCATGGAATTCATATATAATAATAGTTATCAAGAGATTCTACAAATTGCCCCGTTTGAGGCATACTATGGGAGGCATTGTATGACTCCTTTATTTTGGGCTGATGTTGGTGAGGGACCATTGCTAGGTCCGGAAGACCTTGAAGAGATGAATTGTGTTGTAACTCATATTCGATAGAAACTCCATGTATCATAAGAGCGTTATGAGAAGTATGCTAGTCGACGAAGGGTTGATCTGGAGTTCGTCGTTAGGGACTCGGTTTTTCTAAAAGTCTCTCTGATTACAGGTGTTAAAAGGTTTGGAAGGAACCACAACTTAGATCTCCAGTATGTGTGACCTTTTCAGATGCTTGAGCGCATCAGAGTGTCAACTGATAGGCTGGATTTGCCTGCTACCTTCCATGGTGTCCATGATATGTTCCATGTGAGCCAGTTGAGGAAGTGTGTTCGTAGTGATCGTCAAGTTCTTGACTCGATGCCCCAGATTCAGCCCAACCTATCGTATGTGGAAGAGCCTGTCCATGTTTTGGAATCTCAAGATTGAGTTTTGCGAAGAAAGACCATTCACATGGTTAAGGTTCTCTGGCGAAATCAATATGTCGAGAACGCGACGTGGGAATTAGAGTTGTCGATGAGGGAATCTCATCCGCATCTCTTCCCTTAGTTTTTGGTATGTCTCCATTCTTTTGGATATAATTGATTTTCTCGTTTTGGTTTGGTTTTGGAGTCTTGTTAAGTTTTGGGATGAAACTTCTTTTTTGGGGGAGTGACTGTAACACCCCCGACTTTTTGATATTTATTTGAATTGGTAATGTCATATTTATGGCATCTGGGCATTACCTTTTAACGTCATGTTGACGGCGTAGCACTGTTTGTTCGTCTCCACGTATGTTAAGTCTGTTTGACCAAATTTTGGGGTTTTTGACGACATTGAAGTTTTTCACGCTGGAAGAATTGAGTTTGTCGTTTTGGGTTTTGCTTTACCTAGTTCAGACATAATTTTGGTTATGTGGGTTTGTGTCAAGTTGTTGACTCCCTTAGGGTTGTTGATTTTTGGACACTTTGCTAGCTGCTAGTTGTTTTCTTTCGAATTATTTAGATTACTTGTTCTCTGGGATATTTTATGCTAGGACTGCATGTTAGATGTTTTAAAATTATAAAACCTTATTATTAGTATATCATACATGTCATCTCTTTCAAAACTAAGTCACTACTTTTTGGTTAGCATAAAAACTCCTTTTCCTATACTTATTATAAATCTAGAGTCCTGCAGAGTATGAGTTGTTCTTCGAGGACATTTATACTCATGTAGGGTGTTTAAATCAACCTAATCAAGTATTTTTCCGTAGCATATAACTATATTTTTATTCGTGTACTAGTTGATCTACTAAGCCGAGGGATACGGCTAATTGCTTAACTTAAAACTGGATTTTTCTTAACTAACATATAAATTTTCAAAGGAGGTGTTAGGTTGAGGTCTCGCCAGAGTGTCTGTAGTTATCCCTTGCTGACATGGCATTATGACTCGTGTTTTCTCCTTACTCTGATATACCGTTTAATGCTGAGAATATGCGGATTTTGACACCCTAGCCATGAAAAACTCGATTTGCACGGATGAAAGGGTGTGCCTTCAAGTCCTCTCCACTGCTCTTGCGTAGATCGATGATCGGATCCCAAAAGCATCGTCAATGGTGGAGGAAACCCTTCTTCTTCATCCTCCAAACTCTTTCTCCCAAACCCTAAATCTCACTCAAAGGAGAAGAAATGAGGGGTAAAATCCCCTCAGCCCTACTTATGCCTCTTGGACGAAGTGTCCTGGGCCATAGGATCAAAAACTAAGGGAAATCTGGCGAACAGAACACAGATCTATGGAACTGATTCCATCTGCTACTGCCGGGCGGTAACCACCTACCACGCCATGGTAGCTTCTCGAGCCCTCAGTCAAAAATAAAGTTGTGTTACCGCCGGCGGTAGAAATACCGCTGCGCGATAGCTCACTCATCGCTTCCATCTCAATGGAAGGAGGATAATGCCAAGCGGTAACTAGATAACGCCGCACGCTATGTAATACATCCCTTGTAATGACCGTATAATATAGGTACGATCGGGGCACCACAACATACAGACTCCACAGTTTTTGCATTATAAGATGATATAAACTACCCAACCTCAAAACTCAGACGTCAACAATGGAAACATTCAACCAAAACTAGAAGTTATCCACAAAACCAATAGTATCAAAAAGGCTTTAAGGCCTGACACATCATAAGTCCTAGAATGAAACAACATTAAACAATACTAACGTACATATGCACTCCTAGGCTACCTCGGCATGCAAGCCAGATTACATTTCATGGATCATATCATTCAATCAAAATATATGTAAATATAAGAAAGATCACTTCATGAGGCTTAGGCATTTTTGGTCGGCAAGCTTGCTCCTGCTTGCAATCCTTGCCATGTAAAAATTGGTGGTAGCGTGGGTCAGTAAAGGCTGACCTCAACTGTGTAACAAACACATCTCCTCCCGGTCATCCCTAACGGACCTCGGGGTACACCATCACCCTGCAGGTCAGCACTTCCTATGTAATATATAATAACATGTAAAGTTATAACATAGATTTGGATGTCTCATACAACAGACATGTTTCTAAGTTGAGCATGCAATATAAAGGGTCCTATAGTGCAGTATGAATGCAATCCTGGGTTTCACCCAAGGCACCCTATAGCGTATGCGTCTAACACATCATCACATCGGATACTTCCAATTTCCCCATCGGCATTCAAGCCATAAACACAAGGGTACTCTAATTTCCCCAAACGGCATACAAGCCGCCACACGGAACTCATGCATCGGCCCCACCCGCTCGTGGGTCTCAAAATCCGGGCTTGCCTACAAGCTTTGACTTTTCTCGTCAGGATTTTGCCACAAACACAAACTGATTCTAAGAACCCTTGTTGCACCCTACCCGCTCGTGGGCTTCATCGCCCGTGCTTGTCCCAAGCTTGGCATTCTCGTCAGTTTCACAGAAGGAACATGTCTCGCTGGACACTCTCCACACGTGACTTGCACGTCATGGGCTAGCCAGCCGACCATAAAGATAAACCACGCCTTAGCGCATCACAATCCCAAGCCTTTCCCACCCTAATCCAACATTTGTGCCGTATCATCTCCGTGCCCCTGCGTGTACTCTAATTTCCACCCGGTCAGGTTCTAGCCACACATACTCACACGAAAAAGGTGGGAAAACATCATTACAAATGGCGTCTTGCCGCTAACAGATTTCTAGAAAATCCTTTAGGCTCGCTATGCAACGCCACCGAGTTTGACTAACGGGCACGACTACGGCACCCCCAATGCCTAATCCACTAATGGAGAGGATTTCTAATGCAATATCATGTCAGGGACGGACACAATCGACCCGGTGGATCCTCTTAAACCATGGCAACCCGAATCTCTATCACTTGAGAGATCTAGTGCATAGAATGCATGAAAGAAAACAAGAAAAGAGTAGATGTCATGCACACATCCTAAATCTGAGAGGAGAAGTGTCGTTACCCTTCGACTCCTTTTCCATTCCATGAAAACTTGCTTTACACGGATGAAAATGAGCACCTCCATGTCATCACTGCGGATCTGGCCTCAGAATGACGATCGGAGTTCCGAAGCTTCGTCAATGGCAGAAGAAAGCTCTCTTCTTCCTCCTCCAACTCTCTCTCTCTCTCTCAAACCCTAAGTTAACTACAAAATGAGGAGAAATGATGGAGAAATCCCACTCAACCCTTCTTAAGCCCTTTGGACGGAAAATCCTGTGCCCTTAGATCAGATTTGATGTGAAATATGAAGGCTACGAAGGCAATCGACGGAACTTCACTTCGACTCGTCTATTTTTTACGTCGACCTATCCGTTCGATGGTTTGTCGAACTAACCGGACGTGGAGTTCGAGGTTCGTCGAAAGAATACGACACCACAAATCTTGTGAAACCTGTTCGACGTTCGTCGAACCCATTCGACGTTCGTGGAACCCGATCGACGGTCGTCGAACCCGGTCGACGTTCGTCGAACACGGTCGACGTTCGTCGAACCCGGTCGACGTTCGTCGAACCCGGTCGACGTTCGTCGAACCCGGTCGACGTTCGTCGAACCCGATCGACGTTCGTCGAACCCGTTCGATAAAAACCTACACCTTATGGGGTGTTACAAACCTCCCCTCCTTACAGAAATTTCGTCGCAAAATTTAACTCAGCTGTAGGCATAAAAACAATAACTAATTAGTTGCAACCTCTTTTCCTTTCACAAAATATTTGTTACAACACTTTAGACAAACAACTCGGGAAATTCAGCACGCATGGTTTGCTCCCGCTCTCAAGAGAACTTATCTCGCCTGTAGTTGTCCCAGCGCACCTTCACGAGCTTAACCTCTTTGTTCCACAACTGCCGAACCTCTGAATCCTCTACGCCAACTGGGTGGAGCTTCATCCTCAAGTCCTCTTCCACTGGCACCGTCACTGATTCAATCACAACACTAGCCTCCACGAAGGCTTTCCGCAAGATAGAGACATGGAAGACATCGTGCAATCCACTCAGCTCCGCAGATAACGCTAACCGGTAAGCTGCTTCTCCAATACGTTCAATAATCTCGAACGGTCCCAAAAACCTCAGACTCAGCTTCTTGACTCGGCTAATTCATGAAACTCCTTTGAACGACTTAATCTTGAGATAAACCCAGTCGCCTACAGTGAAATCCACATTCCTATGGAGAGCATTAAAATACTTTGCTTGTCAGTCCTGGGCAACCTTCATGCATTCCTGGATGGTCCGCACTAACTCGCAAGTATAGGCCACCACTTCTTTTCCCAAATGTTTGGTGTCTCCCGCCACTGCCAAGACATCGATGTTCGATGGAGCCTTCCATACAGAGCTTCGTATGGCACCATATTTATACTTGCTTGGTAACTGTTGTTATAGGAGAACTCTACCATGAAGAGGTGATCTTCCCACTTCTTCCGAAAATCGAGAGTACACATTCTCAACAAATCCTCCATTGTACAATTCGTTCTTTCTATTTGTCCATCGGTTTGAGGATGGAACGTCCTACTGAAATTAATCTTTGTGCCCAGACTCTTCTGAACCAACCTCCAGTCTTTGGAGGTGAAACGTCTATTACGATCACTAACTATACTCTTAGAAATCCCATATAGTCGCGCAATATTGCGAACATACAACTCAAACAGCTTTTGTGCGCGGTCCTCTTTCTGATTTGGGATGAAATGGGCCACTTTGGTGAAGCGATCCATGATTACCCAAATCACGTCGTTACCCTATTGCGATCGAGCTAAACCATGCACAAAGTCCATGGAGATGTCATCAAATTTCAACTCGGTAATAGGAAGAGGCTCCAGGAACCCGTTCGGCTTCTTACACTTGACCTTCACTCCGGCACAAGTTTGGCACCGACTCACATATAATGCTACATCCCGCTTCAGACTAGGCTAAAAAAATGATTTCTTCATATCCAAGTACATCTTTGTATTGCCCGGGTGAATGGAGTACTTTGTAAAATGAGCCTCCAGCATCAACTCCTCACGGAGCTTGTCAAACTATGATACACATATCCTTCTGTCCTTCCTCAGGAATTACCTTGACCTTTTGAGCCTCCACCACAAGCGGCAGAAACTCTTCATCCAAACTAGTCTCTTCTCGAATACTATCAGATAAGTCATTTTGCAGCTCGATCCAGTTCAATCGAGCCATACTAGACTTGCCTCTTGCTACACACTCAATGCCAAGGTACTCACAGTCCCGCATCAACCGCTCATTATGAGCTTCGATCCAACTCCCTAGTCCAAAGTATTTTCTACTCAAGGTATCTGCCACCACGTTGGCTTTGCCTGGCGTATACGGAATCACCACTTTATAGTGTCCAAGTAACTCGACCAATCTGCGCTGCCGTAGATTCAAGTCTTTTTGTTCTAAAAGATACTTCAGGCTTTTGTTGTCCATGAAGATCTCCAACTTCGCACCATACACATAGTGTCTCCACAACTTCTACGCAAAAATTACTGCCGCCAATTCCAAGTCATTGACGGTGTAATTCCTCTCGTGAGGCTTCAACTATCTAGTCCCAAAGGCTATCACACTGCCTTGTTGCACCAATACACAACCCAAACCGCATCCTGATGCGTCACTGAAAATCTGAAATCCTTCAGTCCCTTTAGGCAGAATAAGGATTGGAGCTGTTATCAGCCTTCCCTTCAGGGTGTCAAACGCCTTATTACACTCCTGAGTCCACACAAACTTCTGGTCCTTGTGAGTTAGAGAAGTGAGGAATAGAGCTATCCGTGAAACGTTTTATACAAACCTTCTATAGTACCCGACTAGTCCAAGGAAACTCTGGACTTCTGCTACGGTTCTGAAAATTAGACAATCCTTGATGGCTTATGTAACACCCCAAATCCCAAAAGTGGTTTAGGCTGGGCAACACGGCCTGGGACATAGGCGTGTCCCAAGCCATATCCTTCTCTGTATGGTTGAGCAGCCTGTCGAGTGCTCGACGAAATACACTCGACGAGTTCTCAAGAGGGAACACGGCCTGCGACACGGGCGTGTTCGAGGTCGTGTGCTCCTCTAGTTCGACGAACTCCTCTCGAGTAAATTTACTCTACAATTCTCGAGTGGGGAACACGGCCTGTGACACAGGCGTGTCACATAGCTGTGTCCTTCTTTGGATTTGGCCAAGGCAATGAGGCCTGATAAACACGGGCGGGACACGAGCGGGACACGGGCGTGTCCAAATCTGTGTCAGGGCACACAGCCTATGACATGGGCATGTCACATGGCTTTGTCCTGTTCGGGTTAAGTCAGTTGTGTGCCCCTTAAGGTACATGGCCTGTGACACAGGCGTATTACAGGCCGTGTCAGCCCAATAATAGACATGTGTGGGTGATTTGTGGCCATTCATTTCCTTCATCTGGGATCTAATGTCCCAGGCTTCTCCCTTCTATGTTAAAGCCAGGAGTTAAGAGATAAACTCTCATTCATCTTGGCCATTTCTCTTTCTAAAAGAGCTAGAGAGAAGGGAGAGCAAGGAGGAGGAGGAGAAAGGGATCCGGCCACCGGTGGAGCTTCTGAGTTCCGAATCGAGATCCGATGCCAGAGTTGTGGAGGCAAGGTCGTTGCGGTGCTTTCTAACTGGCTAGATTTCCATGGCTCCAAAGAGGTCGTCAACGATAACGATCTTCCTTCTTGGACATGTGAAGTCCTTCTTTTTGGCATGTGCATGGATTTCCCCCACCAGAGGGTGGATTGTGGAGGGATTTCCCTTGGTTTGATTCTTAGAATCCCCAATAGTCTTGCATATAGATCCGGAAATGTGTAGTATAAAATAGTCATGTTGTGTGAAGCCCATATGGATAGGTTGGTCTGTATTGGTGATGTTTCATTTGCACACTGGAGAAGACTCCGTGGTTATACGTGTAGTTTGTGGAGTCGATGAGTTGGACCTGTGAAGGGTAGTAGCAGGAAGTATTGGAGTGGTAGTCCAAGAAAATACCCTTGTGATGCTTGTGTTGTGTGCTATGGCAAGACCAGTTTTCTGGCACTACAAGATTCTGCAGGATTTGGGCGGAGTTGGGTGCAGAAAGAGAGTTTCTGCTGAACCCGCTAAGCGATCGCGAAGGCCGCTAGCATGAACTCCCCTTTTTGATTGTGAAGCCAGTCCTTGGTGGACATTGTGGCTATTGTGAAGCCCGTCCTTGGTGGACATTATGGCTATTGTGAAGCCAGTCCTTGGTGGACATTGTGGCTATTGTGAAGCCAATCCTTGGTGGACATTGTGGCTATTGTGAAGCCAGTCCTTGGTGGATAGTGTGGCTATTGTGAAGCCAGTCCTTGGTGGATAATATGGCTCTTGTGAGCTGCGAGTTCTTAAAAAGGCCTCGTACCGAACTGGAAAGTTGAAATCGACCCATGCCTTAGATTTGGTATCGAGTACGTTGGTATTCATGATGGCAAGGCGACTTGAGTAATGGGGGGTGGCTGATCTGTACCTACGTTATGTCTGTCTGACTTGGAGACCTTAAAGTGCGGTCAGATGGAGCGCATAATGAGAGTCTTAGGCCTACACGTCATTAATACTAAATTTTCAATTTTACCGTCAGGTTTCGGACATGGAACGGTGGTGGGACCCTGGTTCGCTGGTAAACCAAGAATATGCCCTAAGTGCACGGATCATCGGGCCGCGTGGCTGACAGTTGTGATGGATTGTTTGTGTGTGAGAGCATAATGTGTGATATATATATATATATATCTGCCTATGAATTGCTATGCCTGTAGGGAAGGAATACCACTGCCTCAGGAAAGGGGTAGGGTCATTATAAATTGGTTAGCTGAATGCAGACCGTTTTCTTGTTTGTCACTGATTGGATGGGTTGTCCTTGTGCAGGTGCTAGAGAACCACGCAGGACATATAAGGGCTGAAGTCCCTGCTGCTGCTGCTACTGCTGCTAGCCCTTGAAGGTTAAGCAAATAATATTGTGTTTTGTTCATGTGTGACCGGCCTGCACGCCGATGTTTGGAATCCACACTTGTAAAGAGTAACTCTATGGCCATAAGGCCAAATGTTGTTGTATTTGTTGTACACTCCTTCGAGAGTTTTTATATAAATGTGTTTGTTTATATATAGTGGCATTCATGGTTAGAATTCAATATTATTTTTAAAATCTTCTGCTATCATGCTCTGAGTTAGGATGCGATTGTGTTTTGGTATTAACCTATAACCTCGTCGCTTGTTTTGTGGCATATGTTTTGGGGCCCCGGCCGGACCTTCTATTATATGTTATATGAACTCTTGAATGTCCACTTAGGAATGTAAATACACTTGTTTGAGAAACCTGCACGTTCCTATATTGTTGTTATTGCTTGTGTAATGTCGCTAATGTGTGTCTCGTTCACCTATAGGTGACTCGTAGTGGTGCTGGGCAGTCGGAGCCCCAGCGTTCTAATGAGAGTATGACAACAGCTGAGGTGCCTACACCTCCCCCTTTTAAAGAAACTGTCCACTTAGTTTTTGAGGTACTATTTTCAATGTTTCATGTACAGCCTGGTGGGCAAGCGCATCTGGCAGTGGTGTTAGAACAAGTTGGGACAAGGCCAGAACCTGTTATGGTTGTTGATCCGCGATCAGCTGAAAGGCAGTTGAAGCAGTTCATGAGCTTCAATCCTCCTACGTTTACGGGTATGGGATCCCCTATGCAGGCAGAGGATTGGTTGTCCCGCGTCAAGCGTATATTGACGGCGATCAAGACGGAGGAAGATCATAAGGTCACCTTGGCCACATTCTTATTGGAAGGAGAGGCATGGCTCTGGTGGGACGAGATCGAGTTACACCATTTAGCGGGCAGACAATTAACAAAAGTCTCGATTGAGGAGTTCTCACGACTATTCCTGGCAAAGCACCTACCAGTGTCACAATACATTGCCATGGAAATTGAGTTCCAATAGTTAACGCAAGGAGAAAGTAGTGTTGAGACTTACCTGCATGAGTTCACAAGGTTGGGACGTTATGCAGGCTCTATCTTCGCCGATGAGCAAAGGAAAACCAATAGGTTCTGCGAAGGATTGCGGGATGAGTTGCGATTCCTGCCCTCGAGTTCAGTGAACCAAGGGTTTCAGGTGTTGGTCGATATTGCGTGTGCGCTGGAGAAAGATATGAAGCGGGTGCAAGGAAAAAGGGCCTTGGCTGTGACAAAAGCCAGAGTTCAAAGCGCCCCATCCTGGAAAATCGTATTATCAAAAGAAATGGGGCAAGAGGTCCAAGCCTTCTAGGCAAGATCCTTCAACAGTTCTGTCGGGGTCCACTTCGCGGCCAGAGACTCGTACCTGCTTTACATGTGGCAAAGGGGGGCATATAGCCCGTGACTGTCGGGCTGGACCACCAAAGGGTGAAAAGAAGACGGGAGCTTCTTATGCTGAGAAGGGCAAGGCAGTGGTGGAGTCCTCTGCATCCCAGGTGCAGCCCCGAGTCTATAACCTTGGCCAGCGGGAGGCCATGAAGCAAAGTGACGTTGTCATAGGTACGAGTTAAGATATTGATTGCCTTTCTTAATGCCTACTTTGTGTGTAGCTTGTGTGTGATGTGTTTGCCACAGGCTTTGTTATGATTCGGAACACGCTAGTGAGAGCACTATTTGATACGGGTGCTTCGCATTCATTTCTGTCTAAGGACTTTGTAGCTCAAATTGGAGTACTGAGTCATGTGACGACACATAGCATAAAGGTGTTATTACCTGAAAGAAAACTGTTGTCAACCTAAATCACCTAGAGGGGGTGAATAGGTGGTTTGTGCGTCTTTTGCGGAATAAAAAATAATTAGAGCACTGCACAGAAATATCTACCAATATCACAGACGACACAAGATGTATAGTGGTTCCCCAACCTTGGGTACATCCACTTTCCCTCAACGATCTAGCAATCAACTAGACTCGGCTACTCCACTATCTCAGATCAAAAATCGATCCTACCCTCGGAACAAAGGTCCTACAAACTCGATCCAAACAAAACGATCTACACCTCGGAAGATAACACTTCCTACAAACTCGGAGTGAAAAACTCCTACACTCGGAGAAGATTTCTCCTACAAGATTAATAAAGAGTTTACAAGAATACAAACAGTAAATCACTCAGATCTGAAGGAAATGGCCAGGATCTTCTTCTTTTCAACTTTGTAGCTTTTTCAGAAATCGGTGAAGAAGGTCTCGGCCTCGATCTGGATCTACTTCCTTTTACAGAAATCGAGAGAGAATGTGATCAGTGAAGTCGATCTCGATCTGTAACTTTTCTTCAGAATAGTCCTCTGAAAGTAGAAGCTTTGGTCGGAGAAGAAGGCGGCGGCGGCTTCCAATTCGCGAAAAACAGAGAGGAGGCGGCTGAAGATTATTTCTCGAAAAAGAAATTACAAGAAAGCTTGAGAATACTTAGGGTTTGTCATTTTCTGATAAGACCTTATATAGGAGAGACTAACGGTCATAATCGGTCATAATGATGTACACGTGGACCAATCATGTCGCGTGATTTGAAAAATCCCGTCAGAAAAATGACTTAGAAAACTTTCGGAAATATTTGGCCAACTACACGAGTAAGTCAATGACTACTCGAGTAGTTGAATAACTACTCGAGTATATGATGGGAAACATACTCGGGTATGTATAAAAAGACTACTCGAGTATATAGAGATCAACTACTCGAGTATACAGACAGAACTACTCGAGTATGTGAAGGGACCTACTCGAGTATATAGAGGAGCTACTCGAGTACTGGAAGAGCTACTCGAGTATATTACATAACCTACTTGAGTATATGAAGTACTACTCGAGTGGAATACTTAAAAAAATTCTGAAGAGGTCTGCTGGCAACTACTCGAGTAGTTGAACTAAACTACTCGAGAGGAAGTAACCTACTCGAGTAGGTGAAGGTTCTACTCGAGTAAAAGACTTAGAAAAATTCTGGAGTAGGGAAATTGCAAGGTACACGGGTGACACAAGAACTACTCGAGTAGGTAAAATGAACTACTCGAGTATGTTTCTATCTACTCGAGTATGTGAGTATACTTTCACGAGTATATGACTTAGAGAAATTTAGATGAGAAAAAAACTTATGGTACTCGGGTATAACAAGTAATCTACTCGAGTATATAAGCATGCTACTCGAGTATATGGCTTGGTCTACTCGAGTAGGTGGCTTAGCTACTCGAGTATATTGCTATGTCTAATCGAGTACAAGATTCCTTAACTCGAGTAACTTATACCCAGACTACTCGAGTAGGTGAAAGCTCTACTCGAGTAAAACACTTAGAAATGTTTTGATGCTGGAAAAACTGATTCTTCTAGAGTAGCCAACTTCCAATGCCTTTCCCATAGTCCAATAGCTTGAATATGAAGTGTATCCCAATAGAGAGACCACACATGAGTCAACACCTTGGAATATGCAATGAGGGAATACATTGCACAGTTCCTGTGTTTGGTGACCCACTGTGGGCTGACATTGGCCTACACTTCCCAGTGAAACTCCTGCAAACATATAGCTCAAACCAAGCATCAAATACAACTTAATTCATCTTAGTTTCAGGGTGACTTCATCAAATCTGGGTTCATGTGGATGAGATACCCAACAATCTCCCCCTATTTGTTGAAGTCAGAACCCTTTACACTATGGTGAATTATGGACATAAAAGAAACTAAGTAGAAAAATATGAGCAGGTAAGCAAAGGGTAATGAAAAAGATAATTAGACAGGAATGAAGAATTGTATATATATGAGTTTCCAAAAACATCAAGTCTACAATTTGTCATTTCAATTTCACATCATCTTTTAGGTTTGGGCTTGGGATTGCTGCTTGTCCATCTTCTCTTGTTGTCTCCTTAGGTAGCTGAATGGCTTTGGGAAGTACTTAGGAGGCCTTGGAGGAGCAGCAGGGTTATTTCTCCCAAACTCTCTGTCATGGATCCTTCTTTTTAGCATCGATTTCTCATATAACTCCCATTCCTGGGAACTGTAGTGAAGGCTTCCTTTCTCACTGTGATCCATGATCAGCCTGAGAGTGTCCAAAATGAGAGACTTTGAAGTTGGAGACCAGGCTTCAGCATGTTCAGGGGCCTTAGAAGGAGCTGTCCTGCTGGAAGAGGGGCCTTCACCATATTTCCTTTTTTTCTTGGTTCTGATCTCTGGAGGAGCTTGAAGGAATATATCAGCAGGATCGTCTTCCCAGCCCGGAACATAAGTATCTGGTGGAGCAACTGAGTCTCCAGGCCTGGGAGAGAAGGTGGGTTGAGGAGGAACAGTTGGAGCAGTGACATCTGTAGCTAGAGGATTGAGATGATGGGGAATGAGGTTTGGGTCAACTGCAAGATCTGGCAAGATTTGATTGTGCATCCAGACAGCAGTGTTATAGGTGTGAAATTTGACACTCTGTATCTGGGCAAGCACATCATCATGAATGGTCTTTATATGAGCTTTCCATTCAAATGTCTTCTGAGCAGTAGATTTTTCTACCTGTTCTTTGAGTTATTTTATCAAGCCCTCCCCCTTTCTGATTTCAACAGATACTTTCTCTATGGTGTCATCTTTGAAGGTCCCAACTTCTTCACAGATTGTCATCTTGTTGGCTTCAGTCCTCTTGTCTAGCTCAATCTGATTGTTTGCCAAGGTTACACCTTGTTCCATGACATTGCCAATACTAGTGATAGTATGGTCAAGAGCTTTACCACCAAGTTGGAATAGGTACTTTAGCTTGTCAGTGTTATGCTGAATTTCAGCAAAACCTCTGCTCATCTCAGTTTCAAGAGCAGTGACCTTATCAGTGACCACCTTTAGAGAGGTGTCAAAATAATGTCTTTGTTCTTGAAGAAGAATGGCAATACTTTGCAGTAGATCTGAGGAGGAGGAAACTGTAGCAGCAGCAGTAGAGGGAGCAGCAGTAGGGATAGGAGGAGTTACCCAAGGAGCTATTTCTTCAATAAGCACTGAGCTGAGAGCTCTGGTGGTAGGAATGACAGCATCCAATTCTTCTGTAGCATGGGGAATGAAGAAGTCGAGGTTTCTGAGAGCGGCCTCAGCTAGCTCAGGAGAAGGCTCATCAGAAATAAAAATGGTGTTTGGCTTATCTGCTGGAGAAGGAGGAGAAGGTGTTGGAGTTCTGGCTGGAGAATGGGCAGGGGACTGTGCGAGAGACAAGTCTTTGTGAAGTTCAGTGGTTGGAGCTGGAGGAGATAGAGGAGGAGGGGGAAGCACATCTTCAGTGAGATCTGCAATCATGGCATCTATGGCAGCAGCTGTGGACAGAAGAGTTTCTTGAGGTACTTGATCTGAGGAAGTGGCTCGACTCTTTGGAGTATGAGGTAGGGATGGAATCTCTGATTGAGGAGAGGGTTGCCTGACTGGGTGAGAAGGAGCAGGCTCCCCCTCACTTGGTGCACCAGAGGAGCTGGCCACATGATGAGGAGAGGGAGATGGAGTCCTGTCCTTTGCAGCTGGAACTTCTGGTAAGTTCTGAAACCTTTGCAGCTTGGGCAGAGTTCTTGAGCTTGAGATCCCATCTCTGAATTGAAGAGATGGAGACTTCTTCATGTGGTGAAGTGGAGTCCCTTTTGAGAAGTTGAATACTTCAGGATTGGTTTCATGAAGGAGCAGAGATATAATTCTTGCGTAGTTGGGGGATTTCATGCTATCCTTTATCTTGTCCAGAATCAACATACCAAATTGGTACTTCTTGCGGCATACAATGGCTTGCATTATATCGAAGAAGTATGAGGGAATGTCTCGGATGGAGTGAGTCTTGCACAGTAAAAGTTTTCCAATAACATCAACCAAGAATTTGCCTTCTGCATTCATATCTGACCTTTTGAAATATTGAGCATCAGTGGAAAAGCCACAGAAAAGGGCTGTCCTGTCGGAATCCTCAGCAACAAGGTGATCCTCTTCATCAACAAGCGGCAAATGGAGAAGTTGAGAGACAGAGGTCTTGGTGAACTTGAGTTTCAAACCCTTGACTGTAGATTTTAGGACTTTGCCATTCCGTCGAACCTGAAGATTTGAGAAGAATTCTGCAACGTCGGGGAAGAGAACGCAACAGTGTTCTTGGAGGATGAAGGAGAGGCCAGCGGTGTCGAGGAGGATGAGGAGGTTGTGGAAATCGTCGGAAAGCTCTGCAATACCGTCGGTGACGAGTTCGGAGCCGGCGCCAATCTTGTGAGAAGTCGCCATGGATGCGAATGCCTGGAGGAATTAGAGAGAGAGCTCTGCAACTTCGGCGGAGGCGAGTCGGCAGGGTAGGCGAAGAGACAGGGAGGGTACTCGAGAGATAGAAATGAAGTCGAGTAGGTTTGATGTTTCGGAATTTCATATATATATAACTCTTAATTTCCGCTAATTAAGTTTAAGAAAGAGGCGGTATATAGCCTTGGGTGGCGAATAGAACAAATTTTGAAAAACTGGAAATCAGGACACGAGAGAGAGATAGGCTACTCGAGTAGATAAAGGAGCTACTCGAGTAGGTTGACTGGAGCTACTCGAGTATGTAAGAAAAACTACCCGAGTAGATAAGGACTTACTCGAGTAGGTGAGAGAGTTACTCGAGTAGGTATTGACTTACTCGAGTAGGTCAGAAACTTACTCGAGTAGATCTTGACTTACTCGAGTAGGTCAGAAACGTACTCGAGTAGATCTTTAGGTACTCGAGTAGGTCAGTGCACGTACTCGAGTAGGTTCATTCATATACTCGAGTAGATCTTTAGATACTCGAGTATGTCTCATACTTCTCGAGTGGAATTTTGAAAAAGTTGAGGAGTAGAGTTTGACTAACCCTTTGTAATTACTTGCTTCTTAGTCATTCAGCCTTCTTTAGTCCTCTTTGTTGAGCATCCCAAGCTCTGTCTTGAAGAACGAGAACTTGGTCTCGTCCAGCGGCTTGGTGAAGATATCTGCAACTTGCCTATCTGTAGGCACATATTGGAGATCTATGTCTCCATGCTCCACATGTTCCCGGATGAAGTGGTACCTTAGCTCAATATGCTTTGTCCGGCTGTGAGAGACTGGATTATTGGCTATTGCAATTGCGCTGGAGGAGTCACAGTACAAGGGTATATCCTTGAACTGCAGGTTGTAGTCCTCGAACTGATTCTTTATCCATAGCAACTGTGCGCAACAACTGCCTGCAGAGATATACTCTGACTCGGCCGTTGAGATTGCGACACAGTTCTGCTTCTTGCTACTCCAGGAAATTAGCCTTCTTCCGAAGAATTGGCAAGTCTCTGAGGTGCTTTTCCGGTCGTCTTTTCTACCTGCAAAATCTGCATCTGAGAATCCAATTAGTTCGTTGTCATTACTTCTTGGGTACCATAAGCCAAGATTTGGTGTGCCTTTAAGGTATCTCAGGATCCGCTTTGCAGCAGCGTAATGAGATTCCTTAGAGTTCACCTGAAATCTAGCACAGACATATGTTGAGAACATTATGTCAGGCCTACTGGCAATAAGGTAGAGCAAGGATCCAATTATGCTTCTGTACTTGGTTTCATGAAAAGGTTTCCCTTTCTCATCCTTGTCCAGAGACATAGTTGAACCCATTGGAGTCCTCATAGAGGTTGCGTTCTCCATTCCGAATTTCTTAATTAGCTCTTTGGTGAATTTGGTCTGTGAGATGAAAATTCCATCTTCAGATTGTTTCACTTGAAGCCCTAAGAAATACTTCAGCTCGCACATACTACTCATTTCAAACTTCCCTTGCATAAGTTTTGAGAACTTTTTGTAGAGGCTGTTGTCTATAGAGACAAAGATAATGTCGTCGACATAGATTTGCACTAGCAAAATCTTGCCTTTTATTTCCCTAAGAAATAATGTCTTGTCTATCTTTCCCCTTGTGAACTTGTTCTCAAGTAGAAAGGTAGACAGCGTTTCATACCAAGCTCGAGGAGCTTGTTTCAGACCAAATAGGGCCTTGTGCAGAAAATAGACATGATCGGGAAAGTTAGGATCAACGAAACCTGGAGGTTGTTCCACATACACTTCCTCCTTTAAGTTACCATTCAGGAAGGCTGACTTCACGTCCATCTGATAGACGGTGAAGCCTTTGAAGGAAGCATATGCTAGGAACAACCTTATTGCCTCCAGTCTGGCCACTGGAGCATATGTCTGGTCGAAGTCTATTCCTTCTTCTTGACGATAGCCTTTAGCGACGAGTCTGGCCTTGTTCTTTATGATAGTCACGTCTTCATCCATCTTGTTCCTGAAGACCCATTTTGTTCCAATGATGTTCTTTCCCTTGGGTCTTGGAACCAGCATCCACACATTGCAGCGCTTGAACTGATTTAGCTCTTCTTCCATTGCCAGTATCCATGATGTGTCTGAGTTCGCTTCCTCAAATTTCTTTGGTTCAACCTGTGAAAGAAAACTCAAATGAAGATTCTCATTAGTTGAACCTCTCTGAGTTCTGACACCATCCCGGGGATCTCCTATGATCTGGTCCATGGGGTGATCCTTCAGATGTCTGAGCTCTAGAGTCCTTGCATCTGGATTATCTTCAAGCACCGGAGTGATTTATTCATCCTGGATGACTTCTTCATTTTGATCATCACCCTCTCCAATAGGAGTGGGAGTGGTGATCTTAATCAACTTCTTGCCTTCTTCTTCGGACGGATCATCCAAGCTGGTTTCTTTCAGCTTTTCACCTGCATCTTCAATGAGCACACTAGACGGATTGCTTTGCAGCAAGCTCATCTCATCAAATACAACATGTATCGATTCTTCCACCATCAGGGTTTTTCTATTAAAAATCCTATATGCCTTACTATGACTACTATATCCTACAAAAGTACCTTCAAAGCTCTTTTCGCTGAACTTGGTGGTATGATACTTGCCATTGTTAGGTACGAAGCATTTGCAGCCAAAGATTCTAAAGTAAGCGACTGTTGGTTTTCTGCCTTTCAGAAGTTCGTAAGGAGTCTTATTGTGGTCTTTGTTTATGAGTGCTCGATTTTGCACGTGGCATGCAGTGTTGACGGCCTCAGCCCAGAAGTACTCCGGTAGTGAAGCATCACTCAACATGGTCCTGCAGGCCTCTATGAGTGTTCTGTTCCTTCTCTCAGCCACTCCATTTTGTTATGGAGTACGAGGAGAGGAAAACTCATGAAAGATACCTAAGCTTTCACAGAATTCTGTCATGGCCCCAGATTTGAACTCTGTTCCGTTGTCACTTCTGATTTTGACTATGGAGCAGTTGTATTCATTCTGGACTTGCCTGACAAAATTGGTAAAGATATCGAAGGTATCTGACTTGTGTTTCAGAAAGAACACCCACGCAAAGTGCGAGTACTCATCAACAATTACCAATGTATATTCCTTGCCTCCCAAACTTCTAATCTGCAGTGGACCAAACAAGTCCATGTGCAATAGATGGAGACATCTGTTAGAGTCTTTGCCAACAGTGCTTTTAAAGGTAGCCCTTGTTTGCTTGCCTTTTACGCATGCATGACAAGGTCTGTCTTTGACGCATTTGACAATTGGGGCATCATGTACCAAGTTCATTGAAAATAGTTTATTAATTGTTTTGAAATTAATATGTGCTAGTCTCTTGTGCCATTGGTCACCAAGAGACGCACTATCTTTTGCCAAAAGACACACTGGTGTGGAGGAATCTATACAGATGAAATTTAAACAGAAAATATTCCTGCTTCAAGTGCCGGATAGAATCGTTTCCATATTGTCAACAGATTTTATCAAGCACTTATCAGTATGGAACTCAACTATGTATCCTTTATCGCAGAGTTGGCTTATGCTAATGAGATTGTGTTCCAATCCTTCAACATAGGACACATCTGAGAAGGATACATTGTTGTTAGTAATCATACCATAGCCTCTAGTAATTCCACGGTCTGAACCTCCAAAGATGACCTTTGGTCCGTTCATGACTGGAGTAAAGTTCTGAATGAGGCTTCTCGTCCCAGTCATATGTCGAGAGCATCCGCTGTCCAAGTACCAGATAGGGATTTTGTTGGCCTTTGGACATCCCTGCAATCACAATCAATTCGCCATAGGAACCCAAACACGTTTGGGTCCTTGGTCTCGGGTTAGAGTGCTCCCCCTGCGAGTGTTGGCATTATGAGCGGTCTTTCTCATATTGCTGACATGAGGGGTTGCAGCGTTTCTGGAATTGAACCAGCAATCTATGGCGAAGTGACCAACTTTTCCACAGTACCAACAGTCAAATATGTTGTACCTTTGCCTCAAGATCTCCTGGTTGACCTTTTGGAACTTTGGTCTAGCAGGGGTAGCATTCTTGGAGGAAGATGTCTCATAATGATGGCAATCACATGGCTTCTTCTCCTTTATGGGCTTCTCTACAACAGGCTTTGTCTTTGGTGCATTCTTGAAGTTATGCCCATGATTGAAAGGGCCATAGCTCTGAAGAACAACTTCTTCATAAGGTGCCTTAAAGACACTTTCGCCAAAGTTTCGGGGTCGAGCCCATCCTTGATAGCGGGACTTTGGCTCTACATAAGTAGGCCTAACAAAGTGCCCGTATGATGAGTCAAAATCAAAATCATTTGTTGGAAAGTTGACCTTTCTGAATGTGGTTTGATTTTGAGGGGCTTTTCCCTTTTCTTTGGCTGAGGCCTTTTTGGCGGCCTTATTTTTCTGTTGATTCTTGTTTCTCCTAGAGGATTTAATAGGAGCTTCTTCATGGCCTAGTCCAGCTCCCTTGGCCTTTGCTGAGAATTCGGCAACGAATGAAAGAACCGTCTTGGGCTTAGAGAAACTCTCAACAAGCTTCCTTTCAGCCGCAAGTTCGGCTTCCAAACCTTTGATGATTTTCTCCTTTAGGTCAAGGTGCTCGAGAGCCTTGTTGTATTCTTCAATAGCATTATTGAAGTTTTCCTCGAGGGAGTCAGTCTTTGCGACTTTCTCTCTCAAGTTGCTCTCTTCGGCTTTTAGAGATTTGATCTCTTTAGCCTGAGTCTTCACGACTCGACGACATTTGTCGTAAGCCATGATTAACTCCTTATACTGGGCCATTAATTCTGACTCATCGTCAGAGGAGCTACTCTCACAATCATGTTCAGAGACTTCAGACTCAAAGAGAGGGGTGTGAGAGTTTACCTTCCCAGTGAACTGGGGCTCTTGTTCATCATCTGTTTGAGCCATTAGCCCAAAGTAAGCTTCTTCTTCTTCGCTTGACTCTGAGGAGTCGGAGTCGCTAAGAGTCTTGCTCCTTTTGGCTATGAGGCTCTTCTCTTTCCTCTTTCTATTGTGTGAGGATTTCTTGTCTTCCCTTCTGCCACCCTCCTTCTTCTAGTGAGGGCAGTCAGCAATGACGTGACCTGGCTTATTGCAATAGTAGCAAATGATGTTAGTTGAAACATATTTGTTCTGTTTAGTGTTATACCTGTCGTGGCTGCTTGAGCCTTTTCTTTGTCGATCGTCATCGCGCCACGATCTTCTATGTGAGGCATCCTTGCCTTTCCATTATTTCTTTTTATTAAGAAACTTCTTGAATTGCCTTGAGAGCAGGGAGAACTCTCCTTCAGATAGTTCAGAGCCTGAGGTGCTGGGCTTTGATGTTTCTTCTTCTTCATCAACTTCTGGAGCTGGAGCGAGGGAGGCAGCCTTTGTCTTTCTGGAGGTGTCTGCCTTCAGAGCGACAGATTTCTCCTTTAGAGCAGACCTGCCCTTCTCTTCTTCAGCTTTTCTTGTGTTGATTTGGAGTTCATAGGACATAATCTTTCCAAAGAGATTTTGCGGGTCCGTTTCAGCTAGCTTCCCGAACTCCTTGATGGCACATACCTTGTTATCCCATTCCTTGGTTAGGGATCTCAAGAATTTGTCGTTCAATTCTCCGTTTGTGAAGACACGGCCATACACCCTTAGGCCATTTACAATCTTGAAGAAGTTCTCAAAGGTGTCGGCAATTGTTTCCTTGTTCCCTTGTCGGAATGCTTCATATTTTTGATTGAGAAGGGATCTCCGATCATCCCTTACTTCTTCAGTCCCTTCCATCAAAGTGACTAAGGAGTGTCACATCTCCTTAGCTGATTGACAATGAATCAAATTCTGCAGCATCAAGTCATCGACTGCACTTGCTATGATGTTCTTAGCTTTCTTGTCGAGAGAGACAAGTGCAATCTCGTCTTTGTCAAGATCCATTAGCTTTTTGGGAACTCTCTTGGTAGGGTCGATAGTGGACATAGTCATGGGAACGTAAGGACCTTCTTCAACGATCATGAAGATCCTTGGATCCACAGCTTCCATGAAAAATTTTATCCTTTCTTTCCACATGGGAAAGTTGTTTTTGTTGAACAGAGGGCTTGGCGAAATCTTTGCCCTTGTCCATTTTATGGTAGACTTTTTCAGACAACAAATCTGGATCTGATCAAGGTGTTAACCTTTTAACGATCAACCTCGCTTTGATACCAAATTGAAAGAAAACTGTTGTCGACCTAAATCACCTAGAGGGGGGTGAATAGGTGGTTTGTGCGTCTTTTGCGGAATAAAAAATAATTAGAGCACTGCATAGAAATATCTACCAATATCACAGACGACACATGATGTATAGTGGTTCCCCAAACTTGGGTACATCCACTTTCCCTCACCAATCTAGCAATCAACTAAACTCGGCTACTCCACTATCTCGGATCAAAAATCGATCCTACCCTCGGAACAAAGTTCCTACAAACTCGATCCAAACAAAACGGATCTACACCTCAGAAGATAACACTTCCTACAAACTCGGAGTGAAAAACTCCTACACTCGGAGAAGATTTCTCCTACAAGATTAATAAAGAGTTTACAAGAATACAAACAGTAAATCACTCAGATCTAAAGGAAATGACCAGGATCTTCTTCTTTTCAACTTTGTAGCTTTTTCAGAAATCGATGAAGAAGGTCTCGGCCTCGATCTGGATCTACTTCCTTTTACAGAAATCGAGAGAGAATGTGATCAGTGAAGTCGATCTCGATCTGTAACTTTTCTTCAGAATAGTCCTCTGAAAGTAGAAGCTTTGGCCGGAGAAGCAGGCGGCGGCGGCGGCTTCTGATTCGCGAAAAACAGAGAGGAGGCGGCTGAAGATTATTTCTCGAAAAAGAAATTACAAGAAAGCTTGAGAATACTAAGGGTTTGTCATTTTCTGATAAGACCTTATATAGGAGAGACTAACGGTCACAATCGGTCATAATGATGTACATGTGG
Organism: Platanthera guangdongensis; assembly: GCA_039583875.1. Taxonomy (NCBI): domain Eukaryota; kingdom Viridiplantae; phylum Streptophyta; class Magnoliopsida; order Asparagales; family Orchidaceae; genus Platanthera; species Platanthera guangdongensis. The sequence goes on from CM077164.1 coordinate 125,943,433, forward strand.
ACCAATCATGTCGCGTGATTTGAAAAATCCCGTCAAAAAAATGACTTAGAAAACTTTCGGAAATATTTGGCCAACTACACGAGTAAGTCAATGACTACTCGAGTAGTTGAATAACTACTCGAGTATATGATGGGAAACATACTCGGGTATGTATAAAAAGACTACTCGAGTATATAGAGATCAACTACTCGAGTATACAGACAGAACTACTCGAGTATGTGAAGGGACCTACTCGAGTATATAGAGGAGCTACTCGAGTACTGGAAAAGCTACTCGAGTATATTACATAACCTACTCGAGTATATGAAGTACTACTCGAGTGGAATACTTAGAAAAATTCTGAAGAGGTCTGCTGGCAACTACTCGAGTAGTTGAACTAAACTACTCGAGAGGAAGTAACCTACTCGAGTAGGTGAAGGTTCTACTCGAGTAAAAGACTTAGAAAAATTCTGGAGTAGGGAAATTGCAAGGTACACGGGTGACACAAGAATTACTCGAGTAGGTAAAATGAACTACTCGAGTATTGATGGCGATGATGATGATGCGGCCGTGGATCTACGACATCGAGAGTTCATGGATTGGGACGGTCGTTGCCTCAAGCTCGAAGATGGGAGTCTACCACGACGTTTCTTCGCCAACACCGCCAATGCTACATGTTTTGCTTGACGTCCACCGCCACCAATAAATAAAATATATAATTATAAATTACATAATTATAATTATATATTTTATCAATTTTTATTTCATGCAATTCTATTTTAAAAGTACTTTATTTCATGCATTTTATTTTGTTGGTGAATTGTTTAATTTCATGTATTATATTTTCATTTCATGTATTATGATGGGTGCATATAACCATCATAATTTCTTTTTGAATTTTGAATTTTGAATGGAGGATGATTGAGTGGTGTAGGCTATATATAGCCATGGTTATGAAGGAATAATTAGAGAATGAAAGAAAAAAATCCTAAGAATTCAAATTTTGAATTTTCCCCCTCCTTTCTCCTTCCTCTTTGAGAAATTCTCCCCCCTTTCTCTTCTCTCTTGGCCGCCGGCCTTCTATCTCTCCGACTCTTAGTGGCTCAGCCACCTTCCCCCTCCCCTCCTCCTCCTCCTCCCTCTCCAAGTGTTTGTCAAAAGGAGAAAACGGCGAGCGTCTTCATCGTCCGGTGCGGATCCGAGTATTTCTGCGTGGAAATAGAGAATATACCACCGTCAACGTGTGTTCCTCCACTCATCTCTGTGGAAGGTTTTTTTGGGATTTGGGTAACGATTCTTACACCTCTTTGTGGGATTTCTTCTAACTTATTTTGTGAGATTTTGGTGGAATTAGAAGACTAGTTTTTAGTCCGGATTTATACTGAAATTAGGGCTTAATAAAATCTGAATTTTCAAGCATATATTTCCCGAATATTTTTCGTATAACTTGGAGCGGGTAGATCTCGTGAACACTTGAAGAAATCGGGTTCATCACCTTTGATTTCCCCCTGCGTTCAAGTGATTTGGTAAACCCTCATTTTAATTAATTTGGGATTGATATTAGGACTTCATTTTAATCACTAATTTAGCCTGGAACTTTCTTTATTGGATTGGTAAATTGCTTGCGCATAATCTAATTTGAATAGCTAACTGTCCGGATCGTGTGGGTCCTTTTACGCTTGAGCTAACATTGGCCTATAGCCCTTGTTCAATCTATAAAAGGGGTTGCGTCCCTTTACATTGATGGTTGTGGAATTTTTTGTCTTTTAATGCTTGAGTATTTGATAGTACTAAGTAGAGAAACCGCGGACTAGATATTTAATTAAATTGTCGAACAGAAGAACGCGTAGTTTAATCTGTCGAAACCTTGGGCCTGCATCAATTTGGTATCAGAGCCAGGTTGTGCTAATTTCTTAATTAGTACCATCCTAGGAAATATTTCTTTAGCACACCGACACGCACTTGCCCGTTTCATCGCACATTATATAAATTAATTTTTAAATTTGGTCTGCCAATAGCGGCCTATATTTTTATTTTTTTAGCAAACAAATATCAAAAAAATATTTTAATAATCTCTCATTTATTGTCAGTAAGAAAATCACAAAAAATATTTTTTTGCCTTAGTTATTAAGCGGGAACAAATACATCTATTGCATTTTATATAGGGTCACGTTCATTATTCATTGGATGTGCACCAGTTCCGGGTGATTTTTCTCTCTGGTTCTCATTATTATGGCCTATGATGTTTATGCTTCCCTTTTAGATTACTGGTATGTTAATCCCATGGCTAAACAAACCCCAGCCTTGCCTTCATACCATGGAAATACCAACCGTCCGCACGCTCATCCTCCCACTAGAATTGAGGCACCTACTTATGACGGTTTGGGGTATCCCCAAAATTTTAGAGACTGGCTTAAGGGAATAGAAAATTATTTTAATTGTCACTTATGGGACGACCACCAAAAGGTTAACATAGCCCGAGATCGATTAGTAGGTCAAGCCCACGTGTTTTGGCTAAACGAAGAGCGTCGTGTTGGTAGTTATAAACATGCTTGGCCGGCAATGCGTAGCCTACTCTCGGATCAATTTGATCGCGCCTACCTCCGCACTACTAACACCAAGCTTGTGAGTGAGTATCATTATGGTGCTAGTCCCATACCTGCCTATAGGAATGATTATATATCTAATGCTAGATCATTTGTCCCCAAAGGTCAGCCTGATCTTAGTGTACCTACTACCACCTTTAGGGAAACCATTCCTAATAGATCTTATGCCTTGGACTCAAAAGATGTTACTTCTAGAATTTTGACTCCTTCATCCTCGACGCCTAAGCCTCCTGATGTAGTGACTGATAGCCATGAGGATGCTGATGTAGATGTGGTATCTCTTGATCTTGAGGATAACCAACTAGGTGAGTGTATTCCATCATGTACGTTAGTGCCCGACGATTCTACTGAGTCTGAAATTGAGATTGGATACCCTAGTGATTTGGAAGATGATGTATGGGATGATTACATTTCGATCTGTGAGAGTATTACGTTTCCTATTACGTGCCCTACTAGCGTTGTGTCTGTTCACTCTAGTATTGAGTGCCCTCTCCATGATACGATCCCCATTGCGTTAGATCCTATGATTACACCCACTGAGATTATATCTGAGTTATCTGAGGAGTCTGAGAGTGAGGATGTCCCAAGTGTTATTGTGGATGAGTTACCATCTAAGGGAAGGGTATTTTTGGACGATTCATTGGTTATACACCCGGATGAGAGTTCTTTGATGTCGTCGCCGTTGGGTGAAATTTTTACTGATTCGGATTTTATCCCGGATTTGATTTTATCGACCCTTCCCCCTATTTATTTGCCTGTCTTAGATGACTTTTTAGGACGTGGAACCGGTATCCCTAGTCTGAGTTGTTGTGTCACGCCTAATTTATTAGTTCCTACATTGGCATTGACTCAGTGTGTAGATATTACTATATTGCGCGCACTAGTATTTGGACTATTCACCGCACCTCAGAGTCAAGACTACGTGTCACTTTTGGCAGCTCCTTTTTCTACGTGTCCGTCTACGGTTCCGTCCCCTACTATGAATGACTCTATTTCTTTGGCGATTGTGCCTCTGGATGTGGTGTCCCTTATACATACTTATATACCACACCCGATCGCACGCATTTACCCGCCGCCATTTGATGACCCTCATTTCCCCACGTTAGCGACTATAGTTGGGTATCTTGAGTTGTTTCGCTCGCAAACCTTTGCACATTCGGGGGCATCCAATTATATTGGTTATGATGCGCGGTTCTCCTTGGCATATATTCATGCCAAGTACGAAAATATTAAAATTGAAATTAAGACTGCGGTGTCGGAGCCCATAAAAATTATCTCTGATTACAAGGCTCTCGTGCCACCTGACTTACCCCCCTTATCCTCTGCTCTTGGGTCAAGTCATGTAGCACATGGATTCTCTCCTCATGTATCTAGGCCATTAGTGATTCATTTTAAGTTTTATCGTATGCACTTTTACTCCTTTTTGAGACTGTCTGATGCTAGATATAGTGATTTGGGTTTAGTCTGGTCAGTCCCCGAGCGGATGCCTTCTGGCTCTGTTAATAAATTAATATGTTGGAATGCCGACCCATCCATGATTATGAAGAACGTCGGATTTTATGCTTTTACTTTAGATTTTTATAGAGCAAATGGTGTTTCACTTTATTTCAAGTTTCCGGACTTTTTACTGTACGTCTCTGTTCCACCTGAGTGTCTTTCTCCGTCGTCTCTTCCTACCACTAAATATTCTCTTGGGATGGCGAGTGTTAGTACTGTCGTGTCTATTTTCCATGTTGACTCCTTGGTTCTTGAACCGGTCGGTAAGATTCTTGTTTATTTTCTTTTGCTTGACACCCTTTCGAGTTTTCTCGAAAGTCTTGTTGTTTTTGTGCTAGACACGTTCATAGTGCTATGGGATGTTCATGCTACGACGACACGGATTGCGGGGCCAGATTTGCCCCATGTTGCTGCTGCTTTCAATGGTTCCCCCCTCACGGGCAACTCATCGGTGATGAGTGATTTTGAGCGGTGGAGGATTGATGGCGATGATGATGATGATGCGGCCGTGGATCTACGACATCGAGAGTTCGTGGATTGGGACGGTCATTGCCTCAAGCTCGAAGATGGGAGTCTACCACGACGTTTCTTCGCCAACACCGCCAATGCTACATGTTTTGCTCGACGTCCACCGCCACCAATAAATAAAATATATAATTATAAATTACATAATTATAATTATATATTTTATCAATTTTTATTTCATGCAATTCTATTTTAAAAGTACTTTATTTCATGCATTTTATTTTGTTAGTGAATTGTTTAATTTCATGTATTATATTTTCATTTCATGTATTATGATGGGTGCATATAACCATCATAATTTCTTTTTGAATTTTGAATTTTGAATGGATGATGATTGAGTGGTGTAGGCTATATATAGTCATGGTTATGAAGGAATAATTAGAGAATGAAATAAAGAAATCCTAAGAATTCAAATTTTGAATTTTCCCCCTCCTTTCTCCTTCCTCTTTGAGAAATTCTCCACCCTTTCTCTTCTCTCTTGGCCGCCGGCCTTCTATCTCTCCGACTCTTAGTGGCTCAGCCACCTTCCCCCTCCCCTCCTCCTCCTCCTCCCTCTCCAAGGGTTTGTCAAAAGGAGAAAACGGCGAGCGTCTTCATCGTCCGGTGCAGATCCGAGGATTTCTGCGTGGAAATAGAGAATATACCACCGTCAACGTGTGTTCCTCCACTCATCTCTGTGGAAGGTTTTTTTGGGATTTGGGTAACGATTCTTACACCTCTTTGTGGGATTTCTTCTAACTTATTTTGTGAGATTTTGGTGGAATTAGAAGACTAGTTTTTAGTCCAGATTTATATTGAAATTAGAGCTTAATAAAATCTGAATTTTCAAGCATATATTTCCCGAATATTTGTCGTATAACTTGGAGCGGGTAGATCTCGTGAACACTTGAACAAATCGGGTTCATCACCTTTGATTTCCCCCTGCGTTCAAGTGATTTGGTAAACCCTCATTTTAATTAATTTGGGATTGATATTAGGACTTCATTTTAATCACTAATTTAGCCTGAAACTTTCTTTATTGGATTGGTAAATTGCTTGCGCATAATCTAATTTGAATAGCTAACTGTCCGGATCGTGTGGGTCCTTTTACGCTTGAGCTAACATTGGCCTATAGCCCTTGTTCAATCTATAAAAGGGATTGCGTCCCTTTACATTGATGGTTGTGGAATTTTTTGTCTTTTAATGCTTGAGTATTTGATAGTACTATGTAGAGAAACCGCGCACTAGATATTTAATTAAATTGTCGAACAGAAGAACGCGTAGTTTAATCTATCGAAACCTTGGGCCTGCATCAATTTGGTATCAGAGCCAGGTTGTGCTAATTTCTTAATTAGTACCATTCTAGGAAATATTTATTTAGCACGCCGACACGCACTTGCCCGTTTCATTGCACAATATATAAATTAATTTTTAAATTTGGTCTGCCAATAGCGGCCTATATTTTTATTTTTTTAGCAAACAAATATCAAAAAAATATTTTAATAATCTCTCATTTATTGTCAGTAAGAAAATCACAAAAAATATTTTCTTGCCTTAGTTATTAAGCGGGAACAAATACATCTATTGCATTTTATATAGGGTCACGTTCATTATTCATTGGATGTGCACCAGTTCCGGGTGATTTTTCTCTCTGGTTCTCATTATTATGGCCTATGATGTTTATGCTTCCCGTTTAGATTACTGGTATGTTAATCCCATGGCTAAACAAACCCCAGCCTTGCCTTCATACCATGGAAATACCAACCGTCCGCACGCTCATCCTCCCACTAGAATTGAGGCACCTACTTATGACGGTTTGGGGTATCCCCAAAATTTTAGAGACTGGCTTAAGGGAATAGAAAATTATTTTAATTGTCACTTATGGGACGACCACCAAAAGGTTAACATAGCCCGAGATCGATTAGTAGGTCAAGCCCACGTGTTTTGGCTAAACGAAAAGCGTCGTGTTGGTAGTTATAAACATGCTTGGCCGGCAATGCGTAGCCTACTCTCGGATCAATTTGATCCCGCCTACCTCCGCACTACTAACACCAAGCTTGTGAGTGAGTATGATTATGGTGCTAGTCCCATACCTGCCTATAGGAATGATTATATATCTAATGCTAGATCATTTGTCCCCAAAGGTCAGCCTGCTCTTAGTGTACCTACTACCACCTTTAGGGAAACCATTCCTAATAGATCTTATGCCTTGGACTCAAAAGATGTTACTTCTAGAATTTTTACTCCTTCATCCTCGATGCCTAAGCCTCCTGATGTAGTGACTGATAGCCATGAGGATGCTGATGTAGATGTGGTATCTCTTGATCTTGAGGATAACCAACTAGGTGAGTGTATTCCATCATGTACGTTAGTGCCCGACGATTCTACTGAGTCTGAAATTGAGATTGGATACCCTAGTGATTTGGAAGATGATGTATGGGATGATTACATTTCGATATGTGAGAGTATTACGTTTCCTATTACGTGCACTACTAGCGTTGTGTCTGTTCACTCTAGTATTGAGTGCCCTCTCCATGATACGATCCCCATTTCGTTAGATCCTATGATTACACCCACTGAGATTATATCTGAGTTATCTGAGGAGTCTGAGAGTGAGGATGTCCCAAGTGTTATTGTGGATGAGTTACCATCTAAGGGAAGGGTATTTTTGGACGATTCATTGGTTATACACCCGGATGAGAGTTCTTTGATGTCATCGCCGTTGGGTGAAATTTTTACTGATTCGGATTTTATCCCGGATTTGATTTTATCGACCCTTCCCCCTATTTATTTGCCTGTCTTAGATGACTTTTTAGGACGTGGAACCGGTATCCCTAGTCTGAGTTGTTGTGTCACGCCTAATTTATTAGTTCCTACATTGACATTGACTCAGTGTGTAGATATTACTATATTGCGCGCACTAGTATTTGGACTATTCACCGCACCTCATAGTCAAGACTACGTGTCACTTTTGGCAGCTCCTTTTTCTACGTGTCCGTCTACGGTTCCGTCCCCTACTATGAATGACTCTATTTCTTTGGCGATTGTGCCTCTGGATGTGGTGTCCCTTATACATACTTATATACCACACCCGATCACACGCATTTACCCGCCGCCATTTGATGACCCTCATTTCCCCACGTTAGCGACTATAGTTGGGTATCTTGAGTTGTTTCGCTCGCAAACCTTTGCACATTCGGGGGCATCCAATTATATTGGTTATGATGCGCGGTTCTCCTTGGCATATATTCATGCCAAGTGTGAAAATATTAAAATTGAAATTAAGACTGCGGTGTCGGAGCCCATAAAAATTATCTCTGATTACAAGGCTCTCGTGCCACCTAACTTACCCCCCTTATCCTCTGCTCTTGGGTCAAGTCATGTAGCACATGGATTCTCTCCTCATGTATCTAGGCCATTAGTGATTCATTTTAAGTTTTATCGTATGCACTTCTACTCCTTTTTGAGACTGTCTGATGCTAGATATAGTGATTTGGGTTTAGTCTGGTCAGTCCCCGAGCGGATGCCTTCTGGCTCTGTTAATAAATTAATATGTTGGAATGCCGACCCATCCATGATTATGAAGAACGTCGGATTTTATGCTTTTACTTTAGATTTTTATAGAGCACATGGTGTTTCACTTTATTTCAAGTTTCCGGACTTTTTATTGTACGTCTCTGTTCCACCTGAGTGCCTTTCTCCGTCGTCTCTTCCTACCACTAAATATTCTCTTGGGATGGCGAGTGTTAGTACTGTCGTGTCTATTTTCCATGTTGACTCCTTGGTTCTTGAACCGGTCGGTAAGATTCTTGTTTATTTTCTTTTGCTTGACACCCTTTCGAGTTTTCTCGAAAGTCTTGTTGTTTTTGTGCTAGACAGGTTCATAGTGCTATGGGATGTTCATGCTACGACGATACGGATTGCGGGGCCAGATTTGCCCCATGTTGCTGCTGCTTTCAATGGTTCCCCCCTCACGGGCAACTCATCGGTGATGAGTGATTTTGAGCGATGGAGGATTGATGGCGATGATGATGATGCGGCCGTGGATCTACGACATCGAGAGTTCGTGGATTGGGACGGTCGTTGCCTCAAGCTCGAAGATGGGAGTCTACCACGACGTTTCTTCGCCAACACCGCCAATGCTACATGTTTTGCTCGACGTCCACCGCCACCAATAAATAAAATATATAATTATAAATTACATAATTATAATTATATATTTTATCAATTTTTATTTCATGCAATTCTATTTTAAAAGTACTTTATTTCATGCATTTTATTTTGTTAGTGAATTGTTTAATTTCATGTATTATATTTTCATTTCATGTATTATGATGGGTGCATATAACCATCATAATTTCTTTTTGAATTTTGAATTTTGAATGGAGGATGATTGAGTGGTGTAGGCTATATATAGCCATGGTTATGAAGGAATAATTAGAGAATGAAATAAAGAAATCCTAAGAATTCAAATTTTGAATTTTCCCCCTCCTTTCTCCTTCCTCTTTGAGAAATTCTCCCCCCTTTCTCTTCTCTCTTGGCCGCCGGCCTTCTATCTCTCCGACTCTTAGTGGCTCAGCCACCTTCCCCCTCCCCTCCTCATCCTCCTCCTCCCTCTCCAAGGGTTTGTCAAAAGGAGAAAACGGCGAGCGTCTTCATCGTCCGGTGCGGATCCGAGGATTTCTGCGTGGAAATAGAGAATATACCACCATCAACGTGTGTTCCTCCACTCATCTCTGTGGAAGGTTTTTTTGGGATTTGGGTAACGATTCTTACACCTCTTTGTGGGATTTCTTCTAACTTATTTTGTGAGATTTTGGTGGAATTAGAAGACTAGTTTTTAGTCCAGATTTATATTGAAATTAGAGCTTAATAAAATCTGAATTTTCAAGCATATATTTCCCGAATATTTGTCGTATAACTTGGAGCGGGTAGATCTCGTGAACACTTGAGGAAATCGGGTTCTTCACCTTTGATTTCCCCCTGCGTTCAAGTGATTTGGTAAACCCTCATTTTAATTAATTTGGGATTGATATTAGGACTTCATTTTAATCACTAATTTAGCCTGGAACTTTCTTTATTGGATTGGAAAAATGCTTGCGCATAATCTAATTTGAATAGCTAACTGTCCGGATCGTGTGGGTCCTTTTACGCTTGAGCTAACATTGGCCTATAGCCCTTGTTCAATCTATAAAAGGGGTTGCGTCCCTTTACATTGATGGTTGTGGAATTTTTTGTCTTTTAATGCTTGAGTATTTGATAGTACTAAGTAGAGAAACCGCGCACTAGATATTTAATTAAATTGTCGAACAGAAGAACGCGTAGTTTAATCTGTCGAAACCTTGGGCCTGCATCAAGTATGTTTCTATCTACTCGAGTATGTGAGTATACTTACTCGAGTATATGACTTAGAGAAATTTAGATGAGAAAAAAACTTATGGTACTCGGGTATAACAAGTAATCTACTCGAGTATATAAGCATGCTACTCGAGTATATGACTTGGTCTACTCGAGTAGGTGGCTTAGCTACTCGAGTATATTACTATGTCTACTCGTGTACAAGATTCCTTAACTCGAGTAACTTATACCCAGACTACTCGAGTAGGTGAAAGCTCTACTCGAGTAAAATACTTAGAAATTTTCTGATGCTGGAAAAACTGATTCTTCTAGAGTAGCCAACTTCCAATGCCTTTCCCATAGTCCAATAGCTTGAATATGAAGTGTATCCCAATAGAGAGACCACACATGAGTCAACACCTTGGAATATGCAATGAGGGATTACATTGTACAGTTCCTAAGTTTGGTGACCCACTGTGGGCTGACATTGGCCTACACTTCCCAGTGAAAATCCTGCAAACATATAGCTCAAACCAAGCATCAAATACAACTTAATTCATCTTAGTTCCAGGGTGACTTCTTCAAATCTGGGTTCATGTGGATGAGATACCCAACATTACCGAATGGCTGTTTGATGCTTGTGGATAGGGCTTGCGATGTGTCGGTTCAAATTGGAAGTCAGAATTTCTGTTTGAATGCATCTGTACTACCGATATATATTGGAATTTGATGTGATCTTTGGTATGGACTGGCTTTCGGAGCAGCGTTCCCTTATTGATTGCAAGTCAAAAGAGATCACACTGGGCCAGAATACCGAGCTTGAGACTAAGTTCGCAAGTATGTGAGGGGTGAGCGGGACCTTGACGTGTAACGGTCCAGGCCCATCAACATGGGACCCAGCTGGAACCGCCGGCCTACCAGGGTCCAGACCCGGGCCCACTGCTGGTAGTCAGCCTATCACATTCAAGCCTGCAGGCCATGCACCCCAACCCCTCTCCAGACCACCGGCGGGTTGTTGGTGGCCGCAGCCTCCCTTTGATGAGGTAAACTCGATAGTCAAGCCCGGCACTACAGGGACTTCCCAGGAGGTCATGGCCCATCCCAGGATTTGACTCCAGCCCGAGCACGCTTAACTATGGAGTTCTGGTTTCCACTCTGGATCAAACTTTTTGTAACGGTCCAGGCCCATCAACATGGGACCCAGCTGGAACCGTCGGCCTACCAGGGTCCAGACCCGGGCCCACTGCTGGTAGTCAGCCTTTCACATTCAAGCCTGCAGGCCATGCACCCCAACCCCTCTCCAGCCCACCGGCGGGTTGTTGGTGGCCGCAGCCTCCCTTTGATGAGGCAAACTCGACATTTAAGTTGGGCCGTACGGGGACTTCCCAGGAGGTCACCCATCCCAGGACTTCTCCAGCCCGAGCACGCTTAACTATGGAATTCTTTCAACTCTCATCACCAATTGATCTGCAGCTCAATTAGTGACGAGAGTTGAAAGAACTCCATAGTTAAGCGTGCTCGGGCTGGAGTAGTACTGGGATGGGTGACCTCCTGGGAAGTCCCCGTAGTGCGGGCTTGACTATCAAGTTTACCTCATGAAAGGGAGGCTGTGACCACCAACAACCCGCTTGTGGATGGAGAGGGGTTGGGGTGCTTGGGCTGCAGCCCGGTAGGGTCGCATAGAGCGGAGCCGTGACGCTGTCATGTTGGATCGGCTAGGGGCCTTACAATAAAAAGTGCACTTTTTGTAACGGTCCAGGCCCATCAACATGGGACCCAGCTGGACCGCCGGCCTACCAGAGTCCAGACCCGGGCCCACTCCTGGTAGTCAGCCTATCACATTCAAGCCTGCAGGCCATGCACCCCAACCCCTCTCCAGCCCACCGACGGGTTGTTGGTGGACGCAGCCTCCCTTTGATGAGCGAACCCGACAGTCAAGCTGGGCCGTACGGGGACTTCCTAGGAGGTCACCCATCCCAGTACTACTCTCGCCCAAGCACGCTTAACTATGGAGTTCCTTCACTTCTCATCACCAATTGATCTGCAACTCAATTGGTGATGAGAAGTGAAAGAACTCCATAGTTAAGCGTGCTCGGGCTGGAGAAATCCTGGGATGGGTGACCTCCTGGGAAGTCCCCGTATTGCGGGCTTGACTATCGAGTTTACCTCATCAAAGGGAGGCTGCGGCCACCAACAACCCGCCGGTGGGCTGGAGAGGGGTTGGGGTGCATGGCCTGCAGGCTTGAATGTGATAGGCTGACTACCAGGAGTGGGCCCGGGTTTGGACTCTGGTAGGCCGGCGGTCCAGCTAGGTCCCATGTTGATGGGCCTGGACCGTTACATGACGTCTGCACTCCAAGTCATCAAGACTGTTCGGAAGGGCGCAGAGTTGTTCTTCACGCTGATTCAGGTTGTTGAGCCAAAGGCCAATGTGAGTGATGTTCTGATTGTGTCGGAGTTTGTTGATGTGTTTCCTAAGGATCTTCCTAGGCTACCACCCCAGCGGGAGATCGAATTCATTATTGAGTTGGTGTCAGGTGCAAAACCTGTGGCCCGCTTGCCATATTGCGTCGCGCCAAAGGAAATGGATGAATTGAAAGTCCAATTGCAAGTGTTGCTGGAGCAGGGATATATATGCCCAAGTATGCCACCTTGGAGCGCACCTGTTCTTTTTGTGAAAATGAAGGACGGTGGTTTACGATTATGTATTGACTATCGTGAATTGAATAAGCTGGCAGAGAAGAACAAGTATCTGATTCCATGGATAGATGAATTATTCGATCATCTAGTGGATTAACCATCTATTCCAAATTGGATTTGAAATCTGGATATCACCAATTGAGGATTCGGGAAGGTGACATTCCCAAGACAACATTTTGAACACACTACGGTCATTACGAGTTCACTGTAATGCCGTTTGGGCTATATAATGCGTCATCGATGTTCATGGACCTAATGCACCGAATGTTCCGAGAGAACTTGGACCTGTTTGTGATTGTATTCATTGATGATATCTTGGTGTACTCTCAATCAAAAGCTGGTCATGCAAACCACATGTGGTTGGTGTTGCATACCTTGTGGAGGAATAAGCTCTAGGCCAAGTTCTCAAAGTGCGTGTTTTGGCTCACGTCAGTGGCTTTGCTTGGCCATGTGGTGAGTGGAGAGGGCATTGCAGTGGATCCGGTAAAGATAAGAGCCATCCAGGAGTGGCCAGTGTTGTCTTCGGTGGTCGAAGTCAGGAGTTTCCTTGGACTGGCAGGCTACTATAGACGTTTTGTTGAAAACTTCCCGCGGATCGCTTTGCCTCTGACCACATTGACGAGGAAGGATCAGAAGTTCATTTGGACGCCGGAGTGTGTATGAGCTTTTGAAGAGCTAAAGAGTCGTTTGACCACAGCGCCTATTTTAACATTGCCATGTGGAACAGACGGCTATGAGATTTTTAGTGATGCATCAGGGAGTGGCTTAGGCTGCGTTCTTCTGCAGTTTGGAAAGGTGATTGCGTATGGCTCACGCTAGTTGAAAGTGCATGAGCGAAATTATCCCATCCATGACTTGGAGTTGGCGACGGTGATCATTGAGCTTAAATTATTGCGACATTATTTATATGGCATAAAAGTGGATATATTTACGGAGCATAAGAGCCTAAAGTACTTGTTGGATCAGAAGGATCTTAATATGTGACAATGAAGGTGGATGACGTTCCTTGGGGACTACATCTTTGCTATTCATTATATTCCCGGGAAGGGAAACGTGGTCGCTGATGCCTTGAGTCCGAGGACTCTGTCAAGGGCAAAATTGTTGCAGATGCATGATGAGCATCTGATCCAGGAGTTGGAAGCGTTAGAGATTTCTTATGTTGACAAGAATTCCACAACCGATGCATGCTTAAACTGGACGAAGGTACAATATGACCTTGCAGACACGGTTCGACGAGCAATGAAGCTGGATGAAAGTCTCCAACGCTATATGATAGATTGTAAATATACTTATTTTTATGTACATTAATTAAGTCGTTTTCATTTCTTTTTGTTATTTTTGTTTACTTTTCTTTAATAAAATGCTTCTTTTATTGTAAATATTTTGCTAACTTAACTTATTTTATTTTTCAGAAAAAAATCCAAAAAATCTGCCAAAAACAGTAATATCACGCCCGTGTCCTTACTGGTCACACCAGTGACAAGGCGTGACACATCAAAACCGTGGAAATCAGCAATTTTTGGATGAAATTGATGGGCACGGCCGGCCACACGCCCATGTCGGATGACACGCCCCGTGTCCCGAGCCCGTGTCCATCCCGCTCGACGAAATTCTCTTGACGTTCGTTGACCAACATGACACGCCCATGTCAGCCAACCCGACACGCCCGTGTCACTTGCTCTCGACATTTTCCGCTTGACAATTTCAGTCTAGACACAATTCGCTCGTCGATCGTCGACCAAGCCGACACGCCCCCAGTCACGCCCGTGCCCTAGGGTGTGACTCCTCCACCTGGCCCAACAAACCGCCGCCGGTGATTTTAGACGCAAACGATGCCCAGTTCAACCTCCCCGACAAGCCTATAGTCACGCCCGTGACCCGAGGTGTGACTGCCACGTGGGCCTCCCGAAGTCAACAATGCCGTCAAATCGCCGAATTATGTTGATAAATAAAGCCGACACGCCCAATGTCACGCCCATGACCTGGGTCGTGACCGCCGCGATTTCAGGTGCCAAATCAACTCTCCAATCAAATCGTCAGCCGCCATATGAATAGTGCCGACATACCCCCTGACACGCCCGTGTCAGCGGGCGCGTCACATGAAATTTTTGTTTATAAATTTCCAGCTTCTATAAGGATTACTGTTCCCTTTTAGGGGCTTTGTTGTTTAGATGATTCCAAGAGCTTTGTAAAGAGATTTTCTCCCCCACTCCTTTATATTTGTTTGTTTTAGCTTTGTAATGAACTTTTCATCTTTATAAAATTAGCAGTTTTTCCTCCTTACGTTGTCATGGACTCCATCTATATGCAATCCCTTATGCAATCTTATCTTTATTTTGTTTTAAATTTATTTTTTTGATTTCTTCTACGTGTGTGTGCGTGTATGAGTATAGATTTTTACTTTGATGTTTTCATTAATTGTTAACGTAACTATGTTAGACTTAGGATTTTTATAGCTTTCTATTGCGTTCCTATAAATCTGTAAAAGAGATTTCAAACTGATTTTCATTTTTTCTAACTTAGGTTTTCTTGTTTAAGATGTAAAACTTTTCGTTATTTTCTCTTTATTTTCGCTTTATTTTCACTTTTTAATCACTTTTACGGAGTTATAGGAACGTATATATAGTCGTTTTAATTTTTCAAACACTTTATTTTCGCTTTTATTTTCAAAAACTTTTTGCTCTTTTAAATTTTATTTCTTCATTTTATTCATTTCTACTGCATTCTAGCGGTAGAAATGTATTCATTTCTATTTTTCAAGCACTTGTACTTTTCGTTTATTTGCAGAACTTTTGTTTCTTCAAATTTTATTTTCACTTTTTATTCATTTCTACCGCATTCTAGCGGTAGAAATGTAGTCATTTTAATTTTTCAGCAACTTAGTTTTTCTTAATTTTGTACGTGTGCGTGCGTGTATGAGTTAGTTTTTATAGCTTTATTTCAATTCATGTAGATTGTGTGCGTGTGTTGTATTTAATTCTGCCTACTCGTTAAGAGTTAAATGGCAGGTATTTATTTATTTTCGCCTACTTGCTAGAAGTTAAATGACCGGTCTTTATTTTTCACCTACTCATTTGAGTAGGATTTGTGTGTGTGAGTATGTAATTTCTATAGAGTGTGAGCATTTATTTTCTCCTACTCGTTTGAGTAGGACCCGCTTTAATTTTCTCCTACTCATTTGAGTAGGACTTGTGTGCGTATATCAATTCAAGTAGAGTGTGTTTACTTTCTGTAGAGTGAGTGAGTGTTAGCATTTCTTTCCGCCTACTCGCTAGGAGTTAAATGGCAGGATTTTATTTACCGCATACTCATTTGAGTTAAATGGCCGGTCTTTATTTTACTGTAATTAATTGAGATGGACTTATAATTGCATTTATTTTCTCCTACTCATTTGAGTAGGACTCGCTTTATTTTGTCCCGCCCACTCATTTGAGCCGGGACTTGCAATTTTCCTGCTTTCATTTCAGTCCTACTCGTTTGAGTAGTACTTGCACTTTACTACTTTCCTTTACTGCTTTTTTATCGCTTTATTTACTGCTTTCTTTTTATTGCTTTCAATCGATGTCGTCCCCATTTCGATGAGTAGCTAACCGTTCTTAGCCCTCAGTATCGAAGAGCATTGGGACAAATAAAATTGCTTTAAATAATAAAAGGTCATGTTTTTCTAATTAATTAAAATTACTTAAGATTTTCTTAGGGTTTACGATGCGTAGGACAACATAATTGATGTGTGGGATCTATTTCCGTAGTCCATACGCTAGCTAGCCGAGAGGCCGTGCGTATGGACCGATCGCCCCTTGGTAAATGGAGTTCCGCACTAACCCTCGAGAGAGGAGGCGCGCCAACTCTACCGGATTGGGTTCCCCACCCAATAGCAGGATTCTTAGCGTAATGCGGGCATTAAGAGGAATCCTTCGTCGGACGAGAGCCCGGTCGAATAGTCTTAATGTTCAGGTGAGCAATATTCCTAGAGATAGGTGAGCTCATTTTAGTGGAACCTCCACGGCCAAGTCTCCGCCTTAATTAATTTGAAACTTAGGAACTCTTTTTATTAAAAGTATATTTTAGTTCAAATTTAATTCGGTGCCATCGAGCTAAGCTCTTCATCGGCTCCCTCTCTTTATTGCTTTCATTTTATGCCTTTATTTTTGCTTTTATATATATAAAATTACCCGACAAGTAATTATCGGTAAAATAATAGTCCCCTCTAGGGAAGAGTAGAAATAATCGAACTGACCCCGAGAACAATACGACCTCGATATTCCACCCGGAATATCCTATACTACACATGATTGGTGCACTTGCCTCCTTTCGTTAAAACTCGATTTCACTGTTTTATATCCAAATAATAAATCTGCGTGCCCCGTTTTCTAAATAAAACCAAATCCGCTTTTCTTAAATAAAACCGCACGGGGCGCCGCGAGCTCGTAATAATTTTGGAGTTTTAACTAACAATCAAGTTTTTGCCGCTGTTGTCGGGGACCATTCGTGTCGTTATTTCGAACTCGGGAATACTATTAATTTTACCTATTATCTATATACAAAACAAAATGGCCAACATAAATTAAATTAATAATAAGTATTATTAAGAAAAACTTTAAAAATATAAAAAAACTACTTCAAAAACAAAAACAACCAAAACTTTAAAAAATTATGTTATAATTATCTATAAAATTATATCAATCAAATGACGTCGTTTTCTACTAACAAAAACTAACTAACTTAAAACCTAAAAACTCCAAAAAATCTAAAAAACTTAAAAACTAAACAAATCAAAAAATCTAAATAACTTAAAAACTAAAAAATCCAAAAATCTAAAAAACTTAAAAACTAAAAAAAACAAAAAATCTAAAAACTTAAAAATCCTAAAAATTAAACTCATAAAACCAAAAAAAAACAAACAAAACAAAAATAAACAATAAAAACTTTAAAACTCAAAACTCTAAAAATCTTAAAAAATCTATAAAACGTACAAAAAAACACCAAACAAACTAAAAGCGAAAAAAATCTAAACGCCAAAAACAAAAGTTTTTCCAAAAACAATACTAAACATTGAAAATAAATACAAATTTTCTATTTTTTTATCTATCCATTTTGTTTTCATTTCGGCGCGCTTCCCCTTATTGTGCACATTAGAGGACGCATTTCTGTACATGCTCAAACTAAGTCATTAGCTTCGAGTCACAAACACACTTGCCCCTACCGCACGCAACCTTTTGGCCGAGTTTATCGTTTTTGTTGTTCTCTTTTTTGCTATTTCTTTTTAATAATGCAGGGTTTCACATGGGCCTCCCCCCACTCGTCTTAGGGAAGCTACTCCCCTCCTTTTTATTTTTGTCCATATTTCATTTTGTATATTACCATTCCGCATACTTACTTTGCAACATTGGGGACAATGTTGGATTTAAGTATGAGGTTGTTTTCTTATTCTTTTATTTCTGCATTTTTATATTTTGCAATAATAACAAAAATCATCAAAAATTCAAAACAAATTACAAAAATTAAAATCTTCAAAAAACATTTCTCCTTGTTTTTTTTATAAAGAAAAAAATATAAAAAAACTATAAAAAAAAAATCAAAAAAAAAAATTTCTCCTTGTTTTAGCAAGCCCCCGGCGTTCGACTCAACGAACCAACCACTTAAATAAGAGTCTGTTCGCAGGCCCTCGAGTTTTTACCTTGTACTTTTTTTGTCAAAATTTTCTTAATTCAACAAAAAAGAGATAACTCTAAAAATCAAAAAAGATAATAAATCAAAAAAAAATACAAAAAATGATAAAAACTCTAAAAAATTCCAAAAAAAAAAATATTTTTTGTTAATGATGTATCGAATAAATCGAATATCTCAATTCTTAACTCTTTTTGCTCTTCAAAAATCTAGTTGCGAGTTAATTTATAAGCGAATTTTAGTTATTCTTTACTTACTATTCGTTTATTAATTGGAGTTTGATAGATTTAGATATCTGGGGTTAAGTTTTAAAGATATTCTTATGCTCATTTTTTATTTTAGATAAGTTACCTATTTTCAGCACTACTTCTACTTATATAAATAGTTGCACATTTCCTTTGTTAGAAATAACGATCTTAGATTTCAGTTATGTTAACTCCAAGCTTTTTTTTCGCAATATAGGAACGTTTAATTTATAAAAGTTGCTCTCAAAAACTTTTTATTAAACATAGTTATATTTTTGAACAAACACCTATCACCTTTTTTCTTGTCGTACTTGGCATGATTTCGATCCTTAAAAGATCCTATGTCAATAGGAATAAGATTTCGTTCCGTAAACATAGGCATCCAATATTTAAAAAGATTATATGCCATGGAGTAAGAGGATAAAATTCATTGCTCATATACATATACATTGGATTATTATGAAGATGTTAAAAAAAATTTTGTTATGGAAAATAAGATTTCATTTTCCTAACATCCATTTTCAAGCCAAAAAAATCATTAGAGGTCCGTGCGAAAAAATATACCCTCACCTCTAAAATTCAAGCCTTCTTCATATACCACGATATCCTACTCCGCCAATCTCAAATAATTCTAGATTTAATTTTAAAAATCTTTTTGAGACCATAATTTGTAAATTAAATTATTTCTGGTAATTCTTACAAGCTTAAGTTTTCATAATCCAATCTATTTTTGTTAACCTAGCAAATAAAAGTTTTTGCTATCTATTCGATCATATCAGTAGTTTTTAACTAAAACTCTTACTTTATTTAAATTTTTGGCATAATTTAGGATTTAACTCTAAAACCCTGGATATTTATTTAGATCTTTCTTTCAATTAAGTCAAGCGGTAGCTAAACTTAGGATTTTTTTAATTCATTATAAGTTCATCTCGAACTTTTGCTCTGGAATAGCAAAATCTTAAGTATGAGAGTATTTGATAGATTGTAAATATACTTATTTTTATGTACATTAATTAAGTCGTTTTCATTTCTTTTTGTTATTTTTGTTTAATTTTCTTTAATAAAATGCTCCTTTTATTGTAAATATTTTGCTAACATAACTTTTTTTTTTCAGAAAAAAATCCAAAACATCTGCAAAAAACAGTAATGTCACGCCCGTGTCCTTACTGTTCATGCCTGTAAAGAGGGCGTGACACGTCAAAACCGTGGAAATCAGCAATTTTTGGATGAAATTGATGGACGCGCCCAACCATACGCCCGTGTCGGATGACACACCCCATGTTGGATGACACGCCCCATGTCCCGAGCCCGTGTCCATCCCGCTCGACGAAATTCTCTCGACGTTCGTCGACCAACATGACATGCCCATGTTAGCCAACCCGACACTCCCGTGTCACTTGCTCTCGACAATTTCAGTCACGACACAAATCGCTCGACGATCGCCGACCAAGCCGACACGCCCCTAGTCACGCCCGTGCCCTAGGGCGTGACTCCTCCACCTTGCCCGACAAACCGCCGCCGGCGATTTTCGACGCAAACGATGCCCAGTTCAACCTCCCCGACACGCCCATAGTCACGCCCGTGACCCGGGGCGTGACTGTCACGTGGACCTCCCGAAGTCAACAACATCGTCAAATCGCCGAATTCTGTTAATAAATAAAGATTACACGCCCAATGTCACGCCCGTGACTTGGGGTGTGACCGCCGCGATTTCCGCCGCTAAATCAACTCTCTAATCAAATCGTCAGCCGCCATATGAATAGTGCCGACATGCCCCCTGACACGCCCGTGTCAGAGGGCGTGTCCCATGAAATTTTTGTCTATAAATTTCCAGCTTCTATAAGGATTTCTGTTCCCTTTTTTCCTGAACCATTTTGTATAGGGGCTTTGCTGTTAGATGATTCCAAGAGCTTTTTAAGGAGATTTTCTCCCCCTCTCCTTTATATTTGTTTGTTTTAGATTTGTAATGAACTTTTCATCTTTATAAAATTAGCAATTTTTCCTCTTTACGTTGTCATGGACTCCATATATATGCAATCCCTTATGCAATCTTATCTTTATTTTGTTTTAACTTTATTTTTTTGATTTCTTCTACGTGTGTGTGCGTGTATGAGTATAGATTTTTACTTTGATGTTTTCATTAATTGTTAACTTAACTATGTTAGACTTAGGATTTTTATAGCTTTCTATTGCGTTCCTATAAATCTATAAAAGAGATTTCAAAGTGATTTTCATTTTTCTAACTTAGGTTTTCTTGTTTAAGATGTAAAACTTTTCGTTATTTCGCTTTATTTTCGCATTATTTTCACTTTTTAACCACTTTTACGGAGTTATAGGAACGTATATATTGTAACACCTCCCCTGTAGTGAACGTATAATATGGGTCCGGCCGGGGCCCCACAACATACGTACGCCACAGCTTTAGTATTAAAAGTTGATATAACTACCCACACTCAAAACACTTTGCACAACACAGCGGAAACACAAGCAAGACAAGAAGTTATCCACCACTAGAACAATAAGACAAATGGCCTTAAGGCCTTACAACAAGTGTCCAAAACCAAATAACACAACAGTCATGAATGTGCTTAGCACTCCTAGTCTACCTCGGCATGCAAGCCGGACAACATGAGTCTCAAACATACAACATCATATAAGTAAAGCTACAAAAGAGGGAAGCACTTCATGAAGCTTAGGCCTTTCTGGCCGGCGAGCTAGCTCCTGCATGCGATCCTTGCCGTGCAAAAATTATTAATAACGTGGGTCAGCAAAGGCTGACCTCAAACTGTGTAACAACACATCTCCTCCCGGCCGCCCCTAATGGACCCCGGGGTACCCCTCCAACCTGCAAGTTAGCACTTCGTATGGAATAATCATAAGCAAGAAGAACAACTACAGAAACAGGCTTGGATGTCACACACATCATACATGTTCTCTACTGGTTGAGCATATAATAAAAGGGCCTACTTATGCAATCATGTATGCAATAACCTGGGTTTCACCCAAGGCACCCTAACCCGTATGCATCTAGCACATCATCACATCATATGGGTACTCATCGATTCCCCATTGGCATAAAGCCGCAAACAAAAGGGGTAATACCATTCCCCCCGTCGGCACACAGGCCGCGACATGGAACTCTTGCAAAGGCCCCATCCGCTCAAGGTCTTGGACCCGGGCTTGCCTACAAGCTCTGACGTCTCAAGTCAGGATTCCTACAAACACAAAACTGACCGATTCTAAGAAGGCTTGACAGACCCCACCCGCTCATGGCCTCATTGCCCAGGCTTGTCCCCATGCTTGGCATTCTTATCAGTCTCACAGAAGGGGACTAGTCTCACCGGGACACTCTCCGCACATGACGTGAACGTCACGGGATAGCCAACCGACCACGGAGACATAGCCACACCTTGGCACAACACAAACCAAGACTATTCCACCTTAATCCCTCATTTGTACAGCAGTGTTCCCGCGCACCAAGGAAACCATCTCCAACTCGTGTGGAGCTAACCTTGTCCACCAAGGAAACCATCTACCGCCACGAGGAGCTAACCTTGTCCGGTTCAAACTACACGTACTCATTTGAGAAAAAAAGGGGAAACATCACCACATCACAATCGGCATCTTGACGCGACGGAATCACTACGAATCCTTAACGTTCGTATGCAACATCACCGAGTCGGACTAACGGTTGCGACTACGGCTTCACCCACCATGATTAATCCACTAACGGAGCGGATCTCTAATGCAAAAATATGCCGGGGACGGACTCAATCAACCCGGAGGTTCCTCTTGAACCTTGGCAAACTAAAACCCCTCTCATTTGAGAGTTTGGTGCCCAAATTCTAGAAAGAAGAATAACTGATGCTAAGACATGCATCTTAATACCGTGAGGAGAAGTGTCGTTACCTTCTGACTCCTCTTCCTTGCCATGACAAAATAGCCGGATGAAAGCCTTCGCAATGATCTAACTTCCACGGATCTGGACTCGGCTCGCGATTTGGAGCACCGTAACCTCTCCTACAGCCCAAACTCTCCTTCTCCTTCTTCCTTGATTTCACTTCTCTCTAAATCTTTAGTAAGAGAATGCTTGGAGAAGAATGAGGGTTTTCAACCCTATTCTCGGACTTAACTCCTAAGGAAATGATCTGAACCATAAGATCCTAAAACTAGGGCAAGAAAAGGCCACGATCCGACAGAAAAATAAAAGACCTGGGCCGAACACGGCCTGGCACACGCCCGTGTCCAGGGCCATGTGCCTTATTTGCCGTCTCAAATCGACGCGCCTGGAACAGAACACGGGCATCCGACACGCCCGTGTTCGATCTGACACGCCCGTGTCCCCAATGACACGGACGTGTGGCTGGCCGTGTGCCTCCAACGACACGGCCCTGATACCAACCCGAGAAGTGATACGGCCTGGGACATGCCCGTGTCCCACGCCGTGTGCCAAGTCTCGACACTCGTCGACAGCCTTTGTGTCGACACCGCGGAAAAATGTCGAGCGAAGATCGTCGACCAAGCGGGACACGCCCTGTGACACGCCCGTGTCACAGGCCGTGTGCCCCAGACTCGACACTCGACACTCGACACTCGACACTCGTCGAGTGAACATCGTCGACTGAAGATCGTCGACATACCCACACGGCCTTGGACACGCCCGTGTCCTAGGCCGTGTGCCTTGTCTCGACACACTGTCGAGCGAAAGTGTCGACCCCCGGGCCGACTGTCGACACGGGCTCGACACGCCCTGCGACACGCCCGTGTCGCAGGCCATGTGCCCTAGTCTCGACACATTGTTGAGCGAAAGTGTCGACACCCCGGGCCCAGTGTCGACACGGGCTCGACACGCCCTGCGACACGCCCGTGTCGCAGGCCGTGTGCCCCTTGCCAAAAACCAAAAATTTCCAGAAATGCAAATCGACCCTCTTTCAAAACTGGGGTGTTACAACTCTCCCCCACTTAACAGAATTTCGTCCCGAAATTACAAAACAAAAGGGTACAAAAGAACTTAACTTGTACCTGAAATGAAGAGTTCTGGATACTCTTCTAGCATGGCATGTTCTCGCTCCCAAGAGAACTCCTCTCGACCGCAGTTGTTCCATCGGATTTTCACGAGTTTAACTTCTTTATTCCACAACTGCCGAGTCTCCGAATCCTCTATAGTAATTGGAAGGACTCGCGTCCTCAAGCCTTCCTCAATCGGCACTGATGCCGGCTCCATCACCACACTAGCCTCCACCAAGGCTTTCCTCAAAACGGAGACGTGGAAGACGTCATGCAATCCACTCAGCTCCGCGGACAACGCCAAACGATAGGCTGCTTCTCCCACTCGTTCAACAATTTCAAAAGGGCCCAAAAACCTTGGACTCAACTTCTTGAGTCGGCGAATCCGTGAGATGCCTTTGAACGGTTTGATCTTCAAATAGACCCAATCACCTACCGCAAACTCCAACTTCCGGTGACGAGCATTAAAGTATTTTGCTTGCCGGTCTTGCGCCACCTTCATATGCTCTTGTATGATCCGTACCACCTCACAAGCGTCAACTACCACCTCCTTTCCCAAAATTTTGGTGTCTCCCGCCTCTGCCCAAGACATTGGTGTTCAACACCGCCTCCCATACAAAGCTTCGTATGGCATCATTTTTATACTCGCTTGAAAGCTGTTGTTGTATGCGAATTCCACCATGAAGAGGTGATCCTCCCACTTCTTGTCGAAGTCAAGAACGCACATTCTCAGCATATCCTCCATAGTATGGTTTGTTCTTTCAGTTTGCCCATCATTTTGAGGATGGAACGCCGTACTGAACTTTAGCTTCGTGCCCAAACTCTTTTGAACTAGTCTCCAGTCCTTGGACGTAAACCGTCCATCTCGATCGCTGACTATACTCTTTGGAATCCCATGCAGTCGCACAATGTTGCGAACATACAACTCCACCAGCTTCTCCACGCTGTCCTCTTTCCGATTTGGGATGAAGTGGGCCACCTTGGTTAAGCGGTCCACAATCACCCAAATAGCATCATTACCCTGCTGCGATCTAGGCAACCCATGTACAAAGTCCATGGAGATGTCATCAAATTTCCATTCAGGGATTGGAAGGGGCTTCAGGAACCCGCCAGGCTTCTGACATTCGGCCTTCACCAAGGCACAAGTTTGACAACGATTCACGTACAAAGCTACGTCCCGCTTCAGCCCCGGCCACCAAAAGGATTTCTTCATATCCAAGTACATCTTTGTACTGCCCGGGTGAATGGAGTACTTTGTGAAGTGAGCCTCAAACATCAACTCCTCATGGAGTTTGCCGAACTGCGGTATACAAACCCTTCCGTCCTTCCTCAGAATCCCATCCAACATCTCCCAGGCACTGCTCTCGCCCGTTTGAGCCTCCAACACAAATGGTTGAAACTCCACATCCAACCGAGTCGCTTCCTGAATGCGATCGGTCAAGTCGTTCTGCACTTCAATCCAGTTCAACCGAGCCACGCTGGACTCGCTTCTCGCAACGCCTTCCAAACTAAGGGACTCCCACTCCCGTACCAATCGCTCATCATGAGCTTCGATCCAATTCCCTTGCCCCGAGTACTTCCTACTCAAGGCATCTGCCACCACATTGGCTTTACCTGGCGTATACTGAATCGCCACCTCGTAGTCTCCAAGAAACTCAACCCACCTGCGTTGCCGCATGTTCAAGTCCTTTTGATCCAAGAGATACTTCAGGCTTTTGTGATCCGTGAAGATCTCCACCCTTGCACCATATACATAATGCTGCCATATTTTCAACGTAAAAATTACTGCCGCCAACTCCAAGTCATGGACGGTGTAATTCCTCTCATGAGGCTTCAGTTGTCTAGACCCAAAAGCTATCACTTTGCCATGTTGCACCAAAACGCAACCTAAACCGCATCCCGATGCGTCACTGAAAATCTGAAATCCCTCGGTCCCTTGCAGTAGACTTAGGATTGGAGCCATCATCAGTCTCTCCTTTAGTGCCTCAAATGCTTGGCTGCACTCTTGAGTCCACACAAACTTATGATCTTTACGAGTGAGTGAGGTGAGGGATAGAGCTATCCACAAAAAATTCTCCACGAACCTCCTGTAATACCCGGCTAGTCCAAGAAAACTTCGGAGGTCCGCCACGGTCCTCAAAACCAGCCAATCTCTGATGGCTTCCAATTTTGTTGGATCCACTGCCACCCCATCCCCACTAATCACATGGCCCAAAAACGCCACCTTCTTTAACCAGAACTCGCACTAGGAGAATTTTGCATACAACTGATTCTCCCTCAACATTTGCAAGACCACTCTCAAGTGGGTCTCATGTTCCACTTCCGATTTGGAATACACCAAGATGTCATCAATGAAGACAACCACAAAAGAGTCCAAGTATTCCCGAAATACTCGATTCATAAGATCCATGAACACAGATGGTGCGTTCGTCAGCCCGAACGACATCACCGTAAACTCAAAGTGTCTATACCTTGAATCAAAGGCAGTCTTGGGTATGTCCTCATCCCGAATTCGCAGCTGATAGTAGCCTGACTTCAAGTCCAATTTTGAATACACCACTGACCCTACCAATTGGTCGAACAAGTCATCTATCCGAGGAATCAGATACTTATTCTTGACGGTCAATTTATTCAGCTCTCGGTAGTCTATGCATTGTCGTATGCTACCGTCTTTCTTCTTTACAAACAACACCGGCGCACTCCACGGTGAAGAACTGGGTTTGATATACCCTTGCTCCAACAATTCCTGTAATTGTACCTTAAGTTCAGCCAACTCCTTTGGCGCCATCCTAAACGGAGGGCGTGACACCGGCCTAGCCTCCGACACTAACTCGATTGAGAAATCGATCTCCCTCCGAGGAGGCGCTCCAGGAAGTTCATCCGGAAACACATCCCTGAACTCTGCCACTACGGGCACTTCCTCAATAGACAGCTGGGAGAGACGAACCTGCAATAACGCTACAAGCGCTACACTACCCTGGTTAACCACCCGCATCAACTGCATGGCCGAAATCAGGGAACAGGCCACTCCACAAAGGCCCTCAAATTTGACCTCCGCCTTCCCTTTGCTCTTTAGGGTCACTACCTTAGATAGGCAATCAATACTGGCGCGCTGCTCTGCAAGCCAGTCCATGCCCAAAATGACATCGAACTCAACCAACGGTGAAATTGCTGCTACCAAAACGAAGTCAACTCCGTCTAGCTCCCAATAGATGCGCCCTTTGGCCCCAGTGGTCATGGATGACCCATTGGGCATGTGAACTTTCAACTCTGCGCCCACCGAGAAAGACTCAACTCCTATTCTCCGTATGAAGCTCTCCGCAAGAAAGGAGTGTGATGCTCTCGTATCAAACAATACCCTAGCAGGGTATCCGGAAACTAACACGAAGCCTACAATATAGACATCACACAAAAGTCGAAAAGGATATAGCACAAAATTTATACTTAAATTTTATCCATACCTGTCACCACATCAGTCTGGCGGATCGCTTCTTGCTATCCAAGGTTGTAAGCCCTTGGTTGCATCGGTTGGAACCGAGAAGCTCTCGACTCCGCCATCTTCCCTTTCTCTGCAGCACTGGGGCCGGAGCGCACAGACTGCTCCTGCCTAGCCTCTTGCCCCGATCCTCCTTGGGGACAACCACGAGCTATGAGCCCCACCTTACCACAGTTGTAACACGTCGGCGGTCCCCTAGAGTGAGAACCTCCAGGCATCCAATTGCTCTTCTCACTGGATCTGGGAGTGTGAGGCTTCTTCCTCCACCGACTCCCTTCAGACTTTCCATGAGATTGGGAAGGCTTCCCTTCCCCTTGCTTGGGAGTAAAACCCTTACGGCGTTGGGTTCGCTCCAAATCACTTTCCAAAATTCTGGCAGCCTCAACTAGTTCATTAAATCCCGCTCTCTTCATGGAGATGAGGGGTTGTCTCAGGTTCTCCCTCAGACCCTGGTAGAAGAGGTTATCCCTTTCTACATCATCTGCCATCGTCGTTCCAGCATAACGACCCAAACGGGTGAACTCCTGCACATACTCATCTACTGTCTTGTCTCGCTGCATTAAATGCAGAAACTGCCTCTGAAGGGTCAATCGTGTAGAAACTGGAATATACCTCTTTAGGAACGCATCCCCAAACTCCTCCACTGACGGGGTGCGTCCCGGGAACTGGCGGCCTGTAAGACCCCCCTCCCCCTTACCAAGGAGGGCAACCGGATCTTATGCCCAGAACCGCCATCTTACGGTGGCACTAACTCACGGGTTAGTCGACACCGCAACACGCCGATTCTGCCGGCTAGTACGATCATAAACCTGTAGGCCAATATGAGAAGAAAGAAGTAAACTGTATATGTAAAACTATCAGTCCACAAGCCACAGTACAATCATGTAAAAGAAATGAATAGTACATCATAATAGTCCACTACAAAGTACAAATGAAAGAGTAAAAAGGGCTTATGCCCAGTACATCAAATCTCTCTCTCACAAAATCATAAATGCGGAAGCTATGCTAGAACATCAGATCTCGTCCCACCTGAGGACGCACAGTAGTGGTAGTAGCCTGCTGAAGCGGTATCTGCTCCTCATGTCCTGCCTCCTCGACGTGCTGGTGCTCCATCTCCACGGGCTCCTAAAAATAGTTGGTCACCGACCATTAGTCAAAAAGACTAAGTCGTTTCCTCCGCACCTCGCCCCGCAGCTCCTAGGCACCGAGCGGGAGGACGAAGCGGAGGACAACAAGGGGTAGCAAAGTGGAAGCAGGTGACAATATCTATCTAGAGTGGTAATAAGTAATGTAATCCTACTCTAGCAATTCTAAGTATGGTACAAGTAGTAAATAAGAGCAGTGCAGTAAAGGAAAGTAAAGAAACAGCAGTATGAACAAGTAAATAAGCTAAGCTATCACTATGCTATCATTACAAACGTACCCTAACTTATATAAATGCCCATACAAATATATAAGTTAGGATTTCCAGGAATTTTAACTTATCATATAAAAGAGCCCATACTAATTTATATGATAAGGATCTATGAAGCGTATGACCTAATATGAATGAATGATATGATGCAGTTTTATGCGCAGGCAAGTGCAACTCACACACACGACTCTGTGATCACAGACCTTTAGTTCCCACTTTTTGAGAGCTAGCATCACTCTCGGGTACCACCGCTGTGGCTACGGCAGCAGCGGAGCGGGCGTCTCCGCTTCTAGACCGGTATGCACACTACCAAGCCTTAGACCCCTCTCATACGCCTCTGTACACGTCCAAGGTGCACTCTAGAGTCTCGCGTACGTACTTTGCTGACAAACCTGTCAGTCTTGTTGGGTCGGATGTGTGTTATCGGGGATCGTCCTCCAGACCGCAGTGTAAAACAACCCACTGGCCCCTCTAACTCCCACAACCGCCTGGTGCACCATACTGCCATCGGTGTGACGAACGGCCAGTACCGCATGCCCCGCCACGATATTTATGCACATGCAAGTAATTCATACCGAGCCTCCCGCTCGCAGGACCAAAACCCGTCCTGAATCCCTCAAACCCAAACCCGGGTGAGAACGCACGTTAGTGCCTTTATACCAACTCCCTCAAACCCCTAACGGGTGAGCATATATCATGAATCTCTCCAACCCCCACACGAGCGAGAAGGTACAACAATGTCCTAACCTATTATACTACTCTTGTCTACAGTTTATTATACTTAGAGATTTAAGGTTAATCCCAGGACTGCCCCCGGTATTCCCTGTGAAGGGCTCTCAAGGGGCACTAGGAACTGTGTTGGGATTACGCCCAGCGTTCCCTTTCGCAAGGATATTTATTTTAGTTGATGGCTACCCATGTATCTCCCCAGCTCTCCTTATTGCTTTAGTACAACCCTAGTGACTTAAGGTATTACTGGGAAAACCGACGGTCTTCCGCCGATCCCCACTCCAGTTGCTAGCTAAGACTTGCACTTTTGATCCCTCACTAAGACAACTCTACCCACCAGGGTTACTCATGTTGAACTCTCTCTTATTTCTGCCGTTAATTAATTCCCTGGTAACCCCTAAGGCAAGACCTATTTGTGTTATATGTAGACCATGACCTATGATTACCCTAAAAAATGTGATCTTCCAAACCTTAAGGCATCTTGCCTCTAAATATTTATCCTAAGGTGTTATGGACTAAGGGAACTACCCTAAGAATTCTCATAATTTTTTTTGGCCAAATAGTCCTTTAATTAATTCTTTTAATTTAAATGCTAGGTCACTTTACACATGAAGTAGTTTGATTAAGTATCCACTGACCTAGCGGATTTTTCCTGAGATGTATATTGACAAAATATTGCTGCCTACAGAATTTCATAATTTTCCTTAAATTATTTATTATCATTTTCTATTTAATATCAATTCCACACAAATTCCATTTTCCAAATGATGTATAGGCATTATGTACTCAAACATTCCAGAAAAATTACAGAACTTTTAGGACACTAATTTATGACTATTGGCAGAGTATCATCAACATTTATTGTAAAATGGCCTATAAAATTCCATTATACGATATTTACCAAAATGCCATTGTATTAATTTAACTACAAACAATGCATCCATTAATTCTGAGAAATTTATGCAAAACTAATAATAACATTTTATAGCAGTAGAATAAATTCCAAATTTTTCAGAGGTATAAATCCATCATTTCAAGAATTAACAAGATAAGGGTAAAATGGGGAATTTAGGGTATCTACTCCAAAAGTTCTTCAAAACAGAGAAATCATATTTTTCCTAAGTCAAATGTGATGTTATCTATGCCTTGGCAAAGTTGTTTGGATTTGTACTTGAATAAATCCTATTTTCCAATTTTATTTCCAAAATAGCTATATTTAAAATAAATTCCAATAAATGGAATTTTGATTCCAAAAATTCCATCATTAATTTGAGGGATGACATTTACCCTAATGAACCACTGTAAATAATTTCATGACCTTTGCATGTCACCATTGGGCTAAATACACCAATTTGCATTTTTGCTATTTGCACACCAAGGCTTAACATAGGCTAGCACATGCAAGTGGATTCTCCAACATGCAGTGAACCCAAGGTGCTGAAAATTTTATCATGCACCAAGGATGACCCCACTGACCTACCACCAAAATTTGGGGCCATGGGGAGGAGTAGAGCTCCTTATATTTCATATATTTGAATATTGATATTTTAGCAAATACTATAGGAAAATATTCTCTAAAAATTCCTAGGTTTTGGCAGGAGCTAAGTATGCCATAATCATGCATGTGCCCAAAATATGGGGCCATGGTGACTAATATTTTGACCTGGGCATCCAATTTAATTTCTGCCCTACTCTAGGACCAGTCCTAGGAGAAATGTCCTACAGGACTGTACACAACACCAAAATATATGTTTATGGTGGCATATTAAAGGTAAGCCCCTTGGCTACAATTTTCATTAAGGGTCTAAGGTCTGGAAATGCCTCTAAGAGGCCTATATTTAACATGCAAAGTGACTGAAAAAGTGTGACAGAATTTCACTATTCATCAAATAATTAAATTAAATCATTTAACTGTTGCACGAATCTTAAAGTAAATCCAACGGAATCGGGTCATCGTCTACCTCCAGCCAACGGCTGAGATCGAGCCGACCTGGAGCAACTTTGCTGGCAGTTTCCGGCCAGCTGAGACGGCGCCACCTCCGGCCAACGGTGCCATCACCTTCACGGTGGTGGTGGCTATCATTTCCCGGCGATGGGGTGGCGGGAGACGGCGGCGACGGCGATCCCGAGCGGTTTCAAAAGCTTGGAAATTTCCCGTTTTTCTCACATGGCATCGGGCTCAGTTGAGCCTGATATCTCTCCTATTTGATCTAAGATGCTAGTACTGGTAGAGGTGAAGTGAAACGCACCTGAATCGAAGCTTGGCTGCGGGTCAGGCGGCGGTTTGCCGTGGTGGTGGTGCGCCGGCGAGCTCCACCCCGAAAGCTCAAATCTCCACCGTTCTCCATGATTAAGCAGTCGAATTCCACTCCTTTCGGCCTTCTGAAGCTAATGGTGAGGTCTGTTTGGACTGAGGTGGGCTATAAGTGGAGTTAACTCCAAGGTGAGCTCGGTTTGAGCTTTGGAGCTTTCACCCATGGTGCCATGTGGCTCACTGCCTTGGTTTTCTGATGGAAATGAAGAGGGGAGCCGGCTAGCATGTGATGGGCAGAGAGTTGCAGCTGAAGGGGTGGCCATGTGGCCAACATTCCCCTTCATCCCCATTTCTCTCTCCTCTTTTCCTAAAAATCCCAATTTTACCCCCTTGCATGTACTCTCTCTCCTGATTTAGAGGGGTAGGACTGGTCTTGTTCACTTGGGCTGACTTTGGGCCAATTTTAGTGGGCTTGGTCCAAGGGGAAATGGCTTGGCCTTCATTTTCTCTCTTTAGGTCAAATTGTTGACCAAATTGACTTTTAGGGTTGACTGGTCAACCATGGTGGGTGGACTGACCCCACTTGGTGGAAATGGGTCTAGTGGTACCACCCAACTTAGTTTTGGGTCAAGGGGGTGCCCCACTTAGGTTAATTAGGCCTATGGGTGTGGGTTTGACCAAATTAAGCCCAAGGTTGACCTTGGTCAACTGGGGTCAAAATGTTGACCCAGTGACATACCCTAGGGTTTACTTAGATTGTCTTTAGGGTTAGGGCACTGTGGTGGGGTCATGGTGGGGCTAGGGTCCCTAATTAGGCTAGTTTGTCCTAGTTTGACTTGGTCCTATAGTGGGCTCCACATGGCTACCTCCCACTACCTAGGGTCAATCCTAGTTGATCTCCTTAGGTCTCACCCCATGCCTAACTCAATCTAAGTTGAGGGGTCCAGAAGTAACATGGGATGTTACAAATTCCAATAAACAAGGAAATAATTTCGTCCCCGAAATTTAAGTTCGGGTCTACGGGGTTCTATTTGCAAGAATCATCAAGAATTTTAAAGGCATAACTTAAATGTACCTGATGCGAATAGCTCCGGGTGTTGCTCCAGCATCAGATCCCTCGGCTCCCAAGTGTGCTCCTCCCGTCCATGGTTGGACCACAGCACCTTCACAAGAGGGACCTTCTTCTTCCGCAACACTCGGATGGCTGTATCGTCAATCCGGATCGGCTCCAATATCACTGATCTGTCAGGCTCTACCGGTCCGGCTGTAGTAGTAATGTGCTGCTCCGACCGAAGGAGAGCTCTTCGTAAGGAAGAGACATGAAAGACGTCATGTAATTCACCCAACTCCGGTGGCAGCTGCAGTCGGTAAGCTAAGGGGCCGATCCGCTCCAGGATCAGGTAGGGCCCCATGTATCGTGGACTGAGCTTCTTGTGCCTCCGCACCCGAGAAACACCATGTACTGGACGTATCTTCAAGAATACCCTGTCTCCAACCTGAAACTCCACCTTCCGGTGCCGAGCATCATAATACTTTGCCTGCCTGCTCTGGGCCTCCAGTAGCCGATCCCTGATCAATCGAATCTGAGCCTCAGTGTCCTCTATATAATCAGATCCCAGAGCTCTGGTATCCACATCCTGAACCCATGATAGCGGTGTCCGGCATCTCCTCCCATAAAGCGCCTCGTATGGAGCCATCTTGATGCTAGCCTGGTGGCTGTTATTATACGAGAACTCAATCAATGGCAGCAGCCTCTCCCAAGGCCTCCCTGTATCCAATATGCATAATCTGAGTAGGTCCTCCATGGTCCGGATGGTCCGCTCGGTCTGTCCGTCGGTCTGCGGGTGGAAGGCGGTACTAAAAGTAAGCCGAGATCCCAAGTAAGCATGCACGGCCCTCCACTCGCTCGAAGTGAACCGACCATCACGGTCCGAAACAATAGTCCTGGGGATACCATGATATCTGACGTACTGCTCCACAAATAGTCTCACCAGAACTGCAACTGGGGCATCCTTTCGAACTGGAATAAACCGCGCTACCTTGGTCAATCTATCCACTATAACCCATATAGAATCATGCCCAGAGTGGGAGCGAGGCAATCCGTGTACAAAATCCATAGCAATGTCCTCGAACTTCCACTCTGGAACTGGCAGTGGCTGTAGTAAACCTCCCGGGCTCTTGCATTCTGCCTTCACACGCTGGCAGGTCTCGCAATGGGTCACAAAATCCGTGATCTCCCTCTTCATTCCGGGCCAATACATAGACGTCCGCAAATCTGGCCACATCTTGGTGATGCCGGGGTGCACTGAATATCTCGAGCAATGTGCCTCTCTGAGTATGTCCTCCCGGATACTGCCTCCTGCTGGTATGTAGATGCGCCCACGGAACAGAAGAAGATCATCCTGTAGCGTGTAGTCCTCGACCTTGCCCCTCTCTAGGGCACTGAAAATCGGCTGTAACGCAGCATCCAGCCTCTGATGTGCTCGGATGCGCTCCTGTATATCATCGCCACTGATCACCGAGCTCAAATACTCTCTATATACAACTGGCTCGGTCTCGGACACCATGGTAATGTGCATGTCCTCCATCATCTGTAGAAGCTCTATAGACATCAATCGGGGCTCCGGTCCAGAAGTGCCGGCCCTCCTGCTCAAAGCATCTGCAACCGTGTTCGCTTTCCCCGGGTGATAGTGGATCTTGTAATCATAATCACAGAGGAACTCCAGCCACCTCCTCTGTCTCAGGTTTAGGTCCTTCTGCGTATCGATATACTTGAGATTCTTGTGATCTGAAAAGATGTCACAATGAATCCCATATAAGTAATGCCTCCATATCTTTAGGGCGAAAACCACAGCCACGAGCTCTAGATCATGTACTGGATAGTTATGCTCATGCTTCTTCAACTGTCTCGAAGCATAAGCAATAACGTGTCCATGCTGCATCAGGACTGCACCCATCCCCTGGTAAGAGGCGTCCGTGTAGATCTGGAATCCTTCGCTCCCGGATGGAAGCGCAAGAATGGGGGATGAGATGAGTCGGTCCTTCAGCTCCTGAAAAGCAGTCTCACACCGCTCTGACCAAACAAAATTTGTGTCCTTCTTCGTCAAGGACGTGAGGGGGAGTGCTATCCTCGAGAACCCCTCCACTAACTTGCGGTAATACCCTGCTAGTCCCAAGAAACTGCGGATGTCAGAAGCGGTCTTCGGCCGTGGCCAATCCCTCACTGTCTCTATCTTGGCCGGGTCCACTGCTAACCCAGCCCCACTGATCGTGTGCCCCAGGAAAGCCACCTCCTGCAACCAGAACTGGCACTTCGAAAATTTTGCGTACATCTGTGTCTCCCTCAGCCTCTGCAAGACCTGTGCCAAGTGCTCTGTATGCTCCTCCTGAGTCCGAGAATATATAAGGATGTCGTCGATGAACACAATCACGAAGCGGTCTAAGAAAGGCTCGAATACACGGTTCATTAGACTCATGAATGCGGCAGGAGCATTCGTGAGCCCAAAAGGCATCACCGTGAACTCGTATAATCCATAGCGCGAACTGAATGCCGTCTTCGGTATGTCCTCTTCCCTGATACAGAGCTGATAGTAGCCGGATCGCAGATCTAACTTGGAGAACCAGAAGGCTCCCTGTAGCTGGTCAAATAACTCATCTATCCGAGGCAGAGGATAGGTGTTGCGGACCGTCAACCGGTTCAGCTCCCGGTAATCTATACATAATCGCAGTGATCCGTCCTTCTTCTTCACAAAGAGAACTGGCGCTCCCCATGGCGATGAACTAGGCCGCACAAATCCTGACTCGACTAGCTCCTGTAGTTGAGTCCTGAACTCTGCTAACTCCCTAGGAGCCATCCTGTAGGGTGCCCGGGACACCGGCCTCGCTCCCGGTACTAGCTGAATCCTGAAATCCAAGTCTCTAGCAGGTGGTAGCCCGGGCAATTTCTCCGGGAATACGTCGGAGAAATCCAGGACCACCGGAATATCTGAGATAGTCGCCTCTGTTCCCACCATCTCGAAGCAGACAAGATAAACTTCCTCACCCTGCTCATGGGCCTTCACAGCCTGTATAGAAGATAATAGTAGGTGGCAGATAGGCTGGATACCTTCAACGATAACATGAGAGTCGCCATGCCTTAGCGTGATCCTCCTGGACGGACAGTCTATCTGGGCATGGTTCCGATGCAACCAGGCCATGCCCAAGATCAAGTCAAAGTCCTGCAGCTTCAGAATAGTTGTCGGCGCCTCAAATGCCTTGCCGCCAATCTCGGCCTCCATATCGCAATGTGCAGTGGTCCGCAGCTCCGACCCATCGGGTAGACGTACCCTCATCTCTAGTCCAGGGAACCTCTCCACGCCTTCGAGTCCGTCGATGAAGGCCTCGGATACGAACGAGTGTGAAGCACCCGTGTCGAAAAGAGTATGAGCGGGCTTGCCGCTGATCATAACTATGCCTGAGGTTTGTTTATGTGAGAGTTAATTGTTATCCTATAGTTCCAGGTACTAAATATATATCATTGGAAATCCAAGAAAAATTCATAATTAACTTCAAGTACCTGTGATAACCTCCTCTGGATTCCTCGGCTCTGTGAGGTCCAAGGCGTATATCTGCTCTTGCTCGCGCCTCCTGCCGTGATATCCCCGACCTCGGCCTCGCCCTCGGCCTCGTCCTCGGCCCTGCTGTACTGGGGCCACTGGAGGTGGAGGAGGAGGAGGGGGATGGAATCGGTGCGGGCACTCCGACCTGATGTGCCCGGGCTGGCGGCATCCGTAACAAACCACTTGTCGATGGCCTCGGTCATCCTGTCTCCTCGGATCATGCATCTGTAGAGGTGGGGGAGCCAATGCTGGAGGAGGCCCCTGCTCCTGCCTGAAGTTGGGACGACGACGTCCCCCACCCCTCCTGTATCCGATGGTCCTACCTCTCTGAGAGCCCCTACTGCTCTCACCTGATGTCGATCCATCAAATGGTCTCTTCCCTCCGGCTCGCACCATCAGCTGGTCAGCCTCCAGCTTCTTCGCCATCTCGATGATCTACCTGGATGTGCCATGAGAAATGAATAGCAAAGCCTGCCTCAAATCATCCTGGAGGCCCCGGTAGAACCTCTTCGCATACCTCCTATCGTCGGTGTCCTGAATCCCCGCGAATCTGGCCAAGTGGGAGAACTCTCTCTGGTACTCTATCACTGATCTAGTCCCCTGCTTGAGGTTCAAAAACCTCTCCTCCAAAGCATCTCTGTCCGTAGCAGAGACGAAGTGCTCCAGAAACACATCACCAAACTCCTCCCAAGATATCTCTGACAGCTCAAAGTCCGCATAAGTAGACTCCCGGACTGATTTCCACCATCTCTTTGCATGAGCCTCCAGCACAGAGGTGGCTAGAGGTACTGCCTAGCCGACTGGGCAGCTGATGCTCGCTAAGATCTCGTGTATGGCCTCCAGCCATTCTTCCATCTTCACCGCATCCTTTGTCCCACGGTACGTCGGTGGGGACAGGCTCTTGAATGCACTCAGCCAGCTCGACCCCGGATTTGGCTGTGGAGCCGGGACTTGCTGGGCTCTAAAGGCATCCAAAATCGCCGTCAGGGTCTGCCCCATCTCCGTATGTAGGAATGGAGTGGCAGCTGGAGGGTGAGGGGCCACATTTTGTGGCGCTGCGACCTGTGGAGGTTGCATAAAGGTAAGGTTAAATCAAAATTGGCCTATCAAATTGTACTTTGTGGACCATTTATGTGACTTTACACATGGGCACACCACTGCTTCCGCTGCATAGTTTGTCCGCAAACTAATGCTCGGGCGGGGGTGGTCCCATGTTGTGGAGTTCTTTCTCATATGATCGTTGTTCAAGTGATACCAGTTTGTAAGACCCCCTCCCCCTTACCAAGGAGGGCAACCGAATCTTATGCCCAGAACCGCCGTCTTACGGTGGCACTAACTCACGGGTTAGTCAACACCGCAACACGCCGATTCTGCCGGCTAGTACGATCATAAACCTGTAGGCCAATATGAGAAGAAAGAAGTAAACTGTATATGTAAAACTATCAGTCCACAAGCCACAGTACAATCATGTAAAAGAAATGAATAGTACATCATAATAGTCCACTACAAAGTAAAAATGAAAGAGTAAAAAGGGCTTATGCCCAGTACATCAAATCTCTCTCTCACAAAATCATAAATGCGGAAGCTATGCTAGAACATCAGATCTCGTCCCACCTAAGGACGCACAGTAGTGGTAGTAGCCTGCTGAAGCGGTATCTTCTCCTCATGTCCTGCCTCCTCGACGTGCTGGTGCTCCATCTCCACGGGCTCCTAAAAATAGTTGGTCACCGACCATTAGTCAAAAAGACTAAGTCGTTTCCTCCGCACCTCGCCCCGCAGCTCCTAGGCACCGAGCGGGAGGACGAAGCGGAGGACAACAAGGGGTAGCAAAGTGGAAGCAGGTGACAATATCTATCTAGAGTGGTAATAAGTAATGTAATCCTACTCTAGCAATTCTAAGTATGGTACAAGTAGTAAATAAGAGCAGTGCAGTAAAGGAAAGTAAAGAAACAGCAGTATGAACAAGTAAATAAGCTAAGCTATCACTATGCTATCATCACAAACGTACCCTAACTTATATAAATGCCCATACAAATATATAAGTTAGGATTTCCAGGAATTTTAACTTATCATATAAAAGAGCCCATACTAATTTATATGATAAGGATCTATGAAGCGTATGACCTAATATGAATGAATGATATGATGCAGTTTTATGCGCAGGCAAGTGCAACTCACACACACGACTCTGTGATCACAGACCTTTAGTTCCCACTTTTTGAGAGCTAGCATCACTCTCGGGTACCACCGCTGTGGCTACGGCAGCAGCGGAGCGAGCGTCTCCGCTTCTAGACCGGTATGCACACTACCAAGCCTTAGACCCCTCTCATACGCCTCTGTACACGTCCAAGGTGCACTCTAGAGTCTCGCGTACGTACTTTGCTGACAAACCCGTCAGTCTTGTTGGGTCGGATGTGTGTTATCGGGGATCGTCCTCCAGACCGCAGTGTAAAACAACCCACTGGCCCCTCTAACTCCCACAACCGCCTGGTGCACCATACTGCCATCGGTGTGACGAACGGCCAGTACCGCATGCCCCGCCACGATATTTATGCACATGCAAGTAATTCATACCAAGCCTCCCGCTTGCAGGACCAAAACCCGTCCTGAATCCCTCAAACCCAAACCCGGGTGAGAACGCACGTTAGTGCCTTTATACCAACTCCCTCAAACCCCTAACGGGTGAGCATATATCATGAATCTCTCCAACCCCCACACGGGCGAGAAAGTACAACAATGTCCTAACCTATTATACTACTCTTGTCTACAGTTTATTATACTTAGAGATTTAAGGTTAATCCCAGGACTGCCCCCGGTATTTCCTGTGAAGGGCTCTCAAGGGGCACTAGGAACTGTGTTGGGATTACGCCCAGCGTTCCCTTTCGCAAGGATATTTATTTTAGTTGATGGCTACCCATGTATCTCTCCAGCTCTCCTTATTGCTTTAGTACAACCCTAGTGACTTAAGGTATTACCGGGAAAACCGACGGTCTTCCGCCGATCCCCACTCCAATTGCTAGCTAAGACTTGCACTTTTGATCCCTCACTAAGACAACTCTACCCACCAGGGTTACTCTTGTTGAACTCTCTCTTATTTCTGCCGTTAATCAATTCCCTGGTAACCCCTAAGGCAAGACCTATTTGTGTTATATGTAGACCATGACCTATGATTTCCCTAAAAAATGTGATCTTCCAAACCTTAAGGCATCTTGCCTCTAAATATTTATCCTAAGGTGTTATGGACTAAGGGAACTACCCTAAGAATTCTCATAATTTTTCTTGGCCAAATAGTCCTTTAATTAATTCTTTTAATTTAAATGCTAGGTCACTTTACACATGAAGTAGTTTGATTAAGTATCCACTGACCTAGGGGATTTTTCCTGAGATGTATATTGACAAAATATTGCTGCCTACAGAATTTCATAAGTTTCCTTAAATTATTTATTATCATTTTCTATTTAATATCAATTCCACACAAATTCCATTTTCCAAATGATGTATAGGCATTATGTACTCAAAAATTCCAGACAAATTACAGAACTTTTAGGACACTAATTTATGACTATTGGCAGAGTATCATCAACATTTATTGTAAAATGGCCTATAAAATTCCATTATAAGTTATTTACCAAAATACCATTGTATTAATTTAACTACAAACAATGCATCCATTAATTCTGATAAATTTTTGCAAAACTAATAATAACATTTTATAGCAGTAGAATAAATTCCAAATTTTTCAGAGGTATAAATCCATCATTTCAAGAATTAACAAGATAAGGGTAAAATGGGGAATTTAGGGTATCTACTCCAAAAGTTCTTCAAAACAGAGAAATCATATTTTTCCTAAGTCAAATGTGATGTTATCTATGCCTTGGCAAAGTTGTTTGGATTTGTACTTGAATAAATCCTATTTTCCAATTTTATTTCCAAAATAGCTATATTTAAAATAAATTCCAATAAATGGAATTTTGATTCCAAAAATTCCATCATTAATTTGAGGGATGAAATTTACCCTAATGAACCACTGTAAATAATTTCATGACCTTTGCATGTCACCATTGGGCTAAATACACCAATTTGCATTTTTGCTATTTGCACACCAAGGCTTAACATAGGCCAGCACATGCAAGTGGATTCTCCAACATGCAGTGAACCCAAGGTGCTGAAAATTTTATCATGCACCAAGGATGACCCCACTGACCTACCACCAAAATTTGGGGCCATGGGGAGGAGTAGAGCTCCCTATATTTCATATATTTGAATTTTGATATTTTAGCAAATACTATAGGAAAATATTCTCTAAAAATTCCTACGTTTTGGCAGGAGCTAAGTATGCCATAATCATGCATGTGCCCAAAATTTGGGGCCATGGTGACTAATATTGTGACCTGGGCATCCAATTTAATTTCTGCCCTACTCTAGGACCAGTCCTAGGAGACATGTCCTACAGGACTGTACACAACACCAAAATATATGTTTAGGGTGGCATAGTAAAGGTAAGACCCTTGGCTACATTTTTCATTAAGGGTCTAAGGTCTGGAAATGCCTCTAAGAGGCCTATATTTAACATGCAAAGTGACTGAAAAAGTGTGACAGAATTTCACTATTCATCAAATAATTAAATTAAATCATTTAACTGTTGCACGAATCTTAAAGTAAATCCAACGGAATCGTGTCATCGTCTACCTCCAGCCAACGGCTGAGATCGAGCCGACCTGGAGCAACTTTGTTGGCGGTTTCTGGCCAGCTGAGACGGCGCCACCTCCGGCCAACGGTGCCATCACCTTCACGGTGGTGGTGGCTATCATTTCCCGGCGATGGGGCGGCGGGAGACGGCGGCGAAGGCGATCCCGAGCGGTTTCAAAAGCTTGGAAATTTCCCGTTTTTCTCACATGGCATCGGGCTCAGTTGAGCCCGATATCTCTCCTATTTGATCTAAGATGCTAGTACGGGTAGAGGTGAAGTGAAACGCACCTGAATCGAAGCTTGGCTGCGGGTCAGGCGGCGGTTTGCCGTGGTGGTGGTGCGCCGGCGAGCTCCACCCCGAAAGCTCAAATCTCCACCATTCTCCATGATTAAGCAGTCGAATTCCACTCCTTTCGGCCTTCTGAAGCTAATGGTGAGGTCTGTTTGGACTGAGGTGGGCTATAAGTGGAGTTAACTCCAAGGTGAG
This sequence comes from Platanthera guangdongensis, assembly GCA_039583875.1. Taxonomy (NCBI): domain Eukaryota; kingdom Viridiplantae; phylum Streptophyta; class Magnoliopsida; order Asparagales; family Orchidaceae; genus Platanthera; species Platanthera guangdongensis. Next base: position 125,984,642 of record CM077164.1, read on the forward strand.
CTCGGTTTGAGCTTTGGAGGTTTCACCCATGGTGCCATGTGGCTCACTGCCTTGGTTTTCTGATGGAAATGAAGAGGGGAGCCGACTAGCATGTGATGGGCCGAGAGTTGCAGCTGAAGGGGTGGCCATGTGGCCAACATTCCCCTTCATCCCCATTTCTCTCTCCTCTTTTCCTAAAAATCCCAATTTTACCCCCTTGCATGTACTCTCTCTCCTGATTTAGAGGGGTAGGACTGGTCTTGTTCACTTGGGCTGACTTTGGGCCAATTTTAGTGGGCTTGGTCCAAGGGGAAATGACTTGGCCTTCATTTTCTCTCTTTAGGTCAAATTGTTGACCAAATTGACTTTTAGGGTTGACTGGTCAACCATGGTGGGTGGACTGACCCCACTTGGTGGAAATGGGTCTAGTGGTACCACCCAACTTAGTTTTGGGTCAAGGGGGTGCCCCACTTAGGTTAATTAGGCCTATGGGTGTGGGTTTGACCAAATTAAGCCCAAGGTTGACCTTGGTCAACTGGGGTCAAAATGTTGACCCAGTGACATACCCTAGGGTTTACTTAGATTGTCTTTAGGGTTAGGGCACTGTGGTGGGGTCATGGTGGGGCTAGGGTCCCTAATTAGGCTAGTTTGACCTAGTTTGACTTGGTCCTATAGTGGGCTCCACATGGCTACCTCGCACTACCTAGGGTCAATCCTAGTTGATCTCCTTAGGTCTCACCCCATGCCTAACCCAATCTAAGTTGAGGGGTCCAGAAGTAACATGGGATGTTACACGGCCGCTATGGCTCACCCACCATAACTTTGTGTCTCCTTCCAACATGAAAGCCGCATACTCAGCTTTCTTTTCCTCTGGCATCTCCGCTGCCCTCAGAAGCTCTTGAATGCGAACCCACCAGTCCTCCGCATCCGTTGGAGTACTAACTCCCTTGAATGACGGGGGATGGAAACTCAGGAAATACTTCATGTGTCGGTCTCCATGTCCGACAACTACCCTTTCCGCCAAAGGCTCCACTCGCCTGGCCTCTCCGCCTGGCACGGCCGTCGCCGTGTCCGGTGTAGCAGGGTTTGCTACCTGAGCTGCCGCTGCAGCTTGGGCTGCCACCATCACTTCTTCAAGCATGCGGCAGAAGTCGGCCGGGTTTACACCCGTGCCCAAAAGACCTGGAGCAGTAGCACTGCTCGCCGAAATCTCTTCTCTTGCTCTCGACGTTCCCGCCTCATTGCTTGCACTCTTCAAGAAACAAGAAATAAGGAATCAGTCTCAAATCTCAAGACTTAAACATAAGGACACTCATGGTCCCGCGTTACTCTTATGTGGATAACTTCTCTACGCATTGATCTTGAATCTAACCTCGCTCTGATACCAAATTGTAACACCTCCCCTGTAGTGAACGTATAATATGGGTCCGGCCGGGGCCCCACAACATACGGATGCCACAGCTTTAGTATTAAAAGTTGATATAACTACCCACACTCAAAACACTTTGCACAACATAGCGGAAACACAAGCAATACAAGAAGTTATCCACCACTAGAAGAGTAAGACAAATGGCCTTAAGGCCTTACAATAAGTGTACAAAACCAAATAATACAACAGTCATGAATGTGCTTAGCACTCCTAGTCTACCTCGGCATGCAAGCCGGACAACATGAGTCTCAAACATACAACATCATATAAGTAAAGCTACAAAAGAGGGAAGCACTTCATGAAGCTTAGGCCTTTCTGGCCGGCGAGCTAGCTCCTGCATGCGATCCTTGCCCTGTAAAAATTATTAGTAACGTGGGTCAGCAAAGGCTGACCTCAAACTATGTAACAACACATCTCCTCCCGGCCTCCCCTAATGGACCCCGGGGTACCCCTCCAACCTGCAAGTTAGTACTTCGTATGCAATAATCATAAGCAAGAAGAACAACTATAGAAACAGGCTTGGATGTCACACACATCATACATATTCTCTACTGGTTGAGCATATAATAAAAGGGCCTACTTATGCAATCATATATGCAATAACCTGGGTTTCACCCAAGGCACCCTAACCCCTATGCATATAGCACATCATCACATCATATGGGTACTCATCGATTCCCCATTTGCATAAAGCCGCAAACAAAAGGGATAATACCATTCCCCCCCCATCGGCACACAGGCCGCCACATGGAACTCTTACAAAGGCCCCATCCGCTCAAGGTCTTGGACCCAGGCTTGCCTACAAGCTCTGACGTCTCAAGTCAGGATTCCAACAAACACAAAACTGACCGATTCTAAGAAGCCTTGCCGGACCCCACCCGCTCATGGCCTCATTGCCCGGGCTTGTCCCCATGCTTGGCATTCTTGTCAGTCTCACAGAAGGGGACTAGTCTCACCAGGACACTCTCCACATATGACGTGAACGTCACGGGATAGCCAGCCGACCACGGAGACATAGCCACGCCTTGGCACAACACAAACTAAGACTATTCCACCCTAATCCCTCATTTGTACAGCAGTGTTCCCGCACACCAAGGAAACCATCTCCAACTCGTGTGGAGCTAACCTTATCCACCAAGGAAACCATCTACCGCCACGAGGATCTAACCTTGTCCGGTTCCGACTACCCATACTCATTTGAGAAAAAAAGGGGAAACATCACCACATCACAATCGGCATCTTGCCGCGACGGAATCTCTATGTATCCTTAACGTTCGTATGCAACATCACCGAGTCGGACTAACGGTCGCGACTACGGCTTCACCCACCATGCCTAATCCACTAACGGAGCAGATCTCTAATGCAAAAATATGTCGGGGACGGACTCAATCAACCCGGAGGTTCCTCTTGAACCTTGGCAAACCAAAACCCCTCTCATTTGAGAGTTTGGTGCCCAAAGTCTAGAAAGAAGAATAACTGATGCTAAGACATGCATCCTAAGACTGAGAGGAGAAGTGTCGTTACCTTCCGACTCCTCTTCCTTGCCATGACAAAATAGCCGTATGAAAGGCTTCGCAATGATCTAACTTCCACGGATCTGGACTCGGCTCGCGATTTGGAGCACCGCAACCTCTCCTACAGCCCAAACTCTCCTTCTCCTTCTTCCTTGATCTCACTTCTCTCTAAATCTTCAGTAAGAGAATGCTTGGAGAAGAATGAGGGTTTTCAACCCTACTCTCGGACTTAACTCCTAAAGAAATGATCTGAACCATCAGATCCTAAAACCAGGGCAAGAAAAGGCCACGATCCGACAGAAAAATAAAAGACCTGGGCCGAACACGGACTGGCACACGCCCGTGTCCAGGGCCGTGTGCCTCATTTGCCGTCTCAAATCGACGCGCCTGGAACAGCACACGGGCATTCGACACGCCCGTGTTCGATCCGACACGCCCGTGTCCCCAATGACATGGCCGTGTGGCTGGCCGTGTGCCTCCATCGACATGGCCCTGATACCAACCCGAGAAGTGACACGGCCTGGGACACGCCCGTGTCCCAAGCCGTGTGCCAAGTCTCGACACTCGTCGACAGCCTTTGTGTCGACACCGCGGAAAAACATCGAGCGAAGATCGTCGACCAAGCGGGACACGCCCTGTGACATGCCCGTGTCACAGGCCGTGTGCCCCAGACTCGACACTCGACACTCGACACTCGTCGAGTGAACATCGTCGACTGAAGATCGTCGACAGACCCACACGGCCTTGGACACGCCCGTGTCCTAGGCCGTGTGCCTTGTCTCGACACACTGTCGAGCGAAAGTGTCGACCCCCGGGCTGAGTGTCGACACGGGCTCGACACGCCCTGCGACACGCCCGTGTCGCAGGCCGTGTGCCCTAGTCTCGACACATTATCGAGCGAAAGTGTCGACACCCCGGGCCGAGTGTCGACATGGGCTCGACACGCCCTGCGACACGCCCGTGTCGCAGGCCGTGTGCCCCCTGCCAGAAACCAAAAATTTCCAGAGACGCAAATCGACCCTCTTTCAAAACTGGGGTGTTACATATATACTCGTTTTAATTTTTCAAACACTTCATTTTCGCTTTTATTTTCAAAAACTTTATGCCCTTTTAAATTTTATTTCTTCATTTTATTCATTTCTACTGCATTCTAGCGGTAGAAATATATTCATTTCTATTTTTCAAGCACTTGTACATTTCATTTACTTGCAAAAACTTTTGTTCCTTTAAATTTTATTTTCATTTTTATTCATTTCTACCTCATTCTATCGGTAGAAATGTAGTCGTTTTAATTTTTCAGCAACTTAGTTTTTCTTAATTTTATATGTGTGCGTGCGTGTATGAGTTAGTCTTTATAGCTTGATTTCAATTCAAGTAGAGTGTGTGTGTGTGTGTGTGTGTTGTATTTAATTCTGCCTACTCATTAAAAGTTAAATGGCAGGTATTTATTTATTTCCGCCTACTCGCTAGGAGTTAAATGATCGGTCTTTATTTTCCATATACTCATTTGAGTAGGATTTGTGTGTGTGAGTATGTAATTTCTGTAAAGTGTGAGCATTTATTTTCTCCTACTCATTTGAGTAGGACCCGCTTTAATTTTCTCTTACTCATTTGAGTAGGACTTGTGTGCGTATTTTAATTCAAGTAGAGTGTGTTTACTTTCTGTAGAGTGAGTGAGTGTTAGCATTTCTTTCCGCCTACTCGCTAGGAGTTAAATGGCAGGATTTTTTTTACCGCCAACTCATTTGAGTTAAATGGTCGGTCTTTATTTTACTGTAATTAATTGAGATGGACTTGTAATTGCATTTATTTTCTCCTACTCGTTTGAGTAGGACTCGCTTTATTTTATCCCGCCCACTCATTTGAGTCGGGACTTGCAATTTTCCTGCTTTCATTTCAATCCTACTCATTTGAGTAGGACTTGCACTTTACTGCTTTCCTTTACTGCTTTTTTTTATCGCTTTATTTACTGCTTTTTTTTATCGCTTTATTTACTGCTTTCTTTTTATTGCTTTCAATCGCTGCCGTCCCCATTCCGAAGAGTGGCTAACCATTCTTAGCCCTCAGTATCGAAGAGCATTAGGACAAATAAAATTGCTTTAAATAATAAAAGGTCCTGTTTTTCTAATTAATTAAAATTACTTAGGGTTTTCTTAGGGTTTACGACGCGTAGGACCACATAATCGATGTGTGTGATCTATTTCCATAGTCCATATGCTAGCTAGCCGAGAGGTCGTGCGTATGGACCGATCGCCCCTTGGTAAATGGAGTTCCGCACTAACCCTCGAGAGAGGAGGCACGCCAACTCTACCGGATTGGGTTCCCCACCCAATAGCGGGGTTCTTAGCATAATGCGGGCATTAAGAGGAATCCTATGTCGGATGAGAGCGCGGTCGAATAGTCTTAATGTTCAGGTGAGTGATATTCCTAGATATAGGTGAGCTCATTTTAGTGGAACCTCCACGGCCAATCCTCCGTCTTAATTAATTTGAAACTTAGGAGCTCTTTTTATTAAAAGTATATTTTAGTTCAAATTTAATTCGGTGTCATCGAGCTAAGCTCTTCATCGGCTCCCTCACTTTATTGCTTTCATTTTATGCCTTTCTTTTTGCTTTTATATATATATAAAATACCCGACAAGTAATTTTCGGTAAAATAATAGTCTCATCCAGGGAAGAGTAGAAATAATCGAACCGGCCCCGAGAACAATACGACCTCGATATTCCACCCGGAATATCATGTACTACACACGATAGGTGCACTTGCCTCCTTTAATTAAAACTCGATTTCACTGTTTTATATCCAAATAATAAATCTGCGTGCCCCACTTTCTAAATAAAACCAAATCCGCTTTTCTTAAATAAAACCGCTCGGGGCGCCGCGAGCTCGTAATAATTTTGGAGTTTTAACTAACAATCGAGTTTTTGTCACCGTTGCCGGGGACCATTCGTGTCGTTATTTCGAACTCGGGAATACTACTAATTTTACCTATTATCTATATACAAAACAAAATGGCCAACTTAAATTAAATTAATAATAAGTATTATTAATAAAAACTTAAAAAATATAAAAAAACTACTTCAAAAACAAAAACAACCAAAACTGAAAAAAATTATGTTATAATTATCTATAAAATTATATCAATCAAATGAGGTCATTTTCTACTAACAAAAACTAACTAACTTAAAACCTAAAAACTCCAAAAATCTAAAAAACTTAAAAACTAAACAAATCAAAAAATCTAAAAAACTTAAAAACTAAAAAATCCAAAAATCTAAAAAACTTAAAAACTAAAAAAAACAAAAAAATCTAAAAACTTTAAAATCCTAAAAAATCGAAAAATTAAACTCATAAAACCAAAAAAACAAACAAAACAAAAAAAACAATAAAAACTTTAAACTCAAAACTCTAAAAATCTAAAAAATCTATAAAACGTACAAAAAAACACCAAACAAACAAAAAGTGAAAAAAATCTAAACACCAAAACCAAAAGTTTTTCCAAAAACAATACTAAACATTGAAAATAAATACAAATTTTCTATTTTTTTATCTATCCATTTTGTTTTCAGTTCGGCACGCTTCCCCTTATTGTGCACGTTAGAGGACGCATTTCTATACACGCTCAAGCTAAGCCGTTAGGTTCGAGTCACAAACACACTTGCCCCTACCGCCCCTAACCTTTTTGCCGAGTTTATCGGTATTGATGTTCTATTTTTTGTTATTTCTTTTTAATAATGCAGGGTTTCACATGGGCCTCCCCCCCACTCGTCTTAGGGAAGCTTTTCCCCTCCTTTTTATTTTTGTCCATATTTCATTTTATATATTACCGTTCTGCATACTTAGCTTGTAACATTGGGGACAATGTTGGATTTAAGTATGGGGGTGTTTTCTTATTCTTCTATTTCAGCACTTTTATATTTTGCAATAATAACAAAAATCATCAAAAATACAAAACAAATTACAAAAATTAAAATCTTCAAACCAAAAATTTCTCCTTGTTTTTTTATAAAGAAAAAATAAAAAAAAAACTATAAATCAAAAAAAATTTAAAAAAATTCTCCTTTTTTTAGCAAGCCCGCGGCGTTCGACTCATCGAACCAACCACTTAAATAAGAGTCTGTTCGCGGGCCCTCGAGTTTTTACCTCGTACTTTTTTTATCAAAATTTTCTTAATTCAACAAAAAAAGATAACTCTAAAAATAAAAAAAGATAATAAATTAAAAAAAATAAAATACAAAAAATGATAAAAACTTAAAAAAAAATAAAAAAAAATATATTATGTTAATGATGTAACGAATAAATCGAATATCTCAATTCTTAACCCTTTTCGCTTTTCAAAAATCTAGTTGTGAGTTAATTTATAAGTGAATTTTAGTTATTCTTTGTTTACTATTCATTTATTAATTGGAGTTCGATAGATTTAGATATCTGAGGTTAAGTTTTAAAGATATTCTTAAGCACATTTTTTATTTTAGATAAGGTATCTGTTTTCAGCACTACTTCTACTTATATAAATAGTTGCACATTTCTTTTGTTAGAAATAACGATCGTAGATTTCAATTATGTTAACTCCAAGCATTTTCGCAATATAGGAACATTTAATTTATTAAAGTTACCCTCGAAAACTTTTTATTAAACGTAGTTTTATTTTTGAATAAACACCTATCACCTTTTTTCATGTCATACTTGGCATGATTTCGATCCTTAAAAGATCCTATGTCCATGGGAATAAGATTTCATTCCGTAAACATAGGCATCCAATATTTAAAAAGATTATATGTCATGTAGTAAAAGGATAAAATTCATTATTCCTATACATATACATTGGATTATTATGAAGATGTTAAAAAAAATTTTGTTATGGAAAATTAGATTTCGTTTTCCTAACATCCATTTTCAAGCCAAAAAAATCATTAGAGGTTCGATCGAAAAAATATACCCTCGCCTCTAAAATTCAAGCCTTCTTCATATACCACGATATCCTACTCCGCCAATCTCAAATAATTCTAGATTTAATTTAAAAAATCTTTTCGAGAGCATAATTTATAAATTAAATTATTTCCTGTAATTCTTATAAACTTAAGTTTTCATAATCCAATCTATTTTTGTTAACCTACCATATAAAATGTTTTGCTATCTATTCGATCATATCAGAAATTTTTAACTGAAACTCTTACTTTATTTAAATTTTTGACATAATTTAGGATCTAACTCTAAAACCCCGGATATTTATTTAGATCCTTCTTTCAATTAAGTCAAGCGGTAGCTAAACTTAGGATTTCTTTAATTCATTATAAGTTCATCTCCAATTTTTGCTCTGTAATACCAAAAGATTAAGAATGGGTTTATTTAATAGATTGCAAATATACTTATTTTTATGTACATTAATTAAGTTGTTTTCATTTCTTTTTGTTATTTTCGTTCAATTTTCTTTAATAAAATGCTCCTTTTATTGTAAATATTTTGCTAACTTAACTTATTTTATTTTTCAGAAAACAATCCAAAAAATCTGCCAAAAACAGTAATATCACGCCCGTGTCCTTACTGGTCACACCCGTAACAAGGGCGTGACACGTCAAAACCGTGGAAATCAGCAATTTTTGGATGAAATTGATGGACACGCCCGACCACACGCCTGTGTCGGATGACACGCCCCGTGTCCCGAGCCCGTGTCCATCCAGCTCGATGAAATTCTCTAGACATTCGTCGACCAACATGACATGCCCGTGTCAGCCAACCCGACATGCCCGTGTCACTTGCTCTCGACATTTTCCGCTCGATAATTTCAGTCTCGACACAATTCGCTCAACGATCGTCGACCAAGCCGACACGCCTCCAGTCGCACCCGTGCCCTAGTACGTGACTCCTCCACCTGGCCCGACAAACCACCGCCGGCGATTTTCTATGCAAAAGACGCCCAATTCAACCTCCCCGACACGCCCATAGTCACGCCTATGACCCGGACCGTGACTGCCACGGGGACCTCCCGAAGTCAACAACGCCGTCAAATCGCCGAATTCTGTTGATAAATAAAGCTGACACGCCCAATGTCACGACCGTGACCTGGGGCGTGACCGCCGCGATTTCAGCCACAAAATCAACTGTCCAATCAAATCATCAGCCGCCATATGAATAATGCCGACACGCCCGTGTCAGAGGGCGTGTCCCATGAAATTTTTGTCTATAAATTTCCAGCTTCTGTAAGGATTTATGTTCCCTTTTTTCCTGAACCATTTTGTATAGGGGCTTTTCTGTTAGATGATTCCAAGAGCTTTGTAAGGAGATTTTCTCCCCCTCTCCTTTATATTTGTTTGTTTTAACTTTGTAATGAACTTTTCATCTTTATAAAATTAGCAGTTTTTCCTCCTTACGTTGTCATGGACACAATCTATATGCAATGCCTTATGCAATCTTATCTTTATTTTGTTTTAACTTTATTTTTTTTATTTCTTGTACGTGTGTGCGCGTGTATGAGTATAGATTTTTACTTTGATATTTTCATTAATTGTTAACTTAACTATGTTAGACTTAGGATTTTTATAGCTTTCTATTGCGTTCCTATAAATCTGTAAAAGAGATTTCAAAGTGGTTTTCATTTTTTCTAACTTAGGTTTTCTTGTTTAAGATGAAAACTTTTCGTTATTTTTGCTTTATTTTCACTTTTTAACCACTTTTACGGAGTTATAGGAACGTATATATAGTCGTTTTAATTTTTCAAACACTTCATTTTTGCTTTTATTTTGAAAAACGTTTTGCCCGTTTAAATTTTATTTCTTCATTTTATTCATTTCTACTGCATTCTAGCGGTAGAAATGTATTCATTTCAATTTTTCGAGCACTGTACTTTTCGTTTATTTGCAAAAACTTTTGTTCCTTTAAATTTTATTTTCGCTTTTCATTCATTTCTACCGTATTCTAGCGGTAGAAATGTAGTCATTTTAATTTTTCAGCAACCTAGTTTTTCTTGATTTTCTACGTGTGCGTGAGTGTATGAGTTAGTTTTTATAGCTTTATTTCAATTCATGTAGAGTGTGTGCATGTGTTGTATTTAATTCCGCCTACTCGTTAAGAGTTAAATGGCAGGTATTTATTTATTTCCTCCTACTCGCTAGGAGTTAAATGACCGGTCTTTATTTTCCACCTACTCATTTGAGTAGGATTTGTGTGTGTGAGTATTTAATTTTTGTAGAGTGTGAGCATTTATTTTCTCCTACTCGTTTGAGTAGGACCCGCTTTAATTTTCTCCTACTCATTTGAGTAGGACTTGTGTGCGTATTTCAATTCAAGTAGAGTGTGTTTACTTTCTGTAGAGTGAGTGAGTGTTAGCATTTCTTTCTGCCTACTCGCTAGGAGTTAAATGGCAGGATTTTATTTTCCGCCTACTCATTTGAGTTAAATGGTCGGTCTTTATTTTACTGTAATTAATTGAGATGGACTTATAATTGCATTTATTTTCTCCTACTCGTTTGAGTGGGACTCGCTTTATTTTGTCCCGCCCACTCATTTGAGCCGGGACTTGCAATTTTCCTGCTTTCATTTAATTCTTACTCATTTGAGTAGGAATTGCACTTTACTACTTTCCTTTACTGCTTTCTTTTATCGCTTTATTTACTGCTTTCTTTTTATTGCTTTCAATCGCTGTCGTCCCCATTCCGATGAGTGGCTAACCATTCTTAGCCCTCAGTATCGAAGAGCATTAGGATAAATAAAATTGCTTTAAATAATAAAAGGTCATGTTTTTCTAATTAATTAAAATTACTTAAGGTTTTCCTAGGGTTTACGACGCGTAGGACCACATAATCGATGTGTGGGCTCTATTTCCGTAGTTCATACGCTAGCTAGCCGAGAGGTCGTGCGTGTGGACCGATCGCCCCTTGGTAAATGGAGTTCCGCACTAACCCACGAGAGAGGAGGCGCGCCAACTCTATCGGATTGGTTTCCCCACCCAATAGCGGGGTTCTTAGCGTAATGCGGGCATTAAGAGGAATCCTTCGTCGAACGAGAGCCCGATCGAATAGTCTTAATGTTCAGGTGAGCAATATTACTAGAGATAGGTGAGCTCATTTTAGTGAAACCTCCACGGCCAAGTCTCCACCTTAATTAATTTGAAACTTAGGAGCTCTTTTTATTAAAAGTATATTTTAGTTCAAATTTAATTCGGTGCCATCGAGCTAAGCTCTTCATCGACTCCCTCTCTTTATTGCTTTCATTTTATGCCTTTCTTTTTTGCTTTTATATATATATAATTACCACACAAGTAATTATCTGTAAAATAATAGTCCCCTCCAGGGAAGAGTAGAAATAATCGAACCGACCCCGAGAACAATACAACCTCGATATTCTACCCGGAATATCCTGTACTACACATGATAGGTGCACTTGCCTACTTTCGTTAAAACTTGATTTCACTGTTTTATATCCAAATAATAAATCCGCGAGCCCCGTTTTCTAAATAAAACCAAATCCTCTTTTCTTAAATAAAACCGCCCCGGGCACCGCGAGCTCGTAATAATTTTAGAGTTTTAACTAACAATCATTATACAAAGGATGGTCTAGATGGCCAATTCTCCTGGGATGACGGCCTTTTGCGGAAAGAGGGTCGTTTGTGTGTCCCGAGAATGGGTAAGTTGAGAGAAGAATTTATGTAGGAAGCTCACTTTACAAAATACTCAATTCATCCTGGGAGCACAAAGATGTTCAAGGACATGAAAAAGTTGTTCTGGTGGCCAGGACTAAAGAAAGACATAGCTCATTATGTGGCTAAATGTCAAACTTGTGCTTTGGTGAAAGAGAAATGCCAGAAGCCCGAAGGTTTCATGAAGTCATTATCGATTTCGGAATGGAAGTTTGATGATATTTTAATGGATTTCATGCATGGGTTGCCGAGATCTCAAGATGAGAATGATTCAATATGGGTGATTGTAGACCAGTTGACGAAAGTGGCTCACTTCCTTCCGAACAAGCGGGACGATTCAGTAGAAGTGTTGGCGAAACTCTATATTGAGCAGATCGTACGGCTGCACGGTGTTCCCCGTAGCATCGTGAGTGACCGTGATGGGCGATTCACATCGAACGATTGGAGGTTAATCGATTAATTGTTGGGTATGAATTTAACTTTCAGTACGGCCTTTCATCCCCAAATAGATGTCCAGACTAAGAGGACCAACAGAATAATGGAGGATATGCTCCGAATGTGCGCCCTGGATTTTGGTAAGATATGGGAAGAACATCTCTATATGGTGGAGTTTGCCTACAATAATAGCTTCCAAATGAGCATTGGTATGGCACCGTTTGAATCCTTGTATGGTCGTAAGTGTCATACACCGTTAGCTTGGGCAGAAGTAGGCGAATCCAAACTATATAAGTGTAAAGAAGTCGAGGAAGCTAACTCGATGATATGCTCTATTCAGGAGAGGCTACTGATAGACTAGGATCGTCAAGCAAAGTACTACAACACCAAACATCGGAACATGGATTTCGCGGTGGGCGATTGAGTATATTTGAAGGTTCAACACTTCGAAGGCGTGTCCAGGATTCGGCATCTGAAAAAGTTAAGTCCGAGATATCTTGGTCCATTTTAAGTGGTGGAGCGAATTGGGGAAGTTGCCTATCGGCTAGCTCTTTTGGCGAAATTTAGTTGATTACATGATGTGTTCCACTTATCTGTGCTTTAGAAAGCCATCAAAGATCCAGCTCAAGTGATTGAGAACTATCATGTGCCATTTGAGTATGGGCTAACGACGAAGGTTAGGCCCATTAGGATCGAGGATAGAGCCGATAAATAGTTGCGAAACATGATAATCGGGATGGTCAATGTCCGGTGGGACAACTGTGGTCGTGAGGAGCTAACATGGGAGTGAGAGCAGACCATGCGAGCTGAATTTCCCGAGCTGTTTGTGTAAACTATTGTACAGTGCATCTCTTGTTGTAACATACATTTCGAAGTTATAACATTTTGACTGTTAGTTTCCTTGCTGTGTGCAAATTTCGCGACAAAATTTCTTGTAAGGAGGGGAGGTTTGTAACACCCCAAATCCCAAAAGTGGGTTCAGGCTGGGCAACACGGCCTAGGACACGGGCATGTCCCACATCGTGTCCTGCTCTATATGGTTGAGCAGCCTGTCGAGTGCTCGATGAAATGCACTCGACGAGTTCTCAAGAGGGAACACGGCTTGCAACACAGGCGTGTCCGAGGTCGTTTCCTCCTCTAGTTTGACGAACTCCGCTCGAGTAAATGTACTCGACAATGCTCAAGTTGGGAACACGGCCTGTAACACGGGCATGTCACATCGTCGTGTCCTTATCTGGATTTGGCCAAGGCAGTGAGGCCTGATGAACACGGGCAGGAAACAAGTGTGTCCAAATCCGTGTCAGGGAACACGGTCTATGACACGGGCATACCACATGGCTGTGTCATGTTCGGGTTAGGTCAGTTGTGTGTCACTTAAGGTACACGGCCTATGACACGGGCATGTCACGGGCCGTGTCAGCCCAATAATAGACATGTGTGGGTGATTTGTGGCCGTTCATTTCCTTCATCTGGGATCTAATGGCCCAGGCTTCTCCCTGCTGTGTTAAAGCCAGGAGTTGAGAGAGAAACTCTCATTCATCTTGGCCATTTCTCTTTCTAAAAGAGCTAGAGATAAGGGAGAGCAAGGAGGAGGTGGAGAAAGGGATGCGGCCGCCGGTGGAGCTTCCGAGTTTCGAATCAAGATCTGAGGCCAGAGTTGTGGAGGCAAGGCCGCTGCGGTGCTTTCCAACTGGGTAGATTTCCATGGCTCCAAAGAGGTCGTCAAGGGTAACGATCTTCCTTCTTGGACATGTGAATTCCTTCTTTTGGGCATGTGCATGGATTTCACCACCAAAGGGTGGATTGCAGACGGATTTCTCTTGGGTTGATTCTTGGAATCCCTAATAGTCTTGTATATAGATCCAGAAATGTGTAGTATGGAATAGGCATGCTGTGTGAAGCCCATCTGGACAGGTTGGTCTGGATTGGTAATGTTTCATTTGCACACCGGAGAAGACTCCATGGTTAAACGTGTAGTTTGTGGAGTCAATGGGTTGGACCTGTGAAGGGTAGTAGCAGGAAGTACTGGAGTGGTTGTAACACCCTAAAGCAATTTGGGTGAATTTGGGTTCAAGCATGGGTGACACGGCCTGGGACACAGGCGTGTCCCAGGGCGTGTCATGCCTGGGTTGTGTCAGGTCATGCAGTCGACGAATTTGCTTGACGATCATCGAGTGTCGAGTGTTGAGTGAGGACACGGCCTGTGACACGGGCGTATCACAGGGCGTGTCAATGTGGTCGACGAACTCAGCTCAATGTTTTGAGCCAGGGCGTGTTTGCGGGACACGGGTGTGTCCAGGTGCACACGGACCTAGAACACGGTCATGTCTGAGGGCATGTCAGTGGACACGGAACGTGACACAGGCGTGTCACACGGTCGTGTATTGGCTGGGCTGAGTCGGTTGCCTACCGCTTAAGGGGACACCGCTGTGACACGGGCGTGTCACAGGGCGTGTCAGGCCGTGTTCATACTTTTCTGGCCAAATCTGAGCTGTTTGTTTCCCTTTTCCTGGATCCAGTGGTTGGGCTCTGTCTAGGTGTTGAGAAGGCCGGAAAAAGGGGATATAACCCTTTCTTTTCTTCTTCTTCTTCTTCATCTTATTCCAAGAGAGAGAAGAAGAAAGGCTTAAAGAAAGAGGGAAGGGAGGAGACTACCTAGCTGTTGGATGAGCTGCGGAGTGCGGAGCGAAGATCTGAGAGCGTATTCGTGAAGGCAGAGCCGAGGCGGTGATTTCCATCCAGCTACTTCATGGCACCGAAGCGATCTTCGAGGGTAACGATCTCCTTCTTGGACATCGAAGTCCTTCCTTTATGCATGTGCTTGGAATCCTCCACCAAGAGGTGGATCGCGGAAGTGATTCCTTTGTTGAGTCTGTATCTAGAGCTGGAAATATGGAGTACGTCATAGGCATGCTATGTGAAGCCCATCTAGACCGGTGGTCTGGATTGGTGATGTTCATGGGTAAACCGGAGAAGAGTCCATGGATTTGATGAGATGCAAATGGATTTCTTTTGTGATGATGACTGTGAGGAGGCTTTGGTAAAGCTCCTGGTTATGAGATGATCAATTGGTAGCACGCCTGGGGAGCGCGAGATAAACCCGGCTTGTTACACCACTAGGGTGGGTTGATCTAGTTAGGTAGGGATCGATTGGTGGCAATGCCTGGGGAGTCGAGTTAAACCCGGCTTGCTGTACCACATGGGTGGGTCGATCAGAATAGGAGGGGGGTCTATGGGTGGTAATGCCTGGGGAGCTTGGATAAACCCGACTTGCTACATCACATTGTGTGGGTTGATCTACTCACCTCCGGGATGTCGCCAGCTTGCGAGACTGGTGGACTAGGTCCGGTCAACTAACAAGTTAAAATCTCTGATATGACTGGTGGATTCCGGTATGCCAAGAAGGTGCCCTGAGTGCACGGAGCATCTGGTGGATTCCAGCGTTTGTGAAGTGATGTGTTGGTAGCGGGATAAAGAAAATGATATACGTATAATGCTTGATGATGCTTGATGATAGATGAGGTATACAGGGAAGGAATCACTACCCCGGGTAGGGGGTAGGGTCGTTATAATGGGTCAGCCAAATGCTGACTGTTACTTTTGGGATATACTCATGGTGCTTTTAAAACACAAAGAAAATTGCAAAGTGTGTAATGAGTGTGACTAAGCGAGAACTCATGGAAATATAGTGGTTAGGAGGTAGGTGCAGGATGAGTTGATTGTCCTACCAATCTGATAAGTGGTTGATGTGGCGAGCTTTTGACAAGGTGTCAAACGCCAGCTTTCTCAAGCGACTAGACTGGTGTCCTTGAAGTCTTCAGGAAGATCCGGCCTTCAAAGATAGATCTCCAGCTCAGCAAGCCTTGAAGTGATCTTCTGAAGAGATCCTTGATCTCGTTCTTCTGTGTGCAGACTGGTGGTATCTCTCTGGGTAGGAAGTCAGCCCTGCAGTGCACGGTGCACTTGCTCCTGGCTGGGATCTGACTTAAATGCAGCTTGATTGAATTTGTGAAGTGAAATCGTCGAACTGAGCTCTGCCATCGTCGAGCTGAGCTTAAAGAAAATCTGAGCTATTGATAAGTAGCCTCGTCGACCTGATCAGCGATCGTCGAATGGATCGACGATATAGAGCTGATCGACCAGAGCTCGACAGGGCTCAGCGATCGTCGAATGGAGACGATCTGCCAAAGTTGAGGATCGTCGACCTACTGAGCCCGGGACTTAGTCTCCAGGGGTAGCAGGACTCCTGATCCCTTAGTTATAATGAAGGTCAGCCAAATGCTGACTGTTACTTTGTTTTCTGTGTTGGCTTGGGTGGCAAAATGCAGGTGGAGTGAACAAGTGTAATGGCTGGCTTGCTGCTATCGGCCCTTGAAGGCCATGAGAAGAATTGTGTTTGGATTTCATTTGTGGCCGGCCTGCGAGCCAATGTACGAAACTCTTTATGTGTAAAAGAGGAACCTGTAAGGCCATAAGGCCAGTGTGTGTGGGTTGTATACATTCCTTGTGTTGGTATATATATATAAATGTGGCATTTATGTATTGGTGGACATTCTGGTTTGAGTTCATGCTAACGTAAAAATACTGCGCTAGAATGAATGAGTTAAGGATACGACTAGATTTTGATTTCCACAAGTAATTTCTTCGCTTGTCCGTGATATATGGCGTGCAGCCCCGGCTGGACCCACCGTTAAATGCAATGTGATAGGAGGGGGCGTTATAGTGGTAGTCTAGGAAAATACCCTTGTGATGCTTGTGTTGTATGCTATGGTAAGACCAGTTTTCTGGCACTGCAGGATGCTGTAGGATTTGGGAGGAGTTGGGTGCAGAAAGAGAGTTTCTGCTGAACCAGCTAAGCGATCGTGAAGGACGCTGGCATGAACTCCCCTTTTGATGTGAAGCCAGTCCTTGGTGGACATTGTGGCTATTGTGAAGCCAATCCTTAGTGGGCATTGTGGCTATTATATAACCAGCCCTTGTGGACAGTGTGGCTATTGTGAAGCCAGTCCTTGGTGGACAGTATGGCTCTTATGAGCTACGAGCTCTTAAAAGGCCTTATGCCAAACAGGAAAGGTGAAATTGAACCGTGCTTAGATTTGGCCTCGAGTACGTTGGTATTGGTGATGGCAAGGTGACTTGAGCAATGGGGGGTGGCTGATCCGTACCTGCGTTATGTCCGTCCGACTTGGAGACCTGAAAGTGCAGTCAGTTGGATCGCATAATGAGAGTCTTAGTCCTACGCGCTGTTAAGACTAAATGCTCAATTTTACCGTCGGGTTTCGGACTTGGAATGGTGGTGGGACCCTGGTTCGCCGGTACACCAACAATGTACCCTGAGTGCACTGATCGTCGGGCCGTGTGGCTGACGGTTGTGATGGATTATTTGTGCATGAGAGCATAATTTGTGATATATTTAACTGCCTATGAATTATTATGCCTACAGGGAAGGAATACCACTACCCGGGAAAGGGGTAGGGTCGTTATAAATTGGTCAGCTGAATGTTGACCATTGCCTTGTTTTCCACTGATTGGTGGGTTGTCCTTGTGCAGGTGCTGGAGAACCGAGCGGGACATATAAGGGCTGATGTCCCTGTTGCTGCTGCTGCAGCTAGCCAGCTGCTAGCCCTTAAAGGCTAAGCAAAGAATGTTGTGTTTTGTTCATATGTGACTGGCCTGCTTGCCGATGTTTGGAATCCACACTTGTAAAGAGTAACTGTAAGGCCATAAGGCTAAACGATGTTGTATTTGATGTACACTCCTTCGAGAGTTTATATATAAATGTGGTTGTTTATATATAGTGGACATTCATGGTTAGAATTCAATATTATTGTTAAAATCTTCCGCTAGCATGCTCTGAGTTAGGATGCGATTGTGTTTTGGTATTAACATGTAACCTCGCCGCCTGTTTTGTGGCATATGGTGTGGGGCCTCGGCCAGACCTTCTATTATATGTTATATGAATGGATGGAGTCGTTACAGCTTCAACTTTTGCCGGATCCACTCCCACCCCATCACTACTAATCACATGGCCCAGAAATGCCACCTTCTCTAACCAGAACTCGCACTTTGAGAACTTTATGTAAAGCTGGTTCTCCCTCAACACTTGCAAGACTACTCTCAAGTGAGTCTCATGCTCCAAATCCGATTTGGAGTATGTTGGGTACATTGGAAAATGTGTACCAGATTTGAAGAACCCTCACACTACTCAATGATATACATCAAGGTGTATTTGATGTGCTTTGAGTTTATATGTGCAGGTTAAGTATTTGCAGGAAATGTAGAAAAGTTTCTAAGTCCATGTGTCGACACCTAGAGATGCAATGTCGACACTTATGAAGGCTTGTGTCGACACCTAGAGAAGCTGTGTCGACACTTGGAGTATTTGTGTCGACACCAGGAAAGGCAGAGTCGACACCAGAAGAAACGTTTCGACACATACAGGTAGTGTCGACACACTATGAAGAATACTCAACATATATCATGTCGACACTTAGAGGCAGTGTCGACACCCAGAGAAGCTTAGTCGACATCCAATGTGTCGATGCCAGGAAGCTGTGTCAACACACTGAAGGCATTGTCGACATCAACTGTGTCGACACACAGGACTTATGTCGACACACAACAAGTTTCAACACAGTTAAAGTAAAGAAGAAGTTGTGTTGACACAAAGGAGATGTGTCGACACTCAGCTAGTATCAACAACAGAAGAAGTTGTGTCGACACAAAGGAGATGTGTCGACACTCAGCTAATATCAACAACAAAAGAAGTTGTGTCGATACAAAGGAGATGTGTCGACACACAGCAGAATTCAACTAAGTTTTAATGTAGAAGTACTTGTGTCGACACACTCAATCTGTGTCGACACATTCAACAGAAGCAGTGTCGAGAAGCTATTACTACAACAGAAGGAGTTGTGTCGACACCACCAAGGCAAGTGTCGACACTTAGTCCACTTGTGTCGACACTTGGTCTATTTGTGTCGACACATAATGAAGAACAGTCTCGACACTTTCAGACGGAGACAGTGATTTCAAGAAGTGACTGGATGACTTGACAGCTGACATTTCAGCCGGTCTACTGCAACTGTCAGAGCTGTCAGAAGTTCGTTAGAAACCGTATCAGCCGGTTACCTTGGAGGAAGACTATATAAAGGCCTTTCTCCTTCAACAGTAATGAATCAATCAATATAAAAAGAATTAATCAGAAGATTAAGAAGATCAATACAGATCCAGAGAAAACTGTAAATCAGTATTTTGAAGAAATTTCAGATTTACTTGGAGAGAGAGAACTCCAGTATCTGAAAACAAGAAACAGACTTATTAATCAAATCTCTTAAGAAGCAGGTTCTGAACCAGACTGCAAAGTAGGATCTATATTTAATTCTCCATCCTAAGAAGGAAGTTGTCTGCCGGTCTACTTCAAGAAGATCATCTTTACTGAGTTCAGACTCAAGAAGCCTTGAAGAAAGCAAAGACAAAGTTGATCTCGGGAATCAGTGCTATCGAGAACTAATCAAGAAGATTGCCCTCTTCATTCTCTCAAACTGAGTGGTGATTTACAAACTTTTATTATCTTTTTGTAGGATCCTAAGGGATCTGAGTTGTAAGCCTAAATTTATAAAGGCTGAGGTAGGGATTTTGAGCCTGAGTGTAGGAGAATCAATTCTCTGAGTGTAGGCCTTGTTGAAGGCTGAGGTAGGGTTGTTTAGCCTGAGTGTAGGTCTTGTTGGAGACTGAGTGCTAGGGCTTTGTGCCTGAGTTGTAGGAGTGGGGACACTCTGAGTTGTAGGAACCTGTTTGGGGTTCTGAGCTGTAAGATCTGAGGATCTGAGGAGAAGTGCAGAAGTTAGGCCGAATCTAGTACACTACTAGATAGGCGAAGGGGGAAAGTGGATGTACCCAGACCTTGGAGAACCACTATAAATACCGTGTGCACTCTGTGAATGTTTGCTTCTGTGGTTGCTGTGTTGTGATAGTTGTAGAATATTACAAATACAGATTTAATTGTACAGAGTTTCTTCCTTAAAATTTAAAAGGCAAAGTACACCTATTCACCCCCCCCCCCCCCCCGCCTCTAGGTGGTTAGGCACTATTTCTTTCAAGTGGTATCAGAGCCAGGTTGCTCAAAAAGGGATTTAACAGTCTGAGTAAGATCCTGTAGGCAGATTTAGAACAAACAAGAATCAAGAAAATGGGTTCTAGTGAGAATCACAAAGAGCTAGGGTCCATGAAATTGCCAATATGTAGAAAAGAGATATTTGGCATATGGAAAGAGAGGGTTAGACTCTTTATGGAAGCTTCTAACCCAAGGATATATATTACAGTTAAAGAAGGCCCATATGTGTCAATGAAGATATCCATTCTGGATGCAAATCAGAAAACTCCCAAGGACTTCTCTGAAATGACTAAAGATGAAATCATTCTGGCCACTATGGACAAGAGAGCCCAGAATATAATTGTTATTTCCATTGATGATGCAACATTTCAGAACTTAATTCATTGTAAAACCTCTAAAGAAATGTGGAACACATTAATAGTTTATATGGAGGGATCAGAAGAGGTAAGACAAGATAGGAAGTCCTTGTTAAATCAGGAATATGAAAGCTTCAGACAAGGAAAATCTGATAGCATTACAGAATGTTACAAGAAGTTCTATAGGATTTTTAATGAGTTTATGTCCTATGGAAGAGATTGTAGCAACTATGAGCTGAATGACAAGTTCTTAAGATCTCTGACTAAGGACTGGGAGACCAAGATTTGTGCCATTAGAGAAGTGGCCAAACTAGCTGATATACCTCCTCCAACTTTGTTTGGAAAACTACTATCTTATGAGATGCAGTTAATGGCTAGAAAGGAGGAAGAGAAGAATACTAGAGTGGAGCACAAGGAAAAGACTATGGCCTTCAAGACTGAAGCCAGTAAGAAGTATAGAAGCAAGTCTCCATCTCCACCTCAAATAATTGCTGAGGCTGTCACAAATAATTCAGATAACAAAAATTCAGATAGCAGTGAAAGTGATGAAGACTTTGCTGCTTTTACTAGGAATTTTCAAAAATTTCTGAAGAAGAAGCAGTGGAGGTATAAGCCTTCCACTTCTCAGCCAAAAGATGACTACTATCATAAAAGAAAGTCATCAAGGAATGACAGAAGCAGGTCCAAGCCAAGCAAAGCTACATCTTCAAAGATTGTGTGCTATTGCTGCAATAGATAGGGACATATAGTGGCTGACTGTCCTGAAAAAAGGAAGGAGTCAGCTGACAAAAAGAAGACACAGTTTAAGAGCAAAAAGGAAAAGTTCTTTGTTGCTAAGAAAGACAAGAGTCTGATAGACCAGTCATCTTCAGAAACAGAATCAGAAGCTGAAGCCTACATTGGGTTATTTGCTGAAGAGGAAGAAGATGAGTTCATGCAGCTAATGAACTCAATTTATGAGCATGAAGACCATCAATGCAAGGGACTGATGGCTTTATCTGAAGGAGACAAGATCCAGGATCAGCCTGGACCAAGTAAGGTACAAAGTTGTTCTAGTTCAATTTATAGTACTGAGTCAGAGTCAGATACATCTGCATCAAGTGATGTGGGTGGGTCTGAATCTGAAGGAGATATTCATCAGTTAATTGATGAATATAGAGTCTTATTACAGGCCTTGAAGAAAAGCAAAACCTTAGTCAAAACTCAGGCAAGGGAGATTGCTAGTCTTAAGTTGGCTGCAGTAGATTCAGAGAAATTGGTAGATCAAAAACTGAATGAGATTGGCAGATTGAAGAACATAACTGTTATTCAAATGGGCACAATCACATTCAAGAATGATCAGATCAGAAATCTGGAGATTAGACTTCAGAAAGAGAGAGAGAGATAGTTGTAAGTTTTTCTAAACCTAAATCTATTTTAACCTTGATAGATGAGTTTGTACCACAAAAGGGTAAGGCTGGATTAGGGTTTAAAATATCTGCCTGGACTGCTAGGTCCAAATCTAAAGGCAAAACCCCAGCACAAAACAAAAAGCCTGCTGTAGATACTTCAGCCAGGGTTGTACCTAAACAAAGTTACAACAGGTTTGAGTGCTGGTGTTGTGGCAAGATAGGCCACTTTGCCTTAGATTGTTGGCACAATTCTAGTGTCAAAGAGAGTAGCAAACTGCCTGCTAGAAGAGCTACAGGTAGTTTGTTAAAGGTCAGACTAACCTGCACCAAGGACCCAAGAGTTATTTGGGTTCTAAGGTTAAGTAATCTGTTTTGCAGGTGAGTCCAAGTGGCCATGCACCTATATGGTACTTGGATAGTGGATGTTCCAGGCACATGACTGGAACAAGGGGGTTGCTAAAGGACTATACAATTATCAAGGATAGCCCTAAAGTTACCTTTGGTGGTTCAGAAAAAGGAATCATCAAAGGCTTTGGTAACATTTCTAGTAACCAAATTACTATCATTCAAGTGGCCTATGTGAAGGGTTTGAAACATAACCTCATTAGCACAAGTCAGCTGAGTGATTTAGGATATGACATCTCATTTGTCAAGAATGGTTGTCATATCAAAAGGTCAAGTGATCAAAAGATCATTCTAACAGGATATAGGAAGAGGAATGTTTATTGTCTTGACTTTGTATGTGAGAACAATGTTTCTCCTATTTATCTTATAGCTGATGAGAGAGTCTCACATTGTGTTAAATGGCACAAGAGGCTGTCTCATCTTAACTATAATATAATTGGACAACTCTTTAGTAAAGAGTAAGTGAAGAATGGTCCTCAAGTTAAGTGTATAAAGGATGGGATATGCTCAGCTTGTCAAAAAGGCAAGCAGACCAAATCCACCTTTCATAGCCTTGAGAATAAGGATTCTGTGAGGTGTCTATACCTCTTGCATATGGATCTTTTTGGTCCTATGCCAGTTCACAGTCTAGGTAGGAAGGTCTACACATTTGTGGTAGTAGATGATTATTCAAGATATTCCTGGGTGTTCTTCCTAAGACAAAAATCTGAAACCCCAAGTATCTTATATAATTTTGTTAAACAAATTCAGAATGAGTTAGACAGTACAGTGGTCAAAATCAGAAGTGACCATGGTAATGAATTTCAGTCTGAAAGTATGATAAAACTGTGTGAAGAATTTGGGATATTTCAAGAATTTTTTTCACCAAGAACACCTCAGCAAAATGGTATTACTGAAAGGAAGAATAGAACATTGATAGAGGCTGGTAGAACCCTATTGAGTGACACTTCTCTCCCAGAATATTTCTGGGCTGAGGCAGTAAATACTGCTTGTCATGTGATCAATAGGGCTACTATCACCAAGAGCCACAAGAAGACCCCCTATGAGATTGTGAAGGGCAGAAAACCAAATTTATCATATTTCAGGATCTTTGGTTGCAAGTGCTATATACTTAACAATGGCAAGTCTTATCTAACCAAGTTTGCTGTCAAATCCCAAGAGGGGATCTTTGTTGGGTATAGCAACAATAGTAAGGCTTATAGGGTCTACAATTTGATTACTCAAGTTGTAGAAGAGTCTGTACATGTAGTTTTTGATGAAGCAAGGCTCATTAATAGTGAATTGCCAAGTAGTGTTTGCAGTTCTACAGGTTTAAATGAGAGGATGGACAAGCTCACCATTGCAGAAGATTCTACTACAACTCAGCAAGTGGAAAATGGTTGCTGCTGTCCAGGGGGAGTACAAGACTCTCTAGATGCTAAAGAAGACCAAGAGGTGCAGCTAAATGAAGTGGCTGGAGGTGTTCAGCCTGAAGAAAGACTACCTCCAGCTAATAGACACTTAAAGGATCATCCAGCCAATCAGATAATTGGTGATCCTAGACAAGGAGTGCAAATAAGGAGCAGGAATCTGATTACAGTTCTTTACTCCAGTTTCCTATCACAAGTGGAACCAAAGAAGTTTGAAGAAGCAGTTTTAGACCCTCATTGGATTGAGGTCATGCAAGAGGAGCTGAATCAGTTCAGGAGGTGCAAGGTCTGGAAGCTTGTTCCTAAACCCAAAGACCACAATATCATTGGAACAAAGTGGATCTTTAGGAACAAATTGGATGAGAATGGAATCATCATAAAGAATAAAGCTAGACTTGTTGCAAAGGGATATAGGCAGGAAGAAGGTATTGATTTTGATCAAACCTTTGCACCAGTAGCAAGACTGGAGGCTATCAGAATGTTCCTTGCTTATGCAACATATCAAGGGTTTAAGGTATTCCAAATGGATGTTAAATCAGCTTTCCTAAATGGAGATCTAAAGGAAGAAGTATATGTAGAGCAGCCCTCAGGTTTTGTTGATTCTCTTAAACCTGATTATGTTTATAGACTTAGGAAAGCATTGTATGGGTTAAAATAAGCCCCAAGGGCTTGGTATGAAACCCTGTCTAGTTTCCTCATTGAGAACAAATTCTCAAGGGGGAAAATAGAAAAGACTTTATTTCTTAGGGAATCTAAAGACAAGATTATCTTAGTCCAAATATATGTAGATGACATAATATTTGGGTCTACTGAAAGTAATCTTTGCAGGAAGTTTGCAAAACTTATGCAAGGAAAATTTGAAATGAGTAGTATGGGGGAACTTAAGTTCTTCTTGGGTCTCCAAGTTAGACAGACTGATGATGGATTATCTATATGCCAGTCCTAGTTCACCCTAAAGTTAATAAAGAAGTATGGTATGGAATCATCCACTACCATGAAAACTCCTATGTGGTCAAGTGTGTCTCTAAGGAAAGATGATGCAGGGAAACCTGTAGATGAAACTTTGTATAGAGGGATAGTTGGCTCCCTATTATATCTGACTGCTAGTCGACCAGATATCATGTATGCAACATGTGTCTGTGCTAGGTACCAAGCATGCCCTAAAGAATCTCATCTGACTGCAGTCAAAAGGATTTTGAGATATCTTGGCACACCTTATCTAGGCCTTTGGTACCCTAGGAATAGAGATTTTCTACTAACAGGTTATTCAGATGCAGATTTTGCAGGTTGTAAGGTTGATAGAAAGAGTACTACAGGAACCTATCAATTTCTAGGAGGAAGGCTGGTGTCATGGAGCAGTAAGAAGCAGACCAGTATGACAATCTCCACAGCTTAGTCAGAATATGTAGCAGCAGGAAGTTTCTTTGCACAACTGTTGTGGATACAACATCAGCTAGAAGACTATGGTATCCAGGTAAGTAGAACACCTTTATTTTGTGATTCTACAAGTGCCATTTCTATTGCAAATAATCCTGTTTCACATAGTAGGACTAAGCACATAGAAATTAAATACCATTTTCTTAGAGAACATGTAGAAAAAGAAGATATTTCACTAGAATATGTTAACACAGATAATCAGATTGTTGATATGTTTACTAAGCCCCTAGATGAAACCAAATTCAATAATTTTAAAATTGAATTAGGAATGTTGAACTTAGAATAGGTTCATAAAATTGGCTAAGTAAAATAGTGTCGACACAAGGAGTTGTCTGTATCGACACATAGAAGTGGTGTCGACATTTCAGAGAAATGGTGTCGACACATCTAGGAAGTCTGTGTCGACACTTCAGCGAAATGGTGTCGACACATGCAGTGTAGGTGTCGACACATCCAGGGTGGTGTCGACACTTAGATTTAACACTAATTTCGTCGAGTAGAGTTTCGACTATTCGTTGAGCTGAGATGTATAAGTGTCGACACATATATTCTGTCGACTATATTTGTGTCGACACATAGTTGTCAAGACATTAGAAGTAAGTGTCGACACTTTTCAACAGTATCGCCACATTTCAAGTATTTCATTGCGCCTTTTCACCTTCGATTTTAGAAAGGTATAAATAGGTCTCCCACATTATTTGTCGACACGCTCACCATAGTTTCGAGACCAAAATTGTGTGTCGACATCTCTCTTCTCTAAATTCAAAATTTCTCCAAACCCCAATGGCGCTCAAGCTAGAAGAGAACATCAATGAAGGTTATGAGCTCGCGCGACATGCTTTTGACGATGCGGAACCAGAAATTCACGGTGTTGTAAGCCTAGTTGCAGAGACTGGGTTAGAGTATCTAGTTTCAGAGCCAATCAAGATTTGGAAGAAGGAGGTCCTCGAATTCTATAGTGCAGCTACCCTTGATGAAATAGGTCTTAAGATTAAATCCAAAGTCCATGGAGTTAAGGTGAAAGTCACCCAGAAAAGTCTTAGAAAAGTTCTACATCTACCTAGAACTAAAGAAGAGGAAGATGTACCTGCATCAAAGATAAGGGATGCACTGCAATGGTGTGGACTTGATTCAAGCATGAAAATTGGATCAGTTTTTAATAGGAAAGGCATGAACATACAAGGCAAGTTCTTATCTGAAATAGTAGGAAAAGTAATTCTGAGCAAGCCAGGTGGGCATGATAGAATATCAGCTCACATGTTCAATTTAATGACAATGATCATTTTCCAACTGAAAACTGATTGGTCAGCAATAATGTTTGACAAGATTAAGGAAAGTCTAAAGAAGCCCAATCTGGGTAGGATTATGAGTTTGTTCTTGGCTGGAACTATTCCAGAAGTGATGAACCAAGATGCTGGATCAAAGATAAACCACATGAGGAAAATGGACATCAGAATAATCTCAAGATGGGATAGGGTGTTAACTAAAGAAATGCCTACACCAGAGAAGGAAACACCTCAGAGGAAGAAGAAGAAAGCCATTGTGGCTCCTGAATCCTCAAGTAGCTCAGAGGAGCACGTAGTTTTTAGTTCTGATGATGGAGAGGCTGGACATGCTGGACAGTCACCAGCAAGAAATGAAGATGCATAGAGGCAGGGGGAGAAACCATCTTCTAGCCCCATTCACCTGGATCCACTCTAGGGGGAGACTCAACATGTGGATGAGCCAACTCACTTAGACAGTGAAAAGGCAACCCAAACCATTCTTGAGGTAATCAATGAAGTTAATCAATCAATTTTCAACATTGAGGATGAAGTATTGACTGAATCTTTAATTGATGTTGATCATCAAACTCAGTTACATAGTCAACCACAAGATATTGTCATGGAAGACACATCAGTTGCTGATATTGCTCCTGAGATAAGAGATTCTCCAATCCATACTCAACAGGAGTTTACTCTAAAAGAGTTGTTCCCTGATTTATTACAGACTGATTTTGTGGAGAGAAAGCAGCTTTTGAGGGGGAGTTAGCTAACCTTGATGGGGAAAATGTCAGGTCACAGGAGGAGACTGCTAGAAATGAGACTGAGGAGCAAAGGAATGTTGAGGAGCTACCAAGGACTGAGAAGGAATTGCCTCCTAGTCCTAAGGCAAGGGTAGATATTGCCAGTACTTCTGCTTCTGAGGATGAAGAGTCTACTAGAGCCAAGAAAAGAAAGCTACAAGTCTTCAAAAGGAGAAGCCAGACCTACAAGAAGTCTCTGCAAATAATTACTCCTCAGCCTGCCCCAACACCTGATTACAACTCTTTGTTGGTGGCTTTGCAGATCAAGATGGATGAGCAAAGGAAGGCTCTAGAAAAATATATGGATGAAGGACATAAATCCCTTCAATTTGATCTAGCTCAAGACATCAAATCTATAAGATTTGAAGTTAATCTGAATAAGAAAGAAATGACTGATTATTTCCACAAAGGAGGCAATGCAATGGTATATCTGGCTACTCATCAAGAGAAGATAAAGACACAGGTTGATGATATGGCAGTAAAACAAGGATATATCCTTGAAAATCATATTAGGATGAATGATAATCTGACTGCCTCTCATAATTCCATTGTAAGTGAAATGAAAAATATTGCTAATGCACAAACTGAGGATATAACTACAGCCAAAGCAGAGTTTGCTAAGCAATTACAAGAACACCTAACTGCTGTTAAAACTGCAATTGAAGATTCTCAAAAGGCTATTACTGAAAAGCTCCAAAAGTTAAAACCTTTTTATAAAGATGGTGTTAACTATCTGAATGCTCAGATCAGATTTCAGAAGGATGATCTTAGGGATCATATAGAAAGAGAAGTCATAAAGGGGGAGAGGGTACTTGTCAAAGCAGGCTCTGACCATGCTAAATGAATTTCAAATAGCATCAGAGCTACCCTTGGATATCCACCTTTGTGTGATGATGATAATGTTATTGAATCTGGTATAAATCCTGCTGTTTTTGGAGGTGAGCAAGCTGAAGTGGCTCAAGTGATCTACCCTCCAGCAGATTTTGACATGATACATCAAGAGATACAATCTATGTATAGTCCTCCAGAAGGTGCTCAAAATGTGATCATTGAGAAAGTAGTACAGCCTGTGCCAGAGGCAGTATTAAAAGAGCAAGAAGCTCAATTATCCAAGAAGAGGTTCAGAGAATAGGCTGAGTTAAGGCCAGATTTTGAGCAGTGGAGCCCAACTTCTAGAAATATTATACTGACTGCTTGGAAAGCTGCAAAGGATAATATCCTAGAAAGGGGCAAATGGTATTCTGAACAAGAGTGGAGAAACATGAACCTAAGCAAGAGGCCATAGCTCAGTATAGAAGGAAGGCTAAACTTGGGAAGCTACCTCCTAATGCACAGGAGCCTAGCAAGTATTTCCCTAAGCCTTATCATTATTTTGAGAGACAAAAGATAAGGGCTGAAGAACAGAAGAAGAAAGATCTCAAGGGCAAGAAGCCTGCTGATGACAATGATGCTCCAGTTCAAGCCAAGATTCAATCTGGAAAGGGCATTGTTATCAAGGAGCCAGAGCAGCCAAAGAATAGAATTTTCTAAGTTTACAACTTTGTAATCATTTGCATTAAAATCCATGTAAACTTTTGATTAATGAAACAATTGGAAGTTGTAACAAAACAATGTTTGATGTTCAATATGTTACATTTTTATTCTGTGCAGATTGTTTATACATGTTTTGTTTAGTATTTACCCTGTCATATATTACTGTTATACATCATATTGAGTATTTGTTATGTATGGTGTATATCAATGACTAAGAGTTATGACTTCTCCAAATAGGGTGAGATTTTTGGGTACATTGGAAAATGTGTACCAGATTTGAAGAATCCTCACTCTACTCAATGATATACATCAAGGTGTATTTGATGTGCTTTAAGTTTATATATGCAGGTTAAGTATTTGCAGGAAATGCAGAAAAGTTTCTAAGTCCATGTGTCGACACCTAGAGATGCAGTGTCAACACTTATGAAGGCTTGTGTCGACACCTAGAGAAGCTGTGTCGACACTTGGAGTATTTGTGTCGACACCAGGAAAGGCAGAGTCGACACCAGAAGAAAAGTGTCGACACATACAGGCAGTGTCGACACACTATGAAGAATACTCAACATATATCATGTCGACACTTAGAGGCAGTGTCGACACAGAGAGAAGCTTAGTCGACATCCAATGTGTCGACACCGGGAAGCTGTGTCAACACACTGAAGGCATTGTCGACATCAACTATGTCGACACACAGGACTTGTGTCGACATACAACAAGTTTCAACACAGTTTAAGTAAAGAAGAAGTTGTGTCGACACAAAGGAGATGTGTCGACACTCAGCTAGTATCTACAACAGAAGAAGTTGTGTCGACACAAAGGAGACGTGTCGACACTCAGCTAATATCAACAACAAAAGAAGTTGTGTCGACACAAAGGAGATGTGTCGATACACAGCAGAATTCAACTAAGTTTTAAAGTAGAAGTACTTGTGTCGACACACTCAATCTGTGTCGACACATTCAACAGAAGCAGTGTTGAGAAGCTATTACTACAACAGAAGGAGTTATGTTGACACCACCAAGGCAAGTGTCGACACTTAGTCCACTTGTGTCGACACTTGGTCTATTTGTGTCGACACATAATGAAGAACAGTCTCGACACTTTCAGACAGAGACAGTGATTTCAAGAAGTGACTGGATGACTTGACAGCTGCCATTTCCACCGGTATACTGCAACTGTCAGAGCTGTCAGAAGTTCGTTAGAAACCGGATCAACTGGTTACCTTGGAGGAAGACTATATAAAGGCCTTTCTACTTCAACAGTAATGAATCAATCAATATAAAAAGAATTAATCAGAAGATTAAGACGATCAATACAGATCCAGAGAAAACTGTAAATCAGTATTTTGAAGAAATTTCAGATTTACTTGGAGAGAGAGAACTCCAGTATATGAAAACAAGAAAGAGACTTGTTAATCAAATCTCTTAAGAAGCAGGTTCGGAACCAGACTGCAAAGTAGGATCCATATTTAATTCTCCATCCTAAGAAGGAATTTCCGAGCCGGTCTACTTCAAGAAGATCATCTTTACTGAGTTCAGACTCAAGAAGCCTTGAAGAAAGCAAAGATAAAGTCGATCTCAGGAATCAGTGCTATCAAGAACTGATCAAGAAGATTGCCCTCTTCATTCCCTCAAACTGATTGGTGATTTACAAACTTTTATTATATTTTTGTAGGATCCTAAGGGATCTGAGTTGTAAGCCTAAATTTATAAAGGCTGAGGTAGGGCTTTTGAGCCTGAGTGTAGGAGAATCAATTCTCTGAGTGTAGGCCTTGTTGAAAGCTGAGGTAGGGCTGTTTAGCCTGAGTGTAGGTCTTGTTGAAGACTGAGTGGTAGGGCTTTGTGCCTGAGTTGTAGGAGTGGGGACACTCTGAGTTGTAGGAACCTGTTTGCGGTTCTGAGCTCTAAGATCTCAGGATCTAAGGAGAAGTGCAGAAGTTAGGCCGAATCTAGTACATTACTTGATAGGAAAAGGGGGAAAGTGGATGTACCCAGACCTTGGGGAACCACTATAAACACTGTGTGCACTCTTTGAATGTTTGTTTCTGTGGTTGCTGTGTTGTGATAGTTGTAGAATATTGCAAATACAGATTTAATTGTACACAGTTTCTGCCTTAAAATTAAAAAGGAAAAGTACACCTATTCACCCCCCCTCTAGGTGGTTAGGCACTATTTCTTTCAGAGTATACCAAAATTTCGTCGATAAAGATGATAAAAAAAGAGTCCAAGTATTCCTGAAATACTCGATTCATCAAATACATGAATACTGATGGCGTGTTCGTCAACCCGAATGACATCACCGAGAACTCGAAGTGACCATACCTCATACCAAAAGCTGTCTTGGGTATGTCCTCATCTCGAATCCGCAACTGATAGTACCATGACTTCAAGTCTAATTAGAATACACCACTGACCCCACCAACTGGTCGAACAGGTCATCTATCCGAGGAATCAGATACTTATTCTTGACAGTTAGTTTATTCAACTCTCGGAAGGCTATGCATAACCGCACACTACCATCTTTCTTCTTCATGAACAGTACTAGCGCGCTCCACGGCAATGAACTGGGTCTAATATACCCCTGCTCCAAATGTTCCTGTAACTGTACTTTGAGTTCGATCAACTCCTTTGGTGTCATCCTAAATGGAGTAAGTGACACAGGCCTAGCCTCTGGCACTAACTCAATGGAGAAATCGATCTCCCACTGTAACGACCCGGGTTTAATCCCACTAGGCTGCCCCACGGCGTTGCCGGCCTACCAGCAACCAGGGTTTAGAGCTCAGAGTACCACCGCAATCCTTCTTGGGCTTGGCAGCTTGTCTCTCCCCATGACACTACTGGTAGTAAGCCTAAACATCAAGGCCTGCAGGCCCATTTCACCCCAAATAAATCTTCACGCTTATTTATCAGTAGCAGTAGGTTGTTGCCACAGGGTCTCGAACCCGCAACCTTGATAAGAGAGTCTTATTACCACTCCTCATCACCAACTGAGCACGGCCGATAAACAAGTGCGAGATGCTTTGGGGTGTATGGCCTGCTGGCCTTATATATTCCGGCTGTACTACCCATCCCAGGTGTGGTGCCGTGGTAGGCCAGGCGATGCTGTGGGGCGGTCTAAATGGCCTAAACCCGGGTCGTTACAAAAAAGTGCACTTTTTTGTAACGACCCGGGTTTAGGCCCTTTAGACTACCCCATAGCATCGCCCGGCCCACCACGCAGCCCAGGAGGACCATGGCACCACGGGTGTTACAACCAAAATATACAAGTACTGTAGGTCGTACACCCCAAAGCATCTCGTGCCTATTTATCGGTCGCCCACATTGTTGTCACGGAGTCTCGAACCCGCAACCTTGATAAGAGAGTCTTATTACCACTCCTCATCACCAATTGAGCTGCAGCTCAGTTGGTCATGAGGAGTGGTAATAAGACTCTCTTATCAAGGTTGCTGGTTCGATACCCCGTGGCAACAATGTGCGCGACCGATAAACAGGCGCGAGATGCTTTGGGGTATATGACCTTTAGGCCTTGTATATTCCGGCTGTACCACCCGTGGTGCCATGGTCCTCCTGGGCTGCGTGGTGGGTCGGGCGATGTCGTGGGGCGGTTTAAATGGCCTAAACCCGGGTCGTTACACCTGTCGAAGAGGTGCTCCAAGAAGCTCATCAGGAAACACATCCTCTAACTCTGCCACTACCAGCACTTCTCTTAGTGATAACCTGGAAATGTGAACCTCAAACAATGATACAAGTGCTACTCCTCCCTGGCTAACTGCACGCACCAACTGCATGGCCGAAATATGGGAATAGGCCACTCCACTAAGACCCTCAAACTTAACTTATGCCTACCCTTTGCTTCTCAGGGTCACCACCTTAGATAGGAAGTCAATACTGGAATGCTGCTCTGCAAGCCAATCCATTCCCAAAATCACATCGAACTCAACCAACAGTATAAACTCTGCTTCTAATGTGAAGTCAACTCTGTCTAGATTCCAACAAATGCACCCCTTCACCCTGGTAGTCATGGAAAACCCATTGGGCATGCTCACCTTCAGCTCTGCGTCTACCGAGAAGGACTCAACCCCAATTCTCCTGATAAAGCTTTCTGCAAGAAAGTAGTGCGGCGCTCCCGTATCAAACAATACCCTAGCGGGGTATCCAGAAACTAGCACAAAGCCTAAAACATAGGAGACTTACATAAATGGTCTTGAAAGTCTATATAAAAATACTAAACTTGAACTTTTCATACCTGTCACCACATCGGGTTGGTGGATCGCTTCTTGCAGCCCAAGGTTGTACGCCCATGGCTACACGGGTTGGAAACGTAAAGCGCTAGACTTTGTCATCTTTACCTTCTCTTCCGCGCTGGTCCAGGAGCGCACCGACTGCTCTTGCGGTCCTGCTCAGCGCTACCTTCAGTGAAAAAATGAGCTATGTGGATAGGCTTGCCACACTTGTAGCATGATGGTGGTCCCTTGAAACGAGACCCGCCTGACATTGTACTACTATTCTCCCAATTCTTGTAGGGATGGGACTTCTTCTTCCACTTACTTTTGTCAAACTTCCCTTGAGATTGAGAAGGATTTCCTTCTCACTACTTGGCTGCAAAACCCTTCGGACGTTGGGTTCGCTCCATATCTCTCTCCAACGTCCTAGCAGCCTCGACCAACTCGTTGAAGCCCACTTTCTTCGTAGCTATGAGGGGTTTTCTCAGATTCTCCCTAAATCGGTCCCCAGAGGACAACTCATGGTATGCAAGGTTCTAGGTTTATAATAGAAGTAAAAGTAGCTTTTACGGTCGTTAAATATTGTGATTTAGCATTTTAAAACATGCAATGCATGAAGTAATATTAGTAGTTTTTTACTTAAAAATACATATCATGTAATCATAGCATAAAACATCCCAGAGAACAAGTAATCCAAATAATCAGAAAGAGAACAAACAAGCAACTAGCAAAAAGATCCATAATCAATCATCCTGTTGGCGTCAATAATCTGACACGAACCCACATAAAACAAAAGTTTGTCAAAACTAGTCAAAGTAAACTAAAACAACAAACTACCTCACAATGACGAGGTCAAAACCCTAGCCTACACTGCTGCACAGGAACTCAAAAACCAGCTCCTTTACCATCTACAGCTCTGAACCTGAGGCATTTCAAAGACAGAACAGCTCAGCAAGAAAGTACAAGTGACGGCAGAAATATAAGCCAAGAAAAACATGGCTCATAAGGGGTACCAACTCAAGACCAAAAGTACTGAAGTAAAGTACAGGAGTAAGGTATAAAAATTTAGAAAGGAACGCTTACGTAAATCATCACGTACAACAAAAGTACCCGAGATGCACAAGACTATAAGTGGGAAAAATCACAATTAAATCATCAGGAATAATTTGCAAAACTCTATAGCCACTTGTGGTCAACTCCACCAAAAACAACACGGGCAAGGTGGTTAACTCATCCGAACACACCCCCACAGACATATTATCCGTCTAATTGCGGGGGAGGCTCAAACACTCCACCATTCACCGTAAATGCCCAAACACCTGGTAGAGTTCCACATGGTATTAATAGAGGGATCAATCATTGCGGCTGTGGTTTCATCCAGTAATAACACCCGCAATGAACAAAAACCATGACCGTCACAATCCGTAATGACCGGAGTTTAGAGCTTAGAGGCCCACCATAACCCTTCCTGGGCCTGGCGGCTTGTCTCGCCCCACGGCATCGCTATGGAGGGAACCATGATATAAATCTCAAGACTTGGCACAACGGAATTTACTAAACATATCTAGATTTAAGAAACGGTTAATCAAACTTTTGGAAGCATTTACAATCCTAGATAAACTCTAACACATCCTATATAATAGTTAAGGGATGGTTAAAATAGCAAGATTAAACCACATCATCAAAACATATACCACTTCACCAGGTTAGGTTAGCAAAATCAAGAACATGAAAATACAGGTGGATTTAAACAAGGGATTAAGACAGCACTATAATCAGCAAGTTGTTAATGATAATGACAGCAAGAAATTAGAAATTTCAGCAGATCGGGGAAAGAAGGGAAGAGGGGAGTAAAACCATCACTTGTCTTGGTTTTTCCAGAGAACACCTACAAATCGCACCACGACGTAAATTGGGACTAAGGAAGATGGGGAAACTCGAAATCTGAACAAAAATGACCGATATAGAGGTTAGGGACAAAAACCCTTACGAGAAAAACTCAAGAAATGGGGAAGATTTTACCATGATGGCGTAGCTCTCGTTAAGAGCTTTCAGGATCTACGATTGGTTTCAAATTTCGAGCACCGGAGCACCGGCGGCCGCCGCCGGAAGAGTCGCGGAAGAACTTTCTCTATCTCGCTCATGTCACTCTGATTCGGGATTTTCGGGAAGGAAGGAGAAGAAGAAGTGTTTTCTTATGTGTGTGTGTGTGTGTGTGTGTGTATCTCTTTATTATATAAAACAATATAGCATTCTTCAAGCACACCACACTTTTAATATTAGCCACATGGTCATACCTTAATGAAAGGCCACAGATCGTCTACTTAATCAAAAAGCCCTTGGATCGCTCCTTCTTTCGCTCCTCCCCGCCCTACAGTGCTCTGGTCATTCGCAAATAAAGACGGAGGTTTAGATCTGTTCTCCCATGCCCTATGTTCTCTTCCGCGGCTCTGCTTCCGCGCACACCCAACTCCAGTCATCGGCGAATGCAAGTCCTCCTCGGCGGGTTCTTCATCGCCTTTTTGCAGTCTCCATGCACGGCGAGTGCACATACACTTCGGAGATCTCCCCTCCGGAATCTATGTTTTTGCTAGTGCACGCACCTATTTTTCCTCCTTTTGTTCTTCCTCCTCTAGGTTCTCTGATGCAATTGAATTTATTTTTTAGCTGCCCACACATTCTTCTCTGTTTGAATAGGTGACACCGAAGTGATTTTGCATCAACATATGTGAAGTCATCACTTAAATTCTGGAATCTGCATCATCATCAGGCATACATCTTCTTCTTGCACGCATGTTTCCCCTCTTCTCCCCCCCCTCATATTTTTAGGTTCTATTGTGAATTAGTAACTTCTCTGAAACAAAGTTATGTCGATTCTGACATTTGGAGTTTCATAGTTATATAGAACATAGCTGATTACTTCAAGCCACATTCATGTATGGAGACTAAAATTTGCCGACGCCATCATTCACTTTATATATAGCCCGAGCTATATTTGATTCGAACTGTTTTATAATTTGGGAGTCGAACTTCAAGCTGAAAAAATGCATCTAAATAAGAAATGATGGGTGATTACAGTTCTAAGTTTTTTTCCTTATCCGTTTTTGTTGATGTTTGATTTAGATTTCAATTAGATTGTCAAGGTTTCCTTTTAAAGTATGTGTTCAGTAGATGAAAAAAAATCAATTTGTAATTCCATAGCTTAGTTTCAAGGTGTTATGGGCTCAGGTGGTCATGGATGACAAATGAGAAGGCATGTATATATACAGATCTCTCTCATAATTAATGACGAACAATTTCTATGATGTATTTTATCTGATCAATAATGGATGGCATGACTAAATAAATGGAACACATAAGAAATAATATCCTTGCTCTCTTTAGGTTGTACAACTCAATTTACATCTTTTATTCTTCTATTTATCCATTTACAACGTGTTGGGACACAATGACATTTAAATGCTCTATTTTTTCTAATTTGTCATATTGTTTCATATACGATTATAATTTTTGGATTTTAGAGTTACACCTGGGTTACTATACCATGTAAATGCTCATTCTTTTCTATTTTCCCCTGCCATTTCACATGAAATTGGAATACTAGAGTTTGCACTTTACGAGTTTTTCAATGTGATTGACTCTCAACTCATGTACACTCTTCCTGCTTGCAAGTTAGGCATATTTTGTAACACCCCAAAATCCTAGATTGAGTTAAAGTTGGGTGACACGGCCTGAGACACGGGCGTGTCTCAGGGCATGTCCTACTCGGTATGAGTGAACTGCCTGGAGAGTGGTCGACGAAATGGGTTCGACGAAATTTTGAGAGGGAACACGGTCTCCGACACGGGCATGTCGAAAGTTGTGTCCCCCTTTGGTCGACGAACTTCGCTCAACGAAGCACACACTAGAGGCGTGTCTACTACCGTGTAAGGGCACACGGCCTGTGACACGGGCGTGTCACACGCCGTGTCCTTTTCTGGACTTGGCCAGGGCAGTGAGGCCTGGTGAACACGGGCAGGACACGGGTGTTTCCCTGGGCACACGGCCTGTGATACGGGCGTGTCACATGGTCGTTCTTTCTCGAGTTGAGATGGGTGTGTACCACCTGAGGTACCTGGCTACAGACACGGGCGTATCTGAAGGCGTGTCAAGTCCCACGGCTTGTGACACGGGCGTGTCACATGGCCATGTACTGGTCTGGATGAGTCGGTTGTGTGCCGCTTAAGGTACACGGCCTGTAACACGGGCGTGTCACAGGCCGTGTCATCCAAAATTCAGACTTTTGTGGCAAAATTATGGCCGTCCATTTTCTTCAGTTGGGATCTGATGGCCCAGACTTCTTCCCCCTACTTTAAGGCCAAGGATGGAGAAGATAATCCCAATTTTTGACTTGGCCATTCTCTTCCTTCAAGTTAGAGAGAAGGGAGAGCAAGGAGGAGGACGAGGAGGAGGATGGGAGCCGGCCGGACGAAATGGGTTTTGCCCTGATACGGTGGTGGGACCCCGATTCGCTAGTACACCAAGAATGTGTCCTGAGTGCACGGATCGTTGGGCCGCGTGGCTGAGTTGTGATGGAATGTTTGTGCGTGAAAGGACAATGTGTGATATGTATATATCTGCATTTGAATTGTTATGCCTGCAGGGAAGAAATACCACTGCCCCGGGAAAGGGGTAGGGTCGTTATAATTGGTCAGCTGAATGCTGATTGTTGCCTTGTTTGCCACCGTTGGGTGGGCTATCCTTGTACAGGTGCTGGAGAGCCGAGCGGGACATTTAAAGGCTGAAGTCCCTGCTGTTGTTGCTGCTACTAGCCCTTGAAGGCTAAAATGAGAATCTTGTGTGTTGTTTATGTGTGGTCGGCCTACGCGCCGATGTTGGAAGCTACTTTTGTAAAGAGCAACTATAAGGCCCTAAGTCCAAATGACATTATATTTGATATACGTTCCTATATAAATGTGGGTGTTTATATTAGTGGACATTCATAGTTGGAGTTCAATTTGATGTTAAAAGCTTTCGCTAGAATGTTATGAGTTAGGATGTGCAAATCTGATATTAACTCGTGACTTCCCCACCTGTTTTGTAGCGTATGGTGTGGGGCCCCGACCGGACCTTCTGTTATATGCTATACGAACGGATGGCGTCGTTACAGTTTTGGTATCTACTGTCTGGGTCTTTCCCTTTCGAATTCGTGGTCGAATTCTTTTGTGGGGTGGCGAGAACGTGTATGTGCGAACCGCGTTAACACTAATAAACTCGTGAATGTCCACTTAGGGATGCAAATACACTTGTTTGAGGAACATGGGCGTTCCTATATTGTTGTTATTGCATATGAGAGATCGCTAATGTGTGTGTCTTGTTCACCTATAGGTGACACGGAGTGGTGCTAGGCAGTCGGAGCCCCACCATTCTGATGAAAGTACGACACCAGCTGAGGTGCCGACACCTCCCCCTTCTGCGGAAACTGTCCGCCTTGTTGCTGAGGCCTTCTATGCCATGATTCAACCATAGCCTACTAGGCAAGCACAAGGGCAGGTGCAGCCGGTATTGAGGCCAGAATAGGCTGCGGCAAGGACAGAACATGTTGCGGCTGTGGACCCTCGAGCAGTTGAGAGGAAGTTGAAGCAGTTCATGAGCTTCAATCCACCTACAATAATGGGTGTGGGATCCCTTACGCAGGAAGAGGATTGGTTGTCATGCGTCAAGCGGATAATGATGGCGATCAGGACGGTGGAAAATCAGAAGGTCACCTTGGCCACCTTCTTAATGGAAGGAGAGGCTCGTTTATGGTGGGACGAGATGGAAGTACACCACTGAGCGGGAAGATAGTTAACACAAGTGTCGATTGAGGAGTTCTCCCGAATGTTCCTGGCAAAGCACATACCAGCGGCACAGCGCATTGCCATGGAAAATGAGTTCCAAAGGCTAATGCAAGGAGAAGGTAGTGTAGAGATGTACCTGCATGAATTCACACGGTTGGGATGATATGCGGGCTCCATCTTCGCCGACGAGCAGCGGAAAACCAATAGGTTCTATGAAGGATTACGGGATGAATTGCGATTCCTGCTTTCGAGTTCAGTGAACCAAGGGTTCTAGGCGTTGGTTGATACTGCGTGAGCACTGGAGAAAGATATTAAGAAGGTGCAAGGGAAGCGGGCCTTGGCTGTGACAAAGCCAGAGTTCAAGGCGCCCCGACCTGGGAAATCATATTATAAAAAGATATGGGGCAAGAGGTCCAAGTCTTCTGGACAAGCTCCTTCTACGGTTACATCGCGTGCAACGTCGGGGGCCACTTCGAGGCCGGAGACTCGTACGTGCTTTACTTGTTGTCGAGTGGGGCATATAGCTCGTGAATGTCGAGCTGTTCTGCCGAAGGGAGAAAAGAAGGTAGGAGCGTCTTATGCTGAGAAGGGAAAGGCAGTGGTGGAGTCCTCTGCATCCCAGACGCAGCCCTGAGTCTACAATCTTGGCCTGCAGGAGGCCATCAAGCAAAGTTACGTCGTCACAGGTACAATTTAAGTTATTGCATTATTTTGCTTATTGCATGCTTTCTTTGTGGCTTGGGTGTGATGTGATTGCCACAGGCTTTGTAATGATTCGGAACACGCTAGCGAGAGCACTGTTTGATACGGGTGCTTTGCAGTCATTTCTATCTAAGGACTTCATAACTCGAATTGGAGTGCCTAGTCATGTGAAGACAGAGAGCGTGAGGGTATTACTATCGAATGGTTGTTTGATGCTTGCGGATCGAGCTTGTATGTGGCGGTGCAAATTGGATGTCGGGATTTCTGTTTGAATGCATCTGTACTACAGATATCAGAATTCGATGCGATTTTTGGTATGGACTAGCTCACGGAGCAGCACGCCTTTATTGATTGTAATGCCAAAGAGGTCACACTGGGCCAGAATACCGAGCATGAGACTAAGTTCGTTGGTATGCGAGGAGTGGGCGGGACCTTGCTGTCTGCACTCCAAGTCGTCAAGGCTGTTCGGAAGGGTGCGGAGTTATTCTTCACGCTAATTTAGGCTATTGAGCCAAAAGCCAGTGTGAGTGATGCTCCGGTTGTCTCGGAGTTTACAGATGCGTTTCCTAAGAATCGTCTTGGGCTACCACCCCAGCGGGAGATCGACTTCACGATTGAGCTGGTGCCAGGTGCGAAACCTATGGCCTGCTCGCCATATCGCGTCGCACCAAAGGAAATGGCTGAGTTGAAAGTGCATTTGCAAGAGTTGCTGGAGCAGGGATATATACGCCCAAGCATGTCACCTTGGAGCACACCTGTTCTATTTGTGAAAAAGAAGGACGGTGGTTTGCGGTTATGTATTGACTACCGTAAATTGAATAAGCTGACAGAGAAAAACAAGTATCTGATTCCACGGATAGATGAATTGTTCGATCAGCTAGTGGGATCAACCTTCTATTCCAAGTTGGACTTGAAGTCTGGATATTACCAGTTGAGGATTCGGGAAGGTGACATTCCCAAGACCGCATTTGGAACACGGTATGGGCATTATGAGTTCACGGTAATGCTGTTTGGGCTCTGTAATGCTCCCTCGATGTTCATCGACTTGATGTCCCGAACATTGCGAGATTACTTGGACCTGTTCATGATTGGGTTCATTGATGATATTTTTGGTGTACTCTCAATCTGAAGCTGATCACAAAAACCATTTGCGGTTGGTGTTGTACACCTTGTGAAGGAATAAGCTTTATGCCAAGTTCTCGAAGTGTGAGTTTTGGCTGTCGTCGGTGGCTTTTCATGGCCATATGGTGAGTAGAGAAGGCATAGCAGTGGATCCATCAAAGATCAGAGCCATAAAAGAGTGGCTGGTGTTATCTACGGTGGCCGAAGTTAGGAGCTTTCTTGGACTGGCAGGCTACTATCGATGGTTTGTAGAAAACTTC
This sequence comes from Platanthera guangdongensis, assembly GCA_039583875.1. Taxonomy (NCBI): domain Eukaryota; kingdom Viridiplantae; phylum Streptophyta; class Magnoliopsida; order Asparagales; family Orchidaceae; genus Platanthera; species Platanthera guangdongensis. The sequence continues at coordinate 126,025,471 of CM077164.1, forward strand.
TCGTGGATCGCTTTGCCTCTGACCACACTGACGAGAAAGGATCAGAAGTTCGTTTGGATGCCGGAGTGCGCTCGAGCTTCTGAAGATCTTAAGAGTCGGTTGACCATGGCGCCTGTGTTGACATCACCATATGGTACCGATGGATATGAGATTTATAGTGTTGCTTCAGGTAGCGACTTAGGCTGCATTCTTCTACAATTTCGAAAAGTGATTGCTTATGCCTCACGCTAGTTGAAAGTGCATGAGCGAAATTATCCCGTCCATGACTTAGAGATGGAGGAGGTGATCTTTGCACTGAAGTTATGGCGGCATTATCTTTATGGCGTAAAAGTGGATATCTTTACAGACCACAAGAGCCTACAGTGCTTGTTGGAGCAAAAGGACCTGAATATGTGACAACGAAGGTGGCTAGAATTCCTTGGGGACTACACCTTCGAGATTCATTATACTCCCGGGAAGGGAAATGTGGTCGCTGATGTCTTGAGTCGGAGGGCTCCAGCAAGGGCAAATTGGTTGCAGAGGCACGATGAACGTCTAATCCAGGAGCTGGAAGCATTAGAGATCTATTGTGTTGACAAGAATTCCACAGCCAATGCATGTCTGAACTGGACGGAGGTGTAATATGACCTTACGGACAAGATTCGATGAGCAACGGAGCTGGATGAAAGTCTCTAACGCTATGCAAAGGATGGGCCAGATGGCAAATTTTCCTGGGATGACGGCCTTTTGCAGAAAGAGGGCCGGTTGTGCATCCCGAGTATGGTTAAATTACGAGAAGAGTTGATGTTCGAAGCTCACTTTACGAAGTACTCAATTCACCCTGGGAGCACAAAGATGTTCAGGGACATGAAGAAACTGTTCTGGTGGCCAGGACTAAAGAAAGATATCACTCATTATGTGTCTAAATGTCAAACGTGTGCTTTGGTGAAAGAAGAATGTCAGAAGCCTGGCGGTTTCTTGAAGTCGTTGTTGATTCTAGAATGGAAGTTCGATGATATCTCAATGGATTTCATGCACGGGTTGCCGAGATCTCAACGCGGGAATGATTCAATCGGGGTGATTGTAGACAGGTTGACAAAAGTGGCTCACTTCCTTCCAAACAAATGGGACGATTCAGTGGAAAGTTTGGCAAAGCTCTATGTGGAGCAGATTGTACGGTTACACGGTGTTCCTCATAGCATCGTGAGTGATCGTGATGGGTGATTTACATCAAATGATTGGAGGCTAATCCATTAGCTATTGGGCACGAAGTTGATGTTCAGTACGGCCTTTCACCCCCAAACAGATGGCCAAACTGAAAGGACCAACATAACAATGGAGGATATGCTCCGAATGTGTGCCCTAGACTTTGGTAAGAGATGGGAAGATCATCTCTATATGGTGGAGTTTGCCTATAACAACAGCTACCAAGCGAGCATCGGTATGGCACCATTTGAAGCTCTGTATGGTCGGAAGTCACGTACACAGTTAGCTTGGGCAGAAACAGGTGAATCCATACTGTATAGGCATAAAGAAGTCGATGAAGGTAACTCAACAATACGCTCAATTCGAGAGCGGCTACTGATAGCCCAGGACCGACAAGCAAAATACTACAACTCCAAGCACCGAAACGTGGAGTTCGCGATGGGCGATTGTGTATATTTGAACAACAAACCCTTCAAAGGTGTGTCCAGGATTCGACGTCTGAAAATGTTGAGTCCGAGATATCTTGGACCATTTGAAGTGGTGGAGCGCATTGGATAAGCTGCATATCATCTAGGTCTTTCGGTAGAGTTGGGTGGCTTACATGATGTTTTTCACATCTCGGTGCTTCGAAAAGCCGTCAAAGATCCAGCTCAAGTGATCAAGAATGATTGTGTGTCGGTGGAGTATAGGCTAACGACGAAGGTTCAGCCCATTCAGATCGAGGATCGCGCCGATAAACAGTTGCGGAACAGGTCAATCGAGATGGTCAAGTCTGATGGGACAATTGTGGCCATGAGGAGCTAACATGGGAGCAAGAGCAGACCATGCGAGCTGAATTTCCCGAATTATTTGTGTATACTGTTATGCAGTGCATCTCTTGTTGTAACGGACATGTTAATAGTGATAACATAACATTTTGTTTTTGCTTTTCTTACTGTGTGCAAATTTCGGGACTAAATTTATTGTAATGAGGGGAGGGTTGTAACACCTCAAAATCCCAGATTGAGTTCAAGTTGGGTGACACGGCCTGAGACACGGGCGTGTCTCAGGGCACATCCTACTCGGTATGAGTGAACTGTCTGGCGAGTGGTCGAAGAAATGGATTTGACGAAATTTTGAGAGGGAACACGCTCTCCGACACGGGCGTGTCAGAATCCGTGTCCCCCTCTGGTCGACGAGCTTCGCTCGACGAAGCATACACTGGAGGTGTGTATACTGCCGTGTAAGGGCACACGGCCTGTGGCACGGGCGTGTCACAGGCTGTGTCCTTTTCTGGACTTGACCAGGGCAGTGAGGCCTGGTGAACACGGGTATGTCCCTGGGAACATGGCATGTGACACGGGCGTGTCACATGGCCGTGTCTTGCTCGGGCTGAGATGGGTGTGTACCACCTGAGGTACACGACCACAGACACAGGCATCTCTGAAGGCATGTCAAGTAACACGGGCATGTCACATGGTCGTGTACTGGTCTGGATGAGTCAGTTGTGTACCGTTTAAGGTATACGGCCTGTGACACGGGCGTGTCACGGGCCATGTCAGCCAAAATTCAGACTTTTGTGGCAAAATCATGGCCGTCCATTTTCTTCGACTGGGATCTGATGGCCCAGACTTCTTCCCCCTGCTTTAAGGCCGAGGATGGAGAAGAGAATCCCTATTTTTACATGGCCATTCTCTTCCTTCAAGTTAGAGAGAAGGGAGAGCTAGGAGGAGGAGGAGGAGGAAGGGTGTCGGCCACTATTGGAGCTGCTGAGTTTTGATTCGCGATCCGAGGCTAGCGTTGTGGAGGCAAAGCCGCTGTGGTGCTTTCGAATTGGCTAGAATTCTATGGCTCCGAAGCGATCTTCAGGGGTAACGATCTTCCTTCTTAGCCATGTGAAGGCTTCCTTTTAGCATGTGCATGGGATTCCCCCACCAGAGGGTGTATTGTGAAGGGAGTTCCCTTGGGTTGATTCTTGGAATCCCCAATAATTTGGCATATAGATCCAGAAATAGAGTACAGAATAGGCATGTTGTGTGAAGCCCATCTGGATAGGTTGGTCTCGATTGGTGATGTTGCATATACGCACCGAAGAAGACTCTGTGGTTAAACGTGTAGTTTATGGAGTCGAGTGGTTGGACCTGTGAAGGGCAGTAGCAGGAAGTACTGGATTGGTAGTCCAGGAACAGACCCTTATTATCTTGTGATGCTTGATGGGTTGCGTATAACACCCCCTATCCGTCACATAGCATATAATAGTAGGTACGGCCGGGGCCCGACGCCATATACCACAGACAGACCGGGTGGTTACTCAATGGAAACCATCCAACCAATCCAACGTCCTACACAGCGTCATTCTAGCGGAAGCAATTTTATTAGTTGCAATAACAAGAAGCCAGCACTAGCATGAATGTACACTAAACAGAAACAAAAGGAATGAAGTACAAATACACGAGTACTGGCCTTATGGCCTTACAATTGTTTTCCTCAAATTACATGTTTTCCAAACCTCAGCACGCAGGTCGGCCATACATGAATAACAGAAAACACGCAAAATTAGGCCTTCGAGGGCAGGCTCAGTAACTTGGGCTTTAGCACGCTATTTACCACTCTGCTCCGTAGCACCTGCAAGCAACAATCCACTGCAAGGTGGCAAACAAAAGCAACGGTCAGCTATGCTGACCAAATTATAATGATCCCGCCCCCGAACTCGGGGCTGCGATGCTCCTTCCCTGCACTTTATTAGCATAATCAAACAGTAGAGTAATAACACTAAATCACATGCACAGGCACGCATTCCACATGCCCCGTGCTCTCAGGGCGCATTCTCGGTGATCACGGTCTAAGTCCGTCGACTCACCACCGCCCCTTGGAAGGCAATATCTCGTGAGCATTTGGTCTTTCTGGACACTGCCTAAGACCCTCTATCTATGCCAACGGTAAGTGCCAAGTAACTTTAGGTCTCTTTAACTGAACGACAAAGAGTGGGTACGGTTTCGCCTGACCCGTTGCTCACACCGCAACGTTAATTTAAAACATATGCGCAGGTCAAAGTTTCTCGAGTCCCAAATCGTTTACATACATCACATAACCCAGTTATGTTAAAGTTGGATCCCAGGCCCACATGATGGCAGAACCACGCGTCCGCCCAGTTTTCCGGGTGCAGCTAGGAGTTAATCCCCAAGGCCCCCTGTTGCAATCTACCTTGTAGAAAACCCGAAAAACAAACATTCGCACGGAGTCTTCTCCGGCCTTTCATGCAATGCAACATCACCGATCCAGACCAACTTGTATGTGTAGGCTTCACACATCATGCCTATATCCGTTCTCGATTACGACTCTACATGTACACAACGGGTACTATTCATGTCTACCTGAAGTAACGCCTCAAACTCACCGCAAACTCGCGAGAACGGGCTTCCCTATGCAAAAGAAGTAGAGCTTCACATGCTCAAGTAGAGAATCATTACCCTAGCGTTCTTCCTTACAACCATGGAAATGTACGCGGATTAAAAGCACCGCAATCTCCTTGCCTCCGTATATCCGAAGTCAGCTCGCGATCTGGAGCTCCGAAGCTCCGCTGGTGACCGGATCTAGGCTTCTTCTTCCTCCTTTGCTCTCCCCTCTCTCTGGACTTAGAAAGAGATCCACTCAAGTGAAATGATGGTTTCAAAGGCCCAATCCCAGGTATATCCCAGTAGGAACAACCTCCAGCCGTCGGATCCCAAAATAAGGAAACGAACGGCCATGATCCGGAGCTGAAATATAAAATCTAGGCCGAACACGGCCTGCGACACGCCTGTGTCCAGGGCCGTATCTCCCATTCGATGTCGAAATCGACGCGTCTTGAAAACACACGGGTACCCGACACACCCGTGTTCGACTTGACACGCCCCTGTCAGCTAGTACAAGCCCATGTTCCCGGGCGTGTTCCTCCATCAACACAGGACCAACACTAACCCGAGACTCACACGGGTCTTGGACACGCCCGTGTCCTATTTGACACGTCCATATCAAACCCGAACATGCCTGGGCTCCAAGCCATTTTCACTGTCTCGACACTTTGTCGAGCGCAGTTCATCGACCACCCGACACGGCCTTGGACACGCCCGTGTCCTAGGCCGCGTTCCCTGCTCAACGATCGTCGACCCAAAATTCATCGAATTCTCGACCAGATCGTCGACACGAGCTCGACATGCCCTGGGACACGCCCGTGTATCAGGCCGTGTTCTCTGCTCGACAATTGACGACTCCAAAATTCGTCGACCTCTCGGCCGAATTATCGAACCAAACACGGCACACTCTGGGACATGCCCGTGTCTCAGGCTGTGTGCCCCCTACAGAATTCCAAATTTGGCCCAAAATGCCTGTCGTCGCTCTTTTGAGTTTCGGGGCATTACAATTCTCTCCCTCTTAAAAGAATTTCGTCCTCGAAATTTCATAAAGGAAAGAAACATAAAACTTAAACGGTACCTGAGAGAAACAACTCCGGGTACTCCTCAAGCATGGTCTGCTCTCGCTCCCAAGAGAGCTCCTCGCGACCGCAATTGTCCCAATGGACCTTGACCATCCTGATATCTTTATTGCGTAGTCACTTGACCTCTGAGTCCTCAATACGTATAGGCTTGACCTTCATCGTCAACCCATTTCCAACCGACACTTGATCCATCGCAATCACACCCAAAGGCTCTTGCTACGCCTTTCGTAGTACCAATATATGGAATACATCATGTAGACCACTAAGCTCCACTGATCGCTTCAGACGATAAGCTGTTTCACCAATCCATTCCAGAACCTCAAACAGTCCAAGGTACCTCGGGCTTAGCTTCTTTAAGCGCCGCACCCGCGAGACACCCTTGAACGGATTGATCTTCAAGTACACCCAGTCTCCAACAGCGAACTCCGTGTTCCTGTACTTGGCATTATAGTACTTAGCCTGGAGGTCCTGAGTGATTAGCAACCTCTCCCGAATGGTTCGCACCAAAGAAGTAGCATCTTCCACCTCTTGTCGCTTGTACAACTTCGACTCGCCCGTTTCTAACCAAGACAACGGCGTGCGACATCTTCTATCATAAAGGGCCTCGAAGGGCGCCATTTATATGATTTCCTGGTAGCTATCATTGTACGCAAACTCCACCAAGTATAAGTGGTCCTCCCACTGCTTTCCAAAATCTAGGACGCACATGCGAAGCAAGTCTTCAATCGTCCTATTAACCCTTTTGGTCTGCCCATCCGTCTGCAGATGAAAGGCTGTGTTGAAACTCAGCTTTGTTCCCAACATCTGCTCCACCAGCCTCCAATAATTGGACGTGAACCGCCCATCACGGTCAGTCACGATGCTGCGGGCACACCATGAAGCCGCACAATATTGTCCACATACAGTTTTGCCAATTTCTCAACCGGATCATCCTTCCTATGTGGAATTAAATGCGACACCTTCGTTAGACGATCTATGACCACCCAAATGGCGTCGTTCCCTTTTTGCGACCTTGGCAGCCCGTGCACAAAGTCCATAGTAATGTCGTCAAACTTCCACTCTGGAATAGGCAAGGACTTCAAGAATCCTCCCGGCTTTTGGCACTCCGCCTTCACCAAGGCACAAGTTTGGCACTTCACCACATACAGTGCCACATCCTTCTTCAGTCCTGGCCACCAGAACAATTTTTTAACATCGCGGTACATCTTCATGCTCCCCGGGTGAATCGAGTACTTGGTATGATGCACCTCGTACATCAAATCCACCCGCAAATTGCTCACGCTTGGGACGCACAGACGACCGTCTTTCCAAAGTAATCAGTCCTCAACGACGAATTGGGAATTTGACCCATCCAGAGCTTCAACCATGATCTGCTTCATGTGGCCAACCGTATCCAAAGCCTGCCGAATCCGATCAGCCAGGTCATATTGAACTTCAGTCCAATACAAAAGCGCTTCAGCACTCGACTGCTTGTCTACGCAAAAGATCTCCAACGCCTCCAACTCCCGAACCAACCGCTCGTCATGGACCGACAACCAATTGGCTTGAGCTGGGGCCCGACGACTCAACGCGTCCGCAACCGCATTGCCTTAACCAGGCACGTAGTGGATCTTGAATGTATAGTCCCCCAGGAACTCCATCCATCTACGTTGCCGCATGTTCAGATCTTTCTGATCCAACAAATATTTCAGACTCTTATGGTCGGTATAGATATCGACCCTTACTCCATACAAGTAGTGCCTCCACAGCTTCAAGGCAAAAATCATGGCCACTAACTCCAAGTCATGGACCGAATAATTTGTCTCGTGCACTTTCAGCTGTCTCAAGCCATACGCTATAACTCTTCCATGTTGCAGTAGCACGCAACCAAAACCACTGCCCGAAGCATCGCTATAGATTTCAAAACCTTTGGTCCCACTCGGCGAACTCAGCATAGGCGTCGTGGTCAACCGACACTTCAACTCCTCAAAAGCTCGCGCGCACACCGGCGTCCAAACTAACTTCTGCACCTTCCTCGTCAAAGTAGTGAGAGGTAACGATATCCGCGAGAAGTTCTCCATGAAGCGCCTATAATAGCCGGCAAGCCCCAAAAAGCTCCGGACTTCCGCTACTATAGAAAACTCAGGCCACTCTCGTATCGCAACAATCTTCGCCGGATCCACTGCAATACCATCCCGACTCACTATATGACCGAGGAACTCCATTGACGACAACCAAAACTCGCATTTCGAGAACTTGGCATACAATTGATTCCTCCTTAGCGTCTCCAACACCAAATGAAGATGCCTGAAGTTATCTTCCTCACTCTGCGAGTACAGTAAAATATCATCGATGAAGACGATCACAAAATGGTCCAAGTACTCCCTGAATGTCCGGTTTATCAAATCCATGAACACCGACGGTGCATTAGTCAGCCCAAACGGCATGACCGTAAATTCGTAATGCCTGTATCTTTTACTGAACGCTGTCTTAGGGATATCACTTTCCCTTATCCTCAGCTGAGAGTAACCAGACTTGAGATCCAACTTTGAGTACACCGTCGACCCGACTAACTGATCAAATAGATCATCAATTCTTGGGATCGGGTACTTGTTCTTTTTTGTTAGCTTGTTTAACTCCCGATAATCAATACAAAGTCTCAAGCTCCCATCCTTCTTCTTTACAAAGAGGACCGGTGCGCTCCAAGGAGACGAACTTGGACGCACAAACCCTTGCTCCAACAACTCTTGAAGTTGCACCTTCAGCTCTGCCATTTCTTTAGGCGCTAGTCGATACGGGGGTCGTGACACAGGTTTCGCACCTGACACTAGCTCAATCGTGAAATCTATCTCCCGTTGAGGCGGGGCTCCAGGAAGATCGCTAGGGAACACAATAGGGTACTCCGATACCACTAAAATACTATCCAATGTAGGCTTCGGCTTTGCAACCTCCACTAGTGTAAAGAACAGCTCTGCACCAGTACGAACCGCCTTCACCACCTGAAGAGCAGACATCAATGTCTTGCTAGACCCTTTTAAGCCCGTGAAAGTCATCTCACGACTGTTCCCAACTTTACTTCCATGCGACCGCAATCGATATAAGCTTGCTGCTCCGAGAGCCAGTCCATGCCAAATATTACGTCGAACTCCACCAACGGCAGTAGCGACGCTAGCAAATTGAACTCCTGACTCCCAATCCGAATCTGAACGCCACAGATTCTCTTCGCATGCATCGAACACCCATTGGGCAACATCACATCCATTTTGTCCTTCGCCATCGAAGAAGGTACTCCGATGCGTGATATCAAGCTTTCGGACAAAAAGGAGTGTGAAGCTGCCGTATCAAAGAGTGCTCTTGCCGAATACTCACAAATCAAAACAAATCCTAAACAAGCAGTGGTAAGGTTATACACGCATAACAAGTATTTAAAATTTAACTTGCTATAAATTTAAATTGTACCTGTCACCACATCCGCTTGTTTGATGGCCTCCTGTTGGCCAAGATTAAAAACTCTCGGTTGAGCCGGAGCATAATGGGACGCGGTTGACTCCACCGCCTTGCCCTTCTCTTCATAAGTTGCTCTCGGCTTCCTCTCAGACTTGGGACGTCCGCTCCAACATTCACGGGCAAAGTGCCCCGGCTTCCCACAAGTAAAGCATGCACCCGAGGTCCGACCCGTAGTAACCCCAGAAGCACCGAAAGAAGGAGCTGGCCCCGAAGTCCTAGCCTTCTTAAAGAACTTACGGTACCAAGACTTTGTGGTAGTCGGCACCTTGAACTCAGACTTCTTATCGCCGAAGCTTTTCTTCGCTTGAACATTCTTCATGTCCTTATCCAAGGATCGGGTCGTATTGACCAGGGTCAAGAAGCCCTGCGTCATAGTCCCCGAGAGTAGTAGCCTCAAGTCATATCTCAAACTTTCATAGAATCGGTGTGTCTTGCGCTCCTCATCTGCGATGGTGGAGCAAGCGTACTGGCCCAATCGGGTAAACTCATGGAGATACTCATCCACGCTACTCTCTCCTTGTACCAACCTATGAAACTCATTCTCCAAAGCTATCCTCTGCGACGAAGGGAGGTATCTAGCCAAGAACAGTCTCAAGAACTCCTCCATCGAGATGTCTGTAAGTTGCCTTATTCTCAATAGATGCAGCTCAAAACCCTCCCACCATAGCATAACGTCTCCATCCAATAGGAACGTAGCTATAGTGGCCATCTGCCACGCCTCTGTCTCAGTTGCTGTCAAGACTCTCTTTATCCGGGAGAGCCAATCTTCAGCTTGATATGGGGTTCCTAACCCCAAGAACACTGGAGGATTAAAGCTCATTACGTGTTTGAGCTGTCTCTTGGTTATCATCCTCGGCACCAATGGTTCCACTAATACCTGCTCCACTCTTCTCGACTCAACCTCTGGAAGAGGTACCTTCTCCATCGTAGGAGCAGGCTGCTGCATTTGCCTTGCAGGCTGCGCATTGATCATGACAAACACTGCTTCGGCCACCAATCGTATGGTCTCAGCCGATGGAGGTGTTGCAGGATCATTGTTTGGTGCACTACTAGCCTCAGAAACTCGGCGTTCTGACGGCCCAGCACCGCTTCTAGTCACCTATAGTTGTACAAAACACCGTTAAGCGACCATACAAAATTGCAAAAAGAAATTATAGGAACACACAGGTTCCTCAAACACGTGTATTTTCATTCCTAAGTGGACATTCATGGGTTCTTTTGCTATTATAATGATGACGCACACACATGTGCTCACCACCCCTTAAAAAGAAATCATCCACGAATTCATTTTTAATCCCGACCAAAACCAGCAGTCTGATACCAAATTGTAACACCCCATATCCGTCGCATATCATATAACAATAGGTCCGGCCGGGGCCCGACGCCATATACCACAGACAGACCGGGTGGTTACTCAATGGAAACCATCCAACCAATCCAACGTCCTACACAGAGTCATTCTAGAGGAAATAATTTTATTAGTTGCAATAATAAGAACCCAGCACTAGCATGAATGTCCACTAAACAGAACCAAAAGGAATGAAGTACAAATACACAAGTACTGGTCTTATGTCCTTACAATTGTTTTCGTCAAATTACATGTTTTCCAAACCTCGGCACGCAGACCGGCCGTACATGAATAATAGAAAACACTCAAAATTAGGCCTTCGAGGGCCGACTCAACAACTTGGGCTTTAGCCCGCTATTTACCGCTCAGCTCCACAACACCTGCAAGCAACAATCCACCGCACGGTGGCAAACAAAAGCAACGGTCAGCTATGCTGACCAAATTATAACGATCCCTCCCCCGAACTCGGGGCAATGATGCTCCTTCCCTGCACTTTATTAGCATAATCAAACAGTAGAGTAATAACACTACATCACAGCCACAGGCATGCATGGCCACACGTCCCGTGCTCTCAGGGCGCATTCTCGGTGATCACGGTCTAAGTACGCCAACTCACCACCGCCCTTTGGAAGGCAATATCTCGTGAGCATTTGGTATTTCTGGCCACTGCCTAAGACCCTCTATCTATGCCAACGGTAAGTGCCAAGTAACTTTAGTTCTCTTTAACCGAACGACATAGAGCGGGTACGGTTCCGCCTGACCCGTTGCTCACACCGCAGCGTTAATTTAAAACATATGCGAGGGTTAAACTTTCCCGAGTCCCAAATCATTTTCATACATCACATAACCCAGTTATGTTCAAGTTAACTCCCAGGCCCACATGATGGCAGAACCACGCATCCGCCCACTTTTTCGGCTTCACCTAGGAGTTAATCCCCAAGGCCCCCTGTTGCAATCTACCTCGTAGAAAACCCGAAAAAAAACATTCGCACGGAGTCTTCTCCGGCCTTTCATGCAATGCAACATCACCGATCCAGACCAACTTGTCTGGGTAGGCTTCACACATCATGCCTATATCCGTTCTCGATTACGAACTCTACATGTACATAACGGGGACTATTCATGTCTACCCGAAGGAACGCCTCAAACCCACCACAAACTCGCAAGAGCGGGCTTCCCTATGCAAAAGAAGTAGAGCTTCACATGCTCAAGTAGAGAATCATTACCCTAGCATTCTTCCTTGTCTCCATGGAAATGTACGTGGATGAAAAGCATCGCAATCTCCTTGCCTCCGTAGATCCGAAGTCGGCTCGTGATCTGGAGCTCCGAAGCTCTGCCGGTGACCGGATCTATGCTTCTTCTTCCTCCTTTGCTCTCCCATCTCTCTAGACTTAGAAAGAGAGCCACTCAAGTGAAATGAGTATTTCAAAGGCCCAATCCCGAGTATATCCCAGTAGGAACAACCCCCAGCCGTCGGATCCCAAAATAAGGAAACGAACGGCCACGATCCGGAGCTGAAATGTAAAGTCTGGGCTGAACACGGCCTGCGACACACCCGTGTCCAGGGCCGTGTCCCCCATTCACCGTCGAAATCGACGCGTCTTGAAAAACACACGGGTACCCGACACGCTCGCGTTTGACCTGACACACCCATGTCAGCCAGTACACGCCCGTGTTCCCGGACGTGTTCCTCCATCAACACAGGACCAACACCAACCCAAGACTCACACGGGTCTTGGACATGCCTGTGTCCTATTTGACATGCCCGTGTCAAAGTCGAACACGCCTGGGCTCCAGGTCGTGTTCACTATCTCGACACTTCGTCGAGCGCAGTTCGTCGACTACCCAACACGGCCTTGGACACGCCCGTGTCCTAGGCCGTGTTCCTTGCTCGACGATCGTCGACCCAAAATTCATAGACTTCTTGACCAGATCGTCGACACGAGCTCGACGCGCCCTGGGACATGCATGTGTCTCAAGCTGTGTTCGTTGCTCGACGATTGACAACTCAAAAATTCGTCGACCTCTCGGATGAATCGTCGAACCAAACACGACACGCCTTGGGACACGCCCGTGTCCCAGGCCGTGTGCCCCCTGCCAAATTCCAAATTTGGCCCAAAATGTTTGTCGTCGCTCTTTTGAGTTTCGGGGCGTTACATTATGCCTGTGAAGGGTAGTAGCAGGAAGTACTGGTATGGGAGCCCCGGAAAATACCCGCAAGTGTTTGTGATGTATAATGAAGACCAAAGTGTCTGGCACTGCAGATGGCTGCAGGGATGGCTGGTCGAGTGAACCAGTTAAGTTTTGGGCTAGGGATGTAAAGTGAGTTCTGTCACTACTGGGAGTGGCTCCTAGCTAACCTATTATTGTGAAGCCGGTCCTTGGTGGACAGTGTGGCTATTGTGAGCTTGATGATCTCTTGAAAAGGCCTCGTGCCGAACAGGAAAGGTGAAACCGACCCGCGCCTTATACTTAGCCTCGGCTACGCTGTACTCGGTGATGGCAAGGCGACTTGAGCAATGGGTGGTGGCTGATCCGTACCTACGTTTTGTCCGTCTGACTCGAATACCTGAAAGTGCAGTCAGTTGGAGCGCATAATAAGAGTCTTAGGCCTGCGCGCCGGAAAGACTAAATGCTCAATTTTACTGTTGGGTTTTGCCCTGATATGGTGGTGGGACACTAATTCGCTCGTACACCAAGAATGTGCCCTGAGTGCACGGATCGTCGGGCCGCGTGGCTGAGTTGTGATGGAATGTTTGTGCGTGAAAACACAATGTGTGATATGTATATATCTGCATTTGAATTGTTATGCCTACAGGGAAGAAATACCACTACCCCGGGAAAGGGGTAGGCTCGTTATAATTGGTCAGCTGAATGCTAACTGTTGCCTTATTTGCCACCGTTGGGTGGGCTATCCTTGTACAGGTGCTGGAGAGCCGAGCGGGACATTTAAAGGCTGAAGTCCCTGCTGCTGCTGCTGCTAGCCCTTGAAGGCTAAAATGATAATCTTGTGTGTTGTTTATGTGTGGCTGGCCTGCGCGCCGATGTTGGAAGCCACTTTTGTAAAGAGCAACTGTAAGGCGCTAAGGCCAAATGACATTGTATTTGATATACATTCCTATATATATGTGGGTGTTTATATTAGTGGACATTCATGGTTGATGTTCAATTTGATGTTAAAAGCTTCCGCTAGAATGCTATGAGTTAGGATGCGCAACTCTGATATCAACCCGTGACTTCCCCGCCTGTTTTGTAGCGTAAGGTGTGGGGCCCCGGCCGGACCTTCTATTATATACTATACAAACGAATGGCGTCGTTACATATTTATTCCTTTAATCTAATAAACATGATTCCTAAGCTTTAATGTTAAAGGGATTAAACGACTCAAAGATGTTGCAGCTGGAATGACTGTGGTCTGTATGTAGGTGGAAGATGTTGGAATAATCTTGGACAAGGAGACTGAAGAAGCTTCCTTTATATTTATCCAGGTAATATAATTTTTTATAGTCTTTCATACAAATTTACACATCATACCAGTGTTGAGCACTTTGCTTTTTTTCCAGTGAAAACAATATTGTGATGCATTGAGAGCTACCGAGTAAAAGGAAGAAAAAATCATGACGTTATTGGAAAGAATGATGAAGAGTCTTGAAATTTCTGTCAAAGATATGTTGTTCTGGTACTAATCTGTAAACAAAAACAGCTGCATGTCTCTCACAGGCTTTAGTTTTTAGGTTCTATATTAGTCTTAACATGTGGAGTTTAGGGTTCCCGTGAGTCTTGAAAGATTTCTATCCTAATTAAGCATGATATAGAACCAATGTCGTTGTCATGATCAATATCGCCGCCCACAATAAATGTAGGTGCCCACGATCAATATTGTCGCCCATGATGCATGTCGCCCATGACACATGTCGTTGGTTTGCGGGAGAAGCCCGCTTTGGTTGCGGGCGAATCCCGTCTTGATGCGGGCAAAGCCCGCCTTGATGCGTGCACAACCCATGAACAATGTCTCTGCCTACAAACATTATTGTCATCCACGACCAATGTCGACACCCACGACAAATGTCTCCCCCATGACCAATATCGCAGTGCACGACACATGTGTGTCACCTACGACCAATGTCATTGCCAATCGGGCGAAGCCCGCAGCGCCGCATCGAGAACGGGCGAAGCCCGTTCGAATATGCTAGTATATATATATTATAAAAATAGTACACTTAAGAGGAGACACAATGGTTCAGCTAAACCAGAAACTTTCGTGAAGGAGTCAAGGATTTCTCCATTAAAGAAGGAAATTTCTCGAGTAAAGAATAAGATTTGTCGAGTAAAGAAGATATTTCTCGAGTACAGAAGAAACATTTCTCGAGAATAATAAGCACTTCTCGAGAACAAAATAAAACTTGTTGAGTATTAAATAGACTTCTCGAGAACTAAATAAACTTCTCGAGAACTAAGTAAACTTCTCGAGAATAAGACTGCATTTCTCGAGAACAAGAAGGTACATCTCGAGAACAAAATGAGCATTTCTCAAGAGCTTCAAGATCTCTCAGGAACTAGAGGAGGGATTTCTCGAGAAGAAGCAAGACTTCCCGGTAACAAAACAACATTTCTCGAGAAGAAATCTAAATTTCTCGGGAACAGCCCCCGGCCTTTTGAGAAATGAGTTTGGCCATCACGAGTACAAAACAGGGTTTCCGAGAATTAAGCAGGAAGATTTCAGAAATTCAGATTTGATTAATATTCCGGGATAAATTGTCGACTCTACGGATTTAGCAGCAAATACAACACTAGAATCTGACGCACTATTCTTGAGACACAAACATCAAATGCTTACCATAAGCATACATGTCATAAATTTAATTCTTCCAACAAGAAATCATTCAATCTCATCAAAAACTCCAAAAATCTGGTCAAACAGACCCAACGGAAGCGAAAATGCACTAATGGTGCAGCGCCGTCAACAAGATGTAAAAAGGTAACGCCCTAACGTCATAATTATGACGACACCAAATCAAATAATAACATCGGAGAATCGGGGGCGTTACATCTCCTGCATTATGAAATTTGGGGCGTTACACAACATACCAATCCCACACTGCTACCCGTAGAGAGACTCAACTCTAAGTAGTGGATTATTATGCACATTCATTCAATCATCATATCACATGACCATGCATTAACCTCATCCAATTCCTTCTTAAAGTCAAGCATTCACAATCAACTAGACTTCCACAAGAATATCATTTGTTCAAGCAAACATATCAATTTAGATGTTCACTAGCTTACCCAAACCATTTGTTTGTCAACCTCCTTGAAACCGTTGGTACAATCGTGTTCTACCAAACCATTTGTTTACTTAAGGATATATGGACTAAATCTCATCAATCATTTATTTAGCACAATCACAAATAGTTTAAGTTCAACAAACCACATGCAAACCTCAACATTAATGTACTATGACTTCACTACCAAGTTCAAACCCAGTTCTACACTAACCCGAGAATAATATGTACACAAGACTTTACTGTACCGCAACTTCGTCTAGACATTCCTGAGTTGACATGACTCATATGAAAACTTATAACCATCCGTTGGAAAGTTCTTTCCAAGGGCTACGACTTTCATGTTTAGTCGAAAGCCCAGATTTGGTCGTATCATTCCCGAAAATGGCCTTGAAGTTTGCTGTGAACTGAAAACAGATTTCTGCTCGCATCTTAAAACAAGATGAACGACATCGCTTCATCTTCTTCCTTTAGACATTTAATCAAAACCATATACAAAACTTCCTCCTCCCTTATTCACCCGCATTAGACTATTTATCTTCACGAAACCAAGACCACTGTATTCACAAAGAAGAGGTGAGAGGTTGAAGACAGCAAATATCTAGGGCACAAGCCCTAGCATGGTCTCTACCTAGGAGATCTTCATCTCACATGTCAAACTCGTTTGAGTCGATATCTCTCCTAGAAAATAACTACAGATCTAGCACCAAGGGAAAAGGTAGGAAGCACACCTCATTTCCGGCTGTTCCGTCCATGGATCTCGTCACTCTCCTTATCAGCATCTTTTCCCGTTGGCATTGTTCTTCACTAAAGGGACGGTCTCTCCTCCAGTAAAAACGACTCCGACAACCATTTCTCTTCCGACGGTTTTGGCACAGCAACGGCTAGAGCTCGGTAAGAATAAAGTGACGGCTAGAGTTTTCCCGCATCTCTCCTTTTATAGGAGGAATTAGGGTTAACTGTTTTTTCACGTGTCATCCTACTGTTGGACTGCCTATTATTACATTAAATATGTCCTTTTGAAAAGACGCATCCAATTTATGTCATTTGGCTCTAATCCCGAAGTTCTGGTTCAGACTATGCGTGTGGAATCAGAAACAATGGGCAGAAAATATTCCAAGTCAAATTTGTCGTGTATAACATACCCACTCGACAAATCGTCGAGATTTGTCATGATCACTCGACGCCTTATATAAGTACAACACGTCTAGGTTAAAATTGTTGAGTATTGTAACACCTCCCCTGTAATGTTCGTATAATATGGGTCCGGTCGGGGCCCCACAACATACAGATGCCACAACTTTAGCGTTAAAAGATGATATTAACTACCCAATCTCAAAACTCTGAATATAAAAACAGCGGAAACCCAAAACATGGCTAGAGGTTATCCACATACATAGGAGTATCAAAACGGCCTTAAGGACTTACAACAATAGAGAGTCCAAAACTCAAATGATAAAATCAAACACCAATGTGCATAAGAACTCCTAGACTACCTCGGCATGCAAGCCGGAAACCTATAGCATCAAACATACAATGTCACAAAAAAGAGCTAGTACAATACTTGGAACACTTCATGAGGCTTAAGCTTTTTTGGCTGGCGAGCTAGGTCCTGCTTGCGATCCTTGCCCTATAAAAATTTGATGGTAACGTGGGTCAGCAAAGGCTGACCTCAACTATGTAACCAACACATCTCCTCCCGGACGCCCCTAATGGACCCCAGGGTACCCCTTCAACCTGCAAGTTAGCACTTTGTATGCCATATAATTAGACATGTAAAGCTCTAAAAATAGGTTTGGATGTCTCAAACAACAAACACGTTTTCTATGTTGAGCATATAACAAAAAGGGGGCCTACTATGCAACATGTATGCAAACCCCGGGCTTCACCCAAGGCACCCTATCGTGCATGCATCTAGCACATCATCAAAACATATCAGCTGGGTACTTCCAATATCCCCATCGGCGTCAAACCGCAAACAAAAGGGTACTACAATTCCCCAAACGCACACAAACCACCACACGGAAATCTTGTCATGGCCCCAACCGCTCGTGGGTCTTAGACTCGGGCTTGCCTGCAAACCCTGACTTCTCAAGTCAGGTTTTCGTCTCACACACAGACCGATTCTAAGAACACTTGCTCGACCCCACCCGCTCGTGGGCTTCATTGCCCGGGCTTGTGCTATGTTTGGCATTCTCGTCAGTCTCATAGAAGGGGACTAGTCTCGCCGGGACACTGTCTCCACATGACATGCACATCACGGGATAGCCAGCTGACTATGGATACAAAGTCGTGTCTTAGCACATCACAATACATAATCTTTCCCACCCAAATCCGTCATTTGTAATGCAATGTCCCCGCGCACTAAGGAAACCATCTACCGTCAATGCGGAGCTAACCTTGTCCAGTAGGGAAACCATTTACTGCCAATGCAAAGCTAACCTTGTCCGGTTCCGGCTACACGTACTCACTCGAGAAAATGGGAAAACACCTACATCACAAACGACATCTTACCGCAACAGATTTCTACAAAATCCTTAAGGCTCATTATACAACATCATCGAGTCGGACTAACGGTCGCGACTACGGCTTCACCCATAATGCCTAATCCACTAACGGAATGGATCTCTAATGCAAAATCATGTCGGGGACGAACTCAATCGACCCAGAGGTTCCTCTTGAACCATGGTGACCCAAACCCCTCTCATTTGAGAGATTTGGTGCCCAAAAGCTTGAAAAACAAGAGAGAAAGAAGATGTTATGCACGCATCCTAGAAACCGAGAGGAGAAAATGTCGTTACCTTACGACCTATCTTCCTAGCCATGGAATCCTTGCTTTGAATAGATTGACACGAGCGCCTCCACGCCCTCTCCACAGATCCCGTCTCGGAATGATGATCGGAGCTCTGAAGCTTCGTCAATGGAGGTAGAAGAGCTTCTCCTTCCTCCTCCTCACTCTCCCCCAAATCCATGGTCAACCCTCCAAGTGATAAAGAATGAAGGAAAGGGGCTCTCTGCCCTAATAAGATCACTTGGGCAGAAGATCCTGGGCTCTTGGACCAGATTTAAGGAAAAATTGGACGGCCACAAATTGAAAATGACGGACCAGACCCGTCCGCACGATAAGTGGCACACGACTAGTGGTTGTGCGCACTTGATCCCATGATCATGCGTTTAACAATGGCAGAACTCCAAAAAAACTGGATCAATGCGCACGAGCAGTGGCGCACGCCCAGTGGTCGTGCACACTAAGTCTAATGGTCGTGCGTTTGCCCTAGATAGAACTCGAGTAAAAGGATATAGAGCTCACGATCAGTAGTGCATGACCAGTGGTCGTGCGCACTGTATCCCATGATCGTGCGCACTGGATCCTGTGCCGAGCTCATCGACCTATCGCCATCGGTCTCTTTTCCCATAACGCTAGCTTCCAGCGACTCTAGGCCTGAAAACTGTGGTGTTACAACTCCTCCCCCCTTATAAGAATTTCATCCCCGAAATTAATCCTCAAATAAGAAGATAGCAAGAAATGATTGTAGCAAATAAAACAACCATTTCTAATCAGGAAAATAGCCGAAAACATTATTACAATGTCTCAAAACACCATTGCTACATACAAGTTACTGTTTAAATTAGCATTACACAAATAACTCGGGATGTCCTCGCGCATTGCTTGCATACTCTCCCAAGAGAACTCGCCGCGCCTGCAGTTATCCCCATGCACCTTCATGAGCTTAACTTCTTTGTTCTGCAACTGCCAAACTTCTGCATCCTCTATACTAACTGGACGAACTTGCATCCTCAAGTCATCTTCTATTGGCACGGATGCCGATTCGATCACCATACTAACCTCCACTAAGGCTTTCCTCAAGACAGAGACATGGAAAACATCATGTAATCCACTCAGCTCTGAGGACAATGCCAACCGGTATGTTGCTTCTCCCACTCGTTCTATAACCTTTAAAGGTCATAAAAACCTTGGACTCAACTTCTTGAGTCTGTGAATCCACGAAATGCCTTTGAACGGCTTGATCTTTTGATAGACCCAGTCGCCTACCGTGAACTCCACCTTCCTGTGGCGAGCATTAAAATATTTTGCTTACCGATCTTGAGCAACCTTCATGCGCTCTTGAATGGTTCGCACCAACTCGCATGCATCAGCTACCACTTCCTTTCCCAAAAGTTTGGTGTTTCCTTCCTCTATCCAAGACATCGGTGTTCGACATTGCCTCCCATACAAAGCTTCGTATGGTGCCATCTTTATTCTTTCTTGGTAACTGTTGTTATAAGCAAACTCTACCATGAAGAGGTGATCTTCCCACTTCTTACTGAAGTCGGGAGTACACATCCTCAGCATATCCTCCAAAGTACGGTTCGTTCTTTCAGTTTTCCCGTCAGTTTGAGGATGGAAAGTCGTACTGAACTTGAGCTTTGTGCCCAGACTCTTCTGAACCAACCTCCAGTCCTTGGACGTGAAACGTCCATCGCGATCACTAACTATACTCTTAGGAATTCCATGTAGTCGTACAATGTTGCGAACATACAACTCTACCAGCTTCTCCACGCTGCCCTCTTTCCGATTTTGGATGAACTGAGCCATTTTGGTCAAGCGATCCACGATCACCCAAATCGCGTCGTTACCCTGCTGCGACCTAGGAAACCCATGTACAAAGTCTATGGAGATGTCATCAAATTTCCACTCGGGAATAGGAAGAGGCTTCAGGAACACGCCCGGCTTCTGACACTCGGCCTTCACTAAGGCAGAAGTTTGGCATCAACTCACGTACAAAGCTACATCCTGCTTCAAACCAGGCCACCAAAAGGATTTCTTCATATCCAAGTACATCTTTGTACTGCCCGGGTGAATGGAGTACTTTTTGAACTGAGCCTCAAGCATCAACTCCTCACGGAACTTGTCGAACTGCGGTACACAAATCATTTTGTCCTTCCTCAGAATCCCATCTATCAATTCCCAGATGTTACTCTCGCCCTTTTGAGCTTCCACCACGTTTGGCTGGAACTCCACATCCAAACGGATTGCTTCCCGAATACGATCGAATAAGTCTTTCTGCATCTCAATCTAGTTCAATCGAGCCATGCTAGACTCTCCTCTTGCTACACACTCCATGCTAAGGGACTCCCAGTCCCGCATCAACTGCTCATCATGAGCTTCGATCCAACTCCCTTGACCAGAGTATTTCTGACTCAAGGCATCCGCCACCACGTTGGCTTTGCCTAGCGTATACTGAATCGCCACCTCATAGTGTCCAAGGAACTTGGCCCATCTGCATTGCCGCATATTCAAGTCCTTTTGATTTGGGAGATACTTCAGGCTTTTATGATCCGTGAAGATCTCCACCTTCGCACCATAAACATAGTGCTGCCACAATTTCATAGCAAAAATTACCGCCGCCAATTCCAAGTTATAGATGGGGTAATTCCTCTCATGAGGCTTCAGTTGCCTAGACCCAAGGGCTATCACACTGCCATGTTGCACCAATATGCAACCCAAACCGCATCCCGATGCGTTACTGAAAATTTGAAATCCTTCAGTCCCTTTCGGTAGACTTAGGATTGGAGCTGTCATCAGCCTTTCCTTCAGGGTATCAAACGCCTGATTGCACTCCTGAGTCCACACAAACTTCTGATCCTTATGAGTTAGTGAAGTGATGGGTAAAGCTATCCGCAAAAGTTTTCTACGAACCTTCTATAGTACCCGGCTAGCCCAAGAAAACTTCGAACTTCCACCATGGTTCTCAAAATCGGCCAATCTCTGATGGCTTCCATTTTTGTTGGATCTACTGCCACCCCATCCCCACTAATCACATGGCCCAAAAATGCCACCTTCTCTAGCCAGAACTCGCACTTCGAGAACTTTGCATAAAGCTGGTTCTCTCTTAAAACTTGCAAGACTACTCTCAAGTGAGTCTCATGCTCCACCTCCAATTTGTAGTACACCGAGATATCGTCAATGAAGACCACTATAAAAGAGTCCAAGTACTCCCTAAATACTCTATTCATCAAGTCCATGAATACGGATGGCGCGTTCGTCAGCCCGAACGACATCACAGAGAACTCAAAGTGACCATAACTCATACCAAACATTGTCTTGGGTATGTCCTCGTCTCGAATTCGCAACTGATAGTATCCTGACTTCAAGTCCAACTTTGAATACACCACTGACCCCACCAACTGGTCGAACAGGTCGTCTATCTGAGGAATCAGATACTTATTCTTGACAGTCAATTTATTCAACTCTCGGTAATCTATACATAACCACATACTACCATCTTTCTTCTTCACGAACAACACAGGAGCGCTCCACGGTGAAGAACTTGGTCTGATACACCCTTGCTCCAACAGTTCCTACAAATATACATTGAGTTCGGCCAACTCTTTTGGTGTCATCCTAAATGGAGGACGTGACACCGGCCTAGCCTCTAGCACTAACTCAATCGAGAAATCAATCTCCTATCGAGGAGGTGCTCCAGGAAGTTCATTAGGAAACACATCCTCGAACTCTGCCACTACGGGCACTTCCCCAAGTGATAACTTGGAAAGGCGAACCTCCAATAATGCTATAAGAGCTAATCCCCCTGGTTAACTGCCCGCATCAACTGCATGGCCGAAATCAGGGAACAGGCCACTCCATTAAGGCCCTCAAACTTGACCTCTGCCTGCCCTTCGCTTCTCAGGGTCACCACCTTGGATAGACAGTCAATACTGGCATGCTACTCAGCTAGCCAGTCCATTCCCAATATCATATCTAACTCAACAAACGGCAAGACTGCTGCTATCAACATGAAGTCAACTCCGTCTAGCCTACAACAAATGAGCCCTTTTTCCCCGGTGGTCATGGATGACCCATTGGGCATGCACACATTCAGCTCTGCGTCCGTCGAGAACGACTCAACTCCTATTCTCCAGATAAAGCTTTCTGCAAGAAAAGCTTTCTTCAGAGTGTGACGCTCTCATATCAAACAATACCCTAGTGGGGTATCCGGAAACTAACACAAAACCTAAAATATAGGCATCAAACATAAACGGTCTTGAAAGTATGAAGTACAAGGTTAAATTTAAACTTTCTCATACCTGTCACCACATCAGGTTGGCGGATTGCTTCCTGTTGCCCAAGGTTATAAGCCCTTGGCTGCACTGGTTGGAACCGAGAAGCGCTAGACTCCGCCATCTTTCCGAGAAGCGCTAGAAGCGAGAAGCGCTGGGGCCGGAGCGCACAGACTGCTCTTATCTTGGATCCTTCTCAGCTCCTCCTTGAGTACAAAATCGAGCTATGTGGCCCACCTTGCCACAATTGAAGCACGTCAGTGGTCCCTTTGAGTGAGACCCTCCGGACGTCCATTTTCTTTTCTCACCGGACTTGAATGGGTGAGGATTTTTCTTCCATCTATTCCCTTCAGACTTTCCTTGGGATTGAGAAGGCTTCCCTTCCCCTTGCATGGGCATGAAACCCTTATGACATTGGGTTTGCACCAGATCACTCTCCAATGTTCTGGCAGCCTCAACCAACTCATTGAAACTAGCTCTCTTCATGGCGATGAGGGGTTGTCTTAGATTCTACCTTAGCCCCTAGTAGAAGAGGTTATCCCTCTCCTCATCATCAGCCATTGTCGTTCCTACATAACGACCCAACCGAGTGAACTCCTATACATACTGATCCACTGTCTTATCCCGCTGCACCAAGTGCAGAAATTGCCTTTTGAGGGACAACCTTGTCAAAATAGGAATGTACTTCTTTAGGAAAGCATTCTCAAACTCTTCCATGGACGGGGTGCGTCCGGGAAACTGGCAGCCGCTATGGCTCACCCACCACAACTTCGCGTCTCCCTCCAACATGAAGACCACAAACTCAGATTTCTTCTCCTTTGGCATTTTTACCGCCCTTAGAAGTTCTTGCATCCGTGCCCACCAATCCTCTGCATCAGTCGGCGTACCAACTCCCTTAAACGTGGGAGGATGGAAGCTTAGAAAATATTTCATTTGCCGGTCCCCATGCCCGACAACCACACTTTCGGCCAACAGCTCTGCTCGCCTGGCTTCTCCGCCCGGCACGTCCGTCGCCGTATCCGGGGTAGCAGGGGTTACTACCTGAGCAACAGGGGTTGCTACTTGAGCTTTCGCTACAGCTTGGGCTGCCACCATTGCTTCTGCAAGTATGCGACAAAAATTAGTCGGGTTTACACCCATGCCCAAAGGACCCTGAGCAGTGGCGCAGCTCGCCGAAAGTTCTTCTCTTGGTCTCGACGTACCCGCCTCGTTGCTTGCACTCTTAACAAGAGCAAGATAACAAATAATCAGTCTCTAATCACAAGACTCTAACATAAGGACACTCATGGTCCAGCAATACTCCTATGTGGATAACTTCTATACGTGATCCAATTACGCTAAATTGACCGCTAAACCTGACTTTGGACGTAACTTGGCTATGATACCAAATTGTAACACCACCACTGTAATGTCCATATAATATGGGTCCAGCCGGGGCCCCATAACATACAGATGCCACAACTTTAGCGTTAAAAGATGATATTAACTACTCAATCTCAAAACTCAGAATATAACAACACCGGAAACCAAAAACATGGTTAGACGTTATCTACATACATAGGAGTATCAAAACGGCCTTAAGGCCTTACAACAATAGAGAGTCCAAAACTCAAATGATAAAATCAAACACCAACGTGCATAAGCACTCCTAGACTACCTCGGCATGCAAGCCGAAAACCTATAGCATCAAACATACAATGCCACAAAAAAGAGCTAGTACAACACTTGGAACACTTCATGAGGCTTAGGCCTTTTTGGCCGACGAGCTAGCTCCTACTTGCGATTCTTGCCCTGAAAATATTTGATGGTAACGTGGGTCAGCAAAGGCTGACCTCAACTGTGAAACCAACACATCTCCTCCTGGCCGCCCTAACGGACCCCGGGGTACCCCTTCAACCTGCAAGTTAGCACTTTGTATACCATATAAATAAACATGTAAAGCTCTAAAAATAGGTTTGGATGTCTCAAGTAACAAAATCATTTTTGATGTTGAGCATATAACAAAAAGGGGGCATACTATGCATCATGTATGCATACCCCGGGCTTCACCCAAGGCACCCTATTGAGTGTGCATCTAGCACATCATCATAACATATCAGCTGGGTACTTCCAATTTCCCCATTGGCGTCAAACCGCAAACAAAAGGGTACTACAATTCCGCTAACAGCACACAAGCCATCACACGGAAATCTTGTCATGGCCCCATGATGCGCTGGCGGTAAGATTACCGTTCACGAACAAGTAATAAAAGGGAGGAGTAGCTTCCCCAAGTATCGATCTCACATGGAGTGCAAGTATGGAGCATGGATTCCGCTTTCAGAGAAATGAATGAAAGTACTAAGTAAAAACGAGGGGTTTGATTTTGGGTTTCCTACACTAAGCAGCATTAATCTATTGCGGGTTGTCGTCACCGCGTTGCCAGGGTGAATTACTCCAAAGAGTAATAGCGGAGACGAACGAACTATCGAGGTTCGTAAACACCTCTTCGCATCACACGCTTCTAGTAGTCTCTAGAACGGCTCAAACTCAGCTTTTCTAACAAAGATGAAGCTCATCAACACACATCATGATCATGAAATCACCACACAAAACCATAGCATGACCTTGAGCAAAACATGGTTATTAAACCTCAAGCATACTAGCACAAGTTCAGGTTAAAGCAAATCCAAGAAAAGAGGGGGGTGAAATACAACCAAGCACTCGAAGGCTCTCCAAGATTCACGGCCGGAAGCAAGGGTTGTCGGGCCTTGTCCTAGCTCGGTCTTTGGAAGGTATACGGGATCCCGAAGGGCTGCCACTTCCTTCTTCACACCCGTCTTCTTCGTGTTGTGGTCGCTGATTCAGATCAGAGTGAAATGCATCACAAGTTCTGCAACTAAGAACTCAAACAGTAGCTTAGAGGTCGATAATGGCGATGGCGGTCGGAGACAAAGCTTTATCAAGCTCTTTGGAGGAGAATGGGTGGCTGTATCAACCCTCCAAGGAGGAGAGAGAAAATGACGGCTGGAGGGACGAGTTCCCCCTCCAAGGGGCAGAAATGGCGGGGGAAACGGAGATATCCCAGTCCAGAAGAAATTTGCGGCTTAAATAGTAAAAGTCAGAAAAATGGTCACGCGCGCTCTAGCCAATGACCGTGCGTTGATGCCGCCGCCCTGCTACCTCCACTTGATGATGATCCAGTTGCCGAGGCGCGATATCATAAAGACCTTCGGAGCCACGACGACGCTAACGGAAGACAATGCTACAACCTCCGCCCGCGGCGTGCTAAGCTCGCTTGAAGACTATTTTTAATTAATATATCATGCTCTAATTACTTTTATTTTTATATGTGAGAATATAAAATTATTTCAAACTTGGTTAATAATTTTATATTCATTTAGGGACTTTGTAGCATTTATTTCCTGCATTTTTAAATATTTTTGGTGTGTATTTAGCCGCCTGGATGGATGAGATTTTCATCTCCATCTTGGATGGTTAAATGTGTTTGCGTAACTCCTATATAAGGAGCTCCTTTTATGAGAATGAAGATTAGGGAATTAAAAAAAGAAAACCTAACCCTCATTTGAGAGAGTTCGGCCAAGGAGCTCCCCTAGCCGCCGCCCAAGGTGTGAAGCCCCCCCTGCTTCCTCCTCCCTACTTCGGCGCGACGCCGACGTGGCTTCCTTCGATGCGACTCCAAGGAAGAAGGTTGCAGCCCATTCAGTGCGACACCGGTGGATCCGTCGAGAGAGTGATTCTCCCACCTTATCTAGTGGGTTCATGAAAGCGGGTTGGGTAACTTCTCTTCCCTCATCTTTGTGATTTCTTACTTAGTATTATGTGGAGGATGAATAACCATTGCTTTTCCATGATTTTAAATACCATCGCTTGTCATTTACGAAGTTGATTTCATCGTTGTTAAGCTTCTATAATCCGGATCGGGTAGATCCTATTTGCTTGAGTGGATCTTGTCATATAGCCAAGATTTTACTCTCAAAAATGAGTGGCAACCATTATGTTGATTTGAGGAATCATCTGACTCTATTTTTGATCGTTATTTTAGAGTCGATCTCTCATCCTTGTGGTCTTAAGTGATGCGTTTGAGCCGATCCGTGACGAGATGGTAGATGCTTGTGTATGTGCAGTAGGATTAAGGCGCGTTGGGCATGGTAGTCTACCTTGTGTCTGTTACGCTCTCCGAATGTCGGACACCCGCTACGTCAATTTGGTATCAGAGCCAGGTTGTCGCAACTTCTTAGTTGACGCGTCCTCACTAGAGTTTTCTCCGCACGCGCAGTAAACAAAAAAATTTTTTATGGTCTGCCAATAGCGCTCTAAAATCTTTATTTTTCTGCAAAAAATTCAAACAAAATTCTGAACCCTCTATGTTTTAATCACGTCGGGAAACTATAAAAATATTTTGTCTTCAGTGTAGGTACAGCCCTAGGGAAAATCCTCTTTCCAAAATATTTATAAACATGTATGCGCACTAGACTAGGAACGGAGTACACTACACCGTCGCCGTCTAGGATGGCTACGAATGAACATGGGGATCCCAACACTGGAGCCTTAGAGGGATTGCATAATGATATGACCGAGCTTAGGACCATGTTAGCACAAATCCTTCGAAACTATGGAGGTACTCATCTACCAAACCAAGGTCCGCCACCGCCACCCGTTAATGTTGGGCAGCCCAACCGGCACCAACTGGTCCCTGATTCGGATTCTGATGGAGACTCCCCCGGAGTGACTCCTCTAGAACACCGCCCCGAGCGTGACTTCAATCTTACTAGATCCATTAAGATCAACGCCCCCCCCCCACACACACACACACTTATGATGGTTTGGGAGATCCCCGATCTTCCTTGCTTGGGTAATGGATATTGAGTGCTACTTCGAGTGGCACACTCTTACAGACCAGCAAAAGGTCCAGGTTACCAGGATGAAGTTAACTGGTCGTGCAAAAACTTATTGGCTGAACGAGGAGCGTAGGCTAGGAACCGGGTGCGGGGCCCCACTTATTGGATGGGACGTAATAAAGAACCTATTGACCAATCAGTACATCCCCGCGTACCATCGCACACAGATGTTTGATGAGCTTGCCACCCTACGACAGGGCTCAAATTCGGTAGCTGAATATATGGGAGAGTTGAAGGATCTTATGGTGCATTGCGATCTTAGAGAGAACCCCGAGGTCACCTTATCTAGATTTCATAAGGGACTATCTTCTGATATCCAACGAAAACTCCTACGCTATGGACATACGGATTTGAACACAACTTTCAATGCCTCCCTCGACATTTAAAAACATTTATACTATAAGGCTCACTCCCGTTATTCCAACGTAAAAGGAAAGTCCACACCTGGGCATCTTCATACACATATCAGGACGAAGGAAAGTTTCGGTCCAATAAGTCTAAATCGATAGTTATCACGGCTAGGAATGATAAGAATCCTACCAGTGAGCGTTTCCCCATAGGAAAGGTTAGTAAGTCCAATACAACGTGTTATGCTTGATGCTTCCAGGGCCACTATGCCTTTGAATGCCCAACTAATACCAAGGCCATAGCCCTATTAGATTCGGCTACCGACCCCACTGATCTACTTTACAAGGCCGCTGAAGTGAGTGATCCGAATGGAGTCCCTAGTGATTTGGAGGACGACTCCCTCCTTATGGTGATGTGTTGTATCTTGACCACTCCTCGCCCGCTAGATGATTGGAAGAGGTTGAATATATTTTCCTTTATTTTTAAGAGCGGTGAGAACTTGTTCAAGTTGATCATCGATAGTGGTAGTTGTGTGAACGTCATTTCCGAAAATGCTATTACACGAGCGTGTCCTAGGGCGTGTCCATCACGAGTGAGCAGTCGATGAGTGGTCAACTAAATTTGGTCGACGATTGTCGAGTGCAGTGTACACGGCCTGTGACACGGGCGTGTCACAGGGCTTGTCCTCACGGGTCAACGAATTTCAGCTCGACGAAATTGAGTTGGGGCATGTCGAGTGTCGTGTATGGGCACACGGCCTGGAACATGGGCGTGTCACAGGCCGTGTCCCTCTCTGGTTGATCTCGATTTTTTGCCGCTTGAAGAACACGGGCATGTCTGAAGCGTGTCAGGTGACAGGGCCCGTGACACGGGTGTGTCACATGGGCGTGTACTGGATTGGATAAGTCGGTTGAGCACCGCGTGAGGTACACGGCCTGGGACACGGGCGTTTCACAGGCCGTGTCAGGCAAAAAATATGATTTTGTGGCAAAATCGTGGCTGTCCATTTATTCAGTTGTGATCCAATGGCTGAGGTACCTCCCTACTTCCTTAAGGTCGTGGATGAGAAGGAAGTTCTCATTTGTTATTTGGCCTTCATCTTTCTAAAATCCTAGAGAGAGAAAGAGAGGAAAGAGGAGGAGGAGGAAGAGGAGTTGGCCACCGGTGGTGCTGCGGAATTCCGACAAGAGATCTGAGGCCAGCGTTGTGTAGGAAAAGTCGTTGCGGTTCTTTCCAGCCAGCTAGGAGCTCAAGGCGCCGAAGCGGTCTTCGAGGGTAACGACTTTTCTTCCTAGACATATGAAGTCTTCCTTTTTGCCATGTGCATATGATTCCCCCACCAGAGGGTGGTGTGTTATGGGAGTCTCTTGGGTTGATTCATGGAATCCTCAATCATTTGACATATACATCCAGAAAAGGAGTACGGAATAGGCATGCTGTGTGAAGCTCATCTGGACAGGTTGGTCTGGATTGGTGATGTTGCATATACGCATCGGAGAAGACTCCGTGATAAACGTGTAGTTTAAGGAGTCGACGGGTGAGACCTACGAAGGGCAGTAGCAGGAAGTACTGGAGTGGTAGTCCAGGAAAATACACGTATAATGCTTGTGTTGTTGGGTTGTACCTGTGAAAGGTAGTAGCAGGAAGTACTGGTGTGATAAGCCAAGAAATACCCTCAATGCTTGGAATGCTTGATCGGTTGTGCCTGTGAAAGGGAGTAGCAGGATGTATTGGCTTGGCAGTCCAGGAAAATACCTCAAGTGATGTACGGTTAAGCCTATGGATGGAAAATGAGTTCTATCGCTAACGCGAGGCGTGGATCCTAGGTAACCGCTGAATGTGAAGCCAGTTCTGTGAGAATGGGCTAGTTATGTGTGAACTGATGAGTTCACCTAAAAGAAACAGGTAAGGTGAAACCGACCCGCGGCTTTTATATAGCCGAGACTACGCCGAACTCAGTGATGGCAAGGCGACTTGAGCAACGGGGGGTGGATGATCCGACCCGCGCTATGTCCGTCCGATGTAAGACTTGAAAGTGCGGTCTGTTGGAGCGCATAGTAAGAGTATTAGGCCTACGCGCCATGACACAATGGGGGCTATGGGCCAATCCCGGTGCATTATGACTAAATTCTCTGGCTGCACTCCATGGAGTAAAATTCTTAATAGTTACCGTGGGGTTGCGACACTGATACGGTGGTGGAACCCTGGTTCGCCGGTCCACCAAAAATGTGCCCTGAGTGCACGGATCGTCGGGCCGCGTGGCTGACAGTTATGATGGAATGTATGTGCGTGAGAGCACAATGTATGAAATACATATTTGCCTGTGAAATGCTATGCCTGCAGGGAAGGAATACCACCGCCCGGGAAAAGGGGTGGGGTCATTATAATTTGGTCAGCTGCATGCTGACCATTGCCTGTTTGCCACCGTTGTGTGGGTTGTCCCTGTGCAGGTGTTGGAGAGACAAGCAGGATGCATAAAGGTTGAAGTCCCTCCTGATGTTGTTGCTGCTACTGCTGTTTTTGCTAGCCCTCGAAGGCTAAATGAACGTACTATTTTGATTATACAAGGCCAGCCTGCGCGCCAATGTTTGAGGCCACTGTTTTGTAAAGCCCTATAAGGCCATAAGGCCAGTTGACTTTGTATTTGCTACAATTCCTGTTTATATAAATGTGGAGCTTTTATATGGTGGATATTCATGTATGTGAGTTCAGCTTCGTGTTATAGGCTTCCGCTAGAATGTAATGAGTTAGGATGTGCAACTCTGGTATCACCACATGACTTAACCGCCTATTTTATGGTATATGTTGTGGGGCCCCGGCTGGACCTTCTAGTATATACCTATAAACGGATGGAGGCGTTACATTTTTGGTATCAGTCGTCTCATTATTTCCCTTTTGAATTCGTGGTCGAATTCTTTTGTGTGGTGGCGAGCATGTGTTTGTGCGAACCATATTAACACTAATGAACTCATGAATGTCCACCTTAGGAATGCAAATACATGTGTTTGAGGAACCTGCGCGTTCCTATTTTGTTATTATTGATTGTGTGTGGTCGCTAATGTGAATGTCTTGTTCACCTATAGGTGACGCGGAGTGGTGCGGGGCAATCGGAGCCCCAATGTTCTAATGAAAGTACGGCACCAACTGATGTGCCTACACCTCCGCCTTCTGCAGAAACTGTGTGGTTAGTTGCTGCGGCATTGTTTGCCATGATCCAAGCACAGCCAATTTGGCATGCGCAAGGGCAGGCGTAGCCGGCATTGCGGCCAGAACAGGTTGCGGCGAGGCCAGAACCTGTAGCGGCTGTGGATCCTCGAGTAGCTGAGAAGCAGTTTGTTGGAACACCCTATTACTAATTTGGGTCAGGATCACTATGTCTCTAGGAATCTGTGTTTGACCTTCTGTATAGCTTAATAGGTCAATTAGAATTGAGTCTAAGGGATCAGGAGTCTAGGTTTGGAAGCTGCTCTGAAGACCAAAGTTTTTCTGGAGACTAAGTCAAATCGTCGAGCTCAGCACGACGTTTCGTCGAACTCCGGTCGACGATCGTCTAGCTCAACTTCGACAGATCGTCGAGCTCCATTCGACGATCGCTGAGCTCAAACCTCATAATATCGTCGAACTCCATTCGACGATCGCTGAGCTCAGGTCGACGATTTTGACTCTGCACTGGATCCTTATCTCTGAGCTCAGTTCGACGATCTTTGAGCTCAGATCGACGATTATGTTGCTGCTTGCATTTTCCAGGTCGCTGAGCTCAGCTCGACGATAGCAGAGCTCAGTTCGACGATTTCAGTTATTCTTCAGAATTCAAATTTAAATCAGATAGAAATTATTCTGCATTTAATTCAGAAGATCTGCCAGCCGTTTTCATTTACTTCTGGAGCAAGTTTCAAGGGATTTTTCAAGGAACAAATCAGTGGACTTTCCTTTAGAAGAAATTATGCAATTAAGGCTGTAATCAATGCAGACCAACGACTATCTTTGACAGAGTGATATCCTATTCAGACACAGAGAATAAAAGAGAGAATGTTTTTGAATCTAAAAGAGATTGACAAGAACAGGACACAACTCAATATACAGAGATTCTTTGAAAATATTCTGTCAACAAGAATTCTGAAGAACACTCATCAGAGAGATCAAGCTTTCAAAAACCTTCAGATCTCTTCAGCTCTTAAAGTGTTCAACGCCAACATCATTTCAAGACTCCAGACACTCAACTTTCAGTTTGCTGAAATCATCTTTTGCTGGAGATCTATCTTTGAAGGCCTATCACCCTCAGCAAAGCTCATCTTCCTGAAGATCAAGGACTCAGGGGGAGCTTTGAAATCAATCCACTTAGTCTTCTCAGTTGTTTGAGAAAAGAGAAGACTGCCATCACTCTCTCACCCCCACTCTGTAAAGGGTTTTTCAAACTCCCTTCAAAAGTTTGAATCTGGTTTTTGAGCACCTTGTCAAAAGCTCATTGGTGGCAAGACACCTGATCAAAAAATATGTTTTGGTTTTTGAGCACCTTATCAAAAGCTCATTGGTGCCCAGGACACCTGATCAACTCATCCTGCAGTGGATTCCTACCTAGGGTGGTAGAAGAGTGGATGTACCCAAGTTTGGGGAACCACTATAACTCCTTGTGTCATCTGGTTCTGCATGTTTTCTTTCTGTTTCTGGCCTAGATTTTCTTGTGCTTAGTTTCTGCATAGCTTGGTTTTGTGATTAATTTTATTTCTGCTTCCCTGCTTACACTCATTACAACAATTGTTGTAAAGCTTTGCAAAAGTTTTTCTTTGTGTTTTAAAAAGCACCATATACTCTATTCACCCCCCTCTAGAGTATATCTGATCAAGTTTCCCCTTTCAATTGGTATCAGAGGGAGGTTGGTTAAACATACCATATCTGTTTGGTTGTACAGGCTAACACCTGAACCCCAAGATCCCAAACTAGATCCTTCTTTTATATTTCATTATTAGATTTAGCTTGCACAAGTCATGGCCCAAAATAAAGATTATGCTAGCACCAGACCTCCAGTGTGCAATCTGTCAAAGTTTGCACTTTGGAAAGCAAGGATTAGACTCTACATGAATTCTATTGACGAAGACATTTTTAATTCTGTTTTGACAGTGTGTCCAAGACCTCCAGAGGGCACAAGCACAAATGCTGTTCCACCTCCATCAGGAACAGATGCTGACATCAAAAAGTGGAAAGTAGCTGATGCCAAGGCAATGAACATTTTAGCTCAGACAATGTCAGATGACATTTTTCAAAAGGTAGCTGAATGTAATTCAGCCAAGGAGATCTGGGATAAGCTCTCAGAAATAGTTTCAGGCTCAGCTGATGAGAGAAAGGACAGAAGATCCCATCTCATCTCCCAATATGAGAACTTCAAGAAGGGAGAAACAGAGTCAGTGGGAGACATGTACAACAGACTGAGTCTAATTGTCAGTGAACTGAGGACATTAGACAAAGAGATCTCACTGACAGAACTTAATGACAAGATCCTAATGTGCTTCCCCAGCACTTGGGATTCAAGAATCTGGCCAATTAAAGATGCCAGAAGTCTGAATGAGATCACCACTGAAGCCTTGTTGGGTAAGCTCAAATCTTATGAGCTACTCATCAAGAACAGAGAAGAAGAATAGAAGGCCGCTTCACCAGCCACAAGAAAGGAGAAGACTATAGCATTCAAGGCAACTGAGGATCTGCCTGAAGAAAAAGGAACAGCCAATGATGAACTTCTCAGCTTGTTGGCCAAAAGATTCTATAAGATGGCCAGAAAGGACTTCAGAAGAAGATCATACAAGGAGCAGGATAAGCCAAGGTATGACAAGTCCATTGGCAATAGCAAAGACATCATTTGCTTTGGTTGCAGGAAACCAGGGCATATGGTTCCTGATTGTCCAGAGAACAAGAACAAGGACAGAAGGGACAGAAAAGAAAGAAGAAAGGAGAAGGACTCCAAAAGGAATGGAAGTAGCAAACCTTCCTCCAGCAGAAATAAGCACACAAGGAAAGGATTTGTTGCTGAATCCTGGAGTGAGACTGAAGAGGAGTCAGAAGCCTCTTCCAGCTCAAGTGATGATGAGGATGATGCAGAGGAAAAGGAGTTCTGCATGATGGCAATCAATGCCTCACAACACAACTCAGAGGAAGAGGAGTCAGAGTCAGACTCAGAGGCTCAACCTGAAGAAGATCAGGTAATCAGCTCTTTTGATTTCACTTCAGAAGATTTTAAATTTGAATTTAAAGCACTATGTTTAGACCTGCTAAAGTCTGAGAAAGAGATCATCTCTCTCAGAAATCAATTATCTAAACAAAATGTTTTGAAATCAGAAAACCTCAAACTTTCTCAGGAGTTGGAGAACTATAGGGAACAGATAGCTTCACTGAAGAGTGAGCTCTCTGAGGCCAAGAAGCTTGAAGAATCTCTCAATGGGAGAAGCATCAAGCTGATGGACATCACAAGCACAGTGAACTCAAGATTCAACAGTACACTGGGCTTGGGTGCCTCATCCAGCCAACCTATTGTTCTAACAACCCCTATCAAGGTTTATTTCTGACAAGGGAAAGGGAGTTGTAGAGGTTGCCAGGAAAAATTCTGATCTGCCTCAGAAAACTAAAGTCCAGCACAAATCGTCGAACGGAGATCGACGATCGCCGAATGAAGATCGACGATCGCCGAACGCAGCTCGACGATCTCAGGACAAATCGTCGAACGCTGATCGACGATCTCAGCCAAAGTCGTCGAACGCAGCTCGACGATCTCAAATACCTGACCTCAGCCATAGTCGACCGTCGAACGGAGCTCGACGATCTGACCCACGATCGTCGAACGCAGCTCCAAGATCGTCGAACAGAGGTCAGAGCTCTGGAAAATTTCTCAAAGGCAAATCAAAATTGAATCCTGAGGGTTCTTCATCCCAAACCTTCAACCCTTATACTGAATGGATTATACCTCCAAGGAGATATCATCCTGAAGGATATAAGAGTCAGCCAGGGATATCCTTCATTTCTGAATTTAAAGGTTATCAACCTAGGCCCAAGGTAAACTGGGTCAAAAACAAGTGAATTATTTTATGTGCAGGTGAAGACCTATCCAACATCTAACCAGCAATGGTATTTGGATAGTGGGTGCTCTAAGCACATGACAGGGAACAAGGACAACCTCAATTCCTTTAGAGCCAAGCTTGGACCCAAGGTTATCTTTGGTGACTCCAACTTTGGACAAACTAAAGATTATGGAGCAGTCCAGATTGGTTCTTTAACCTTCAAGAAAGTAGCATATGTGGAAGGACTGAAGCACAACCTAATCAGCATCAGTCAGCTATGTGATGAAGGCTACCAGGTGACCTTCAGCAAAACCTTATGCAAAATCAAGTCAGAGGACAACACAACTGTGTTGACAGGTAAAAGGAAAGGTAACATCTACCTAGTAGATTTTCTTTCAACTACTATAGATATCTGTTTATTCAATTCAGTTTGTAGACAAATGTTTTATGGCATAAGAGACTAGGACACCTAAACCTTAGAACTATTGCTAGGCTATCCAAGGACAACCTTGTTAGAGGACTACCTTCTGGCCCCTACAAGAAGGAAGGACTCTGCAAGGCTTGTCAATTAGGCAAGCAAACTAAAAACAGTTTCAAGTCACTTAATAAGAGTGATTCACCTAGGATATTGTATCTGTTACACATGGATCTATTTGGACCCATCACAGTACAAAGCCTAGGAGGGAAATCCTACACTTTGGTGATTGTAGATGACTTCTCTAGATTCACTTGGGTGTTCTTTCTAAGGAAGAAGTCTGATAACTTTAAGTGTCTGACAGAGTTTCTCAAATGTATAAAGATTGAGTTCAATACTCACATTGCCCTGATCAGAAGTGATCATGGGACAGAGTTTGATTCTCTTCTTATGCAAGAGTTCTGTCAGAGTGAAGGGATCAGGCATACTTTCTCAGCTCCTAGAACTCCTCAACAAAATGGGGTAGCTGAAAGGAAAAATAGAACCCTTATTGAATCTGCCACTACATTGTTGTCAGATGCTCATCTACCTCTATCCTTCTGGGCAGAGGCAGTGAACACCTCCAACTATGTGCTGAACAGAAGTCTGATACATAAACTGAAGGGAAAGACTCCCTATGAATTACTCAAAGGGAAGAAACCTAAAGTTGACTATTTCAGAATTTTTGGCTGCACTTGCTACATTCACAATAATGATAAGAAATATTTAGCAAAATTTCAAGCCAAAGCTGATGAAGGAGTGTTTCTGGGATACTCCATGATCAGCAAGGC
Organism: Platanthera guangdongensis; assembly: GCA_039583875.1. Lineage (NCBI taxonomy): Eukaryota > Viridiplantae > Streptophyta > Magnoliopsida > Asparagales > Orchidaceae > Platanthera > Platanthera guangdongensis. The sequence continues at coordinate 126,061,827 of CM077164.1, forward strand.
CTATAGGGTATATAATAAATCATCATTGAAAATTGAGGAATCTGTTCATGTTTCTTTTGATGAAACTAACATGTCTTTCAAGGAGAAGATTTCTTCTACCATAGAACCTTTGCAGGAACACTCTCTAGTTGAAGATATGAACAAGTTGCAGGTTGCTCAAGAGAATGAAAGCAGTGAAGATGAAGGGAATGCTCAACACATTGAAGCTCAACATGAAGAGCCAGTTGTTGTACCACAAGAGGAAACAACAACACAGGTTGGTGAACAATCAACACCCCCTGTTGATTTAGTAACATCTAGAGACCATCCAATTTCCCAAATAATTGGAGAAATCTCAGCTGGTGTGCAAACCAGAAATCAGGTCAACCAAAACCTGTTGCACACCTGCTTCCTTTCTCAAATTGAGCCTCAGTCCATTCAAGATGCAGAGCAAGATCCACACTGGATCATTGCCATGCAAGAAGAGTTGCATCAATTTGAGAGGAACAAAGTATGGGAACTAGTGCCAAAGCCAAAGGATCATTCCATTGTTGGAACAAAATGGGTATTCAGAAATAAACTGGATGATCAAGGAGTAATAATAAGGAACAAGGCAAGGCTAGTTGCACAGGGATATTCTCAAGAAGAAGGAATTGACTACGACCAGACCTTTGCACCTGTTGCAAGATTAGAAGCCATCAGGATATTTTTAGCTTATGCAGCTCACAAAGGCTTCAAGGTTTATCAGATGGATGTCAAGAGTGCCTTCTTAAATGGAGACATCAAAGAGGAAGTCTATGTCAGACAACCTCCAGGTTTTATCTCTCCAACTCATCCTGATTATGTTTTTAGATTACATAAAGCATTATATGGTCTCAAGCAAGCTCCTAGAGCATGGTATGAGACCCTAGCATGCTTTCTCTTGAAAAATGGTTTTATAAGGGGTAGAGTAGACCAAACTCTTTTCATTAGAACCCATAAGTCCAATACCCTACTAGTACAAATTTATGTGGACGATATCATTTTTGGTTCTACTGACTCAAAATTGTGCAGAAGGTTTTCTAACCTAATGCATTCTAAATTTGAGATGAGTAGCATGGGTGAGCTATCCTTCTTCCTAGGATTGCAAGTCAAACAACATGCTGAAGGCATCTTTATTTCTCAAACCAAATATGCTAATGAGCTGGTTAAGAAATTTGGCATGTCTGAGGCATCCTGTATGAAAACACCCATGCCTACCAATGTTGTATTAGATGCTGATGAACATGGGAAACCTGTTGATCAGACAACATATAGAGCAATGATTGGCTCTTTACTGTATCTTACAGCTAGTAGACCAGATATAATGTTTGCTACATGTATATGTGCTAGGTTCCAAGTTAGCCCTAGAGAGTCACACCTAACATTAGTAAAGAGGATTCTCAGGTATGTTAAAAGTTGTCCAAATCTAGGTCTCTGGTATCCAAAAGATTCAGCATTTGAGTTAACTGGATTCTCTGATGCTGATTATGCTGGATGCAGAATTGCTAGGAAAAGCAACAGTGGAACTTGTCAGTTCCTTGGTGATAGACTTGTCTCTTGGTTTTGCAAGAAACAAACATCTGTGTCAACTTCAACTGCTGAAGCTGAATATATGGCTGCAGGTAGTTGTTGTTCACAAATATTGTGGATTCAAAATCAACTCCTAGACTATGGTTACAACTTAGAGAAGTCAAAAATATTTTGTGACAATACAAGTGCTATTTCCATAGCTCAAAATCCAGTCCTCCATAGTAGGACAAAACACATAGAGATTAGGCATCACTTCTTAAGGGAAAATGTTGAAAAGAATAAAATTGAACTGCAATATATCCCAACTGATTTACAAAGGGGAGATATTTTCACCAAGCCCTTGGATGAAAAGAAACACACCTTCTTCCTAAATCAGTTAGGAATGTTAGATGGAGGAAGTCTTAAATAATATCCAAGATTTTGAAAGCTAAAAATTGACCAAGACTAAGCAAAAATTCTGATTTTCCTTAGTGTCTAGAATTTTCTGATCTCTGAACTGCGCTCGAAGATTTCCCCCAAGATCGTCGAACGGAGTTCGACGATTTCCAGGATCGTCGAACTGAGTTCAGCGCTCCTCAGATAGTATGAACTATCTCTTCTGGTCAACGATCGTCGAACGGCGCTCGACGATCCTGTTCCCTGAACGATCGTCGAACGGAGCTCAACGCCTTTCCAGATCGTCGAACGGAGATCGACGATGTTGGAGTCTCTTCAGATTCCTTTAGAAGCCTCGATCGTCGAACTGAGTTCAACGATCTTTCCAGTTCTGCGTCGAACCCTAATATAAAACTCTTTTTTCGCCGTCGTTCTCTCTTGCGCTTTCAATTTCTCTGCAAAATTTTCCTCCCTCCAAACAGTTCTACGCTTGTTCGGTTTGTTTGTTAAGTTTTTGCAGGTACCATGGCCGTCTCAGTTGCTGTCCTCGCCGCCATGAAGTTTGATGCAGGGTTTGACATTGATTTGGACTCCTTCAACACCACTGATCAAGTCTTCCAGGACATCCTGAATTTATTCAAAGATCAGCATTTATCTGCCCTCATGACCACAAGAATCAAACTTGCCTCAGATGAAATAAAGGAATGGGTATATACTGCACAACCTTGACAACAACACCATTGTTGGATCTATTGCTGGCACCCAGGTACCTCTGACCCCAACAGTCTTAACAGAAGTTTTTGGTTTAAGAAATGGTGAAGACTCTGCTGAACTTTCTGGAGAAGAATTTTCTGATATACTTGCCAGGATGGGTCATCCTGAGGGAAACCCTAGCAAGTTGTTTAAGAGGAACCTGTCAGTTGAATACAGGTTCCTGGCAGATGTTGTAGGCAAGGTCCTGTTGGCCAAACATTCTGCACATGACACCATCTCCAGACATCAGCTCTGCCTCATGGGAGCTCTGGTAGATAGGAAAAGCTTGAACTGGGGAGAGGTCTTCTTTGACCTGATAAAGAAAAAGATTAACAAAACCTTTGTGAATTTTGGAAGAATTCTGGGAGTTTTCCTTCAGGCAAAGTGCCCTGCTCTGTTAGTCTCCTCAGGAGTGCACATCAATGCCTCCAAGAGACTCACCTGTGCCCTATTTGGGAAATGGGACAGGCAGATTAGCAAGCCCAGCAGGCCCTCTTCAACTGCCCCTTCAGGCACCAGGACTCAAAGAGTCACTCCCCCCCAGGTCTCTGCACCTGCAGAGAACCTGCCTGCTGCTAGTGCTGCTTCTCCTCCTCCTCCAAGTTCAATCCTACCTCCAGCTCCATCCACCATTCCAGCCTCATCTCCTATTACAATCTCCAGCCCATCTCCAACCTCTATTCCATCTCCAGCAACCACTTCATCACCTCCAGTTGACCACTTCCACCCATTATTCTCATATCCACCTCCAGATGTCACCTCATCTCCATCCATACCATCCTTCACACTTCTGGATGAATCCTACATGGATGATTCCCCCTCTTCTCCTCAAGAATTACCCTCCACCTCAACATCATTCCAAGATCTCCTCCACCACATCCTTGACCAACCTACTTTCACTCCCTCCATATCCATCCCTTTGTCCTCCATCTCCACAATCCCCTCTCCTGAGCCATTCCTTCCACCATTCAGCCCTCCTCCTCCAGCTTCTTCAGCCATCCCTGTACCCTCTACCTCTGCTCCTCTTCTTGAGCAAGTAGATCTTTCAGCCCTTGCTGACAAGTTGTATGAGCTCATTGCCCCCAGGCTCTCCCTTCTCTTGGAGACCTCTTTGGCTCCTCTACACTTGTCAGTGGCAGCCCTCTCTGCCAGGCTTTCTTCTCTCCTCCCTCAAGCAGCACCTCCAGCAGTGTGCCTTGATACAGAGGTATCTGTATCCAGGCAGGGGGAGATGCCCTATGAAGCCAGCCTTCATGCTGCTGTTGCTGCTGCCCCTGCTGCTGCTGCTGCTGTGCTTGTATCTTCTGCTCCAGTTGCTGTGCCTACTCCAGTCTTAGCAATAGACCTAAGGTCTTTGCTATCTGCCTTTGATACTGCATATTACAGCTACCTTCCAGAAGCCATTGCTGTCCAGCCCTCAGAAGATCTGTCTAAGGCAATGTTGCCCTTCTCTGGCTGTGACCCCAACATTCTTTCATCCTTTGTGCTCTCAGTGATGACTGCTGCTGCTGATGATAAAGAAAAGGCTGAATCTGCTTCTGAAATTGTTCTTGCTGCTGCTGAAGACAATGTTTCAACTGCTGTTGAAAATCCAATTGGTTCTGATGAGCTCATTTCCCAGGATTCTCTGATGACAGAGGCTGTTGTTTTTGAGCCTGCTGTAGATGTTGTTGTTGTTTCTGAACCTGCTGCTGCCATAATTCCTGAAATAATCAGTGTTGCTTCTACTGCTGCTCCAGTATCTGCTGTTATATCTACTGTTGTATCTGTTTCTGTTGCTCCTGCTTCTGCTCCATCTGCTGATGTTCAACTAAAAGAAAATCTGATGAAAAGGATTGATGCCTTATATGATGCTCAAAGCTCTGAATCTGATGACTACAACACTACTTCTGATGATTCTTCTGCCACCATTGCAAGGAAAAGGAAGGCAAGAAGTAAGGCAATGAAGAGGGTTCCACCTGCCAAAGTTAGAGATGATAATGATGTACCTTACTATATTCTGCACAACTGCCCAATTACTGAGCATTGGATGCAGTTCTCTAAGAATCAGCTAAAGGCTATGAAGAAGAAAAGGAAGTATGAGAAAGGTTCCACCCAGTCCAAGCACCCTCATCCTCCTCCACCACCTCCACCTGATGCAGGTGCAGGTGGCAGCTCTGCAAGTTCAGGCCCAGCTAGAAGCCAGGCTCCCTACCAACCCCATGTTAGAACATATCAAAGGGAAAGCCAGTCTAGGGGCTCTTACTCTAGAAGGGGAGGATATAGGGGAAATCAAAGAGAGACTCAGGTTTACTCCAAAGGGCATTCCAGGCAGCACCCTTATTCCAGGGGAGGATATGTTCCTTCTGATACATCTTCTGGTCCATTCCCCTACAAGCTCAAAGAAACTGTGACTGCCAGGACTCCTCAAGATACTTCTTCCAACAGGTATGAGCCACCTGTTCCATTTGAGGACCCTGAGAAGAATCCTGTTGCTTGGACTGCTAGAATGAAAGAGTTGGCTGCATTAGATCAAATAAAGAAAGCCAGAGAGCAAGGTCTAGACACATCTAATATATCTACTATGTCAGAACAAAGACAGAAAGAACTAGAAAGATATGCCTCCAGTAAATTTTTTGATGCAGACAGGTACATGGAGTTGCATCCAGCTGCAGTGGTTCCCAGGACATCAAAGCAAACATATTTGGGGGCAGCTGATGATACCAGATCCAAACAAGAAGCTTTAAATCCTAACAGAGAAATCAAGTTGGTAAAAGGCAAAGAGAAAGAGTAACTCTGTAAGGTGACAATTCTTGGTTTTTCTGACTGCTTTCTGGATATCATATTTATATATCTCTGTGATGGTTCTGTAATGTCTAGCTGCTGTTGTTTTTGTGTTTTTCTGATTGTATGATGTTGTTTGATTTTCAAAGTCTGTAAATAGTTTTCCTAACCCAAATAGGGGGAGATTGTTGGAACACCCTATTACTAATTTGGGTCAGGATCACTATGTCTCTAGGAATCTGTGTTTGACCTTCTGTATAGCTTAATAGGTCAATTAGAATTGAGTCTAAGGGATCAGGAGTCTAGGTTTGGAAGCTGCCCTGAAGACCAAAGTTTTTCTGGAGACTAAGTCAAATCGTCGAGCTCAGCACGACGTTTCGTCGAACTCCGGTCGACGATCGTCTAGCTCAACTTCGACAGATCGTCGAGCTCCATTCGACGATCGCTGAGCTCAAACCTCATAATATCGTCGAACTCCATTCGACGATCGCTGAGCTCAGGTCGACGATTTTGACTCTGCACTGGATCCTTATCTCTGAGCTCAGTTCGACGATCTTTGAGCTCAGATCGACGATTATGTTGCTGCTTGCATTTTCCAGGTCGCTGAGCTCAGCTCGACGATAGCAGAGCTCAGTTCGACGATTTCAGTTATTCTTCAGAATTCAAATTTAAATCAGATAGAAATTATTCTGCATTTAATTCAGAAGATCTGCCAGCCGTTTTTATTTACTTCTGGAGCAAGTTTCAAGGGATTTTTCAAGGAACAAATCAGTGGACTTTCCTTTAGAAGAAATTATGCAATTAAGGCTGTAATCAATGCAGACCAATGGCTATCTTTGACAGAGTGATATCCTATTCAGACACAGAGAATAAAAGAGAGAATGTTTTTGAATCTAAAAGAGATTGACAAGAATAGGACACAACTCAATATACAGAGATTCTTTGAAAATATTCTATCAACAAGAATTCTGAAGAACACTCATCAGAGAGATCAAGCTTTCAAAAACCTTCAGATCTCTTCAGCTCTTAAAGTGTTCAAGGCCAACATCATTTCAAGACTCCAGACACTCAACTTTCAGCTTGCTGAAATCATCTTTTGCTGGAGATCTATCTTTGAAGGCCTATCACCCTCAGCAAAGCTCATCTTCCTGAAGATCAAGGACTCAGGGGGAGCTTTGAAATCAATCCACTTAGTCTTCTCAGTTGTTTGAGAAAAGAGAAGACTGCCATCACTCTCTCACCCCCACTCTGTAAAGGGTTTTTCAAACTCCCTTCAAAAGTTTGAATCTGGTTTTTGAGCACCTTGTCAAAAGCTCATTGGTGGCAAGACACCTGATCAAAAAATCTATTTTGGTTTTTGAGCACCTTATCAAAAGCTCATTGGTGCCCAGGACACCTGATCAACTCATCCTGCAGTGGATTCCTACCTAGGGTGGTAGAAGAGTGGATGTACCCAAGTTTGGGGAACCACTATAACTCCTTGTGTCATCTGGTTCTGCATGTTTTCTTTCTGTTTCTGGCCTAGATTTTCTTGTGCTTAGTTTCTGCATAGCTTGGTTTTGTGATTAATTTTATTTCTGCTTCCCTGCTTACACTCATTACAACAATTGTTGTAAAGCTTTGCAAAAGTTTTTCTTTGTGTTTTAAAAAGCACCATATACTCTATTCACCCCCCTCTAGAGTATATCTGATCTAGTTTCCCCTTTCACAGTTAAAGTAGTTCATGAGTTCAACCCGCTTACGTTTACGGGCCTGGGATCCCCTACGCAGGCTGAGGATTGGTTATCGCGCGTCAAGCAGATTATGACGGCGATTGGAATGGAGGAACATCAGAAAGTCACCTTAGCCACCTTCTTGCTGGAAGGAGAGGCTCGTTTATGATGGGATTAGATGGAACTACACCACTTAGCGGGTCGACCGTTATCACAAGTGTCGATTGAGGAATTCTCGAGACTCTTTGTTGGAACACCCTATTACTAATTTGGGTCAGGATCACTATATCTCTAGGAAACCAGTTTTTGACCTCCTGTATAGATCTAAAGGTCAATTAGAATTGAGTCTAAGGGTTAGAATTCTAGGTTTGGAAGCTGCCCTCAAGGCCAAGCATTTTCAGTTTGAGACTAAGTTATATCGTCGAGCTCAGCACGACGATTCGTCGAACTCCAATTGACGATCGTCTAGCTCAACTTTGACAGATCGTCGAACTCCATTCGACGATTGCTGAGCTCAACTTCTACAAATCATCGAACTCCATTCGACGATCTACGAGCTCAGTTTGACGATCTTGACTCAGTATTGGATCTCTATCTCTGAGCTCAGTTCGACGATCTTTGAGCTCAGATCAACGATTTTTGTTGCTGTCTAAGTCCATATCGCTGAGCTCAGTTCGACGATAGTAGAGCTCAGTTCGACGATTTTTTGATGACTTCAAGGATTTTTCAAGATTCAAATTCAGATCAGTTAAGGAGCTATTCAGCAATTAATTCAGAAGATTTTCTAGCCGTTTTCATTTATTTCTGGACCAAGTTTCAAGGGATTATCAAGGAATGTTTCTTTGGACTTTCCTCCAGAAGATATTTTGCAATTAAGGATGCAATTAATGCAGGCCAACGGCTATTCTTGACAGAGGATGTTTTTCTATTCAGTATCAGAGAATAAAAGACAAGAATTTTTGAATCTCTCTCAGAAATCACTGAGCACTCAGAACACAGACAAGAAGAACAAGAACAAAATATTCTCTGTCTCAAAGAATTCTCGGAAGAACACACATCCAAGGAGATCAAACTTTTTGAAATCTTCTGATCTCTCTTGTCTCAAGTGTTCAAGGCCAACATCTTTCAAAGACTCCAGACACCTAACATTTCAGCTGTTGCTGAAATCATCATTTGCTGGAGATTAACTTCTGAAGGCCAATCACCCTACAGCAAAGCTTCTTTTCCTGAACATCTCAAGGACTCAGGGGGAGCTTTGACACCATCAAATCCACATAGTCTTCTCAGCTGCTTTGAGAAAGAGAATACTTCCATAAATCTCTCATCCCCATCTCTGTAAAGGGTTTCTCAAACTCCCTTCAAAAGTCTGAGCTTGGTTTTTGAGCACCTTGTCAAAAGCTCATTGGTGGCAAGACACCTGATCAAAAAATCTGATTTGGTTTTTGAGCACCTTGTCAAAACCTCATTGGTGCCCAGGACACCTGATCAACTCATCCTGCAGTGGATTCCTACCTAGAGTGGTAGAAGAGTGGATGTACCCAAGTTTAGGGAACCACTATAGTTCCTTGTGTCTTCTGGCTTGCTTGTCTTTATTTTTGTTTCTGGCTGTGATTGTTCTGTGATTATTTTGTGATTAGTTTAGTTCTGTAATTAGATTTAATAATTGCTTCCCTGCTCACTCAGATTACAACAATTGTTGTAAAAAGTTTTCAAGCACCATATACTCTATTCACCCCCCTCTAGAGTATATCAGATCTAGCTGCACTTTTAATTGGTATCAGAGCCAGGTTGGTTAAACATACCACACCTTGGTGGTTGCACAGGCTAACAACTGAACCCAAAGATTCCTAATTAAATCTGTTTTCTTTTGAGTTTAGTATTAGAGTTTGTTTTCACAAATCATGGCCCAAAACAAAGATAATGCTAGCACCAGACCTCTAGTGTGCAATCTATCCAAGTTTGCACTTTGGAAAGCAAGGATCAGATTATACATGAATTCTATTGACGAGGATATTTTTAACTCTGTTTTGACAGTTTGTCCAAGACCTCCAGAGAACTCATGTACAAATGCTGTTCCACCTCCATCAGGAACAGATGCTAATATCAAGAAATGGAAGGTAGCTGATGCCAAGGCTATGAACATCTTAGCCCAGACAATGTCTGATGACATCTTTCAAAAGGCGGCTGAATGCAATTCAGCAAAGGAAATCTGGGATAAACTCTCTGAAATAGTCTCAGGCTCTGCTGATGAGAGAAAGGACAGGAGATCCCACCTCATATCTCAATATGAGAATTTCAAGAAGGGAGAAGCTGAGTCAGTTGGAGATATGTACAACAGGCTTAGTCTAATAGTCAGTGAACTCAGGACCTTGGATAAAGAGATCTCACTAACTGAACTTAATGACAAAATTCTAATGTGCTTCCCTAGCACTTGGGATTCAAGAATCTGGCCAATCAAGGATGCCAGAAGTTTGAATGATATCACCACAGAAGCTCTATTGTGTAAGCTCAAATCTTATGAGCTACTCATTAAGAATAGAGAAGAAGAACAGAAGGCTGCCTCACCAGCCACAAGAAAAGAGAAGACAATAGCCTTCAAGGCAACTGAAGATCAGCCTGAAGACAAAGTCACAGACAATGATGAACTGCTCAGTCTGCTGGCCAAAAGATTTTACAAGATCGCCAGAAAGGACTTCAGAAGGAGATCATACAAGGAGCATGATAAGCCAAGGTATGATAAGTCAATTAATAATAAGGAAATTGTCTGCTTTGGTTGCAGGAAACCAGGGCACATTGTTCCTGACTGTTCAGAAAACAAAAATAAGGATAGAAGGGACAAAAAAGAAAGAATAAAGGAGAAAGACTCCAAGAGGAATGGCAATGGCAAACCCTCCTCAAGCAAAAACAAACACACAAGAAAGGGGTTTGTTGCTGAATCCTGGAGTGAGACTGAAGAGGAGTCAGAAGCCTCATCCAGCTCCAGTGATGATGAAGATGATGCAGAAGATAAAGAGTTCTGCATGATGGTAATCAATGCCTCACAACATAATTCAGATGAAGAAGAGTCAGAGTCAGATTCAGAGACTCAACCTGAAGAAGATCAGGTAATTAGTTCATTTGATTTTAATTCAGAGGACTTTAAATCTGAGTTTAAAGCATTATGTTTAGACCTGCTAAAATCTGAGAAAGAAATTATCTCTCTCAGAAATCATTTATCTGAACATAATACCTTAAAGTCAGAAAACCTCAAACTCTCTCAGGAGTTGGAGTGCTGTAGGGAGAAGATAGCTTCACTGAAAGGTGAGCTATCTGAGGCCAAGAAGCTTGAAGAATCCCTTAATGGGAGAAGTATCAAGCTGATGGACATCACAAGCACAGTGAACTCCAGATTTAATAGTACACTGGGCTTGGGTGCTTCATCCAGCCAACCCATAGTCCTAACAACTTCAATCAAGTTCATTTCTGATAAAGGAAAGGGAGTTGTAGAGGTAGCTAGGAAAAATTCTGATCTGCCCAAGAAAACTAAGTCCCAGCAGAAATCGTCGAACGGAGATCGACGATTGATGGGCCAAAACCCGAACAGGCAAGCGTACCTGTCGAATCGTAGTACCAAGGTCGTATTTAAACACGGGGCTGTCAATTACTTCTACTCACGCTCTAACTATTATGCTACCGGAAAACTAATGAGATTTGAGAATTTTTTTTTAGAATAAAACAAAAGACAACTTGCGAGACGAAAAACTTATAATAAAAAGCTAGCATTCGATCAATGATTCACCATGAAATTAGATGAGAGAGATAAAAATAAAGATAGTTTTAATTTTGCAAATCATACTCGACCGTGACGGATCCGAAAATAAGACAAAATCTCGCTAGAGCATTAGGTCTCCTAACTTATAGACTCTTCGATCGAAATCTTTTTACAAACCAAAGAAGCCTAAAGTTGCATTATCGAGGTGATCCGCACTATTGGATTTGACTCCAATCCGGAGGATTTACGTCGTCCTATCTCTAGGATTGCGTTCAACTCCTTCCTTCTTTGAGTGATCTTTCACATTCATGAGCCTCTCGGCTACTCAAATATGAGATCCCAAGCCTACTACCGTATACCGGAAATACGGAGTCGACAAAAAAAATAAATCAAAGAAGGATCTAGCATGAAATAACAAAAATAAAACTAAGAAAGAAACTAAACTCTCATCTCACTTCATGGATCCTCACGATCGAATGCTATAGGAAATTAGCTACGCATAATTGAAAGGGAAGACAAAACAAAATAAGAGAGAAACATTTTCATTACTTGCAAACAAAGAGAGTACACAAAATATTAAAAAGACAAGACTATGTTAGGAAGAAAAACTTGCAAAAATGGAAAAGAAAACTAATACAATAGTGAAACTAAAAACAACTCACAAGTAATCTCCACTCTCCACTCAACACTCACATTCAACTTGAAACTTTACTTCTCAAATTTTTTTTTTTTGGCTTGAGGGATGGGGTGGCTTTTATAGGAGATGGAGAAGGATCTAGAATGAAATGAAGAGGAGGAGGCCAAGGTGGGTGGCCGGTCATGTAAGGAGAGAAGTGCATGCATTTTATTTAATGAGGGAGAGAGAAAAAAGCTAAATACATTCACTTTCTTTTGGGAAAATAAAAAGGAAAATAATAATAAAAAGAAAAGGGGAATTTATGAGTTTAAATGAGAATGAGAGAGAGGGCAAAAAGGGATGAATGAGAAATAAAGAGGGGGGGGGGGAAGAGAGGGGCCGGCCAAGCATGAAAAAGTGAATGCATGCATGCAATAAATGAAAGGGAGAGAGAGAGAACATGCATGAATGACATTGAAAGGTGGCCGGCCATGCATGGATATATTCATGCATGGGCTCGGGTAGGAGGCTAGGTGGGCTGCATGGGGCTGCTTGGGCTTTTATATAGGCTTGGGTTTAGGTTGGGGGCTGCTTGGGCTCGGGTAGGATGTATAGTAGGCTGCTCCTTGAAGTAGATGGGTGGCTGGGCTGCACCAAGGAGAGGGCCGGGCTGCATTTTTGAAGTAGATGGGTGGCCGGGCTGCATGCATGTTGGACTTGAGCATGGGCTCGGGTTCACCATGAGGGCTTGGCTTGCATCATGTGGCTTCAAGGGAAGGGGCCGGCCATGCACTAATGGCCTGCTCCAATAAAGAGGGTTGCATGAACCTACAAATAACAACATAAAATAAACATTAGAAACAAAAAATTATTCAAGAACATAATAATTATAACAAATAAAACTAAACATCACATAATATAATATATATATTAATAAGACTAAACATAGCAACAAACATATTAAACATTAAAACTAAACTAAACATAACACAACATAAAATATAAAACACATAATAAATTTAGAAATTATCATAACATACGAGAAATAAAACAAAACAAACCTAAAATAAACAAAATTATAACTAAACTTAGGAATTTAGGTTTATAAACTATACCAAAAACGATGACTAAAAGCAGTCATCAAATTCCCCCATGCTAGAGTATTTGCTTGCCCTCAAGCAAATAGAAATAAAAACTAGGGAGGAGCAAAAAGAAAACAAAAGATATATATATTTTTAAGTTCCATAGTTAAAAAAAACAAAACATGAAAAATTAAACTATCTTAATATTCATATTATCAACTAGTGGTGTGAGAAGTGCACAATAGAAAATTTGAAAATGGAACCCTAAAAATCTCATTAAAACATAAGAAAAGTCTACTAATTTCTAAATCTTAAAACAAGGCATCCAAAATAAATAAAAATAAGGAAAACAAAAGTAGAGGTTCTAAATAAACGGCGTATTAACAAACTATTCGGTTGCTAGATAAACATTAAACCTAAAACACTCCAAGATAACCTCCAAAGAAATCCATCAATGATGGTGGCCATAGGCTTGTACGTTCACACTTTCTCCACTACACGAATTTACGTTCTAAAATCAATAGGACTTCTACTAGGCATTAAAACTTGGCTTAGGTAAATGATTAGGAAGTGGAATCAAAGATAAACATGAAGGTTTTAGGCACTAAACCAAGGTGAGCTCAAAAATAAACATAGCATTAAAAAATGAGAAATAACGAGTATGTCATTTCTCCAATATGAAACTACAAAAAACAAGGCCATGAAAATTTTTCTTTTATAATCTTGGCCAAACATAAACTTTTTGCATTCATTTTTTTTTTGATTTTGTAATGATATATTTTTTCTTTCTCAATTTTTTTCCTTTTGAATAGCATTGGATAAGAAAGCTCCAAAAATAAGCTTGAGAATTTCCTATTCATTTCAAAAATAATACCGTTCCCACAAAAAATAATTTTTAAGCTCAAATTTATAGTGCAAAAATAGGAAAGATTTTTGGCTTTGGTGAATATAATGAAATGAAAGGTGGAGCTAAAATAAGGAAAAAAAAGGAAAAGGCCCAAAATTGTTTTGCAAGGGTTTTGTTTTTGGTGGGCAAGAAAAGCTCAAACTATTCAAATGGTGGCCTAAATCATTTCTAAAAAACGTAAAAATGGCGCAAATGCTTCGAGAGTAGCTTGGTACAAGTTCTAGACACCAAGAAAGACTACCCCGCAAATGAAAAAGAGATAACATTACCTAGCAACCATTCGTAAGCAACTAACCGAATAAAAAGACATAACTACAAATTGCTAACTTAAAACTTAAAAATTGGATGCCTATATTTAAGAAAAAGAAACTAGTAAAACTAAGCTATGTTAAACTGATAAATTTAGAAAACCAATTCAAAGAAATCTAAATAGAACTACAAAAACCGCACGGGCCTACACTTCACTAGAAGAAACATGAAAATAAAGATAGAAATAATTTTAGATTTTGTTTTTCAAATCGATTTAAGCACAATTTTGTTTTTTAATAAAGTTTTGTTTTTCTAATTTTTTTTGGGTTTTATATTTTATAATTTTTTTTTTGGATTTGGATAACATAAAATACTATACTAATATAAAACATAATATTATGTTTTTTTCTTTTGAAAGAAGAAAAACAGAAAGAAAAGACCAAAAGAAACTAGACCCCCCCCCCCCCATGCTTAAATTCTTCATTGCCCTCAATGAAGAAAACATAAAGAAAAAAGAAGGGGACTGAGAAGAAGAGAAAAAGAAAAATGCAGGAAAAATAAATAAATAAGAACAGGACTTCCCCGGGTTCGTAAGATGAAGGCGGATGTTGCTCCCCCATGCTTGCTTTTTAGAGTACTTGATCGTCAGCAGGTATGACTTGATCCATCTGATATCAGCAGCGGCGGAGCGGCGACCACGATCATGGACTTGATTGGCCTCCGGTAGAAAGAGCAAAATAAAAGAAAAATAGATAGAGTCCATGGGCAGATGCCCGAAAATGTTTTTTTATTACAACAGTCTAAATAAAAGAGTTTCATAAAATAGTAGTCCAAAAATAAAAATGTCCATCAGAAAATAAAAAACTAAGAATCAAAAAGAAGATTCTCCTTTGCAGGAGTCACAGAATCATTAGAGAAATAGAGTTTAAGTCTATGGACATTAACTTTAAAGTCCCCCTTATCGGGGTGTGAAAGTAGCACAGTGCCGTAAGGAAAAACATCCTTGACCGTGAACGGTCCGGACCATCTAGATTTAAGCTTTCCCGGGAAGAGACGTAAACGCGAATTAAAAAGAAGAACCTGATCGCCTAGTTTAAAAGTTTTAGGGTGGCGCAGGTTCTTATCGTGATACAATTTCGTGCGTTCTTTATAAATTTTATTATTTTCATATGCGTACGCTCGCCACTCGTCAAGCTCATTTAGTTGGTTTTTTCTATGCTCGCCGACCGAGTGCGGATCGAAATTAAAAACTTTAACGCCCAGTACGCACGGTGTTCTACTTTTACTGGAAGATGACACGATTTTCCATAGACTAATCGGAAAGGAGTACAACCGATGGCGGTCTTGTACGTTGTCCGATAGGCCCACAGAGCATCGTCCAATTTTAAAGACCAATCCTTACGAGAAGTAGAAACGTTTTTTTCCAAAATTCGTTTAAGTTCGCGATTGACTACCTCGACCTTACCGTTAGTTTGGGGGTGATAAGCAGTGGATAATTTATGCGTAACGGCATATTTGGCTAAAGCCTTAGTGAGTTGAGCGTTGCAAAAATGACTTCCCCTATCACTAACGATCGCTCGAGGAAAACCAAAACGAGAAAATAATTTTTTTAGAAAATTGACAACAACGCGAGCATCATTATTTGGTAGAGCTTGGGCCTCTGCCCACCTAGAAACATAATCGACTGCGACTAAAATATATTTATTTCCTAAGCTGGAGGGAAATGGGCCGACAAAGTCTATGCCCCATAGATCAAAAACTTCGCATTCGAGAAAGTAGTTTTGTTCCATTTCATTTTTATTTGAGAGATTTCCAGTCCGCTGGCATCGATCGCACCCGCCCACAAAGATTTGTGCATCTTTAAATATGTCTGGCCAATAGAAGCCAGCACTAAGTACTTTGTGTGCGGTGCGGTTATCTTGATAGTGCCGGCCAGTCGGACCTTCATGAACATGTTTTAAAATTTGGTGACCCTCTTCCCGCGAAACACATCTCCTTACCACCTGGTCCGCACAAATGCGAAATAGAAATGGGTCTTCCCAAAAATAATACTTCAACTCCGAAAAGAATTTCTTCTTTTGGTGAGTGGAGTATTCTTTTGGAAGGACCCGGGCCACAAGATAATTGGCCAGATCGGCAAACCAGGGGGTAGGAGATGAAGAAATATTAAAAAGACGCTCATCCGGAAAAGAGTCATTAATAAAAGTTTCATTTAAAATATCTAGATTGGGATTTTCAAGACGAGAGAGATGATCAGCTGCTAAGTTTTCCGCTCCTTTCTTATCCCGAATCTCCAAGTCGAATTCTTGAAGTAAGAGGATCCAACGGATGAGACGCGGCTTGGCATCCGGTTTAGAAAGGAGGTACTTCAAAGCGGAATGATCCGTGAAAACAATAACCTTAGAAAGAGTAACATACGGTCGGAATTTTTCAAAAGCAAAAATAACCGCTAAGAGCTCTTTCTCCGTCGTGGTGTAATTTTCTTGCGCAGAAGTGAGAGTTTTACTAGCGTAGAAAATCGGATGAACGTTCTTAGCGATTTCGAAAGGTAAATCCCAAACTGGGGCGATCAAAATAGGAGCATTTATAAGTTTTGATTTAATTAATTCAAATGCCGTGAGACATGTTTCATCAAAAACGAAAGGAGTGTCTTTTTCGAGAAGGTGGGTGAGAGGCTTAGTAATTTTTGAAAAGTTTTTAATGAATCGTCGATAAAAACCCGCATGCCCTAAAAAACTTATAATCGCTTTAATATTTGTAGGCGGCGGTAACTTTTCAATTACTTCAATTTTTGCCTTGTCCACTTCAATTCCCCTAGCGGAAATGTTGTGGCCAAGGACTAAGCCTTCACGTACCATAAAGTGGCACTTCTCCCAATTTAACACTAGATTCGTTTCTTCGCAGCGTTGTAAAACTTTTTCCAAATTTTCTAAACATAAATTAAAGGAGTCGCCAAAAACAGAAAAATCGTCCATAAATATTCCATAATATTCTCGACGTATTTATCAAAGATAGCAAGCATACACCGCTGAAAGGTGGCGGGTGCGTTGCATAATCCGAAAGGCATTCTACGATAAGCAAAAGTTCCGAAGGGGCAAGTGAATGTCGTCTTCTCTTGGTCCTCGGGTGCGATAGGGATTTGAAAGTATCCCGAGAGACCGTCGAGGAAGCAGTAAAAATTGTGCCCGGAAAAACGTTCTAAAATTTGATCGATAAAGGGGAGGGGGAAGTGATCTTTTCGAGTGGCATCGTTTAGCTTACGGTAATCGATGCACATCCTTCATCCCGTTATCATCTTAGTTGGAATTAAGTCGTTATTTTCATTTGGTACTACCGTAATCCCACCCTTCTTAGGAACAACCTGTACCGGACTCACCCACTGACTATCGGAAATCGGATAAATTATCCCCGCATCTAATAACTTAAGCACCTCTTCCTTCACAACCTCTTTCATATTCGGATTGAGACGCCATTGTGGTTGGACTACACCCTTAGGATTATTTTCAAAAAATATTTTATGAGTACAAAAAGAAGGGCTTATGCCAGAAATGTCGGAAATTTGCCATGCTATAGCTCGGCGATGCTTTTGTAGTACTTCGATCAACTGATCGTTTTCGGATTGAGATAAATAGGCCGAGATTATAACGGGCAACTTACAATTTTTTTCAAGAAAGGCATATTTTAGATGATCAGGGAGTGGTTTTAAATCAAGATGGGGCGGCTCATTATAAGAGTTTTTCAAATTCTTTTCTTTTTCAAAAATAAGATTTTCATACTTTTTTCTACCAAAGACAGAATCATTTTCAAAATTTGCTTGTGCTGACATAACCGTGTTTTCAAAATCATGTGAAGAAATTTCAGAAAAAGAAGAGGAAAATTCATTTGAAGAGATGTTAGAAAGAGAAAGAGAACAATCTTCATTTAAAACATCAAGAAAGTAGCATGAATCATCATTTTGTAAAGAGTTTTTCATTGATCGATTGATAGAAAATGTGACCTCATCATCTCCCACACGCAAAAACAACTTTTCGTTACTAACATCGATGACCGCTTGAGAGGTGGCTAGGAAGGGTCGATCGAGGATAAGAGGGACCTTGACGTCCTCTTCAATATCGAGAATGACAAAATCCACCGGGAAGATGAATTTGTCGACCTTTACTAGCACGTCCTCAACAATACCTAACGGATATTTGATCGACCTATCGGCTAACTGGATACTCATTCTTGTAGGGCTAAGAGTGCCCAATCCTAGCTTTTTGAATAAAGAAAAGGGCATCAAATTTATGCTCGCTCCTAGATCCGCTAACGCATGTTTAATAAACAGATCACCAAAAACGCACGGAATGGAAAAACTACCCGGATCGTTTATCTTTTTAGGAAGATTAGAGTTTTTAACGACCGCCGAGCATTCTTCATTTAAGGTTACATGCGATAAATTTTCCAATTTCGTCTTGTTTGTTAATAATCCTTAAGATATTTTGCATACTTAGGCATTTGACTAATCGCTTCATGAAATGGTAAATTAATATGAATTTGTTTGAACATTTCAAGGAAGCTTTGGTACTGATCATCTAATTTTTCTTTCCTAAGTCGGGCCGGATAAGGGGGTGGCGGAAATTCCTTTATGATAAGCGGAGCATCATTTTGAACGTCATCATTAGAAAAAACAGAAATATCTTTTTCTTTATATAAAGTAGATTTTTCATTTTCAAAAATTGTTTTATCATTTTCCGTAGGGGTAATTGCTTCCACAACAGGAGGGACAATCACCTTTGGCTCTTCCCTGGTGGTGGGCTCGTTAATAACCTTACCGCTCCGAAGGGAAATCGCATTTGCGTGCTCCCTTGGGTTAGGTTCAGTGTTCGAGGGAAGAGTTCCAGGTGGTCTCTCGAAAAAAACCTTGGCAAGTTGCCCGACCTGATTTTCTAAACTTTTCATTGACCCTGTTAAGTTTCTAATAGTAGCATCGTTCGAGCTTATATATCTAGATAAAAGTTCTTCCAAAGAGAGGGTTTTTTGAAGATTTTGGTTTTGTTGTGGTGGTGGTGGTGGTGTAAAATCATGTGGTGGGCGTGCAGCATTAGCAGGATTACTCCAAGAAAAATTGGGATGGTTACGCCATCCCGGATTATAAGAGTTCGTAAAAGAATTAAAACCAGGAGGTGCAGAAAAATTAGAAAAAGCAGAAAAATTATTGGCAGAATTATTTTGAGCAGGCCTGGGTATGTTCCCCAGATAATCCACCTGCTCGGCAGCAGCAGCATTCGCATTTTCATATACCTTAGCGGCGGAGGAAGCAGTCATCTCCGAAATCTTCTTGTTCAGCATTTCCATTTGTAGCGCCAGTTGCGAAACCGAATCCACTTCATAGATACCTGCAGGTTTAGATGGGCGAGTCCTAGACGAATTCCACTGATAAGTGTTCATCGCCATGTCCTTGATAAGCTCAAGAGCGGCTTCCGGAGTTTTGCGGTCCAAGGAACCAGCGGAAGCGGCATCTATCATTTGCTTAGTTTCTTGATTTAGCCCATTGTAAAATGTCTGAACCTGTAACCATACAGGCAGAGCATGATGAGTGCATCTTCTCAAAAGTTCCTTGAACCTCTCCCAAGTATCATAGAGGGTCTCAGAAGCAATTTGAGAATAAGAAGTTATATCATTTCTTAACTTAGCAGTTTTAGCGGGAGGGAAATATCTAGCAAGAAATTTTTCAGTTAAAATGTTCCAAGTAGTGATTGAGCCTCTTGGAAGAGAACTCAACCACTATTTGGCTTTAGTTCTTAATGAGAAGGGGAAGAGTCTTAGCCTTATAGCATTGTCTGAGACACCATTTATTTTAAAGGTGTCACAGATTTCAAGAAAATTGGCAATATGCAAGTTCGGATCTTCATCTTGTAATCCGACGAACTGTACATATTGCTGCACCATTTGTATGATGCTAGGCTTAAGCTCAAAGTTATTGTTCGCAATTGCAGGTCGAACAATACTCGTTTCAGTCCCCTCCAGGTTGGGTCGAGCATAATCGGACATGGTCCTTTGCTGAGCCATTCCTGGGTTGGGATCTCCCATTTCAGAATAATTACAATCCCCGAAGGAATCCTCAACCGCTGTTTGAGAAGTGGAAGCCCCGAATCGTAGTTGTCTCCGAAAGGAGCGTTCGATTTCCGGGTCCAAATCAACAAGTAGCGACGGATTCGCTCGGGTCATGCACTAACAAAGAAAACGAGGGAAGATGAAAATGAAAGCTTGGAAAAGAAAGAAAAAGAGGAAAAGAAAGGAAAAAATTTTTTTTGTTGAAAAAAAAAAGATTTTTTTGACGGCTTGGCTCTCGAACTTCCCGAGGACTACCCGGTGAAGTGTTCACCCGGTACTAGGTAAAATGGTGGCTCTTAAAGCCCCTTACCCTTTTCGAGAGATTTTAGGTGGGGTAGAAATAAGGTGAAGTGGGTTGATTATAAATATTTAAATATATAAATTATAATTTTTTTTGGAGAAGTAATAGAGCAAACGTTTTCAAAATATTGACGAAGAAAAATCCCCGGCAACGGCGCCAAAAACTTGATGGGCCAAAACCCGAACAGGCAAGCGTACCTGTCGAATCGTAGTACCAAGGTCGTATTTAAACACGGGGCTGTCAATTACTTCTACTCACGCTCTAACTATTATCCTACCGGAAAACTAATGAGATTTGAGAATTTTTTTTTAGAATAAAACAAAAGACAACTTGCGAGACGAAAAACTTATAATAAAAAACTAGAATTCGATCAATGATTCACCATGAAATTAGATGAGAGAGATAAAAATAAAGATAGTTTTAATTTTGCAAATCATACTCGATCGTGACGGATCCGAAAATAAGACAAAATCTCGCTAGAGCATTAGGTCTCCTAACTTATAGACTCTTCGATCGAAATCTCTTTACAAACCAAAGAAGCCTAAAGTTGCATTATCGAGGTGATCCGCATTATTGGATTTGACTCCAATCCGGAGGATTTACGTCATCCTATCTCTAGGATTGCGTTCAACTCCTTCCTTCTTTAAGTGATCTTTCACATTCATGAGCCTCTCGGCTACTCAAATATGAGATCCCAAGCCTACTACCGTATACCGGAAATACGGAGTCGACAAAAAAAATAAATCAAAGAAGGATCGAGCATGAAATAACAAAAATAAAACTAAGAAAGAAAATAAACTCTCATCTCACTTCATGGATCCTCACGATCGAATGCTATAGGAAATTAGCTACGCATAATTGAAAGGGAAGACAAAACAAAATAAGAGAGAAACATTTTCATTACTTGCAAACAAAGAGAGTACACAAAATATTAAAAAGACAAGACTATGTTAGGAAGAAAAACTTGCAAAAATGGAAAAGAAAACTAATACAATAGTGAAACTAAAAACAACTCACAAGTACTCTCCACTCTCCACTCAACACTCACATTCAACTTGAAACTTTACTTCTCAAAATTTTTTTTTTTGGCTTGAGGGATGGGGTGGCTTTTATAGGAGATGGAGAAGGATCTAGAATGAAATGAAGAGGAGGCCAAGGGGGGTGGCCGGCCATGTAAGGAGAGAAGTGCATGCATTTTATTTAATGAGGGAGAGAGAAAAAAGCTAAATACATGCACTTTCTTTTGGGAAAATAAAAAGGAAAATAATAATAAGAAGAAAAGGGGAATGTATGAGTTTAAATGAGAATGAGAGAGAGGGCAAAAAGGGATGAATGAGGAATAAAGAGGGGGGGGGAGAGAGGGGCCGGCCAAGCATAAAAAAGTGAATGCATGCATGCAATAAATGAAAGGGAGAGAGAGAGAGAGAACATGCATGAATGACATTGAAAGGTGGCCGGCCATGCATGGATATATTCGTGCATGGGCTCGGGTAGGAGGCTAGGTGTGCTGCATTGGGCTGCTTGGGCTTTTATATAGGCTCGGGTTTAGGTTGGGGGCTGCTTGGGCTCGGGTAGGATGTAGAGTGGGCTGCTCCTTAAAGTAGATGGGTGGCCGGGCTGCACCAAGGAGAGGGCCGGGCTGCATTTTTGAAGTAGATGGGTGGCCGGGCTGCATGCATGTTGGACTTGAGCATGGGCTCGGGTTCACCATGAGGGCTTGGCTTGCATCATGTGGCTTCAAGGGAAGGGGTCGGCCATGCACTAATGGGCTGCTCCAATAAAGAGGGTTGCATGAACCTACAAATAACAACACAAAATAAACATTAGAAACAAAAAATTATTCAATAACATAATAATTATAACAAATAAAACTAAACATCACATAATATAATATATATATTAATAAGACTAAACATATCAACAAACATATTAAACATTAAAACTAAACTAAACATAACACAACATAAAATATAAAACACATAATAAATTTAGAAATTATCATAACATACGAGAAATAAAACAAAACAAACCTAAAATAAACAATATTATAACTAAACTTAGGAATTTAGGTTTATAAACTATACCAAAAACGATGACTAAAAGCAGTCATCAACGATCGACGAACGCAGATCGACGATCACAGGCAAAATCATCGAACTCAGGTCGACGATCTCAAGTTCCTGAACTCTGCCATAGTCGACCGTCGAACGGAGCTCGACGATCTGACCCAAGATCGTCGAACGCAGCTCCACGATCGTCGAACAGAGGTCAGAGCTCTGGAAATTCTTTCAAGGGCAAATCAAAATCCAATCCTAGGGGTCCTTCATCCCAAATCTTTAACCCTTATACTGAATGGATTATACCTCCAAGGAGATATCATCCTGAAGGTTATAAGAGTCAACCTGGGATGTCTTTTATTTCAGAGTTTAAAGGTTATCAACCTAGGCCCAAGATAAACTGGGTCAAAAACAAATGAATTATCTTATGTGCAGGTGAAGACCTATCCAACATTTAACCAGCAATGGTACTTGGATAGTGGGTGCTCTAAGCACATGACAGGAAACAAGGACAACCTCACATCCTTTAGAGCCAAGCTTGGACCCAAAGTTATCTTTGGTGATTCAAACTTTGGACAAACTAAAGGATATTGTGCAATCCAGATTGGATCAGTAACATTCAAGAAGGTAGCTTATGTGGAAGGACTGAAGCACAACCTAATAAGCATCAGTCAGCTGTGTGATGAAGGCTACCAGGTGACCTTCAGGAAAACATTATGCAAAATCAAGTCAGAGGACAACACAACTGTGTTGATAGGTAAAAGGAAAGGTAACATCTATCTAGTAGATTTTCTTTCAACAGATGTAGATATTTGCCTGTTCAATTCTGTTTGTAGACCAAATATTTTATGGAATAAGAGACTAGGACACCTAAACCTTAGAACTATTGCTAGGTTATCCAAGGATAACCTTGTTAGAGGACTATCTTCTGGCCCCTACAAGAAGGAAGGACTCTGCAGGGCTTGTCAATTAGGCAAGCAAACTAAAAATAATTTTAAGTCACTTAATAAGAGTGATTCACCTAGGATATTGTAAATGTTACACATGGATCTTTTTGGACCCATCACAGTACAAAGCCTACGAGGGAAATCTTACACTTTGGTAGTTGTAGATGACTTCTCTAGATTCACTTGGGTGTTCTTTCTAAGGAAGAAGTCTGATAACTTTAAATGTCTGACAGAGTTTCTCAAATGTATATAGATTTAGTTCAATACTCACATTGCCCTGATCAGAAGTGATCATGGGACAGAGTTTGATTCTCTTCTTATACAAGAGTTCTGTTAGAGTGAAGGGATCAGGCATACTTTCTCAGCTCCTAGAACTCCTCAACAAAATGGGGTAGCTGAAAGGAAAAATAGAACCCTTATTGAATCTGCCACTACATTGTTGTCAGATGCTCACCTTCCTCTATCCTTTTGGAAAAATAGAACACCTCCAACTATGTGCTGAATAGAAGTTTGATACATAAACTAAAGGGAAAGACTCCCTATGAACTACTCAAAGGGAAGAAACCTAAAGTTGATTATTTTAGAGTTTTTGGTTGTATTTGCTACATACATAATAATGACAAGATAATATTTAGCAAAATTTCAAGCTAAAGCTGATGAAGAAGTGTTTCTGGGATACTCCATGATCAGCAAGGCTTATAGGGTTTATAATAAATCATCTCTAAAAATTGAGAAATCTGTTCATATATCATTTGATGAATCTAACATGTCTTTCAAGGAGAAGATCTCTTCTACCATAGAACCTTTGTAGGAACATTCTCTTGTTGAAGACTTGAACAAGTTACAGGTTACTCAAAAAGAGGAAAGCAATGAAGATGAAGAAAGTATTCAACATATTGAAGAACAACCTGAAGAGCCAGTTGTTGTACCACAAGATGAAACAACAACACAGGTTGGTGAACAATCAACACCCCCTGTTGATTTAGTAACATCAAGAGACCATCCAATTTCCCAAATAATTGGTGACATCTCAGCTGGTGTGCAAACCAGAAATCAGGTCAACCAAAACCTGTTGCACACCTGCTTCCTATCTCAAAACATTCAAGATGCATAACAAGATCCACACTGGATCATTGCAATGCAAGAAGAGTTGCATCAATTTGAAAGGAACAAAGTGTGGGAACTAGTGCCAAAGCCTAAGGATCATTCCATTGTTGGAACAAAGTGGGTGTTTAGAAACAAACTAGATGATCAAGGAGTAATTGTAAGGAACAAGGTAAGGCTAGTTGCTCAGGGATATTCTCAAGAAGAAGGAATAGACTATGACCAGACTTTTGCACTAGTTGCAAGATTGGAAGCTATCAGAATCTTTTTGGCTTATGCAGCACATAAAGGATTCAAGGTATATCAGATGAATGTCAAAAGTGCATTTCTAAATGGAGACATCAAAAAAGAAGTATATGTCAGACAACCTCCAGGTTTTATCTCTCCAACTTATCCTGATTATGTTTTTAAGTTGAACAATGCATTATATGGTCTCAAGCAAGCTCCTAGAGCATGGTATGAGACCCTAGCTTGCTTTCTTTTGGAAAATGGATTTATAAGGGGTAGAGTAGACCAAACTCTTTTCATTAGAACCCATAAGCCCCATACCCTACTAGTACAGATCTATGTAGATGATATTATTTTTGGTTCTACTGACTCAAAATTGTGCAGAAGGTTTTCCAACCTAATGCATTCTAAATTTGAAATGAGTAGCATGTGTGAGCTATCCTTCTTTCTAGGATTGCAAGTCAAACAACATGCTGAAGGCATTTTTATTTCTCAAACAAAGTATGCAAATGAACTGGTTAAGAAATTTGGCATGTCTGAAGCATCTTGTATGAAAACACCTATGCCTCCTAATACTGTATTGGATGCTGATGAACATGGGAAACCTGTTGATCAGACAACATATAGAGCAATGATTGGCTCTTTATTGTACCTTACAGCTAGTAGACCAGATATAATGTTTGCTACATGTATATGTGCTAGGTTCCAAGTAAGCCCTAGAGAGTCACACCTAACATTAGTAAAGAGGATTCTCAGGTATGTTAAGAGTTGTCCAAATCTAGGTCTCTGGTATCCAAAAGATTCAGCATTTGATTTAACTGAATTTTCTGATGCTGATTATGCTGGATGCAGAATTGACAGGAAAAGCACTAGTGGAACTTGTCAGTTCCTTGGTGACAGACTTGTCTCTTGGTTTTATAAGAAACAAACTTGTGTGTCAACTTCAACTGCTGAAGCTGAATATATGGCTGCAGGCAGTTGTTGTTCACAAATCTTGTGGATTCAAAACCAACTCCTAGACTATGGCTACAACTTAGAGAAGTCTAAAATCTTTTGTGATAACACTAGTGCTATTTCTATAGCTCAAAATCCAGTCCTCCATAGTAGGACAAAACACATAGAGATTGGGCATCACTTCTTAAGGGATAATGTTGAAAAGAATAAAATTGATCTGCAATATATCCCAACTGACTTACAAAGGGGAGATATTTTCACCAAGCCCTTGGATGAAAAGAAACACACCTTCTTCCTAAATCAGTTAGGAATGTTAGATGGAGGAAGTCTTAAATAATATCCAAGATTTTAAAAGTTTAAAAATTGACCAAGACTAGGCAAACATCTTGATTTTTCTTAGTGTCTAGAGTTTTTCTGGTCTCTGAACTGCGCTCGACGATTTTCCCCCAGATCGTCGAACGGAGATCGATGATTTCTGAAATCGTCGACCTGAGTTCAGCGTTTCCCAGATAGTATGAACTATCTGTTGGGTATTGTATCCACAATGCACCTGATTTGAAGAAGCCCCTGGACAAGCTAAGGTCAATAGACTATGTATTTGATAAAATCCTTCTAGTTGTGCTTGCAGTTTTTCCACGCTAAGTGCATACCAATGTCAGGGTGCAGTAGGTCAATATACACGGGTCTGTATGACGTAATCCCTCGTTGAGTAGATCAGTGTGTTGGCCTACGTGTACTCTCTCTATTGGAGTGCACTTATTTTCAAGCACAGGGCTGTAAATATGCAGGAGCAGACAAGGAGCAAGGATGGGTCAAGGAGCATCTCATAGGTGGACAGACGAAAATTCGTCTAAGTTAGAATCGACGAGAATCACCCAGTGATTCTCGCCGATTCGGCGAGAATCACTTGGGATTCTCGCCGATTCGTCGAGAATCAGCGGTTGATTCTCGCCGAACACGTTCCAGCAACTTCTAAGCAAGCACCTCTGAGTCTAAGTAAGAATCGACGAGAATCACTTAGTGATTCTCGCCGATTCGGCGAGAATCACTAGTGATTCTCGTCGAATCGACGAGAATCACTGGTTGATTCTCGCCGTCTCGACCTGGCTTAAAGCTGTGCGTGCAACCAAGGCAAATTCGACGAGAATCATCTTTGATTCTCGCCGAATCGTCGAGAATCACCTTTGATTCTCGGCGACTCGGCGAGAATCACTTTCGATTCTCACCGATTTTGACTTGGCGTTTTTCTGGAAATTCCTGAACCGGATTCTGCCGCTGTTAAATATCTGGACCGGGATTTGGGGAATCCTTTTGTGGGTCCCACAAACGGTCTTATTGGGGGTAGCTACAGTATTTATACTCGGGTATTTTGAACGGAAGAAATATAGAAAGAAGTCGAGCAAGCGGAAACCCTAATATCACGATTTCTCTCCTCCGCCGCCGTCGCGCTCGGGCAAGTACGTCGCCGCCGCTGAATGTTCATCTTCCCGATCTCCGGCGATAGAAGCTTAGCAAAGCTTGCGTCTCACGTGTCTATCCAGAGATCTCTTGTCTCTCGATTTGTTGACCGGGAAAAACTCCCCCGTCCGAATCGATCGAGACGACTGATCCTAGAGTGACCGTTGGTAGACCTAGTTTGCTTCGCAAAGAAGTTTGGATCTCAAAGCACTGCAGCAGCGCACCTTCGTTGCCGCCGACTCCAAACCAAGCCGCCGCTCGGATTGCCGCCGCCGGTTCCGGGAGATCCTCTCAAAGAGAGACCAAGGTTGTAGACTCTTCATCGACTTCAAGAACACGTCGTCGAATAAAGAGGAACACCGTAGTCTCCAAAAGAAGTTTGTATCTCGTGTACACTCTATATTTAATTTCGTTGTAAGGGAACTTTTGTTCCGTGTTGTAAGGGTTGGGTGCAACCCGCTTTGTGGGAGTGTTGACTCTCACGTGTGTAAGGGCTCCTTCCGTTAGTGAAGGGATTGGATTTCAATCCCGTTGGAGAAGTGACCGAGTCGTCCCTTGTTGGGGAGATAGGTCGAAGGGGGAAAGTGGATGTACCCAAGTCGGGGAACCACTATAAATTTGTTGTGTTTTCTGTGTGCTGTGCTTTTTATTTTTATTGTGCAGGTACTCTCGTAAATTCCGCAAAAGAACCACACGTCACCTATTCCCCCCCCCCCCCATAGGTGCACATAGCTGACACTAGGTGGACTTTCAAGTGGTATCAGAGCGAGGTTACTCATCAATAAGGTTAACACCTTGAGTTGAATCCTACCCCTAGTGTCAAAAGAAGAAGACAGATATCTACTATGGACGGGCTCAAGTACTCCGACAAGATCCCAGTGTGCAACAGACTCAACTTTCCGATCTGGAAGGAAAGAATCAGGTTTTACATGGAAGCAGTCGATCCTCGACTCTTCATGATTGTGGAGGAGGGACCTTATATCCCCACTAAGGCCTCCACCATCGATCCCACCAAGAAGGTGCCAAAGACACTTTCTGAAATGGACAAAGACGAGATGGTGTTGGTGGGACTGGACAAGAAGGCACGAAACATTCTGGTGAGCGCAGTTGATGATTCTATGATGCAAAACTTCAGCAACTGCAGGACAGCTCAGGAGATCTGGCAGTGCCTGATCATCCTAATGGAGGGCATGGATGAAGTGAGGGATGATCGGAGATCCCTCCTGAACCAAAAATATGAGGCCTTCAGGCAAGGGCCTAAGGAAGAGATCAGAGTCACATACGAGAACTTCCTGAAGATTGTCAATGCCCTCAAGGGCTACGGAAGAGTGTTCACCAATGGTGAACTCAATGACAAATTCCTTAGGTCCCTTACTAAGGAATGGGACACAAAGATCTGCGCCATCAGAGAATTTGGCAGACTAGCAGAAACTGATCCACAAATCCTGTTTGGGAAGCTGATGTCCTATGAACTTCAGCTGAACACCAGGAAGGCAGAGGAAGAAGCAGATAAGGCTGCTGCAAAAGAAAAGACTGTGGCCCTAAAAGCCAGTTACTCCAGAAAGGGCAAGGGTGCGATGTCATACCGTGCGAGGAGTAAGGAAGAGGAGGAGGACTCTGAACCATGCTCCTCCGGCTCAGAACTGTCGGAGGAGGATTTCTCCCTCATCACCCAAGAGTTCAAGAAGTTCCTCATGATGAAGAATCAAAGAAAGAAAGACAGCTCCTCCTCCAGGCATCAGAAGAAAAATTATTCTTCTGACAGGTATGCATCTAAACCTAACAAACATCGTTCTTCTGATATTATTTGCTTTGGATGCAATAAGCCAGGTCACGTCGTGGCCGACTGCCATCAAAGCAAAAGAGAAAAAGGGAAAGGAGAGGAGCTCAAATCCTCCAGAGATAAGAAGAAGGAGCGGAGCTACATCGCAAGAAGACCAAAGACACTAAGTGAGTCTGATTCCTCAGACTCCAGTGATGATGAGGAAGCCTACTTCGGGCTGGTGGGTCGCTCGGACTCAGAAGGAGAATGCCCCCCATTTACTGGGAAGGTAAAAGCTCACACCCCTCTCTCCGACTCCGACTCTGATCCTGAGTCTCAGGATGATGAACCTGAGGATGGCCCTTCAGCCCGTGAAGCTGAGCTCCTCGAGAAGTATGAGCTTCTGCTCAACACTTTCGATGAGTGCCGAAAGAGACTGAAGGCTGAGAAGAAGGAAGTAAAATTCCTTAAGGGTGAATGTGTATCCCTAAGGGAAGAGGTCACTAGCTTGATTTCTCTCCGACAGGAACACCTTGACCTGACTTCCAAGCATTCAGAGTCTTTGAAGCTCCTTGATCTAAAGCAGGAGGAAGTCGACAAGTTGGAAGAACTACTTGTGGCAGAAAGGAAGATCGTCAAGAGCTTCTCCATGCCAAAAACAGTCCTTCCAGTCGTTGATACCTTCTCTGCTCAGGCCAAAGGAGCTGTCTTGGGGCATATAGGGGTACCTGGTTCTTCGTCTAGGAGAAACAAGAACCAGAGGAAAAATAAGGCCGCCAAGAAGGCCACTGCTGATGAAAAGGGTAAGGCTCCTCTTAGTCCTGTTGCGTTCAGAAAGCCTGGCTTTCCTTGCAACCAACACGACTTTGAGTCAACTTTTGGGCATCATTTCCGGCCCTCGGTTGCAAAGCCAAAGAGCCGGTATGACGATTGGAACTTTCCCCGGAACTTCGGTGAGAGTGCCTTCAAGGCACCTTATGAGGAAATCCACATAGGAAATTATGGTCCGTTCTCTAGCGGGCATAATGGAAAGCAGGCACCAAAAGCCAAGCCTGTTATACAGAAGGTGACAAAGTCATGCGACTGTTGTCACCATGAGGCCTCCACCTCCAGATCCAAGGCCCCAGCAGTACCCACCGTTCCCGGGGTAAGGCAGGAGCCTAGGAAGAGGTACAACAGATTTGACTGTTGGTGCTGTGGCAAAGTCGGTCACTTTACCGTGGATTGTTGGTTTAATCCAAGGAACTACGAGACTCCCCGTGTTAGCAATGCGAGACCGACCACTCGTAGGGTTAACCAACCGAGGGGGAGTGTGCTAACCAGGAATCTAGGACCCAAGTTCGATTGGGTTCCTAAGGCAAATTAATTTTGTTTTGCAGGAATGTCCAAAGGCCACCAAAACGCCGATCTGGTATTTGGACAGTGGATGCTCCCGGCATATGACCGGGACAAGAAGCCTGCTGCGTGATTACACTCCAGTCAAGAATGGACCCAACGTCATCTTTGGAGGGTCAGATCGAGGAGTCACCAGAGGTTATGGTATGATTTCCAACGGTATAATCTCTATCACCGACGTGGCTTATGTTGAAGGGTTAAACCATAACCTGATCAGTGTAAGTCAGTTATGTGATAAAGGTTATGACGTTAAGTTCTGCAAGGATAAATGTCTGATAATTTTACGTACCTCTTCTGAAACGGTATTATCAGGCATTAGGAGTAGAAATATCTTTTGTTTAGATTTTCTCAGTTTAGATTCATCTACCCCCGTATGCCTTGTGGCAACTGGCAGTGCATCTCTTTGTGAACAATGGCACAAGAGATTGGCACATATTAATTTCAAGACAATTAGTATGCTATTTTCTAAGGACTTGGTAAGGGATGCTCCCAGTATCAAGTGCATCAAAGATAGCCCATGTCCTGCATGCCAGATGGGCAAACAGACTCGGGCTACCTTTAAGAGCATCGCTGACAAAGACTCTTCCCGATGTCTTTACCTTTTGCATATGGACTTGTTTGGTCCAATGCAAGTTCATAGCTTGGGAGGCAAGTCATATACGCTAGTGATAGTTGATGATCATTCTCGGTTTACATGGGTGTTCTTTTTGAAACGAAAGTCAGATACGTTTGACATCTTCACTAATTTTGTCAAGCAGGTTCAGAACGAATTTAACTGCTCCGTGGTCAAAATCAGAAGTGACCATGGAACATAATTCGAATCTGGTGCAATGACAGAATTTTGTGAAGAACAAGGTATCTTTCATGAGTTTTCCTCCCCGCGCACTCCTCAGCAAAATGGAGTTGCAGAGAGAAGAAATAGAACTCTCATTGAAGCCTGCACGACAATGTTGAAAGATGCTTCTCTCCCGGAATACTTCTGGGCAGAGGGTGTCAATACGACATGTCATGTACAAAACCGAGCATTGATCAACAAGCATCATCGTAAGACGCCCTACGAGCTACTGAAAGGCAGGAAACCAACATGTCCTACTTAAGGATTTTTGGTTGCCGATGCTATGTACTGAATAATGGGAAGTACCCGCGTACTAAGTTCGGTGAAAAATGCTTCGAAGGCATATTCATGGGCTATAGTGCCCACAGTCGGGCATACAGGGTCTTCAATAAGAAAACCCTAGTGGTAGAAGAATCAATAAATGTTGTATTTGATGAAGGAAGTTTTCTTAACAGCAACTCTTCCAGTAGTATTCTTGAAGATGCAGGTGCACGACTGGAATAGCTGAGTCTGGATGAGACCGCTAAAGTTGACGCTCCTAAGTACGTCAAAGTCTCCACCTCCACGTCATCTGAAAGTGTTGAAGATCAAGATAGAACAAATCTCTTAGAGGAAAGAGAAGCCCAAGAAGTAGTTGAAGCTCCTGACGCCCGACTACTAGAGCTCCGGCACGTGAGGGATCATCCTAGAGATCAGATCATCGGGGATCCTCGTGTCGGGGTCAGAACTCGAAGAGGTACAATTAACGAGGTATTGCATCTTAGCTTCCTGTCACAGGTTGAGCCAAAGAAGTTCGACGAGGCGAACAAGGATGCGGCATGGATTCTGGCCATGCAAGAGGAACTACATCAATTCGAGCGGTGCAAGGTTTGGACTCTGGTTCCCAGACCATACAAGCAGAATGTGATTGGCACAAAGTGGATCTTCAGAAACAAGCTGGATGAACATGGTTTCATCGTAAAGAACAAGGCCAGGCTGGTGGCTCAAGGTTACAGACAGGAGGAAGGGATTGACTTCGACCAGACCTTCGCACCAGTAGCAAGGCTCGAGGCAATCAGGTTGTTCCTGGCGTATGCTTCACACAAAGGATTCACAGTCTATCAAATGGATGTGAAATCGGCATTCCTGAATGGAGACCTGAAAGAGGAAGTATACGTCGCTCAACCCCCAGGTTTTGTCGATCCTACTTATCCCAATCATGTTTATTTTCTTAATAAGGCCTTATATGGGTTGAAACAAGCTCCACGAGCTTGGTATGAGACTTTATCTAGTTTTCTTCTTGAGAACAAGTTCTCTAGAGGTAAAATAGATAAAACATTGTTTCTCAGGGAAGTCAAAGGCAAGATTTTGCTGCTGCAAATCTATGTCGATGACATAATATTCGACTCAACGGATAACAATCTTTGCAAAAAGTTTTCTAAACTTATGCAAGGAAAGTTTGAAATGAGCAGTATGGGAGAGCTCAAGTATTTCTTAGGACTTCAGGTGAAACAGTCTGAGGATGGAATCTTCATCTCTCAGACGAAGTTCACAAATGAACTCCTTAAGAAATTCGGTATGGAGAGTGCAACCTCTTTGAGGACTCCAATGGGATCCACCATATCTCTGGATAAGGATGAGAAAGGTAAACCTTTCGATGAAACCAAATACAGAAGCATCATTGGATCCCTGCTCTACCTTACTGCCAGTCGACCGGATATTATGTTCTCCATATGTGTCTGTGCCCGATATCAGGTGAACACTAAGGAATCTCACTATGTCGCCGCAAAGCGAATTCTGAGATACCTTAAAGGTACTCCTAATCTTGGATTGTGGTACCCGAGAAACAATGACGTCGAGCTGATAGGATTTTCAGATGCTGATTTTGCAGGGAGCAGGGATGACAGGAAAAGCACCTCCGGGACGTGTCAATTCCTCGGCAGGAGGCTTATTTCATGGAACAACAAGAAACAAAATTGTGTTGCAACCTCCACAGCAGAGTCAGAGTATATCTCTGCAGGAAGCTGTTGCGCACAACTTCTATGGATCAGAAACCAGTTAGCCGACTACGACCTTCAGTTCAAGGAAGTACCCATGTACTGCGACTCCTCCAGTGCAATTGCCATTGCCAACAATCCGGTGTCGCACAGCAGAACGAAGCATATTGAAGTACGCTACCACTTCATTCGGGAGCACGTGGAGAACAAGGATATCTCTCTCTGTTATGTCCCCACGGACAAGCAGATTGCTGATATATTCACAAAGCCCCTAGACGAGGCCAAGTTCAATATTTTCAAGACTGAATTGGGGATGCTCAATTATGACGAATGAAGACTACAGAGGCTCCAGGCCCGTGCAAGAACTGAGGGGGAGCAAAGGGTCAAACGCTACAAACCCCGATTTGTAGAAGCCGAAAAGGGGGAGATTACCCTCTCGGCTAAGGCTAAGGTGGCTCCACGCTCGCTCCCAAGAAATTGATATTGGTAATGGATAACTCACTCAACTCTCTTTTCAGTTTATGGTTTTCATTCTCATCTGCTCTATTCACCTTAGCTTGTAGGGTTTAGGCTTCTTCAAATAGGGGGAGATTGTTGGGTATTGTATCCACAATGCACCTGATTTGAAGAAGCCCCTGGACAAGCTAAGGTCAATAGACTATGTATTTGATAAAATCCTTCTAGTTGTGCTTGCAATTTTTCCACGCTAAGTGCACACCAATGTCAGGGTGCAGTAGGTCAATATATACGGGTCTGCACGACGTAATCCCTCGTTGAGCAGATCAGTGTGTTGGCCTACGCGTACTCTCTCTATTGGAGTGCACTTATTTTCAAGCACAGGGCTGTAAATATGCAGGAGCAGACAAGGAGCAAGGATGGGTCAAGGAGCATCTCATAGGTGGACAGACGAAAATTCGTCTAAGTTAGAATCGACGAGAATCACCCAGTGATTCTCGCCGATTCGGCGAGAATCACTTGGGATTCTCGCCGATTCGTCGAGAATCAGCGGTTGATTCTCGCCGAACACGTTCCAGCAACTTCTAAGCAAGCACCTCTGAGTCTAAGTAAGAATCGACGAGAATCACTTAGTGATTCTCGCCGATTCGGCGAGAATCACTTGTTGATTCTCGCCGTCTCGACCTGGCTTAAAGCTGTGCGTGCAACCAAGGCAAATTCGACGAGAATCATCTCTGATTCTCGCCGAATCGTCGAGAATCACCTTTGATTCTCGGCGACTCGGCGAGAATCACTTTCGATTCTCACCGATTTTGACTTGGCGTTTTTCTGGAAATTCCTGAACCGGATTCTGCCGCTGTTAAATATCTGAACCGGGATTTGGGGATTCCTTTTGTGTGTCCCACAAACGGTCTTATTGGGGGTAGCTACAGTATTTATACTCGGGTATTTTGAACGGAAGAAATATAGAAAGAAGCCGAGCAAGCGGAAACCCTAATATCGCGATTTCTCTCCTCCGCCGCCGTCGTGCTCGGGCAAGTACGTCGCCGCCGCTGAACGTTCATCTTCCCGATCTCCGGTGACAGAAGCTTAGCAAAGCTTGCGTCTCACGTGTCTATCCAGAGATCTCTTGTCTCTCGATTTGTTGACCGGGAAAAACTCCCCCGTCCGAATCGATCGAGACGACCGATCCTAGAGTGACCGTTGGTAGACCTAGTTTGCTTCGCAAAGAAGTTTGGATCTCAAAGCACTGCAGCAGCGCACCTTCATTGCCGCCGACTCCGAACCAAGCCGCCGCTCGGATTGCCGCCGCCGGTTCCGGGAGATCCTCTCAAAGAGAGACCAAGGTTGTAGACTCTTCATCGACTTCAAGAACACGTCGTCGAACAAAGAGGAACACCGTAGTCTCCAAAAGAAGTTTGTATCTCGTGTACACTCTATATTTAATTTCGTTGTAAGGGAACTTTTGTTCCGTGTTGTAAGGGTTGGGTGCAACCCGCTTTGTGGGAGTGTTGACTCTCACGTGTGGAAGGGCTCCTTCCGTTAGTGAAGGGATTGGATTTCAATCCCGTTGGAGAAGTGACCGAGTCGTCCCTTGTTGGGGAGATAGATCGAAGGGGGAAAGTGGATGTACCCAAGTCGGGGAACCACTATAAATTTGTTGTGTTTTCTGTGTGCTGTGCTTTTTATTTTTATTGTGCAGGTACTCTCGTAAATTCCGCAAAAGAACCACACGTCACCTATTCCCCCCCCCCCATAGGTGCACATAGCTGACACTAGGTGGACTTTCAAGTGGTATCAGAGCCAGGTTAATCATCAATAAGGTTAACACCTTGAGTTGAATCCTGCCCCTAGTGTCAAAAGAAGAAGACAGATATCTACTATCGACGGGCTCAAGTACTCCGGCAAGATCCCAGTGTGCAACAGACTCAACTTTCCGATCTGGAAGGAAAGAAGCAGGTTTTACATGGAAGCAGTCGATCCTCGACTCTTCATGATTGTGGAGGAAGGACCTTATATCCCCACTAAGGCCTCCACCATCGATCCCACTAAGGCCTCCTAGGGTAACCAGCTCTATAAAGGAGTGGTAGCGCCTTCCTCAAACAGTCCGGGCTTTTGGGCGAGTTGGTTGCGCCTTCCCTACAAGTGGTATCAGAGGGAGGTTACGGGTTCGAAACCCCAGGGTCGTTGCTGGGGGGGGATTGTTGGGTTCCATCAATGCCCCCGGTGTTGGGAGGTACGGCGTGAGGCGCTATGGCCCGCACTAGTCGAAACAGAAGGGTGTGTCCCCTGGGGCCTAACTGGCCGCCCCGTGGATCCTAGGGTAACCAGCTCTATAAAGGAGTGGTAGCGCCTTCCTCAAATAGTCCGGGCTTTTGGGCGAGTTGGTTGCGCCTTCCCTACAAGTGGTATCAGAGGAGGTCACGGGTTCGAAACCCCGGGGTCGTTGCTGGGGCGGGGATTGTTGGGTTCCATCAATGCCCCCGGTGTTGGGAGGTACGGCGTGAGGCGCTATGGCCCGCACTAGTCGAAACAGAAGGGTGTGTCCCCTGGGGCCTAACTGGCCGCCCCGTGGATCCTAGGGTAACCAGCTCTATAAAGGAGTGGTAGCGCCGTCCTCAAACAGTCCGGGCTTTTGGGCGAGTTGGTTGTGCCTTCCCTACAAGTGGTATCAGAGGGAGGTTACGGGTTCGAAACCCCGGGGTCGTTGCTGGGGGGGGGGGGGATTGTTGGGTTCCATCAATGCCCCCGGTGTTGGGAGGTACGGCGTGAGGCGCTATGGCCCGCACTAGTCGAAACAGAAGGGTGTGTCCCCTGGGGCCTAACTGGCCGCCCCGTGGATCCTAGGGTAACCAGCTCTATAAAGGAGTGGTAGCGCCTTCCTCAAACAGTCCGGGCTTTTGGGCGAGTTGGTTGCGCGTTCCCTACACTATCTCTTCCGGTCAGCGATCGTCGAACAGCGCTCGACGATTTTGTTCTCTAAACGATCGTCGAACGGAGCTCGACGCTCTCCAATATCATCGAACGGAGCTCGACGATATTGCAGACTCTTCAGATTCCTTTCGTAGCCCCGATCGTCGAACTGAGTTCAACGATCTTTCCATTTCTGTGTCGAACCCTAATATAAAATTCATTTTTCGCCGTCGTTCTCCTTTGCGCTTTCGATTTCTCTGCAAAAACTTTCTTTCCCTCCAAACATTTTTGCACTTGGTCGTTTTGCTTGTTGAATCTTTGCAGGTAACTATGGCCGTTTCTGTTGCTGTTCTCGCCGCCATGAAATTTGATGCCGCCTTTGACATTGACATGGAGTACTTTAGCTTGACAGATCAGGTTTTCCAGGACATCTTGGAGTTGTTCAAAGAGCAGAAACTTGCTACTATCATGACCACCAGGATTAAACTTGCTGCTAATGAAATTAAAGAATGGGTTTACACTGCCCACAATCAGGATCAAAACACAATTGTTGGGTCAATTTCTGGCACACAGGTACCCTTGACCCCAACAATTCTGACAGAATTTTTTGAGTTAAGTACTGGTGGAGACTCTGCTGATTTGTCTGGAGAAGAATATGCTGATTTGCTTGCAAGAATGGGTCATTCTGAGGATAACCCTAGCAAGCTGTTGAAGAAGAATCTGTCTGTGGAATATACATTCCTGGCTGATGTAGTTGGAAAGGTACTATTGGCTAAGCACTCTGCCCATGATACTATTTCCAGGTATCAGCTCTGCTTAATGGGAGCCATAGTGGACAGGACAAATTTGAACTGGGGAGAGGTCTTTTTTGACCTAATTAAAAAAAAATTTAACAAGAGTTTTGTGAATTTTGGGAGAATTTTAGGCCTTTTTCTGCAGAACAGATGCCCTGCACTGCTAGTATCTTCTGGGATACACATTAATGCTTCCAAGAGACTATCCTGTGCCCTTTTTGGTAAATGGGACAGGTAGATCATCAAGCCTAGCAGGCCCTCTTCCAGCACACCTTCAGGCACCAAGACTGCCATAGTCACTTCCCCTCAGGTCTCTGCCCCTGCAGATGACCTGCCTGCTGCTGCCTCTCCTCCTCCTCCTCCAATTCCATCTCTTCCAATTCGATCTTCCATTCAAACTCCACCCACTATCATCATCTCCAGCCCATCTCCAACATCTATACCATCTCCAATCCCTACTCTACCAACAACAGAAGAACCATTCCATCCATTATACTCCTACCCTCAACCATACTCTGCCACATCACCCTTCATTCCCTCCTTCAACCTTATTGATGATTCCTTCATGGATGACTCACCCTCCTCACCTCCTGAGCTACCCTCCTCATCAACATCTTTCCAAGACCTTCTGCAAGAGATCATTGATCAACCAACCTTCACACCATCTATCTCCATCCCACTGTCCTCCATTACCACTTTACCCACACCTCAACCATCTCTTCCCCAATACACTAGCTCTCCACTACCATTCTCAACAACTACACCTCCATCCTCTACCTCTGCTCCAGTCACTACTGAGCAAGTAGATCTTCCAGCCCTTGCTGATAGGATCTATGAATTGCTAGCCCCTAGGCTATCTCTTCTCTTGGAGACCTCCTTGGCTCCATTACTCCAGTCAGTGGCAGCTCTTTCTACCAGGCTCTCCTCCTTAATCCCTCAGGCAATCCCTTCAGCAGTGTGCCTTGATCCAGCCATGTCTGAATCTAGGCAGGGGGAGATGCCCTATGAAGTGAGCTTGCCTGCTGTGTCTGCTGTTTCTTCAGCTTTTGTTGTTGCTGCTGTTGCTGTTCTTCAAGATCTAGTTCCACCTCCTGTTGCAGTCTTTCCAGTGGACATCAGGTCCTTTCTCTCAGAATTTGATTCAATGTATTTCAGTTGTCTGGCAGAGAAAGCTTGTTTTCTAGAGAGAGTTGCTATCCAGCCCCCAGAGGATCTCTCCAAGGCCCTTGTGCCCTTTTCATGCTGTGATACCAGCATTATAACTTCCTTTGTTAATTCAGTATATGCTGCTGCTACTCCTGCTGAAAGCATGGTTGCTGTTTCTGATGCTGCTGTCCCTCCTACTGAAGATAGTGTTGATGTATCTGTTGCTATTAGTGCAGTCAGTGTTGCTGCTACTGTTGTTCCAGTTTCTACTGATATCCTTATGACAGAGGCACATGATTTTGAGCCTTCTGTGTTTTCTGATGATATTCCTGCTGCTGATATTGTTGTTTCTGAAAGTGAAACTGTTGCTGCACCAACTGCTGTTATTACTACTGCCACAACTTCATTATCTGCTGCTGTTACTGCTGCTTCAATCTTTGCTTCTGCTTCAACTACAATTGCTACATGTGTTGTATCTACTGCTGCTCCAACCTCTACTGCCTCATCTGCTTCAACCGAGCTCAAGAAAGATTTGATGAAAAAGATTGATGCTCTTTATGATGAGCAAAGTTCTGAAAGTGATGAGTTCAAGACAGATTCTGATGATTCTTCTGCTACCATTGCCAGGAAGAGAAAGGCAAGGAGCAAAGCCATGAAGAGAGTACCTCCAGCCAAGGTCAAGGACAATAATGACATTCCATATTATATTCTTCATGACTGCCCCATAACTGAGCACTGGATGTAGTACTCAAAGAATCAACTTAAAGCTATGAAGAAAAAGAGGAAATATGAAAAAGGATCTTCTCAATTTCAACATCGTCATCCTCCTCCACCACCTCCTCCTGATGCAGGTGCAGGTGGAAGTTCAGCTGCTCAACCCTCTGCTAGAAGTCAACCCCCCTATCAGCCTCATGCCAGATCTTATCATAGGGGAAGCCAGTCCAGGGGCTCTCAATCCAGAAGAGGAAACTATAGAGGCAATCAAAGAGAATTCCAAGTTTATTCTAAAGGATATTCAAGGCAACATCCCTACTCCAGGGAAGGACAAATCTCATCTGACACAACCTCTGGTCCTTTTCCCTATAAACTGAAGGAAGTAGTTTCATCCAGGCCTCCTCAGGACAATCCATCAAATAGATATGAGCCACCAGTGCCATTTGAAGATCCTGAAAACAATCCAACTGCTTGGACTGCAAGGATGAAAGAGCTTGCTGCAGTGGACCAGATTAAGAAAGCTAGAGAGCAAGGCAAAGACTCTTCCAACATCACTACATTATCTGAACAGAGAAAGAAAGAGTTGGAAAGATATGGTTCAAGCAAATTCTTTGATTCTGATAGATACATGGAGCTGCATCCTGAAGCTGTAGTTCCAAGGCCCAGACAGCAAACCTCTTTAGGTGCAGCAGATGATACAAGATCAAAGAAGGAAGCTCTCAACCCCAATAGAGAAATCAAACTCATTAGGAGCAAGGAGAATAAATGATTATGTAAGGTGACAATCACTCTGATTTCTGATTATTATCTGGGATGATATATATCTGTGGTTCTGCTTGTCCAGCTTATTGCTTTTCTGTATTATTGCTTGTATGTTGTTATTTAATTTTTCTAAATTCTATAAATAGTAATCCTAACCCAAATAGGGGGAGATTGTTGGAACACCCTATTACTAATTTGGGTCAGGATCACTATGTCTCTAGGAAACCAGTTTTTGACCTCCTGTATAGATCTAAAGGTCAATTAGAATTGAGTCTAAGGGTTAGAAGTCTAGGTTTGGAAGCTGCCCTCAAGGCCAAGCATTTTCAGTTTGAGACAAAGTCATATCATTGAGCTCAGCACGACGATTCGTCGAACTCCAATCGACGATCGTCTAGCTCAACTTCAACAGATCGTCGAACTCCATTCGACGATCGCTGAGCTCAACTTCTACAAATCGTCGAACTCCATTCGACGACCTGCGAGCTCAGTTCGACAATCTTGACTCAGTATTGGATCTATATCTCTGAGCTCAGTTCGACGATCTTTGAGCTCAGATCGACGATTTTTGTTGCTGTCTAAGTCCATATCGCTGAGCTCAGTTCGACGATAGCAGAGCTCAGTTCGACGATTTTCTGATGACTTCAAGGATTTTTTAAGATTCAAATTCAGATCAGTTAAGGAGTTATTCAGCAATTAATTCAAAAGATTTTCTAGCCGTTTTCATTTATTTCTGGACCAAGTTTCAAGGGATTATCAAGGAATGTTTCTTTGGACTTTCCTCCAGAAGACATTTTGCAATTAAGGATGCAATTAATGCAAGCCAACGACTATTCTTGATAGAGGATTTTTTCTATTCAGTACCAGAGAATAAAAGACAAGAATTTTTGAATCTCTCTCAGAAATCACTGAGCACTCAGAACACAGACAAGAAGAACAAGAACAAAATATTCTCTGTCTCAAAGAATTCTCGGAAGAACACACATCCAAGGAGATCAAACTTTTTGAAATCTTCTGATCTCTCTTGTCTCAAGTGTTCAAGGCCAACATCTTTCAAAGACTCCAGACACCTAACATTTCAGCTGTTGCTGAAATCATCATTTGCTGGAGATCAACTTCTGAAGGCCTATCACCCTACAGCAAAGCTTCTTTTCCTGAACATCTCAAGGACTCAAGGGGATCTTTGACACCATCAAATCCACATAGTCTTCTCAGCTGCTTTGAGAAAGAGAAGACTTCCATAAATCTCTCATCCCCATCTCTGTAAAGGGTTTCTAAAACTCCCTTCAAAAGTCTGAGCTTGGTTTTTGAGCACCTTGTCAAAAGCTCATTGTTGGCAAGACACCTGATCAAAAAATCTGATTTGGTTTTTGAGCACCTTATCAAAAGCTCATTGGTTCCCAGGACACCTGATCAACTCATCCTGCAGTGGATTCCTACCTACGGTGGTAGAAGAGTGGATGTACCCAAGTTTAGGGGAACCACTATAGTTCCTTGTGTCTTCTGGCTTGCTTGTCTTTATTTTTGTTTCTGGCTGTGATTGTTCTGTGATTGTTTTGTGATTAGTTTAGTTTTCACGGACCATATACTCTATTCCTAGTTAGATCTGTTTTCTTTTGAGTTTAGTATTAGAGTTTGTTTTCACAAATCATGGCCCAAAACAAAGATTATGCTAGCACCAGACCTCCAGTGTGCAATCTATCCATGTTTGCACTTTGGAAAGCAAGGATCAAATTATACATGAATTCTATTGACGAGGATATTTTTAACTCTGTTTTGACAGTTTGTCCAAGACCTCCAGAGAACTCAAGTACAAATGATGTTCCACATCCATCAGGAACAGATGCTAATATCAAGAAATGGAAGGTAGCTGATGCCAAGGCTATGAACATCTTAGCCCAGACAATGTCTGATGACATCTTTCAAAAGGTGGCTGAAGGCAATTCAGCAAAGGAAATCTGGGATAAACTCTCTGAAATAGTCTCAGGCTCAGCTGATGAGAGAAAGGACAGGAGATCCCACCTCATATCTCAATATGAGAATTTCAAGAAGGGAGAAGCTGAGTCAGTTGGAGATATGTACAACAGGCTCAGTCTAATAGTCAGTGAACTCAGGACCTTGGATAAAGAGATCTCACTAAGTGAACTCAATGACAAAATTCTAATGTGCTTCCCTAGCACTTGGGATTCAAGAATCTGGCCAATCAAGGATGCCAGAAGTTTGAATGAGATCACCATAGAAGCTCTGTTGGGTTAGCTCAAATCTTATGAGCTACTCATTAAGAATAGAGAAGAAGAATAGAAGGCTGCCTCACCAGCCACAAGAAAAGAGAAGACAATACCCTTCAAGGCAACTGAAGATCAGCCTGAAGACAAAGTCACAGACAATGATGAACTGCTCAGTCTGCTGGCCAAAAGATTTTACTAGATGGCCAGAAAGGACTTCAGAAGGAGATCATACAAAGAGCATGATAAGCGAAGGTATGATAAGTCAATTAATAATAAGGAAAAGGACTGCTCTCTAGTCAATTAATAATAAGGAAAAGGATGAGTTGAGGTTCCTGCTCTCTAGTTCTGTGAACCAAGTCTTCCAGGCGTTGATCGACACTACGTACGCGCTGGAAAAGGATATGAAGAGGGTGTAGGGGAAGCGGACTTTGGCTGTGACACAGCCGGAATTCAAAGTGCCCCGACCAGCGAAGTCATTTTTCAAGAAGAGAGGGGGTAAGAGGTCCAAGTCCACTGGACAAGCTCCTTCTACCGTTGCATCGGGTGCAACATCGGGGGCCTCTTCAAGGCCGGATACTCGTACGTGCTTTACATGTGGAAAAGTGGGGCATATAGCCTGTGACTGCCGGAGTGGTCCACCAAAGGGTGAGAAGAAGGCGGGAGCATCGTATACAGAGAAGGAAAGGCAGTCGGGGAGTCCTCTGCCTTGTAGGCGCAGCCCCGAGTCTACAATCTTGGCCTGCAGGAGGCCATTAAGCAAAGTGACGTCATCAAAGGTACAAGTTAGTTATTGTATTGCTTTGCTTATTGCATGCTTTGTTGATTACATATTCATATGCGGCTTGTTTGTGTGACATGATTGTTACAAGCTTTGTGCTGATTCGGAACATGCTGGCGCGAGTACTGTTTGATACGGGTGCTTCGCATTCTTTTCTGTATAAGGAGTTTATAGTGTGGCTTGGGATACCTAGTCATGCGAAGACAGATAGCGTCAGGGTGGTGTTGCAAAATGGATGTTTGATGCTCGTGGATCGAGCTTGTGATGTGGTGGTCCAAATAGGAAGTCAGGATTTCTGTTTGACAGCATATGTATTGCTGATATCGGAATTCAACGTGATCTTTGGTATGTATTGGCTCGCGGAGCAGCATGCCTTGATTGATTGTAATGCCAAAGAGATCACATTGGGCCAGAATACCGAGTAGGAGATGAAGTTCGTGGGGATGCGAGAAGTGGGCGGGACGTTGATGTATGCACTCCAAGTAGTCAAGGCTGTTCGGAAGGGCGCGGAGTGCTACTTCACACTAATTCAGGCAGTTGATCCAAAGGCTAGTATGAGCGATGTTCTGATGGTATCGGAATTTGCAGATGTGTTTCCCAAGTATCTCCCTGGGCTACCACCCCAGCGAGAGATTGACTTCACGATCGAGTTGGTGCCAGGTGTCAAACCTATGGCCCGCTCGCCATATCGCATTGCGCCAAAAGAAATGGCGGAGTTGAAAGTCCAACTACAGGAGTTGTTGGAGCTGGGTTATATTCGCCCAAGCATGTCACCTTGTAGCGCGCCAGTTCTATTTGTGAAAAAGAAAGACGGTGGTTTGCGGTTATGTATTGATTACCGCGAATTGAACAAGCTCACCGAGAAGAATAAGTATCTGATCCCAAGGATTGATGAGTTGTTCGATCAGGTGGTGGGATCAACTGTCTACTCCAAGTTGGATTTGAAGTCTGGTTACTACCAGTTGAGGATTAGGGAAGGTGACATTCCCAAGACCGCATTTGGAACACGTTACGGGTGCTATGAGTTCACAGTAATGTCGTTTAGGCTGTACAATGCGCCATCGGTGGTCATGGACTCGATGCACCGGACGTTCCGAGAGTACCTGGACCTGTTCGTGATAGTATTCATTGATGATATTCTGGTCTACTCTTGATCTGAAGCCGATCATGAAACCCACTTGCGGTTGGTGTTGCAGATGTTGAGGAAGAATCAGCTCTACGCCAAGTTCTCGAAGTGCGCGTTTTTGGCTATCGTCGGTGGCTTTTCTGGGTCATGTGGTAAGCTGAGAGGGCATAGCAGTAGATCCGGCAAAGATAAGGGTCGTACAGGAGTGGTCAGTGTTATCTTCTGTGGCTGAAGTCAGGAGCTTCCTTGGACTCGCAGGATACTATGAAAGATTTGTTGCGAACTTCTCGCGGATCACTTTGCCTCTAACCACACTGACGGGAAAGGATCAGAAGTTCGTTTGGACGCCGGAGTGCGCACGAGCTTTTGAAGAGCTGAAGTGTCGGTTGACCACGGCGCCGGTGTTGACGACGCCATATGGTACTGATGGATTTGAAATCTAGAGTGATGCGTCAAGAAGCAGCTTAGGCTGCATTCTTCTGCAAAATGGGAATGTGATTGTCGATGGCTCGCGCCAGTTGAAGGTGCACGAAATAAATTGTTGGATCCCTAGTAATATTTGAGCTAGGTTCGCTAAGTTAGGATCATGTGACCCACAATGTATAACCAGGGTCATAGTTGTGTCCTAGAGTCTAGGCAAAGTCCTTAGAGTCAACATCACATGGACCAGCTA
This sequence comes from Platanthera guangdongensis, assembly GCA_039583875.1. Classification (NCBI taxonomy): domain Eukaryota; kingdom Viridiplantae; phylum Streptophyta; class Magnoliopsida; order Asparagales; family Orchidaceae; genus Platanthera; species Platanthera guangdongensis. Next base: position 126,106,262 of record CM077164.1, read on the forward strand.
TCAACAAGACTGCCAGAGACTCAAGACTTAGAATATTTCAAAACTCTGTAAAGTGAGTTCGACGTTCATCGAACTTAGGTCGATGATAGTCGTGCTCAGCTCGATGATCTCAGAGTAAATTCTCTGAGCTGAGCTCGACGAACTTGGTACTCAGGTCGACGAAAACTTGGACACTACAACAACACTTCAAGTTCAAAAAACATCAAGATATTCTAAGTCCTTAGTATCAGATTTTGGTCGACGAACTTAGTTCTCAGCTCGACGAACTCTATTCTTTGTTCGACGAATCTTTGGACTACTACAGCATTCTGTCAAGACTATGTTCTCTAGTCTCAGGTCGATGAACTCAGTTCTCGGCCCGACGAATTCTGGATTATCTACTTCAACAACTTAGAACCAGAAGACTTGTGTCGACACTCAGATTATATGTCGACACCAACTGAGTCGATATTAGAAGAACTTGTGTCGACACCCAGATCATCAGTCGACACTTTGGAAAGGTTGTGTCGACACCACACAGAAGACTTGTGTCGACACACAGGATATCAGTCGACACCACCTGTATCGACACCAGGAGTAATTGTGTCGACACACAGAATATTTGACAACTCCAGAAACTCAGCTCGACAAAATCAAATCATAGGTCGACGAATTCTGGAGACCTTAACTTTCATTTCAGACACAACTGTGAATATTATAAGTCCAGAATAGTTACTGAACTCCAATCGACGAACACAGTTACCAGCTAGACGAACTTCAGACACAGAAAAGGCAAAGTTTCTGAAGTATACAGTTCTGCTATCAGATCGATGATCTTGGAACTCTGCTCGACGAATAAGCGTTAGCTGATCGATGAACACAGCAACTCAGCATGACGAACTGTGGACTCGGCTCGAAGAATTCTGTCATCAGTTCGACGATTCTAGACTTAGCATTTATTCCATTCTGTCCTCAGTTTATGGCAATAATTTCTGAATGATTAATGATAAAATATTCTCTAAATATTACCATTGGACGGTACATCAATCACCTCTTTCATCAGAATTATTGTTTTCCATTTTTCCAAGAGACAGTTGGGGAAAGAAATCAATGCAGTATATTTTCAAGGACCGCCAGCATTGATTGCCGTAGAAGGATTCAAATTTCAAAAGAAAATTCCCTCAGGAAATATAAAAAGATTTTTTTTCTCTCTTTCCTGACACACAGAGAAAAGATAGAAAGCAAGCTAGTAAGAACAATCAGAGTACTAGAGTAATTGCAGAGACACAGCATACATAGACACAGAGATTTTCAATCAGTCTGTCTTCAACAGCTTCTTTGCTCCTTTCACAAAAGCTCTGATACAAAAAGAAGATCTGCTCTCAGAAGAAGAAGAACAATTATACAAAATCAAGAGTCTTCTTACTTCAACCCTCCAGGACTTCCAAGGACATCAACTACCAAATCTGCCAAGAAGATCCTGCAGATCAAGGCTAAAAGCTTGAAGGTCTATCACACTACAGCATGGCTTCAATATTTCCCTGAACCATTCAATATATCAGGGGGAGCCATTTGCTACCATCAATATCCACAAGTCTTTTCTCTAATTGTTGACGGAGAAGACATAATCAACTCTCTCACCCCCACTGTGTAAAGGGTTGTCATCTTCCTTCAAAAGTGATTCCTGGTTACAAGTCACCTGATCAAAAGACTTGGGGATTTGGTTTTTGGGCACCTGATCAAAAGCTCATTGGTGTCAGTCACCTGATCAAAAACCTGAGTGGATTCCTACCATGGTGGTAAAAGAGTGGATGTACCCAGGTTGGGGAACCACTATAAATTTTTTGTGTCGTCTGATTGCCTTCTTTCTCTTGTTTTCATGTTGTGGCTGTGGTTGTTAGTTTCTGTGCTTTTTCATTTTGATTTATTTACTACTGCACTTAGACTAATCTACATTATCCAGCAGCTAATTTTATAAAACTCTAAATACTCTATTCACCCCCCCCCTCTAGAGTATTCCTAATCTAACTGCTCGCTTTAAATTGGTATCAGAGGAGGTTCCTTTGATTGTACAAGCTAACCCTTGAACCAAAGATCCTTTGTTAGATGTAAATCTTATTTTTATTTTCATTTAGATTTATATACACAGTTATGGCATCAAACAAAGATTATGCAAGCACCAGACCTCCAGTTTGCAACCTTAACAGGTTTGCCATCTGGAAGGCAAGAATTAAATTGTATATGAATTGTATTGATGAGGATATATACAATTCTATTTTGACAGGTCCCCCTCAAGCTTCAACCTCTGCAACATCTACAAGCACTACTACAGTTCCACCACCTGAGTGAACTGAAGCCCAGAAGAAGGCAAATATAGCTGATGCCAAGGCTATGAACATACTGGCACAGACTATGTCAGATGACATCTTTTAGAAGGTGGCTGAGTGCACCTCTGAAAAAGCAATATGGGATTCACTCAACCAAATGGTTGCTGGCTCAGCAGATGAGAGGAAAGATAGAAGATCAAACCTCATCACACAATATGAAAACTTCAAAAAGGATGAAGCAAAAACAGTTGAAGTGATGTACAACAGGATTAGCTCCATCATCAGTGAGCTAAGGACCTTAGATAAAGAAATCACCTTGACTGAAGTAAATTACAAGATCCTGATATGCTTCCCAAGCTCAAGGGATTCAAGGATCTGGCCCATCAAGGAGGCCAGAATCCTAACTGAGATATCTATAGAATCTCTATTGGGCAAGTTAAAGTCTTATGAACAACTGATCAAGTCTAGGGAGGCAGCAAAGTAAAGGACACCTCCACCAGCCAGAAAAGAGCAAAGTATAGCTTTCAAGGCTGCTGAGGAGACAAAGACATCAACATCAAATGAAGAGCTCATGAGTCTATTTGCCAGAAGATTCTACAAGATGGCAAGAAAGGACTTCAGAAGAAAGTCATCTAGGCAAGATGACAAACCCAGGTATGATAAAACACCAACTAAAGAAGTGGTGTGTTTTAGGTACAGGAAACCTAGGCACTTCCTCTCTGAGTGTCCAGAGAACCAGAAGAAAGAGAAGAGAAGAGAGAAAGACACCAGGAAACAACACACCAGCAAACCTTCTTCCAGCAAATATAAGAGGAAGGAAAAGGGTTTTGTGGCTGAATGCTGGAGTGAAACTGAGGATGAATCAACATCTTCCAGCTCCAGTGAAGATGAGGAAGAAGCAAGGGCTAAGGAGGTTTGCCTCATGGCAATTGATGCTTCCAGGAGTAATTCAGAAGAAGATGAGTCAGACAATGAAGAAGCTTCAGATTCAGAAGCTGATAAGGTACTATCTTCTTTTGATTACACTTCAGATTCTTTTAAAATTGAATTTAAATCAATGTGTATAGACTTAATAAATTCAGAAAAAGAGATTAAAAACCTTAGGGAAAAATTAGGAAATTTAGAAAACATTAACTCTGAAAATAATAGGTTAAAAGATGAATTATGCTTAGCTAATGAGCAAATAACATTGTTAAAAACTGAGCTTTGTGAGGCTAAACAACTTAAGGAAACTCTTAATGGGAGAAGCCTCAAGCTGATGGACATCACAAGCACTGTGAATGCCAGACTTAGTGGCAAGCTAGGCTTGGGTGCTTCATCAGGTTTGCCCCCCATTCTCAGGAAGAACATCTTAACAACGCCCATAAAATTTGTCACTGCTACGGGAAAAGAAAACGTAATCAATAAACAAACAACAGGAAGTGTTTCTAAATCAATAGGTCAGAAAACCAACAACCAAAAAACCATAGGTAACAAGGTTCAGCAGAATTCATCGAACTTAGATAGACGAAATCTTGCCAGTTCGTCGAACCCAGATCAACGAACTCTGACCGCAAACTATAGTTATAGTTATTCGACTAACTGCGATCGACGAACTCTGTATGGTTCGTCGAGCAGAGGTCGACGAACAAGGGTCACAGAAAATGAATATATTCATTCTCTGGGCAGAGATCGATGACCTCAACCCTATTCGTCGAACTCTGGTTGACGAACTCGCAGAAATTCGTCGAACCCAGAAAGACTTAACCAAAACTTTAATTATAACAAAAACTTAAATAATTCCAGAAAAGCTTTTAATCCACTAGCTGATTGGGTCATACCACCTAGGATATATCACCCTCTAGGATATAAATCCCAACCAGAATATTCTGTTATTTCCAGCTTTTCATACAAGGAAAACAAAGGACCCAAGGTAACCTGGGTCAAGAACATTTAACTATTTTCCATTACAAGTGAAGAGCTGTCCTAAGTGTGAATCAGACCTGGTACCTGGACAGTGGTTGATCCAAACATATGATAGGCAGCAAGGACAATCTAACTAATTATAAGTCTAAGCCAGGACCAAAGGTCATCTTTGGTGATTCCAAATGTGGCCAGTCAAAAGGTTTTGGAGAAGTGAAGATTAGAGCTATCACATTTAAGAAAGTGACATATGTTAGAGGACTGAAGCATAACCTCATCTCCATAGGTCAATTATGTGATGAAGGTTATCAGGTTCATTTTAGTTCATCTTCATGTATTATCTCTAATAAAGAAAACCAAGCAGTTTTAATTGGGAATAGACAAGGCAATATATATTTAGTTGATTTCTTATCTGCCAATTCTGATATCTGTTACTTAACTTAATTATTAACCAGAATGATTTATGGCATAAAAGACTAGGTCATGTAAATCTAAAAAACATTGCTAGGCTATCAAAAGACAACCTTGTTAGAGGTTTACCTTCTGGTCCCTACAAGAAGAAAGGCCTCTGCAGGGCTTGTCAATTAGGCAAGTAAACTAAATCTAGTTTCAAATCCATTAATAAAAGTGATTCACCTAGGATTTTGTATTTGCTACACATGGATCTATTTGGACTCATTGTTGTACAAAGCCTAGGAGGGAAATCCTACACTTTGGTTATTGTAGATGACTTCTCCAAGTTCACTTGGGTATCCTTTCTGAGATCTAAGTCAGATACTTTCAAGGTTTTTACAGATTTTCTCAGGACCATACAGATTGAGTTCTCTACTCATGTTGCATTGATCAGAAGTGATCATGGCACAGAGTTTGAGTCTCTTCTTATGCATGAGTTCTGTGAGAAGGAAGATATCAGGAATTGCTTCTCAGCTCCTAGAACTCCTTAAGAAAATGGGGTAGCTGAAAGGAAAAATAGGGCACTCATTGAAGCTGCTGGTACATTACTTGCAGATGCTTACATGCCACTATCCTTTTGGGCAGAGGGTGTGAACACTGCAAACTATATCCTGAACAGAAGCCTAATACATAAGCTAAAGAATAGGATTCCCTATAAATTACTAAAAGGAAAGAAACCTAAAATAAACTATTTTAAAGTCTTTGCTTGTATATGTTATATTCACACAAACAACAAAAGATATATTAGAAAGTTTGAGACAAAGGCTGAAGAGGGAATTTTTCTAGGATATTCCCAAGTAAGCAAAGCCTATAGGATTTATAACAAATCAACCTTTAAAATTTAGGAGTCTATCCATGTTACTTTTGATGAAGCTAACATGTCTTGTAAGGAGAAAGAAATTTCTACCAGTAGCAACTTGCAGGTAGATCACTTGTGTGAGAGTTTGGAAGGACTAAACCTTACCCAAGAGGTTCCAAATCATCCTTCTCCACAAGTCATTGAAGAAAGTGAAGATGAAGGCATTGAAGGGAGTGATATTCCCCCAACAGCAAACATAATTCCACAGGAGGAATTAATTCCAAATGCTGTTGCAGAATCAACTCCACCAGCTGATCTTTTCACACTTAGGGATCACCCCAGATCTCAAGTTATTGGAGACATATCAGTAGGTGTACAGACAAGGCATCAACTCAATCAAGATGTGATGCATGCTTGTTTTCTGTCTTAGATTGAACCTCTATCCATCCATGATGCTGAGCAAGATCCCCACTAGATCATTGCAATGTAGGAGGAATTAAATCAGTTTGAGAGATGTAGAGTTTGGGATTTGGTTCCAAGGTCTCAAGACTACCCAGTCATTGGAACCAAATGGGTCTACAGAAACAAGCTGGATGCACAAGGAGTAATAGTGAGGAATAAAGTCAGACTTATTGCACAATGATATAGGCAAGAAGAAGGAATATATTATGACCAGACCTTTGCACCTGTTGCAATGTTGGAAGCAATCAGAATATTCCTTACCTATGCAGCTTACAAGAGATTCAAGGTCTATCAAATGGATGTGAAAAGTGCATTCTTGAATGGAGTACTCAAGGAAGAGGTGTATGTTGAACAACCTCCAGGTTTTGTTTCTCCAACTCATCCCTCTTATATTTACAAACTGTATAAAGCTCTCTATGGTCTAAAGCAAGCTCCAAGAGCTTGGTATGAGACACTAGCCAGCTTTCTGTTAGAGCATAAATTCATTAAAGGTATTGTTGATAGAACACTCTTTACTAGACATCATAAGGTTCAAATACTGTTAGTATAAATATATGTGGATGACATAATATTTGGATCTACTGATTCAAAATTGTGCAAGAGATTCTCTGATCTCATGCATTCTAAATTTGAAATGAGTACAATGGCTGAGCTTTCCTACTTCCTTGGTCTCCAAGTGAAGCAGCTCCTTGATGGCATCTTCATCTCCCAAGCTAAGTATGCTAAAGAGCTTATCAAAAAGTTTGGGATGGCTGATGCCTCAGCAAAGAAGATACCTATGGCTACAAATGTTGTAATTGATTCAGATGCACATGGGAAACTTGTGGATAAGAAACTATATAGGGTCATTGTTGGTTCCTTGTTATACCTTACAGCATGCAGACCTGATATCATGTTTGCCACATACCTTTATGCTAGGTTACAGGTGAACCCAAAAGAATCTCACCTTATTTTCCTAAAAAGAATTTTGAGATATATAAAGGGTTGTCCTAGTCTAGGCCTATGGTATCCCACAGAATTAGAATTTGAGTTAACTGGATACTGAGATGCTAATTTTGCTGGATGCAGGGTGGACAGAAAAAGTAATTCGGGAACTTGCCAGTTCCTGGGAATGAGATTAGTATCCTGTTTTTGTAAGAAACAGTCATCTGTATCTACCTCAACTGCTGAGGCAGAATACATTGCAACAAGTAGCTGTCATTCCCAGATGCTGTGGATATAAAATCAATTACAAGACTATGATATCAACTTAAATAATTCAACCTACTTTGTGATAACACAAGTGCTATAGCCATAGCACAGAATCCAGTTCATCATAATAGGACAAAGCATATAGACATTAGGCATCATTTCATAAGAGGGTGTGTAGACAAAAACAAAATTAAGCTTGTCTATATCTACACTGATTTACAAAGCGCTAATATATTCACCAAACCTCTGGATGAGATAAATCATCTCTTCTTCATAAATCAGCTGGGAATGATCAATGGAGAAGATTTAATTTAGTTTAAGTCTGCACTCGACGAATTTGCCAAAGTTCGTCGAACGGAGCTCGACGAACTATGGAAAGTTTGTGAGATATTCGTCGAACGCAGGACGACGAACTCTCTGTGAGTGAAGTTATTTTTGTCGAACAGAGATCGACGAATTCACTTCAAAAAACTTTTGTCGAACGGAGCTCGACGAAATATCTTCAAACCTTCAGACAGAGCTCGATGAATTATTTGACTATTGATTATTTCGTCGATCTCAGGTCGAAGAATTTCTTAATTTTTTTCGTGGAATGGAGTTTGTCGATTCATATTCTGGAAACCCTTATATCTAGGTTGTTCTTCGACCTTCGTCCCGCGCTTTTTGTTCCCTTTGCACTTGATCATCGTTTGTCTCTCTTGCAGGTGATTCCAATGGTTATTCCAGTAGGTGCCCTCACCGGAATGAAGTTTGACACGAGCTTTGACGTCGACTTCGAATCCTTTCAACATTCAGATCCAATCTTTATGCATATACTGGAACTTCTGGAGGAACAGAAACTGAAAAATCTGATGTCAACCAGGATAAAGCTGTCTGCAACTGAAATCCGAGAGGGGGTTTATACATCTACATCAGAGGAGAACATTATGATTGGAACAATTGTGGGTAACTCTGTATCTTTATCTCCCGCTATACTTACTGAGATTTTTGGATTGATTAATGGTGAAGAACAGTTAGAAATCGATTCAGATGAATATTATATGATGTTGAGTTTAATGGGATATACTGGAGATAATCCCAATAAGTTGTTAAATAAACATCTGTCTGCCGAATTTAAGTTCTTGGTAGATATTGTAGGAAAGGTTTTTCTAGGCAAGCATACTGCCCATGACTACATTACCAGACACCAGTTTCTGGTTATGTGTGTAGTGATTAATAAGAAGGAAGTGGATTGGGCTGAAATCATATTTGATTTGATAAAGAAAAAGAACAGCAAGAAGGAAGTATGCTTTGGAAGGATCCTAGGGATCTTCCTGAAGGAGAAGGCTACTGAATCCCTGGTCTCACAGACCATATTCATTAATGCTAGCAAGAGGATCACATGCACCTTGTTTGGCAGGTGGGAGAGGACCATAACTAAGCCATCCAAGGCTTCAACCTCTTCCACCCCAGCTTCTAAAAGCACCAGGGCTGTAAGAGCAACTCCCCACCCTACTGAAGAGATCATCCCCACATCTCCATCTCTTCTAGCAACTCAACAACCAACACCCTCTGTTCATATTTCCACTACAGTTACATCTTCTGCCACCTCTCCACCCCTACATCTTACACCAACATCCCCTCATCTCCTATTCAGGAAAACCATCAACCCACTCCATCCCCTCAATCCCCCAAAGATTTACCAGATCTAACACCACCTTCATCTCCTCTTCCACCTCACCTATCTTCCATTCCAACTTTTGATCTTCTGATTTCCTCCCTCCATTCTCCTCCTCCGCACCCATCCACTCAGGATGTCCCCATGCTAGATGCTACTCCTCCATCTCCCCCACCATCTATCATTCCTCCATATGTTTCTACTCACATAACATCTGCAACATTCACTGCTCCCACATTGGACCCCTCCACCATATCTTCCATCATTGCTATCATCACACCCCTCATAAAATCAATCATAGCAAAGGCCATTCTACCTCTTGCTACCTCTATATCTACTCTATTTTCTCAACTTTCTGCCTTCACCACTGCCCCCTCTTCATTTGGGGGTCTGGCTCTAGTATACACTGAAACCAGGCAGGGGGAGATGCTTAATGAAGAAGCTGCAGCAGCTCCAGCAGCAACAGTAGTTCAAGTACCAGCTCTAGTAACATCAGAGGCAGAAGCACCAATAGCAGATGCAGATTTTATTCCTGATGATAGATATTTAATTGATTTGATTAATTTCATTGATACTGACATGGACTTTGATGAGTCAGTTACTGAAGACATTCCTTCTGTTTTTGCATTCATAATTAATCCCACAGTATACTTAGTTAATTTATTGAAAAGTTTTGATACTATCTTTCTGAATTACATTCCAGCAGTACCTACTAAGTCATCCTTGGCTATTGTACATATACTTCTCCAATCTCTCCAAAAGTTGCTAAGCAACTTAGAGATAGTTTTGTTCTTTCAAAGCCAGCAGTCATACCATCTCCAGAAGAAATTATTTCTGTTCCATGACATATAACGGTGGGTCCGGCCGGGGCCCCACGCCATATCGCACAGACAAGCAAAGGAGTCACGTGTGGTAATCACACTCTACTCGTGTCCTTAACTCATTCCATTCTAGCGCAGCATTTTTCTTGTTAGCATGAACTCAAACCAGAATGTCCACCCACATATAAATACCACATTTATATAGAACAACACCAGGAATGTATACAACTCACACACCCTGGCCTTATGGCCTTACAAGTTTCTCTTGTTAGCATCTGAGAGGAAGACAATTGATAGACGTTCCGATGGAAGAGTTCTCGGAATTGTTCTTAGCAAGATACCTCCCTTCTACTCAGAGGATTTCAATGGAGAATGAGTTCCTGAGGTTGGTGCAGGGTGAGCGAAGCGTGGATGAATATCTCCACGAGTTTACGCGGTTGAGTCATTATGCTAGCTCCACCATCATGGATGAGGAGCGCAAGACTAATCGCTTCTACGAAGGTCTGAGGGATGAGCTGAGACTATTACTGTCGGGGCCAATGACGCAGGGTTTCTTAACCTTGGTCAATACTGCCCGGTCCTTGGAGAAGGACATGAAGAGTGTACAAGCGAAGAAAGGCTTGGACGAGAAGAAATCTGGGTTCAAAGTGCCGACTACTTCAAAGTCTGGCTATCAAAGATTCTTTAAGAAGCATAGGACTTCGGGTCCAGCTCCTTCTGGTGCTTCTGGGGCGACTACGAGTCGGACCCCGGGCGCGTGCTTCACTTGTGGCAAGACGGGGCATTTCGCCCGTGATTGTTGGAGCGGACGTCCTAAGTCCGAAAGGGGGCCAGGAGCTACCTACGAAGAGAAGGGAAAGGCGGTGGAGTCGACCGCATCTCACTATGCTCCGGCCCAACCAAGGGTTTACAATCTTGGCCAACAGGAGGCCATTAAACAAGCTGACGTGGTGACAGGTACGGTTTAATTTATAGCAAGTCAATTCTTTATATGCTTGTTATGCACATGTTACCTTACCACTACTTGTTTAGGATTTGTAATGATTTGTGAAAATCCCGCACGAGCACTCTTCGATACGGGAGCTTCACACTCCTTCTTGTCCGAAGGATTTATATCACGCATCGGAGTCCCTTCTTCGATGGCGAAGGATAAGTTGGATGTGTTGTTGCCCAATGGGTGTTCGATACGAGCGGTTAGGATCTGCGATGTTAAGATTCGTATTGGGGAGCAGGAGTTCGACCTGCGGGCGTCTTTACTTCCGTTAGTGGAGTTTGACGTCATATTTGGCATGGACTGGCTCTCGGAGCAGCAGGCCCATATAGATTGCGGTAGCAAGGAAGTAAAGCTGGGAGCAAGTCATGAGACGACGTTTACGGGCTTAAAGGGGTCGAGCAAGACGTTGATGTCTGCTCTTCAGGGGGTGAAGGCGGTTCGTGCTGGAGCAGAACTGTTCTTTACACTAGTGGAGGTTGCAAAGCCGAAGCCCGCGTTGGATTGTATTTCAGTGGTATCGGAATACCCTGATGTGTTCCCCGCAGATCTTCCTAGAGCCCCGCCTCAACGGGAGATAGATTTTTACGATCGAGCTAGTGCCAGGTGCAAAGCCTGTGTCACGATCTCCGTATCGGTTAGCGCCTAAGGAAATGGCGGAGCTAAAAGTTCAACTACAAGAGTTGTTGGAGCAAGGGTATGTGCGCCCGAGTTCTTCGCCTTGGAGCGCACCGGTCCTCTTTGTTAAGAAGAAGGACGGAAGCTTGAGATTATGTATTGATTATCGGGAGCTAAACAAGCTGACTGAGAAGAATAAGTACCCGATCCCTAGGATTGATGATCTCTTTGATCAGTTAGTCGGGTCGACGGTGTACTCGAAGTTAGATCTCAAGTCTGGGTACTATCAGCTGCGGATAAGGGAGAGTGATATCCCGAAGACAGCGTTTAGTACGAGATACGGGCATTATGAGTTTACGGTCATGCCGTTTGGGCTGACTAATGCGCCGTCGGTGTTCATGGATTTGATGAACAGGACGTTCAGGGAGTACTTGGACCATTTCGTGATCGTCTTCATCGACGATATTTTGGTGTACTCGCAAAGTGAGGAGGATCACTTCAAGCATCTTCATTTGGTGCTGGAGACGCTAAGGAGAAACCAGTTGTATGCCAAGTTCTCGAAGTGCGAGTTTTGGCTATCCTCAGTAGCGTTCCTCGGGCATATAGTGAGTGGAGAGGGTATTGCGGTGGATCCGGCGAAGATTGTTGCGATACGGGAGTGGCCTGAGCTTGCTACGGTAGCAGAAGTTCGGAGCTTTTTGGGGCTTGCCGGTTATTATAGACGCTTCGTAGAGAACTTCTCGCGGATAGCGCTACCTCTCACTACTTTGACGAGGAAGGAGCATAAGTTCGTTTGGACGCCTGAGTGCGCGCGAGCTTTTGAGGAATTGAAGTGTCGGCTGACCACGGCGCCTGTGTTGAGTTCGCCGGTTGGGACCGAAGGCTATGAGATATATAGCGACGCTTCAGGCAGCGGTTTGGGTTGCGTGCTATTGCAGCACGGCAGCGTGATAGCTTATGGCTCGAGACAGCTAAAAGTGCACGAGAGGAATTATCCGGTCCATGACTTGGAGTTAGCGGCCGTGATTTTTGCCTTGAAGCTGTGGAGACACTATTTGGTGTGAAGGTTGATATCTACACCGATCACAAGAGCCTAAAGTACCTGATTGATCAGAAGGATCTGAATATGCGGCAGCGTAGATGGATGGAGTTCTTAGGGGACTATACATTCAAGATCCACTACGTGCCTGGCAAAGGGAATGCGGTTGCGGACGCGTTGAGTCGTCGAGCCCCAGCTCAAGCGAATTGGCTATCAGTGCATGATGAGCGGTTGGTGCAGGAGCTGGAGGCGTTGGAGATTGTTTGTGTGGATAGACAATCTAGTTCTGAAGCAGTGCTGAATTGGACTGAAGTCCAATATGACCTGGCTGATCGGATTCGGCAGGCTTTGGATATGGATGCTCATATGAAGCAGTTCATGATAGAGGCTCTGGATAGGTCAAATTCCCAATTCGTTGTGGAGGACGGATTGCTGTGGAAAGACGGTCGTTTGTGCGTCCCAAGTGTGGGCAGTTTACGGGTGGAGTTGTTGTACGAGGCGCACCATACCAAGTACTCGATTCACCCGGGGAGCACGAAGATGTACCGTGATGTTAAGAAGCTATTTTGGTGGCCGGGTTTAAAGAAGGATGTGGCGCTATACGTAGCGAAGTGCCAAACTTGCGCCTTGGTAAAGGCGGAGTGCCAAAAGCCGGGAGGATTTCTGAAGTCCTTGCCTATTCCGGAGTGGAAATTCGACGACATCTCTATGGACTTTGTGCATGGTTTGCCAAGGTCGCAGAAGGGGAACGACGCCATTTGGGTGGTGGTCGATCGATTAACGAAGGTGTCGCACTTTATTCCGCATAGGAAGGATGATCCGGTGGAGAAGCTGGCGAAGCTTTATGTGGATAACATAGTACGGCTTCATGGTGTGCCCCGCAGCATCGTGAGTGACCGAGATGGGCGGTTCACGTCCAATGATTGGAGGCTGGTGCAGCAAATGTTGGGAACAAAGCTGAAGTTTAGCACATCCTTCCATCCGCAAACGGATGGGCAGACCGAGAGGGTTAATAGAACCATGGAAGACATGCTTCGCATGTGTGTCTTGGATTTCGGAAAGCAATGGGAGGACCACCTTTATTTAGTGGAGTTCGCATACAACAACAGCTACCAAGCAAGTATACAGATGGCGCCTTTCGAGGCCCTATATGGTAGAAGATGTCGCACGCCGTTGTCTTGGTTAGAAACGGGCGAGTCGAAGTTGTATAAGCGATCGGAAGTGGATGATGCTACTTCTTTGGTGAGAACCATTCGGGAGAGGTTACTCATCGCTCAGGACCGGCAAGCAAAGTACTATAATGCCAAGCACAGGAACGTGGAGTTCGCTGTGGGTGATTATGTGTACCTAAAGATCAAGCCGTTCAAGGGTGTCTCGCGGATGCGACGATTGAAAAAGCTAAGCCCGAGGTACCTTGGACCGTTTGAGGTTCTGGAGCGAGTTGGAGAAGCGGCCTATAGGTTGAAGCTTTCTGTGGAGCTAAGTGGTTTACACGATGTATTCCACATTTCGGTGCTTCGGAAGGCGGTGCAAGAGCCTACGCAAGTGATCGCGGTCGATCAAGTGCCGGTGGATAGTGGGCTAACGACAAAGGTAAAGCCCGTGCGGATTGAGGACTCGGAGGTCAAGCGGCTACGCAATAAAGAGATCAGGATGGTCAAGGTCCGATGGGACAATTGCGGTCGTGAGGAGCTCTCCTGGGAGCGAGAGCAGACTATGCTTGACGAGTATCCGGAGTTGTTCCGCTCAGGTACAAATGTTGTTTTTGTATATCGTTCCTTTATGTAATTTCGTGGGCGAAATTCTTTTAAGAGGGGGAGAGTTGTAACGCCCCGAAACTCAAAGGAGCAAAGGGGGACGTTTTGGGCCAGTTTTGGTTTCTGGCTGACGGCACACGGCCTGGGACACGGGCGTGTCCCAGGGCGTGTCAAGTGTGTGCCGACACTTAGTCGCGAAGTCGTCGAGTTATACTCGACGATTCGACGAGAAATGGCACACGGCCTGCGACACGGGCGTGTCGCAGGGCGTGTCAACCCGTGTCGACACTTAGCCGTGAAATCGTCGAGTTATTCTCGACGATTCGTCGAGAATGGGCACACGGCCTGCGACACGGGCGTGTCGCAGGGCGTGTCGACCCGTGTCGACGATCGTCAAGGTGAAATCGTCGAGATTCACTCGACGATCGTCGAGACAAGGCACACGGCCTAGGACACGGACGTGTCCAAGGCCGTGTCATCCAGTCGTCGTTCTCCCCTCGACGAAATGTCCCGTATACACGGCCTGGGGGCCCAGGCGTGTCAATGTGACACGGGCAAGGACACGGGCGTGTCCTAGAACCCGTGCAGTGCTCGGGTTGGAAACGGGGGAAAAATCATGGGGTACACGGCCGGCTACACGGCCGTGTCAACTGGAACACGGGCGTGTCAACTCGAACACGGGCGTGTTCGATACACGTGTGCGTGTTCAGAAGATTCGATGTTGACGGCGAATGCGGCACACGGCCCTGGACACGGGCGTGTGCCAGGCCGTGTTCGGTCCAGATTGGGCATTTCAGCCCCGAATCAAAGCCGCTCGTTTTCTTAGGTTGAGATCCGACGGCTGGGGATGGTTCCTGGGAGGATATACACGGGTTTGACTTAAGAAAAATCCATTTTTCCTTCACTTGATCATCTCTCCAAACCCTTGGAGAAAGAGGAAAGCTATTGGAGGAGCTTCGGAGCTCCGAATCGCAAGCCGACTCCGGATCCACGGAGGCAACGCAAGCGCGGTGATTTCTATCCGATTACATTTCGATGGCGCCAAAGAGGAACGCAAGGGTAACGATCCTCACTTGTGAGCATGATAGCTCTCTTTCTTAGCATAGGAAGCCCTCTCTCGCGAGTTTGCGAAGAGTTGGAGGCGTTCCTTCGGGTAGATATGTAAAGTCCCCGTTGTTTAGCGTCCGTATGCGAGAACGGACATAGGCATTTTGGTTGAAGCCTACCCGGACATGTTAGTCCGGATCGGTGATGTTGCATTGCATAAGGCCGGAGAAGACTCCGTGCTATTTGGTGTTTTCGGGTTTTCTACGCGGTAGATTGCAGCAGGGAGCCTTGGGGACTAACCCAAAGGTGCACCCGGAAAACTGGGCGGACACGAGGTCTTGCCAACTTGGTGGCTTGGAAGTCAACTTGAACATAACCGGGTTATGTGACGTGTGATGAAAATGGGACTCGGTAGAAGTTTGACCTGCGCATATGGTTTAAATTACCGTTGCGGGCGCATATGGTTTAAATTACCGTTGCGTTGTGAGCACGGGTTAGATGGAACAGTACCCACTCTATGTCGTTCGGATTAGGGCCGTTGGCATAGATGAGGGTCTTCGGCGGTCTATGGTTTTAATTACCGTGACCCATGCCAGGAAGACAAACTGCTCATTGTTTGGCCGTCCAAGAGAGGATGGCGGTGAGTCGGCAGACTTAGACTGCGTTCACCAAGAATGTGCCCTGAGTGCACGGGGTGTGTGGCCGTTGAGCCTCCGCCTGTGATGAAATGGCTATATTTATAATGCTCGCTTATGCTAATGAAATGCAGGGAAGGAGCATCGCCGCCCCGAGTTGGGGGCGGGATCGTTATAATTTGGTCAGCATTGCTGACCGTTGCTTTGTTTGCCACCGTGCGGTGGTTTGTTTACTTGCAGGTGCAGCTGGACCGACCACGAATTCCTTTAAGCCCGACCAAAACCAGTAGTCTCGGATCTTCGTTCCGCACTCCGCAGCTCCTACAGCAGCTGGAAGACTCCTCCCTTCTCTCTCCCTTAGCCTTTCTTCTTTCTCCCTTGGAATGGAAATGAAGAAGAAGAAGGAGAAGAAGATAATAGTATATATCTTCAAATTCTCGGCCTTCCCAACACCTGGACAAAGCCCAGCCACTGGATCCAGGAAGAGGGAAACAAACGGCTCAGATCTGGCCAGAAAACCCTGAACACGGCCTGATACGCCCTGTGACACGCCCGTGTCACAGGCCGTGTCCCCCCTAAAGCGGCAGACAACCGACTCAATCCAGCCAGTACACGCCCATGTGACACGCCCGTATCACGGCCGTGTACCCGACACGCCCTCAGACACGCCCGTGTCTGAGGCCGTGTACCTCTACAGAAAATAATCCCAATCCAACCCGAGACCTCACACGGCCTGGCACACGGCTTGGCACACGCCCGTGTTCATGGCCGTGTGCACCAGGACACGCCCGTGTCCCGCAAACACGCTCTAACTCGAAACGTCGAGTTGAGTTCGTCGAACATTGACACGCCCTGTGACACGCCCGTGTCACAGGCCGTGTCCTCACTCGACACTCGACTCTCGACGATCGTCGAGAAAATTCGTCGACATCACGCCGATCGTCGACACGGCCCCGACACGCCCTGCGACACGCCCGTGTCGCAGGCCGTGTCCACTGTGTCGACACCAAATCTCGTCGACTGCCCAACTCGACATTACTCAGGCCTGACACGCCCTAGGACACGCCCGTGTCCCAGGCCGTGTCACCCATGCCTGAACCCGATTTTGCTCAAAAGGCTCCACTTGATTTCGGGGTGTTACAATCCTCCCCCCCTTCAAATAATTTCGTCCTCGAAATTGACTCCAAGCAGCCACAACATCATCACAACTTACACCTCAAGCCTCCGCACACACTAACAAACAGACAACACAAACAAACATCCCTAACTTGTGCACCTTCAACCACATAAAACCTCAACCAAAACGACATAATTGATTGCTTTCGTCACAATCACAAGTGCACCAAGCTATGATAGAGATCTCCAACTATATAAATATAAACATCATTTACATCAGCCAAAAGTGATGTACATCAGCTCTTAGTCATCACACCTGCCATCAAAACATAGTTTACCTACATAACATTCAGAGCATCGACATGATTCACATCACAGTCACTTCCGCTCAGCCTCGCGATTTTGAAATTCGCGATTTAAAGATAACTGAACCGCTCGAGGCTGAATTTCACCAACTGAGCTTTGCGGCTCTTGCACTTCCATCGCATGAAATCGAGCTTGCGTCCGGGGTGCAGATGATTCAGCCACTGCTTTTCCCTTTTCTTCATAGGACGCACCCATCTTTTTCTCACTCCCTGGAGGGGCATTCCGACAAAACCTTGCGATATGTCCTTGCTATCCACAGTTATAGCAGATGCGTGTATCCACACGTCCTGACCCATAAGTCGCACCTGAAGAAACAGTCGACGGAGCTGATTCCGCCGGCCTAAATCTTTTCTTCTCTTGTCGTCGAAACTCCGATTGCTCCAACTGCGACACTTTCAACTCTGGCTTCTCCGTTGCCCGTCTCTTATTTGCTTGTACTCGCTTCATATCCTTCTCCAAGGCACGAGCTGTATCGACCAATGCTTGGAAGCCTTGGCTCACGGAACTCGAAAGTGCCAACCGCAATTCATCCCGCAAGCCTTCATAAAACCGATTTGTCTTTCGCGCTTCCTCCGCAAAGGTAGATCCCGCATATCTCCCTAATCTTGTAAACTCATGCAGGTACGTATCAATATCTTGCTCACCCTGCACCAAACGGAGAAACTCATTTTCCATCGCAATCCTCTGCGACACTGGAACATACTTGGCTAGGAATATTTGAGAGAATTCATCCATGGAAACCTCCGTTAAACCTCGACCTGCCAAGTGATGTACTTCAATCTCATCCCACCACAATCGCGCATCACCCTCCAACAGAAAAGTGGCCAACATCACTTTCTGTTCCTCTACCGTCCTGATTGCAGTTAAGATCCTTTTGACTCTTGCCAACCAATCTTCCGCCTGCGTTGGGGAAAGCGCTCCACCAAACGTCGGGGGATGAAAGTTCATAAAACGTGACAATGCGTTGTCACTTGCTTGCCCTTCCACCACCTCGGCAGCATGCTCTTGCCGTCCACCAGGTCTTGCCTGTCCAGTTGGTTGTGCTTGTAACACTGCAAGCACTGTCTCCGTCACCACCCGTATGGCCTCTGCCGAGGGAGGCATCGGCGCTTCCACGGGTGCTGCACTCTCATCCGACCGCTGGGGCTCAGACGGCCCAGCTCCATCCCTCGCCACCTATCAAGGTACAGAACACCATTAAATTCTTCCAAATCATAACGGTACTGCAACATTGACTACACACTCACGCACATCATGTGCATGACATACATTCCTAGTGGACATTCATGAGTTCATTTATGTTCGCTCCTCCCAAACAATCTAAACCTGGCTCTGATACCACTTTGTAACGCCCCCACCTGTCACATGACATATAACGGTGGGTCCGGCCGGGGCCCCACGCCATATAGCACAGACAAGCGAAGGAATCACGTGTGGAAATCAAATCGATACGTGTCCTTAACTCATTCCATTCTAGCGCAGCATCTTTTATGTTAGCATGAACTCAAACCAGAATGTCCACCATATATAAAAATCACATTTATATATATACCAACACCAGGAATGTATACAACTCACACACACCGGCCTTATGGCCTTACAAGTTCCTCTTTACACAACATCAATTTCGTACATCGGCACGCAGGCCGGCCACACATGAAATCCAAACAACACTCTCCTCATGGCCTTCAAAGGCCTCATCAAGCTAGTCATTCTTATGCATTTCCAGCCGTAACACCTGCAAGTCATCATCCAAACCAACACAGAAACAAAGTAACGGTCAGCATTGCTGACCCATTATAACGACCCTACCCCCTACCCGGGGTAGTGGTTCCTTCCCTGTATACAGTGCTCCTCAAGTATCATCAAACATCACCAAACCACATCCTGTTGGTTTGGGCTTCACACAGCATGCCTACGCCGTACTCCATATTTCCGGCTCTAAATGCAGACACAACAAAGGAATCTCTTCCGCAAATCCACCTTTTGGTGGAGGATTCCAAGCACATGAATAAAGGAAGGACTTCGATGTCCAAGAAGGAGGTCGTTACCCTTGAAGATCGCTTCGGCGCCATGAAGTAGCCGGATGGAAATCACCGCCTCGGCTCTACCTTCACGAATCCGCTCTCGGATCTTCGATCCGCACTCCGCAGCTCCTACAGCAGCTGGAAGACTCCTCCCTTCTCTCTCCCTTAGGCCTTTCTTCTTTCTCCCTTGGAATGGAAATGAAGAAGAAGAAGGAGAAGAAGATAATAGCATATAGCTTCAAATTCTCGGCCTTCCCAACACCTGGACAAAGCCCAGCCACTGGATCCAGGAAGAGGGAAACAAACGGCTCAGATCTGGCCAGAAAATCCTGAACACGGCCTGACACGCCCTGTGACACGCCCGTGTCACAGGCCGTGTCCCCCTAAGCGGCAGACAACCGACTCAATCCAGCCAGTACACGCCCATGTGACACGCCCGTATCACGGCCGTGTACCCGACACGCCCTCAGACACGCCCGTGTCTGAGGCCGTGTACCTCTACAGAAAATAATCCCAATCCAACCCGAGACTTCACACGGCCTGGCACACGGCTTGGCACACGCCCGTGTTCATGGCCGTGTGCACCAGGACACGCCCGTGTCCCGCAAACACGCTCTAACTCGAAACGTCGAGTTGAGTTCGTCGAACATTGACACGCCCTGTGACACGCCCGTGTCACAGGCCGTGTCCTCACTCACTCGACTCTCGACGATCGTCGAGAAAATTCGTCGACATCACGCCGATCGTCGACACGGCCCCGACACGCCCTGCGACACGCCCGTGTCGCAGGCCGTGTCCACTGTGTCGACACCAAATCTCGTCGACTGCCCAACTCGACACTACTCAGGCCTGACACGCCCTGGGACACGCCCGTGTCCCAGGCCGTGTCACCCATGCCTGAACCCGATTTTGCTCAAAAGGCTCCACTTGATTTCGGGGTGTTACATCAGGTCGACGAACTCAGTTCTCTGCCCGACGAATTCTGTATTATCTACTTCAACAACTTAGAACCAGAAGACTTGTGTCGACACGCAGAGTATATGTCGACACTAACTGAGTCGACACTAGAAGAACTTGTGTCGACACCCAGATCATCAGTCGATACTTTGGAAAGGTTGTGTCGACACAATACAGAAGACTTGTGTCGATACACAAGATATCAGTCGACACCACCTATGTCGACACCTGGAGTAATTGTGTCGACACACAGAATATTTGACAACTCCAGAAACTCACCTCGACGAAATCAAATCTTAGGTCGACGAATTCTGGAGACCTTAACTTTCATTTCAGACACAACTGTGAATATTCTAAGTCCAGAATAGTTGCTGAACTCCAGTTGACGAACACAGTTACCAGCTCGACGAACTTCAGACACAGAAAAGACAAAATTTTTGAAGTATACAGTTCTGTTATCAGATCGGCGATCTTGGAACTCAGCTCGATGAATAGAAGTTAGCTGATCGACGAACACAGCAACTCAGCTCGACGAACTGTGGACTCCGCTCGACGAATTCTGTCATCAGTTAGACGATTCCAGACTTAGCATTTATTCCATTCTGTCCTCAGTCTATGACAATAATTTCTGAATGATTAAAGATAAAATATTCTCTAAATATTAGCATTGGACGGTACATTAATCACAGCTTTCATCATAATTATTATTTTCCATTTTTCCAAGAGACGGTTAGGGAAACAAATCAATGCAGTTTATTTTCAAGGACCGCCAGCATTGATTACCGTAGAAGGATTCAAATTTCAAAAGAAAATTCCCTCAGGAAATATAAATGAGATTTTTTTTCTCACTTTCCTGACACACAGAGAAAAGATAGAAAGCAAGCTAGTAAGAACAATCAGAGTACTAGAGCAATTGCAGAGAGACAGCATACACAGATACAGAGATTTTCAATTAGTCTGTCTTCAACAGCTTCTTTGCTCCTTTCACAAAAGCTCTGATACAAAAAGAAGATCTACTCTCAGAAGAAGAAGAACTTTTATACAAAATCAAGAGTCTTCTTACTTCAACCCTCCAGGACTTCCAAGGACATCAACTACCAAATCTGTCAAGAAGATCCTGCAGATCAAGGCTAAAAGCTTGAAGGCCTATCACCCTGCAGTAAGGCTTCAATATTTCCCTAAACCATTCAATATCTCAAGGGGAGCCATTTGCTACCATCAATATCCACAAGTCTTCTCTCTGAATGTTGACAGAGAAGAAATAATCAACTCTCTCACCCCCACGGTGTAAAGGGTTGTCATCTCCCTTCAAAAGTGATTCCTGGTTACAAGTCACCTGATAAAAAGACTTGGGGATTTGGTTTTTGAGCACCTGATCAAAATCTCATTGGTGTCAGGCACCTGATCAAAAACCTGAGTGGATTCCTACCAGGGTGGTAGATGAATGGATGTACCCAGGTTGGGGAACCACTATAAATTTTTGTATCGTCTGGTTTCCCTCTTTCTTTTATTTTCTTGCTGTGGCTGTGGTTGTTAGTTTCTGTGCTTTTTCATTTTGATTTATTTACTACTGCACTTTAACTAATCTACATTATCCAGCAGATAATTTTATAAAACTCTAAATACTCTATTCCCCCCCCCCCCCCCGCCCCTCTAGAGTATTCCTGATCTAACTGCTCACTTTCAGAAATTATCTCATCCATGACTTAAAGTTGGTGGCGGTGATATTTGCACTGGAATTGTGGAGGCATTATCTATATGGCATGAATGTGGAGATCTATACGGACCACAAGAGCCTAAAGTACCTGTTGGAGCAGAAGGACTTGAATATGCGACAACGAAGGTGGTTGGAGTTCCTCGGGGACTACACCTTTGCGATTCATTATACGCCCGAAAAGGGAAATGTTATTGTGGATGCCTTGAGTCGGAGAGCTCCGGCAAGAGCAAGTTGGTTGCAGAGGCATGATAAACGTGTTGGGTATTGTATCCACAATGTACCTGATTTGAAGAAGCCCCTGGACAAGCTAAGGTCAATAGACTATGTATTTGATAAAATCTTTCTAGTTGTGCTTGCAGTTTTTCCACGCTAAGTGCACATCAATGTCAGGGTGCAGTAGGTCAATATACACGGGTCTGCACGACGTAATCCCTCGTTGAGCAGATCAGAGTGTTGGCCTACGTGTATTCTCTCTATTGGAGTGCACTTATTTTCAAGCACATGGCTGTAAATATGCAGGAACAGACAAGGAGCAAGGATGGGTCAAGGAGCATCTCATAGGTGGAAAGACGAAAATTCGTCTAAGTTAGAATCGACGAGAATCACCAAGTGATTCTCGCCGATTCGGCGAGAATCACTTGGGATTCTCGCCGATTCGTCGAGAATCAGAAGTTGATTCTAGCCGAACTCGATCCAGCCACTTCTAAGCGAGCACCTCTGCTTCTAAGTAAGAATCGACGAGAATCACCAAGTGATTCTCGCCGATTCGGCGAGAATCACTAGTGATTCTCGTTGAATCGTCGAGAATCACTAGTTGATTCTCGCCGTCTCGACCTGGCCTAAAGCAGTGCGTGCAACCAAGGCAAATTCGACGAGAATCATCTTTGATTCTCTCCGAATCGTCGAGAATCACCTTTGATTCTCGGCGACTCGGCGAGAATCACTTTCGATTCTCACCGATTTTGACTTGGGCGTTTTTCTGGAACTTCCTGAACCGGATTCTGCCGCTGTTAAGATTCTGGACCGGGACTTAGGGATTCAGCTTGTGGGTCCCACAACGGTCATTTTGGAAAGCATCTACAGTATTTATATACGGGTATTTTGAACGGAATACCTAAACAGAAAGAAGCCGAGCAGAGCAAACCCTAAAATCGCGAAATACCTCCGCCGCATCCGTCGCCGCTCGCGCTAGTCCGTCGCCGCTGCTGATCGCTTTTCTTCCCGATCTCCGGCGACAGAAGCTTAGCAAAGCTTTGAGTCTCACGTGTCTATCCAGAGATCTCTTGTCTCTCGATTTGTTGATCGGGAAAAACTTCCCCGTCCGAATCGATCGAGACGACCGATCCTCGTGTGACCGTTGGAAGACCAAGCTAGCTTCGCTACGAAGTTTGGATCTCCAAGTTCAGCAGCCGCTCATCATCATAGCCGCCGATCCCGAAGCTAGCCGCCGCTCGTGTTGCCGCCGCCGGTTCCGGGGAGATCCTCTCCAAGAGAGACCAAGGTTGTAGACTCTTCGTTGACTTCACGAACACGTCGTCGAACGAAGAGGAACACCGTAGTCTCGAAACGAAGTTTGTATCTCGTGTACATTCTATATTTACTTTTGTTGTAAAGGAACGATTGTTCCGTGTTGTAAGGGTTGGGTGCAACCCGTTTTGTGGGAGTGTTGACTCTCACGTGTGGAAGGGTTCCTTCCGATAGTGCAGGGATTGGATTTCAATCCTGTTGGAGAAGAGACCGAGTCGTCCCTTGTTGGGAGATAGGTCGAAGGGGGAAAGTGGATGTACCCAAGTCGGGGAACCACTATAAATTGCTTGTGTATTCTGTGTGCTGTGCTTTTTATTTTTATTGTGCAGGTACATTCGTAAATTCCGCAAAAGTGCTACACGTCACCTATCCCCCCCCCCCATAGGTGCACATAGCTGACACTAGGTGGACTTTCAAAACATCTACTCCAGGAGTTGGAAGCGTTAGAGATTTCTTGTATTGACAAGAATGCTACAGCCGATGCATGTTTGAACTGGACGGAGGTACAATGTAACCTTGCGGACAGAGTTTGACGAGCAATGGAGTTAGATGAGAGTCTCCAACGCTATGCCAAGGATGGGCCAGAGGGCAAATTCTCCTGGGATGATGGGCTTTGAGGAAAGAAGGTCATTTGTAAGTCCCGAGCTTGGGTAAGTTGAGGGAAGAGCTGATGTATGAAGCGCATTACACAAAGTACTCAATTCACCCTGGGAGCACAAAGATGTTCAAAGATATGAAAACGTTGTTCTGGTGGCCAGGAATGAAGAAAGATACTGCTCATTATTGTTAAACTTCAACAAACCCGCAGAGGCCTCCTCGGATACCCTATTGAAACTCAACAAACTTGAGGAGAACACCTCCACTTATAATGTTGAACGTTTTCCCAGATCTTGGAGAAAGCAGGGGTTATCTCAACAAAGCAGTAACAACCAGCAACACATGCAGCAAGCAAATATCTTTATTGAACAACAGCAAACTTCTTTACAAGACGAGACATACATGGAGAGACATGATTTGCCAAAACCAATACAGGGAGAGCAGAGACAGATACAAGACAAAAACAATACAAGCCGCGTGGACTCAAATGTCAAGCCGCTCGGCCTATTGCTGTGGAGTCCGCTCAAACCGCCAGGTCGCAAACCACAACCAAGCCGCGCAGACTACCCCTTATTCCAATGCTTAGATCTTCACCGTCGATCTGCAAGCCGCTTGACCACGAGGTCGCCTAGCCGCCAGACCGCACACGCTGCGCTACCGAATGGAACGGTCCGCCTAAAGTAGGCGACTTCCTGAACCCCGAACCAAGTTGCCAAAGAGAAGACCACCTAGTCGCTATCCGCGACCTAATGTTTACCGCCTGTTGTTTAACCACAGAGTCTGCACTGTCCCTGACCGCAATAAGAGCCAAGTCCTAGCTTTCCAGCGCTATCCACACAACCTGCACAGCACAACCCGGTCAACTCTTTCAAATCGCGCGGACACCCAAGTCCAGTCCGCAGCAACTTACGCGAGTTCAAATGCCTGTTCACTTACTTCAGTTGGGCCCTCCTTTCCTGATGTGACATGGGTCCTATTTATAGGCACGATGATGAGTATGGTCACCGCCCTAGCTGATAGGATAACCGCCACATCCAGCAGCAAGGACAAGTGTGTCCGCCAGCCCGCGGACACACACTCCAGTTCGCCGCTCCTGTGCAGATAGCCAGCCCGTCTAGCTTCTCCAAAACCGGACTACAATCTCCAGTCCGCCTTGTCGCCACAGGCCAAAGCCAGGACCACCACAACCGGACTCCCCAACAGCTATGTCCGCCAATCCGCGGACACAACAACAGCCCGCTACCTTGAGTCCACAACCCCAAAACCGAGTCTTCTGCCAGACTCAGCGGACACGTCAAATCAGTCCTGCAGACAGCTCTCATCTGCTTCCCTGAGTCCATTGCCTAATCACCGAGGCATTGCCAAACTCAGCGGACACTAGCTCCAGTCCGCACACTCTTACACATGCAGTTCTCCAGTCCTCATATCCCCAAACTATCAACCAAGGCAACAGCACTTCTACTGAGCTTGGCGGACTGAGAAAACAGCCCGCGCTCCACTGCGTGATCTCCCCGGACTGAGCCACCCTGGACTTGGTTCAGAACTCACCAAGTCCAGACCACTGGCCATAAGGGCCAGTCCGCACTTACTGGTAGACACTGGATCTAGCCTGCCATACCGGGCGACCTCCAGCTTCTATCCGCACTGACCGGCGGTCTCCGCAGCTACCACTTGCTGCTAAACCAGAGCAAGACCAAGGCACCTGCCAAACCGGTCTGCCGAGCTCCAGTTCGTCAGTCCGCTTTATGCCGGAATCCGCAGATAGAGATTCTATCCGCCTGGTTACTTCCGGGGATTCAACCGCCTGCTGACTATACACCGGCCTGCCAGACCGCTGCTGTTGTCCGCGTAGTCCGCGTGAACAGACCCCCCAGGCCGCCACAGAGCAAACCGCCTGCAACATCCCTGCCGACTTAGCAGTCCACCAACCCTGTCCGCGTAGGCCGCGTGGATAGGTTGCCCAAGCCTTCCATTCACCCACTTTCATTTCACAGATTTCAACACTTTCCCTTGATGTGAGAAGTGGTGAATAAATCCAGCAGCTCCTGTAACCTTGCACCTGGTCCCTCCGATAGCATCTACGAAGAGATGTCCAAGACATAGTCCTCGCCCCGCACATCATGGACCATGGGGAGCCCTCCAACATCTCCCAAAAGGAGCCATGCTTCCCTCTGCCTTATTCAGCTTCAACCTCCACTCATGCATCGCAGGAGTATCACCAACTACCTTGGGCACAAAAGCCCAAGCCTCGTTACCTTTGAGAGAAGTCACCTCTTCAGCCTTGGTGTCAACCACCTCCTTGATTCTAGTGGGGTCATCACAGCCAGAAGAACCTTGCTCGACCTGAGGGCTAGCAAAGAAACATGGGACCAAGTCCGCCGTGTTCCCTTCGCTATATCGACCTGGTGTCTTACTGATCCTCTTCGATCTCCGAAGAACCTGATCATGGCTAACCACCTCCGCTGCTCCTGAACCAGCTCCATTCCCGGGCAAACCCGGAATAATGCTCCCCTTGCTCCCTGAACAAGATGCCTCCATAATGGAACCAGAAGCACCTGGAGCAACGCTCCCCTGCTACCTGAACTAGAAGACTCCCCTCTTGAACAAGAACTGCCTGGAACTTCGCTCCACCTGCTTCCTGAACTGTAAGCCTCTGCCTTCGAGTCAGAAGTATCTGAAGCATCGCTCCCACTACTTCCTGACCCTGACACCTTTGCCCCGGAGGTAGAACACCCTGGAGCACCTGGTGACTCAGGTAACTCCACATGAACCTTAGCAGCAGCCTCCTTCATCCCATCATCTGACCTGCTCATCTCTAGCTCCACATGAGAGCTACCCCAATACGGCGTCAACTCATCGAATACAACATCTCTTGACACGATGAGTCTCTTCATCGCAGGATCCATACATCTCCATCTTCTCCTCTACTCATCATAACCAACAAAGGCTAGCTTCATCTTGAGAGCACCTGGAGAGTGTATGTAGCAGGTAGATCCAAACACCCTTAGGTGCTTCACACTGGGCTTTACTCTGAACATCAGCTCATAAGGAGTCTTCACTATGATCGGACTAAGAGGCATCCGGTTGATGACATGAGCATCACAGGCCATCCCTTCCGCCCAAAGAGCCTTCACAATGCCTTTACTCTGAAGCCAACACTTGCAGGTCTCCGTTAACCAACATATCATCCGAGCTGCAACACTACCTTGTTGTGAAGTATGTCCACAAGAAAGCTTCTTCCGGATCCTTTGCTTCCTGCAAAAGTTTGAGAACTCGGTTGAGCCAAACTCACCACCGATACTTGTCCTCAACACCTTGATCCATAGGCCAAGCTGGCCTTCCACAAGCTTCTTGAACTCCACAAACAAGCGCATCATGTTGGACTTCTCCTTCATGAAGTATACCCAAGTATACCTTGAATAGTCATCAACCAATATTAGCATGAACCTGCTGCCTCCAAGACTGGCGGTGATGGTCGGGCCAACCAGAGCACAATGGACAACCTCCAAAGGTGCTTTACATCTGGATTGTGCCTCATCAACCATGAAGCGATACACTTCACTTTGCTGACATCCCGCACACCCCTGACCATCGATATAGGATGACAATCTAGGCAAGCCACTTACGAGTCTTCTTTCCGCCATTGCTTTCAGCTTGTCCATCCATACATGCCCCAGTCTTTCATGCCAAATAGCTGCACTATCACTGGCCGGCATCCGATCAGCTCGAGAACTTGTTGATAACCCAACAATGTTCTTCTCCTTCCTCCCTACTTGAGCAACGTTCGCAGAGAGCAAGACAACCTTGCACTCCTTCCTGAGATGACCTTGCTGCTTGCATTTATAGCACCTTGGTCCCTCCTTCCTCTTCCTATCATGCCTAGGAGAAACACTCCTTTCTTCCTGATATGAAGTAGAAGGACCATCTTCCGCAGCAACCTTCATCTTCTTCCTGAACAACCCATCAAGGGAAATCCAAACCTCCGCAGCTGACCGACATCCACTGATGTGGTCCAAGAGCTCCGATGAGATCACCTGCTTGAGAATAGACTCCGCTTTCGCATTTGTCTCCTTCCAAGCTCTCATCGCCTCAGCATTGCCAGTAGTAGCCTCTTGTCTTCCTGCTCCGCATACAACCTCCCAAAGCTCCTCGCTAAGAAGAAAGCTCCTCATACAAGACTTCCACCTTTCAAAGTTCGTCTTTGTAAGAAGATCAATTCCAAGACAACTTGCATCTTCTGCTGCCATGGTTCTACCACTGGTTTCCTCTTCACAAGATGTTGGGTATTTCATCCACATGAACCCAGATTTGATGAAGTCACCCTGAAACTCAGATGAATTAAGTTGTATTTGATGCTTGGTTTGAGCTATATGTTTGCAGGAATTTCACTGGGAAGTGTAGACCAATGTCAGCTCACAGTGGGTCACCAAACACAGGAACTGTGCAATGTAATCTCTCATTGCATATTCCAAGGTGTTGACTCTTGTGTGGTCTCTCTATTGGGATACACTTCATATTCAAGCTATTGGACTATGGGAAAGGTATTGGAAGTTGGCTACCCTAGAAGAATAAGCTTTTCCAACATCAGAAATTTTCTAAGTGTTTTACTCGAGTAGAGCTTTCACCTACTCGAGTAGTCTGGGTATAATTTACTCGAGTAAAGGAACCTTGTACTCGAGTAGGCATAGTCATATACTCGAGTAGCTAAGTCACCTACTCAAGTATACCAAGTCATATACTCGAGTAAGTATACTCATATACTCGAGTAAGTATAACTCACACACTCGAGTAGATAGAAACATACTCGAGTAGTTCATTTTACCTACTCGAGTAGTTCATGTGTCACCCGTGTACCTTGCTATTTCCCTACTCCAGAATTTTTTTCTAAGTCTTTTACTCGAGTAGAACTTTCTCCTACTCGAGTAGATTACTTCCTCTCAAGTAGTTTACTTCAACTACTCGAGTAGTTGCCAGCAGACCTCTTCAGAATATTTCTAAGTATTCCTCTCGAGTAGTACTTCTTGTACTCGAGTAGGTTATGTAATATACTCGAGTAACTTCTCCAGTACTCGAGTAGATCCTTTATGTACTCGAGTAGGTCTCTACACATACTCGAGTAGTTCTGTCTGCCTACTCGAGTAGTTAATCTCTACATACTCTAGTAGTCTTTATATACATACCCGAGTATGTTCCCCATCATATACTCGAGTAGTTATTCAACTACTCGAGTAGTTATTGACTTACTCGTGTAGTTGGCTAAATCTTTCCGAAATTTTTCTAAGTCATTTTTCTGACTTAATTTTTCAAATCACGCGATATGATTGGTCCACGTGTATATCATTATGACCGATTATGACCGTTAGTCTCTCCTATATAAGGTCTTATCAGAAAATGACAAACCCTAAGCATTCTCAAAGCTTTCTTGTAATTACTTTTTCGAGAAATATTCTTCAACCGCCTCCTCTCTGACTTTCACAAAAACGGAAGCCGCCGCCGTCGCCTTCTTCTTCGGCCAAAGCTTCTACATTCAGAGGATTATTCTGAAGAAAAGTTACAGATCGAGATCGACTTCACTGATCATATTCTCTCTCGATTTCTATAAAAGCGAGTAGATCCAGATCGAGGCCGAGAACTTCTTCACCGATTTCTGAAAGTGCTACAAAGTTGAAAAGAAGAAGATCCTGGTCGTTTCTTTCAGATCTGAGTGATTTACTGTTTGTATTCTTGTAAACACTTTATTAATCTTGTAGGAGAAATCTTCTCCGAGTGTAGGAGTTTTTATTTACTCCGAGTTTGTAGGAAGTGTTATCTTCCGAGGTGTAGATCCCTTTGTTTGGATCGAGTTTGTAGGAACTTTGTTCCGAGGGTAGGATCGATTTTTGATCCGAGATAGTGGAGTAGCCAAGTCTAGTTGATTGTTAGATCGGTGAGGGAAAGTGGATGTACCCAAGGTTAGGGAACCATGTTAAAATTCAACAAACCCGCAGAGGCCTCCTCGGATACCCTGTTGAAACTCAACAAACCGGAGGAGAACACCTTCACTTATAATGTTGAACATTTTCCCGGATCTTGGAGAAAGCAGGGGTTATCTCAACAAAGCAGTAACAACCAGCAACACATGCAGCAAGCAAATATCTTTATTGATCAACAGCAAAATTCTATACAAGGCGAGACATACATGGCGAGACATGATTCGCCAAAACCAACATAGGGAGAGCAGAGACAGATACAAGACAAAAACAATACAAGCCGCGCGGACTCAAATGTCAAGCCGCTCAGCCTACTACTGTGGAGTCCGCTCAAACCGCCAGGTCGCAACCCACAACCAAGTCGCGCGGACTACCCCTTATTCCAATGCTTAGCTCTTCACCGCCGATCTGCAAGCCGCCTGACCGCGAGGTCGCCTAGCCGCCTGACCGCACATGCTGCGGTACCGAATGGAACAGTCTGCCTAAAGCAGGCAACTTCCTGAACCCCGAACCAAGTTGCCAAATACAAGACCGCCTAGTCGCTATTCGTGACCTGTTGTTTACCGCCTGTTGTTTAACCATAGAGTCTGCACTGTCCCTGAACGCAATCAGAGCCAAGTCCTGGCTTTCCAGCGCTATCCGCACAACCTACATAGCACAACCCGATCAACTCTTTCAAACCGCATGGACACCCAAGTCCAGTCCGCAGCAACTTACGGGAGTTCAAATAACTGTTCACTTACTTCGGTTGGGTCCTCCTTTCCTGATGTGACATGGGTCCTATTTATAAGCACGATGATGAGTATGGTCACCGCCCTAGCTGATAGGATAACTGCCACATCCAGCAGCAAGAACAAGTCTGTCCGCCATCCCACGGACACACACTCCAGTTCGCCGCTCCTATGCAGATAGCCAGCCCGTATAGCTTCTCCAAAGCCGGACTCCAATCTCCAGTCCGCCTTGTCGCCACAGGCCAAAGCCAGGACCACCACAGCCGGACTCTGCTACAGCTATGTCCGCCAATCCGTGGACACAGCAACAGCCCGCTACCTTGAGTCCACAGCCCCAAAGCTGAGGCTTCTGACGGACTCAGCGGACACGTCAAATTAGTCCGCTACGGACAGCTCTCGTCCGCTTCCCTGAGTCCATTGCCTAATCACCAAGGCATTGCCGAACTCAGCGGACACTAGCTCCAGTCCGCACGCTCTTGCACATGCAGTTCTCCAGTCCGCATATCCCCAAGCTAGCAACCAAGGCAACAGCACTTCTACTGAGCTTGGCGGACTGAGAAAACAGCCCGCGCTCCACTGTGCGATCTCCCTTGACTGAGCCACCCTAGGCTTGGTTCAGAACCCACCAAGTCCAGAACACTGGCCACCGGACACAGCAGCAGACACTGGATCTAGCCCGACATACCCGGCGACCTCCAGCTTCTGTCCGCACAGACCGGCGGTCTCCGCGGCTACCACTTACCGCTAAACCAGAGCAAGACCACGGCACCTGCCAAACCGGTCTACCGAGCTCTAGTTCGTCAGTCCGCTTTATGCCGGACTCCGCGGATAGAGATTCTATCTGCCTGGTTACTTCTGGGGATTCAACCGCCTGCTGAGTATACACCGGCCTGCCAGACCGCTGCTGCTGTCCGCGTAGTCCGCGCGAACAGACCGCCCAGGCCGCCACAGAGCAAACCTCCTGCAACATCCCTGCCGACTTAGCAGTTCGCCAACCCTGTCCGCGTAGGCCGCGCGGATAGGTTGCCTAAGCCTTCCATTCACCCACTTTCACTTCACAAATTTCAACAATTATGTGGCCAAATGCCAAACTTGTGCTATGGTGAAGGCAGAATGCCAGAAGCCGGGTGGTTTCTTGATATCGTTGTCGATTCCAGAGTGGAAATTTGACGATATTTCCCTGGATTTTGTGCACGGGTTGCCGAGATCTCACCGCAAAAATGATTCCATCTGGGTAATTGTCGATCGGCTCTCGAAAGTGGCACACTTCCTTCCGAATAAGCGGGACGATTCTGTAGAAAGTTTGGCAAAGTTGTATGTTGAACAGATTGTACGGCTACATGGTGTTCCTCGGAGCATCGTGAGCGATCGAGATGGGAGATTCACTTCAAAGGATTGGAGGCTGGTCCATCAGCTATTGGGCACGATGTTAACATTCAATACGGCCTTTCATCCCCAAACAGATGGCCAACCTGAAACGATCAACAGAACGATGGAGGATATACTCCGGATGTGCGCCCTGGACTTTGGGAAGAGATGGGAAGATCATCTCTACATGGTGGAGTTTTCCTTTAATAACAGCTACCAAGCGAGCATTGGTATGGCACCGTATGAAGCTCTATATGGAAGGAAGTGGCATACTCCTTTGGCTTGGGTAGAAGCAGGTGACACCAAGTTGTATATGCGTAATGAAGTCGATGAAGCGAACTCGATGATACGCACTATTCGATAAAGGCTACTGGTAGTCCACAATCGTCAAGCAAAATACTACAACGCCAAGCACCAGAATGTGGAGTTCGCGGTGGGCGATTGGGTGTACTTGAAGATCAAACCATTCAAAGGCGTATCCAGTATTCGACGTCTGAAAAAGTTGAGTCCACGGTACCTTGGTTCATTTAAAGTGGTGGAGCGAGTCGGGGAAGCTGCTTATCGGCTAGCTCTGTCAACATACTTGAGTGGATTACATGATGTGTTTCACATCTCAGTGCTGTGAAAAGCCGTGAAGGATCCAGCTCAAGTGATCGAGAATGATCGTGTGCCGGTGGAGTATGGGCTAACAATGAAGGTTAGGACCATTCGGATCAAGGATCGTGCCGAGAAACAGTTGCAGAACAATACGATTGGGATGGTCAAAGTTCGATGGGACAATTGCGGTCGTGAAGAACTCACATGGGAGCGACAGCAGACCATGCGAGCTGAGTTTCTCGAGCTCTTTGTGTAACTGTTATGCAGTGTGTATCGAGTTGTAATGAATGTTTGTGAAAGAAAATCCTTCTATTTGAGTTCTTACTTTCTGCAAATTTCGGGGATGAAATTTTTGTAAGGAGGGGAGGGTTGTAACACCCTAAATTCCAGAGTTCGTAAAAATTGGGTGACACGGCCTGGGACACGGGCATGTCCCAGGGCGTGTCCGTCGCGAGTGAGCAGTTGACGAGTGGTCGACTAAATTTGGTCGACAATTGTCGAGTGCAGCGTACACGGCCTGTGACACGGGCGTGTCACAGGCCATGTCCTCGCGGGTCGACGAATTTCAGCTCGACAAAATTGAGCTGGGGCGTGTCGAGTGTCGTGTATGGGCACACGGCCTGGGACATGGGCGTGTCACAGGTTGTGTCCCTCTCAGGTTGATATCGATTTTGTGCCGCCTGAAGAACACGGCCACAGATACGGGCGTGTCTGAAGGCGTGTCAGGTGACACGGCCCGTGACACGGGCATGTCACATAGGTGTGTATTGGATTGGTTAAGTCGGTTGAGCACCGCTTGAGGTACACGGCCTGTGAAACGGGCGTGTCACAGGCCGTGTCAGGCAAAAAATATGATTTTGTGGCAAAATCATGGTTGTCCATTTTTTCAGCTGTGATCTAATGGCTGAGGTGTCTCCCTGCTTCATTAAGGCCGTGGATGAGAAGGAAGTTCTCATTTGTTATTTGGCCTTCATCTTTCTAAAATCCTAGAGAGAGAAAGAGAGGAAGGAGGAGGAGGAGGAAGAGGAGTTGGCTACCGGTGGTGCTGTAGAATTCCAACAAGAGATCTGAGGCCAGCGTTGCGGAGGAAAAGTCGTTGCGGTTCTTTCCAGCCAGCTAGGAGCTCATGGCGCCGAAGCGGTCTTCGAGGGTAACGACTTTTCTTCCTAGCCATGTGAAGGCTTCCTTTTTGGCATGTGCATATGATTCCCCCACCAGAGTGTGGCGTGTTATGGGAGTCTCTTGGGTTGATTTATGGAATCCTCAATCATTTGGCATATAGATCTGGAAAAGGAGTACGGAATAGGCATGCTGTGTGAAGCCCATCTAGACAGGTTGGTCTGGATTGGTGATGTTGCATATATGAATCGGAGAAGACTCCGTGATAAACGTGTAGTTTAAGGAGTCGACAGTTGAGACCTGCGAAGGGCAGTAGCAGGAAGTACTGGAGTGGTAGTCCAGGAAAATACCCGTATAATGCTTGTGTTGTTGGGTTGTACCTGTGAAAGGTAGTAGCAGGAAGTACTGGCGTGATAAGCCAGGAAATACCCTTGATGCTTGGAATGCTTGATGGGTTGTGCCTATGAAAGGGAGTAGCAGGAAGTACTAGCTTGGAAGTCCAGGAACATACCCTCAAGTGATGTACGGTTAAGCCTAGGGATGGAAAATGAGTTCTGTCGCTAACGCGAGGCATGGCTCCTATGTAACTACTGAATGTGAAGCCAGTTCTGTGAGAATGGGCTGGTTATGTGTGAACAGATGAGTTCACCTAACAGAAACAGACAAGGTGAAACCTGATGGCGCGGCCCCTCCAACACGTCCTGATGATGACCCGGTTGCTGCGGCCCCTCCAACACTTCCTGATGATGACCCGGTTGCTGCGGCGCAACAAGTTAAAGATTTGCGGCGTCATGACAACGCCACGGACGCTAACGGAAAGCTGCGATACAACCTCCGTCCGCGGCGCGCAAAGCTTGCTTAATAATTCTACTTAGTTTAATTTTAATTGCTTAAAACATTTGGCTTGTATTATTTTTATTTTCATGTTGGTGTGCTATTAAACCCTTGGTGTGTATGTAACCGCCCGGATGGATGAGATTTCATCTCCATCATGGATGGTTGGATCTCTTTTGTAACTCCTATTTAAAGGAGGCTATTATGATGAGTTACACATTGGAAAAAGAAACCTAAAGAAACCCCCCCTTGAGGAATTTCGGCCACCATGGTGGAAGCCATAGCCACCTCCTCCCCTTTGGTGTGAAGCCAAGCCTTTCCTCCTCCATCCCCGTTCGGTGCGACTCCGGCGTGGCTTCTCTCGGTGCGACTCCGTGGAAGAAGGAAGCAGCCCCTTCGGTGTGAAACCGGTGGAACCGTGGAGAGAGTGATTCTCCCACAAATATTGTGTGATCTTCTTCTTGGTTGGGTAATCTCTTCCCTATCTTTGTGTTTCTTGCTGTGAGAATTTTGTGGAGGTTATTCATCCGTCTTTTCCGCGATTTTAAAGTGTTTTTTCGCTTGCAAATCTGAATCGAACGTTGCTATTGACCCTCTTGTTTTCCGGATTGGAAGATCCGCTAGAGAACAAACTAGGCCAAGCCTTGACTTGTTCTCCAAGATTGGGCACGCTTTGGTGCTAACAAGGGAGTTAATCTCAACTTGTTCTTGATCCCTCCTTATCGTTTACCGCCGCTCCTAATTATATTTTTGCTGCGATTGACGGCTTATTGTGAAAAGAATAGATGCTTGTGTAGGTGCGGTGAGATGTGTGCTTGTTGGAGAGGTAGGTCCTAAGGTCGTGGTATCGAGTCCGGCTAGGCGCGAGTTGTGTGCTTGTTGGAGAGTAGGTCCTAAGGACGTTGTATCGAGTCCCGTATTTTGAGAGCCAACCGACCCCTTTTCGTTCGCTTTTGGTCGGAGCACTCTCCTTTTTTCTATGTTCTGTGATGGGTACCCGCCGTTAGCGTAAGCACGTCCATCTCACAAACATCCCTACACCAATTTGGTATCAGAGGAGGTTGTTTCAACTTTCACGTTGCAAACATCCTCTCTGCGTTCCTTGTTAGAGATCCGATCGTTAGAACTCAAAAAAATTATTTTCTGTGGTCTGCAAATAGCGGGCTGAAATCTTTATTTTTCAGCAAAATTTCAAAAAAAAAATTTTTAACGATCTACGTGTTATTCACAACGGGAGTATATAAAAATATCTTATTTTCAATATAGCTTCCGTCCTAGGAAAATTCATCTTGCCTGGGGCCTCCCAAACCTGAATGCGCACTAGGCTAGGAACGGAGTACGCAACCCCGTCTACGTCTAGGATGGCTGCGAACGAGCATGGTGATCCCAACACCGAGGCTATAGCAGGTCTTCGTGCCGAAATGACAGAGCTTAGGAACGCCTTAGCCCAGATCCTACAAAATCAAGCAAGGCCACCCCCACCTCCCGTTAATGCTGCGCAGCCCAACCGGCACCAACCGAACTTTGATTCGGATTCTGAGGGAAACTCTCCCCGTATGCCCCCTCGAGAACCCCGCCCCGAGCGAGGCTTTGATATCACGAGGGCTATCAAGATAGATGCCCCCACCTATGATGGCATGGGAGATCCCCAGATCTTCCTCCATTGGGCTATAGACATGGAGTGCTATTTCGAATGGCACAACCTCACGGACCCCCAAAAGGTTCAAGTTGCCAGGATGAAATTAATGGGACGTGCCAAAACCTATTGGCTGAATGAAGAACGTAGGTTAGGAGCTGGGCACGGGGTCCCACTCATTGGATGGGCTGTTATGAAGAACCTGCTAGCCGATCAGTACGTTCCCGCGTACCATCGGACGCAAATGTTCGATGAGCTTGCCACCCTTCGGCAAGGCTCAATGTCTGTTGCTGAATATATGGGAGAACTTAAGGACCGTATGGTACGATGTGACCTTCGAGAGATCCCCGAAGTAACTTTATCTAGATTTCGAAAGGGACTTCACCCCGACATTCAGCGGAAACTCTTGCGTTATGGTCACACGGACTTGAATACGACTTTCAATGCCGCCTTGGACATTGAAAAGAACCTAGCATCTAAAGCTCACTCCCGTTATTCTAA
Source organism: Platanthera guangdongensis (assembly GCA_039583875.1). Lineage (NCBI taxonomy): Eukaryota > Viridiplantae > Streptophyta > Magnoliopsida > Asparagales > Orchidaceae > Platanthera > Platanthera guangdongensis. The sequence continues at coordinate 126,143,002 of CM077164.1, forward strand.
TGCGAAGAATAAGTCCACCGCTGGGGCATCTTCTTCCACTTTTCCTGATAAAGGAAAATTTAGATCCTCCGAGTCGAAATCCGTTGTGATTACCGCGAGAAATACCAAGAACCCCGCTAGTGAGTGTATCCCCGTTGGAAAGGTTAGCAAGGCTAACACCACTTGTTACTCATGCGGTGTTCAAGGCCACTATGCCTACGAATGCCCCACCAAGACGAAGGCCATAGCCTTACTAGAGTCCACTACCGACCCTGACGACTATGTCCATGAGGTCGAAGAGGAGAGCGACCTTGACGGAGTCCCTAGTGACTTGGAGGATGATCACCGCCTTATGGTGATGCGTTGCATTATGACCACTCCTCGTCCTGTAGACGACTGGAAGAGGACGAGCATCTTTTCCCTGATCTTTAAGAGTGGAGAAAAACTTTGCAAATTAGTTATTGATGGTGGTAGTTGCGTAAACGCTGTTTCTGAGAATGCCGTTAAGCGTATGTCCTTGACTGTCGAGCCGCACCCGACCCCCTACCAGGTCGCTTGGATTAGTAAGGTTACTATTAAGGTTACCCAACGATGCCTAGTCCCCCTGTCTTTCAAATCCTACTCGGATGAGGTTTGGTGCGACGTCCTACCAATGGACGTTTGTCATGTGTTATTAGGCCGCCCTTGGCTATATGACCGTGATGTGACGCACTATGGTCGTGCCAACACTTATGAGTTTAAATTCAATGGCAAGATCGTCACCTTGAGACCGACTGTGCCAAAAGAGCCGGTAGTGTTGGCTAAGGATACCACCATCCCAGTTGAGAGGAAAGCCTTGAGTTTAGTTGGTAGGAAGGAATTTGTGAAGGATCCCTTCATTGGGGGAATAATGTACGCTCTTGTACTTCTGAGTGAAAAACTGATGGTGGCGTGTTGGAAGATCTACCCCGAGAGCTACGGGTATTGTTGGATGAGTTTAGGGATGTATACCCGGAGGAGTTACCTTCGTCGTTACCACCGCTTAGAGATATACAACACGCAATAGACCTTATCCCCGGATCGTCCTTACCCAACCAACCACACTATAGGCTTAATCCAACTGCCCACATAGAGTTACAAACCCAGATAGAGGAGTTGTTAAATAAGGGATTTATTAGGACGAGTATGAGCCCATGTGCTGTCCCCGCTCTTCTTGCCCTAAGAAGGATGGCACCTGGCGCATGTGTGTTGATAGCCGAGCTCTCAACAAAATTACTATAAAATATAGGTTTCCAATTCCGCGACTAGATGATCTCTTGGATGTCCTATCAGGTGCCACTATCTTCTCAAAACTGGACTTACGGAGTGGTTACCACCAAATCAGGATCCGAGAGGGGGATGAGTGGAAGACGGCGTTCAAGTCTAAGGACGGGTTGTATGAATGGCTTGTGATGCCCTTTGGGCTATCCAATGCCCCCAGCACCTTCTCCCGGATGATGACGCACATCTTTAGGCCATATATGGGGAAGTTTGTTGTAGTGTATTTTGATGACATCCTAGTGTTTAGTACCTCCCCCGCCGAACACCTCTCTCACATCAAAGTAGTCCTCTCCACCTTAAGGACTGAAACCTTATATCTAAATCTAAAGAAATGCACGTTTTATGTTTCGGAGGTTGAATTCTTAGGTTATATAGTTGGCTCTGAAGGAATTCGTGTTGACCCAGGAAAGGTTCAAGTGATTAGAGACTGGCCCAAGCCCACTAGCCTTCGTGAGGTGCGTAGTTTCCACGGGTTAGCTACCTTTTATCGTCGTTTCATACGTGATTTTAGTAGCATTATGGCACCCATTACGGACTGCATGAAGAAAGGAGAATTCACATGGTCCAAATCCGCCACGTTTGCATTCCATCGTATTAAGGAGCTTATGACCGAAGCACCGGTGTTACGTCTCCCTGACTTCACCAAGGTCTTCGAGCTTACTTGTGATGCATCTGGCATAGGGATTGGAGGTGTCTTGAGTCAAGAGGGTCACCCGGTTAGTTATTTTAGTGAGAAGTTAGCGGGTGCCAAATTAAATTATTCCAATTACGATAGGGAGTTTTATGCGGTCATTAGATGTTTGCATCATTGGAGGCACTACCTCCTTCATAAGGAGTTCGTGATCCTCTCTGATCATGAAGCGTTGCGATTCATCAATGGTCAGCACAAAATCAGCCCGCGCCACGCTAAATGGGTATCCTTCTTGCAAAAATACACATTTACTCTCAAGCACCTTAAGGGGACCGACAATCGAGTTGCCGATGCACTCAGTCGCCTCACCCTCTTACTTTCCTCCATGCAAGTCCACGTGGTAGGGTTCGAGCGCATAAAGGATGAATACGCCACATGCCCTGATTTTCAGGAGCCATACTTATCTGCCCAGGATAGCTCTCCCACGACCATCACGGCCTATTCACTTAGAGACGGATACTTATTCAAACACGGAAAATTGTGTATCCCCCACTCCTCTTTGCGACTCCACATCATTTGGGAGTTACATAGTGGTGGCTTGAGTGGCCACTTTGGTAGAGACAAAACGATAACGCTCGTGGAGGAGAAATTCTTTTGGCCTAAACTAAAGGCGATGGTTGGGAAAGTTGTGAGCAGTTGCCGTACGTGCCAAGTTTCTAAAGGTACTAAGTCCAATGTAGGTTTATACACTCCGCTACCTATTCCGTCCGTCCCGTGGGAAGACGTGAGCATGGACTTTGTATTAGGCCTTCCCCCCACCCTGCGACGTCATGATTCTATACTCGTTGTTGTGGATAGGTTCTCCAAGATGGCGTACTTCCTCCCCTGTAGTAAGACCAACGACGCCTCTCACATTGCGAAACTGTATTTTAAAGACGTCGTTAGTCATCGTGGCGTTCCGAAGACTATTGTCTCAGATAGGGACGTCAAGTTCACTAGCTACTTTTGGAAAACCTTGTGGGTTCTTATGGGCACAAAATTATTATTCTCCGCGGCTTATCACCCACAAACTGATGGCCAGACGGAAGTAGTCAATCGGAGCCTAGGAAATCTTCTTCGATGTCTCGTGAGCGACCATAAAGGCACTTGGGATTTACTGCTTCCACATGCACAACTGGCTTACAATAATTCTAAAAATCGGTCCACGGGTATGTCTCCGAATGAAATTGTCCACGGGTATAAGGCCCCTGTGCCACTTGACTTGGTCCCCTTACCTCCCACATACAAAACAAGTCAATTTGCACAATCCTTCGCCCAACATATTCACGACTTACATGCACGTATACGAGCTACCTTGACTGCTCAATATGAGTCTTATCAAGCGCATGCTAATCTACATAGGAAGGTGTCACACTTTAAGGTCGGCGATCTGGTTTTAGTACGGTTAGTTCCTGAACGAATGCCAACTGGCACCGTTAAAAAGTTAGCTCCAAAACGCGCCGGTCCTTTTCGGATTATCAAGAAGCTAGGTGACAACGCTTTCGTATTGGATTTGCCTGCTGAATGGGGTATCTCCCCTATTTTTAATGTCTCGGATTTGACGTTGTTTGTTGCGCCTCCACAAGAGTTGGTTTCTTTGTCGTCTTCTCCCTCCACTGAAATTTCTAAAGGGTTGGGGAGTGGTAGTTTGGATGATCTCTCTCCTCCGGTCCCCGCAGGTATAACATCGGATGGTACGTTGCCTTCTTTTATTCCTACTGCTGACATGTTTCCCAGGTTTCCCAAGATGTTTCTCCATCCAGATATGATACTCGCTGCTGAGCCACTTACTACTCCTGACGGTACTACCTACCGCTTCCTCATCCGTTGGCGTGACCGCCCACCGTCGGACGACTCATGGGTAATCGCGACAGAGCTTCAACGTTTGGATGTCGAGCTTCTCCGCCGTTTTCTATCAGCCCACGCATCGGAGATGCGCGATTTTGAGTGGGGGAGGATTGATGGCGCGGCCCCTCCAACACGTCCTGATGATGACCCGGTTGCTGCGGCCCCTCCAACACTTCCTGATGATGACCCGGTTGCTGCGGCGCAACAAGTTAAAGATTTGCGGCGTCATGACAACGCCACGGACGCTAACGGAAAGCTGCGATACAACCTCCATCCGCGGCGCGCAAAGCTTGCTTAATAATTCTACTTAGTTTAATTTTAATTGCTTAAAACATTTGGCTTGTATTATTTTTATTTTCATGTTGGTGTGCTATTAAACCCTTGGTGTGTATGTAACCGCCCGGATGGATGAGATTTCATCTCCATCATGGATGGTTGGATCTCTTTTGTAACTCCTATTTAAAGGAGGCTATTATGATGAGTTACACATTGGAAAAAGAAACCTAAAGAAACCCCCCCTTGAGGAATTTCGGCCACCATGGTGGAAGCCATAGCCACCTCCTCCCCTTTGGTGTGAAGCCAAGCCTTGCCTCCTCCATCCCCGTTCGGTGCGACTCCGGCGTGGCTTCTCTCGGTGCGACTCCGTGGAAGAAGGAAGCAGCCCCTTCGGTGTGAAACCGGTGGAACCGTGGAGAGAGTGATTCTCCCACAAATATTGTGTGATCTTCTTCTTGGTTGGGTAATCTCTTCCCTATCTTTGTGTTTCTTGCTGTGAGAATTTTGTGGAGGTTATTCATCCGTCTTTTCCGCGATTTTAAAGTGTTTTTTTCGCTTGCAAATCTGAATCGAACGTTGCTATTGACCCTCTTGTTTTCCGGATTGGAAGATCCGCTAGAGAACAAACTAGGCCAAGCCTTGACTTGTTCTCCAAGATTGGGCACGCTTTGGTGCTAACAAGGGAGTTAATCTCAACTTGTTCTTGATCCCTCCTTATCGTTTACCGCCGCTCCTAATTATATTTTTGCTGCGATTGACGGCTTATTGTGAAAAGAATAGATGCTTGTGTAGGTGCGGTGAGATGTGTGCTTGTTGGAGAGGTAGGTCCTAAGGTCGTGGTATCGAGTCCGGCTAGGCGCGAGTTGTGTGCTTGTTGGAGAGTAGGTCCTAAGGACGTTGTATCGAGTCCCGTATTTTGAGAGCCAACCGACCCCTTTTCGTTCGCTTTTGGTCGGAGCACTCTCCTTTTTTCTATGTTCTGTGATGGGTACCCGCCGTTAGCGTAAGCACGTCCATCTCACAAACATCCCTACACCAAAACCGACCCGCGCCTTTTATATAGCCGCGAGTACGCCGTACTCGGTGATGGCAAGGCGACTTGAGCAACGTGGATGGATGATCTGACCTGCACTATATCAATCCGATGTAAGACCTGAAAGTGCGGTCTATTGGAGCACATAGCAAGAGTCTTTGTCCTGCGCGCCATGACACAATGGGGGGATACGGACCAATCCCAGTGCATTAAGACTAAAGTCTCCTGCTGCACGCCATGGAGTAAAATGCTCAATAGTTACCGTGGGGTTGCGACCCTGATACGGTGGTGGGACCATAGTTCACCAGTCCACCAAGAATGTGCCCTGAGTGCAAGGATCGTCGGGCCGCGTGCCTGACGGTTGTGATGGCATGTATGTGCGTGAGAGCACAATGTATGATATACATATTTGCTTGTGAAATGTTATGCCTGCAGGGAAGGAATACCACCACCATGGGAAAGGGGTGGGGTCATTATAATTTGGTCAGCTGCATGCTGACCGTTGCCTGTTTGCCATTGTTGGGTGGGCTGTCCCTGTGCAGGTGCTGGAGAGCAAAGCAGGACGCATAAAGACTGAAGTCCCTCCTACTGTTGTTGCTACTACTGCTGCTTTTGCTAGCCCTAGAAGGCTAAATGAACATACTATGTTTGATTATACGTGGCCGGCCTGCGCGCCAATGTTTGAGGCCACTGTTGTGTAAAGCCATGTAAGGCCATAAGGCCAGTTGACTTTGTATTTGCTACAATTCCTGTTTATATAAATGTAGAGCTTTTATATGGTGGACATTCATGTATGTGAGTTCAGCTTCGTGTTATAGGCTTCCTCTAGAATGCAAAGAGTTAGGATGCACAACTCTGGTATCACCAAGTGATTTCCCCGCCTCTTTTATGGTATATGCTGTGGGTCCCTGGCCGGACCTTCTAGTATATACCTGTGAACGGATGGAGGCGTTACACACAACCCCACCCAACTCCATATCAGGTAGCTTGGATCAACAAGGTTACCGTTCCGGTCACCAAGCGTTGCCTAGTGCCCCTCTCATTCAAGTCCTATATAGATGAGGTGTGGTGTGATGTCCTCCCTATGGACGCTTATCACGTGTTGTTAGGCTGCCCTTGGCTTTCCGACCGCGATGTGACACACTTTGGGGACCTAACACATACGAATTTAAATTTAACGGCAAGGTCATTACGTTGAGGTCGACTGTTCCAAAGGAGCTTGTAGGGCCGATTAAGGACAACACTATTCCGGTTGAGAGGAAGGCGCAGAGTCTTGGGGGTAGGAAAGATTTTGTGAAGGATCCGTTTCTTGATGGAGTAATGTATGCACTCATACTTTTGAGTACGAGGACTAATACGGGAGTGATGAGTGATTTACCTAGGGGATACGGGTACTGTTAGAAGAATATAAGGACGTTTACCCGGATGAGCTACGCTCGTCGTTACCACCGCTTCGGGATATACAGCATGTGATAGATCTGATCCCTGGTTCGTCCCTACCCAACCAGCCCCATTATAGACTCCATCCCACTGCCCATAAGGAACTACAAACCCAGATTGAGGACTTGGTAAAGAAGGGGTTCATTTGGCCTAGTATGAGTCCATGTACCGTCCCAGCCCTGCTTGCCCCCAAGAAGGACGGAACATGGCGTATGTGCGTTGATAGTCGTGCTATCAACAAGATTACCATCAAGTATAGGTTTCCTATCTCGCGATTAGATGACCTCTTAGATGTCTTATCTGGCGCCACCATCTTTTCGAAGTTAGATTTACGGAGTGGGTATCACCAGATTAGGATCCATGAGGTAGATGCGTGGAAGACAACGTTTAAATCTAAGGATGGATTATATGAGTCGCTTATGATGCCCTTCGGGTTATCCAATGATCCCAACACCTTCTCCTGGATGATGACACACATCTTTCAGCCATACATAGGGAAGTTTATGGTAGTTTATTTCGATGATATCCTAGTCTATAGCACTACCATTGCCGAACACATCTCCCACATACGGGTGATTATTTCCACCTTACGGAAGGAGACATTATTTCTGAACTTTAAGAAGTACATGTTCAATGTTTCTGAGGTAGAGTTCTTAGGTTATATAGTCGGGGCTGAGGGTATACGAGTTGACCCTGGAAAGGTTCAGGTGATAAGGGACTTGCCGAACCCACTAGCCTATGAGAGGTGCGTAGTTTTCATGGATTAGCTACTTTCTATCGCCGTTTCATACGGGACTTTAGTAGCATTATGTCCCCTATTAGTGATTGCATGAAGAAGGGTGAGTTTACATGGACGAAGTCTGCCACCTCTGCCTTCCAACATATTAAGAAGCTTATGACCGAGGCACTGGTGTTACGTCTACCTGACTTCACCAAGGTCTTTGAGCTTACATGTGATGCGTCTGGCGTGGGAATAGGAGGTGTCTTACATCAAGAAGGTCACCCGGTCAGTTACTTTAGTGAGAATTTAGCGGGCGCCAAGTTGAATTATTCAAACTACGATAGGGAGTTTTATGCTATTGTTCATTGTTTGTATCATTGGAGGCACTATCTACTCTCCAAGGAATTTTTGATCCTCTCCGACCATGAAGCTTTGCGCTTCATAAACGGTCAGCACAGAATCAGTCCGCGTCATGCTAAGTGGGTAGCCTTCTTGCAAGGATACATGTTTACTCTCAAGCACCTTAAGGGGTCCGATAATCGCGTTGCCGATGCGCTTAGCTGCCTTACCCTATTGCTATCCACCATACAAGTCCACGTTATAGGGTTCGAGCGTATTAAAGACGAATACGCCACTTGCCCGGATTTTCAAGAGATGTATCTATCTGTTGGGTTTCTCTATGTGGATGGCACAACGCTTGTGCACGCAGCGGAAAAATAAACATCAAGAAAAACCCAAAGAGATGTGGATCGGGCTTTGAATGTTGAATCAAGAAGTTAGCAAAAACTAGGCAAAAATTACCTCGGTGGCGTTGAGTCACAACTCAACGGAGATGCTCCAAACTTTGATTTCTGCTGGTGGAGAGTTCTTCGTGGAATAGTGTCCACGTTTCAGCAGAAGTCCACACGAGCGGGAGAACGTCGAGCTTTCCGTCGCACGGAAGATCGGGAAGGAGAAGACCGCACCTCGGCTATTCCACGGACTGCTAGGTCCGCGCCAGGAAGAGCAGCACCAGCGACAATCGCTGGAGAAGAGGCGGTCGACGGAGCAAACACGGCGGCGGCGGAACTCTTCCGTCGGCGGCGGGGATCGGGATCGGCAGAGCGAAAGGCGGAACGACTTCCGTCGGGTTCGATTCGCTACAGGAGAAAATCGCGAGCGCCCATGATCCCGAAAACCCTAAGTGTCCTATTTATACCAAAGGTATAAATAAACCCAGGAAAATCGCTATCCGCAGACCACCCGAAAATAGGGTTCAGAATCGGCGAGTATCAATCGGTGAGAATCGGCGACAATCGGCGAGAATCACTGAGTAGGTTCGGCGAGAATCAGTCGACGAGTATCATACAGGATCGGCGAGAATCAGAGTACAATACTCGAAGATTCTCGCCGATCGTCGAGCCACGCTCGACGATACACAACGATACTCGACGATCGTCGAGCCGCGGTCGACGACAATTGTCGAAGTAGTCGATCGTCGAGAATCAACAATTGATTCTCGACGATTCTCGTCGATCGGCGAGAATCAGAGAGACGTTTCTCGCCGATCGGCGGGAATCAGAAGACGATTCTCGACTAATGTCATCGACCCTCGGACGACAATCCCAACCAGCCCTTCAAGGCAACATTTGCCCAACCCGATGATCCTATAAGGCAACACTTTGCCCATAACCCTATTCAGGTCGGTGATTGGTAACCTTTACCAACACAGTCAGTCATCCAACTTCTCCACATCTCTTATGTGCGACCCTGCAGGCTCATATCGCGTTGGCAGTGAGATTACATGCTTGATCACTTACAGATCACAATGGTAACTCCAACAGACTCCCACTTGATCTCGAAAGTATCAAACAAAAAACCTCACAAATAATGAGCGGCATCTAGCAATGCATCATTGCTCCCCAAGCAATATGAGTTTATAACTCATAAGCCTTTATGACCAATGTATCATCGTTGTCTTTGTCCCTTTGTCCTTTACATCCGGAAAGAACTAGAGGTATGGACCATGTCACCCTCGTAATAGCTCAATCCAAGTTTCTTGATCCAGGACGGACTTCCAGAGAATGGTGAGTCCAATATCACATATTGACTCAACCAAGCATGGCCATGCATTTCTCAGTCCAGTTCCATCAAGGGGCCCATGGATGCAACTCCTGTCATACAGGAGGACAAATCCCATATCTGCTCACACACAAACACCCAAATGATTCGTAACATGCCCAACAACCACCCTTATCATCAACCTTTCTCAAGGAAGACTTTAGATGGCATCAAAGCACGCTCTTCCTCACTTGATGAATGCTGTGACTTCAGATCAAAGGATCACAACACCATTGTCAATTGAGACCCACTCGTGACACGATTGGATGACAATCCACAGAGTAGTCTCAGGTTGGGTCTGTCCAGTACAACTTGTTCACTAACAAGTACCCACGTGATGACTTGATATCACAATATCATGACCTGTGAGAACCAGTCATCAGTCAACACACGTGCTAGTCTTCATGTACCATCATCACCCTTAGCTTCTATGATGATACTCGACCAGGGACCTTTAAGAATGAAGCTTCAAATAAATCATGGGCTCTGACATTCAAGTCACGTACTTGATGTCCCATGGAAGCGAACATTCTAAGGGTATCTATTATGTTAACATTTAACTATCATATATAGAAAAATTCATAATAAAAGAATTTGCCATTAATTATAAAAGAAAAACTAGGTACACAGTTCATCATATGAACAAACAGCCAACAAAATACAAGATTACATGCAACCCACAAGCTTCTCGCTAGAGTTGATCATTTAGGTATCGTATACCCATCGATCTAGTATGACCATCATGCTTTCTCTGCGCGAGAGGCTTTGTCAGCGGATCCGCAATATTTTCCTCAGTCGGCACTCTGCAAATGTTTACATCTCCTCGTTCGACAATCTCACGAATAAGATGAAAACGCCGGAGTATGTGCTTGGAGCGCTAATGAGATCTAGGTTCCTTAGATTGTGCAATTGCACCATTGTTATCACAGTAGAGAACTACGGGACCAACAATGCTAGGAACTACATCAAGCTCGCCGATGAATTTCCTAATCCATACAGCCTCCTTTGCCGCATTAGCTACTGCGATATACTCGGCCTCTGTTGTAGAATCAGCAACTGTCTCTTGATTGGAACTCTTCCAGCTCACAGCTCCTCCATTCAGGCAAAACACAAAACCTGACTGAGACTTGGAGTCGTCTCGATCAGTTTGGAAGCTAGCATCCGTGTAACCACTTACAACGAGCTCTTCCTCTCCACCATACACCAAGAACACGTCCTTAGTCCTTCTCAAGTACTTCAGGATATTCTTGACTGCAATCCAGTGACACTCACCGGGGTCTGACTGATACCTGCTAGTCATGCTCAAAGCAAAGGAGACATCGGGTCGAGTACATAACATCGCGTACATAATTGATCCAATTGCCGAAGCATATGGAATCAACTTCATGCGGTCCTTATCTTCACAAGACTTTGGACACTGGTCCTTAGAGAGATTCATACCATGAGACATGGGCAAAAATCCTTTCTTAGAATCAAGCATGTTGAACCGCTTCAACACCTTTTCGATGTACGTACTCTGGGTCAAACCCAGCAACTTCTTCGATCTATCTCTATAGATCTTAATACCGAGTATATAAGTCGCTTCACCCAAATCCTTCATTGAAAAGCAGTTCCCTAGGTTGTTCTTAACAACTTTCAGGGTATGAATGTCATTCCCAATCAACAGTATGTCATGTACATACAATATCAGGAAGATAACAATGCTCCCACTGATTCGCTTGTAAACACAAGGCTCATCTTCATTCTTGATGAAACCAAACTCTTTGATTTTCTCATCAAAACGAAGATTCCAACTTCGAGAGGCCTGTTTCAGTCCATAAATGGACTTATTCAGCTTGCATATTTTAGTGGCTTCATCTGGGGATACAAAACCCTCGGGTTGTGACATATACACTTCATCAAGGAGGTTTCCATTAAGGAAAGCCGTTTTGACATCCATCTGCCAGATCTCGTAGTCATAATACGCAGCAATAGCAAGCAATATCCTTATGGACTTAACCATAGCAACAGGGGAAAAGGTCTCATCATAGTCAATACCATGAATTTGCTTGAAACCCTTAGCCACCAGTCGCCCTTTGAATGTCTGTACATTCCCATCCATGTCGGTCTTCTTCTTGAAGACCCACTTGCACCCTATGGGTCGTACCCCTTCAGGTGGTTCCACCAAGTTCCAAACTTGGTTTGCATACATGGAGTCCATTTCGGATTTCATAGCCTCAAGCCATTTGTCGGAGTCTGGTCCATTCATAGCCTCTTGGTAGGTTGCTGGTTCATCATCATGATCCATAAGAAACACATTACCTATTTGAGACACGAGAAATCCATATCTCTCAGGCTCAAACCTCGGTCTACCAGATCTACGTAGGACTTGTGTTCCCTGAGCAGGTTCTCTAGCTACAACATCTTGTAGTCCTGTCTCAGAATCCAATTCCGGTTCATTCACTACATGTGGTTCTTGAACTTCTTCAAGCTCTACCTTTTCAGTCTTTCTTGATAAGAACTCTTTCTCCAAGAAGACACCAGTCCTTGTGACAAACACTTTGCCCTCAGACGGTAGGTAAAAGTAATACCCTTTCGTTTCCTTAGGATATCCCAGCATATAACATTTATCCGATTTGGGTTCCAGCTTGTCAGGCATTTGACGTCTCACGTATGCCTCACAGCCCCAAATTTTAATGAACGACATACTAGGACGCTTCCCAGTCCATATCTCATATGGTGTCTTCAGAACCGTTTTAGTTGGAGCGCGATTCAATGTCATTGCAGCAGTCTCTAAAGCAAAACCCCAAAAGGAAACAGGCAAGTCTTCATGACTCATCATCAAACGTACCATGTCTAACAGAGTACGATTTCTCCTCTCAGACACACCATTATGTTGTGGTGTTCTAGGTGGAGTGAGCTGTGATACAATACCACACTCTTTCAGATGATCACGGAACTCATGACTCAGGTATTCGCCACCTCGATCAGATCGGAGTGCTTTAACCCTTTTACCCAACTGGTTCTCTACTTCATTCTTGAACTCTTTGAACTTTTCAAAGGTCTCGGATTTTCACTTCATAAGATACACATATCCGTATCTACTGAAATCATCAGTAAATATAACAAAGTAGAAATACCCACCTCTAGCCATGGAACTCATGGGTTCGCATACATCACTATGTACAACACCCAAAAGATCCTCAGCCCTCTCAGTATAACCAGTGAAAGGAGCTTTAGTCATTTTGCCTAACAAACAAGATTCACATCGCTCAAATGATTCATAATCAAATGAGTCCAAAAGTCCATCTCTATGGAGCTTGGATATGCGCTTCTCGTTGATATGGCCCAAACGACAATGCCAGAGAAAAGTAGGGTTCGAATCATTTGTTCTTAGTCTTTTATTGTTTTCTACATTACAGATCAGATGGTCCAAGTTCAAAACGTAAAGACCATTAAACAATTGGTCTACAGCATAACAAACATCATTCTTAAATATAGAACAACAATTGTTCTTAATTATAAAAGAAAATTCAATCATGTCCAAACATGAAATAGATATAATGTTTCTAGTTATCGCCGGAACAAAATAACAGTTATCTAGTTCTATTACAAGCCCACTGGGCAAAGAAAGACGGTAAACTCCTACGGCTACAGCAGCAACTCTTGCTCCATTGCCGACGCGGAGGTCCACCTCCCCTTTACTCAGCAATCTTCTCCTTCCCAGTTCCTGCACATTTGTACAAATGTGAGAACCACATCCGGTATCCAATACCCAAGATGAAGGAGTAGAAAGGTTTATCTCTATAACGTAGATATTAGAGGCGGAAGTCATACCTCCCCTCAATTTCTGCAGACCCTCAATATACGAAGGACAGTTCCTCCGCCAATGACCAGCTCTGATAGTAAGCTGGTCCTTCTTCTGTTGTATACCTGTGGAGCTACAAGAACTACTTGGCAACTCACTATTAATAAGTCTAGTTTCATCAAAGATAACATGAACTGACTCTTCTACAACTTGAGTAGCCAAGTTGTAGACCCTATAGGCCTTACTATTGTTGTTGTACCCAACAAATATCCCATCTTGGGATTTGGCAGCAAACTTAGATATGTGAGATTTGCCATTGTTAAGCATATAACACTTGCAACCAAAGATCCTGAAATAGGATAAGTTTGGTTTTCTGCCCTTCATAACCTCATAGGGTGTCTTTTTGTGGCTTTTGGTGATGGAAGCCCTATTGAGCACATGACATGCAGTGTTAACTGCCTCAGCCCAGAAATATTCTGGGAGAGAAGTATCACTCAATAGTGTTCTTTCAGCCTCAATCAATGTCATATTCTTTCTCTCAGCAATGCCATTTTGCTGAGATGTTCTAGGTGAGGAGAATTCCTAATGAATCCCAAACTCGTTACACAGCCTTGTCATACTTTTAGATTGGAATTCAGTTCCATGGTCACTTCTGATTTTGACCACTGAACTATCTAATTCATTCTGAATTTGTTTGACAAAATTGTAGAAGACCTTTGGGGTTTCAGATTTCTATCTCAGAAAGAATACCCATGAGAATCTAAAATAGTCATCTAAAACCACAAAAGTGTAGACCTTCCTACCTAGGCTCTGAACTGTCATAGGACCAAATAAATCCATATGCAAGAGGTACAAGCACCTCACTGAATCCTTAGTTTCAAGGCTATGAAAGGAGGATCTAGTTTGCTTGCCTTTTTGACAAGCTGAACATATTACATCCTTATAACACTTAACTTGAGGACCATTCCTCACTAACTCTTTACTAAAGAGTTGGCCAATTGTCTTGTAGTTAAGATGAGATAACCTCTTGTGCAATTTGACACAATGAGAGACTTTCTCATCAGCCACAAGACAGATAGGAGAATTCTTATTCTCACACACAAAATCTAGGCAATACACATTTCTTTTTCTATATCTAGTCAATATGACCTCTTGATCACTTGACCTTTTGATATGAAACCCATTCTTGACAAATGAAATGTCATATCCTAGATCACTCAACTGGCTAATACTTATTACATTGTGTTTCAAACCCTTTACATAGGCCACTTGAGTGATTGTAATTGAGTTATTAGAAATGTTACCAAAACCTTTGATGACTCCCTTTTCAGAACCACCAATGATTACTTTAGGCCCATTCAGCATAGGTGAGTAGTCCTTCAACAATCCCCTTGTTCCAGTCATATTCCTGGAACATCCACTGTCCAAATACCATATAGGGGCATGGCAACTTGGACTCACCTGCAATAAAGATTACTTAACCTTAGAACCCAAATAACTTTTGGGTCCTTGGTTCAAGTTAGTCTGAAACTTAACAAATCTGCATGCAGCTTTTCTAACAAGCAGACTGCTACTCTCCTTGACACTGGGATTGTGCCAACAGTCTAAGGCATAGTGGCCTATCATGCCACAACACCAGCACTCAAACTTATTATACCTCTTTTTAGGTATAATCTTAGCTGTATTGTTTGCAGCAGGTCTTTTGTTTTGTGCTGGGGCTTTGCCTTTAGAATTGGACTTAGCAGTCCATGCAGTTCTCTTAAACCCTAATCCTACCTTACCCTTTTGAGACACAAACTCATCAATCAAGGGTAATACATATTTTGGCTTAGAAAAACTAGCCACTATCTCCTTTTCTTTCTGAAGTCTATTCTCCAGACTTTTAATCTGATCATTTTTGAATGTGATTGTTCTCATTTGAATAACAGTTATGTTTTTCAATCTGCCAATCTCATTTAACTTTTGATCCAGCATCTTCTCAGAATAAGATGCAGCCAACTTAAGAGCTGTAATTTCCTTAGCCTGATTCTTGGCCAGGTTTTTGCTTCTCTTTAGTGCCTACAATAAATCCCCATATTCATCTATCAGCTGATGAATATCTCCTTCAGATTCAGACCCATCTTCATCTCATGATGGAGATGCATCTGATTCTGACCCAGTGAAGTAATCAGAATCTACAGATACACATTTTACCTTACTGGGGCCAGGCTGATCCTGACACTGATCTTCTTCAGACACTGCCATCAGTCCTTTGCACTGATGGTCTTCCTGCTCATAGATAGGGTCCAGTAATTGTATTAACTCATCCTCTTCTTCTGCAAACAGACCAATATATGCCTCAGCCTCAGATTCTGACTCTGAAGTTGATTGATCTGTCAAGTTTTTCTCTTTCTCAGCAATCAAGGATTTCTCCTTCTTACTCTTGTGCTGTGACTTCTATCTATTAGCAGACTCCTTCCTTTTGTCTGGACAGTCAGCCACAATATGTCCAGCTTTGTTGCAGCAGTAGAATATAATCTTGGATGTAGTTGACTTGTTAGGCTTTGTCCCATTCCTGGCCTTCCTGGATGATTTCCTCTTTTAATAATAATCATCTTTGGACTGTGATGTGAAAGGCTTAGATTTCCACTGCTTCTTCTTTAAGAATCTCTGGAACTGCCTTGTGAATGCTGCAAAGTCTTCATCTGAATTACTGCTGTCTGAACTTGGATTATCTGAATTTTCTGAGATCATTTCTGCATCTCTCTTAGGAAAAGATGGAGACATTTTCCTATTCTTCCTTGTAGCTTCAACCTTGAAAGCCACTGACTTTTCTTTATAGTCACCCTTTGTGTTTTTCTCTTCCTCCTTTCTGGCCAATAGCTGCATCTCATAAGACATCAATTTTCCAAACAATGTTGGAGGAGAAATCTCAGCCAGTCTGGCCACTTCCCTTATAACATAGATTTTTGAATCCCAATTCTTAGTGAATGACCTAAGGAATTTATCATTTAACTCATAAGTACTGAAAACTCTTCCATAAGATATAAGTTCATTGACAATTCTATAGAACCTCTTATAACATTCAGTAATAATTTCAGACTTGGCTTGTCTGAAACTCTTATATTCTTGATTAAGCATAGATTTTCTATCTTGCCTAACCTCTTCAGAACGCTCCATGTAGACAATCAATGTGTCCCACATCTCCTTGGATATTTTGTAGTGAATTAGATTCTGGAATGTTGAATCATCAATGACACTTACTATGATGTTCTGGGCTCTTTTATACATTGTAACCAAGATGATCTCATCTTTAGTCATCTCTGAAGAATCCTTTGGAATTCTTTGATTGGCATCAAGAACAAAAATCTTCATTGGAACATATGGTCCTTCCTTAACTGTTATGTAAATTCTAGGATCAGATGCCTTCATAAATAATCTGACCCTTTCCTTCCATATTCCAAATATCTCTTTCCTGCAAATGGGCAATTTCATTGAACCAAGTTCTTTATGGTTTTCTCCTGAACCCATCTTCTTGATCTAAATTCTGCCTTACAGATCTCACTCAGACTGTTAAGTCTAACTTTGAGTAACCTCCCTCTGATACCACTTGAAAGAATTAGTGCCTAACCACCTAGAGGGGGGGGGGTGAATAGGTGTAATTCCTTTTTCTTTTTAAGACAGAATATCTATTCAGTTCATTACTCAGAAATAGTTAGTTCTACAGCTAACACAGCACAAAATTCACAGAATCACACAATCACAGATTGCATATAGTTTTTATAGTGGTTCCCCATGGTCTGGGTACATCCACTTTCCCCCTTCTCCTATCTAGCAGTGTGCTAGATTCGGCCTAACTTCTTCACTTCACCTCAGATCATCAGTTCTTACAGTAGCTCAGAACCCAAACTAGGATCCTACAACTCAGAGTGAGTCCACACTCCTACAGCTCAGGCAATCTGCCCTACCTCAGCCTTCAACAAGGCCTACAACTCAGAGATATCAATCTCCTACAACTCAGGCTCACAGCCCTACCACTCAGAGATCTAAATCTCCTACAACTCAGCATTTATAAACACAGGCTTCCAACTCGGATCTCATAAAGATCCTATAGAAAATTGATTTAAGTTTGTAATATACCACCACACTAGTAGAGAGAGAATGGATGGATGGCTTCTTGATCAGATCTTGGAAGAATCTGATGGCAGAGAACAACCACTCTTAGCTTTCTTCAAAGTTTCTTGAATCTGAACTCAAGTAGGGTTGAAATCCTTTGAAGTTGATCTTCAATCAGCTTCTTTCTTGAAATTCAGATCTCAATCTGAATCCTTCTTGGCAGACTGCTTCAGGATCTGCACTTCACTTCAATAGATGGAGCTCTCTCTCACCAACTTCTTCTTAGATCTTCTTAATTCTGTATCTAGTTCTGTTGTGTCAAAAATCATCAATCTATTGAAGGAGAATGCCTTTATATAGACTTTCTCCATGATAACCGGTTGATCTGGTTTCTAACAAACTTCTGACATCTCTGACAGTTGCAGTAGACCGGTTGGTAATGGCAGCTGTCAAGTCATCCAGTCACTTCTTGAAACTCTGTCTCTGTCAGCAAAATGTCGAGACTAAACTTCTTCATGTGTCGACACAAGTAGACTAAGTGTCGACCCAAGTGTACTAAGTGTCGACACAAGCCTTGGTGGTGTCGACACATCTCCTTTGTTGTTGATACTGCTTCTCGACACAGCATCTGTAGAATGTGTCGACACTAATTCTGTGTGTCGACACAATCACTTCTTCCCTTTAACTTTGTTGTAACTCTGGAGTATGTCGACACAACTCCTATGTGTCGACACAGTTAATGTCGACAAAGTCTTTTGTGTGTCGACACTGTCTCTTGGTGTTGACCCAGTTGATGTCGACTAAGCTTCTCTGTATATCGACACTGCCTCTTGGTGTCAACACAATTGATGTCGACTAAGCTTCTCTGTATGTCGACACTGCCTCTGTATGTTGACTTAATTTCTTCAGGTGTCGACACAACCTTTCAAAGTGTCGACACAATTAACTCCAAGTGTCGACACAGCTTTTTTCCAGTGTCGACACAAGCCTTCATAAGTGTTAACACAGCTTCTCCTGGTGTCGACATATGGACTTAGAAACTCTTTACTGCATTCTTGCATTTTCTTAACCTGCACATATAAACTCAAAACAACATCAAATACACCTTGATGCATATCATTGAGTAAGGTGAGGCTTCTTCAAATCTAGTACACAATTTCCAATGTACCCAACAGATTCTTTTGCTCCTCCAGATTCTTATGCTCAGGATTGGGAAGATGATCCTGCTGATATTTTTCTCAAAGCCCCTCCTGAGATACTGACTTACAAGAAGAAAAGGAAATATGGTGAAGGTCCTTCTGCTAGCAAGTCTGTTCCTGCTAAATCTCCAGAACATGCTGAAGTGAAAGTGCGAGTTAGATCTGATATACTCTAGAGGGGGGTGAATAGAGTATGGTGCTTAAAAACTTTTTACAATAGTTGTTGTAATCTGAGTGAACAGGGAAGCAAATGGTAAATCTAAACACAGCAGCTATCTAATCACAATTTACAAAAGAAACTAATCACAGATCACATCCAGAAACAAAAATAAAGACAAGCAATCAGAAGACACAAGGAGCTATAGTGGTTCCCCTAAACTTGGGTACATCCACTCTTCTACCACCCTAGGTAGGAATCCACTACAAGATGAGTTGATCAGGTGTCCTGGGCACCAATGAGCTTTTGATAAGGTGCTCAAAAACCAAACCAGATTTTTTGATCAGGTGTCTTGCCACCAATGAGCTTTTGATAAGGTGCTCAAAAACCACACACAAACTTTTGAAGGGAGTTTGAAAAACCCTTTATAGAGGTGGGGATGAGAGAGTGATGGAAGTCTTCTCTTTCTCAAAGCAGCTGAGAAGACTATGTGGATATTGATGTTGTCAAAGCTCCCCCTGAGATCTGTAGTTGATCAGGAAATGAAGCTTTGCTGTAGGGTGA
The DNA here is from genome assembly GCA_039583875.1 of Platanthera guangdongensis. Classification (NCBI taxonomy): domain Eukaryota; kingdom Viridiplantae; phylum Streptophyta; class Magnoliopsida; order Asparagales; family Orchidaceae; genus Platanthera; species Platanthera guangdongensis. The sequence goes on from CM077164.1 coordinate 126,162,170, forward strand.
TAGACCTTCAGAAATTGATCTCCAACAAATGATGATTTCAGCAACAGCTGAAATATTAGGTGTCTGGAGTCTTGAATGATGATGGCCTTGAACACTTGAATCAAAAGAGATCTGAAGATTTCAGTTGGTTGATCTCCTTAGTTGTGTGTTCTTGTATGAATTCTTTGAGACAGAGAATGTCTACAACTCTCTTTCTTTTTCTCTTGAGTGATTATTGTTGAGAAAGATGTTGTTCCAGAGAAGAGTTATTGCAGAGAATATTTTGTTCTTCTTTTTCTTGTGCACTGTCTTCTTCTTCTTCTTTTTCTCTACTTGTCAGGAATTCAAAAATCTTGTCTTTTATTCCTTTGTTCTGAATAGAAATGATCCTCTACAAGATAGTCGTTGGCCTGTCATTAAATGACTTCCTTTATTGCAATTGACTTCTAGGGGAAAGTCCAATGAAACATTCCTTGATAATTCCTTGAAACTTGCTCCAGAATAAATGAAAATGGCTACAAAATCTTCTGAAATAATTACTGACAATAACTCCTTAACTGTTCTGAATTTGAATCTTGAAAATCGTTTAACTCTTCAGAAAAACGTCGAACTGAGCTCCACTACCGTCGAACTGAGCTCAGCGATTTGGACTTAGACAGCAACAGAGATCGTCGATCTGAACTCAACTATCGTCGAACTGAGCTCAGAGATAGAGAATCAATGCTAGAGTCAAGATCGTTGAACTGAGCTCGAAGATCATCGAATGGAGTTAGACGATTTGTTGAAGTTGAGCTCAGCGATCATTGAATGGAGTTGGACGATCCGTCGAAGTTGAGCTAAACGATCGTCGATTGGAGTTCGACGATTCGTCGTACTGAGCTCGACGAAATGACTTAGTCTCCAAACTGAAAAACCTTGTTCTTGAGGGCAGCTTCCAAACCTAACTACTAACCCTTAGACTCAATTCTAATTGACCTTTGGATCTATACAATGAGGTCAAAAATAGGTTTCCTAGAGACATAGTGATCCTGACCCAAATTAGAAATAGGGTGTTCCAACATGAAGTCTGGTCTCCTACTTCCAAGTCTCTCATCCTGGAAACTCTCAAGTTAGTTCTGGACTTCCATGAAAGCAGAAACATTCACTACAGTTCCCATGAATGAGAGTTGTATGAGAAGTCCATGACCAATAGGAGAATCTATGATAGAGAATATGGAAGGAATAATCCAGCTGCTTCTCCCAGACCACCCAAATATTATCCTAAACCCTACAGCTATAAGAGAAGACAGCAAGAGAAATAAGACAAGCAACATCATCAGAGCTAGCCCAATAGACTCATGAGCTATATAAATGGATTGTAGCTATTTATGATATTTCTGGATAATCATATTTATATAACTCAAAGTTTTTGATCTTATTATCTTTTTCATAGTTCCTTGTTTTCTTATACTACTTGATTACTTAACATTCTTTTTATGTTTATAATTCACCTTAGTGTATAGGGTTCTGACTTTTACAAATAGGGAGAGATTATTGGGTATTGCATCCACACTAACCTAGATTTGATGAAGTCACCCTTGAACTAAGATGAATTAAGTTGTATTTGATGCTTGGTTTTAGTTATGTGTTTGCAGGATTCTAATGGGAAGTGTAGACGAATGTCAGTCTACAGTGGGTCACCAAACACAGGACCATACAATGTAATCCCTCATTGCGTGTTCCAAAGTGTTGACTCATGTGTAGCCTCTCTATTGGGATACACTTCATATTCAAGCTCTAGGACCAAGAGAAAAGACTTGATGCTGATTTCCCTTAGAAGAAGAAAATCTGTCAGAAAAAGTTTTCCTAAGTAAAGTACTCGAGTACCTTCTCTTTTACTCGAGTAAGTTACTGAGTCTATACTCGAGTAGTAATTCACTTACTCGAGTAATTAAGATGTACTCGAGTTGTCCAATTATAGTTCTCGAGTAATTCATCTTTGTATACTCGAGTAATTTCCTCTTATCTCTCGAGTTTCTAGATTCTCTCTTCTCAATTTGTCTAAGTGAAATACTCGAGTAGTATTATATATACTCGAGTAGTTCTATCTTCTATCTCGAGTTAATGGTATTTTGACTCTCGTGTAGTTTCTAGTTACTCGAGTAGTATAACTCATATACTCGAGTAGTTCATCTACTACTCGAGTAGTCAAATGCTTTTACTCATGTAATCCAGAATTCTCTTCAGAAAAATTTCACTAAGTGATTTACTCGAGTAGTTCATATTATATACTCGAGTAGAACATTCTGTCTCGAGTAGTCCATGTTACATACTTGAGTAGTTCAATTTTTCCTGCTCCAGAATTTTTCCAAGTATTTATCTCGAGTAAGTTTCTGATATACTCGAGTAGTTCATTTTTATATAATCGAGTAGTACTTCTTGAACTCGAGTAATATACTCCACCTCTCGTGTAAGTACTTAAGTACTCGAGTAAGTCATTTTTGTAACTCGAGTAACTGAGTCCCTCTCATACTTATTTACTCGAGTAGTTGACTCCATGTACTCGAGTAATGATTTCTTTATCTCCCGAGTAAGTTTTCTCATGTAGTCGAGTAGTCCTTTCTACCTACTCGAGTAGTGCTGCATATAATCGAGTAGTCCTGCTTGACTCGAGTAACTTACTTTGACTATTTTTAGAAATTCCTTAAGTCTAGACCTAATGGTCTTATTCTTAAACTCTGACGTGATTGGTCCACGTGTCTTTCTCTTTATTAATCATTTAAGTATAATCTTCCTATCTCCTATAAAAGGTCTTGTCAAACCGACAAATCCTAAGTTTTCAAGAAGAAAATTATTCTAAGTTCTGCAGCCGTCTCTTTCCAAAAGAATCCTGTCTCCTCTCTCTCTCTACAAGAACTGGAAACTCGTCGTCACTGCCATCGCTAAATTCCGACCGGCTAGGGTTTCTTCTTTTCAGAGGATTCAGATTAAGAACACTCTACAGATCGAGATCTCCGCTCAACGATTCATCTACTCTTTCAATCGTGTAAAGTCGAGAAGTTCCAGATCTAATCTTGCCGAAATTCTTCTTCAATATTCTGATAAAGCCGCACGCCTAGAAGAAGGATTTTCTGATTTCTATTGCAGATCTGAATCAGATATTTACTGTTTGTATTTCTGTACTGCTGTATTTCATTATTGTAGGAGAAGATTTCTCCGAGTATAGGAGTGTTCAACTCCGAGATTGTAGGAAGTTTTGTCTTCCGAGTTGAAAGTCCACTTAGTGTCAACTACCTTCACCTATGGGGGGGAATTGGTGTCTTGCAGCGTTTTTGCGGAATTAAAGTCGTACATGCACAAGAAAACAAAACAACACAGCATAGAAAGGACACAAGCAATTTATAGTGGTTCCCCGATTTGGGTACGTCCACTTTCCCCCTTCGACCTATCTCCCAACCAGGAACGACTCGGTCACTTAACCAACAGGATTGAAATCCAATCCTTGCACTAACGGAAGGAACCCTTCCACACGTAGGAGTCACCACTCCCACAACACGGGTTGCACCCAACCCTTACAACTAGGGACCAATCGGTCCGTCACAAAGAAATTGAAAATAGATTGTATAAGAAATATAAACAACTTATGGAGACTAAGGTGTCCCTCTTCATTCGATGATGTGTTCTTGAAGTCAACGAAGAGTCCACAACCCTAGATCTCACTTGGAGAGAATCTCCCCGAAACCGGCGGCGGCAAGAAGGGCGGCGGCTTGGTTCTTGGGATCGGCGGCGACAACGGCGTGCTGCGGCTGTTCTTTGGAGATTCAATCTTCGTAGCAAAGCTAGCAAGATCTTCCAACGGTCACACTAGGATCGATCGTCTCGATCGATTCCGAAGGGGAAGGTTTTCCCGATCTACGAATCAAGAGACAAAGGATCTTTGGTTAGACGTGTGAGACGCTGTGCTTGGCTGAGCTTCTGTCGCCGGGAGATCTGGAAGAAACCACGATCAAAAGCCGGCGATCAACTGGCACGAGCGGCGACGACGGCGGAGCAAGTTTCACGATCTAGGTCACGTCGGTGGCTCGGATTTTCCCTTTTTCAAAATCGTGTGTTCGACTGTACAAAAATATAGATGTATTTATACATTAGGTCTTCAAGATGACTATTGTGGGCCCCACCAACAAGAAACCCCAAGCCCGGTTCAAAACATCGCCAGCGGCTGAGTCCGGTCCAGCGGGTTCCAGAAATTCGCCTAAGTCAAAATCGGCGAGAATTGAAGGTGATTCTCGACGATTTTGACTTAGCGACAGATTTGCACGCTCTGAATTAGCCGGATAGAGTCGGCGAGAATCAGCCAGTGATTCTCGATGATTCGGCGAGAATCACTAGTAATTCTCGCCGAATCGGCGAGAATCACTTGGTGATTCTCGTCGATTATTACTTAGACGATTTTTCGTCTTTCCACCCATGAGCTGCTCTTTGACCCCGAATCGGCGAGAATCACTTGGTGATTCTCGTTGATTATTACTTAGACGATTTTTCGTCTTTCCACCCATGAGCTGCTCTTTGACCCATCCTTGCTCCTTGTCTGCTCTTGCATTATCACAGCCCTGTACTTGAAAATAAGTACACTCCAATAGAGAGAGTACACGTAGGCCAACACACTGATCTGCTCAACGAGGGATTACGTCGCGCAGACCCGTGTATATTGACCTACTGCACCCTGACATTGGTGTGTACTTAGCGTGGAATAACTGCAAGCACAACTTAAAAGATTTCATCAAATACATTGTTTATTTACCTTAGCTTGTTCATGGGCTTCTTCAAATCAGGTACGTTGTGGATACAATACCCAACAATCTCCCCCTATTTGAAGAAGCCTAAACCCTACAAGCTATGGTGAATAGAGCGTATGGGAATGAAAATCATAAACTTAAAATTGAGTTGAGAGAGATATTCATTACCAATACCAATTTCTTGAGAGCAAACTTGGAGCCACCTTAGCCTTAGCCGATAGGGTAATCTCCCCCTTTTCGGCTTCTGCAAATCTGGGTCTGTTGTATTTGACCCCTTGCTCCCCCTCAGTTCTTGCACCTGTGCTCACACTTGAGTTCCTGGCAGAGGCTCCCCCTAGATGCACGAACCTGGAGCTTCTGTAGTCTTCATTCCTCATAGTTTAGCATCCCCAATTCAGTTTTGAAAAGACTGAACTTGGCTTCGTCTAAGGGCTTTGTGAAAATATCTGCAATCTGCTTGTCCGTGGGGACATAACAGAGGGAGATGTCCTTGTTCTCCACGTACTCCCGAATGAAGTGGTAGCGCACTTCAATACGCTTCATTCTGCTGTGCGATACCGGATTGTTGGCAATTGCAATTGCACTGGAGGAGTCGCAGTACATTGGTACTTCCTTGAACTGAAGGTCGTAGTCGGCTAACTGGTTTCTGATCCATAGGAGTTGTGCGCAACAGCTACCTGCTGAGATGTACTCAGACTCTGCTGTGGAGGTTGCTACACAATTCTGCTTCTTGCTGTTCCATGAGATAAGCCTTCTTCCGAGGAATTGACATGTCCCGGAAGTGCTTTTCCTGTCATCCCTTCTCCCTGGGGGTTGAACGACGTATACTTCCTCTTTCAGGTCTCTGTTCAAGAATGCTGATTTCACATCCATTTGATAGACTGTGAATCCTTTGTGCGAAGCATACGCCAGGAACAATCTGATTGCCTCGAGCCTTGCCACTGGTGTAAAGGTCTGGTCGAAGTCAATCCCCTCCTCCTGTCTGTAACCTTGAGCCACCAGCCTGGCCTTGTTCTTTATGATGACTCCATGTTGGCATCAAATTTTTGGATGTTATTTGCCACTACATGAGCATTCTGATTAACTACTGCGAGAGTATCTATGTTCTTTTTCAATCCTTCCATAAGAAGAGTTACAGCTTTGCCGGCTGCTGTATACTTGTCTTCGAACATCTTTTCCATCAAATCCAGTTTGTGATTAATTTCCACAACGTTCTTGAGCATTAGATTCTCAGATTTCTTAATTGTTTTTAACACTTAATTTTGAGCTTGCTCAAAAGACACTTTGAGCTCATCCACTATACCTCGAATAACATTCACTGTGTGATTAGCTAGATCAGCTCGTGGTGGATGACCCTGAGGCATTCCTTGTCCTTGCTCTTCAGCATATTCACTTGTAGAGCTGGACACTTGCACAGTCTCTAAAGGGGGAATATTTGCAGCCTCAGTAGATTTCTCAGAAGTACTTAGCAGCCTCTGCTAAGAGGACTCCCCCTCCACTGTTGCACTAGTTTTCTCAGGAACTATCTCAAGAGCTTGCTTTTCAGATGGAACTTCAGTGTCGTCCTGAGGCTCCATTACTTCCTGTCTCTCATTTCCTTCTTCCTCATCCTCATCATCCATGATGTCATTCTCAACTGCATCATCTTCCAAACCTTCCTCATCATTCTCCTCTACATCACCTCCGGCTCCTAGATCATTCACGTTCAGGGCCGCCTCATTTTCCACCACATCTTCACTTTCTTCTTGCAGATCCGCAACAGCATCTCTAGCTATCTGAGAGATGCCAGATATGATATTAGCAGAAGCGGGTAGAGGCTCCCCCTCAATTCCTTGCAGTCAGTGCATCAGGAACTTCACTGGGAATAGCCACGGAATCTGCTACAGTTCTGCACTAGGCAGGAGATTCTTCTTGTTCTACTACCACTGCAGCCTGCCCGATGAGTCGCTCCCATCTGTCAAATACGCTGGAGTCCATTTTCTTCAAATAATGCAATGGAACTCCTTTACTCATGTCGAACCTATCTCCGTTCAACTGATTAAGATATATGCTGATGATTCTTCCAAAACTTGGAGATCTAAGAGTGTCCTTAATCTTCTCAAAAAGCATAGCCCCCCAGTTGAATCTCTTTCTGCAGACAATCGCCACAAGAATCTTGAACATGTCAGCTGAGATGTGGTCATGTGAGCCGGGTTTGCATATCAGTACTTTCCCAATGATGTCGGACAAGAGTTTTCCCTCCTCATTCATTTCTTGATGTCAATTGTAAGTTTTAGTGACTTCCAATGACGTATCTTCTTTAATTTTCAGTGGACTGATTTATGCCATTGTAGATAGTACTTCTGTTATTCCAGATACTTGTTCCAATGCATTCTTGAAACATCTTCTGTCTAGTTCCCATCATATTTACGGGAACCTAGACTACCCTGCAAAAGAGTGTTACCTTACCTTAGGAACCCAATATGTATTGGGTCCTAGGTTCTTGTTAGCATAAAAACTCGAATGCCTTCCCTCAGAAATCCTGTCAGGAAGACTACCTCTGCCCAAAAGAGGTGGATAAGCCCTTGCCCTTGACATAGAGGGGTTGTGCCAACAGTCTATGGAAAAGTGTCCCACCTTGCCACAGCACCAACATATGTGAATGTTGTACCTCCGTTTCTAACCTGATCCAGTGACTGAGGTAGTCATGGTCCTAGGTCTAAACGGGATAGAGCCGGATCTGCTCACAAAATTGCATCTTCCACCGTGACACTTGTAAGGGTGGAAGGAATGCATGTAGCGAGCGTCATGAGGCCTGGGAGGTGGTGCCTTCCTTTCAGTCAGCACCCTTCCAAAGGCCCCATGAGAACTAACTGCATGACTTCTAACCTCCCTTTCCTGTGTCCTAGGGTGGTGAGAAGCGCACTGAGAGCTGATACCAGCAGATTCATGCCGAGTTGGGGCAGTGGCCGAGAATACAAAGATTTCAGAATGAGCCTTAGGTATTCTCTCAAGGGTGGCCATGACAGCCCTTGCACTATGGGTGTCTCCACATGAGGGCAGATCACCCTTGCAGTGACCACAGTTCCTGTGATCATACCTGAAGGCATGATGAGTACTCTTCCTGCCTGGAGTGGGGGGTCTGAATACCGTTTCCCCATATCTCCATGAATTGATAATTCTGGAGATCCACCCATTTTCTTCCTTTCTCTTGATAGCATCAACCTTGGAAAAGTTGGATACTATCATTTTCTCATTCTCTAGACTACTTTCTAGATCTGAGATTTTAGAGTCCTTAACCTTGTTGGATGCCAATTGGAGAACCAACAAGATCTTCAGCCTAGCAATCTCCTGAGCTTGCTCCTCAACAAGTAGGTTGCTTTTCTGAAGGGCTCTCTTCAGGGAATCAGGATTTTCTGAAGGGTAACAATTCATGTCTTCAGGAACTTCAAGAGAAAAGGGGCAAGATGAAGAAGTTACCTGCTCTTCAGAGTTACTGTTACTATCACCAGAGACCATTGTGTCAGCTTCATCAGAACTGCTTTCCTCAATTTCTTCTTCAGTCTCTGATAAGTACACCGGAGCCCTGATGTTGTCCGATTAATCCTTGCCTTCATCTTCAGTGGCGAGGACCCCCACATAGGCTTCATCCACTTGCTGACAGCAGATCCCTGCTTTCTCTGATCCCCCCATGAGATCTGAGATGGTTACCCACATAGAGTTGGCCGTCCCACACTTTTCCAATCTAGATCGAGAAGGTTCAGACCAGACATCCAAGATGATCTGACGAATCATCTTGTCCAGATTAAATAATGAGAGTTCAGTCTCCGACATCTTAGTAATACACTTAGGAATTTGGATATCCTTTCCAGAGCCGGAGGTCTTCATAGGAATGAATGGACCCTCTTCCAAGATGAGAGATGCTCGAGGATCGATAGCCTCCAAGTGATAGGACACTCTCATCTTCCAGACGGGATAATACTCCTTTATGCACGTGGGAAGTCTTAGTGGAGAGATCCCATGATCCAGCTCCATGCTTTTGACACTGGTGGCAGGATTCTACTCAAGGTGTGAACCTTTTTGATGACTAACCTGCCTCTGATACCACTTGAAAGTCCACTTAGTGTCAACTACCTTCACCTATGGGGGGGAATAGGTGTCTTGCAGCGTTTTTGCGGAATTAAAGTCGTACCTGCACAAGAAAACAAAACAACACAGCACAGAAAGGACACAAGCAATTTATAGTGGTTCCCCGATTTGGGTACGTCCATTTTCCCCCTTCGACCTATCTCCCAACCAAGGACGACTCGGTCACTTCACCAACAGGATTGAAATCCAATCCTTGCACTAACGGAAGGATCCCTTCCACACGTAGGAGTCACCACTCCCACAACACGGGTTGCACCCAACCCTTACAACTAGGGACCAATCGGTCCGTCACAAAGAAATTGAAAATAGATTGTATAAGAAATACAAACAACTTATGGAGACTAAGGTGTCCCTCTTCGTTCGATGACGTGTTCTTGAAGTCAACGAAGAGTCCACAACCATAGATCTCACTTGGAGAGAATCTCCCCGAAACCGGCGGTGGCAAGAAGGGCGACGGCTTGGTTCTCGGGATCGGCGGCGACAACGGCGTGCTGCGGCTGTTCTTTGGAGATTCAATCTTCGTAGCAAAGCTAGCAAGATCTTCCAACGGTCACACTAGGATCGATCGTCTCGATCGATTCCGAAGGGGAAGGTTTTCCCGATCTACGAATCAAGAGACAAAGGATCTCTGGTTAGACGCGTGAGACACTGTGCTTGGCTGGGCTTCTGTCGCTGGGAGATCTGGAAGAAACCACGATCAAAAGCCGGCGATCAACTGGCACGAGCGGCGACGGCGACGGAGCAAGTTTCACGATCTAAGTCACGTCGGCGGCTCGGCTTTTCCCTTTTTCAAAATCGTGTGTTCGACTGTACAAAAATACAGATGTATTTATACATTAGGTCTTCAAGATGACCGTTGTGGGCCCCACCAACAAGAAACCCCAAGCCCGGTTCAAAATAGCACCAGCTGCTGAGTCCGGGCCAGCGGGTTCCAGAAATTCGCCTAAGTCAAAATCGGCGAGAATCGAAGGTGATTCTCGACGATTTTGACTTAGCGACAGATTTGCACGCTCTGAATTAGCCGGATAGAGTCGGCGAGAATCAGCCAGTGATTCTCGATGATTCGGTGAGAATCACTAGTAATTCTCGCCAAATCGGCGAGAATCACTTGGTGATTCTCGTCGATTATTACTTAGACGATTTTTCGTCTTTCCACCCATGAGCTGCTCTTTGACCCCGAATCGGCGAGAATCACTTGGTGATTCTCGTCGATTATTACTTAGACGATTTTTCGTCTTTCCACCCATGAGCTGCTCTTTGACCCATCCTTGCTCCTTGTCTGCTCTTGTATTATCACAGCCCTATACTTGAAAATAAGTACACTCCAATAGAGATAGTACACGTAGGCCAACACACTGATCTGCTCAACGAGGGATTACGTCGCGCAGACCCGTGTATATTGACCTACTACACCCTGACATTGGTGTGTACTTAGCGTGGAATAACTGCAAGCACAACTTAAAAGATTTCATCAAATACATTGTCTATTTACCTTAGCTTGTTCAGGGGCTTCTTCAAATCAGGTACATTGTGGATACAATACCCAACACGATTGTAGATCCGTTTGTGGATCGAGTTTGTAGGAACCTTGTTTCGAGGGTAGGATTGTTTTCCAATCCGAGATAGTGGAGTAGCCGAGTCTAGTATATTGCTAGATCGGTGAGGGAAAGTGGATGTACCCAAGGTTGGGGAACCACTATAAATCTTGCCTCGTCTGTGTTTGCTTGTTTGGTAGATAGTTCTGTGCTTTGGTTGAGATTTTTTTATTCCGCAAAAAGACGCACAACTCACCTCTTCACCCCCACCCCCTCTAGGTGATTTAGGTTGGCAACTATTATCTTTCAGGTAGTGCTTAAGAATTTGCAAGCACTCCACACCCGCAACGCATCTTTGGACTGCTTGGTCCGCGCAGATACGAAAAAGAAATGGGTCCTCCCAAAAGAAATTTTTCAAGTTAGAAAAGAATTTCTTCTTTTGATGACTTGAAAACTCTTTTGGAAGCACCCGCGCTACTAGGTTATTTGCAAAATCTGTGAACCAAGGCGAAGATGACGAAGAATTATGAATGGCTAGGAGGCGTTCCTCGGGGAATTTGTCATTTAATTCAGATTCGACGAGCGCTTCCGCACCCGGATTTTCTAAGCGGGAGAGGTGGTCTGCCGCTAGATTTTCTGCGCCCCGCTTATCTCGGATTTCCAAATCAAACTCTTGTAGGAGGAGAATCCATCGAAGAAGGCGGGGCTTCGCATCATTTTTAGCTAATAAATATTTAAGAGCAGAGTGATCGGTAAATACGATAACTTTAGAAAGCGTTATATACGAGCGAAACTTATCAAAAGCGAAGACGACGGCTAAGAGTTCCTTTTCCGTTGTCGTGTAATTTACTTGTGCGGAAGTGAGCGTCTTGCTAGTGTAATAAATTGGATGAAAATGTTTTTCTACGCGTTGGCTAAGAACAACACCTAAGGCAATGTCACTAGTGTCGCACATAATTTCGAACGGAAGGGACCAATTAGGGGCCACTAAAATTGGTGAGGTGATAAGTTTTTGTTTTATTAAATTAAAGGCGGACTCGCATTCGCTACTAAAGATGAAACATGATTCCTTTTCCAAGAGGTGAGTTAGTGGCTTTGTTATTTTTGAAAAGTCTTGAATGAAACGTCGGTAAAAGCCTGCATGCCCTAAGAAACTCCTAATAGATTTTACGTTTGTTGGTTGCGGAAGTTTTTCTATGATTTCTATGTTGGCCTTATCCACCTCCATCCCCTTAGATGAAATCATATGGCCGAGGACCAAACCTCCTCGAACCATAAAGTTGCATTTTTCCCAATTTAAAACAAGGCTTGTGTCCTCGCACCGTTGAAGGACACGATCTAGATTGTGAAGGCAATCGGGAAAAGAGCGTCCGAAAATAGAAAAGTCATCCATAATGACTTCCAAAATTTCTTCTACTAGCTCGCCAAAGATCGCTAGCAAACATCTTTGGAATGTAGTTGGCACATTGCAGAGTCCAAATGGCATTCTTCGGTATGCGAAGGTGCCAAACGGGCATGTTAAAGTTTTTTTCTCTTGATCATCGGGGGAAATGGGTATTTGGAAAAACCCCAATAAACCATCAAGAAAACAATAATATGGATGACCGGATAAATGCTTTAAAATCTGGTCCAGAAACGGTAGTGGGAAATGGTCCTTGCGGGTGGCATCATTAAGTTTTCTATAATCGATGCACACTCGCCAACCCGTAATAGTACAAGTTGGGACGAGCTCATTATGCTCATTCGCCACTATGGTTAGACCGCCCTTCTTGGGCAAGACATGCACGGGACTAAACCATGCACTGTCCAAAATAGGGTAGATAATCCCTGCATCTAAGAACTTAATAATCTCGGCTTTAATGACGTCTTTCATGTTTGGGTTAAGACGACACTGCGGCTGAATCGTTTTGCGGCAATTATCGTTAAAAAATATCTTATGGGTGCAGAAGGAGGGGTTAATCCCCTTTAAGTCAGAGATTTTCCACACAATTGCATGGCGATGTTTAAGTAAAACTTCCAATAAATAGCAAGTCTCTGAATCACTCAAGTCCGAAGAAATAATAACGGGAAGCGTATCGTCTTTTCCCAAAAAAGCGTATTTGAGTGATGCGGGTAAGCGTTTGAGGTCTAGGATGGGCGGTTCTTCTAGGGAGGTTTTAACTCCTATGTCTTTCTTACCAATTTGTTCAAAAGGCAAGTCTATAGAGGTATCCTCATCGCATTGAAATTTTTTGAGCGCATAAATATCGTCATTTAAAAATACGGACTCGAAAATGGGAGAAGAACGATCTCCAAAAAAGGTATCTAAAGAATAGCAGAAATCGTCGCTCGATGACAAATTGTCCATCGAGGGATTAATAGAGAAAGTAACTTGATCATTGCCTACTCGGAGGAGAAGACTACCATTACTAACATCTATTAGTGTGCAGGAGGTGGCGAGAAAAGGGCGACCGAGTATTATTGGTACCTCGGCGTCCTCCTCGATGTCTAAGATGATGAAGTCTACCGGAAAGGTAAACTTATCAACTCAGACAAGGACGTCCTCCACTACCCCGATAGGGAACTTAACCGAGCGATCCGCTAATTGGATGCGCATATTCGTTGGACTAGGAGTACCCAAACCTAAACGTTGAAAGAGCGAGAATGACATCAGATTAATGCTAGCCCCTAAATGAGCTAAGGCGTATTTTAATAATATATCGCCAAAAAGGCACGGGATGGAAAACCGTCCCGGGTCGTTTTGTTTTGTGGGCAATTTATTAGTAAGGGCTACTGAGCAGACAACGTTGAGAGATACATGCGAAATATCCTCTAATTTACGTTTATTAGAAAGTAATTCTTTTAAAAATTTTGCATATTTTGGCATTTGCGAGATAGCCTCGCAAAAAGGAACATTAATATGAATTTGTTTTAATAATAAAATAAATTTTTCATATTGTGCGTCCTTATGCTCGTTATCTAATTTATGCAGATACGGTAAAGCCTTGTTTAAAATAATTTTTTCGTTTAAATTTGGTAAAGGTAACGCAGACGGAGAAGAGGGAAGTGTGGTCGGAGGTGAAATATGTACCTGTGGATCGATCTGTTTTGGATCGATCACCTCCTTTCCGCTACGAAGGGTTATAGCGTTGGCTTTATCTTGCGGATTGGGCTCTGTGTTTCCCGGCAGTGCCCCGAGCATGCGCTCGTACATCATCCTCGCCAGCTGTCCAACCTGTTGTTCAAGTGTTTTTAGCGATCCGGTGATGTTGCAGATATTTGACTCGTTGGACGCAATATACTTCGAAAAATTTTCCTCCATCGGGGAGGGTTTTCGAAGAGGAGGAGGCGGCAGAAATCCGGGCGCATAAGAAATAGGGGGACACTGAGCATTGTTTGGGTTGCTCCAAGAGAAATTTGTGTGATTCCTCCAACCCGGATTATAGTTATTACTATAAGGGTTCTTGTTGGGGTTGAAGGAAGGATGACCCGTGTAAGACCCCCCTTTTTTTCTTTTTGAACACTAACTTCCCGAGACACCGGGGTGTGTGAAAGTGAACCCCTAATTATTCTAGTTGCTCTTTAAGATTTATCACTCCTACAGTTTACGTTAGCCCAGGACTGCCCAAGGTATACCCCGTGAAGGGCTCTCGAAGGCACTAGGAACTGCGATGGGATTACGCCCAAAACTCCCTTTCGCAAGGCACTTACTATTATTGGTTGCTACCCGATTTCCCTACCCATAATTAATTTACTGAATCTAGCCCTAGTGCATTAAACTCTTCCTCCCTACGGGAAGGACGATCTTTCGCTGATCCCGAGCACCACCTAACACTAGTCAACCTCTCACTCTACTAATCCTGTCTTCCAATGATGAACTCCTTATTACCCAAACCAGCAACCTACTGAGGAATCAACTCTTCAAAATTCATACCCACTCTAGTTCAGTTTCCGTAGTTACTATATGCAGACCACCCTATTCTATATGAGATGTATAAAGGAGGTACTCCGAATTGTCTTCCAAATCTCCTATAAAATTTACCAGAGGTCTATCATAACAAATTTAGTCTAAAATCAGAGATCCATAATTTTTCTAATTAATTTGACATTTATTGAACTTTCCCAAAGGTTTGTCCATGGGCAATTTTGAACATGAACTATATGATCTACTCAAGTAATGGCCACCCAAAAATTATGATCACTAAATAACAGAGATATATTTCTAGATATTAATTTCCATAATTTTGCAGAGATTATTTGACCTCTAATTAGTTTATCCAAAATAATCCCCTTAATCATATGTAAAGAAGGAAGTACCAAAATTACTCATCAGAAAATTATATAAAAATTACAAAATATTAAAATGGTTCGGAAAAGATCATTAAACAAATATCATAATTTTTCAGGCTTGCTAGACTCCAAAATAAATTAAATTAAATTTTCATGGAAAACCATACTTAATGAAGCAACCCTTAAAACTAATCATCCAAAAATTCTATAAAAATTCACAGAGCTTTAAAACATAATAAAATTCCTCTGGCTAAATTGCATCAATTTTCAGCTAGTAGTTGTTTCCTAATAAATTTCTAAGTAAATAATACAAATTACCAATTTGCTAATGAAGTATCCAAAATAATAATCCTAAATTCATAATAAAATCTCCAGAGCTTGTACAATTCTCAAAACCTACTCAACCCAAATCTCATCACTTTTCAAAGAATTGTTGTGACATTTTCTATCCCTACAAAGTTTGTGCCCTACGATAGGGTTAGGGTTTTGAGGGGGTTTAAGGCTTCCAAATTCCCTAACATTTTGACCATAGAACTATACAAATCCTATTGTCCTCTACACAAAGTTTCAAGTCAATCCAAGGTCATTTGTCCCTATGATCTTCAAACCCTAAAAATCCCCATTAAGGGACCTACCCTAGGGTTCTAAGGCTACCCTACACTAAACCACCCCAAATTCCATTGGATGGTGCTTTATACTATAAAAAGCCAGTGGCCAAAATATCAACCTCTGTTGAGGTGATTTTACCACTCAAACCCAAAGGGGTTGCTTGACCTATTTAACCCTAAAAGGGGTCAACCTAGGGTTGGTTAAATACCTAACCAAAACATCTCCAAATGAGATGAAACCTTTACCAGAGACCTAACATGCCCTCTATGACCTCCCACCCATATTTGGGGGACTTTTGAGGTGTTTAGGACACCTAATTAATTTACTCTTGGATTATTAAATGTTTCTAAAAACTATAGAAACATTTCTCCAAAAATTTTGAATTTTGGACAGGCTATATGTATAGCTATGGTAGACTCTCTGCCCAAATCTTAGATCATTTGGACGAGGGATGAAGGGTGGGCATCCATTTGAATCTCAGGATAGCCCTAGGTATAGGACCCACCAAAATGGGTGTTGTGGTCTATCCAGGACTCCAATTTGAGTGACATCAATTTTAAATAAAACTAGACATCAAGGGCTTCATTTCCTATGTTGACCACTTTTTCTGTTCTAGCCTCTAGTTATTTTTAAGAATTAAAACCAATAAATATAAAAATCTGTGACATAATGAAAAAATCAGAAATATTTATACTATAGTTTTAAATCTGATATGGCACGAATCTTGGCGCAAGATGGACCGGATCTGTTCATCTTCTACCTTGAGCCGACGGCCAGGATTTATTCTTCATGGGACATTTTGAAGCTGCTGCCGCCGGCCATCCAGCCGCATCCCCGGCCGGCCACTGCCACCATCACCTCCGTTGAGGTGGTGGCTGTCGCCAGGCGGCGCCACAGCCGCCGGAGAGCACTATTCCGGCGATCCCGAGGGTTGCATTTTTATGGAAAAACCAGCAAATCTTCTATTTGGATCGGGCTCAATTGAGCCCGAACCTTGGCCCTAAAGACTCCTAAGATCTACCCATGAAAGAAGGAGAGGAGGAGGACCTTGCCGGCGGCCTGAAGTCGAGACGATCGTCAGAAAGCCATCTTTGAAGGCGGCGCCGCTCGGTTTCTACAACAACACAGTGGGGTGGCTCGGTTTCTTCAAGTAAGGGTTGGGAAATCCCCCTCTCGGCCCACTGAAGGTGTTTAAAGACTCAGTTGGGGAGGGGAGAGGCTGGATTATCAATGGCCATTAAGTCCATTAATGGCTACATTCATCCATGGTGGAGTGGGCTTAATTAGGCCCTTGATGGCCAGGGAAGTGGCTGGAAACTTCTCCGCTTCCCTAGGGGAGTTGAATCCAGCCATTAAAGTTGGCCTTTGGCCTCCCCTTGGCTGAGCCCCTTCCTTCCCCCTTCATCCATTTTTCTCTCTCCTCCATAACCATGGAAATGAAGCTCTCTCTCTCTTAGGCATCAAGTTGACTTGGTCAATATGGAGGTCTATTGGCTGCCCATCCAAACACATTATCTCCTAAAGAAGCCTTATGAGGAGGCTTGAACTTGGGCTAGCCTATTTGTGCTAGGTTGACCCAAGGTAGGCTTGGGTTGACCTTGGTATTTTTGACCTTTTTGGTTGACCCTAAAGATTCCCTGGTGTCCCATTGATCTCTCCTAAGGTCTAGGTAGGGTTGTATAGGGCTGACTTGGCATCTTGGAGGTCACTTGACACTTGGTAAGGGCACTTTGACCACTTTAGGGCTAGAGTTGACTTGGGTCAACATGACCATTTGGGATGACCCCAATGGGTCCTTGGTGACTCATTGGTCACCCCTAAGGTCTAGGAATGGTTAAGTAGGGTTACCTTGCACTTTGGAGGTCACCTACCCTTAGTAAGGGCACTTTGACAAGATTAGGGGCTTGAGTTGACTTGGGTCAACTTGGCCTCTAGAGCTGACCCCAATGTGTCCATAGTGGCCCATTGACCTCATCTTAGGTCTAGGAAGACCTGGGCAAGGTTGGTTGTGCACATTAGAGGTCAACTGCCCTTTGTTAGGGCACCGTGCTCAATTTAGGCCTATGGTGGTCCTCGGTCAAATTGGCCACTTTGAGTTGACTTCATTAGACCCTTAAGGCTCTAGTGGACCCTCTGATAGATTAGTGATGTTGTGGTAGGATCATGGAGTCATGGTGAAGCCCTAAGGTCAAACCCTAGATTTGGTGATGTGGTTGTGCCATAGGCAGACCAAGGTGATTCTGACATTGGCCTTCTATCTCTTGGCCCTTTTTAGCTTTCTAGGGTTTTGCCATGACTTAGTCATGGCCAAAACCACTCTTAGGGGTCTAGTTGGAAATGGGATGTTACAACCCGAATTTCCCATGAAATCCATAAACTCTTCAGCCATGCAGACGTTAGGGGGAATAAAATAAGGCGGAGTGGAGGAGGCAGCAGTCATCTCCGCCACCTGCTTTGTTAACCTTTCAACTTTAAGGGTTAAGAGAGCAGTGGTATCCACTTCAAAAAGGCCAGTCGCCGGCTTTGGGCATCCCCGCGGGATATTCCATTATAGGCGTTCATAGCCATCTCTTCGAATAAAGCCTGGGAGGCCTCAGGGGTTTTGTTATTCAAGGTACCCCTGGCAGCCGGGTCAATCATTTGACGCGTCTGAAAGTTCAGGCCATTATAAAAAAATTTGTACCTGCAACCACGTTGGCAGCGCGTGGTGCGGCCACCTGCGGAGGAACTCCTTAAACCGTTCCCAAGTCTCATATAGATACTCGGGTTCGTTTTGCACAAATGAAGAATTGTCCGCCCACAACTTTGCAGTTTTTGCGGTCGAAAAGTACTTCGTTAGGAACCGCTCCGTCAAGTCAGCCCACATGGTGATACATCCTCACGGGAGGGAATTCAATCACGCCTTAGCTTTGGACTTAAGTGAAAAAGGAAATAAGCAAAGTGAATGGCGTCATCAGTGACGCCATTAATCTTGAAGTTGTCGCATATTTCCAAAAAGTTGGACAAGTGGACATTCAGGTCCTCATCCGGCAGTCCATCGAACTGCACGACATTTTGGACCATTTGAATGACACTTCATTTTATTTCAAAATTATTATTCGCCACCGTAGGGCGAACAATACTAGACCCAGTATCGTTCAAATTCGGTCGGGCGTAATAATACATTGTTCGCTCGGCGGCCGCGTTCGGATTAGGGTCGGCCATTACTACGACAGAGGGTTCGCCGATAGATTCTTCGGGGTCTAAAGAAGGAATTCAGCGTTGAGATCGAATACGTGCTAGGGAGCATTCGCTCTCTGGGTCGAAGTCAAAATCTTCAGACTCGGAGGGTTGTCCATGGGTCATACACCCTTAAAAAAAATAAAAATGAAAGAAACTTTTTTTTTGGTTTTTGTTTGTTTTTATTTAGAAAATAAATAAAAGTAACAGACTCCGGAATTCAGAATAACAACTCAAAAGAGGCTTCCCTGGCAACGGCGCCAAAAACTTGATGGCCCGCGAACACACACTTATTGTGGTTGGTTCGATGAGTCGATCGTCGCGGGCTTGCTAAGGTAGGCAAGTGCACCTATCACAAGTAGTACTCGATATTCGGGAGAATACCAAGGTCGTATTATTCTCGGGGTCGGGTTGACTATTCTTACTCCTCCAAGAGGACTATTATTTTACTGAAAGTAAGGTGGAGATTTTAATTAGCTAAAGAAAAGAAAGTGCGAAAATGATTTATAAAAATTTGATGAAGGTTTAACTCTCGGCATCGAATCGGATTAAGACTAAAATAAATTTTAATAATTATTGAACTTAGATTTCAAATTAATAAAAGGCAACTTGGCCGTGGAGGTTCCACAAATGTGAGCGCCCTTATCTCTAGGAATATTGCTCACCTGAACGCTAAGACTATTCGACCGAACTTTAGTCCGACGAAGGATTCCTCTTAACACCCACTTTACGCCAAGAACCCCGCTATTGGGTGGGGAACCCAATCCAGAAGAATTACGCTTGTCCTCTCTCGAGGGTATGCACGCAACTCTCTTTACCCAGGGGTGATCTGTCCATACGCACGGCCTCTCGTCTAACTAACGTATGGATAACGAAAATAGGGCCCACACATCGATTTGTGGTCCTACGCGTCGTTAACCCGGGGTAAACCTTAAGTCCTAAAATTAAAGTGAAAATTAAGAACTTTAATTATTTCAAATCATTTTTTAATGTCCCAATGCTCTTCGATGTCGAGGCTAATAACGATTAGCCACACATCGGTATGGGGACGGCTTTATAATTTGATGAGGCGCGAGTTCGTAATTAAACGCTAAATGATTATAAGAAGAAGACATGAAAATAACAAACATTTAGAAAACATAAAAGTTAGCTAAAAAGAGAACTCACACACACTTCAAATTATAAATAAACAAAAAAACTAAGTGACAAAAAAGAAAAATTACAAGTCCTACTCAAACGAGTAGGCGGGAAATAAGGCCGCGTCATTTAACTCTTAACGAGTAGGCTGGAAAGAAAAAAAGGAAAATTGCAAGTCCTACTCAATCGAGTATGCAGGAAATAGAAGCACGTCATTTAACTCTTAATGAGTGGGCGGAAATAAATGCACACACACACACACTCTACACGAATTAAAAGAAAGCAATAAAACTATCTCCTACACACAACGCACTCTAGATAATTGGAAAAAGCGATAAAAGAAATCATCAAAAAATTTCTCCTACACACACACACTATACATAATTGAAGAAAGCGATAAAAGAAAGCTTGAAAATTTATCTCCTACACACACACTCTACATAATTAAAGAAAGCATTAAAAGTTATACTAATACACTCACACACACATTATGAAAATTAAAAAGAACAAAATGAAAACCTAACTCCTACACTCACACACAAAAATTAAAAGCAAAAAGAAAGTTACCAAAAAATTAAAACATCTACTTTTTATACTTAGATTTTTTCAAAAAACACATAAAAAGAACACATTAAAAAGAAACAGAACAAAAGTTTTTCAAAATAAATCAAAAACTAAACCATTTCAAAAATTAAAATAACAACTTTTTCATTCTTAGGTTTTCATAAAAGTGATTAAAAAGTGAAAAGAAATTGAAAAGAACAAAAAACGTTTTACAATCCTAAAACAAAGCTAAGTAAAAAAAACAAAATCACTTTTAACATCTCTTTTACAAATACATAAGAATGAAATTTAAAAACAATAAGGAAGAACATGGAGAAAAAGAGATAAACATATCATACCATATTTGGAAATAAAATCTATAACAAACTCTAACATTGAGACAAGTGAAAGAAAACATATGAAACAAACATGTTACACTCATATACACACACACGCACTTTTCATTAAAGAGAAGAACAAAGATGAACAAAGAGATAAAATGAGAAAGAAAGTGAGCACACAAGTTCATTCCAAAGCCATTTAAGAAAAGAAAAACAAACATATTTTATTGATAAAAATGAACTATTACAAAGCTAATACAAAGCTAATACAAAAATAAACAGAAAGGAGGAGAAAGTTCTCCTTACATGGCAAAGGATTCCACGGATGCAGCCCACAAAACACACTGAAGTGGCTCAAAAACGTGAACCCTTGGCCCTTACAGATATTGGCAATTTATAGGGAAAAACAATCCAAGTACACGCCCTCCGACACGGGCGTGTCGTGGGGTGCGTGTCACTACTTTTTGCGATGTGATCCGGCAATTTGACGGCATAGTTGACTTCGGGCTTCATACGAGGATGTCACGCCCCCGGTCACGGGCGTGACTCTGGGCGTGTCGGCAAGGTAGATCCGGCGCGGGTTGCGTAAAAATTCGTCGGCAGCGTCTTGTCGGCCAGGTGGAGGAGTACACGTGTCAGTCACGCCCGTGTCTCTATCTACACGTTGTGTGTGGGGTTGGTCTCGACGAATGTCGAGAGCGTTTCGTCGAGCTGGAAGCCTTGATCGTCGATCGGGATGGACATGGGCGTGTCGTGTTGGCTGACACGGGCGTGTCGGGTTGATCGCTGATCGTCGAGCGGCCAATCATCGAGCGGAATTCATCGAGCACGAGTCCTGATCGTCGATCAGAAATGACACAGGCGTGGCGGGTTGGCTGACACGGGCGTGTCATTCTG
The DNA here is from genome assembly GCA_039583875.1 of Platanthera guangdongensis. Classification (NCBI taxonomy): domain Eukaryota; kingdom Viridiplantae; phylum Streptophyta; class Magnoliopsida; order Asparagales; family Orchidaceae; genus Platanthera; species Platanthera guangdongensis. The sequence goes on from CM077164.1 coordinate 126,183,602, forward strand.
ATCGACAATCGTCAAACGGAAACTCGTCAAGCGCGAGTCTTGATCATCGAACGGAAATGACACGGGCATGTCAGGTTTGCTGACACGGGCGTGTCAAGTCAATTTTTGACCATTTCTCTGGAAAATTGAAGAAATAAAAATTCAGTTAAGTTAGGTAAATATTTACAAAAAGAGACATATTTATAAACAAAAAAATAACTAAACACTATGACTAAGAACTAAAATGATATAAATAAAGTACTAAAATATGCATATATTTACAACTCATCATCTACCGTCCGAGTTACATCCCATGCGGGACATCCAACATGCAATAGATTTCATCCTGGGTTCCTCTTTACCCAACCTTCCTCACTATAGGTTAAATCCCACCACATACTTAGAATTACAAACCCAAATTTCAGATTTATTGCAAAAGGGGTTCATCTGTCGTAGCAAGAGCCCATGTGACGTACCCGCCTTACTTGCTCCCAAGAAAGACCGCTCTTGGAGGATGTGTGTGGATAGTAGAGCCATTAATAAAATTACTGTTAAATATCGCTTTCCCATCCCTCGCTTGGAAGATTTATTGGACGTGTTAGCGGGTGCCACGATTTTCTCGAAATTGGATCTTAGAAGTGGCTACCATCATATCTGAATTAGGGAAGGTGATGAGTGGAAGACGGCTTTTAAATCCAAGGAAGGGCTCTACGAGTGGTTAGTCATGCCATTTGGGCTCTCCAATGCCCCGAGCACGTTTTCTAGGATGATGACTCACGTCTTCCAATCTTATATGGGAAAGTTCATGGTAGTGTATTTTGATGATATTCTGGTTTTTAGTACTTCTACGAGTGATCGTGAGTCGCTTTTGAAGAATATCCTTACCACGTTGAGATCAGAAAAATTATTTGTTAACATTAAGAAGTGTACTTTTCATGTGTCGTCTGTAGAGTTCCTTGGTTATATCGTAAGTACGGAATGCATACATGTAGACCCTAAGAAGGTCCAGGCCATTACGGACTGGCCAGAGACCACAAATATTCGGGACGTTCGGAGTTTTCATGGTCTAGCTACGTTTTATTGCTGATTTATTAGAGACTTTAGTAGTATCATGGCCCCCATTACCGACTGCATGAAAAAAGCTGATTTTACGTGGACAAAATCGGCCGCTAAAGCATTCCAAATATTTAAATCATGCATGTCGGAAGATCCCCTATTGAGATTACCAGATTTTACTAAGGTTTTTGAGTTATCTTGTGACGCTTCGGGAGTTGGTGTTGGTGGCGTATTGAGCCAGGATGGTCACCCAATTGGCTACTTCATTGAGTAACTCGCAGGGCCAAAATTGAATTATTCTAACTATGATCGAGAGTTCTATGTGGTTATTAGTTGGCTCCAACATTGCCGGCATTACTTACTTCCAAAAGAATTTGTTATTTTATTCGATAATGAGGCTTTGAGGTTTATCAACTCACAAACTAAAGTGAGCCCAAGACATACCAAATGGGTCTCCTATCTTTAGGAGTACACATTTATAATAAAACACCTTAAGGGAACACTCAATCGCGTAGCTGATGCTCTTAGTTGTGTATCTTTATTATTGTCTACGCTAGAAGTAAAGGTGATTGGGTTCGATAGAATTAAGGATGAGTATGTCCATTGTCCGGATTTCAAGGACATCTATCTATCCACACACGACAACTCTCCCACGCCCATTTTCTCCTTTTATATTCGTGACGGTTATCTCTTCAATAATTCCAAGCTTTGTATTCCTCGTTCGTCCCTACGTTACTTCATCATGTGGGAATTGCATAGCGGTGGGTTGGGTGGACATTTTGGTCGTGACAAAACCATCGCTCTAGTCGAAGACAAGTTTTATTGGCCCGGTCTAAAGTCTATGATTCATAAAATCGTGGGTAGTTGTCGAGCGTGCCAATTAGCCAAGGGCAACAAGACTAATACGGGACTTTATACCCCTCCTCCGATTCCCTCCATTCCATGGGAAGATGTTAGTATGGACTTTATCCTAGGCCTGCCTGTCACGTTTAGACGTCATGATTCTATTTTGGTCGTCGTAGATCGATTCTCCAAAATGGCTTATTTTATTACATGTAATAAAACAAATGATGCTTCACATGTTGCTAAATTATATTTTAAGTAGGTAGTTGGACATCGGGGCGTTCCTAAATCGATAGTGACTGATAGAGACGTGAAATTTACTAGTTATTTTTGGAAGACCTTGTGGAGGATTATGGGCACCAAACTTTTGTTTTCCTCGGCCTATCATCCACAGACGGATGAGCAAACAGAAGTAGTAAACAGAAGTTTAGGTAGTTTGCTTTGATGCCTTGTGGGAGACCACATGGTTACATGGGACCTTATCCTCCCTCATGCTCAGTTAGCTTATAATAATTCCAAAAATAGGTCCACTGGCTTGTCAGGGAATGAGATCGTGCACGGTTATAAAGCTCCAGTGCCACTTGACTTGATTCTATTACTGCCATCTTATAAATCAATTCAATTTGCACAAGATTTTGCCTCTCATATTCATAATTTGCATAAGCACATAAATGACACGCTAACTACACATTACGCATCTTATCAAGTTCATGCTAACATACATAAAAGAGAAGCTCACTTTAAGGTTGGCGATTTAGTCTTGGTGCATCTCATCCCTGAACGAATGCCTTCGGGCACTATAAAAAAGTTAGCGAATCGGCAAGCTGGGCCTTTCCGGATCTTAAAGAAGTTAGGAGAAAATGCATATCTTTTGGAGTTACCCACTGATTGGGGTATTTCCCCGATTTTTAATGTTTCTGATTTAACGTCGTATGTTTCTCCACCACCGGATTTATCTAACTGTCCACTTAGTTCCACTACATGTTCTAATGGGTTGGGGGTGAGCTTGTTTCTAGATCGCTCTCTTCATTGGTCTCCAATGGAGGTACATTGGTAGTTGATGAAGAAAATTTTCCTCCTTTGTTGTCTAATGCTTTTACCAGGTTTCCCGGGACAAACTTTTTGCCAGACAGGATCATCAAGGATGAAGTTCTTTCCTCTCCAGGTTATGATGTTCACCGCTACTTAATTCATTGGAGTGAATGTCCAGCCTCCGATGAATCCTGGCTTCCGGAATCGGAGGTGGTTCTTTTAGATGATGCACTTCTATGGTGATACCTTCGGGACAACTCATCAGTGATGAGTACTTTCGAGCGAGGGAGGATTGATGGAGACGACGGCCCCAACATGGTGAAGATGATGACGGCCTGCATACGGAACATTTTCTCCGCCTCCAGTCAAAGACCTGCGGCGCCATGGTGATCTAATGGAGCGACGCTACAATCTCCACCCTCGGCGCAAGACTACAACTTAATTTTTATTTTAATTTATTTGCTATTTTATGAGCTTGTTTATTTCATCTATTGTTTAAAACTATGGCTTGTGTGTTATTTTTATATTTGGGTTGCATGTAGCCAAACCCTTGGATGTAAGCCTATATAAGGCCATGATGTGTGTATTTTCATTTCAAGTGGAATGACCAATGGAAAACCAACTCCTAAGGAATTTTCCCCCTCTTCCTCCTCTTTTAAAATTCGGCCCTCACTTAACCCTAGCCTCCTTCCCCTCCTAGCCGCCAACCTTAACCCTCCCTTTCTCTCAACCTCATGGACAACCCTTCCCCCTCTTCAAGAAAGAGCCTCCTCCTCCCAACCTGAGCCCCTCTTCATCTCCCTAAGCCGGTCGACCACCTTCACCCAAAACACAAACCAATCAGCCCCCTTTGAGGACGAATCCGGTCACCCACCTCTCTTGGTGGTTAGGCCAAGGTGCTCTTAACAAAGCTCTCGTGGATCTCGACCAAGTTGTGAAGCGACAAAGGAGGATGATTTCCTCTCCATCCGGCGCATCTCCGGCAGAACTGTGGAAGAGTGGTCCAAGTTAGATAATCGGAATCATCCATTCCAGTTTGGGTAACAAAAACATCTACCATTGTGTGATTCCTTCCCTAGTTAATTTTGTGGTGGATATTCTTGGCGTTGTATTTAGAATCGTTGAATTTTTGTGGTTTTCTTCAATTATTTGTGTTCATCTTAATTGAATTTATTTTCGCAAAGGTTTGGTGAACCTCGCAACTTTTGTTGGGAGATATCTACCTTTTCTCGAATTGTACTTTTGGTAGATCTCTTTTGGTACAACCTTCGCTCGTTCGGACCGGGTGGGTCCTTTTATCCAGAAAGGATATTGGCTTTTCGCCTCTATTCGATCCTAAACGGGTTGGCTATCCGTACGTTAACATCGCCGTGATAAAATTGCTTGGAGTGTGCGTGTTGAGGAAATTTATGCGAGTGAAAGTTCGAATCGTAGAAAAACAAACGTGTTAATCCGTAGATCTCTCGGTGTCGACGCTTTGGCATGCATCACTAATCCTTCTTGTACTCAATCTTGATGATCTGAGGTTCGAGTTGATTAAGTTATGATGCTTTAACTTTACTTTTCCTTTTAGCGTTTAGGCCTTCGATTTACTCTTGAAAAATCTTGTTTGGAGTTATATCATCGATATATAATTTCCATATATGTTTTCACTCTTAGCCGAGAGGCTCGTAGTTTGAAGTGAACACTCAAGAGTAAAGAGAGTTGCACGAGCCCCTCGAGAGAGGCAGACACGAAATCTCTCAAATTGGAGTGAAATACAATAGTGGGGTTCACCGCGTAAAGCAAGCTTTAGGTCTCCGATTTGGACGAGAATTCTTTCGGACCTTCCTAAACTCATTTGGGCATGACTTCGAGAGAAGCGTGTTCAAGCTTTAGGAACCTCCACGGTCAAGGTCCTTTACCGTATTAAGTTAGGGTTTATTATCGCATTTTTAAATCAACTTTTGCAGAGGTGATTCTAGATCGAGTGCTTTTCTATTTCATCATCTCAACCCCTCATTGTAATCGCTTTTAGTAGCTCTCTATTTAACTGCAAGTACTTCTCTTTTCAGTGCAATATTTTTTTCTTAATCGCAATTAGCTTTCTCTTAAACCCTAAAACAATCCTTCGATAAGATAATAGTTTTCATGAGTAAGATTGCTTAACAGTTCCCGGATCTTAATACGAAACTTGTGTCCCCTACCAACAATTTGATAGGTATACTTGCCTAATTGGATTGCTAGTTTGGTTTTTATGATGAAAAAAAAGAAAGAAAAATATTTTTTTATGATGAAATTTTTGAAACTCTTTATTTTGGTTTAGTGTGATTTTTGAGCCTCCTTGTTTATCTTTGAATTCCACTCCTAATCATAATCCTAAACCAAACATTTTGGTACTAATAAACCCTTTTGATTCATGTTTTTGAATTTTATTCTTTTAGCTAAGTAAAGAAGAAAAGTAAAATGGTAAAGTTTAGGATTTAAATTTAGATTTTTGTTATTTGATTGATATAGTTATAATGTGTCTCTTGGATCTAGTAACAACTCAATGTGTTTTTTCATTTTGTTACTTTGCTTAAATTTATTTAAAGAATTTTGTTAAAATTTTGGATGATTTAGTTTTGTTAGTAAAGTTTTTAAATTGTTAAACCATATTTAAGTAATTGTTTTAGGTTTACATTTCACCTTCTCCCTACTTATAATTTTGTATAGTACTTGTGTAAGCATAATTAGAACTTTTTGATTACTCACCTTTTATGTTAGCTAGATTTTATATCTTTGCTTGGCGACAAGCAAAGCTTAAGCTTGGGGGAATTTGATAGTACATTTTGTACTCTAAACTATTAGGGTATTTTTAGGTTTTTAATGCACAAATCATGTCTTCTATGCTTATATATTGACCTATTTTCTATATTTTATTGTCACTAACGTTTTCTCTTCTTTTTGCAAATTTTCTCAATTTTCGGCCAAAATGACCCGACACGCCCCCCTGACATGCCCTCCCTGGGCGTGTCGCCGGGAGTCTAACCTGATCCCGAGGAAGATTGCTGCCAAAACCCAAATCACGAGCAAAACACCTGACACGCCCCCTTGACATGCCCTCCCTAGGAATTTCACTAGGCATGTCACCCTCATCCTGAAGCCTGCTGCCATATTTAAAGTTTTACCATTGCTGCACACCAACAGTACTAACACGCACCCATACACGGTCGTGTTGCCGGGCGTGTACCACCTTTTTCGATGATTGATAGATTTCCGACCAATGATTGAAGCGTGACGTGCCTTACACGCCCACCCTACATGGGCGTGTCCTAGTGCGTGTCCACCGACGTAAAGAAGAAATCATCATTTCTGTCAGAATTCATCTCCCGAGGTCAACCCTGTATATGTCACGCCCCTCTAACACTCCCTCCCCGGGCGTGACAGGGGGGTGTGACCAACCCGAAAAAAGTCTATAAATTCAGACCTCCCCCTTGTTTCCAAGAAAAGTTTAGGGTGAGAGGGGAGGAGCTTCCCTTTTGTTTCTTGGAGATTTTCATGCTTCTCCCCACCCTCTTTCTCATTTTAAGCATTTTAATCCTAGTTTGTGTACTCCTTTTGTATTAGTTTTTGTAACTTCTTTAGTAGATTAATGTTAATGCTAGCCTAGGTTTTTATTTCATTGCACTTGTAATCTCTTATTTTATGTTTTAGCTCCCTTTTTACATTAATAAAAAGTGCACCTTTTCTTTGTTTTCTTAATGTTCTTCTACCCAACTCTCTTCCTTCATTTCTCTATGATTAACTAATCCTCCTTATACTCGATCTTAATGATCTGAGGTTCGAGTTGATTATGTAATGATGCTTTAAGTTTACTTTTTCTTTTTTGGATTTAGGCCTTCGATTTACTCTTGAAAAATCTTGTTTGGAGTTATATCATCGATATATAATTTTCATATTTGTTTTCAGTCTTAGCTAGCTGATAGGCTCGTAGTTTGAAGTAAACACTCAAGAGTAAAGAGATTTGCACACAACCCTCGAGAGAGGCAGACATTAAATCTCCCGGATTGGAGTGAAATCCAATAGTGGGGTTCACACCGTAAAGCGAGCTTTAGGTCTCCGATTTGGATGAGAGTTCGGTCGGACCTTCCTAAACTCCGTTGGTCATGACATCGAGAGAAGCGTGTTCAAGATTTAGGAACCTCCACGGTCATGGTCCTTTACCTTATTAGGTTAGGGTTTATTATCACATTTTTAATCAACTTTTGCCAAGGTGATTCTCGATCAAGTGTTTTTCTATTTCATCGTCTCAATGACTCGTTGTAATCGCTTTTAGTAGCTCTTTATTTAACTGCAAGTTGTTCTCTTCTTAGCACAAATTTTCTTTTCTTAATCACAATTAGCTTTCTCTTAAACCCTAAAACAATCCTTCGATAAGATAATAGTTTTCATGTGAGTAAGATTAATCAATAGTTCCCGGATCTTAATTCGAAACTTGTGTCCCCTACCTACAATTCGATAGGTATACTTGCCTAGTTGGATTGATAGTTCGGTTTTTATGATGAAAAAAAATATTTTATTTATGATTAATTTTTTGAAACTCTTTATTTTGGTTTAGTGTGATTTTTGAGCCTCCTTGTTTATCTTTGAATTATGCTCCTAATCATATTCCTAAACCAAACATTTTGGTCCTAATAATCCCTTTTGATTCATGTTTTTGAATTTTATTTTTTAGCTAAGTAAAGAAGAAAACTAAAATAGTAAAGTTTTGGAATTAAATTTAGATTTTTGTTATTTGATTGATATAGTTATAATGTGTCTCTTGGATCTATTAACAACTCAATGCGTTTTTTCATTTTGTTGTTTTGCTTAAATTTATTCAAAGAATTTTGTGCAAATTTTGGATGATTTATTTTCATTGGTAAAGATTATAAATTGTTAAAACCATATTTAACTAATTATTTTAGGTTTACGTTTCACCTTCTCCCTACTTAGAATTTGGCATAGTACTTGTGTAAGCATAATTAGAACTTTTTGATTAGTCACTTTTTATGTTAGCTAGTTTTTATATCTTTGCTTGGGGACAAGCAAAGCTTAAGTTTGCGGGAATTTGATAGTACATTTTGTAGTCTAAACTATTAGGGTATTTTACGGTTTTTAATACACAAATCATGTCTTGTAAGCTTATATATTGACATTTTTTTATATTTTATTGCCACCAATAGTTTCTCTTCTTTTTGCAGATTTTCTCAGTTTTCGGTCAAAATGACCAGACACGCCCCCTGACACGCCCTCCATGGGCGTGTCACCGGGCGTGTAACTTGATCCCGAGGAAGATTGTTGCTGGAACACAAATGCCGAACAAAATACCTAACACGCCCCTATGACACACCCTCCCTGGGCATGTCACTAGGCATGTCACCCTTGTAACTCCCCCGATTTTCTAATGTCATTATTTGGTTTGTCGACGTCATAATTTTGACGTCAGGGCGTTACCCTTTTTCGTTTTGTTGACGACGCTACATTGTTTGTGCGTTTTCGCGTATGTTGAGCTTGTTTACCCAGATTTTTGGATTCTGATCGCTTGGAATGTTAACCTTGATATTAGGGTTGAGGTTTTGAGGACTTAGATTTGTCCGGACTTGTTGTGTTCCCATAATTTTGCAGTATCGGCGCGTATTTGGACCCTTGTTGTGATCTTTTTGCTTGTGAGAGCATTTGATGTTGTGTCTCAAGAAATGGTATGTCAGATTCTAGTGTTGTCGTTGTTGAATTCGTTTAATTCAACGCATGTTTGGGCCTCACTTTTGAACTCATACTTCCTTGTTCAACTATTTGATTATGATAATTCTATGTCAACCATTTGATTATGATACTTTCTTTTTGTCAAAGCCTTAAACTTTTTTTGATTCTCGGGAAACTCTCCTAAAGGGGTAGGTTTTCGTCGAACTCAATTTTTTTCCCTTGAATTTCAGGGCGCTGTATGGGGCTCGACGATCGTCTAGCACAGCTCGATGATCGGGTCTTGAGTTTGACAAATTTCGAACAGAATTCGTCGAACGGGGTTTTTCCTGTGTGTGTTCGACGAACGTCGAGCGGATCTCAATGATCATAGAGCTGAGCTCGACGAAGCGTCAAGCGGTTTTTGTCCTTCCTGTTTGTATTCAAGAAGTTGATCCTATACACGAGAAAAGCTTCATTGATCTCGAGAAAAGCTTCCTTATCTCGATAAATGGCCTCTTCATTCTCGAGAACATCTTCCTTATTCTCGAGAATAGCCTCTTCATTCTTGAGAACAGACCTCTTGTTGTCTAAAATAGACTCTTAATTCTAGAGAGCAGCCTCCTTGCTCTCGAGAACTGCCATTTTGTTCTCGAGAATGACATTCGTATTCTTGAGAACAGCCTCTTTGTTCTCGAGAACTGCCTCTTCGTTCTCGAGAACAGTTCTCTTTTTCTTGAGAACAGTCTCTTAGTTCTCGAGAGCAGCCTCCTTGCTCTCAAGAACTGCCATTTTGTTCTCGAGAACGGCATTATTATTCTCGAGACGTCTAGTTGATCTCGAGAAAATCCCCTTTCTTCTCTGGATACACGGTTCAGCAGGACCCGATTTATTTCTTAGGTTTGGTTATCCTAATGTAACACTCATATATGTACCTACTTCTTATTCTTCCTCTTTTAGTCGACCGAATGTTTCTGTCTATCTCCCGAACTAGAGCGACGTAAACGTGTGTGAGGAGTTTTTCCCCTATCCTTTCGGTGGCCGCTGATGGTGCTCCGGTGCTCGAAAACCTCAACCAAGTACAGATCCAGAAAGCTCTCAGCGAGAGCTTCATCATCGTGGTAAAGTTTTTCCCATTTTTTGAGTTTTTCTTGCTAGGGTTTTCGGCCCTAACTCTAATTTTTGACCATTCTTGTTAGATTTCGACCTCCCACGTCTTCTTTAGCCCTGATCTATGCTGTGGTGCGATTTGGACATCTTTCTCCAGCAAAACCACGGCAAGTGATGGTTTCCTTCTTCACTTCCTTTCTTTACCCCGATTTACAGAAATTTCTAACTTGTGTTGGCATGATTATTAATTAACTTACTGAATTTTAGTGCGGTTTAGATCACTTGTATAATTCGTTTATAATCACCGTGTTCTTGGTTTTGTTACTTAATCTTGTTAGTATTATGTGTTGTGGGATCTTACTCTTTTAACCATTCCTCAACATTTAAGTGGGATGTGTTAGAGTTCGTATAGGATTGTAAATTCTTCCTAAAGGTTGATCAACAATGGCAAATCTAGAATTGTCCAGTAGAATCCGATGTGTCATTGTTGTTTTAAGACTTATATCGTTACTTCTTTCGTGGCGATGCTGTGGGGTAAGACATGCGTCCAGACCAGAAAGGGTTGTGGTGGGCCTCTGAGCTCTAAACCCTGGTTGTTACGGGTTTTTTGTTTTCAGGTTTCCTTTGTTGCGGGTGTTATTTTTTGTGGACGAAACCGCCGCCACAACATTTGTTCTCCCTATTAGTACTTTATGGGGCTCTACCAGGTGTTTGGGGCATTTACGGTGAATGGTGGAGTATCCAGTCTCCCCCATAATTAGACTAATATATTGTTTTGGGGTTGGCCACCCTACCCATTTTGGTTTTTTGCTGGAGTTGACAATAAGTGGCAAAAAGGGATTGTTTCTCTCCTAATGGTTTAAGCTTGACATTCTTTCCCCTCATAGTCTTGTGCATTTAGGGTGCTATGGATATACGTGATGCTTCATGTAAGTGTTTCTCTTTTATCTTGTACCTGACTATTGTACTTTATCTAAGTATTTTTTCCATGGTCTTGGGTTGGTACCCGTTGACTCGTTTACTGTTGGGTTACTTTCTGCCTTCACCTGTACTTTCTTACTGAGGTGTTCTGTCTTTGGAATGCCTCAGGTTTAGAGCTGCAGCTGATAGTCGTGCTGGTGTTGGAGTTCCTGGGCAGCTGTCTTGGTTGTGGATTTTTGCCTTGCCGTAGCAAGGTAGAATGTTATTTGTCTTCTTTTCTAGTACAAACATTCTTCTTTTTATGTGGGTTCCTGTCAGTTGTTGACGCCCACAGGATTGTTGATTTTGGATACTTGCTAGCTACTAGTTTTCCTTCCGTATTTATGATTACTTACTCTCTGGGATGTTTTATATTAGGATTCCATGTTAGGTAATTTCAAGTATAAAATCTATTATTATTACTTCATGCATTGCATACTTTAAAACTCTAACTCACTATATTTCATGACCATAAAATCTACTTTTATTGCTATTATAAATTTAGAACTTGCATACTTTGAGGTGTCCTCTGGGAACCTCTAAACTCTTGTAGGGCATCTAATTTCTTAAAAGTAGTAATTTCCACAGCGTATAACTACTTTCCGTGTGGATTAAATGAGCCACTAAGTCGAGGGATACGGCTAACTACCACTTGAACCGATTTTTAGCTTTAAATAACTTAAGATTCTTTCTTCATGATTAAGTAGGTGTTTTGCCTTAACGTCCGCAATTATCCCATGCTGATGTGACATCATGACGCGCATTTTTCCCCTACTCTGATACACCTTTATTGGCATTGAAAAATGCTGGTTGTGATAGTTGGTATCAGAGGGAGGTTGGTTTGACAAGTTGGTCAAACCAGCCAATCTCGTTTAGTTTGTATCCCGTCATTCATTTGCATACACACACAGATGTGTCATCAGTATGTCTTAACCGAAGCAAAGTGTAACCCCTCCATCCATTACATGACATATAGTAGAAGGTCCGGCCATGGCCCCACACCATATATCACAAACAAGTGGCGGATTTTACAGGTTAATATCAAAAACTATTCGCATCCTAATCCAGAACATGCTTGAAAGTGCAAGTTAGATCTGATATACTCTAGAGGGGGGTGAATAGAGTATGGTGCTTGCTAAAAACTTTTAACAACTATTGTTGTATTCCTAAGTGAACAGGGAAGCAAATGAAATAAAGTAAATCTAAACACAGAACAATCACAGATCAATCACAAGGCAATCACAAAGCAATCACAAAGCAATCACAAAGCACGGCCAGAAATAAAAGAAAAACAAGCAACCAGAAGACACAAGGAGCCATAGTGGTTCCCCAACCAATATGGGTACATCCACACTTCTACCACCCTAGGTAGGAATCCACTGCAGGATGAGTTGATCAGGTATCCTGGGCACCAATGAGCTTTTGATAAGGTGCTCAAAAACCAAACCAGATTTTTTGATCAGGTGTCTTGCCACCACTGAGTTTTGATGAGGTCTCAGAAACCAATCACAAACTTTTGAAGGGAGTTTGAAAAACCCTTTACAGTAGAGAGAGAGAGAGAGAAAGGGATGAGATGATCTTCTCTGTCAACAGTCAGAGAGAAGATAGTGGATGTTGTCAAAGCTCCCTCTGAGATCTTGAGTTGTTCAGGAAGTGAAGCTTTGCAGGAGGGTGATAGGCCTTTAGATGATTTGATCTCCAGCAAAAGATGATTTCAGCAACAGCTGAAATGTGAGGTGTCTGGAGTCTTGAATGATGATGGCCTTTGAACACTTAAATCAAGAGAGATCTAAAAATTTCAGTTAGTTGATCTCCTTTTGTGATGTGTGTTCTTGTATGAATTCTGAGACTGAGAATGTCTGCAACTCTCTTTCTTTTTCTTGTGTGATTGTTGTAGTAAGAGTTGTAATTCTTGTTGTTGCAGAGAATTGTTTTTGCAGAAGTTGTGTGTTTAACTCTCTGAGAAGAGAATGAAAAACTTATCCTTTATTCCTTTGATCTGAATAGAAATGATCCTCTGTCCAAGATAGTCGTTAGCCTGTCAATAAATGACTTCCTTAACTGCATTTGTCTTCTGGAGGAAAGTCCAATAAAACATTCCTTGAAAATTCCTTGAAACTTGCTCCAGATTAATTAAAAACGGCTACAAGATCTCTGACATAAATGCTGAGAATAATTCCACAACTGTCTGAATTTCAATCTTGAAAAACATCTAACTCTTCAAAAAAATGTCGAACTGATCTCCATTATCGTTGAACTGAGCTCAGAGACTGAACAAAGATAGAAACAGAGATCATCGATCTGAGCTCAACTATCGTCGAACTGAGCTCAGAGATAGAGAATCAAACTGGAGTCAAGAATGTTGATATGAGCTCGAAGATCGTCGAATGGAGTTCGACAAATCGTTGAAGTTGAGCTCAGAGATCGTCGAATGGAGTTCGACGATTCGTCGAAGTGAGCTCAACGATCGTCGAATGGAATTCGACGATTGGTCGTACTGAGCTCGACGAAATGACTTAGTCTCCAGTACTAAAAAAACCTGGTCTTGAGGGCAGCTTCCAAACCTAACTACTAACCCTTAGACTCAATTCTAATTGACCTTTAGATATATACAATGAGGTCAAGACAGGTTTCCTAAGAGATATAGTGATCCTTGCCCAAATCAGTAATAGGGTGTTCCAACAATGCTAACGGAAGCTTTTAAGTTATTTGAACTCACTCATTTGAATGTCCACAATATATAAACCAGCATTTACATTTATCACCACAAAGGAATTTCCTCCAAATACACAACAAGTCTGGACTTAAAGCCTCATAGTTAAGTTTTACAGGTGTGGCTTACAAACATCGGCACGCAGGCCGGCCATACATAAAAACAGTAAAATTCTTCATTCAGCCTTCGAGGGCCAGCAGCAGCAGCAGCAACAAGGGCTTCATCCCACTATTTTCCATTCGACTTTCCATCACCTACATGGGGACAATCCACCGCAACAGTTGTAAATAAGGCAACAGTCAGCATTCAGCTATCCAATTTATAATGACCCTACCACTTTACCGGGGTAGCGGTATTCCTTCCCTGCAGGCATTGCATTTCACAAGCAGATATATCACAAGATGTGCACTCATGCACCACCAATATATCACAAACGTCGATCACATGGCCCGAAGTTCCGTGCACTCATGGCACATTCTCGGTGTACCAGAAAACCAGGGTCCCACCACCATTCCAAATGGAAAACTTGAGCATTTTGCTCCACGGCCTATAGCCGGAGACTTTAGTCTTAATGGCGCGCATTCCAAAGACTCTCATTATGTGTGTAACACCCCATCTATCGCATGGCATATAACAGAAGGTCCAGCTGGAACCCGACGCCATATACCACAGACAGTCGGAAGGGATATTAAATGAATAATCAAACCAACCAATTAAGACTACTCGTCCTAACCACAGAGCATTCTAGCGGAAGATTTTAAAGTTGAAAGAACCCAAAATTAAATCCATCAATATGAATGTCCACAGCTACAACAAAAGGAATGAAATCCCAAATACACAGAAACGGGTACATGGCCTTATGGCCTTACAAAAGTTCACTTAATAAAGAGTGTTTTACATACATCGGCTCGCAGGCCGGCCACACATGAAATATATAAAAACGACTATTCTACGGCCTTCTAGGGCCAGCACAGCAACATGGGCTCCAGCCCGCTATTTGGCGCTCGGCTCCGCAGCACCTGCAAGCACATACCACCGCACGGTGGTAAATAAAGCAACGGTCAGCTAAAAGCCGACCAAATTATAACGACCCCGCCCCTGACTCGGGACGGCGGTGCTCTTTCCCTGCATAACATTAGCCCAACAATATATATATATAACGCAATTATAATTCGCCACAGGTGTAGGCTCGCACGGCCAAACACCTCGTGCACTCAGGGCACATTCATGGTGAACCCTGACCCATCAGTGCATTCACCACCACCCCCAGGATGGCAACAACATGTGAGCATTTAGCCTTTCTGACCACCGTCTAAGGCTCCGACTATGCCAACGGCCAGTCCCCGTCTTCGGGTCTCTCGCACCGAACCACATAGCCTAGGTCCAATTCCACTTGCCCGTTGCTCACGCCGCATGTCCAATTTAAGTCCTTTGCGCGGGCCAAGCTTCTCTCGGATCCCAAATTTTCCAAAACAATCTCATAACCCAGTTATGATCAAGGCCGGTTCCCAGACCGCCAAGTTAGCAGAACACGTTTCCGCTCAATTTTCCGGGTGCGCCTTGAAGCTAACCTCCAAGGATCCCTGCTGCAATCTACCGCGTAGAAACCCGAAAAATCCAAAGCACGGAGTCTTCTCCGGCAAAACCACATCAAATGCAACATCACCGATCCAGACAAAACACGTCCGGGTAGGCTTCACACACAATGCCTATGCCCGTACTTACGATTCCGGGCTCTATATGCAACACAAGGGGGACTATTCCCTTCAACCCCAAGGAACACCACGCACTCACCGCATACTCGCGGGAGCGGGATTCCCTATGCAGAAAGAAAGAGCTTCAAGCGCTCAAGTTGAGAATCGTTACCCTTGTACTCCGTTTTGGCGCCATGGAAAAACTACGCGGTTAGAACTCTTCGCAATGACCTTCCCTCCACGGATCCGCTCTCCGATTTCAAAACGGTGCTCCGATGCTCCGCCGGCGGCCGGAAACCTCCTTCTTCTTCCTCTTCTCTCTCACTTTGGAAAAGGAGAACTTTGGAGAGAAAATGAGGAAATAACCCCCTATTCCCGGCCTTAACAGAGCATAATTTCATCTGGGCCGTCGGATCTAAATTAAAGGAAACAAACGGATCGGATCTGCACAAAATTCCCCAGACCTGGGCTGCACACGGCTTGGCACACGGCCGTGTCCATGGCCGTGTGCCTCGATCCAGGCACGATCGTCGAACTGAGAAATGCACACGGGCCAAGACACGCCCGTGTCTGACCTGACACGCCCGTGTCGGGTTCCTCGACACGCCCGTGTTCGTGGGCGTTTCACGCATAACCGCCACGGCAACGGACACGACCCAACAGGACACGGGTAGGGACACGGGTTGGCACACGCCCGTGTCGGATGACACGCCCGTGTCATCCGGCCGTGTTTCTGGCCGTGTCCTTTTCGGGTTGAAAACGACCAAAAATCACCAGCCAGACACGGCCTTGGACACGCCCGTGTCCTAGGCCGTGTTCCCCTACAGGCACCAAAAACTCTTTTTTCGCGACCGACTCGCACACAACTTTCGGGGCATTACAAATCTCCCCCACTTAAGGAATTTCGTCCCGAAATTAAGCAAAGGTACACAAAAGCTAAATGATACCTGAGTGGAATAACTCGGGGTATTCCTCCAACATAGCTTGCTCTCGCTCCCAAGAAAGCTCCTCACGTCTGCAATTATCCCAACGGACTTTAACCATTCGGACCTCCTTGTTGCGGAGTTGTTTGACTGCAACATCTTCAATTCGTACTGGCTTGACCCTTGTTGTTAACTCATAATCAACCGGTACCTGATTGTCCGCAATGATCTGTGAAGGCTCTTGCACTGCCTTACGCAACACCGATACGTGGAATACATCATGCAGCCCACTCAACTCCGTCGACAGCTTTAATCTATACGCCGCCTCGCCAACACGCTCCAGGATTTCAAATGGTCCAAGGTATCTCGGACTCAGCTTCTTCAAGCGTCGAACCCGCGATACACCCTTGAACGGCTTGATCTTCAAATATACCATGTCGCCAACGTTGAACTCCACATTTCTATGTTTGGCATTGTAATACTTTGACTGTCTATCCTGAGCAATCTTCAGCCTTTCCTGAATTGTCCGTATCATTGAAGTGGCATCTTCCACCGCTTGATGTTTATACAACTTTGATTCGCCTGCCTCCAACCAAGACAACGGCGTACGACACTTCCTCCCGTACAAGGCTTCGAAAGGCGTCATTCCAATGCTTGCCTGAAAGCTGTTGTTGTAAGCAAACTCCACCATGTACAGGTGATCCTCCCAATTCTTCCTGAAATCTAGGACGCACATGCGAAGCATGTCCTCCATAGTCCTGTTGACTCTCTCGGTTTGGCCATCTGTCTGCGGGTGAAAGGCTATGCTGAACTTTAGCTTAGTACCCAACAGACCATGCACTAACCTCCAGTCATTTGACGTGAAGCGTCCATCTCGATCACTAACAATACTTCTAGGCACACCATGCAATCGTACAATATTATCCACGTAGAGTTTGGCTAACTTTTCCACTGGATCCTCCTTTCTCACTGGGATAAAGTGCGACACTTTTGTCAATCTATCAACGACCACCCAAATGGCGTCGTTTCCCTTCTGCGACTTCGGCAAACCGTGCACAAAATCCATAGATATGTCGTCAAACTTCCATTCTGGGATAGGAAGGGATTTCAAGAAACCTCCGGGCTTCTGGCATTCCGCCTTCACCAATGCGCAAGTACGACACTTAGCCACATAAAGTGCCACATCCTTCTTCAAACCCGGCCACCAGAATAATTTCTTCATGTCTCTATACATCTTCGTGCTTCCCGGGTGGATTGAGTACTTGGTATGATGAGCCTCATACATCAACTCCTCCTGAATATTATCCGCACTAGGAACGCATAGACGACTGTCCTTCCTTAGCAACCCATCTTCAACCACAAACTGGGAATTTGACCCATCCAAAGCTTCATCCAAGATTTGCTTCATGCTGCTATCCTGAACCAAAGCCCGCCGAACTCTATCCGCTAGGTCACACTGCACCTCTGTCCAAAACAGTTTCGCCTTGTCACTTGACTGCTTATCGACGCAAGATATCTCCAATGCCTCCAACTCTTGGACCAATCTCTCATCATGTACTGATAACCAATTGGCTTGTGCGGGAATCTTACGACTCAACGCATCCGCCACTGCATTTCCCTTCCCAGGCACATAGTGTATCTTGAAGGTGTAGTCCCCTAAGAACTCCATCCACCTCCTCTGCCTCATGTTCAAATCCTTTTGGTCCAATAGGTACTTCAAACTCTTATGATCGGTGTAAATATCGACCTTCACACCGTACAGATAGTGCCTCCAAAGCTTAAGAGCAAATATCACGGCCGCTAACTCTAAGTCGTGGACCGGATAATTTCTCTCATGAACCTTCAGTTGTCGTGAACCATAAGCTATCACTCTCCCATGTTGTAGCAGAACACAGCCCAAACCACTGCCCGAAGCATCACTATAGATCTCGAACCCTTCGGTTCCACTTGGCGAACATAAAATGGGCACCGTGGTCAATCGCCTCTTCAATTCTTCAAAAGCCTGATCGCACTCCGGAGACCACACAAACTTCTGATCCTTTCTTGTCAACGTCGTGAGTGGTAGTGCTATCCGCGAGAAGTTCTCTACGAAGCGCCTGTAGTAGCCAGCAAGCCCCAGAAAACTCCGGACCTCTGCCACCGTAGTCAAAGTAGGCCACTCTCGTATCGCCACTATCTTCGCCGGATCCACAGCTATTCCTTCTCCACTGATAACATGACCAAGGAACGCTATCGAGGACAACTAGAATTCACACTTGGAGAACTTTGCATACAACTGACTTTTCCTCAATGTCTCTAACACCATGTGTAAATGCTTGTAGTGATCCTCCTCGCACCGCGAATACACCAGAATATCATCGATAAAAACTATCACAAACTGATCCAGGTATTCTCTGAACGTCCTATTCATCAGATCCATAAACACGGATGGCGCATTCGTCAACCCAAACGGCATAACCGTGAACTCGTAATGCCCAAACCGCGTACTAAATGCTGTCTTTGGGATGTCGCTCTCCCTTATCCTCAACTGATAGTAACCGGACTTCAAATCTAACTTCGAATATACAGTTGATCCAACCAGCTGATCAAATAGATCGTCAATCCTCGGGATTGGATATTTGTTCTTCTCCGTAAGTTTGTTCAATTCCCGATAATCGATACAAAGCCGCAAGCTCCCATCTTTCTTCTTAACAAAGAGAACTGGTGCGCTCCAAGGCGACGAACTTGGACGCACATAACCTTGCTCTAGCAACTCTTGCAGTTGCACCTTCAACTCTACCATTTCTCTTGGGGCTATCCGATAGGGGGAGCGTGACACCAGTTCGGCACCCGGTACCAGCTCTATAGTAAAGTCTATCTCCCGCTGAGGAGGGGCTCCTGGGAGATCATCTGGAAACACATCAGGATACTCGGACACAACTAGGATGTTGCCCAAACTAGGTTTAGGCGTCGCAGTCTGCACTAGAGTGACATACAGTTCTGCCCCATACCGAACTTCCTTGAACACCTGAAGGGCCGATATCAGAACTTTCCCTGACCCCTTCATGCCCGCAAAAGTAGTCTCTCCACCAGTGTCCAGACCCAACTTGACTTCTTTACGGTTGCAATCAATACATGCACTTTGCTCCGAGAGCCAATCCATACCGAAAATTACGTCGAACTCCACCAACGGTAGAACCAACGCCCGCAAATCAAACTCCCGGTCTCCAATCCGAATCTTCACAACACAAATCCTATCCGCACGCATTGAGCACCCATTAGGCAACAACACATCCAACTTGTTTTCTGCCATCGAGAAGGGAACTCCGATGCGCGATATACACTTTTCAGACAAGAAGGAATGTGATGCTCCCGTATCAAAAAGGGCTCTCGCCGGAAACCCAAAGATTAACACAAAGCCTAGCATTAACAAACGTAAGCTAACAAATACGAAGGTAACAACTATAAAAGTTAAACCACTGTAATTTAACTCATACTTGTCACCACGTCTGCTTGCTTAATGGCCTCCTGTAGACCAAGGTTGTAGACTCTAGGCTGGGCTGGAGCATGATGGGATGCAGTTGACTCCACCGCCTTCCCTTTCTCCTCATAAGTCGCTCTAGGTCTCCTCTCGGACTTTGAACGTCCGCTCCAACACTCCCGAGCAAAATGCCCCGTCTTCCCGCAGTTGTAGCAAGCTCCGGGGACTCGACTTGTAGTTGCCCCCGATGCATCAGCCGAAGGGGCTGAGTTCGAAGTCCTCCGCTTCTTGTTCCATCTGCGGAAACCTGTCTTGTTACTTGGCACCTTAAACTCGGTCTTCCTTTCTCCTGGGTCCCTCTTCTCTTGAACCTTCTTCGCAACCTTTTCCAACGATCGGGCTGAATTGACCAAGGCTAAGAAGCCCTGCGCCTTAGGCCCAGCAAGGAGTAACTGTAAATCACCGCGAAGACCCTCATAGAATCGGTTGGTCTTCCTCTCTTCTTCTGAAAACATAGCACCAGCATAACGACCCAACCGTGTGAACTCATGCAGATATTCGTCCACGCTTCTGGATCCCTGAGTCAACCCAAGAAATTGATTCTCCATATCCAACCTCTGAGCAGAAGGTACAAATCTGGTTAGGAACAATCTTGAAAATTCCTCCATCGGCACATCCGCAAGCTGCCTTCCCACTAGAAGATGAAACTCCAACTCGTCCCACCACATCCTCGCTTCTCCTTCCAAAAGAAAAGTCGCTATGGTGGTCTTCTGCCACTCCTCAGTAATTGTGGCCATCAACACCCTCTTTATGGAAGAGAGCCAGTCCTCATCTTGAGTTGGTGTTCCAACCCCATTAAACCTCGGAGGATTAAAGCCCATCACATGCTTTAGCTGCCTCTCCGTAGTTCTCCTCGGCTCTACTAACTCAACTGCCGCGCGTTCCACCACTCTCGGCTCTGCCGCCCTAACCGGTTCTTGCTCATTCGCAGGAGGTGCGCGATGCATTTGCCCTGCAGGTTGGGCATTTATCATTGCGAACACGGCTTCAGCCACCATCCTGATGGTTTCCGCTGAAGGAGGTGTAGCAGGCACGTCCCTTGGTGCACTACTTTCCGCTGATTGCGGACGCTCTGACTGACCAGCACCGCTCCCAGCTGCCTAAATTAGCAAAGACACACGATTAGACAACAAACAAATTGCTAAAAGCAATCATTGGAACACTCAGGTTCCACCAAACAAGTGTATTTTTCATTCCTAAGTGGACATTCATGGGTTCTTTTTGATGTTATAACGATAATGCACACATGTGCTCACCACCCCTTAAAAGAATTCGCCCACGAATTCATTTAAGCCTGATCGAAACCAGAAGTCTGATACCAAATTGTAACACCACATCTGTCGCATGACATATAACAGAAGGTCCAGCTGGAACCCGACGCCATATACCACAGACAGTCGGAAGGGATACTAATTGAATAATCAAACCAAACAATTAAGACTACTCGTCCTAACCACAGAGCATTCTAGCGGAAGATTTTAAAGTTGAAAGAACCCAAAATTAAATCCATCAATATGAATGTCCACAGCTACAACAAAAGGAATGAAATCCCAAATACACAGAAACGGGTACATGACCTTATGGCCTTACAAAAGTTCACTTAATAAAGAGTGTTTTACATACATCGGCTCGCAGGCCGGCCACACATGAAATATATAAAAACGACTATTCTACGGCCTTCTAGGGCCAGCACAGCAACATGGGCTCCAGCCCGCTATTTGGCGCTCGGCTCCGCAGCACCTGCAAGCACAAACCACCGCACGGTGGCAAATAAAGCAACGGTCAGCTAAAAGCCGACCAAATTATAACGACCCCGCCCCTGACTCGGGACGGCGGTGCTCTTTCCCTGCATAACATTAGCCCAACAATATATATATAGCACAATTATAATTCGCCACAGGTGTAGGCTCGCACGGCCAAACACCCCGTGCACTCAGGGTACATTCATGGTGAACCCTGACCCATCAGTGCATTCACCACCACCCCCAGGATGGCAACAACATGTGAGCATTTAGCCTTTCTGACCACCGTCTAAGGCTCCGACTATGCCAACGGCCAGTCCCCGTCTTCGGGTCTCTCGCACCGAACCACATAGCCTAGGTCCAATTCCACTTGCCCGTTGCTCACGCCGCATGTCCAATTTAAGTCCTTTGCGCGGGCCAAGCTTCTCTCGAATCCCAAATTTTCCAAAACAATCTCATAACCCAGTTATGATCAAGGCCGGTTCCCAGACCGCCAAGTTAGCAGAACACGTTTCCGCTCAATTTTCCGGGTGCGCCTTGAAGCTAACCTCCAAGGATCCCTGCTGCAATCTACCGCGTAGAAACCCGAAAAATCCAAAGCACGGAGTCTTCTCCGGCAAAACCACATCAAATACAACATCACCGATCCAGACAAAACACGTCCGGGTAGGCTTCACACACAATGCCTATGCCCGTACTTACGATTCCGGGCTCTATATGCAACACAAGGGGGACTATTCCCGTCAACCCCAAGGAACACCACGCACTCACCGCATACTCGCGGGAGTGGGATTCCCTATGCAGAAAGAAAGAGCTTCAAGCGCTCAAGTTGAGAATCGTTACCCTTGTAGTCCGTTTTGGCGCCATGGAAAAACTACGCGGTTAGAACTCTTCGCAATGACCTTCCCTCCACGGATCCGCTCTCCGATTTCAAAACGGTGCTCCGATGCTCCGCCGGCGGCCGGAAACCTCCTTCTTCTTCCTCTTCTCTCTCACTTTGGAAAAGGAGAACTTTGGAGAGAAAATGAGGAAATAACCCCCTATTCCCGGCCTTAACAGAGCAGAATTTCATCTGGGCCGTCGGATCTAAATTAAATGAAACGAACGGCTCGGATCTGCACAAAATTCCCCAGACCTGGGCCGCACACGGCTTGGCACACGGCCGTGTCCATGGCCGTGTGCCTCAATCCAGGCACGATCATCGAACTGAGAAACGCACACGGGCCAAGAAACGCCTGTGTCTGACCTGACACGCCCGTGTCGGGTTCCTCGACACGCCCGTGTTCGTGGGCGTGTCACGCATAACCGCCACGGTAACGGACACGACCCATCAGGACACGGGTAGGGACACGAGTTGGCACACGCCCGTGTCGGATGACACGCCCGTGTCATCCGGCCGTGTTTCTGGTCGTGTCCTTCTCGGGTTGAAAACGGCCAAAAATCACCAGCCAGACACGGCCTTGGACACGCCCGTGTCCTAGGCCGTGTACCCCTACAGGCACCAAAAACTCTTTTTTTCGCGACCGACTCGCACACAACCTTCGGGGCGTTACAATGTGAACCTGATGAACTCCAATATCCCAGCCACTCATGTCAGACAACCATAATGCGGATACAGTTTAGCCCTTGCCTGTTGCTCAAATTGTCATTTCAATGACTAGACTGATGCGGGTTTGCATCCCCTTGTTCGTTTGGTACGAAGAATTTTTAAGAGCTCATATAGCTCACAATAGACACACTGTCCCTTAAGGACTGGCTTCACAATCATAGGTTAGCTAGGATCCATCGACAACGACACTCACTATCGCCCGGCGTTAACGATAGAACTCTCTTTCCGTCTCGAGCGCTAACTTTATATGGACAAACCATCCAGAAATCCCTGCAGCCACCTGCAGTGCCAGAAACAATGTGTTTCATAGCATACAACACATGCACTTTGCGGGTATTTTCCTGGAATTCCACTCCAGTAATTCCTGCTACTACCCTTCACAGGAACAACCCACCGACTTCACAAAATTCTCGTTTATATGCGGAGTCTTCTCCGATGTGCAAAATAAAACATCACTAATCCAGGCCAACCTGTTCAGATGGGCTTCACACAGTATGCCTATATCGTGCTACACATTTCTGGATCTATATGCAAGACTCACTAGGGATTTCATGAATTAACCCAAAGGAACTCCCTCGACATTCCACCTTATGGTGGGGTATTCCATGCATATGCAAAAAGAAGGACTTCACTTATCCAAGAAGAAAGATCGTTACCCTTGAAAATTTCTTTGGAGCTATGGCAATGCGTTTATACTCGAACGGAAATGAAAGTTACACTTTCCTCTTCACAAATCTCGCTTTGGCTTCAGATTCCATCCCCAAATCCTCCTTCAGCAGCACAACCAGAGCACTCAAACACTAATAGTCGAGAGGGCCTGCTCCAGAGCTCGGGAAGAAAGAGAATAGACAAAGGAAATAATGATTTCCAATTTCCATTATCTACAGATAAGGCATCGGTTATCTTCCAGCCACACAATTTCTTCCCATCAAAACACATCAACGGATTGGGATTGAAGCTGAAAAGTCAACCACCGCTCTGTGTCCGCATACCAGCCACCTGACACGAGACACTGCTCGATCATATCCATATTTTTGACAATTCGTCGAACTAGATAAATTTCGTCGAACAAAATTCCTCGAACGAGCTAATTTCATTCAGCTCCGCTCGATGATTTTAATCGAGCTCTGCTCGACGATTTCGTCGAGCTCCGCTCGACGAATTTCTCGCACAGCCCGGACAACTCTTTTCCTGTTTCATTTTGGGGTGTTACAACCCTCCCCTCATAACAAAATAATATTGTCCCGAAATTTGGATACATCATGAGAACAGAGAAACAAATAAGTTATAACATAACTTTTCTTCAACAAAATTTATTACAACATTTAATGTTCTGTCCAAAATAAAACAAACCCTATTTTACCAGTTTAGACAAATAATTCGGGAAATTCTGCCCGCATAGTCTGCTCCCGCTCCCATGTTAACTCCTCACGGCACAATTGTCCCACCGGACCATGACCATCGAGATTGTCTTATTCCGCAGCTGCTTATCCGCTTTATCTTCGATCTGAATGGGCCTAACCTTCATCGTTAGCCCAGATTCGACTGGTGCGCGATCATTCGCAATTACTTGAGTTGGTTCCTTCACAGCTTTTTGAAGCACTGAAATGTGGAACACATCATGCAATCCACTCAATTTTGCCGAAAGAGCTAGCCGATAGGCAGCTTCGCCAACTCGTTCCACTACTTCAAACGGACCAAGATATCCTGGACTTAGCTTTTTCAAACATCAAATCCTGGAATCGCATTTAAATTGTTTGATCTTTAAATAGACCCACTCGCCAACCGCAAATTTCACATTCCAGTGCTTGGCATTGTAGTATTTGGCTTGTCTATCTTGGGTTATCAATAGCCTCTCCCAAATATAGCTTATTGTCGAATTATCTTCTTTGACTTCTTTAAACTAATATAACTTAGATTCGCCTATTTACACCCAAGCTAACGGTGTACAACACTTCCTACCATACAAAGCTTCAAACGGTGCCTTATTTATACTAGCTTGATAGCTATTATTGTAGGTAAACACTACCATATAAAGTTGATCTTCCCATTTCTTTCCAAAATCCAAGGCGCACATTCGGAGCATGTCCTCCATCGTTCTGTTGGTCCTTTCAGTTGGCCATCCATTTGTGGATGAAAAGCCATACTGAATGTTAACATTGTCCCCAACAACTAATGGATTAGCCTCCAATCATTTGAAGTGAAGCACCCATCTCGATCACTTATGATGCTACGGGGAACACCGTGTAATCACACTATTTATTCCACATACAACCTTGCCAAAACTACCACTGAATCGTCCATCTTATTCGGAATGAAGTGAGCCACTTTAGTCAACCGGTCTACGATCACCCAAACCAAATCGTTACTGCGTTGCGATCTCGGCAAACCATGCACGAAATCCATCGAAATATCATCAAACTTCCATTCCGGAATAGTTAGAGACTTTAGGAAACCGCCAGGCGTTTGCATTCAGCTTTCACTACGGCACAGGTCTGACATTTAGCCACATAATGTGCGATGTCCTTCTTCAAACCCGGCCACCAGAACAACTTTTTCATGTCTTTGTACATCTTGGTGCTCCCTGGGTGAATTGAGTATTTCATAAAGTGAGCCTCATACATCAATTCTTCTCTTAGCTTACCCATACTTGGGACGCACAAACGACCATCTTTCCTCAAGAGGCTATCATCCAAGGAGAATTGGCCATTTGACCCATCAACTGCATAGTGTTGCAAACTTGCATCAAGTTCTGTTTCCTGCTGAACCATGTCCGCAAGGTCATACTGTACCTCCGTCCAGTTCAAATATGCATTTGTTGTGGAATACTTGTCGACACAAGAAATCTCTAACGCTTCCAACTTCTGGATCAGACGCTCATCATGCATCTGCAACCAATTCACCCTTGCTGGAGTCCTATGACTCAAAACATCTGCGACAACATTTCCCTTCCTAGGAGTACAATGAATATCAAAGGTATAGTCCCCATGGAACTCCATCCACCTTCGTTGTCGCATATTGAGATCCTTCTGATCCAAAAGGTACTTTAGGCTCTTGTGGTCCGTGAATATATCCATCTTCACATCATATAGATAGTGACTCCATAATTTAAGTGCAAAAATCACCGCCGCCAACTCCAAGTAGTGAACGAGATAGTTTCGCTCATGCACCTTCAACTGGCGTGATCCATAAGCGATCACCTTTCCAAACTGATGAAGAATGCAACCTAAGTCTCTCCCTGAGGCATCACTATAGATCTCATAGCCGTTTGTACCACATGGCAACGTCAAAACAGGCGTCATGGTCAAACGCCTCTTTAGCTTTTCAAAAGCCCGCGTGCACTGCGGCGTCCAAACGAACTTTTGATCCTTTCTTGTTAATATGGTAAGAGGCAAAGCTATCAGTGAGAAGTTTTCTACAAAACATTTATAGTAGCCCGCCAGTCCATGGAAACTCTTGACTTTGTCCAATGAAGACAACACCGGCCACTCCTGTACGACTCTTATCTTTGACGGATCCACCCCTATGCCCTCTCCACTCACCACATGGCCAAGAAAAGCCACTGACGATAGCCAGAACTCACACTTGGAGAATTGGCATAGAGTTGATTCCTCCTCATGGTGTGGAACACCATCCGTAAATGGTTCGTATGATCTTCTTCCGATTGAGAGTACACCAAAATGTCGTCGATGAAGACGATCATAAATAAATCCAAGTACTCTCTAAAAGTGTGGTACATTAAGTCCATGAATATTGATGGCGCATTACATAGCCCAAACGACTGTACAGTGAACTCGTAATGACCGTAGCATGTTCCAAATGCTGTCTTGGGAATGTCACCTTCCCAAATCCGCAACCGGTAGTATCCAGATTTCATATTAAGATTTGAGTATACTATCAATCCAGCCAGTTGATCACACAAGTCATCTATCCATGGAATCAGATATTTGTTTTTCTCCGTCAACTTGTTCAATTCACGATAGTCGATACACAATCACAGGCTACCATCCTTCTTTTTCACAAAGAGAACAGGTGCGCTCCAAGGTGACATACTTGGGCGTATATAACCATGTTCCAAAAGCTCTTATAGTTGAACTTTTAGTTCCACCATTTCCTTTGGCGATACTTGAGTTGGCGAGCGGGCCACAGGTTTTGCACCTCGCACCAACTCAATCGAGAAGTCAATCTCCCGCTGCGTGGTAACCCCTGAAGCTACTTCGAAAACATATCGGCAAACTCCGAAACAATGGGAACATCATTCACACTGGCCTATGGCTCAACGGCCTCAATAAGCGTGAAGAATAACTATATGCCTTTTCGAACTGCCTTACCCACTTGGATGGCAAACATCAATGTCTTGCTCGATCCTCACATACCAGCGAATTTCATCTCTCTTTCGGTATTTTTCCCAGTGTGACTTCCTTTGAATTGCAATCTATAAAGGCACGCTACTCTGAGAGCCAGTCCATACCAAAGATCACATCAAATTCCGATATTGGCAGCACAGATGCTTCCAATCCAAAATCCTGACTTCCTATTCGTACCTCCACAAATCAAGCTTTATCTGCATGCATCACACATCCGTTCGGTAATAACACCTTCACTATATGCCATCATACGAATCAGCACTTCGATCCGTAACACAAAGTCCACAGATAGAAATGAATGCGAAGCACCCGTATCAAATAGTGCTCTCGCCGGATAGTCTCGAATTAGGATAAAGCCCAATACAAACACATCGTACATAAGCTACATACTAGATGTGAAATATGAAAAGGAAACAATCAATAACTTAGATCGTACCTGTGACGACATCGCTTTGCTTTATGGCCTCCTGCGACCAAGATTATACACTCGGGGTTGGGCCTAGGACGCAGAGGACTCCACTAATTTTCCCTTAACAACATATGACGCTCCTGTATTCTTTTCAACCTTTGGTGGACCAACCCGACATTCACGGGCTATATGTCCCACTCTACCACACATATAACAGGTAAAAGACTGTTGCCTCGAAGTTGCTCCAGATGCAACACTCGAGGGAGCCTGTGTAGAAGACTTGGATCTCTTACTCCATTTCCTTCGGTAGTTTGATTTCCCCGGGTGCGTCACTTTGAACTCGGACTTTGTCACAACCAAGTCCCTTTTTCCTTGCACCCGCTTCATATCTTTTTCCAATGCACATGTCGTATCCACCAATGCTTGAAACCCCTAGTTCACTGAACTCGCGAGCAGGAATCTCAACTCATCCCACAGTCCTTCATAGAACCGATTGGTTTTTCATTGTTCATCAGCGAAGATAGACCCTGCATAGCGTCCCAATAGTGTAAACTCATGTAGGTATGTGTCAACACTACTTCCAACCTTAGTTAGACGTGGGAACTCATTTTCCATGGCGATGCGCTGTGCTGCTGGCAAATGCTTTGCCATGAACAATCTTGAAAACTCCTCTATCGAGACTTTTGTTATATTTCTGCATGTTAAGTGGTGCAACTCTATCTCGTCGCACCATAGTCGGGCCTCTCCTTCCAGCAAGAAGGTGGCCAAGGTGACTTTATTTTCTTCCTCTGTCCTTATTGCTGTCAATATTCTATAGACGCGGGACAACCAATCATCCGCTTGCGTCGTGGATCCCACACCCATAAACGTATGAGGATTGAAGCTCATAAACTGCTTCAACTGTCATTTAGCTGCTCAAGGACCAACAACATCCTCACCAGGTTCTGGCCTCACGGCAACCTATTCGGGCACCATTGTAGGCTGCGCCTGCCCAGTAGGCTGTCCATGCATCATTGCAAACAGCGCCTCAACAACTAAGCTTACTATTTTCGCAGAAGGAGGAGGTGTAGGCACCTAAACTGGTGTCGCACTCTCATCAGAATGCTAGGGCTCAGACTTCCCAGCACCACTTCGAGTCACCTATAGGTGGACAAGACACACAATAGAGACTTTGCACAAGTATGATCAACAATATAGGAATGTGCAGGTTCCTCAAACAAGTGTATTTGCATTCCTTAGTGGACATTCTTGAGTTCATTTTTGGATAAAGCAGGTCGCACTGACACGTGCTCGCTACTCCACAAACGAATTCGACCACGAATTCGAAATAGGAAGACCGAGAGAAGATGATACCAAATTGCAACCCCTCCATCCATTACATGACATATAGTAGAAGGTACGGCCGGGGCCCCACACCATATATCACAAACAAGTGGCGGAGTTTACAGGTTAATATTAAAAACTATTCGCATCCTAATCCAGAGCATGCTAACGGAAGCTTTTAAGCTATTTGAACTGACTCATTTGAATGTCCACAATATATAAACCAACATTTATATATATCACCACAATGGAAATTCATCCAAATACACAACATGTCTGGCCTTAAGGCCTTATAGTTAAGTTTTACAGGTGTGGCTTACACACATCGGCACGCATACCGGCCATACATGAAAATAGTAAAATTCCTCATTTGGCCTTCAAGGGCCAGCAGCAACAACAAGTGCTTCAGTCCACTATTATCCATTCGGCTCTCCAGCACCTGCATGGGGACAATCCACTAGAATGGTGGTAAACAAGGCAACGGTATTCCTTCCCTGCAGGAATAGCATTTCACAAGCAGATATATTGCAAGATGTGCACTCACACACCACCAATATATCACAAACGTCGACCACATTGCCCAATGTTCCGTGCACTCAGGGCACATTCTAAGTGTACCGGAAAACCAGGTTCCCACCACCATTCCCAATGGAAAACTTGAGTATTTCGCTCCACAGCCTACATCCGGAGACTTTAGTATTAATGGCGTGTAAGCCTAAGACTATCATAATATGAACCTGATGAATGTCAATATCCCAGGAACTCATGTCAGACAACCATAATGCAGATACAGTTCAGCCCTTGCCCGTTGCTCAAATCGTCAGTTCAATGACTAGACTGATGCGGGTCGACACCCCCTTATCCGTTCGGCATGAAGCCTTGTTAAGAGCTCACATAGCTCACAATAGCCACACTGTCCCCTAAGGACTGGCTTCACAATCACAGGTTACCTAAGAGTCATCGCCAGCGACACTCACTATCGCCCGGCGTTAGCGACAGAACTCTCTTTCTGTCTCCAGCCCTAACCTTATCTGGACCAACCATCCAAAACTCCTTGCAGCCACCTGTAGTGTAAGACCCCCTTTTTTTCTTTTTAAACCATGGGGTCTTAGGCCTAGAACCGCCACTTTATGGTGACACTTCCACTCCCGAGAAGGTCGCCACTACAAAATGCCGATCCTGCCGTTCATATCGATCATAAAAAAGTAGCAAGAGAGTAAATTAAACAAAAACTCTAACACATGTCCACAGAGATCACATATCTATAAATAATCTCTACGAAGGGAGAGACCACAGTAATAATAATATAGGTACTAAAAAATAAGGCTCACGCCCGATACATTAATGTCCTCACTACATATCTCTCATCGCGGAAGCAAAACTAAAACAACTATTAACGATCGGGACTCACAGTCCAAGCTATCTGAACTCCAGTACTAGACTATCCCATCTCCAAGCGTGCCGACTTTCGGGGCTGCTCCTCCATGCTGAGCTCCACGATCACCTAAAATGATGTGGTTCGAAAATCATTAATCTAAGAGACTAAGTCCTATCATCGCCTACCCCTCCCCCATGGCTCCTAGGCACCATTCAGAGATGAGGAAAGGGAAGCTCTGAAGGTGGAGAATAAACAAAACAGGTGACGGTGGAACTATTCTTGCATGAGTATATAAATAGAACAAGTATATGTAAGCAGTAGTAAATGAAATATAATCTAAGAAACAAGTAACCTTAACTTATATGAATTCTCATACAAACTTATAAGTTAAGGGATCTTTTGCAAGGTTCTCATCGTAAAAAAAGTACCATACCGATTTATACGTTGGGGTGTCGATTTTCAAGCAAGTGATTGAGATTTTATAAGTTTTGAAAAATGATCCAAACTAAACTCTCAACTAGGCAAGTGCACCTATCGAAATTTAGTATATGGAATATCGTATTTAAACTCGGGGACCGTTGAGTATTTGTACTCACAAGGACGAACTATTATTTTATCGATCGGAAAATTGGTTTTGCGAAAAAAAACGAAAACGAACGTTAAATGAAGAGGAGAAATTCGATGAATAAAAGGCTAGCACTTGATCTAGAATCCCTTTGGGCTAGAATAAAATCCACGAAATTAAAGAGCACAAGCATCTAAATTATTAACTTCGACCGCGGAGGTTCCAAAGTTACGAAGCGCCTCTCTCGAGAATACGCACTCGACTAACCTTAGGTAGATCGATTAAGACCTCTCGGCCAGTCGAAAGACCTAAGCTTGCTTTAGGCGGTGAACCTCACTAATGGAGTTGACTCCAAGGCGGAAGAATTTTGCGTTCCTCTCTCGAGGGGTGCAAGAAATTCTCTTTATCCTTGAGTGATCTACTCGTATCCACAACCTCTCGGTAAATCTAGGATACGAATCTAAGCTCGAATAAACATAATTTGCAACTTATGAATTCGAAGAAAATTTAAATCAAAGATAAATCAAAGTTTAGAAAATAGAATGCTTGCTAAATTGAGACAAAAATAAGAATTTTATTCCATTCCAAAGTTCATCATGATCAAGTGCTAATTGGGAAATTAGCTACTCATCATGATGGGAGTATTACATGAAAGCATAAAGAAAGACATGATTTAAGAAAAGACTTGAAAAATAAAGATTACACTAGGAATTGAAAATGCAGGAAAAACCGTAAATAGAACAGAACTAAGCTCCCAAAAATCTCCCCTCTGGCCATCTGAAGCTGTCTGGAATTTATAGAAAAAGTTGCTGGGTGGTCACGCCCCTAGGTCACGCCCGTGACCTAGGGCGTGTTGGTCTCGGAACCGTCGTCTTCAAGTCTTCTGAACGTTGGCGTGAAACCGCCAAAAGTCGTTAATTTGCTGGTCACGCCCCTAGGTCACGCCCGTGACCTAGGGCGTGTCTTGACGGTTGTAGAAGAACGGCGGGAAGCAGAAACGGCGGGAATAACTCCGGCCGTTGTTGGAGGGGTCACGCCCCTGGTCACGCCCGTGACCATGGGCGTGTCTCGAGAAAACTCCCAGCGAGTGAAACTGCAGCATTAAGTCGGCACGCCGGGCTGTCACGGGGTATGTCACGCCCGTGTCAAATGTGTCACGCCCGTGACTTGTTGAAAAGTAAACTGCCGTTGACTGGAAATCAGGGCAGGGCACTGGATGTCACGCCTGGAGTACACGCCCGTGTAATGATGGTCACGCCCGTGACCTTAAGGCGTGTAATTTTAATTGACGTGGCAGGTAACTCCTTCCACGAGCCGGGTTCTCGCCAGGATGTCACGCCCGTGACCATGTCGGTCACGCCCGTGACTATGGCGTGTCTTTTGGAAAATTATTGCTTTTGCCCAGTTTTGTCTCCTGGTCAACCCTATAGACTCCAAATTGAAGTTTGCAGCCCAGATTGCCCTGAAATAAGAAATTAGAAAAATTCAATAATAAAATTACAAAATATAATTAAAACTAATTAATTATTAAATAAAAATAACATAAAAACATGGACAAAATTAGAGTTATCAAATACCCCCATACTTACTCGTTTGCTCGTCCCGAGCAAACAACTTCACATGTAGAGTAAAAAAAATTTTAACGCTAAAAACGAAAATTGAATATAAGGAGTAGAATGCGAAGTCTTATGCCTATGCTTGTAGTAATTATTGTAGAAGAACCTACTCAGCAAACAAATTAGTTTTTTAATTTTCTAAAATGTGTTTCCACTTATTATTTTTACTTCAAAGATGGAAACACGATAAATCTTCGAATCATGTTTAGGGAGAAAGTAGCGTGTTTGCTAAGATAACATTGCACAAATCGAAGATCGGGATACCCTCCAAAGAAATCCATCAATGTCGATGGCCATAGGCTTGCCCTTTCACACTCTCGCCACGGCACTAGGTTAACTTATAAGCACAAATCAGTAGGACTTAAGTAGGTTGAAATGTAGGCTTAGGTTTTTGGTTTGGAAAAACAAAGATAAATGTGATGGGTAGACACACCAAAACCTAAAGAGAGCTTGCACAAAATAAATTGAAAAACTTCGCCAATTCCTTTTGTTTTTTTTTTTCAATATGTTGAATATTTTTTCAACTTCCTCTTCTTTTCTTTTTTTTTTTGTTTTTTTTTCTTTTTTTTTTGTTTTTTTTTTTTTGGTTTTTTTTTTAGAGGAGAAGTGAAAAATAGAACAACTCTTGTATATTTTTTTTTCAAAAGCCACCAAAATAAAATGACTCCTAATCACACATAAACTGGTTTTATCTATAATTTCAAGCTCGGTTTTAGGTGTGTAATTAGGATGCTTTTTAGGCTTTGGTAAAGTGTTGGTGGAGCTATAACAAAAGGAAGGGAATAGGCTCAAATTGGCTTAGCAAGGGTAAAACGTTAGGTACGGGTGCAAAGACTCAAACTTGCCAAAAGAAATGCCTAAATCCTTTTCATACAAATGAGTTTAACCTATGCAAAGTCTTGAGAATAGCTAGAGGGCAAGTTCTAGACATCGAGAAAGAATACCTCTTTCTTGATCCGCGAAATATCTCTCTAGTAAACTTCTACACACTCTCCTAAAATATTTTTAGATTTTGTCGGTTTCCAAGTAGAAGTAAAATAAACTATTTCTACGCATTCAGAAAAAGAAAAATCTAATTGTATGCTGAATATTTAATTCTACTCAAATTCTACTAACATGTGCACTTAACTAGAAACACAGCATGGCCAACAGTTCTACTACAAATTCAAAATTCAATTTAAAGCATCAAAAATTTTCTAAACTTATGTAAAAGTTGAATACCTAGAATTCGCATGTGAGTAAATAGAGAAATAAAGATCTCCCTAATTTTGAAAGTAATCCTATTATTTGTATATTTTTTTTTTTTTAAAATTTTTTTTTTTTTTTTTGTATTTTTGTAAAATAAACAAAAACAAAATTGCACAAAAGAAATAAATCCCTTTTTTTTTTTTTTTTGAAAATTAGAATAATATTTGTATGTTTTGCTTGAGAAATATCCCCCCATACTTAAACAAGACATTGTCCCCAATGAAAAAGAAATAAATAAAGAGAAAAGATAGGAGACTTCCCTGAAGCGGGTCATGCAGCACCAAAAAGTACCTGGAAGATAAAGCTGAAGCAAAACAGATTTTTTTTATTGTACGCAAAATAAAAGATACATGACAAAGGAAAAGAAAATGATAAAAGAAAAGATACAATAGGGTGGTCTACAACCCAAAGAAAGCCGGCTAATCCTCATCGCTATGTTGCCGCGGCTCCTGATAGTGCGTCCGGAGGTCTGAAAACTCACGCTCAATACGTGCCATGGAGGAGGCTTGATTTGTCGCTAGCGTGGTGAATCGAGTGTCAAAGCTCACAAATCGAGCATCAAAATCGGCCTGCATCGTATCTAAGCGTGTGTGAAGAGACGCAAACTGACGATCCCAATAGCTCTGAGGGCCGGGCTCGGAAGAAGGGTCCTGCGGTGGTGGAGGAATCTGGGGAGAGTGAATAGTGCCACTGGGACCGGCACCGTAATCAAGGCCAAGATCTCCACCAACGACTGCGGGGGGAATAGCCTCAAACTCTCCATCACGTCGCCGCGCTAGGCCGAGGGCCTGAAGGGTCTGGAACTGGATAACTTGCGGCGTCTGGACGCAGTTGAGACGTGGAAGAGCATCCCAAATGCCGAGCTGCTTCGCGAGGAAAGTGACGAAGTTCCCGCCGTGCACTGCTCCCAACCTCGCATTTTCGGCCGGGTGCCGAAAGAAAATTGCGAGCAGATAACCAAGGTTGAGGGGGACCCGGTAAAACATACTATATAAATATAGTAAGTATGCCCGAGTCACCACCCCGTGGCTATCGCCGCGACCAGAAATAGTGAAGGTAAGGAGGTTGTGGAGAATACGTAAGGCGGGAGAAATGAGTTGGCTGCCTTTGGATTTCTTTGGGGTGTAGGGGGCGGTGTCACTACTGATTTCCGCCCAAAAGGCGAGAATGTTGAAATCTGTCGGGAAATCAGTAAGTAAATCGAGATAGGCGGGAGATTGGGAAAAAGCCTCCGAGCAGAAACCCATGACGACATTGAGCTGTCGGAAGGTGAGCTGATGCACCATCCCACCTATGCGAAAGATGATGAAGTCGTCATCGGCCGCCCAGCGGAACTCGAATGAAGCCAAGAACTCAACGGTGAGTTCAAGAAAGGCATGCTCGGAAATAGAGAAGAGAGAACTCCATCCAGGGGTGGACAGAAATCCCCGCACCAAATCCGCAGCTCCAAAGTGGCGAGGATGGCCCAATCTAAAATGCGGAACACGCAAAGGGGTTTGGCGCGTAGGCGCTCGCTGCGCTCCTGCTGGGTTTGGTTTTGGAAAAAGAAGCATGGCTTCCGCTGCTGCGGGATCCGCGGGGTGCTCGGAGGAGGAAGCGGTGGAGCGAGGGTGGTGGCGAGGCATTTTGGTAGAGGGGAGAAGAAGGAAGGAATCGGGTTAGCAAAGGGAGAAGAGAAGGGTGGATGGTGTGGAGGAAGAAGAGGGGGAAAAGCCCTATTTATAGGGGTTTTCGGGTTGGTCACGCCCCCCTGTCACGCCCGTGACAGGGGGCGTGACAAGCACGGGACAAAAAAAGGAGAATCCGAGGCCTCCTGCCTCGGATTCCCTGGTCACGCCCCAGAGTCACGCCCGTGACTCTGGGCGTGTATGGCGTGATCGGCGCAGGAATCCAATGCACTGGCATTGGATTCCAAGGTCACGCCCATGGTCACGCCCGTGACCATGGGCGTGTCTCATAAAAAAAAACAACTAAAAGGAATCCGAGGCGTTGACCCGGGGTCACGCCTCGGATTCGACGACACGGCCCAGGGTCACGCCCGTGACCCTGGGGCGTGTATCTGAAACGAGAATTAATTTTTTTTTTTTTTTTTCTTTCTTTTTTTTTTCGGGCTAGTCACGACCGTGACTAGGTAGTGTCACGGGCGTGACACTAACTGTCACGGCCATGACTGGGCAGGAAG
Organism: Platanthera guangdongensis; assembly: GCA_039583875.1. NCBI lineage: Eukaryota > Viridiplantae > Streptophyta > Magnoliopsida > Asparagales > Orchidaceae > Platanthera > Platanthera guangdongensis. The sequence goes on from CM077164.1 coordinate 126,219,553, forward strand.
AGAAGTTTTCCAGCTTCTCTTAGTCGAACAAATTTCGGGCTAGCCACGCCCGTGACCAATGATGGTCACGCCCGTGATAGGACCGAAAGACGAACGGAGCGCTGCGCTCGACGAAACCACTCTCGGGTTTCGCTCGACGAACTAAACACGTCTCGGTCATGCCCGTGACCCATAGGTCACGCCCGTGACAGAGGCGTGTCGGAGCAGAAAAAATTTTTTTTTTTTTTTTTCTGTGTTTTTTTTGTTTTCTTCTTTTGATTTTTTTTTGTTTATATATTTTGTTAGATTCAACTAAACGATAATAAAACAAAAGTTACCGACTTGAAGAAACGCGTAGACTTGACGCTCAACTCCTTCGATCGTCACGCCGAAAAAGATGTCCTTCAAACCTGTGAAAATTTAAATAGAATTAAAAAAATAAGAAGAAAAGATAAGCATGGGGTGCCTCCCACAAGCGCTTTGTTTATGGTCGTTGAGCTCGACCCAAGCGGGGCACTCGTTTATGGGTTCGGGAGGTTAATTTCCTCCCGGTACTCATTAGTAGTATCACCGGCGAGGAATATCTTCAACCGGTGCCCATTCACTTTAAAGTCGCCTTGTTCCGGGTGCGAGATAAGCACTGTCCCATATGGCCATACCTCTTTTACAATAAAAGGGCCGGACCATCGGTACTTGAGTTTGCCCGGAAAAAGTCGAAGGCGCGAATTATAGAGGAGAACTTGGTCTCCCGGTTTGAAATCTTTAGGGTGCTTAATTTTTTTTATCATGATAAATTTTGTGCGCTCCTTATAAAGTTTATTACTTTCATAGGCTAAGGAGCGCCACTCATCGAGCTCGTTAATTTGGAATTTCCGAAGCTCGGAGGACAAAGTTTCATCTAGATTTAAAAATTTAAGCGCCCAAAAGGCGCGGTGCTCAAGCTCAACCGGTAAGTGACATGCTTTCCCATAGACCAATCGGTACGGCGTACAACCGATAGCGGTCTTGTACGCGGTCCGATAAGCCCAAAGAGCATCATCAAGCTTGACCGACCAATCCTTTCTATTAGTAGAAACCGTTTTCTCCAAAATTCGTTTGATTTCACGGTTAACTACTTCTACCTGGCCACTTGTTTGAGGGTGATAGGGGGTGGCTAACCTATGTGTAACGCCATATTTAGACAAAACCTTAGCGAATTGTGCGTTACAAAAGTGGGTGCCCCTATCACTAACTATTGCCCGCGGTGCTCCAAATCGTGAAAATAGTTTTTTGAGAAATTGGGTCACGACTCGGGCGTCATTAGTGGGAAAGGCTTGCGCTTCCGCCCACCGTGACACATAGTCGACCGCTACCAAAATATATTTATTTCCATAGGATGTTGGTAGCGGTCCAACAAAGTCGATCCCCCATAAATCAAAAACTTCTATTTCTAAAAATGTATTTAATGGCATTTCATCGCGGCGGGAAATATTACCTGAGCGTTGGCATTGTTCACAACGACTTACATGGGCGTGAGCATCCTTGAAGATGTTTGGCCAATAGAAGCCCGCTTCAAGTACCTTCCGAGCCGTCCGATTAGCTTTATAGTGCCCACCGGCGGGTCCTTCATGACAATGCTTTAAAATTTGTGCGCCTTCCTCATGAGAAACACACCTCCGCACTATTTGATCCGCGCAAACACGAAAAAGGAAGGGATCCTCCCAAAAATAATTTTTCAAATCAGAAAAGAATTTCTTCTTTTCTTGATAAGAAAAATCATTCGGGAGGAGTCTCGCAACAAGATAATTTGCGAAATCGGCGAACCAAGGAGTGGGGAGGGTGATTACCTTATGAATGGCGAGAAGGCGCTCCTCGGGAAAGTGTCGTCAATGTCCTCCTCCATGAGCTCCCCCGAATTTGGGTTCTCCAACCGCGAAAGATGGTCAGCCGCCAAGTTCTCCGCTCCTCTTTTGTCGCGAATCTCCAAATCAAATTCTTGGAGTAGTAAGATCCACCTAATCAATCGCGGCTTTGCATCTGTTTTTGCTAGTAAATATCTCAAAGCCGAATGATCAGTAAAAACAATAATTTTAGACAAAGTGAGATAGGAGCGGAATTTATCAAATGCGAAAATTACGGCTAATAATTCTTTTTCGGTGGTCGTGTAATTTTCCTGTGCGGCGGTTAATGTTTTGCTTGCATAATAGATAGGATGAAAGTTTTTATTTATGCGTTGTCCTAACACCGCACCAACGGCAAAACTACTAGCGTCGCACATTATCTTAAAGGGAAGCTCCCAATTGGGAGCGATCATGATAGGAGCGTTAATCAATTTTTCTTTAAGAATAGAAAAAGCACGCAAACAATTTTCGTCAAAAATGAACGGCGCGTCTTTTTCTAACAAGTGGGTTAGGGGCTTAGTTATTTTAGAAAAATCTTTAATAAACCGGCGATAGAAACCGACATGCCCCAAAAAACTACGAACGGCCTTAACATTTGAAGGGGGAGGTAGCTTTTCTATAGTTTCAATTTTTGCTTTATCTACCTATATGCCCTTACTAGAAATTTTATGGCCTAAGACCAAACCCTCCCGTACCATAAAATGGCACTTCTCCCAGTTTAAAACTAGATTCGTGTCCTCACATCTTTGGAGTACATGGGAAAGGTTTGCTAAACATAAATCAAACGAATCTCCAAAAATGGAGAAATCGTCCATGAACACCTCCATGATATCCTCCACTAATTCGTCAAAGATCGCTAGCATACACCTTTGGAAGGTTGCCGGCGCGTTGCACAAACCAAAAGGCATCCTTCGATAAGCGAAGGTGCCAAACGGACAAGTGAAGGTTGTTTTCTCTTGGTCCTCGGGTGCGATTGGGATTTGAAAATATCCCGAGAGACCATCAAGAAAACAATAAAATGAGTGCCCGGATAGCCGTTCAAGTATTTGGTCAATAAACGGTAAAGGAAAATGATCCTTACGGGTTGCATCATTTAATTTACGGTAATCGATGCATACCCGCCATCCGGTAACGGTTCGAGTGGGAACTAACTCGTTTTTATCATTAGGAACTACCGTTAACCCTCCTTTCTTGGGCACCACTTGGACCGGGCTCACCCAAGAGCTATCCGAAATTGGATAGATGATACCCGCATCTAATAATTTTATGACCTCGGCCTTGACTACCTCCTTCATGTTAGGATTTAGCCGGCGTTGAGGTTGAATAGTTTTGTGAGCGTGTTCTTCTAAAAAATTTTATGGGTGCAAAAGGAGGGATTAATCCCTCTCAAATCTGTGATCTTCCACGCAATTGCGCGGCGATGAAGTTTTAAAATATGAGATAATTTAATTTTTTCTTCATTGGTCAAGTAGGCCGACACAATAACCGGAAGTTTTGAATCCTCCGCTAAAAATAAATACTCTAAATGATCAGGCAATTGTTTTAGTTCTAACGCGGGAGGTTCATCATAAGAAGTTTTCAAACGATCACTACCAATGTCTAAAAGTTCAAAAATAGGTGTGTGCGTGATCGAGAGATTATCACTGTTTTCATGAGCAATTAAATCTAAATGTTCTAAATCGGCTTCATGATCAATAGAAGATAAAGATTTTTCAGAAAAAAGAAAAGAGTCTTCTTCAAGAGAAGCCTCCAAATAATAACATGAGTCGTCATTTGAGAGCGAGTTTTTCATAGACGTGTCAATAGTAAAGGTAACTTCTTCATCTCCGACTCTAAGGAGAAGTTTCTCATTACTAACGTCTATAATTGCGCGCGAGGTGGCAAGGAAAGGGCGACCGAGAATGAGTGGGACCTCGGTGTCCTCTTCGATGTCAAAGATGACGAAATCTACCGGAAAGATAAATTTGTCAACTTTGACAAGCACATCCTCTATGATCCCCATAGGGAGCTTGACAGACCGATCCGCCAATTGAATGCACATTCTTGTGGGTTTAGGTTCTCCTAATCCCAACTTCTTAACTAAAGAATAAGGCATTAAATTGATTGAGGCGCCTAGATCAGCTAACGCACGTTTTACTAATAAATCACCAAACAAACATGGAATGGAGAAACTACCCGGATCGGGTAATTTCTTAGGTAATTTATTAAGTAAAACTGCCGAACACTCCGCATTTAATTGAACCGTGGAGATATCCTCAAGTTTCTTTTTATTGGATAAAAGATCCTTGAGGTACTTGGCGTATTTCGGCATTTGTGCGATTATTTCACAAAACGGTAGATTAATTTGGATTTGTTTAAACATGTCCAAAAATTTACCGTGATGTTCATCCACCCGGTTTTTTTTGCATTCTAGATGGATAGGGAAGAGGTGGTTGATAAGCTTTTGGTTTATTAAGCGTAGAAGGCTTAGACGGAGGAGAAGATGGAGAAATTATTACCTCCGTATCAACCGGAATTGGAGAAGTATCAACCGGATTTGGAGAAGTGGTTACCTCTTTCCCGCTCCGTAGGGTGATGGCTTTTGCATGCTCCTTGGGGTTGGGCTCTGTATTGCCCGGTAGCGCTCCTTGTTGACGATCGGAGAGCATTTTAGCGATTTGCCCGATTTGCGTCTCCAAACTTCGAAGAGATCCGGTGAGATTCCGGATGTTGGCGTCATTTGTAGTTGTATATTTAGTGAACAATTCCTCGAGATTGGGAGCTTTGGGAGCTTGCGGTGGAAAATAGCCGGGTGGAATCGTGTTCGGCGGGCGCGCCGCGTTCCCCGGATTACTCCAAGAGAAGTTGGGGTGATTCCTTATACCCGGGTGATAGGTATTGCCAAAATTGTTACCCGGATTATAAGGTGGCCGATTCGGATTACCCATGTAATCCACATGCTCGGCAATAGTAGAAGGCTCCCAATATTGGGGCTCACAGGTAGATTTGGACGAGGAAGCAGACATCTCGTTCATCTGTTTTTGCAGTTGCTCAACCTGGAGAGACAAACTTGAAACCGTATCGATTTCATACATCCCGGCCGGTTTAGGTGGTTTAGACCGAGGTGTACTCCATTGATAGGTATTCAAAGCCATACCTTCTATAATCTCTTGTGCGGCCGCCGGTGTTTTGTTATTAAGCGTTCCACCGGCGGCGGCATCAATATGTTGCCGAGTTTGAGAATTTAGGCCGTTATAGAAGGTTTGGATTTGTAACCAATCCGGAATTGCATGATGAGGACATCGACGAAGCAATTCCTTGAAACGCTCCCAAGTATCATATAACGTTTCCGAATCAATTTGGGAGAAATAAGTGATATCATTGCGCAATTTAGCCGTTTTAGCCGGCGGAAAGTATTTCGTAAGAAATTTTTCCGTCATTTGAGCCCATGTTGTGATGGATCCTCTTGGTAGAGAACCCAACCACTGCTTGGCTTTAGTGCGCAATGTAAATGGAAATAACCTTAGCCGGATGGCATCATCGGATACACCATTAATTTTAAAAGTATCGCATATTTCTAAGAAATTTGAAATATGCGCGTTTGGATCTTCATCTTGAAGCCCATCAAATTGTACATATTGTTGTACCATTTGGATGATGCTTGGCTTCAACTCAAAATTATTGGGGGCAATAGCGGGGCGAACAATACTAGATTGAGTCTCGTCCAAGTTTGGACGGGCATAATAGGACATAGTCCTTTGTTCAACCGCATTTGGCTCACCCATATTGGAAGTAGCAGAAGAAGGAGATCTAGGAGAATGAGAAGAAGAACTAAATGAAGAAGGAGAAGAAGAAGGCGGTGACGGAGAGAGGATTAATGAAGGATTAGGAGTGTCTCCTAAGGAGTCCGTATCTTGAAAATTCGGAACTTGAAATTGTAAGCGATGCCGAAGGGTTCGCTCGATTTCCGGATCCAAATCAAAAAGAGGCGACGGATTCCCTCGGGTCATACACCAAAATAAAACAAAAAAAATATTTTTTTTTTGATTTTTGATATTGCTAAAACAAAAAGAAAATGATAAAATTAATAGAGCCTTGCTTTCAAAATATCAACAAAAAAAATGTCCCCGGCAACGGCGCCAAAAACTTGATTGAGATTTTATAAGTTTTGAAAAATGATCCAAACTAAACTCTCAACTAGGCAAGTGCACCTATCGAAATTTAGTATATGGAATATCGTATTTAAACTCGGGGACCGTTGAGTATTTGTACTCACAAGGACGAACTATTATTTTATCGATCGGAAAATTGGTTTTGCGAAAAAAAACGAAAACGAACGTTAAATGAAGAGGAGAAATTCGATGAATAAAAGGCTAGCACTTGATCTAGAATCCCTTTGGGCTAGAATAAAATCCACGAAATTAAAGAGCACAAGCATCTAAATTATTAACTTCGACCGCGGAGGTTCCAAAGTTACGAAGCGCCTCTCTCGAGAATACGCACTCGACTAACCTTAGGTAGATCGATTAAGACCTCTCGGCCAGTCGAAAGACCTAAGCTTGCTTTAGGCGGTGAACCTCACTAATGGAGTTGACTCCAAGGCGGAAGAATTTTGCGTTCCTCTCTCGAGGGGTGCAAGAAATTCTCTTTATCCTTGAGTGATCTACTCGTATCCACAACCTCTCGGTAAATCTAGGATACGAATCTAAGCTCGAATAAACATAATTTGCAACTTATGAATTCGAAGAAAATTTAAATCAAAGATAAATCAAAGTTTAGAAAATAGAATGCTTGCTAAATTGAGACAAAAATAAGAATTTTATTCCATTCCAAAGTTCATCATGATCAAGTGCTAATTGGGAAATTAGCTACTCATCATGATGGGAGTATTACATGAAAGCATAAAGAAAGACATGATTTAAGAAAGACTTGAAAAATAAAGATTACACTAGGAGTTGAAAATGCAGGAAAAACCGTAAATAGAACAGAACTAAGCTCCCAAAAATCTCCCCTCTGGCCATCTGAAGCTGTCTGGAATTTATAGAAAAAGTTGCTGGGTGGTCACGCCCCTAGGTCACGCCCGTGACCTAGGGCGTGTTGGTCTCGGAACCGTCGTCTTCAAGTCTTCTGAACGTTGGCGCGAAACCGCCAAAAGTCGTTAATTTGCTGGTCACGCCCCTAGGTCACGCCCGTGACCTAGGGCGTGTCTTGACGGTTGTAGAAGAACGGCGGGAAGCAGAAACGGCGGGAATAACTCCGGCCGTTGTTGGAGGGGTCACGCCCCTGGTCACGCCCGTGACCATGGGCATGTCTCGAGAAAACTCCCAGCGAGTGAAACTGCAGCATTAAGTCGGCACGCCGGGCTGTCACGGGGTATGTCACGCCCGTGTCAAATGTGTCACGCCCGTGACTTGTTGAAAAGTAAAACTGCCGTTGACTGGAAATCAGGGCAGGGCACTGGATGTCACGCCTGGAGTACACGCCCGTGTAATGATGGTCACGCCCGTGACCTTAAGGCGTGTAATTTTAATTGACGTGGCAGGTAACTCCTTCCACGAGCCGGGTTCTCGCCAGGATGTCACGCCCGTGACCATGTCGGTCACGCCCGTGACTATGGCGTGTCTTTTGGAAAATTATTGCTTTTGCCCAGTTTTGTCTCCTGGTCAACCCTATAGACTCCAAATTGAAGTTTGCAGCCCAGATTGCCCTGAAATAAGAAATTAGAAAAATTCAATAATAAAATTACAAAATATAATTAAAAACTAATTAATTATTAAATAAAAATAACATAAAAACATGGACAAAATTAGAGTTATCAGCAAGCAATATATATATTCAAATGGTAATAACCTTAACTTATAAGAATGCTCACGCGAGCTTATAAACTAAGGGGTCGTTTTGCAGGGCCTTTTGTATAAAGCATCCCATACCACTTTATACAATAGGTGTTAAGGGTTATATGCAATGATGATACTATGACATGTAAGTATGCCATGATGCGAACATGCAAGTGCAACACACCCACCCGACTCCAAGTACACAGACCTTTATTTCCCCCTTTCTGGAGCCTAACCTCCCAGGATACCTCTGTAGTGGCAAAATAAAGCGGTGAGTTGGGCCTCGCCCACCTCTAAATCGGTAATTGCACTACCAGTCAGACCTATCGTACGCCTCGAAATTAGTGCACTAAGCGGAGCTCCTACGTACTCTTTGCAGGCATGTCCACCGGACTTATCTTGGCGAAGTGCAAAACCACACTTGACGAGACAATGTATTGGTGTCGATGCATCGACCATCCAATACCAAAGACCAACCACCTTATACTTTATGCACATGCAGCCTTATCTACCAGCTACCGAGTCAAAGCTCCTCGGACCATCCCGGTCGTCACAGTCAACAACCGAGCCAAAGCTCGCTGGGCCAACCTGCCCCTCATCAAAACCACCGAGCCTACTGCCCCTGTGAGCGAACCTAACATCCCGAGACATCAAGGTGAGTGAAAGTGAATCTCTAGTTATGCCAGTTACTCTTGCAGCTTATTTTGCCTACAATTTAGGTTAGCCTAGGACTACCCAAGGTATACGTCGTGAAGGGTTCTCGAGGGCACTAGAAACTACGATGGCTGAAGCCCAAAGCTCACTTTCGCAAGGCAGTTACTATTATTGGTTAATAACAGACTCCTAATCGCTTTAATATTACAATGGATCTAACCCTAGTGTGTTTTGACCTTCTCTCTCCCCCCACAGGAAAGACGATCTTTCGTCGATCCCAAGAACCACCTAATCTTAGACATCACAACAAACTACTCATCCCAACTTCCATTGATATACTCCATTTCACCTCACCCAGACCAGCAAGCTAATAACCCAAATCCATATGCTCAAATCAATTACTATCAGATCTTCTGCAAATTTACTACATGCAGACCACCTTATGCTATATGATGTACATGATAGGAGGTACCACAAATTCTCATCCAAACACCCTAAGATAATTAATGGAGTTCTATCATGTCATATTTAGTCTAAATCCAAAAACTTGGAATTTCCCTAATTAAACATATATTTTATTTATTTTCCCTAAAAATCCAAATGCCCTAGATATAAATATGACGTGGCTTTTATAATCATGAAAATTGGTCCACAAAATTATGATAAATACTAGGTAGCTAATCGACAGTAAATTCAAGTCTACCAATTTTTTTGCATTGTTTAGGCCTCTGATCAAAAATTTCCAATATAAACACATAGTTAATAATTATAGAAATAAGTGCAGCAAATAGGCTTCCAAAAATTTAAAGAAAATTCAATCATGACCAATATGCCCAAAAAACACTCCTGACCAAGTTTCCAAACTATCCAATAAATAATGAACTCTAATTTTAATTTAGAACAATACTCTTCTTTCATAAATTAATGAAACAATTACTGAAAATATTCATCTAAAAATTATGATAAAACTTTCTCATTAGCATAATGACAAAAGTACACTTTTACATACGTTTTACAATTTTCTAACCAACATTGAGCTCTGAATCTATTTTTGAACATAATTGCATAATTATAAGCTTGTGAAGTAAGTACTGATAATATACATCTAAAAATTATAATAAAATTCAGGTATAAGTATAATGACCTAAAACGCCCTCTGCCCAATTTACATAATTTTCTAATGAATAGTGAGATTATAGTAAACAAATGACTATCAAGGCCAAATCCATTTTTTACAAAGGAGGTACTAAAATTGTTGTTCCAAAAATTCCAATAAAATAACCAGGGGCTCATATTAACCCTATGACTACACTACCCAAGTTTCACATGTTTTCATAAAGTCTTGATAGCCTATTTTACATGTATAATGTTTGTGCCCTAAACTAGGGTTAATGTTTTGGGGAGATTAGCAGCCTCGAAATCTCAAGATATTTTTACCAGAGGACCTTGACAACCCTAAAGTCCTCTCCACCAAGTTTCAAGTCATTTCAAGGTCTCTTGACCCCTTGACCATCAAACCCTAGGATTGCACACATAGGACCTACCATAGTGTCCTAGGGCTCTACCCTTCAAATTCCACCCAATAATAGTGGAGGGGGTATTTTGTGTGCTAATATAGCGGAGTGCCAAGATCCATCACGTTTGGGTGAGGTTGGCCAACTCAAGAGCACTTAGGGCACTTAGCCCTAATTTGACCTAAAAGGGTCCACTTTTGCCTACACAATTACCCTATCAAATCAAACCCAAAATTGGTGAAATTTTTACCAGAGCCCTAAAATACTCCCCAAGATCACCCACCAAACGTTTGGGGGTTTCTGAGGTGTTTAAGACAACTAATTAATTAGTAAATGATTTATTAAATTTTTCCAAAAACTATAGAAAACTTATCACCAAAAATTCCCATTTTTGGTGAGGACCTAGGTATAGGTTAGAATGACTCTCTGTCCAAATGTCAGGTCATTTGGACAATAGATGAAGTGGGGGCACATATTTTAGTCTCTGACTAACCCTAGGTATAGACCCCACCAAAATGAGTGCCCGGGTCAAACCAGACATCCAAATTGGTTCAAACTAATTTTAAATTAAAGTACACCCCTAGGGCTGATGTTTACCATTTTTTCACTAGAGATCTGTAGGTATTTTTAATAATTAAAAATATTGACTGTATAAAGTGTGATAGAAAATCACATGAAATGTAATAATTAACCTAAGATTAAAATCAAGCAGCACGAATCTTGGCTCGAAATGGACGATATTTGGTCGTCTTCTCCAGCGCGCCAGCGTCCAGGATTCATTCTTCTTGGAGTCGCTTCCATACGATGCCGCCTGCCACCCAGCCACTTCCCTGACTGGCCACCGCCACCACCACCTCCGTCGAGGTGGTGGTTATCGCCATCCGGCGACACAGCCGCCGGAGGGGCCGTTTCCGGCGATCCCGACAAGTTGAAATTTACCCCAAAAAAGGAATTTCTTCACCTAATCGGGCTCAATTGAGCCCGATACTTGTCCCTATTGATTCCTATGATCTACCCACAGAGAGAGGAGAAGGGGAGGACATTTATGGTGGTCTGGAGTCGACCCGATCGTCGGGTTACCCTTAGCAGTGGTGATGTTGCCGGAATTCTGCAACAACACAATGGACAAGCTTGAAACTACCGGGGAAAGGGTGGAAACGACTCCTTGGTGCCTAGTGTTGCTTTTAAAATACCCAAACGGGGTAGGGGAAGAGTGTGGGTTGAATGGCCATTAAGGGCAATTCTTGGCCATGGTGGTGGGGGGTGAATCTGGATTGGGGTGGCCTGGAAACGGCTGGAAACTCCTCCTCTTCCCTAGAAGAATTGAATCCAGCCATTAAAGGTGGCCCTTGTCCTCCCTAAGCCAGGAATGGCTTCTTCCTCCCTCTTTCTCTTTCCTTCATTAAGGGTGAGGTGGAGTTCTCTCTCTCTATCTCTCTCTCCTAGTCACAAAGGCTGACTTGGTCATCCCTTTAAGCTATTTGCAGCCCAAAAAATCATATCATCCATAATTAAGAGGTGGTTAGCCCAAATGAAAAAGGGCTTGAGCTTGGGTTAGACCATTTGGGCTATGTTGACCTAAACTAGACTAGGGTTGACCTTGGTCATTTTGACCTTTTTTGTTGACCCCAATGGGTACTTGATGACCAATTGGCCTCCCCTATGGTTTAAATTGTGCTGGGTAGGGTTGTCTTGGCACTTTCGGGGTCACTTGACCCTTAGGAAGGGTACTTTGACCAAATTAGGGCTAGAGTTGACTTGGGTCAACTTAGCCTCCTTGGTTGACCCCAATGGGTCCTTGGTGACCCATTGTCCTCCCTTAGGGCTTCGAAAGGTCTAGGTGGGTCCCTTTGGCCAAGGGGAGGTCAGTTTACCATGTATGAGCTTAGTTTGACCTGATTAGGGTTTGGGTTGATGTGGGTCAACCTGACAATTTTTGTTGCCCCCAGTGAGTCCCTATGGCTCTAATGGACAACCTAACAGGTTGGTGAAGTTGTGGTGAGGTCTTGCGGTCATGGTGAAGCCCCATGATCACCCTAACCTAGTGTTTAGAAATCTACTTTTTGCAGATCACAGTGATCTCACCTACATTCCTAGGAACACTTGGTCTTCCCAGGGTTTTGTCATGTCCTAGTCATGAAAAAACCACTCCTATGGGTCTAGTTGTCTGAGAGATGTTACAAAACCCAATACATAAATCAAAAATTTCGTCGTCGAAATTTAAGTTAGGCCTACGGGGTTTCGAGTATGAAAAATAAAATGTAACATCCCGAGAGGTTTCAAGGAATACCGGACTGAATAGCTCGGGGTACTTTTGTTGCATCAGATCCTGCGACTCCCAGGTGTGCTCCTCCTGACCGTGATTCATCGACAAGACCTTGACCAACGGAACCTTCTTGCGTCGTAAGACCCACATCCCAGTATCCTCTATCCAAATCGGCTCTAGGTACACCGATCGATCGGAAGTTATAGGCCCATCTGTAGTCGAAATCTGCAGCTCCGGCTAAAGTAGAGCTCTCCTCAGGGAGTAGACATGGAAAATGTTGTGCAGACCCTCCAGTTCTGGTGGCAGCTCCAGCCTGTATGCTAAGGGACCGATCCGCTCTAGGATCCTGTGAGGGCCCATATATCTCAGGCTGAGTTTATTCTTCCGACGACGCACCAGTGAAACTCCATGCATCGGTCAGATCTTCAAGAAAACCCGGTCTCCAACCTGGAACTCTACCTGACGATGTCTCGCATCGTAATACTTGGCTTTCCTGCTCTGCACCTCCAGCATCAGATCCCGTATCAGATTCACCTGAGCCTCGTTGTCCTCAACAAAATTCGGGCCCAGCACCTTTGGGTCCTCATCCTGTATCAATGACAGTGGAGTCCTACACCTTCGTCCATATTGGGCCTCATAAGGGGCCATCCCTATGCTGGACTGGTAGCTGTTATTATATGAGAACTCTACCAGTGGCAACAGCTTCTCCCAAGGCTCTCCTCAGTCCAGAATGCATAGTCGTAGTAGATCTTCCAAAGTCCGATTGGTGTGTTCCGTCTGCCCGTCAGTCTGGGCATGAAAAGTTGTACTGCATGTCAGTCGAGTGCATAAATAGGCCTGCACTGATCGCCACTTCCTAGACATAAACTGTGCATCCTGATCCGACATGATCATCCTGGGTACGCCATGATAATGAACGAACTGCTCCACAAACTTCCGCACCAGCACACCAATCGAGTCATCCTTCCTGATCGGGATAAATCTGGCTACCTTCGTCAGTCGGTCGACGATTACCCAAATCGAATCGTTCCCTATCCACGATCGGGGAAGCCCAAGTATGAAGTCCATCGTGATATCATCGAACTTCCACTCTGGCACCTGGAGTGGTTGCAACAATCCTGCGGGGTTCCTGCACTCCTCATTCACCAGCTGCCATGTCTCATAGTGGGTCACAAAGTAGGTGATAGCCTTCTTCATGCCTGGCCAGTACATGGTCTTCTTCAGATCCGCAGTCATCTTTGTAACTCCCGGGTGTATCGAATACCGACTGTAGTGGACTTCCATCATGATATCCTCCCAGACCTGGCCTCCCACTGGTATATAAACCCGTCCTCAGAAGAATAATAGGCCATCCCTCAGTGTTTAATCTCCAGCAGTGCCTACCTCCAAGGCTTGGAATATCAGCTCCAGCTTGGCGTCCTAGCTTTGCCCATCTCTAACTCGGTCTCGAATGTCATATGTGGTGCTCATCACGGCTAAATATTCCTCATAGAGCTCGAGGTTTTCAACCAATACCAGTATGATGTACATATCTTCTAATCTCTGCAAAAGCTCCATGGACATAATCTAGGGCTCAACACCTGAGGTGACGGCTCTCCGACTCAGCACATCAGCTACCACACTCGCCTTCCCTAGGTGGTAGTGCATCTTGTACTGGTAATCTGCCAGAAACTACACTCATCGCATCTGCCTGATATTCAGCTCCTTCTGCGTGTCCACATACTTCAAATTTTTTGATCAGAGTATATGTCGCAGTGTACACCATAGAGGTAGTGTCACCATACCTTCAGAGCAAACACAATTGCTCCCATCTCCAAGTCATGAACAGGGTAGTTCTGCTCATGCTTATTCAGCTGGTGGGAAACTTAAGCAATCACGTAGCATTTCTAAATCAGCACTGCACCCATGCCCTGGTAGGAAGCGTTGGTGTAGACCTAGAATCCTTCTTTCCCCGATGTAAGGGCAAGGATAGGAGCCGAGGTGAGTCGATCCTTCAGCTCCTGAAAAGCCGTCTCGCACTGCGGGGTCCAGATAAAGGGCACATCCTTCGTCGTCAGGGATGTCAGTGGGAGGGCAATTCGAGAGAATCCCTCCACGAACTTCCGGTAAATACCGGCAAGTCCTAGAAAACTACGCACGTCTGTGGCCTTTTTCAGCGGCGGCCAATCCCGAACTGCCTAAATCTTAGCCGGCTCCACTACCAACCCAGCTCCACTGATAATGTGACCTAGGAAGGCCACCTCCTTCTACCAGAACTGGCACTTGCTGAACTTCAAATAAAGGCGGTGCTCCTGCTGTCTCTTTAGTGTCAGTGTCAGATGTCGGGTATGCTCCTCCTCTATCCTCGAATAAATGAGGTTGTTGTCGATAAACACGATGATAAACACATCCAGATAAGCCTCGAACACCGAGTTCATGAGGCTCATTAATGCCAATGGTGCATTCGTAAGCCCGAAGGGCATCACGGTAAACTCGAATAACCCATATCGGCTACTGAAGGTAGTCTTCGGAATGTCCTCCTCTTGAATCCGCAGTTGGTAGTAGCCCGACCTCAAATCCAGTTTTGAAAAGTAATGTGCCCCCTCCATCTGGTCAAACAGGTCATCAATGCTCAGCAGTGGATAGGTATTCTAGACTGTCAGTCTGTTCAGAGCTCGGTAGTCGATGCACAATCTGAGTATCCCGTCCTTCTTCTTGAAGAACAGCACCGGGCTTCCCATGGTGAAGTGCTCGGCCGGACAAATCCGGCTTCCACTAGCTCCTGCAGCTGGCTTCGAAACTCAGCCAACTCCTTCGGGGCCATCCAGTAAGGAGCTCTAGATGACGGCTTAGCTCCCAGAATGAGCTATATCTGGAAGTCCTTCTCCCGATGCGGTGGTAGACCTGGCAGATTCCCTGGGAATTCGTCAGTAAAATCCCGCACCACTGGATACTAGAGATGGAACCCTTGGCCTCGACCATCTCAAACAGCACTTCATAGACCTCTTCTCCCTGCAGGTTGGCCTTGACGGCCTGTACGGACGACAACAAGAGAGGGGTGGTAGATCCAGTGGTAGGTCTAATACCTTCGATGAAAACATCGAAATCCCCATGCCTCAAGGTGATCCTATTTGACAGGTAGTCGATCTGGGCATGGTTCCAATGCAACCATGTCATGACTATGATCAAATCATAGGCTGGCATCCTTAGGATCGTCGCTGGTGCTTCGAATGCCTTCCATCCAATCTCCGCCTCCATGTTGCAGTGGGCAGAGGTGAATAGCTCTGATCCGTCGTATAGTCGCACCCTCATCATCAAGCCTGTGTATCGCTCCACACCTTCTAGTCCTTCCACAAAGGCTTCCGAAACTAATGAGTGCGAAGCACCGTTATCGAATAGAATATCAGCGGGCTTACCGCCGATGAAGACTATGCCTGTGGTGGTTAAATATTTAGAACTCTAGTTATGGTTTTACTTCCTAGTTCTAACAATTCTACATCCATGAGTCCTACTTTGTAGGAAAGAAAGAACTTAAAATTTATTGGCGTACATGTTATCACTTGCTCCTATTCCATGGTTGAGCCAGATCTAGGGCATTCACTTGCTCCCTCTCCTGCCTGCGGTCTCCGCCGTTGTATCTGCATCCTCGTCCACGTCCTCGGCCTCCAAACTGCTGTGCTGGCGGTGCAGCCGGTGGTGCTGGTAGTGGTGCCCCCCTCATGGGGCAATTTCTCCGGTTATGCCCCACCTAATGACATTATTAGCACTCGCGCGGGGGATATGCCATACCCCCGGGTCTCTACATCTCCCGCATCTGGAGAGGTTGAGGATCCATTACCACCGGCTCCCTCGGCTCCTGTCTCACCTCCTGACGAGGTTGGACCTCTGCCCTTCTCCCATCAACAATGCGGCCCCTTCGATGATCATTTCCGGCTCCCCAGCCCTGATCCTCCATTGTCCTCTTCTGGCCTCGAGTCATGTGCGAATCTGCCTCAATCCTCTTTGCCATCTCCAATATTCGAGA
Organism: Platanthera guangdongensis; assembly: GCA_039583875.1. Lineage (NCBI taxonomy): Eukaryota > Viridiplantae > Streptophyta > Magnoliopsida > Asparagales > Orchidaceae > Platanthera > Platanthera guangdongensis. The sequence continues at coordinate 126,235,665 of CM077164.1, forward strand.
TATAGGTCCGTCGGATACGAACAGCAGAGCCTCTCTCAGATCCTCTTGCAGGCCCTTACAAAACCTCTTTGTGTATCCGGCCTCATCCAGCTGATATGTAAGGACTCCATCCGTTCATATAGCATATAATAGAAGGTCCGGCTGGGGCCCCACACCATATGTTACAAAACATGCGGGGAAGTCACAGGTTGTTATCAGAGTTGCGCATCCTAACTCATAGCATTCTAGCGGAAGATTTTAACATAAAAATGAACTTCAACCATGAATGTCCACTAATATAAACACCCACATTTATATAGGAATGTATCAAATACAATATCATCTAGCCTTAGGGCCTTACAGTTGCTCTTTACAAAAGTGGCTTCCAAACATCGGCGCGTAGGCCAGCCACACATGAACAAAACATAATATTTTCATTTTAGCCTTCAAGCGCTAGCAGCAGCAGCAACATCAGTAGGGACTTCAGCCTTTAAATGTCCCGCTCGGTTCTCCAGCACCTGTACAAGGACAGCCCACCCAACGGTGGCAAACAAGGCAACGGTCAGCATTCAGCTAACCAATTTATAACCACCCTACCCCCTACCCGGGGCAGTGGTATTCCATCCCTGCAAGCATAACAATTTATAGCAGATATATGAATCTCATACATTGTGCTCTCACGCACAAACATTCCATCACAACCGTCAGCCACGCGACCCGATGATCCGTGCACTCAGGGCACATTCTTGGTGTAATAGATAAACTAGTTTCCCAACGTCATTCAAGGCCCGAAGCCCAACAACAAACTTAAGCATTTTGCTCCATGGCATACAGCCGGAGACTTTAGTCTTAGTCGGGCGCCGGCCTAAGACTCTCGCTATTCATTTCTGCCGAATGCCAATCATCCAGACACTCATGGAGGACAACCATAATGCAGATATAGTTCAGCCTTTGCCCGTTGCTCAAATCGTTAGTTCTATGACCAGACTAATGCGGGTCGCCATCCCCTTGTCCGTTCAACATAAAGTCTTTTCTGAGCTCTTCAAGTTCACAAATAGCCATAGTATCCTCGCCGGACTAGCTTAATAATCATAGGTTAGCTAGGTGCTACGCCTCGCGTTAGCGACAGAATTCATTTTTCCATACCTAGCCTTAACCGTACATTCATAGCATACACTTGAGGGTATTTTCCTATACTGCCAAGGTTGTACTTCATGCTACTACCCATTACAGGCATAACCCATCAAGCGTCATAAGCATTACATGCATCAGAGGTTCTTTTCCTTGACTTCCATACCAGTACTTCCTGCTACTTTCCTTCACATTTACATCCATCAAGCATCACAAGCATCACAATGGTCTTTTCCTGGAATACCACTCCAGTACTTCCTACTACTGCCCTTCACCGGTACAACCCCTCGACTCCATAAGCTACACGTTTCATCGCGGAGTCTTCTCCGGTGTATATATGCAACATCACCAATCCAGACCAACCTGTCCAGATGTTCTTCACACAACATGCCTATTTCGTACTCCATTTCAGGATCTATATGCCAAACTATTGGGGATTCTATGAATCAACCCAAGGAAATCCCTTCATACTCCACCCTCTGGTGGGGTAATCCCATGCACATGCCAAAAAGGAAGCCTTTACTTGGCTAAGAAGGAAGATCATTACCCTTGATGATCGCTTTGGCGCCATGAAATCCTAGTCGGCTGTAAAGCACCGCGGCAGCCTTGCATCCACAACGCTAGCCTCGGACCATGAATTGGAACTCCGCAGCTCCACCGGTGGATGGCTCCCTTCCTCCTCCTCCTCCTTCCTCTCTCTCTCCCTCTTGGATCTTAGAAATAGGATGGCTAAGATGAGAATGAGATTTTCCTTCTCATTCTCGGCCTTAAAGTAGGGGGGAGGAATCTGGGCCATCCGATCCTGGCTAAAGAAAACGTACGACAACAATTTTGCCACAAAAGCCTGAATTTTGTCAGACACGGCTTGTGATACGCCCGTGTCCCAAGCCATGTACCTTAAGCGGCACACAACCGACTAATCCAGACCAATACACTGCCATGTGACATGCCCGTGTCACAGGCCGTTTGACCTGACACGCCTTCAGGCATGCCCATGTCTGTGGCTATGTACCTTAGGTGGTACACAACCATCTCAACCGGAGCAAGATACGGCCATGTGACACGCCCGTGTCACAGGCCGTGTGCCTAGAGACACACCTGTGTCCTGCCCGTATTCACCAGGCTGTACTTCCCTGGCTAATTCCAGAATAGTACACGTCCTGTGACACGCCCGTGTCACAGGCCTTGTGCCCTTACACGGCTGCAGATATGCCTTTGCCGTGTTTTTTGTCGAGCGAAATTCGTTGACCAGAGGAGGACATGCCCACTGACACGCCCATGTCTCAGGGCGTGTTCCCTCTTGAAATCTTGTCGAGCGCAGTTCGTTGACCACACGACAGACTGCTCAACTATAGCGCACAGGACACGCCCTAGGACACGCACGTGTCCCAGGCCGTGTCACCCAACTTGGGATTTTGGGGTGTTACATGATAGGAGTCCGTAAATCAGGATAGCTGATTGAATTTCCAGTGGTACACCACCACCGTCTTGTTGCCTTGCCTAAACTATAGAACTCTATCTTCCAGCTCATCTCTGGCCGACTAGGTAACAAAGTGCTCCAATAATGTGACCCTGAAGTCCTCCCAAGTAATGTCTGTAACCTCTCTATCAGCAAATGTTGTGTCCAGCAGTGTCTTCCACTATTTCTTGGCATGGGACTCCAAGCAAGAGAGCACCAAAGGCACCCTCTCGTCCCATGGGCATCGTATCCCGGTCAGCATCTCATATATGATATCCAGTAGCTCCTCTGTCTGCACAGCTGACTCTGACCCCAAGTAAGATGGGGGGAGAAAGTCCTCGGAAGATGATCATCCAATTGGCCTGCTGGTTTGGCTGCGGAGTCGGAGCCTGCTGGGCCCTGAAAGCCTCCAGAATGGCTGTCATGGTCTGTCCCATCTCCGACTGTAGAAACGGAGTGGGAGCCGGGGGAGGTGGTGCAATATTTGGAGTTTGCTAGACTCCGCCTTGTGGTGTAGGTTGTGCTGGAGGCTGCATAACAAAGACCATTTGTAAGAAATTGACCCGAACCTAGTTAAATGTGGACAATTTACATGTGATCCCCCATATGGGCCCACCACTGCTTCCGCTGCTTAGTTTGTCCCCAAACTAAACTCGTGCGGGCGTGACCAAGTGTTTGTGGACTGCTAATTTTTCGATCGAGGTCTTCTCTGATACCACTTGTGAAATCCCATTTTTTTAAAAGCCACGGGGTCTTAGGCCCAGTACCACCACTTTGTGGTGACACTTCCACGCCGCGAAGGTCATCACTACAAAACGCCGATCCTGCCGGCCATATCGATCACATAAAAAGTAGTAAGAGAGTAAATGAAACAAAAACTCTAACACATGTCCACAGAGATCACATATATATAAATAATCTCCACAAAGGGAGACTCCACAGGAATAATATTAAAGATACAGAAAAATGTAACACCCCATATCCGTCACATAGCATATAGCAGTAGGTCCGGCCGGGCCCCGACGTCATATACCACAGACAGACCGGAAGGTTACTCAATGGAAACCATCCAAGTAATAACCAACGTCCTACACAGAGTCATTCTAGCGGAAGCAATTTAAAGGTTTCAAAACAAAGAACCCAGCACAAGCATGAATGTCCACTACTCAAACCAACAGGAATGAAGTACAATACACAAGTACAACGACCTTAAGGCCTTACAATTGTTAACTAAAATTACAGTGTTTTCCATACCACGGCACGCAGGCCGGTCACTCATGAATAATACAAGTAAACACTCAAAATTATCCCTTCGAGGGCCGGCTCAGCAACTTGGGCTTCTGGCCGCTATTTACCGCTCGGCTCCGCAATACGTGCAAGCAACAATCCACCTTAACAGTGGCAAATAAAGCAACGGTCAGCTATGCTGACCAATTTATAACGATCCCGCCCCCAAACTCGGGGCGGCGATGCTCCTTTCCCTGCACTTTGTTAGCATAACCAAGCAGTATAGTGTAAACACTTCATCACAGGCTTGGGCACGCACGACCACACACCCCGTGCTCTCAGGGCACATTCTTGGTGAACAGGTCAATGTCACGTCAATTTAAGCCATAGACACTTCGGTCTCACCACCACCACTTGGACGGCCAATCTTGCGTGCATTTTTGTCTTTCCGGCATTGGTCACGTCATTTTAAGCCATAGACCGCCTAAGACCCTCCATCTATGCCAACGGCTCCAACCAAATGATATAGAGCGGGTACCGTTACGCATAACCCTTTTCTCACATTGCAATGATAATTTAAGCCAAATGTGCTAGTCAAACTTTCCCGAGTCCCAATCTGATACACACTTTACATAACCCAGTTATGTACAAGTTGTCTCCCAGGCCACCATGTTTGGCAGAATCACGCATCTGCCTAGTTTTTCGGGTGGACCTTGGAGTTAGTCTCAAAGGCTCCCTGTTGCAATCTACCGTATAGAAAACCCGAAAAATAACCATTTACATGGAGTCTTTTTCGGCCATTCATGCAATGCAATATCACTGATCCAAACCAACTTGTCCGGGTAGGCTTCACACATCATGCCTATGTCCGATTCTCGATTACGGACTCTACATGTACACAATGGGGACTATTCATGTCTACCCGTAGGAACGCCTCAAACTCACCGCAAACTCGGGAAAGAGGGCTCCCTATCTAAAGGAAAAGAGGACTTCACATGTCCTAGGATGAAGATCGTTACCGTAGCATTTTTCCTTGGCGCCATTGAAATCTATGCAGATGAAAAGCACCTCAATCTCCTTGCCTCCATAAATCCGAAGTCGGCTCGCGATTTGGAGCTCCGAAGCTCCGCCGGTGACTGGATCTAGCCTCCTTTCTTCTTCCTTGCTCTCCCCTCTCTCTAAACTTTAGAAAGAGAATAACCCAAGTGAAATGGGGTTTTCAAAGCCCTAAACCCGGGTATATCTCAGCAGGAACAACCCCAAGCTGTCGGATCCCAAAATAAGGAAACGGACGGCCACGATTCGGGCTTGATATGCAAAATCTGGGCCTAACACAGACTGTGACACGCCTGTGTCCAGGGCCGTGTTCCCCATTCATCGTCAAAAGCGACGCGTCCCGAAACGGGTACAGGTTAGCGACATGCCCATGTCCGGATTGACAAGCCCGTGTCATCCAGTACATGGCCGTGTAGTGGGCCGTGTTCCTCCATCGACACATGCCCAACACCAACCCGTGAAGGACACGGGTATTGGACACGCTCGTGTCCCAAATAACACACCCGTGTCATACCCGAACACGCCTGGGAAGGGCGCGGCCTGGGACACTGCCGTGTCTTAGGCCGTGTTCGCTGCTCGACGATCGTTGACTCCAAATTTCATCGACCTCTCGGCCAGATCGTCGATCCGAGCAATACACGCCCCTGGGACACGCCCGTGTCCCAGGCCGTGTGCCCCTGCCAAATTCCAAACTTGGCTCAAAACACCTCCCGTCGCTCTTTTGAGTTTCGGGGCGTTACAACTCTCTCCCTCTTAAAAGAATTTCGTCCCTGAAATTACACAAAGGAAAGATAAACACAAAACTTAAATGGTACCTGAGTGGAATAACTTCTGGTATTCCTCAATCATGGTCTGCCCTCGCTCCCACGAGAGCTCCTCCCGACCATAGTTTTCCCAACGGACCTTGACCATCCTGATCTCTTTGTTGCGTAGCCGGTTGACTTTTGAGTCTTCTATGCGAACGGGCTTGACCTTCGTCGTCAACCCATTAGTGACCGACACTTGGTCGACCGCAATCACTTGTGAAGGCTCTTGCACCGCCTTCCGCAGCGCCAATATATGGAATACATTGTGTAGACCACTAAGCTCCACTGACAGCCTCAATCGATAAGCTACTTCAGCAATCCGCTCCAGAACCTCAAATGGCCCAAGGTACCTCAGGCTTAGCTTCTTCAATCGCCGCACCCACGAGACACCCTTGAACGGCTTGATCTTCAAGTACACCTAGTCGCCAACAGCGAACTCCACGTTGCTGTGCTTGGCATTATAGTACTTAGCATGGCGGTCCTGAGCGATTAGCAACCTTTCCCGAATCATTCTAACCAACGATGTAGCATCTTCCACCTCTTGGCGCTGTACAACATTGACTCACTCATTTCCAACCAATACAACAGTGTGCGACATCTTCTACCATAAAGGGCCTCGAAGGGCACCATTTTTATGCTCGCCTGGTAGCTATTACTATACGCGAACTCCACCAAGTATAGGTTATCTTCCCACTACTTCCTGAAGTCCAGTACACACATACGAAGCATGTCTTCCATTGTCCTATTAACCCTCTCGGTCTGCCCATCCGTCTGCGGATGAAAGGCTATGCTGAAACTCAGCTTTGTTCCCAACATCTGCTGCACCAACCTCCAATCATTGAATGTGAACCGCCCATCCCGGTCACTCACGATGCTGCGGGGCACACCGTGAAGCCGTACTATTTTATCCACATATAACTTTGCCAATTTCTCCACGGGATCATCCTTCCTATGCGGAATGAAGTGCGACACTTTCGTTAGACGATCTATGACCACCCAAATGGTGTCGTTACTCTTCTGCGACCTTGGCAACCCGTGCATAAAATCCATAGTAATATCGTCGAACATCCACTCCGGAATAGGCAAGGACTTCAAGAATCCTCCTGGCTTTTGGAACTCTGCCTTCACTAAGGCGCATGTTTGACTCTTCGCCACGTACAGTGCCACATCCTTCTTCAGTCCTAGCCACCAGAACAATTTCTTCACATCGCGGTACATCTTCGTGCTCCCCGGGTGAATCATGTACTTGGTATGATGCGCCGCGTACAACAATTTCACCCACAAAGTGCCCACATTTGGGACGCATAGACGACTGTCTTTCCAAAGCAATCCATCCACAACATCATATTGGGAATTTGACCCATCCAAAGCATTTATCATGAGCTGCTTCATGCTGCTATCCACATCCAAAGCCTACCGAATCTGATCAACCAGGTCATACTGAACATCCGTCCAGTTCAATAGCGCTTCAACACTCGACTGCTTGTCTACGCAAGAGATCTCCAACGCCTCCAACTCCCGAACTAACCTCTCATCATGGACTGACAGCCAATTGTCTTGAGATGGGGCCCTGCGGCTCAACATGTCTACAACCACATTGCCTTTACCAGGCACGTGATGGATATTGAATGTGTAGTCCCCCAGAAACTCCATCCATCTACGCTACCGCATGTTTAGATCCTTTTGGTCCAAAACATATTTCAGTCTTTTGTGATCGGTATAGTTATCGACCTTCACCCCATACAAGTAGTGCCTCCACAGATTCAAGGAAAAAATCACGGCCACTAACTCCAACTCATGGACCGGATAATTCCTCTCGTGCACCTTCAACTGTCTCGAGCCATACGCTATCACACTTCCATGCTGCAGTACCACACAACCCAATCCACTGCCCGAAGCATCGCTGTAGATCTCAAAACCTTCGGTCCCGCTCGGCGAACTCAACACAGGCGTCGTGGTCAACCGACACTTCAACTCCTCAAAAGCTCGTGAGCACTCCGGCTTCCAAACAAACTTCTCCTCTTTCCTCATCAAAGCCGTGAGGGGTAACGATATCCGCGAGAAGTTCTCCACGAAGTGCCTGTAATAGCCGGTAAGCCCCAGAAAGCTATGGACTTCTGCTACCGTAGAAAGCACAGGAGACTCTCGTATCGCAATAATCTTCGTCGGATCCACCGCAATGCCCTCTCCACTAACTATGTGACCGAGGAAGGCTACTGAGGACAACCAAAACTCGCATTTGGAGAACTTGGCATACAATTGATTCCTCCTCAGCATCTCCAATACCAAATGAAGATGCTTGAAGTGATCCTCATCACACTGCGAGTACCCTAAGATGTCATCGATGAAGACGATCACAAAGTGGTCTCGGTACTCCCTGAAAGTCCTGTTCATCAAATCCATGAACACTGACGGCGCATTCGTCAGCCCAAACGTCATGACCGTAAACTCGTAATGCCCGTATCTCGTACTGAACGCTGTCTTATGGATATCACTCTCCCTTATCCTCAGCTGATAGTAACCGAACTTGAGATCCAATTTTGAGTACACCGTCGACCCGACTAACTGATCGAACAAATCATCAATCCTCGGGATCGGGTACTTGTTCTTCTCTGTTAGCTTGTTCAACTCCCGATAATCGATACAAAGTCTCCAGCTTCCGTCCTTCTTCTTAACAAAAAGGACCGGTGCGCTCCAAGGCGAAGAACTTGGACGCACATACCCCTGCTCTAACAACTCTTGAAGTTGAACCTTTAGCTCCGCCATTTCCGTAGGCGCTAGCCGATACGGTGAGCGTGACACAGGTTTCGCACCTGGCACTTGGTCGATGGTGAAATCAATATCCCGTTGAGGCGGGGCTCCAGGAAGATCGCCAGGGAACACATCAGGGTACTCGGATACTACTAAAATACTGTCCAACGTAGGCTTAGTCTTAGCGACCTCCACTAGCGTAAAGAACAGCTCTTCACCAACACGAACCGCCTTCACCACTTGAAGAGCAGACATCAAAGTCTTGCTCGACCCTTTCAAGCCCGTAAAAGTCGTCTCACAACCTGTTCACAACTTGACTTCCTTGCGACCGCAATCAATATAAGCTTGCTGCTCCGAGAGCCAGTCCATGCCAAATATCACATCGAACTCTACCAGTGGTAGTAATGACGCTTGCAAATCGAACTCTTGACTACCAATACGAATCTTTATGCCACAGATTCTATCCGCGCGCATCGAACACCCATTCGGCAACAACACATCCAGTTTGTTCTTCGCCATCGAAGAAGGTACTCCGATGCGTGATATGAATCCTTCGGACAAAAGGGAGTGTGAAGCTCCCGTATCAAAGAGTGCACTCGCCAGATTCTCATAAATCAAAACAAATCCTATACAAGCAGTGGTAAGGTAACACGCGCATAACAAGTATTTAAAAATTAACTTGCTATAAATTTAAATCGTACTTGTCACCACATCCACTTGTTTGATGCAATCTCGTTGGCCAAGATTATAGACCCTTGGTTGAGCCGGAGCATAATGGGACATGGTTGACTCCAGCGCCTTTCCCTTCTCTTCATATGTTGCTCCGACTTCCTCTCAGAATTGGGACGTTCGCTCCAGAAGTCACGGGCAAAGTGTCCCGGCTTTCCACAAGTAAAACATGCACCCGGGGTTCGACCCGTAGTCGCCCCAGAAGCACCAGAATAGGGGGCTAGACCCGAGGTCCTATCCTTCTTGTAGAACCTACGATACCTAGACTTTGAGGTAGTTGGCACCTTGAACTCAGTCTTCTTCTCACCAGAGCTTTTCTTTGCTTGCACATTCTTCAAGTCCTTCTCCAAAGACCGGGTCGCGTTGACCAGGGTCAAGAAGCCAAGCGTCATCGGTCTCGAGAGCAGTAACCTCAAGTCATCTCTCAGACCTTCATAGAAATGGTTCGTCTTGCGCTCCTCATCCGCGAATGTGGAGTTAGCATACTGACCCAATCGAGTAAACTCGTGGAGAAACTCATCCATGCTACTCTCTCCTTGCACCAACCTCTGGAACTCATTTTCCAATGATATCCTCTGCGCCGAAGGGAGGTACCTTACCAAGAACAGTCTCGAGAACTCTTCCATCGAGACGTCTGTAAGTTGCCTTCCTCTCAAGAGATGCAGCTCCAAACCCTCCCACCACAGCCTAGCGTCTGCATCCAACAGGAACATAGCTATAGTGGTCATCTTCCACTCCTCCGTCTCCGTCGCTGTCAAGACTATCTTCACTCGGGAGAGCCAATCTTTAGCTTGGGATAGGGTTCCCAACCCCGAGAACATCGGAGGATTAAAGCTCATAACGTGTTTGAGCTGTCTTTCGGTTGCTCTCCTCGGGACTAAAGGCTCCACCACTACCTGCTCAACTCTTCTTGGTTCATCCCTTTGAAGCGGTACCTGCTCCATCGTAGGAGCAGGCTGCTGTATTTGCCTTGCAGGCTGCGCATTGATCATGGCAAACACTGCTTCGGCAACCAATCATATGGTTTCAGCCGAGGTAGGTGTTGCAGGAGCATCATTTGGTGCGCTACTAGCCTCAGTAACTGGGTGTTCTGACGGCCCTGCACCACTTCTGGTCACCTATAGTTGTACAACACACCGTTAAGTGACCAAACAAAATTGTAAGAAGAAATTATTGGAACATGCAGGTTCCTCAAACACATGTATTTTCATTCCTAAGTGGACATTCATTGGTTCTTTTGATGTTATAACGATGACACACACACATATGCTCACCACCCCTTAAAAAGAATTTTCCCACGAATTCATTTAAGCCAGACCTAAACCAGTAGTCCGATGCCAAATTGTAACACCCCCTATCTTTCACAAAGCATATAGCAATAGGTCCAGCCGGGGCCTGACGCCATATACCACAGACAGACTGGAAGGTTACTCAATGGAAACCATCCAACTAATAACCAACGTCCTACACAGAGTCATTCTAGTGGAAGCAATTTAAAGGTTGCAAAACAAAGAACCCAGGACGAGCACGAATGTCCACTACTCAAACCAACAGGAATGAAGTACAATACACAAGTACGACGTCCTTAAGGCCTTGCAATTGTTTACCCAAATTACAGTATTTTCCATACCACGGCACGCAGGCCGGTCACACATGAATAATACAAGTAAACAATCAAAATTAGGCCTTCGAGGCCCGACTCAGCAACTTGGGCTTTTGCCTGCTATTTACCGCTCGGCTCCGCAGCACCTGCAAGCAACAATCCACCGTAATTGTGGCAAATAAAGCAACGGTCAGCTATGCAGACCAAATTATAACGATCTCGCCACCAAACTCGGGGCGGCGATGCTCCTTTCCCTGCACTTTGTTAGCATAACCAAGTAGTATAGTGTAAACACTTCATCACAGGCATGGGCACGCACGGCCACATGCCCCATACTCTCAGGGCACATTCTTGGTGAACCGGTCAATGTCACGTCAATTTATATCATAGACACTTCGGTCTCACCACCTCCACTTGGATGGCCAATCTTGCGAGCATTTTTGTCTTTCCGGCATTGGTCACATCATTTTAAGCCATAGACTTCCTAAGACCCTCCATCTATGCCAACGGCTCCAACCGAACGACATAAAACGGGTACGGTTCTGCCTAACCCGTTGCTCACATCGCAACGACAATTTAAGCGATATGTGCGGGTCAAACTTTCCCGAGTCCCAATCTGATAAACAGTTTACATAACCCAGTTATGTACAAGTTGGCTCCTAAGACACCATGTTTGGCAGAATCACGTATCTGCCCATTTTTCTGGGTGCACCTTGGAGTTAGTCCCCAAGGCTCCCTGTTGCAATCTACCGCATAGAAAACCCGAAAAACAACCATTTATGCGGAGTCTTTTCCGGCCATTCATGCAATGCAACATCACCGATCCAGACCAACTTGTCCGGGTAGGCTTCACACATCATGCCTATGTACGATTCTCGATTACGGACTCTACATGTACACAATGGGGATTATTCATGTCTACCCAAAGGAACGCCTCAAACTCACCGCAAACTTGTAAGAGTGGGCTTCCTATGCAAAGGAAAAGAGGACTTCACATGTCCTAGGATGAGAATCGTTACTCTAGAATTTTTCCTTGGTGCTATGGAAATTTATATGGATGAAAAGCACCGTAATGTCCTTGCCTCCGTAGATCCGAAGTCAACTCGCGATTTGGAGCTCCGAAGCTCCGCCGGTAACTGAATCTAGCCTCCTTTCTTCTTCCTTGCTCTCCCCTCTCTCTAAACTTTAGAAAGATAATAACTCAAGTGAAATGTGGTTTTCAAAGCCCTAAACCCGGGTATATCCCAGCAAGAACAACCCCCAGCCATCGGATCCCAAAATAAGGAAACAGACGGCCACGATTCGGGCTTGAAATGCAAAATTTGGGCCGAACACGGCCTGTGACACGCCCGTGTCCATGGCCGTGTTCCCCATTCGCCATCGAAACCGACGCGTCCCAAAAAGGACACGGGTTCGCGACACGCCCGTGTCATCCAGTACACGGCCATGTAGTGGGTCGTGTTCCTCCATCGACACAGGCCCAACACCAACCTGTGAAGGACACGGGTATTGGATACGCCCGTGTCCCAAATGACATGCCTGTTTCATACCTGAACATGCTTGGGAAGGACACGGCCTGGGACACGCCCATGTCTCAGGCTGTGTTCGATGCTCGATGATTGTTGACTCCAAATTTCATCGACCTCTCGGCCAGATCGTCGACCCAAGCACGACACGCCCCTGGGACATGCCCGTGTCCTAGGTTGTGTACCCCCTGCCAAATTCCAAACTTGGCTCAAAATGCCTCTCGTCGCTCTTTTGAGTTTTGGGGCGTTACAAAAAATAAGGCTCACGCCCGATACATCAATGTCCTTACTACATATCTCTCATCGCGGAAGCAAAACTAAAACAACTACTAGCGATCGGGACTCATAGTCCAAGCTGTCTGAACTCCGGTACAAGACTGTCCCATCTCCAAGCGTGCCGACCTCTGGGGCTGCTCCTCCATGCTGGGCTCCACGGCCCCCTAAAATGACGTGGTTGGAAAACCGTTAGTCTAAGAGAGTAAGTCCTATCAGCCCCTACCCCTCCCCCATGGCTCCTAGGCACCGGGCGGAGAGGAGGAAAGTGAAGCTCTGAAGGTGTTGAATAAACAAAACAGGTGATGGTGGAACTATTCTAGCATGGGTATATAAATAGAACAAGTATATATAAGCAGTAGTAAAAGAAAGGTAAACTAAGAAACAAGTAACCTTAACTTATATGAATGCTCATACAAACTTATAAGTTAAGGGATCTTTTGCAAGGCTCCCATCTTATAAAAAGTCTCATAACGATTTATACGTTGGGGTGTCAGTTTTCAAGCAAGCAATATATATATCCAAAGAGTAATAACCTTAACTTATGAGCATGCTCATGCAAGCTTATAAACTAAGGGGTCGTTTTGCAGGGCCTTTTGTATAAAGCGTGCCATACCACATTATACAATAGGTGTCAGGGGTTATATACAATGATGATGCTATGACATACAAGTATGCCATGATGCGAACATGCAAGTGCAACATAACCACCAGACTCTGTCTACACAGACCTTTAGCTCCCCTTTTCCGGAGCCTAACCTCCCAGGATAACTCCGTAGTGGCAAACGGAAGCGGTGGGTTGGGCCTCGCCCACCTCTAAACCGGTAATTGCACTACCAGTTAAGCCTATCATACGCCTCGATCCTGGTGTACTAAGTGGAGCTCCTGCGTACTCTTTGTCGGCAAGTCCACTGGACTTATCTTGGAGAAGTGCAAAACCACACTTACCGAGACAACGTATTGGCATCGGTGCATCGACACTCAAATATCGAAGACCCACCACCTTATACTTTATGCACATGCAACCTTATGTATCAGCTACCGAGCCAAAGCTCCACGGACCATCTTGTCCGTCATAACCAACAACCGAGAAAATGCTGGTCGGGCCAATGATGCGCCCGCGAACAGACTCTTACTGTGGTTGGTTCGGTGAGTCGATCGCCGCGGGCTCGCTCGGGTAGGCAAGTGCACCTATCGCAAGTAGTACTCGATATTCGAGGGAATACCGAGGTCGTATTGTTCTCGGGGTCATGTTGACTATTCTTACTCCTCCGGGAGGACTATTATTTTACTGAAAGTAAGGTGGATTTTTTTACTTAATAAAAGACGGAAAAGCAAAGGAGCGAAAAAACGATTTAGAAAATATTCGATGAAGGGTTAACGCTCGGCATCGAATCGGATTAAGACTAAAACAATTTTTAATAATAAAAAGACTTAGTTTTCAAATTAATAATAAGGCAACTTGGCCGTGGAGGTTCCACAAATGTGAGCGCACTTATCTCTAGGAATATTGCTCACCTGAACGTTAAGACTATTCGACCGAACGTTAGTCCGACGAAGGATTCCTCTTAACGCCCGCTTTACGCTAAGAACCCCGCTATTGGGTGGGGAACCCAATCCGGTAGAATTACGCTAGTCCTCTCTCGAGGGTATGCACGCAACTCTATTTACCCAGGGGTGATCGGTCCATATGCACGGCCTCTCGGCTAGCTAGCATATGGACTACGGAAATAGGGCCCACACATCGATTATGTGGTCCTACGCGTCGTAAACCCGGGGTAAACCTTAAGTGCTTAAATTAAAATGAAAATAAAGAGCTTCAATTATTATAAATCATTTCAAATGTCCCAATGCTCTTCGATGCCGAGGCTAATAGCGATTAGCCACACATCGGTATGGGGACGGCTTATAATTTAGTGATGCGCGAGTTCGAAATTAAACACTAAACGTTTATAAGAAGGGGACACAAGAAAAATAACAACATTTAGAAAACTGAAAAACTAGCTAAAACAAGAACTCACGCACACTCCAAATTATAAATTAAAAAGGAACTAAGTTACACATAAAAGAAATTTGCATTTTTCAAATTTGCGAGTCCCACTCAAACGAGTGGGGGCGGTAAATAAAAGCTGAAAATTGCAAGTCCTACTCAAACGAGCAGGACTGAAATGAAAGCGAGTCCTACTCGAATGAGTCGGAGAAAATAAATGAGATTACAAGGCTAAAAGGTCCGTCCATTAAACTCAAGTGAGTAGGCGGAAAAATAAAGAAAGAAAAATTACAAATCCTACTCAAACGAGTAGGCGGGAAATAAAGTCCGGCCATTAAACTCAAGTGAGTAGGCGGAAAAATAAAGCAAGAAAATAACAAGTCCTACTCAAACGAGTAGGACTGAAATTGTAAACGATGCGTCATTTAACTCTTAACGAGTAGGCGGAAATAAATGCACACAAACACTCACACTCCATATGAATTTCAAGAAAGCAATAAAGCTAACACCTACACTCACACACTCTACAAAATTGAACAAAATATAAAAGTTATACACCTACACTCACACACTCTACACAATTTGAATCAAAGCATAAAAGTTATACACCTACACTCACACACACTTCATGAAGATTAAGAAGAACAAAAGGAAATTTAGGCTCATACACTCACACACACAAATAAAAAGCAAAATGAAAGTTACCTAAAAATTAAAATTTTAACTTTTTCATGCTTAGGTTTTGCCAAAAACAAATAAAAAGAGGAAATTTCAATTTTTAGAAGACAAAAGTTTTTCAAAACAAATTAAAAACCAAAGTTTTTGGAAAATTAAAATGCCAACATTTTCATTCTTATGATGTTATGAAAGTGCTAAAAAAGGTGAAAAAGAAGATGAAAAGAACAAAAGAGGTTTTACAATCCTAAAAGAAAACTAAGTAAAAAAAAAGAACAAAATCACTTTTTAAATCTCTTTTATAAAATCATAAGAATGAAATCAAAATTCTTTCAAGAAAAAGACAAGGAGAAAAAGAGGAAAACCTATCATACCTAAGCATGAAAACAAGTTAAAAACATGTAAAGTAAATAAGTTACACTCATACACACACACACACTGTTCATAAAAGAAGAACTAAATGAAGAACAAAGATAAAACCAAGGATAAAAAGGAGAAGGAAAGTGGGCACAAGTGTTCATTCCAAAGCTAAATATGAAGAGAAAATCTAACATTTTATTGATTTTTAGGAACTATTACAAGCTATTACAAGGGCTGAAGCTAAAGCAAAACAAGACATGAAATAAAAAAGGGGAGAAATCTCCTTACATAGCTTTAGAAATCACGGATGCAGCCCACAAAAAGACACTAAATTGGCCCAAAAATCTGAACCCTTGGACCTTACAGAACTGGGCAATTTATAGGCAAAAAATTATAAGTACACGCCCTCGGTCACGGGCGTGTCGGGGGGGGGGGGGGGGGGGCGTGATAGTACTATTCATGAAGGCGGCCGGCGATTGGACAGGAAAGTTAACTTCGGGCTGAGTTCGCGGCAGTCACACCCCAGGTCACGGGCGTGACTCTGGGCGTGTCGGGGAGGTAGAACCGGGCGCGGGTTGCGTCAAAAGTCTTCGGCAGCATCTTGTCGGGCCAGCTGGAAAGGTCACGCACCAGGTCACGGGCGTGACGCTGGGCGTGACAGTTGGTGTCGACACTCGACGAATGTCGAGCGGAAAGTGTCGAGTCGAAATCGTCGAGCGGAAATTGAGTCACGCCCCAGGTCACGGGCGTGACGCTAGGCGTGACAGTTGGTGTCGACACTCGACGATCGTCGAGCGGAAATTCGTCGAGAGGAGAGGACACGGGCTTGGGTCACGCCCCGTGTCGGGTGACATGGGCGTGACCCCAGGCGTGTCAAGCTTTTACTTCAGAAATCGTCCGTTTTCACGGGAAATGCACAGTCACGGCCCGGTCACGGGCGTGACCAAATTGTCACGGGCGTGTACTGCCCAATTTTGGCAGATTTTGGAAATTTTTCTGCAAACTAAAATAAAGCAAGTTAGTAATAAATTTACAAGAATATGAGCATTTTATTGAACAAAAATAAGTAAAAACGACGAAAATAAATGAAAACGACTAAATTAATGTGCATAAAAATACGTATATTTACAATACATCAAATACCCCCATACTTAGGCTTTTGCTATTCCAGAGCAAAAGTTTGAGGTGAATCTATAAGGAATAAAAAAAACTCTAAGTTTTGGCTATCGCTTAATCAATTATAAGAGAGATCAAAATAAATATACGGGGTGTAAGAGTTAAGTCCTAAAATTATGTAGATGCTTTAAATAGCGCAAAAGTTTTGGCCAAAAGACTTCTTGATGTAATCAAATAGAAGGCAACATTTGTAATGGTTAGATTAACGAAAATAGTTTGGAATTATAAGAACTCTAGCTTATACGAGTGCTACTGGAAATAATACAATTTACTAATTATGCTCTCAAAAAGATTTTTGAATTAATTCTAGAATCGTGTAATTGGCTAAGGGGGTAGTGGGTTTATGAAGAGGGTTTTGATATGTGAGGTGAGGTAATTTTTTCTCGAACCTCCATTTTTTTTCTTTTGGATTATTAGGAAAACGAAATCTTATTTTCCTAATATGATTTTTGTTTTTCAACTTCATAAGAATAAAATTAATCCAATGTATATTTGTAGGAGTAATGAATTTTATCCTCTTACTCCTTATATAATCTTTTTAAATTATTGGGTGCCTATGTTTACGGAACGAAATCTTATTCCCATTGACATAAGATCTTTTAAGGATAAAATTTTTCATGCCAAGTAGGTCATGAAAAGTGAGGGGAGAAAGGAAAACTAGATTGTAATCCTAAAAATTTTTGAGAGTAACCTTAATAATTTGTACGTTCCAATTTTTTTTCAGAAAGCTAAAAGTAAGTATAATTGAATTCTATAGTCGTTATTTCCTAACATAATATACGTGCTCCTATCAATGAAAAATTAGAAGTAGTGCCTAAAACGAGTTCGCTAGTTTTAACAAAGCATAAAGAATTCTTTAAAACTTAACCCCGGCTATTTAAATTTTTCAATCAATAATTAATAAACGGGTAGCAAACAGAGAATTAATCAAATTCACATATAAATAAACTCAAAACTGAATTTTTGGATAGCAGAAAAGTTAAGTATGGAATATGTAATTTATTTATTTCAAAACATTTTTTTTTATTTTTATAGTTTTTGTTATCATTTTTTTTTTCATTTATTATCTTTTTTTGTATTTTTGTTTTTCTCAATTTTTTTGAAAAATTTTTTGTTTGAACTAATATCTTTTTTTTTGTATTTTTTTAAGAGAATTTTCATTTATGTACAAAAATATGGGAGAAAAAGAGAGGTTTTTACAAGAATGAGTAAGGGGGAGAGAGAAAAAAGGAAGTACAAAAAATATTTACAAAGTGAAACTAAATATATTTTTGTTGTTTTCTCTTTTTTTTTTAATTGTTTTTGAGTTTTTTTTTTTGGAAAAAAGAAAGAAAGAGAAGAAAAAAAAAATTTTTTTTTTGGATTTTTTCATTTAAAACTTTTTTGTTTCATTTTAAGATGTTTTTTAATTTTTTTGTTTTTTTTTGTTTTGTTGTTATATGTATTTTTTTGTATTTTTTTTTGAAATGCAGAAAAAAAATGAAGTGCAGAAAGTAAAGCACGAAAATACCCTCATACTTAAGTCCAACATTGTCCCCAATGTTGTATCGTAAGTATGCGGAACAGAAAGGAAAGGCAATATGTACAAAGAAAAGAAAGGGAAGGGGGTAGAAGCTTCCCTGAAACGCGTAGGGGGAGGCCAATCAGAAACCCTGCGTTTATTAGAAAAAGTAGCAAAGGTAATGAGGAAAGGGCGAAAAAGATAAGCGAGGGGTGCCTCCTAGGAGCGCTTTGTTTATAGTCGTGTAGCTTGACTATTTTGGCGGATTTATAAATCTAGGAGGGTTATGGTTTCGTAATGCTCGATCACTGGGTCGCCCGCGATGTATAACTTAAGTCGATGACCGTTTACTTTAAACGAACCTCTTTCCGGGTGGGAGACGAGTACGGTCCCATATGGAAAGACTTCTTCAACTAAGAAGGGACCGGACCATCTAGATTTTAGTTTACCCGGAAAAAGCTTAAGGCGTGAATTATAAAGAAGGACAAGATCGCCCGGAGAAAATATTTTTGGGGACTTTAAATGTCGATCGTGATATAACTTAGAGCGCTCCTTATAGAATTTATTGCTCTCGTAAGCGTTCGCACGCCATTCATCGAGCTCGTTTAGTTGCAGTTTTCTATTCTGAGCGGCTAAGTTGGAGTCGAGGTTTAAGAGTTTTAAAGCCCAAAGTGCGCGATGTTCTAATTCTACGGGTAAATGGCATGCTTTGCCGTAGACTAACCGGAACGGCGTACATCCAATAGCGGTTTTGTATGCCGTCCAGTACGCCCACAACGCATCGTCAAGTTTAACGGACCAATCTTTCCTATTTAGTGAAACGGTTTTTTCTAAAATTCGCTTAATCTCTCGATTTACTACCTCGACTTGGCCACTTGTTTGCGGGTGGTAGGGGGTGGCAAGCTTGTGCGTGACTCCGTATTTAGCTAACGTCTTAGCCATAAGAGCGTTACAGAAATGCGTTCCCCTATCACTAACAATTGCGCGAGGCGTGCCGAAGCGAGAAAATAATTTTTTTAAGAAATGTAACGACGACTCGCGCATCGTTGGTGGGGAGAGATTGCGCTTCCGCCCACCTCGATACGTAGTCGACCGCCACTAAAATATACATATTTTTGAAAGATGGAGGTAGGGGGCCAACAAAATCTATGCCCCACAAATCGAAGACTTCGCATTCTAAAAACATATTTTGGGGCATCTCGTCGCGACGAGAGATGTTACCCGACCGCTGACAGCTATCGCATGCGCGCACAAAATTATGCGCGTCTTTGAAGAGAGTGGGCCAAAAGTAGCCCCCCTCTAGCGCCTTCCGAGCAGTCTGGTTGGCTTGATAATGCCCACCGGCTGGACCCTCGTGGCAGTGCTTAAGAATTTGTAAGCACTCCACACCCGCAATGCATCTTCGGACCGCTTGGTCCGCGCAGATACGAAAAAGAAAATGGGTCCTCCCAAAAGAAATTTTTCAAGTCAGAAAAGAATTTCTTCTTTTGATGACTGGAAAACTCTTTTGGAAGGACCCGCGCTACTAGGAAATTTGCATAATCTGCGAACCAAGGCGAAGATGACGAAGATTTATTAATGGCAAGAAGGCGTTCCTCGGGGAATCTGTCATTTATTTCAGATTCGACGAGCGCTTCCGCACCTGGAATTTCTAAACGGGAGAGGTGGTCCGCCGCTAGATTTTCCGCTCCCCGCTTATCTCGGATCTCCAAATCAAACTCTTGTAGGAGGAGAATCCATCGAAGAAGGCGGGGCTTCGCATCATTTTTAGCTAATAAATATTTAAGTGTGGAGTGATCGGTAAAAATGATAACTTTAGATAGCGTTATATACGAGCGAAACTTATCGAAAGCGAAAACGACGGCTAAGAGTTCCTTTTCCGTTGTCGTGTAATTTACTTGTGCGGAAGTGAGCGTCTTGCTAGCGTAATAAATAGGATGAAAATGTTTTTCTACGCGTTGGCCAAGAACGGCACCTAAGGCAATATCACTAGCGTCGCACATTATTTCGAATGGAAGGGACCAATTAGGGGCGACTAAAATTGGTGAAGAGATAAGTTTTTGTTTTATCAAATTAAAGGCGGACTCGCATTCGCTACTAAAGATGAAACGTGATTCCTTTTCCAAGAGGTGAGTAAGCGGCTTGGTTATTTTTGAAAAGTCTTGAATGAAGCG
This sequence comes from Platanthera guangdongensis, assembly GCA_039583875.1. Taxonomy (NCBI): domain Eukaryota; kingdom Viridiplantae; phylum Streptophyta; class Magnoliopsida; order Asparagales; family Orchidaceae; genus Platanthera; species Platanthera guangdongensis. The sequence continues at coordinate 126,256,081 of CM077164.1, forward strand.
TCGATAAAAGCCCGCATGGCCTAAGAAACTCCTAATAGATTTAACGTTTGTTGGATGCAGAAGTTTTTCTATAATTTCTATCTTGGCCTTATCCACCTCTATCCCCTTAGACGAAATCATATGGCCGAGGACCAAACCTCCTCGAACAATAAAGTTGCATTTTTCCCAATTTAAAACAAGACTTGTGTCCTCGCACCGTTGAAGGACACGATCTAAATTATGAAGGCAATCGGGAAAAGAGCGTCCGAAAACAGAAAAGTCATCCATAAAGACTTCCATAATGTCTTCTACTAGCTCGCCAAAGATCGCTAGCATACATCTTTGGAATGTAGCTGGCGCGTTGCAGAGTCCAAATGGCATTCTTCGATAGGCGAAGGTGCCAAACGGGCAAGTAAAAGTTGTTTTCTCTTGATCATCGGGGGAAATGGGGATTTGGAAAAACCCCGATAAACCATCAAGAAAACAATAATACGGATGACCGGATAAACGCTCTAAAATCTGGTCTAGAAATGGCAGAGGGAAATGGTCCTTGCGGGTGGCGTCATTAAGTTTTCTATAATCGATGCACACTCGCCAACCCGTAACAGTACGAGTTGGGACAAGCTCGTTATGCTCATTCGCCACTACGGTAAGACCGCCCTTCTTGGGTACGACATGCACGGGACTAACCCATGCACTGTCCAAAATAGGGTAGATAATTCCCGCATCTAATAACTTAATGATTTCGGCTTTAACGACGTCTTTCATGTTCGGGTTAAGACGACGTTGCGGCTGAATCGTTTTGCAGGAATTATCGTTAAGGAAAATCTTATGGGTGCAAAAGGAGGGGCTAATCCCCTTTAAGTCAGAGATTTGCCACACAATTGCGTGGCGATGTTTAAATAAAACTTCCAATAAATCGGAAGTCTCCGAATCACTCAAGTCCGAAGAAATGATAACGGGAAGCGTATCGCCTTTTCCCAAAAAAGTGTATTTGAGCGATGCGGGTAAGGGTTTGAGGTCTAGGATGGGCGGTTCTTCTAGGGAGGTTTTAATTCCTATGTCTTTCTTACCAATTGATTCGAAAGGCAAGTTTATAGACGTATCCTCATCGCAGTTAAAATTTTCGAGCGCATAAATATCGTCGTTTAAAAATACGGACTCGAAAATGGGAGAAGAACGATCTCCGAAAAAAGTATCTAAAGAATAGCAGAAATCGTCGCTCGATGACAAATTGTCCATCGAGGGATTAATAGAGAAAGTAACTTGGTCATCGCCTACTCGGAGGAGAAGACTACAATTACTAACATCTATTAGTGCGCGGGAGGTGGCGAGAAAAGGGCAACCGAGTATTATTGGTACCTCGGCGTCCTCCTCGATATCTATGATGACGAAGTCTACCGGGAAGGTAAACTTGTCGACTCGGACAAGGACGTCCTCCACTACCCCGATAGGGAACTTAACCGAGCGATCCGCTAATTGGATGCGCATATTCGTAGGACTAGGAGTGCCCAAACCTAAACGCGAAAAGAGCGAGAACGGCATCAGATTAATGCTAGCCCCTAAATCAGCTAAGGCGTACTTTACTAATATATCGCCAAAAAGGCACGGGATGGAAAACCATCCCGGGTCGTTTTGTTTTGTGGGCAATTTATTAGTAAGGGCCGCCGAGCAGACAGCGTTGAGAGATACATGCGAAAAATCCTCTAATTTGCGTTTATTAGAAAGTAGTTCTTTTAAAAATTTCGCATATTTGGGCATTTGCGAGATAGCCTCGCAAAAAGGAACATTAATGTGAATTTATTTTAATAATAAAATAAATTTTTCATATTGCGCGTCCTTACGCTCGTTATCTAATTTATGCGGATACGGAAGAGCCTTGTTTAAAATAATTTTTTCGTTTATAATAGGTAAAGGCGGCGTAAGCGAAGAAAGGGGAAGAGGGGTCGGAGGTGAAATATGTACCTGAGGGTCGGTCCGTTTTGGATCGACCACCTCCTTTCCGCTATGGAGGGTTATAGCGTTGGCGTTCTCCCGCGGATTGGGCTCCGTGTTTCCCGGCAGTGCCCCGAGCGCGTGCTCGGACATCATCCTCGCCAGCTGTCCAACCTGTTGTTCGAGAGTTTTTAGCGATCCGGTGATGTTCCGGATATTTGACTCGTTGGACGCAATATACTTCGAAAAATTTTCCTCCATCGGGGAGGGTTTCGGAAGAGGAGGAGGAAGAAATCCGGGCGCAAAAGAAATAGGGGGACGCTGAGCATTATTCGGGTTGCTCCACGAGAAGTTGGGGTGATTCCTCCAACCCGGATTATAGTTATTACTATAAGGGTTGTTGTTGGGGTTGAAGGGAGGACGACCCGAATTTCCCATGATGTCCACGAACTCTTCAGCCACGCAGACGTTAGGGGGAATAAAACAAGGCGGAGTGGAGGAGGCAGCAGACATCTCCGCCACCTGCTTTGTTAACCTTTCAACTTGAAGGGTCAAGAGAGCAGTGGCATCCACTTCAAAAAGACCAGCCGCCGGCTTTGGCCGTCCCCGCGGGACGTTCCATTGATAGGCATTCATAGCCATCTCTTCGAATAAAGCCTGGCCGGCCTCGGGGGTTTTGTTGTTCAGAGTACCCCCGGCAGCCGCGTCAATCATTTGACGCGTCTGAAAATTCAGCCCATTATAAAAAATTTGAACTTGCAACCACGTTGGCAGCGCGTGGTGCGGGCAACGGCGGAGGAATTCCTTAAACCGTTCCCAAGTCTCGTATAGAGACTCGGGATCGTTCTGCACAAACGAAGAAATGTCCGCCCGCAACTTTGTAGTTTTTGCGGGCAGAAAGTACTTCGTTAGGAACCGTTCCGTCAACTCAGCCCACGTGGTGATACATCCTCGCGGGAGGGCATTCAACCACGCCTTGGCTTTGGACTTAAGGGAAAAAGGAAATAAGCGCAAACGAATGGCGTCATCAGTGACGCCATTAATCTTGAAGGTGTTGCATATCTCCAAGAAATTGGACAAGTGGACATTCGGATCCTCATCCGGCAGTCCATCGAACTGCACGGCGTTTTGGACCATTTGAATGACACTTGACTTTATTTCAAAATTATTATTGGCCACCGCAGGGCGAACAATACTCGAGCCAGAATCATCCAGGTTAGGCCGGGCGTAATAAGACATAGTACGCTCGGTCGCCGGGGGAGGGTTAGGCGCGGCCATAACTACAACAGTAGGTTCTCCGATAGATTCCTCGGGATCTAAAGACGGATTTCGGCGTTGAGATCGAATACGCGCAAGAGAGCGTTCGATCTCAGGGTCGAAGTCAAAATTTTCAGACTTTGAGGGTTGTCCACGGGTCATACACCCAAACAAAAATAAAACAAAATAAACTTCTGTTTTTTTGTTTTAAAATAAAGTTTTTAGTTTTGTTTTTTTTATATAGAAAATAAGTAAAAGTAATAGACTCCGGAATTCGAAATAGCAACTCGAAAAGAGATTCCCCGGCAACGGCGCCAAAAACTTGATGCGCCCGCGAACAGACTCTTATTGTGGTTGGTTCGGTGAGTCGATCGCCGCGGGCTCGCTCGGGTAGGCAAGTGCACCTATCGCAAGTAGTACTCGATATTCGGGGGAATACCGAGGTCGTATTGTTCTCGGGGTCGTGTTGACTATTCTTACTCCTCCGGGAGGACTATTATTTTATTGAAAGTAAGGTGGATTTTTTTACTTAATAAAAGACGGAAAAGCAAAGGAGCGAAAAAACGATTTAGAAAATATTCGATGAAGGGTTAACGCTCGGCATCGAATCGGATTAAGACTAAAACAATTTTTAATAATAAAAAGACTTAGTTTTCAAATTAATAATAAGGCAACTTGGCCGTGGAGGTTCCACAAATGTGAGCGCACTTATCTCTAGGAATATTGCTCACCTGAACGTTAAGACTATTCGACCGAACGTTAGTCCGATGAAGGATTCCTCTTAACGCCCGCTTTACGCTAAGAACCCCGCTATTGGGTGGGGAACCCAATCCGGTAGAATTACGCTAGTCCTCTCTCGAGGGTATGCACGCAACTCTATTTACCCAGGGGTGATCGGTCCATATGCACGGCCTCTCGACTAGCTAGCATATGGACTACGGAAATAGGGCCCACACATCGATTATGTGGTCCTACGCGTCGTAAACCCGGGGTAAACCTTAAGTGCTTAAATTAAAATGAAAATAAAGAGCTTCAATTATTATAAATCATTTCAAATGTCCCAATGCTCTTCGATGCCGAGTCTAATAGCGATTAGCCACACATCGGTATGGGGACGGCTTATAATTTAGTGAGGCGCGAGTTCGAAATTAAACACTAAACGTTTATAAGAAGGGGACACAAGAAAAATAACAACATTTAGAAAACTGAAAAACTAGCTAAAACAAGAACTCACGCACACTCCAAATTATAAATTAAAAAGGAACTAAGTTACACATAAAAGAAATTTGCATTTTTCAAATTTGCGAGTCCCACTCAAACGAGTGGGGGCGGTAAATAAAAGCTGAAAATTGCAAGTCCTACTCAAACGAGTAGGACTGAAATGAAAGCGAGTCCTACTCGAATGAGTAGGAGAAAACAAATGTGATTACAGGGCTAAAAGGTCCGTCCATTAAAATCAAGTGAGTAGGCGGAAAAATAAAGAAAGAAAAATTACAAATCCTACTCAAACGAGTAGGCGGGAAATAAAGTCCGGCCATTAAACTCAAGTGAGTAGGCGGAAAAATAAAGCAAGAAAATAACAAGTACTACTCAAACGAGTAGGACTGAAAATGAAAACGATGCGCCATTTAACTCTTAACGAGTAGGCGGAAATAAATGCACACAAACACACACACTCCATATGAATTTCAAGAAAGCAATAAAGCTAACACCTACACTCACACACTCTACAAAATTGAACAAAACATAAAAGTTATACACCTACACTCACACACTCTACACAATTTGAATCAAAGCATAAAAGTTATACACCTACACTCACACACACTTCATGAAGATTAAGAAGAACAAAAGGAAATTTAGGCTCATACACTCACACACACAAATAAAAAGCAAAATGAAAGTTACCTAAAAATTAAAATTTTAACTTTTTCATGCTTAGGTTTTGCCAAAAACAAATAAAAAAAGGAAATTTCAATTTTTAGAAGACAAAAGTTTTTCAAAACAAATTAAAAACCAAAGTTTTTGGAAAATTAAAATGCCAACATTTTCATTCTTATGATGTTATGAAAGTGCTAAAAAAGGTGAAAAAGAAGATGAAAAGAACAAAAGAGGTTTTACAATCCTAAAAGAAAACTAAGTAAAAAAAAAGAACAAAATCACTTTTTAAATCTCTTTTATAAAATCATAAGAATGAAATCAAAATTCTTTCAAGAAAAAGACAAGGAGAAAAAGAGGAAAACCTATCATACCTAAGCATGAAAACAAGTTAAAAACATGTAAAGTAAATAAGTTACACTCATACACACACACACACTGTTCATAAAAGAAGAACTAAATGAAGAACAAAGATAAAACCAAAGATAAAAAGGAGAAGGAAAGTGGGCACAAGTGTTCATTCCAAAGCTAAATATGAAGAGAAAATCTAACATTTTATTGATTTTTAGGAACTATTACAAGCTATTACAAGGGCTGAAGCTAAAGCAAAACAAGACATGAAATAAAAAAGGGGAGAAATCTCCTTACATAGCTTTAGAAATCACGGATGCAGCCCACAAAAAGACACTAAATTGGCCCAAAGATCTGAACCCTTGGACCTTACAGAACTGGGCAATTTATAGGCAAAAAATTCTAAGTACACGCCCTCGGTCACGGGCGTGTAGGGGGGGGGGCGTGACAGTACTATTCATGAAGGCGGCCGGCGATTGGACAGGAAAGTTGACTTCGGGCTTAGTTCACGGCAGTCACGCCCCAGGTCACGGGCGTGACTCTGGGCGTGTCGGGGAGGTAGAACCGGGCGCGGGTTGCGTCAAAAGTCTTCGGCAGCATCTTGTCGGGCCAGCTGGAAAGGTCACGCCCCAGGTCACGGGCGTGACGCTGGGCGTGACAGTTGGTGTCGACACTCGACGAATGTCGAGCGGAAAGTGTCGAGTCGAAATCGTCGAGCGGAAATTGAGTCACGCCCCAGGTCACGGGCGTGACGCTGGGCGTGACAGTTGGTGTCGACACTCGACGATCGTCGAGCGGAAATTCGTCGAGAGGAGAGGACACGGGCTTGGGTCACGCCCCGTGTGGGGTGACACGGGCGTGACCCCAGGCGTGTCAAGCTTTTACTTCAGAAATCGTCCGTTTTCACGGGAAATGCACAGTCACGGCCCGGTCACGGGCGTGAACAAATTGTCACGGGCGTGTACTGCCCAATTTTGGCAGATTTTGGAAATTTTTCTGCAAACTAAAATAAAGCAAGTTAGTAATAAATTTACAAGAATAGGAGCATTTTATTGAACAAAAATAAGTAAAAACGACGAAAATAAATGAAAACGACTAAATTAATGTGCATAAAAATACGTATATTTACAATACATCAGCCAACCTGCCTCTCATCAAAACCACTGAGCCTACTGCCCGTGCGACACAACCTAACATCCCGAGACATCGAGGTGAGTGAAAGTGAATCCCTAGTTATGCCAGTTACTCTTGCAGTTTATTTTGCATATAGTTTAGGTTAGCCTAGGACAGCCCAAGGCATACCGCGTGAAGGGTTCTCGAGGGCACTAGGAGCTACGATGGGCTGAAGCCCAAAGCTCCCTTTCGCAAGAAACTTAATATTATTGGTTAATACCAGACTCCTGATCGGTTTAATATTACTCTGGATCTAACCCTAGTGTGTTTTGACCTTCTCTCTCCCTCCGTAGGAAAGACAATCTTTCGTCGATCCCGAGCACCACCTAATCTTAGACAACACAACAAACTACACATCCCAACTTCCATTGATATACTCCATTTCACCTCACCCAGACCAGCAAGCCACTAACCCAAATCTATATGCTCAAATCAATTACTATCAGATCTTTTGCATATTTACTACATGCAGACCACCTTATGCTATATGATGTACATGATAGGAGGTAGCTCAAATTCTCAGCCAAACAACCTAAGATAATTAATGGAGGTCTATCATGTCATATTTAGTTTAAATCCAGAAACTTGGAATTTTCCTAATTAAACATATATTTTATTTATTTTCTCTAAAACTCCAAATGCCCTAGATATGAATATGAAGTGGCTTTTATAATCATTAAAATTGCTCCACAAAATTATGATAAATACTAGGCAGCTAATTGATAATAAATTCAAGTCTACCAATTTTGTTTATAAGGTTTAGGCCTCTGATCAAAAATTTCCAATATAAACACATAGTTAATAATTAAAGAAACAAGTGCTGCAAATATGCTTCCAAAAATTATAAGAAAATTCAATCATGACTAATATGCCCTAAAAACACTCATGACCATGTTTCCAAACTTTCTAGTAAATAGTGAACTCTAATTTTAATTTAGAACAGTACTCTTCTTTCATAAATTAATGAAACAACTACTGAAAATATTCATCTAAAAATTATGATAAAATTTCCTCATGAGTATAATGACCTAAGTACACTTTTGCATAAGTTTCACAATTTTCTAACCATCATTGAGCTCTGAATCTACTTTTGAACATAATTGCATAGTTATAAGCTTGTGAAGTAAGTATTGAGAATACACAAATAAAAATTATAACAAAATTAAGGTATGATGATAATGACCTAAAACACCCTCTGCCCAATTTACATAATTTTCTAATGAATAGTGAGATTATAGTAAACAAATGACTATCAAGGGCAAATCCATGTATTACAAAGGAGGTACTAAAGTTGTTTTTCCAAAAATTCCAATAAACTAATCGGGGGCTCATATTAACCCTATGACTACACTACCCAAGTTTCACATCTTTTCATAAAGTCTTTATGGCCTATTTTACATGTATAAATTTGTGCCCTAAATTAGGGTTAGTGTTTGGGGGAGTTTATCAGCCTCTAAATCTCATGATATTTTTACCAGAGGACCTTGACAACCCTAAAGTCCTCTCCACCAAGTTTCAAGTCATTTCAAGGTCTCTTGACCCCTTGACCTTCAAACCCTAGGTTTGCACACATAGGACCTACCCTAGTCTCCTAGGGCTCTACCATTCAACTTCAACCCAATAACAATGGAGGGGGTATTTTGTGTGCTAATATAGCTTAGTGCCAAGATCCATCACCTTTGGGTGAGTTTGGCCAACTCAAGAGCACTTAGGGCACTTAGCCCTAATATGACCTAAAAAGGTCAACATTTGGCTACAAAATTACCCTATCAAATCAAACCCAAAATGGGTTAAATTTTTACCTGAGCCCTAAAATATTCCCAAGATCATCCACCAAAATTTTGAGGGTTTTTGACGTGTTTAAGACATCTAATTAATTAGTACATTATTTATTAAATTTTTCAAAGAATATGGAAAAATTATCACCAAAAATTTCCATTTTTAGTCAGGACCTAGGTATAGGTTAGAATGACTCCCTATCCAAATTTCAGGTCATTTGGATAGGAGATGAAGTGTGGGCACACATTTTAGTCTCTGACTAACCCTAGGTATAGACCCCTCCAAAATGAGTGCCCTGGTCAAACCACACATCCAAATTGGTTCAAACCAATTCAAAATTAAAGTACACACCTAGGACTACAACTTTAATGTTTACCATTTTTCACTAGAGGTATATAGGTATTTTTAAAAATTAAAAACATTGACTGTATAAAGTGTGACAAAAAATCACATGAAATGGAATAATTGACCTAAGATTAAAATCAAGCGACACAAATCTTAACGTGAAATGGACGATATCTGGCCGTCTTCTCCGGCGCGCTAGCGGCCAGGATTCACTCTTCCTGGAGGTACTTCCATGCGCTGCCACCGGCCACCTCCACATCCCAGGCCGGCCACCGCCACCACCACGTCTGTCGAGGTGGTGTCTATCGCCAGGCGACGACACAGCCACCGGAGGGGCCGTTTCCGGCGATCCCAATAGTTTTAAATTTACCCCAAAACTAGGATTTTTCTTCACCCAATCGGACTCAATTGAACCCGAATCTTGTCCATATTGATTCCTATGATCTACCAACAGAGAGAGGAGAAGGGGAGGACCTTTGTAGTGGTCTGGAGTCGAGCCGATCGTCGGGTTGCCATTAGCAGTGGTAATGTCAGCGGAATTCTACAATAGCACAGTGGACAAGCTTGAAACCATCGGGGGAAGGGTGGAAACGTCTCCTTGGTGCCCAGTTATGCTTTCAAAATACACAAACGGGGTAGGGTAAGAGTGTGGGTTGAATGGCCATTAAGGGCCATTCTTGGCCATGGTGGTGGGGGGTAAATTTGGCTTGGGGTGGCCTGGAAATGGCTGGAAACTCCTCCTCTTCCCCAGAGGAGTTGAATCCAGCCATTAAAGGTGGCCCTTTGCCTCCCTAAGCCATGAATGGCTTCTTCCTCCCTCTTTCTCTTTCCTCCATTAAGGGTGAGGTGGAGTTCTCTCTCTCTCTCCTAGTCACCAAGGCTGAGTTTGTCATCCCTTTAAGCTATTTGCAGCCCACTAAATCATATCATCCATAATTAAGAGGTGGTTAGCCCAAATGAAAAAGGGCTTGAGCTTTGGTTAGCCCATTTGGGTTAAGTTGACTTAAACTAGACTATGGTTGACCTTGGTCATTTTGACCTTTTCGGTTGACCCCAATGGGTCCTTGGTGACCCATTGGCCTCCCCTAGGGTCTAGGTTGGGCTGGGTAGGGTTGTCTTGGCACATTGGGGGTCACTTGACCCTTAGGAAAGGTACTTTTACCAAATTAGTGCTAGTGTTGACTTGGGTAAACTTAACCTCCTTGGTTGACCCCAATAGGTCCTTGGTGACCCATTGGACTCCCTTAGGGCTTGGAAAGGTCTAGGTGGGTCCCTTTGGCCAAGGGGAGGTTAGTTGACCATGTATGAGCTTAGTTTGACCTAATTAGTGTTTGGGTTGACTTTGGTCAACATAACCATTTTTGTTGCACCTAGTAGGTCCCTATGGCACTAATGGACCCTCTAACAGGTTGGTGAGGTTATGGTAAGGTCTTTGAGTAATGGTGAAGCCCCACGATCACCATAACCTAGTGTTTATAAATCTACTATTTACACACCATAGTGATCTCACCTACATTCCTAGGTTCACTTGGTCTTCTCAGGGTTTTGTCATGACCTAGTCATGACAAATCCACTCCTGGGCGTCTAGTTATTTGAGGGATGTTACATGCCATACCAGAAACACTGGTCTTTCATAGCATACAACACATGCACTTTGCGGGTATTTTCCTGGAATTCCACTCGAGTACTTCCTGCTACTACCCTTCACAGACACAACCCACCAACTCCATAAAATACTCATTTATACGTGGAGTCTTCTCCGATGCGCAAAATAAATCATCACAAATCCAGACCAACCTATCTAGATGGTATTGGCACAGTATGCCTATTCCGAACTACACATTTTTGGATCTACATGCAAGACTCACTTGAGATTTCATGAATCAACACAAAGGAACTCCCTCGACTTTCCACCTTTTGGTGGGGGGTTCTATGCATATGCCAAAAGAAGGACTTCACTTGTCAAGAAGAAAGGTCATTACCCTTGAAGATCTCTTTGGAGCCATGGAAAAGTGTTTCTACTCGGACGGAAAAGATCGTTACACTTTCCTATTCACAAATCTCGCTTTGGCTTCAGATTCCAGCCCCAAATCCTCCATCAGCAGCACAACCAGGGCACTCAAACCCTAATAGCCGAGAGGACCTACTCCAGAACTCGAGAAGAAAGAGAATAGAGAAAGGGAATAATGATTTCCAATTTCCATTCTCTATAGATAAAGCATCGGTTATCTTCCATCCACACGATTTCTTCCCCTCAAAACACATCAACGGCTCGGGATTAAAGCTAAAAAGTCAACCAACGCTCATTGTCCGCACACCAGCCACCTGACAAGAGACACAGCTCGGTCATATCCATATTTTCGACAATTCATAGAATTGGACAAATTTCGTTTAACGAGGAGCTTGACGGTTCTCGTCGAGCTGAGGTCGACGGTCCTCGTCGAGCTGAGGTCGACGGTCCTCGTCGAGCTGAGGTCGACGGTCCTCGTCGAGCGTCGACGGTCCTCGTCGAGCTGTGCTCGACGGTCCTCGTCGAGCTGTGCTCGACGGTCCTCGTCGAGCTGTGCTCGACGGTCCTCGTCGAGCTGTGCTCGACGGTCCTCGTCGAGCTCCGCTCGACGGTCCTCGTCGAGCTGAGCTCGACGGTCCTCGTCGAGCTGAGCTCGACGGTCCTCGTCGAGCTGAGCTCGACGGTCCTCGTCGAGCTGAGCTCGACGGTCCTCGTCGAGCTCCGCTCGACGGTCCTCGTCGAGCTCCGCTCGACGGTCCTCGTCGAGCTCCGCTCGACGATTCTCGCCCAGCCTGTCCAAGTCTTTGCATGTTTCATTTTTGGGTGTTATACATAGTCACTAAACTCATAGCATGATAAGAAGTATACGAGGCATATTATTTAGTATGGGATGCATAATATGTGTTTGTATATGGATCCACCATAGGAGGCAACATGTGACAGTTATGTAGTATGGGATGCATAACCATCATCACAGGGGTGCCCATTAGTACGTTTTCCTTTTTCGTTACATGTAATGTTATGTAGTATGGGACGCATAACATTTCATGTGTATGCCGCTCATGCATGCATTAAGGCCATTCTAGAATGCATAGCACTGCATACATAGCATATCATCACATATGCACGCGTGCTAAGTTAAGGTTTACCTGATGACACATGTACACACATGATTTTAAAGAAGAATAAATAATTAATGCATTCATATCATAGGCACACGAGTAAATATGATGAGAAGATATCATCCTAAGTAGGACATAACATCATTATAAATTCCTAGAGCAAGTTATAGCATAAGCAAGTGTCTTAAGTATGGTATGAACTAGTTGCGTGGCCTAGTTGTAATCTAGGAATTTTGACGAGTAGTTCGTTACTTTTTATAAATGCCGCCAAAGAGTCCTACAATGAGGTCGACTCCCAAGTAAGAGGGTGAGTCGTCAGGTGCGCAGAGTGATGCATTGATCGAGAGTTTGTGTCAGAGTAATGAGGCTCTAACGAGGCAGTTAGTTGTGATACAGTCACAGATTTAGACCTTGTTGTCTGCCGCTCCCGCGCAGCAACCTCTAGAGCAAGATTCTGTCGCGGTTCAAGCCATACCTGCTTTTCCTGCTCCGTTGGTTCCCCCAGTGATGCTACCACCGGAGATGAACCTTATATCGCATTTCCAGTGATTGAGACCTCCCACTTATGACGGGAGTGCCGACGTTATGGTTTTGGATGACTGGATCATCACTATGGATGAGATGTTGATATATTCGGAGATTTTTGAAGCCCAAAAGGTAATGATTGCGGCCTACCAGCAGAAAGGCCTGGCAAAAACTTGGTGGATTCGAGAAAAGGAAGGTTTGAAGGAAGGATGCTCGTGGGAGTCCTTCACGATGATGCTGCTTAAGAAGCTCTTACCCTCGGTCGAGCAGGACAGTTTGATGAACAATTTCCTGCATTTGAAGCAGTGACAACTCACAGTGAGCGATTATGAGATTGAGTTTAGTAAGTTGAGCAGATTTGCTCCTGATTTGGTAGCCTCGGAGGCAGAGAGAGTGAAGAATTTTCATGGAGGATTAAGAAGCATTGTCAGCAATTGGCATGCGCTTATAGAGCTGAAAGTTATGCTGAGGCAGTGGAAGCCGATCAGAAGGTTGAGGCCATCGAAAATACCAAGAATCGAGGTGATGCGGCAAGTAAAGAGAAGAGGAAAGGTGATAAGGATGGAAGCTTGATGGCGACCGCCACCATGACGGCCAAATTGATGATAAAGATGACGTGCATGGCGCATTGGTTGATCATGGAGTTGCGGCGGATGATGATGATGTTGGCCCACCGGCTAAAGACTTGCGGCGTCGTGGCAGCCACGGCTACAATCTTCGTCCACGCCACAAGAATTAATTCTTATTTTATGTTTGAATTTAATTATGGTTTGTATTTTATTATCTTGAACTTTTGGTGTGCATTTAGCACTAATTTTGGACTGCTATTAACGCTTGTGTTGTAAGGCCTATATAAGGCTAAGATTCTAATCATAATGGGAGATAATTTGAATTGCTTGCTAAACAAGAAATCTTCCTAAACCTAAATTCCCCCTCATCTCTCTCTCTCTCTCCTAGATACCGCCGCCCCCCCCCCCCCTCCTTTCCTCTCTTGGAAAATCTTCTCCTCCAAGGTTTCGGCCTCCATCTCTCCACCATCCCTTCACTTCTCCGTCAATCTCGTTCCATCCCCCTACTACAGAACCTCTCCCACAATTCTCTTCACCTTTTTTCCACCATAACCGGCCAACCTTGGTGGAGGCAAAGGAGTGCAAGCACCAAAGGGTTCGGGTGAATCGACACGGTGCAAAGCGGGGAAGACGGACGAGTTCCTCCATCCTTGGACGCATCTTCCGTGGGGTACAAAGGAGACGATCATTTCTAGCGGATCCAATATCTCGGATCTACTATTTTGAGAGGGGTAACGAAACTTCTACACAAGAGTTTTTCCTTTCCTAGATTGTTTGCGTGGTGGGCGATTTTTGCGTGACTTTTGAAACGGACAAAATTTCGCGGCGTTTTATTGATAGATCTGTGGATTTCTCGTTTGATTTTTGACTACTCTCGGAAGGATTGGCGATCCTCGTTATTTTTTTGTTGGGGAAAGATCAACCGTTTTGCGAATCGATATTTTCTTGGTGGGATATTTCTTTGGTACAACATCGCTTGCTCGGACGCGAATATTCGTCCCTTTAGCTTGATCGGATCTCGACCTCTAGTCGTGGTTCGATCTCTATCGGATTGGCTAACCGAACGTTGGCGCGTGAGATAAATAAACCAAATTGTAACTTGCTGCGTTTCGTTAGCGTGTAGTGCGAGGTTGTTTATCGTGGCGAGAGAACACTCGAAGTCACACGTGTAGGCTCCTAAGACGGCGCTACATCAATTTGGTATCAAAGCGAGGTTGTGTTGATTTCTCAATCGACACCATCCTTACGCTTTCCTGTCGTAGGTCGTCGACCGACACTTGGTCGTGCACGTTTCGTTTTAGACAACGAAATTCTGAATTTTCTTTGGGTCTGCAAATAGCAAAATTCCAAAAAAAAAAATTCTGCAGAAAATTACAAACAAATTCCTGAATTTTCTCCCTATTTTTCTAAGCATAAAAGCCAAAAAAATTATTTTCTTTCTCCTACTTTATTAGTCTCAAAAAAAAATCATCTTTATAAAATATCTGGTCAAAAAAAAAAATTCTAGTTGTCCTGTTGTTCATGCGCACTAGGTTTGGTACGGAGTATTTTCCCTCCACCTCACACATGGCCGACCACCATGATGATGAGCACGCGCCAGCAGCGATTGCGGCGCTTCGGGAAGAGTTCAATGCTAGGTTCAATGCACTCACCCAATTAATACAAGGGTTGGCCGTAAATCAGGCGGCTCCTCAAGCTCCCGGCTTTGGGATAAATCGGTAGGGGCCCCCACCACAGCCCGCCAACCAACGCGACGAAAGACAAGACCACCCTCGTGATCAGGACGACGATTTCAATTTAACTAGGGCAGTGCGACTACATCCACCATCTTACGATGGAATGGGAGATCCTCAAGTTTTCCTAGATTGGATCATGGAGATCGAGTGCTACTTTGAGTGGCACAACCTGTCTGACGGTGATAAGATGCGAGTAGCACGAATGAAGCTTCTGAGTAGGGCCAAGACGTTCTGGTTGAACGAAGAGAGGCGACTGGGTACCGTGAATGGAGTACCCCCAATTGGGTGGGCTGCCATGAAAGCATTATTGACTGACCAATATCTCCCCGCGTATCACCGAACCCAAATGTTCGATGAGCTAGCCACCCTTCGCCAAGGGGACAAATCGGTAGCGGAGTACATGGGACTTATTAAGGATATGATGGTGAGATGCGACGTCCGGGAAATGCCCGAAGTAACATTATCACGTTTTCGTAAGGGGCTCAGGCCGGATATCCAAGGCAAGCTCCTGCGTTACGGTCACACGGATCTTAACGCAACGTTTAATGCGGCTTTGGATATTGAAAAACACAATGTCTATAAGTCCAAGGGACGAGCTTTCCAAAAAGGAAAATCCATTTTAGGACCCCCATCCTCATCCTCCGTGCGAGACAAAGGAAAGTTTCGATCAACCGATCCGAACTCCGTGGTCATTACCGCTAGGAACATCCAGAACCCCACTGGTGAGAGAGTTCCAATAGGGCGTATTAATAAGACCAACGCCACCTGTTATTCTTGCGGAATCGAAGGACATTACTCTAGTGAGTGCCCCACCAAGGGAAAACCCCTAGCCCTTTTAGACGCCACGTCTGACTCCGCCGAGATCGTTTATGAAGCCGATAATGAGTCTGATGCCGAGCCGAGTGATATTGATGACGACTCATTTATGATGGTTATGAGATGTATTCTGAATACACCGCGAGCGACGGACGATTACAATCGGACGAATATCTTCTCGGTAAATTTTAAGAACAGTGACAAGTGGTGTAAGTTAATAATCGATAGCGGTAGTTGTATGAACGTCGTGTCGGAGAATGCCATCACTCGAATGCACTTAATCACTGAGCCGCATCCACATCCGTATAAGATAGCATGGGTGAACAAAACGTCCATCGCAGTTTCTAAGCGATGCTTGGTACCGCTTACGGTGAAGAACTACGTCGATAAGGTGTGGTGTGATGTCATCCCTATGGATGTATGTCACGTTCTACTAGGACGTCCATGGCTTTATGATTATGACGTGACCTATTTTGGCAAAGCCAACACCTACGAGTTCAAGTTCAATGGTAAGACCATTGTTTTGAAACCCACATCACCTAAGGACCCGTCGATTGCGTCCAAGGACACAGTGGTGCCTGCGGAAAGGAAAACGATAAGTCTTATAAGTAGGAAGGAGTTAGAACGTGAGACCTTTCTAGATGGCGTCATATATGCGTTAGTATGTCTACAAATACAGGAAGATTCCCCATCTTTAGAGAACATACTGTTATGTCTGCGCACGTTATTGGAAGAATATAAGGACGTCCATCCGGTAGATTTACCTTCCAAGTTGCCACCAATCAGGGATATTCAACATGAAATTGACTTCGTCCCGGGCTCGTCCTTGCCTAACCTACCCCATTACCGACTTAATCCCTCCGCACATAATGAACTACAAATATTAATTTCCGATTTATTAGCTAAAGGATTTATCCGCCATAGTAAAAGCCCTTGTGCCGTCCCTGCCTTGTTGGTCCCGAAGAAAGATAAGTCTTGGAGGTTGTGTGTAGACTACCGGGCCATCAATAAAATAACTGTCAAGTATAGGTTTCCCATCCCCCATTTGGACGATCTATTGGATATGTTGTCCGGTGCCACCGTGTTCTCAAAATTGGATTTAAAGAGTGGTTACCACCAAATAAGGATTCGGGAGGGAGACGAATGGAAAACGGCCTTTAAATCTAAAGACGGGCTTTACGAGTGGTTAGTACTAGGAGAGGGACTCACCAACGGACCAAGTACTTTCTCACGGTTAATGACTCAAGTATTTAAGCCATACATGGGAAAATTTGTCGTAGTCTATTTCGATGATATTTTGGTGTTTAGTACCTCGCCGAGCGATCATGAAACTCATTTGCGGACAATCCTTACTACATTGCGCCAAGAGAACTTATATATTAATTTTAAGAAGTGCGCATTCGGTGTGACTTCCGTGGAATTTCTAAGATACATAGTGAACGTTGAGGGTATACATGTTGACCCTAAGAAGGTCCAAGTGATTAGAGAGTGGCCGGAACCGCAAAATATTAGGGAAGTTAGGAGTTTTCATGGATTCGCCACGTTCTATCGACGATTCATTCGCAATTTTAGTAGTATCATGACACCAATTACTGAGTGTACGAAGAAGGGTGAATTTATATGGAACAAATCGGCCGCTAGCGCGTTTCAAATGATTAAGGAACGGATGTCCGAAGCCCCCCTACTACGGTTGCCGGATTTTAGTAAAGTGTTTGAATTATCATGCGACGCTTCGGGGATAGGAATTGGTGGAGTGTTAAGTCAAGAGGGACATCCGGTCGGATACTTTAGCGAGAAACTTGCGGGCCCAAAATTAAATTACTCTAATTATGATCGTGAGTTCTATGCCGTGATACGTTGTCTCCAACATTGGCGACACTATCTCATATCAAAAGAATTTGTAATTCTCTCGGATCATGAGGCGCTAAAATTTGTAAACTCTCAAAGTAAAATCAGCCCTCGGCACGCCAAATGGGTCTCCTATCTTCAGGAGTACACATTGATTATTAAGCACCTTAAGGGTACGTTAAATCGAGTGGCGGACACCCTTAGTCGTGTCACTCTATTATTATCTAAAATGGAGGTGACGGTAATAGGATTTCAATGCATTAAGGACGAGTATGTCTTATGCCCGGATTTTAAGGATATTTATTTAGCCGCTCAGGAACAGGGCCCCTCTACTATTTCAGCCTACTACATTCGTGACGTTTATTTATTCAAGCATACGCAATTGTGTATTCCCCGCTCTTCACTCCGCCACTTCATTGTATGGGAGCTGCACAGTGGAGGGTTAGGTGGACATTTCGGCCGGGATAAAACGATAACGCTAGTGGAAGATAAATTCTTTTGGCCGGGGCTTAAACCAATGGTCAATAAAATCGTAGGGAGTTGCCGCGTATGTCAGTTAGCGAAGGGAAACAAAACCAATGACGGTCTTTACACCCCACTCCATATTCCATCTGTTCCTTGGGAGGACGTAAGTATGGACTTTATTTTGGGTCTACCCATGACATTTCGGAGACACGATTCCATCCTTGTCGCCGTTGATCGATTTTCTAAAATGGCATATTTCATTGCTAGTCACAATACCAACGATGCCTCTCATGTTGCTAAATTGTATTTCAAAGAGGTCGTGGCGCATCGGGGCGTCCCCAAAACGATAGTGTCTGATAGGGACGTTAAATTTACAAGCTATTTTTGGAAAACACTTTGGAAGCTTATGGGTACAAAATTGCTATTTTCATCGGCCTATCATTCCCAAACGGATGGGCTAACGGAAGTGGTTAATCGTAGCTTGGGTAGTTTGCTTCGTTGCTTAGTGGGCGATCATAAAGGTACGTGGGACCTTATCCTTCCTCATGCTCAAATAGCTTATAATAATTCAAGGAATAGGTCCACCGGTCTGTCTCCGAACGAGATCGTTCATGGTTATAAGGCGCCCGTGCCTCTTGACTTGGTCCCATTACCACCATCTTTTAAGTCTAGTCAATTCGCTCGAGATTTCGCCTCGCACGTCCACAATCTCCATAAGCACATTAGCGAGACGCTAGCTAAACAATATGCTATTTATCAATCGAATGCCAACGTACATCGGCGAGCGGTCCCCTTGAATATTGGAGATTTGGTAATGGTTCGTCTCTCCTCTGAACGGATGCCCTCGGGCGCTATAAAGAAATTGGCGAATAGGCGAGCCGGTCCTTTTCGAGTGTTGAAAAAGTTGGGCGAAAATGCATATTTCTTACAGTTACCCGCTGATTGGGGAATTTCCCCTATTTTTAACGTTTCCGATTTAACGCTTTATGTCGCACCACCACCTGAACTTTCTGTCCCGCCGTTTAATATTTCCACTACATCTTCTGATGGTGGGGGGGTGGTGAGATTATTTCTGGATCGTTCTCTCCTGCGGACTCTTCGGGAGGTATGCCGCCTACTGATGATGAAACTTGTTTTTCTTCTTCGCCTAACGCATTTCCAAGGTTCCCCCGGACCGTTTTCTTGCCTGACAGGATTTTGCAGGATGCTATATTTCCAACTCCTGATGGTGACGTTCACAGGTTCTTGATTTGTTGGCGTGGTCGTCCTGCTTCGGACGACTCTTGGCTCTTGGCTTCGGAGGTGGAGCTACTTGATGCGGATCTACTACGCCGTTATGTTCCTGCCCACTCATCGGTGATGAGTCCGTTTGAGCGGGGGAGGATTGATGGCGACCGCCACCATGACGGCCAAATTGATGATAAAGATGACGTGCATGGCGCATTGGTTGATCACGGAGTTGCGGCGGATGATGATGATGTTGGCCCACCGGCTAAAGACTTGCGGCGCCGTGGCGGCCACGGCTACAATCTTCGTCCACGCCACAAGAATTAATTCTTATTTTATGTTTGAATTTAATTATGGTTTGTATTTTATTATCTTGAACTTTTGGTGTGCATTTAGCACTAATTTTGGACTGCTATTAGCGCTTGTGTTATAAGGCCTATATAAGGCTAAGATTCTAATCATAATGGGAGATAATTTGAATTGCTTGCTAAACAAGAAATCTTCCTGAACCTAAATTCCCCGTCATCTCTCTCTCTCTCTCCTAGATACCGCCGCCCCCCCCCCCCCCCCCCTCCTTTCCTCTCTTGGAAAATCTTCTCCTCCAAGGTTTCGGCCTCCCTCTCTCCACCATCCCTTCACTTCTCCGTCAATCTCGTTCCATCCTCCTACTACACAACCTCTCCCACAATTCTCTTCACCTTTTTTCCACCATAACCGGCCAACCTTGGTGGAGGCAAAGGAGTGCAAGCACCAAAGGGTTCGGGTGAATCGACACGGTGCAAAGCGGGGAAGACGGACGAGTTCCTCCATCCTTGGACGCATCTTCTGTGGGGTACAAAGGAGACGATCATTTCTAGCGGATCCAATATCTCGGATCTACTATTTTGAGAGGGGTAACGAAACTTCTACACAAGAGTTTTTCCTTTCCTAGATTGTTTGCGTGGTGGGCGATTTTTGCGTGACTTTTGAAACGGACAAAATTTCGTGGCGTTTTCTTGATAGATCTGTGGATTTCTCGTTTGATTTTTGACTACTCTCGGAAGGATTGGCGATCCTCGTTATTTTTTTGTTGGGGAAGGATCAACCGTTTTGCGAATCGATATTTTCTTGGTGGGATCTTTCTTTGGTACAACATCGCTTGCTCGGACGTGAATATTCGTCCCTTTAGCTTGATCGGATCTCGACCTCTAGTCGTGGTTCGATCTCTGTCGGATTGGATAACCGAACGTTGGCGCGTGAGATAAATAAACCAAATTGTAACTTGCTGCGTTTCGTTAGCGTGTAGTGCGAGGTTGTTTATCGTGGCGAGAGAACACTCGAAGTCACACGTGTAGGCTCCTAGTACGGCGCTACATCAAAGCTCTAGGGCATCTGGCCCTTCTTCGAAGAAGAAAAGTAAGGAAATATGTAGCTTATGTGGTTAACCTGGCCACCCCTTCGATAGGTGTTTCAAGAGGACTGCCACCCTGAAGCAGCAGCAGGTGCTCACCATCCATGGTGAACCCAAATGTGATATGGTGTGCCCGAACTGTGCAAAGAAGGTTCATGACATCAGTCGTTGTTGGTCGAAGGGTAAGACTTGCTTCCAGTGCGGGCAGAAGGGGCACCTGAAGTCTTCTTGTGCCCAAGCTCAGACACTACTGCAGCCTGCCCGGCTTCGGGCCCTACCGGCGCTGCCAAACCCAGACAAAGGGAAATGGAAGCTAAATATTATGACTAGAGAGGATGCTCAGACCTTTACTCAAGTGATTTCAGGTTCGACCCTAGTTTAATTTTATTCTCTTTATTTGCCCTTGTTTTCGTTCATTTAGTTATGTATACTACGGTTTTAGGGGAGTTTAAGGTACGAAATAGTTGGGCGTGTGTTCTTTTTGATTCAGGTTCCACCCATTACTTTGTGGCCCGGAGGTTCGTAGATAAACATCGTTTGAATGTGGATCAGTTAGGAGACTCCTACAACGTCAAGCTTCCCTCCGGTGAATTGGTAATATCTAATCAAGGAGTTCTGAGATGACCTATTTACCTAGGCGATTTCCTAGCCTTTGCGGATCTGATGGTGTTGGATCTGGCGGACTTTGATGTCTTCTTGGCCATGTACTGGCTGTCCAAGTATGATGCGGTCATCCAGTGCATGGCAAAGAGACTGGATTTTAGGATGGACAATGGCCAAACTATGAGTGTCTATGGTTTTCAGGGCATGGTTTCTCCTATCATTTCTGCGGTACGTGCTTGTCGTGCTTTAGAGTTTGGTTGTGAGTCATTTTTGTTTTATATTTCTGCTTTAGAAACAACTTTTGTTATACCACGCCTTGAGGATGTCTCAGTGGTGCGAGAGTTTCTAGATGTTTTTCCTGATGGTCTTCCAGGACTTCCTCCGGTGAGGAAGATAGAGTTTGTGATAGACGTCGAGCCAGGTACTCGTCCTATTGCCAAAGCACCGTACCGCATGGCTCCATGTGAGTTGGATGAGTTGCATACTCGGCTTGATGAATTGCTGCAGTGTGGATTTTTTAGACCAAGTTCTTCTCTGTGGGGTCTCCAGTATTGTTTTTAAATAAGGATGGGTCGATGAGGCTTTGCATCAATTACAAATAATTGAATAAGGGGACTGTTAAGAATATATATCCCCTGTCGAGGATTGATGATCTGTTTGATCAGTTGCGTGGTAGCTCTTTATTTTCAAATATTGATCTTCGTTCAGGCTACCACAAGTTGAGATTCGTGAGGCAGATATGTAACACCTCCCCTGTAGTGGACGTATAATATGGGTCCGGCCGGGGCCCCACAACATACGAACGCCACAGCTTTAGTATTATAAGTTGGTATAGCTACCCAAACTCAAAACACTTGTACAACACAGCGGAAAACCAAGCACAACTAGAAGTTATCCACTAACCAAAAGAGTAAACAAATGGCCTTAAGGCCTTACATCAAATGTCCAAAAGTAAAATACTACATCAAACAAGAATGTGCATAGCACTCCTAGTCTACCTCGGCATGCAAGCCGAACAAAAGAGTCTCAAACAGACATCATCAAAAAGTAGTGCTACAAAAGAGGGAAAAACACTTCATGGGGCTTAGGCCTTTCTGGCCGGCGTGCTAGCTTCTGCATGCGATCCTTGCCCTGTAAAAATTATTAGTAACGTGGGTCAGCAAAGGCTGACCCCAAACTGTGTAACAACACATCTCCTCCCGGCCGCCCCTAACGGACCCCGGGGAACCCTCCAACCTGCAAGTCAGCACTTCATATGCAAATAAACATCTATAAATAGAAAAGCTTTAAAACAGGCTTGGATGTCTCAATCATCAAACATGTTCTCTACTGGTTGAGCATATAAAGAAAGGGCCTACTATGCAACATGGATGCAACACCCGGGCTTCACCCAAGGTACCCTATAGCGTATGCATCTAGCACAACATCACATCATTTGGGTACTCACATTTCCCCAATTGGCATAAAGCCGCAAACATTGAGGGAGACACAACTCCCTCACACGGCGCACAGGCCGCCACATGGAATTCTTGCCAAGGCCCCACACGCTCGTGGGCCTAGCCCCGGGCTTGCCTGCAAGCTCTGACGTCTCATGTCAGGATTCCAACAACCACAGACTGACCGATTCTAAGAAGCCTTGCTGGACCCCACCCGCTCATGGCCTCTTTGCCCGGTCTTGCCCCAAGCTTGGCATTCTCGTCAGTCTCACAGAAGGGGACTAGTCTCGCCGGGACACTCTCCACGCATGACGCACATGTCACGGGATAGCCAGCCGACCACGGAGACATAGCCACGCCTTGGCACAACACAACCAAGACTAAACACATCGCAATCCCTCTTTGTACCGCAGCGTTCCCGCGCACCAAGGAAAACATCTCCAACTCGTGCGGAGCTAACCTTGTCCACCAAGGAAACCATCTCCATTCTCATACGGAGCTAACCTTGTCCCTCAAGGAAACCATCTACCGCCACGAGGAGCTAACCTTGTCCGGGTTCGACTACACGTACCTTTTCAAGCAAACGGGATAATCACCACCACAACACAAATGGCATCTTGCCGCAACGGAAATCTCTACGAATCCCTAAGTTCGTATGCAACATCACCGAGTCGGACTAACGGTCGCGACTACGGCTTCAACCACCATGCATAATCCACTAGCGAAGCGGATCTCTAATGCAAAATATGCCGGGGACGGACTCAATCAACCCGGAGGTTCCTCTTGAACCTTGGCAAACCAAAGCCCCTCTCATTTGAGAGTTTGGTGCCCAAAAATCTAGAAGAAAACGATGCTAAAAACGTGCATCCTAAAGACCGAGAGGAGAGATGTCGTTACCTTCCGACTCCTCTTCCTTGCCATGGCAAAAATAGCCGGATGGAAATCTTCGCAGCGGTCTAAGCTTCACGGATCCAGACTCGGCTCGCGATTTGGAGCACCGAAACCCTTCCTACAGCCCAAGGCTTCTTCTTCTTCCTCCTTGTCTAGTTTTTCTCAAGAACTTAGAAAGAGAGGACTTGGAGAACAAATGAGGGTTTCCCACCCTAGAATCGGACTTAACTTCCCAGGAGATGGCCTGAACCGTTAGATCCCAAAACCAGAAAAAGAATGGCCGCGATTCGCCTGGAAAATTGAAGACCTGGGCCGAACACGGCCTGGCACACGCCCGTGTCCAGGGTCGTGTGCCCCATTCGCTGTCTCAAATCGACGCGTCTGGAATCGCACACGGGCATCCGACACGCCCGTGTTCCAACTGACACACCCGTGTCCCCAGTGACACGGCTGTGTGGCTAGCCGTGTGCCTCCAACTACACGGCCCCAAAACCAACCCGAGAGGTGACACGGCCTGGAACACGCCCGTGTCCCAAGCCGTGTGCCAAGTCTCGACACCCGTCGACAGGCTTTGTGTCGACACCGCGGAAAAACGTCGAGCGAAGATCGTCGACCAAGCGGGACACGCCCTGTGACACGCCCGTGTCACAGGCCGTGTGCCCCAGTCTCGACACCTTGTCGAGCAAAAGTGTCGACACTTGGGATGAGTGACGACACGGCCTCGACACGCCCTGCGACACGCCCGTGTCGCAGGCCGTGTGCCACCCTCTCAAAACTTTGTCGAGCGAAAGTGTCGACACTTGGGCCGAGTGTCGACACGGCCTCGACACGCCCTGCGACACGCCCGTGTCGCAGGCCGTGTTCTCCACTCTCGACACTCTGTCGAGCGAAAGTGTCGACACTTGGGCCGAGTGTCGATATGGCCTCGACACGCCCTGCGACACGCCCGTGTCGCAGGCCGTGTGCCTCCTGCCAGAAACCCAAAAATTTTCTGATCTGCAGACTGAGCCTCTTGCAAAAACTGGGGTGTTACAACTCTCCCCCACTTAACAGAATTTCGTCCCGAAATTTCAAAACAAACGAGGTACAAAACTTAAATTGTACCTGACAAAAATAGTTCTGGATAGTCTTCTAGCATGGCCTGTTCTCGCTCCCACGAGAACTCCTCACGACCGCAGTTGTCCCAACGAACTTTCACAAGTTTAACTTCTTTATTTCGCAACTGCCGAATCTCCGAATCTTCTATAGCGATTGGAAGGATTCGCGTCCTCAAGTCTTC
This sequence comes from Platanthera guangdongensis, assembly GCA_039583875.1. Taxonomy (NCBI): domain Eukaryota; kingdom Viridiplantae; phylum Streptophyta; class Magnoliopsida; order Asparagales; family Orchidaceae; genus Platanthera; species Platanthera guangdongensis. The sequence continues at coordinate 126,280,695 of CM077164.1, forward strand.
CTCAATCGGCACCGATGCCGGCTCAATCCCCACGCTAGCCTCCACCAGGGCTTTCCTCAACACGGATACGTGGAAGACGTCATGTACCCCACTCAAATCTGCGGACAATGCCAACCGATAAGCTGCTTCTCCTACCCGCTCAACAATTTCAAAAGGCCCCAAAAACCTTGGACTCAACTTCTTGAGTCGGCGAATCCGCGAGACGCCTTTGAACGGCTTGACCTTCAGATAAACCCAATCACCAACTGCAAATTCCAACTTCCGGTGACGAGCATTAAAATATTTTGCTTGCCTGTCTTGCGCCACTTTCATACGCTCTTGGATGGTCCGAACCAACTCACAAGCGTCAACTACCACATCCTTTCCCAAAAGTTTGGTGTCTCCCGCCTCTGCCCAAGACATTGGCGTTCGACACCGCCTCCCATACAAAGCTTCGTATGGCGCCATCTTTATGCTTGCTTGAAAACTGTTGTTGTACGCAAATTCTACCATGAAGAGGTGATCCTCCCACCTCTTGCCAAAATCAAGAACGCACATTCTCAACATATCCTCCATAGTACGGTTCGTTCTCTCCGTTTGCCCATCAGTCTGAGGATGGAACGCCGTACTAAACTTTAGCTTCGTGCCCAAGCTCTTCTGAACCAATCTCCAGTCCTTGGACGTAAATCGTCCATCTCGATCACTGACTATGCTCTTAGGAACTCCGTGCAGTCGCACAATGTTGCGAACATACAACTCCACCAACTTCTCCACGCTGTCCTCTTTCCGATTTGGGATGAAGTGAGCCACCTTGGTTAGGCGATCCACGATCACCCAAATAGCATCATTCCCATGCTGCGATCTAGGCAACCCATGCACAAAGTCCATGGAGATGTCCTCAAATTTCCATTCAGGAATTGGAAGGGGCTTCAGGAACCCGCCCGGTTTCTGACACTCGGCCTTCACCAAGGCACATGTTTGGCAACGACTCACATACAAAGCTACATCTCGCTTCAACCCCGGCCACCAAAAGGATTTCTTCATATCCAAGTACATCTTTGTACTGCCTGGGTGAATGGAGTACTTTGAGAAGTGAGCCTCAAACATCAACTCCTCACGGAGATTGCCAAACTGCGGTACACAAACCCTTCCATCCTTTCTCAAGATTCCCCCGATCATCTCCCAGGTGCTGCTCTCGCCCGTTTGAGCCTCCAACACAAAAGGTTGAAACTCCACATCGAATCGAGTCGCTTCCCGAATACGATCGGACAAGTCGTTTTGCACTTCAATCCAGTTCAACCGAGCCACGCTAGACTCGCCTCTCGCAACACATTCCAATCCAAGGGACTCCCATTCCTGTACCAACCGCTCATCATGAGCTTCGATCCAATTTCCTTGCCCCGAGTACTTTCTACTCAACGCATCCGCCACCACATTGGCTTTACCCGGCGTATACTGGATCGCCACTTCGTAGTCTCCAAGAAACTCAACCCATCTGCGTTGCCGCATATTCAAGTCCTTTTGATCCAAGAGATACTTCAGGCTTTTATGGTCCGTGAAGATCTCCACCCTTGCGCCATACACATAGTGTCGCCATATTTTCAACGCGAAGATTACCGCCGCCAGCTCCAAATCATGGACGGGGTAATTCCTCTCATGAGGTTTCAGCTGTCTAGACCCAAAAGCTATCACCTTGCCATGCTGCACTAACACGCAACCCAAGCCGCATCCCGATGCGTCACTGAAAATTTGAAATCCATCGGTCCCTTGCGGTAAACTCAGGATCGGAGCCATCATAAGCCTCTCCTTCAGGGCCTCAAATGCTTGACTGCACTCTTGGGTCCACACAAATTTATGGTCTTTGCAAGTGAGAGAGGTGAGGGGTAGAGCTATCTTCGAGAAATTCTCCACGAATCTCTTATAATACCCGTCTAGTCCAAGAAAACTTCGGACTTCCGCCACGGTCCTGAACACCGGCCAATCTCTGATGGCCTCCACTTTCGCTGGATCCACTGCCACCCCATCACCACTAATCACGTGGCCCAAAAATGCCACCTTCTCCAACCAAAACTCACATTTGGAGAATTTTGCATACAACGCATTCTCCCTCAACACTTGCAAAACCATTCTCAAGTGGGTCTCATGCTCCACTTCCGACTTGGAGTACACCAAGATGTCATCAATGAAGACAACCACAAACGAATCCAAGTAATCCTGAAATACTCGATTCATCAGATCCATGAACACCGATGGTGCGTTCGTCAATCCGAACGGCATCACTGTAAACTCAAAGTGTCCATACCTTGTACCAAAGGCAGTTTTGGGTATGTCCTCATCTCGAATTCGTAGATGATAGTATCCCGACTTCAAGTCCAACTTCGAATATACCACTGAACCCACCAATTGGTCAAACAAATCGTCTATCCGAGGGATCAGATACTTATTCTTAACGGTCAACTTATTGAGCTCTCGGTAGTCTATGCACAGGCGCATGCTACCGTCTTTCTTCTTTACAAACAACACCGGTGCGCTCCACGGTAAAGAACTGCGTCTAATATACCCTTGCTCCAACAGTTCCTGTAACTGTACCTTAAGTTCCGCCAACTCCTTTGGTGCCATCCTAAATGGAGGACGTGACACCGGTCTAGCCTCCGGCACTAACTCGATCGAGAAGTCGATCTCCCGCCGAGGAGGCGCTCCAGGAAGTTCATCCGGAAACACATCCTTGAACTCTGCCACCACAGGCACTTCCTCAATAGACAGTTGGGAGAGACGAACCTCCAATAACGCTACAAGCGCTACACCACCCTGGTTAACCGCCCGCACCAACTGCATGGCCGAAATCAGGGAACAGGCCACTCCACAAAGGCCCTCAAATTTGACTTCTGCTTGCCCTTTACTCTTTAGAGTCACTACCTTGGATAAACAATCAATGTTGGTGCGCTGCTCTGCAAGCCAGTCCATGCCCAAAATGACATCGAACTCTACTAATGGTAACACTGCTGCTTCCAGAGCGAAGACAACTCCGTCTAGCTCCCAACAAATGCGCCCTTTAGCCCCGGTGGTCATAGATGACCCATTGGGCATGCGCACTCTCAGCTCTGCTCCCGACGAGAAAGACTCAACTCCTATTCTCCGGATGAAGCTCTCCGCAAGAAAGGAGTACGATGCTCCAATATCAAACAATACCCTAGCGGGGTATCCGGAAACTAACACGAAGCCTACAACATAGACATTACACAAAAGTCTAAAAGGATGAAGCACAAAATTTAAACTTAAATTCTCTTCATACCTGTCACCACATCAGTCTGGCGGATCGCTTCTTGCTGTCCAAGGTTGTAGGCCCTTGGTTGCACCGGTTGGAACCGAGAAGCGCTCGACTCCGCCATCTTTCCTTTCTCTGCAGCACTGGGGCCCGAGCGCACAGACTGCTCCTGCTTTGACTCTTGCCCCGCTCCCCCTTGCTGACAAGCACGGGCTATGTGCCCAACCTTCCCGCAGTTGTAGCACGTCGGCGGTCCCCTAGAGTGGGAACCCCCAGGCGTCCAGTTGCTCCTCTCACCAGATCTGGAAGTGTAAGGCTTCTTCCTCCACCTACTCCCATCAGACTTTTCATGAGATTGGGAGGGCTTCCCTTCCCCGCTCTTGGGAGTAAAACCCTTTCGACACTGGGTTCGCTCCCGATCATTCTCCAAGCTCCTGGCGGCTTCAACTAGCTCATTAAATCCCGCCCTCTTCATGGAGATGAGGGGTTGTCTCAGATTTTCCCTCAACCCTTGGTAGAATAGGTTATCCCTCTCTACATCATCCGCCATTGTCGTTCCCGCATAACGACCCAATCGGGTGAACTCTTGCACGTACTCATCCACTGTCTTGTCTCGCTGCATTAGATGCAGAAACTGCCTCTGCAGGGCCAATCGTGTTGAAACTGGGATATACCTCTTAAGAAAAGCGTCCCCAAACTCTTCCACTGACGGGGTGCGTCCCGGGAACAGGCGGCCGCTATGGCTCACCCACCACAACTTGGCGTCTCCTTCCAACATGAACGCCGCATACTCCGCTTTCTTTTCCTCTGGCGTCTCTGCCGCCCTTAGTAGTTCTTGAATACGAACCCACCAATCCTCCGCATCCGTTGGCGTTCCAACACCCTTGAAGGACGGGGGATGGAAACTCAGGAAGTACTTCATGTGTCGGTCTCCATGTCCTACCACCACCCTTTCTGCCAAAGGCTCCACTCGCCTGGCTTCTCCGCCTGGCATGGCCGTCGCCGTGTCCGGTGTAGCAGGGGTTGCTACCTGGGCTGCAGCCGCCGCTTGGGCTGCCACCATCGCTTCTACAAGCATACGGCAGAAGTCGGCCGGGTTTACACCCGTGCCCAAAAGGCCTGGAGCAGTAGCACTGCTCGCCGAGAGATCATCCCTTGCTCTTGAAGTGCCCGCCTCGTTGCTTGCACTCTTCAGGAATACAAGAAATAAGGGATTAGTCTCCAATCTCAAGACTAAAATATAAGGACACTCACGGTCCCGCGTTACTCTTATGTGGATAACTTCTCTACGCCCTGACCTTGAATCTAACCTCGCTCTGATACCAAATTGTAACACCTCCCCTGTAGTGGACGTATAATATGGGTCCGGCCGGGGCCCCACAACATACGAACGCCACAGCTTTAGTATTATAAGTTGGTATAGCTACACAAACTCAAAACACTTGCACAACACAGCGGAAAACCAAGCACAACTAGAAGTTATCCACTAACCAAAAGAGTAAACAAATGGCCTTAAGGCCTTACATCAAATGTCCAAAAGTAAAATACTACATCAAACAAGAATGTGCATAGCACTCCTAGTCTACCTCGGCATGCAAGCCGGACAAAAGAGTCTCAAACAGACATCATCAAAAAGTAGTGCTACAAAAGAGGGAAAAACACTTCATGGGGCTTAGGCCTTTCTGGCCGGCGTGCTAGCTTCTGCATGCGATCCTTGCCCTGTAAAAATTATTAGTAACGTGGGTCAGCAAAGGCTGACCTCAAACTGTGTAACAACACATCTCCTCCCGGCCGCCCCTAACGGACCCCGGGGAACCCTCCAACCTGCAAGTCAGCACTTCATATGCAAATAAACATCTATAAATAGAAAAGCTTTAAAACAGGCTTGGATGTCTCAATCATCAAACATGTTCTCTACTGGTTGAGCATATAAAGAAAGGGCCTACTATGCAACATGGATGCAACACCCGGGCTTCACCCAAGGTACCCTACAGCGTATACATCTAGCACAACATCACATCATTTGGGTACTCACATTTCCCCAATTGGCATAAAGCCGCAAACATTGAGGGAGACACAACTCCCTCACACGGCGCACAGGCCGCCACATGGAATTCTTGCCAAGGCCCCACCCGCTCGTGGGCCTAGCCCCGGGCTTGCCTGCAAGCTCTGACGTCTCATGTCAGGATTCCAACAACCACAGACTGACCGATTCTAAGAAGCCTTGCTGGACCCCACCCGCTCATGGCCTCTTTGCCCGGGCTTGCCCCAAGCTTGGCATTCTCGTCAGTCTCACAGAAGGGGACTAGTCTCGCCGGGACACTCTCCACGCATGACGCACATGTCACGGGATAGCCAGCCGACCACGGAGACATAGCCACGCCTTGGCACAACACAACCAAGACTAAACACATCGCAATCCCTCTTTGTACCGCAGCGTTCCCGCGCACCAAGGAAAACATCTCCAACTCGTGCGGAGCTAACCTTGTCCACCAAGGAAACCATCTCCATTCTCATACGGAGCTAACCTTGTCCCTCAAGGAAACCATCTACCGCCACGAGGAGCTAACCTTGTCCGGGTTCGACTACACGTACCTTTTCAAGCAAATGGGATAATCACCACCACAACACAAACGGCATCTTGCCGCAACGGAAATCTCTACGAATCCCTAAGTTCGTATGCAACATCACCGAGTCGGACTAACGGTCGCGACTACGGCTTCAACCACCATGCCTAATCCACTAGCGAAGAGGATCTCTAATGCAAAATATGTCGGGGATGGACTCAATCAACCCGGAGGTTCCTCTTGAACCTTGGCAAACCAAAGCCCCTCTCATTTGAGAGTTTGGTGCCCAAAAATCTAGAAGAAAACGATGCTAAAAACGTGCATCTTAAAGACCGAGAGGAGAGATGTTGTTACCTTCCGACTCCTCTTCCTTGCCATGGCAAAAATAGCCGGATGGAAATCTTCGCAGCGGTCTAAGCTTCACGGATCCGGACTCGGCTCGCGATTTGGAGCACCGAAACCCTTCCTACAGCCCAAGGCTTCTTCTTCTTCCTCCTTGCTCTAGTTTTTCTCAAGAACTTAGAAAGAGAGGACTTGGAGAACAAATGAGGGTTTCCCACCCTAGAATCGGACTTAACTTCCCAGGAGATGGCCTGAACCGTTAGATCCCAAAACCAGAAAAATAATGGCCGCGATTCGCCTGGAAAATTGAAGACCTGGGCCGAACACGGCCTGGCACACGCCCGTGTCCAGGGCCGTGTGCCCCATTCGCCGTCTCAAATCGACGCGCCTGGAATCGCACACAGGCATCCGACACGCCCGTGTTCCAACTGACACGCCCGTGTCCCCAGTGACACGGCCGTGTGGCTAGTCGTGTGCCTCCAACTACACGGCCCCGAAACCAACCCGAGAGGTGACACGGCCTGGAACACGCCCGTGTCCCAAGCCGTGTGCCAAGTCTCGACACCCGTCGACAGGCTTTGTGTTGACACCGCGGAAAAACGTCGAGCGAAGATCGTCGACCAAGCGGGACACGCCCTGTGACACGCCCGTGTCACAGGCCGTGTGCCCCAGTCTCGACACCTTGTCGAGCAAAAGTGTCGACACTTGGGACGAGTGTCGACACGGCCTCGACACGCCCTGCGACACGCCCGTGTCGCAGGCCGTGTGCCACCCTCTCGACACTTTGTCGAGCGAAAGTGTCGACACTTAGGCCGAGTGTCGACACGGCCTCGACACGCCCTGCGACACGCCCGTGTCGCAGGCCGTGTTCTCCACTCTCGACACTCTGTCGAGCGAAAGTGTCGACACTTGGGCCGAGTGTCGACACGGCCTCGACACGCCCTGCGACACGCTCGTGTCGCAGGCCGTGTGCCTTCTGCTAGAAACCCAAAAATTTTCTGATCTGCAGACTGAGCCTCTTGTAAAAACTGGGGTGTTACAAGATATTCCACGGAGCGCTTTTTGATCGCGACATGGAAAATTTGAGTTTTTGGTGATGTCCTTTGGTTTGACAAATGCACCCTCTGCGTTCATGGATTTAATGAATAGACTGTTCAGGGATTTCTTCGATCTTTTTATGACCGTGTTCATAGATGACGTCCTAATGTATTCTCGCAGTGTTGAGGAGCAAACTCAACATTTACGACTGGTTTTGTCGACCCTGAGGGAGCATAAGCATTATGCGAAGCTGAGTAAGTGTGAGTTCTGTATATCTCAGGTGTCATTTTTTGGGCATGTTGTAAATAAGGATTATATTTCCGTAGACCCGACCAAGATTTCTGTTGTGATGGAATGGGAGAGACCTTCTACACCTATGGAGATTCGGAGCTTCCTAGGCTTGGCTGGCTATTATAGAAGATTTGTGGAAGGGTTTTCAGTGTTGTTTGCTCCTTTAACTAGACTTAACCGGAAGAATACTTCATTCATTTGGAGTGATAAGTGTGAAGAAGCTTTCCAAGAGTTGAAGAAGAGATTGTGTACTGCTCTGGTCTTAGCCTTGCTTACCGAATGGGTTGAGTACACTATGTATGTGGATGCATCACATATTTGACTTGGCTGTGTTTTGAGATAAGATGGGAAGGTGACCGCGCTTGGATCAAGACAATTGAAGATTCATGAAAGAAACTATCCTACGCATGACTTGGAGTTTGTTATAGTAATTTATGCGCTAAAATTTTGGAGACATTTATTATACGGCGTGTTGTACAAGATCTATACAGACCATAAGAGTTTAAAGTACGTCTTCACTCTGAAGGAATTAAATCTGCGCCAGCATCAGTGGTTAGAATATGTGGCAGATTATTATGTTGAAATCCTTTATTATCTAGGAAAGGCTAACGTAGTAGCCGATGCTTTGAGCCGAAATACCGCCAAAATTTTTAATTTGTATGTGCAGTCGTTGGTAGAAGAAAGCTTGTTGATGGACATTGATGTTGGGAATAGTGTTGTGCCTGCTGGTTTGGAAGCAGAAGAACCCTCTTGGATTTCCCTTACTAGAGCACGCTAGAAGGGTGATCAGGATTTGTTGCATCTCCAGAATAGAACTGAGAAGGGAGAGTTACCTGATTTCAACTTGGATGACTTGGATACCTTAAAGTATCGGGGTAGATTTTGCATTCCCGCTTTTGGTGATATTCGATCTAAAATATATACTAAAGCTCATGGTTCCATTGTTGCCTACCATCCTGGTTCCACTAAAATGTATAAAGATCTAAAGCAGATATTTTAGTGGTCGGGGATGAAGAACGATATAGCAAAGTTTTTGCCGGAATGTTATACGTGTCAGCGTATTAAGGAAGACCATAAGAGGCCTGGTGGTAAATTGACACTGCTTGATATTCCAAGTTGGAAGTGGGAGAGTATTTCGATGGATTTCATCAATGGCTTATCGAGATCTCCCCGTGGGCACGACTCTGTATGGGTGATAGTTGATAGATTGACTAAATGTGCGCACTTTGTACCTTTTAAGATTGGGTATTCTATGAAGAAGATAGTTGAATTGTACCTTGATGAAGTTATCAAATTACATGGAGTGCCTGTCAGTATCGTATCATATCAGGACTCTAGATTTATGTCTCATTTTTGGAAGAGTTTACAGGAGGGGTTGAGTACCGACTTGAGGTATTCCACCACCTATCAACCGCAGACGAATGGTCAGACGAAAAGAGTTAATCAGATCATAGAAGACATGATCTGGTGTTATATTTTGGATCACAGTGGTGCTTGGGATGAACGCCTCAGACTCATGGCATTTGCGTACAATAATAGTTACTAAGTGAGTCTACATATGGCCCTGTTTGAGCCCTTATATGGGATGCGTTGAAGGACTTCTTTGTTTTGGGATGAATTTGGTGACACGGCCTGAGACACGGGCGTGTCCCAGGGCGTGTCCTGCGTTCGACAAGTGTTCGAGAGGAACAGCCGACGAGTGGTCAACATAATCTGTTCGTCGATCGTCGAGTGCTTCGGACACGTCCTGTGACACGGGCGTGTCACAGGGCGTGTCAGCATGGTCGACGAACTCAGCCCGACGAATTTGAGCTGGGGCATGTCTAATGTCGTGTATGGGCACATGGCCTGGGACACATGCATGTCACAGGCCGTGTGAGTCTCGGGTGATTTTGAGATTTTTCAGCCTGATGAACACGGCCACAGACACGGGCGTGTCTGAAGGCATGTCGGGTGACACGGCCCATGACACGGGCGTGTCACATGGCGTGTCACTGGATTGGGTAAGTCGGTTGAGCACCGCTTAGGGAATACGACCATGGACACGGGCGTATCACAGGCCGTGTCAGGCAAAATTTATTAGTTTTGGTGAAATCGTTGCCATTCATTCCTTCAGCCTGGATCCAATGGCTGAGAGGCCTCCCTGTCTTCTTAAGGACGAAAATGGGTTGGGGAAACTCATTTGGCTTTTGACTTTCTCTTACTACACTTCTAGAGAGAGAAAGAGAAAGGAAGAAGGAGGAGGAGGAGAGGGGGCTGATCACCGGTGGTGCTGCGGTTTACCGACGTGAGATCTGAGGTCGACGTTGCGGAGGAAAAGCTCTTGTGAGTCATTCGAGCCAGCTTAGAGCTCATGGCACCAAAGAGGTCTTCAAGGGTAATGACTTTTCTTCCTAGACATGTGAAGGCTTCCTTTTTGTCATATGTATGTGATTCCCCCACCAAAAGGTGGCTGATTTTTGGGAGTCTTTGGGTGGATTCATGGAATCCCCTTTGTTGGAATATAGATCCGAAAATGGAGTACGGAATAGGCATGTTGTGTGAAGCCCATCTGGACAAGTTGGTCTGGATTGGTGATATTGCATACGAACCGGAGAAGACTCCGTGATAAACGTGTAGTTTAGGTGTCGACGGGTTGGACCTGTGAAAGGAAGTAGCAGGAAGTACTAGAGTGGTAGTCCATGAAAATACCCGTAGAATGCTTGTGCTGCTTGTACTGATGGGTTTGACCTGTGAAAGGAAGTAGCAGGAAGTACTGGATTGGAATTCCAGGAAATATCCTTTGGAATGCTTAATGTTCATGGGGAGTCCACCTATGAAGCGAATAACTGGAAGTACTGGCTTGGTAGCCAGGAAAGACCCCTGACATTAGTAATATTTGCGGTGTCCACCTACGACGAGAGCAGCAGGAAGTACTGGTGTGCCCAGGAAAGTACCGCTAATGTTGTGAGATGAATGGGTGTAATAGGAATACCCATGCTTGAATGCCAGAACAGGATCGGTGAGACCTACCCGCGCCTTTATTTAGCCGTGAGTACGCCGTGCTCGGTGATGGTAAGGCGATTTGAGCAACGGGGGGTGGAGGATCCGACCTGCGTTATGTCCGTCCGATGTGAGACCAGAAGGTGCGGTCTGTTGGAGCGCATAGCAAGAGTCTTAGGCCTACGTGCCGTGAGACAATGGGGGGCTACGGGACAATCCCGGTTCACTAAGAATATAAAACTCCGGCTGCACGCCGTGGAATAAATGCTCAAGAGTGTGTTACCGTTTGGCTGTGACCCTGATACTGTGGTGGGCAACTAATTTGCCAGTACACCAAGAATATGCCCTGAGTGCACGGACCGTTGTGCCGAGTGGATAACGGTTGTGATGGCATGTGAGTGTGATAGCACATTATATGAGATATATAACCATGCTTGTGATATGCTATGCCTGCAGGGAAGATTACCGCTGCCCCGAGAAAAGGGGTAGGGTCGTTATAATTTGGTCAGCTGAAAGCTGACCGTTGCCTCTGTTTGCCACCCTTGGGTGGAATGTCCCTATGTAGGTGTTGGAGAATCGAGCGGGATGCATAAGGGTTGAAGTCCCTACTGCTTTTGTTGTTGCCTCTACAAGCCCTTGAAGGCTATTGTGACTGTACATGTTATGTTTTCTTTGATGTGGCTGGCCTGCGTGCCAATGTTTGGGCCACTGTTTGAAAACCCTGTGAGGCTATAAGGCCAATGCTATTACATGTTGTAAGATATTCCTATAATCTATAAAATGTGGAGTTTTATATGTTGGGCATTCAAGAGAGGAGTTCAAGTGTATAGGCTTCCGCTAGAATGCAATGTGTTAGGTACGCTGCGCATACTCTGGTATCACTCCGTAGCTTCATCGTCTGTTTTGTGGTATATGTTGTGGGGCCCCGGCTAGACCTTCTAGTATATATTATATAAACGGATGGGGTTGTTACATTTTTGTAATCAGCTGTCTTTGTCGTTCCCTCTCGAAGTCGTGGTCGACTTCTTTTGTGGGTGGCGAGCACGTGTTTGTGCAAACCACGTTAACATGTTTGAACTCCTGAATGTCCATAATAGGAATGCAAATTCCTGTGTGTGAGGAACATGTGTGTTCCTATTTTGTGTTGTTTGCTTGTGTAAGGCCGCTACTGTGTGTGTCTTGTCCCCTTTAGGTGACTCGGAGTGGTGCGGGGCAGTCGGAGCCCCAGCGTTCGGCTGAAAGTACGACACCAACCGGTGCCTACACCTCCGCCATCTGCAGAAACCGTGCGACAAATTGTTGAGGCTTTCTTTGTGATGGTTCAAGGACATCCAGTTGGGCAAGAGCAAGGGCAGGCGCAGCCGGCCGTGCTGCCAGAATAGGTGGAGGCGAGGCCAGAACCTGTTGTGGTTGTGAATTCTCGAACCGCTGAGAAGTAGTTGATGCGGTTTATGATTTTTAACCCGCCGATGTTCTCGGGCGTGGGAGCTGCTGCACAGGCTAAGGATTGGTTATCGCGCATCAAGAGGATCATGACGGCGATTGGAACGGAGGAGCATCAGAAAGTCACCATAGCTAACTTCCTTCTTGAAGGATAGGCTAGACTATGGTGGGACAAGATGGAGCTGCATCACTTGGCGGGTCGTCCCTTAACACAAGTATCGATGGAATAATTCTCTCAACTCTTCCTAGTGATGCACCTTCCTGCGGCGCAACGGATTGCCATGGAGAATGAATTCCAAAGGCTGACGCAAGGTGATTGCAGTGTGGAAGCTTACTTGCATGAGTTTACACGCTTAGGGCGGTATGCGGGTTCGATATTTGCTGATGAGTAGAGGAATACGAATAGGTTTTACGAAGGACTGCGGGACGATCTGAGGTTCCTGCTTTCTAGTTCGGTGAACCAAGACTTCCAGGCGTTGGTCGACACTGCAAGCGCGCTGGAAAAAAACATTAAGATGGTGCAATGGAAGAGGGCATTGGCTGTGTCACAGCTGGAGTATAAAGTGCCCCGACCGACGAAGTCTTTCTATAAGAAGAAATGGGGCAAGAGGCCCAAGACGGCGGGACAAGCTCCTTCTTCTGTTGCATCAGGAGCAACGTCGGGAGCCACCTCCAAGCTGGATACTCGTACGTGCTTCAATTATGGCTGGCTGGGGCACATAGCTCGAGATTGTCAGGTGCCGCCAAAGAGTGAAAAGAAGGCGGGAGCGTCATATGCGGAAAAAGGAAAGGCGGTGGTGGACTCCTCGGCCTCTCAGGCGCAGCCCTGGGTCTACAATCTTGGCCTGCAAGAGTCCATCAAGCAAAGTGATGTCGTCACAGGTATGAGTTTAGTTTTGAGTATTTTTTTGTTCGTATGTTTTGCTTAATGCCTCTGTGGATGCGGCTTGTGTGTGTGACATGATTGTCACAGGTTTTGTGATTATTCGGGACACGCTGGCGCGAGTACTGTTTGATACAGGTACATCGCATTCTTTTCTGTCTCACGAGTTTGTAGCGCGGCTTGGGATACCTAGTCATGTGAAGACAGATAACGTCAGAGTGGTGTTGCCGAATGGCTGTTGGAAGTCGGGATTTTAGTTTGACTGCATCTGTATTGCCGATATCGAAATTCGACATGATATTTGGTATGGATTGGCTTGCGGAGCAGCATGCCATGATTGATTGTCAGTCCAAAGAAATCACGTTGGGCCAGAATACCGAACAGGAGACAAAGTTCGCGGGTATGCGAGGAGTGGGCGGGACATTGTTGTTTGCACTCCAAGTCTTAAAGGCTGTTCGGAAGGGTGTGGAGTGCTACTTCGCCTTGATTCAGGCGGTTGAGCCTAAGGCCAGTATGGGTGATGTTCCGATTGTGTCGAAATTTGCAGATGTGTTTCCCAAGGATCTCCCTGGGCTACTACCCCAGCATGAGATTGGCTTCACAATCGAGTTGGTGCCAGGTGCGAAACATGTGGCCCGCTCGGCATATCGCATCACGCAAAAATAAATGGCGGAGATGAAAGTCCAACTGCAGGAATTGATGGAACAGGGGTATATACGCCCAAGCATGTCTCCTTGGAGCGCCCCTGTGCTTTTTGTGAAGAAGAAAGATGGTGGGTTGCGGTTATGTATTGATTACCGCGAATTGAATAAGCTAACCTAGAAGAATAAATATCTGATTCCGCGGATTGATGAGCTGTTTGATCAGCTAGTGGGATCGTCTGTCTACTCGAAGTTGGACTTGAAATCCGGTTATTACCAATTGAGAATCCGGGAAGAAGATATTCCCAAAACCTCATTTGGAACACGGTACGGGCACTACGAGTTCACGGTCATGCCATTTGGGCTGTGCAATGCGCCCTTGGTATTTATGGACTTGATGCACCGAATATTCCGCGAGTACCTGGATTTGTTCGTGATAGTGTTCATTGATGATATCCTGCTGTACTCGAGATCGGAATTCGATCATGAGAAACAATTACGGTTGGTGTTGAATACATTGAGGCAAAATCAGCTCTATGCCAAGTTCTCGAAGTGCGAGTTTTGGCTATCGTCGGTGGCTTTTCTGGGCCATGTGGTGAGTGGAGCGGGCATAGCTGTGGATCCAGCGAAGATAAGGGCCATAGAGGAGTGTCCAGTGTTATCTTCAGTGGCCGAGGTCAGGAGTTTCCTTGGACTAGCAGGCTACTACCGAAGATTTATTGAAAACTTCTTGCGAATTGCTTTGCCACTAACCACGTTGACGCAAAAAGAGTAGAAGTTCGTTTGGTCGCCAGAGTGCGCGCGAGCTTTTGAAAAGCTGAAGATTCGGTTGACCACGGCGCCTGTGTTGTCATCGCCATGTGGTACCGATGGATTTGGAATCTACAGTGATGCCTCAGCAAGAGGCTTAGGCTGCGTACTTCTGCAAAATGGAAAGGTGATTGCTTATGGCTCACGTCAGCTGAAAGTGCACGAGCGGAACTATCCCGTCCATGATCTTGAGTTGGCGGCGGTGATTTTTGCACTAAAGTTATGGCGACACTATCTTTATGGTGTGAAGGTGGATATCTATACAGATCACAAGAGCCTGAAGTACATATTGGAGCAGAAGGACTTGAATATGCGACAACGAAGGTGGTTGGAGTTCCTCGGGGACTACACCTTTGAGATTCACTATAATCCCGAGAAGGGGAATGTTGTCGCGGATGCCTTGAATCGGCGGACTCCGGCAAGAGTAGCTTGGTTGCAAAAGCATGATGAACGTCTCATCGAGGAGCTAGAAGCGTTAGAGATTTCTTGTGTTGACAAGAATTCCACTACCAATGCATGTTTTAACTGGACGAAGGTGCAATGTGACCTTGCGGACCGAGTTCGACAGGCAACGGAGTTGGATGAAGATCTCCTACGCTGCGCGAAAGCTGGGCCAGAAGGGAAGTTCTCCTGGAATGACGGTCTTTTGCGGAAAGAGGGTCATTTGTGTGTCCCAAGTGTGGGTAAATTCATGGAAGAACTGATGTATGAAGCACATTATACGAAGTACTCAATCCACCCAGGGAGCACGAAGATGTTCAAGGATATGAAAATGCTATTTTGGTGGCCAGGGCTAAAGAAAGATGTTGCTCTTTATGTGGCCAAATGCCAAACCTGTGCGATGGTGAAGGCAGAATGCCAGAAACCAGGTTTTTATTTGAAGTCATTGTCGATTCCAGAATGGAAATTTGACGATATTTTTATGGATTTCGTGCACGGGTTGCCGAGATCTCTGCGAGGGAACGATTCCATCTGGGTGATTGTTGATTAGCTGACGAATATGGCACATTTCCTACCAAACAAGCGAGATGATTCGGTAGAAAGTTTGGCAAAGTTGTACGTGGAATAGATTGTATGGCTTCACGGTGTTCCTCGAAGTATCGTGAGTGATCGAGATGGGCAATTCACATCAAAGTATTGGAGGCTAGTTCACCAGCTGTTGTGCACGAAGTTGACTTTCAGTATGGCCTTTCATCCCCAAACGGATGGCCAAACTGAATGCACCAACAGAATGATGGAGGACATGCCCAGGATGTGCGCCCTAGACTTCAGAAAGAGATGAGAAGATCATCTCTACATGGTGGAGTTTGCTTATAATAATAGCTACCAGGAGAGCATCGGGATGGCACCGTATGAAGCTCTATATGGAAGGAAGTGTCGTACTCCCTTGTATTGGGTAGAAGCGGGTGAAGCTCGAGTTTAAAATCATAATGAAGTCAATGAAGCAAATTCAACCATTCGTGTTATTCTAGAGAAGCTACTCATAGCCCAAGATCGTCAAGCGAAGTACTACAATGCCAAGCACCGGAACGTGGAGTTCGCGGTAGGCGGTTGGGTCTACTTGAAGATCAAGCCCTTCAAAGGCGTATCCCGGATTCGATGTTTGAAAAAGTTGAGTCCCAGATATTTGGGTCCATTTGAAGTGGTTAAGCTAATCGGAGAAGCTGCGTATCGGCTAGCTCTTTCGGCAGACTTGGGTGGACTACATGATGTGTTTCACATCTCAGTGCTTCGGAAGGCCATTAAAGATCCAGATCAAGTGATCATGGATGATCGTGTGCCGGTGGAGTATGGGCTAACAATGAAAGTTAAACCCATTCAGATCGAGGATCGAGCCGAGAAACAGTTGCGGAACAAGACGGTCGGAATGGTTAAAGTCCGATGGGACAATTGCGGCAGTGAGGAGCTTACATGGGAGCGAGAGCAAACCAAGCGAGCGGAGTTTCCCAAGCTATTTTTATAGCGATTGCATAGTGAACATTTTTTTGTAACATAAACGTTTCATGTTATATAAATGTTTGGTTGCTGGTTGCCTTCCTGTATACAAATTTTGAGAATGAAATTTCTTGTAGGAGGGGAGGGTTGTAACAGCCCATTTTTCAGCAAGCTCATTTTTGGGGTGACACAGCCTGGGACACGGGCGTGTCCCAGTGTGTGTCCTACGTTCGACAAGTGTTCGGGAGGAACAGTCGATGAGTGGTCGACACAATTTGGTCGACGATCGTCGAGTGCTTCGGACACAGCCTATGACACGGGCGTGTCATAGGGCATGTCAGCGTGGTCGACAGACTCAGCCCGACGAATTTGAGCTGGGGCATGTCTAGTGTCGTGTATGGGAACACGGCCTGGGACACGGGTGTGTCAAAGGGCGTGTGAGTCTCGGGTGATTTTGAGATTTTTCAGCCTGATGAACATGGCCACAAACACGGGGGTGTCTGAAGGCGTGTCGGGTGACACGGCCCATGACACAGGCGTGTCACATGGGAGTGTCACTGGATTTAGTAAGTCGGTTGAGCACCGTTTAGGTAACACGGCCATGGACACGGGCGTGTCACAGGCCGTGTTAGGCAAAATTTATGATTTTTGGTGAAATCTTGGCCATCCTTTCCTTCAGCCTGGATACAAGGGTAGAGAGGCCTCCCTGTCTTCTTAAGGCCGAATATGGGTTGGGGAAACTCATTTGGCCTTTAACTTTCTCTTACTACACTTCTAGAGAGAGAAAGAGAAAGGAAGATGGAGGAGGAGGAGAGGGGGTTGATCACTGGTGGTGCTGCGGTTTACCGACGAGAGATCCGAGGCCGACGCTGTGGAGGAAAAGCTCTTGTGAGTCGTTCGAGCCAGCTTAGAGCTTTTGGCACCAAAGAGGTCTTCAAGGGTAACGACTTTTCTTCCTAGCTATGTGAAGGCTTCCTTTTTGGCATCTGTATGTGATTCCCCCACCAAAAGGTGGCTGATTTTTGGGAATCTTTGGGTGGATTCATGGAATCCCCTTTGTTGGCATATAGATCCGGAAATGGAGTACGGAATAGGCATGCTGTGTGAAGCCAATCTGGACAGGTTGGTCTGGATTGGTGATGTTGCATACGAACCAGATAAGACTCCGTGATAAACGTGTAGTTTAGGAGTCGACGGGTTGGACCTGTGAAAGGAAATAGCAGGAAGTACTGGAGTGGTAGTCCAGGAAAATACCCGTAGAATGCTTGTGCTGCTTGTGCTGATGGGTCTGACCTATGAAAGGAAGTAGCAGGAAATACTGGATTGGAATTCCAGGAAATACCCTTTGGAATGCTTAATGTTCATGGGGAGTCCACCTGTGAAGCGAGTAACAGGAAGTACTGGCATGGTAGCCAGGAAAGACCCTTGATATTTGTAATATTTGCGGTGTCCACCTGCGAAGAGAGTAGCAGGATGTACTGGTGTGCCCAGGAAATACCCGCTAATGTTGTGAGATGAATATGTGTAATAGAAATACCCAGGCTTGAATGTTTGTGATATGCTATGCCTGCAGGGAAGATTACCGCTGTCCCGAGAAAAGGGGTAGGGTCGTTATAATTTGGTCAGCTGAATGCTGACCGTTGCCTCTGTTTGCCACCCTTGGGTGGAATGTCCCTGTGCAGGTGCTGGAGAACCGAGCGGGACGCATAAGGGTTGAAGTCCCTACTGCTTTTGCTGCTGCCGCTGCTAGCCCTCGAAGGCTATTGTGACTGTACATGTTATGTTTTCTTTGATGTGGCCGGCCTGCATGCCAATGTTTGGGCCACTGTTTGAAATCCCTGTAAGGCCAACGTTGTTACATGTTGTAAGACATTCTTATAATCTATAAAATGGGGAGTTTTATATGTTGGACATTCAAGAGAGGAGTTCAAGTGTATAGGCTTCTGCTAGAATGCAATGTGTTAGGTACGCTGCGCATACTCTGGTATCACTCCGTAGCTTCATTGTCTGTTTTGTGGTATATGTCGTGGGGCCCCGGCCGGACCTTCTAGTATATGTTATATGAACGGATGGGGTTGTTACAAGCGATATGAGAAATATGTTAATCAACGAAGTGTTGATCTGGTGTTCGTCGTTGGGGACTTGGTTTTTATGAAAGTTTCTCTGAATGTCAGGTGTTAGAAGGTTTGGAAGGAACCACAAGTTAAACCCCCGGTATGTGGTTCCTTTTCAAGTTCTTGAGCGCATCGGAGTGCCAGCATATAAGCTGGAGTTTCCTACTACCTTCCCTGCTATCCATGATGTATTCCACGTGAGCTACTTATGGAAGTGTATCCGTAGTGATGGTCAAGTTCTTGGCACGGTGCCCCAGAGTCAGCCTAACCTTACATACGTAGAAGAACCTGTTCATATTCTGGATTCTCAAGATCAAGTGTTGCGGAGAAAGACCATCCCCATAGTTAAATTTCTTAGGCAAAATCAAGACGTCGAGAGCACGACGTGGGAATTGGAGTCATTGATGAGACAATCTCATCCACATCTCTTCCCTTGGTTCAGGTATGTCTTCAGGTTTTTTTGTAATAAATGGGTTTTGGTTTAGGTTTGGTTTTAAGGTTGTGTTAAGTTTCGGGATGAAACTTCTTTTTAGGGGGTGTGATTGTAATGCCCCCGATTTTCTGATGTCATTATTTGGTTTATCGACATCATAATTTTGACGTCAGGGTGTTACCCGTTTTGTTTTGTTGACGGCGCTACACCGTATGTGTGTTTTTGTGTCCGTTGAGCTTGTTTACACAGTTTTTGTGTTTCTGATAGGTTGGAATGTTTTCCTTGATATTACGGTTGAAATTTTGAGGACTTGTATTTTTCTGGTTTTGTTTTGTTCCGAGCATTTTGGCGTCTTGACGAGTGTTTGGACCCTTGTGGTGATCTTTTTGCTTGTGATAGCATTTGATGTTGTGTCTCAAGAAATGGTATGTCGGATTCTAGGGTTGTCGTCATTATTGAATTCGTTTAATTCAACGCCCGTTTGGGCCTCTGTTTTGAACTCATACTTTCTTGTTCAACTATTTGATTATGATACTTCTATGTCAACCATTTGATTATGATACTTTCTTTTTGTCAAAGCCTTAAAAGTTTTTTGATTCTCGGGAAACTCTCCTAAAGGGGTGGGTATTTTTCGAACTCAGTTTTTTTTCCCTTGAATTTCTGGGCGTTATATGGGGCTCGACGATCGTCGAGCTGAGCTCGATGATCAGGTCTTGACTTTGACGAATTTCGAACAGAATTCGTCAAACGGGGTTTTTCCTGTGTGTGTTCGATGAACGTTGAGCGGAGCTCGACGAACGTCGAGTGGAGCTCGACAAAGCGTCAAGCGGTTTTTGTCCTTCCTATTTGTATTCGAGAAGTTGATCATGTACTCGAGAAAAGCTTCATTGATCTAGATAAAAGCTTCATTAATCTAGAGAAAAGCTTCCTTGATCTCGAGAAATGTCGTATTTGTTCTCGAGAACATCTTCCTTATTCTCGAGAACTACCTCTTCGTTATCGAGAACAACCATCTTGTTCTCGACAACAGTCTCTTAGTTCTCAAGTGTAGCCTCCTTGCTATCGAGAACTACCATTTTGTTCTCGAGAACGGCACTCTTGTTATCGAGAACTGCCTCTTCGTTCTCGAGAACTGCCTCTTCGTTCTCAAGAACACCCCTCTTATTCTCGAGAACAGTCTTTTAGTTCTCGAGAGCAGCCTCCTTGCTCTCGAGAACTGCCATTTTATTCTCGAGAATGACATTCTTGTTCTCAAGATGTCAGGTTGATCTCGAGAAAATCTCCTTTCTTCTCGGGATACCCGGTTCAGCAGGACATGGTTCATTTCTAAGGTGTGGTTATCCTAATGCGACACTCCTTTTAGCCGACCGAATTTTTCTATCTATCTCCCGAACCAGAGCGGCGTAAACGCGTGTGAGGAGTTTTTCCACTGTCCATTCGGTGGCCGCCGACGTTGCTCCGTTGCTTGAAAACCTCAACCGAGTACAGATCCGGAATGCTCTCAGCGAAAACTTCGTCATCTTGGTTAATGTTTCCGCGTTCCTTGAGTTTTTCTCGCTAGGGTTTTCGGCCCTAACTCCTATTTTTGACCATTCTTGTTACATTTCGACGTCCCTCGTCTTCTTTAGCTCCGATCTATGTTGTGGTGCGATTTGGACGTCTTTCTCCGGCAAAACCAAGGCAAGTGATGGTTTCCTCCTTCTCTTCCTTTCTTTACCCCGATTTATAGAAATTTCTATCTTGTATTGTCATGATTATTAATTAACTTGCTGAATTTTATTGCGGTTTAGATCTCTTGTCTATGTCGTTTATAATTACCATGTTCTTGATTTTGTTACTTAATCTTATTAGTATTACGTGTTGTTGGACCTTACTCTTTAAACTGTTCCTCAATGTTTAAGTGGAACGTGTTAGAGTTCGTATAGGATTGTAAATTCTTCCCAAAGGTTGATCAACAATGTCAAATCTAGAATTGTCCAGTAGAATCTGATGTGCCATTGTTGTCTTGAGACTTATTTCATGGTTTCTTTCTTGGAGACACCGTGGGGCGAGACACGCCTCCAGACTAGGAACAGTTGTGGTGGGCCTCTGAGCTCTAAACCTGGGTCGTTATGGGGTTTTTCTTTTCGGGTTTCCTTTGTTGCGGGTGTTAGTTTTTGTGGATGAAACCACCACCGCAACATTTGTTCTCACTATTAGTACTTTGTCGGGTTCTACCGGGTGTTTGGGTCATTTGCGGTGAATGGTGGAGTATCCAGTCGCCCCCGTAATTAGACAGATATATTGTCTTCGGGGTTGGCCACCCTGCCCATTTTGGTTTATTGGTGGAGTGGACCACAGGTGGCTAATAGGGGTTGTTTCTCTCCTGATGGTTTAAGCTTGACTTTCTTTCCATCATAGTCTTGTGCATTTGGGGTGTTGTACATATACGTGACGCTTCATGTAAGTGTTTCTCTTTTACCTTGTACCTGACTATTGTAGTTTATGTAAGTATTTTTTCCATGGTCTTAGGTTGGTACCCCATGACTCGTTTACTGTTAGCTTACTTTCTGCCTTCAATTGTACTTCCTTGCTGAGGTATTCTGTCTTTGGAATAGCTCAGGTTCGGAGCTGTAGCTGATAGCCATGCTGGTGTTGGAGTTCCTGGGCAGCTGTCTTGGTTGTGGATTTTTGCCTTGTCGTAGCGAGGTATATTATTGTTTGTCTTCTTTGCTAGTACAAACAAACTTCTTTTTACGTGGGTTCATGTCAGTTTTTGATGCCCACATGATTGTTAATTTTGGATACTTGCTAGCTGCTTGTTTTCCTTCTGTGTTTAAGATTACTTGCTCTCTGGGATGTTTTATGTTAGGATTGCATGTTAGGTATTTTCAAGTATAAAATCTACTGTTATTACTCCATGCATTGCATAATTTAAAACTCTAACTCACTATATTTCATGACCGTAAAAATCTACTTTTATTGCTATTATAAATTTAGAACATGCATACTTTGAGGTGTCTTCTGGGAACCTCTAAACTGTTCTAGGGCATCTAATTTCGTAAAAGTAGTAATTTCTGCAGCATATAACTACTTTCCCTGTGAACTAGATGATCCACTAAGCTGAGGGATATGTCTACTACCACTTAAATCGATTTTTTACATTTAAATAACTTAAGAATCTTTATTCATGATAAAGTAGGTGTTTTGCCTTAGCATCCGCAGTTATCCCCTGCTGAGGTGGCATCATGACACACATTTTTCCCCTACTCTGATACATCTTTATTGGCGGTGAAAAATGCGGTTTGTGACAACCCTCATCCCGAAGCCTGTTTCCGCATTTAAAGTTTTCTCGTTGTTGCACGTCAACAGTACTGACACGCCCCCATACACGGGCGTGTTGCCGGGCGTGTACCACCTTTTTAGACGAATGACAGATTTTTGACAAATGATTGAAGCGTAACATGCCTTACACTCCCACCCTACATGGGCATGTCCTAGGGCATGTCCACCGACGTACAAAAGAAATCATCATTTTCGTCAGAATTCAGCTCCCGAGGTCAACCCCGTACAAGTCATGCCCCTCTGACACGCCCTCCCCGGGCGTGACAGGGGGGCGTGACAAACCCAAATAAAGTCTATAAATTCAGACCTCCACCTTGTGTCTAAGAGAAGTTTAGGGTAAGAGGGGAGGTGCTGCCCTTTTGTTTCTTGGAGTTTTTCATGCTTCTCCCCTCCCTCTTTCTCATTTTAAGCTTTTTAATCCTAGTTTGTGTACTCCTTTTGTATTAGTGTTTGTAACTTCTTTAGTAACTTAATGTTAATGCTAGACTGGGTTTTTATTTCATTGCACTTGTAATCTGTTATTTCAAGCTTTAGCTCCCTTTTTACATTAATAAAAAGTGCACCTTTTCTTTGTTTTCTTAATGTTCTTCTACCCAACTCTATTCCTCCATTTCTCCATGAATAACAAATCCTCCTTGTACTCGATCTTCATGATCTGAGGTTCTAGTTGATTACGTTATGATGCCTTAAGTTTACTTTTTTCTTTTAAGGGTTTAGGCCTTCGATTTACTCTTGAAAAATCTTGTTTGGAGTTATATCATCGATATATAATTTCCAAATTTGTTTTCACTCTTAGCTAGCCGAGAGGCTCGTAGTTTGAATTGAACACTCGAGAGTAAAGAGAGTTGCATGCACCCCTCAAGAGTGGCAAGAGTTAAATCTCCCGGATTGGAGTGAAATCCAATAGTGGGGTTCACCGCATAAAGCGAGCTTTAGGTCTCCGATTTGGATGAGAGTTCTGTCGGACCTTCCTAAACTCAGTTGGGCACGACTTCGAGAGAAGCGTGTTCAATCTTTAGTAACCTCCAAGGTCAAGGTCCTTTACCTTATTAAGTTATGGTTTATTATCGCATTTTTAATTAACTTTTGCGGAGCTGATTCTCGATCGAGTGCTTTTCTATTTCATTATCTCAACCCCTCGTTGTAATTGCTTTTAGTAACCCTCTATTTAACTACAAGTACTTCTCTTTTTAGCGTAATATTTCTTTTCTTATTCGCGATTATCTTTCTCTAAAATCCTAAAACAATCCTTCGATAAGATAATAGTTTTCCTGTGAGTAAGATTACACAACAGTTCCCGGATCTTAATACGACACTTGTGTCCCCTACCTATAATTCGATAGGTACACTTGCCTAGTTGGATTGCTAGTTCGGTTTCTATTCTCTTCACGATTAGCTGACACCAAGTTTTTGGCGTCGTTGCCGGGGATCAACTTTTGTTGATAATTCGAAAACACGAACTTATTACTTTTATCACTTCTCTTTCTCACCCTCTTTCTTTAAAAAATTAAAAATTCAAAAAAAATATTACCGTTCTTAATTGAAACCCACATCAAAAATTTTTTACACCACCTAACTCTCTCGAAAAGTGCAATGTGGCTTTAAATGCCACTATCTTGTCTATTACCTTGCAAACACTTCATTGGGTAGCCCTTGGGAAGTTTGGGTGTTAAATAATGAAAAAAGACTATTTCCAAAAAATTATTAACTCTTTTTCTAGTTTATTTATTTCCCTTTCTTCATCTTCTCTTGTTCTCGTGCATGACCCGCGGAAATCCGTCGGATATTTTGGACTTGGACCACGAAATTGACCATACTCTTCGGAGAAGATCGCGATTTCAATGCCCTACTCTCCATATACTGGTTGAGGATTTCGAGTCATTTTCTACCCTAAGAATAGAAGAAGCCCCAACACTAAGAATGGAAGAACCCCACGTAGAGGAAGCCATGCATAGGCCTATGTACTATTATGCACGACCAAATCTAGAGGGTACAGAATCAAGCATAGTACTCCATGCTATAGCTAATAATAATTTTGAACTTAAGCCTAGCATAATTTAAATGGTTCAGTAGTATGTGCAATATGACAGACTACAAGATGAAGATCCGAACGCGCATATAGCTAGCTTTCTAGAGATTTGTGACACGTTTAAAATCAATGGTGTTACAAATGATGTTATTAGGCTAAGACTCTTCCCATTCTTCCTTAGAACTATAGCTAAACAGTGGTTGATGACTCTGCCAAGAGGGAGCATCACCACTTGGGAAAAACTAACCGAAAAAATTCTTACGAAATATTTTACGCCAGCTAAAACTGCAAAACTCTTAGGAACAATATTTCTGCCATTTTTCAAATAGATTCTGAATCTCTTTCTGACACCTGGGAAAGATTTAAAGAACACTTAAGACGATGCCACCATCATGCGCCGACTGTATGGTTACAAGTGCAGACGTTTTATAATTGACTAAATTAAAATACAAAGCAAATGATAGACGCAGCTTCCGGTGGTACTTTAAACCACAAAACCCCGAAGGCGCTCTTTAGCTTTTTGAGGACATGACCATGAACACATATTAGTGGAATGTGCCTCGATCCCGCCCAAACAAACCTGCAGGTATTTTTGAAGTAGATAATGTCTTCCAGCTAGCTTTGCAAGTGGAAGTATTAAGTAAAAAGATAACGGAGATGACTGCTGCCTCCGCCCCTTAGGTATGGGAATCTGTAACTCCTGGCCCAGAACAATTGGATTATGTTAATAATATGTCGAGAAATGCTTTTCATAATTTTTCTGCTGCTAGTTTTCCCGCGCTGGGCTTTGCTTTTCTGAATAGTTATAATCCTGCTTTACTGAACGACCCGAACTTTTCATGGAGTAATCCCTTGAACACAATGCGCCCGCCACCACAAAATGATTTTTCTACACCACCACCACCTCCTCAAAATTTTCCAAAACCTCCAAGTTTGAAGGAAATGTTTTCAAAATATATGAATATTAGTAATGCTGCTATAAGAACCCTATCCGGAAGGGTTAAAAGTTTAGGAAATCAAGTAGGACAACTCGCAAAAATCATTTCCGAGCGACCCGTCAAGTTTCTTCCTTCCAATACTGAGCCCAACCCGAGAGAGCAAGCGAAAGCTATAACTCTTTGGAGTGGGAAGCATGTTTTTGGTATGGTTAATGAACAGGACGAGGCAAGCTCTGCCACCATTTCAAAAATTCCACCCTCTACTGAAGAAGAAGTTATCACCCCACTCCCCGTTGAAGAAAAAGATCCCATTCCACCACCCATCTTTAAAAATAATCCAACTCCACCATACCCTTCCGAACATAACAAGCAACATTAGGACAATCAATACTCCGCTTCTTAGAAATTCTTAAGCAAATCCACATGAATCTACCCATCCATGAAGCGATCTCCCAAATGCCAAAGTACGTTAAGTACCTTAAGGACCTCCTGACTAATAAAAAGAAGTTAGAAAACTTATCGCATATCACACTAAATTTCGACTGCTCTGCGGTCTGGATAAACGGTTTACCAAAGAAGATCAGTGATACGGTTAGTTTTTCTATATTGTGTGTCTTTGGCGATCTTTTTGTCAAGCATGCATTGGCTAACTTAGGTGCGAGTATCAACGTAATGCCCCTCTCGCTAATTAAGAAGTTAGGAATTGGTAGCCTCAACCCTACGCGTTTGAGTATCCAGCTCTCCGATAGATCCATTAAATACCCATTAGGAATTGTGGAGGATGTCTTAGTTAAAGTCGACAAATTCATCTTCCCCGTGGATTTCATCATATTGGACATCGAAGAAGACGTCGAGGTTCCCTTGATCCTTGGTCGACCATTCCTTACCACCTGTCGAGCTATCATTGATGTTAGCACTGCTAAGCTCTTCCTACGAGTAGGCGATGTTTAAGTGACCTTCTCTATAGCACCCTCAATGAAGAATACCCTAGATAATGACGACTCCTATTTTTTTCTTAGATGTCTTAGGTGAAGAATCTTTATACTACCATTCTGAAAGTGAAAGTGAAATTTCTGATTTTTTTTCCTTCAACTCTTCCAAATGAATTTCTGTAAGAGAAGGCCATGGCCGCAGACTCCATCCTTTCTAATTTTCCGAATAATATAAAGGTCTACGAAGACCTTGTTTTTGAAAAAGCAAGAATTTCCAAAATGTCGTATGAGGAACCCCTTACCCAAAAATAAAAGAATTGTCTGAACATCTTAAGTATGCCTTTTTAAAAAAAGATTCTGTTCGATCCCTAGTTTGGATTTGGGCTAGGCTCACTATTAGGTAATTGACCCTCCATGTATAGCATAGGGTCAAGTTGTTAGTTCTAAGGTTTAGGTAAGTTTGACTAGGTTAGACAAACATTGATCCAGCCCTCAGAAGCAATCGGAGATCCAGACAGAATAATAGCCATCTTTAAGAGTTTAGAGAATCAGTTCGAAGTTCTTCAAAATCAGCTTGACGATCGTCGATCGCAGATCGATGAACTCAAAGTGTCTACTCTGAGCTGAGCTCGACGAACTTAGAGCTCAGGTCGACAATCTTCTCTCTTCTCTCAAGTTCTCTGGTCGACGAAATTCTACCTCAAGTCGACGAACTTGGTGCCCAGCCTTGACAGACTATTTTCCAGATCAATTTTATCTGAGCTCAGCTCGACGAAGACAATTTCTCAGCTCGACGAACTTGAAGTTCAGGTCGACAAAATCTGTTCTGAGTTCGACGATTTCTATCAGTATCAGTTTGCCGCTTTCTCTCATTTTGGTTTCAATTTGGATTATTCTAAGGCAGTAATTCTCTGATAATTAATGCTTATAATCTCAAGAATATGGTAGTTGCTTGACAGCATTAATTATGGATTTCATAGACTAATTATTTGTCTTATTTACTGAGATAGTTTAGGAAATACATTTAAGTCAAATTCCAGCAATCCAACTCCCAGGATTTTAGCATTAATTCAAGAATTCAAATTTCAAATGGCAGAAATCCTTCAGAATATAAAAATCAAAATCTTCTCTTCAGGACAACAAGAAGGAAGGGGAATTACACGACCTTTTTTGACTCAACAACTGATACAAGTCTTACAGAGAAAGGGATTGCTATCTATAGGAAATTGAAGAAGAACATCAACATACAGATCTTTAGTCTTCTTCAGTTTCTGCTTCAGACTTCAAAAGGACAACTCATCAACATCAGTCCAAAAAGTTTCTAAAGATCTTCACAAGGCCTACACCCTGTGCAAAGCTCTCATCTTTCTGAACCATTTTTCATCTCAGGGGGAGCTTTGATAACATCTTCCACCAAAATTTTCTCAGTTGTTTGAGAAAGAGAAGACAACATCACTTTTCATTTCTAACTGTGTACAGGGTTATAAATCCCTTCAAAAGTTAACCCCTTTGGTTGTTAAGTCTCCTGATCAAAATCTTAGTTTGTTTTTTGGGCACCTGATCAAAAGTTCAAAAGGGTTGTGAGATCTCCCTTGAAAAAATAGATCGTGTCGTGACAGGGCACCGGAGCAAAAATCTGTGGTGGCAGGGCACCTGATCAAAAGCCTGTTAGTGGATTCCTACCAGGGTGGTAGAAGAGTGAATGTACACAATTTTAGGGGAACCACTATAAATTTCTTGTGTTGTCTGGAATGCTCTGTTGTTTATTTTTGTGTGCTGTGATTGTTTTGTTTTTATTCTCTCTTTATACATATACTTATCACTTATTTTTAATCCGTTGTAAAAATTAATTAAATTTTTAAAATACTCTATTTGCCCCCCCCCCCCCCTCTAGAGTTAAGAAGATTTATCCTTCACTTTCAGATTCTGAACTACCAGTAATAATTTCTGCATAACGAAATGAAGTGCAAAATGATAAAATCATTCTAATTTTACGTAAACATCGCCGAGCTATTGCCTGGCAAATATCTGATATCAAGGGCATAAGCCCATCTTTCTGCATCCACAAAATCCTATTGGAAGATAATTCACGTAATTTAATCCAACCTCAGCACCGTACAAATCCAAATATGAAAGAAGTCTTAAAGGGCGAGGTGATGAAACTGTTAAACGCGGGAATTATCTATCCTATATCTGATAGTAAGTGGGTTAGTCTATTCAGGTAGTTCCGAAAAAGGGATGGATAACTGTAGTTAGTAATAGGAATAATGACTTAATCCCGACACAGACGGTGACAGGGTGGCAAATGTGTATTGACTATCGTAAGTTAAATGTCGCCACCCGCAAGGACCACTTCCCCTTGCCGTTCATCGATCAAATTTTAGAGCGATTATCCAGCCATAGCTTTTACTATTTTCTAGATGGTCTCTCGGGGTACTTTCAAATCCCCACCTCTCCCGAGGACCAGGAGAAAACTATGTTTACTTGTCCCTTCGGCACCTTCGCTTACTGAAGAAGGCCGTTTGGATTATGCAATGCGCCAGCTACATTCCAACGATGTATGCTTGCTATCTTCAACAAGTATGTAGAAAGCATTATGGAGGTGTTTATGGATGATTTCTCTGTGTTCGGCGATACCTTTGATAGTTGTTTAGAAAACCTAGAAAAAGTCTTAGAAAGATGCGAAGAAACTAACCTTCCCGTAACTTGGGAAAAATGTCATTTTATGGTAAGGGAAGGGTTAGTTTTGGGTCATAAGATTTCTATGAGAGAAATTGAAGTAGACATAGCTAAGATAGAAGTTATTGAGAAGCTACCGCCACCTACGAACATCAAAGCTATAAGAAGTTTCCTAGGACACGCTGGCTTCTACCGCCGCTTCATAAAAGACTTCTCCAAAATCACCAAACCCCTTACTAATTATATTACGCTTTCCAGAATTGTCATTTTTACGGACCACTCGGCCCTCAAGTTTCTTCCTGCTAAGACAGATGCCAAGCCGCACCTGATTCGCTGGGTCTCACTCCACCAGGATTTTGACTTAGAAATCCGTTATAAGCGAGGAGCCGAGAATTTGGCTGTCGTCTATCTCTCACGATTGGATAATCCGTATATAGATAAATTAGATGAAAAATCTTTTAATGATTTCTTCCCCGATGAGAAGCTGTTTTTAATTAACACATCCCCCTCTCCATGGTTTGCAAACATAGCCAACTATTTAGTGGCTTGTGTCCTCCCGAAACAGTTCTCCTCACAACAAAAGAAGAATTTCTTTTCTGAGTTGAAGAACTATTTTTGGGAAGACCCGCATATTTTCCGATTCTGTGCGGACCAAGTGATAAGGAGATGTGTCTCTTTTGAAGAAGGATTATATATCTTAAAACATTTACATGATGGACCGACTGGTGGTCACTATCAAGCTGCTCGCACAGCTCACAAAGTGCTCTGCGCTGGTTTTTACTCGCCAAGTCTGTTTAAAGACACGCAAGCCTTTTTGAGTAGGTGTGATTGTTACCAACGGTCGGGAAATATTTCCAATAAAAATGTATTGCCGCAAAAATATTTCCTTGATTGCGAAGTTTTCGACCTCTGGGGAATTGATTTTGTTGGCCCTCTTCCTTCTAGCTTCGGGAACAAATACATTCTAGTTATTATAGATTATGTTTTGTGATGGGAAGAAGCCCAAGCTCATCCTACTAACGACGCCCGAGTCATAATTACATTTTTGAAAAAAATTATTTTCTCGATTCGGTACTCCACGAGCCATCGTTAGCGATAGGGGTTCACATTTTTGTAACGCGCAATTTTCAATAATTTGTATTAAATATGACAAAGAGCTTGAAAGAATTATAGAAAAGACTGTTTCCACCTCTAGAAAAGACTTGTCAACCAAATTAAACGATGCTCTATGCGCCTATCGTACAGCATACAAAACCACCATCGGTTGTACGCAATATCGGTTGGTCTATGGAAAATCATGCCTTTTACCCGTAGGATTAGAACACCGTCCTTTTTGGGCCTTACGGATTTTAAATTTCGATCCCCACTCTGTCTGTGATTTTCGAAAATTTCAACTTAACGAACTTGACGATTGGCGCTTTTACGCATACGAAAATAACAAATTTTATAAAGAGCGGCTGAAATGTTTTCACGACAAACACTCAAGGCACCCAAAAACCTTCAAACCGGGTGACAAAGTTCTTTTATATAATTCACGTTTACGTGATGCCGCGGCCCCCCCGCCACTACTTGATGATGACACGGTTGTCGAGGCACAACATCACAAAGATCTTAGGTGTCGTGATGATGCTGAAGGAAGTCCGCATTACAACCTCCGCCCGCGGCGTGCCAAATCCACCGTGAAAAATTAATTATCTTATTTCATGAACTTTTATTCTATATTGATGAATATAAAATTAATTCATGTTTGGATGATAATTTTATATTCATAAATGTTATGTAATTTTAATTTTTGGACATTTTATATTTGGTGGTGTATATTTAACCATACGGATGGATGAGATTACATCTCCATCATGGATGGTTAAGGGCTTGTTGTAACTCCTATATAAAGACGCTCTTATGAGGATTTTCTGATGAATTGAAGAAGAAACCCTATTTTCCCCTTGTGAAAATTTCAGCCAAGAGGAGCTCCCTTGCCGCCCCCCCCCCCCCCCCCCCCCTCACCCACTGGTGTGAAGCCTCCCCTTGCTACCTGCATCCCGATCGGTGCGACTCTGGCGTGGCTTCCTTCGGTGTGACTCCAAGGAAGAAGGTTGCGGCCCCATTTGGTGTGAAGGCAGTGGTTCCGTGTAGAGAGTGAATCTCCCACTTTATCTTGTGTGATTGATGTTCTTGGTTGGGTAATCTCTTCCTCTCTTAGTGATTCTTGCTTTGAGTTTGTGGAGGTTTTGCGAACCATCTTTTTCGTGGTTTTAAAATACATCGCTCGCAAAATCCGATTCGACTTCATTGCTATTGAATCTCTTGTATTCTGGATCGGGAATATCCTTCGCAGGAGCGAGACTTGGCCTATCCTTGACTTGCTCTCCAAGATCGGAACACTTTGTGTTAACAAGGGAATTAACCTCAACTGGAACTCGACCGCCTTTTGAAGTTTGCCGCTGTTTCGAAATAAATTTTTGTTGCGTTTGAAATGGCTCAAGTTGATAAAATAGGTGCTTGTGTAGGTGCGGTGAGTTGTGTGCTTGTTGGAGAGGTAGGTCTTAAGGACGTTGTATCGAGTCCGGCTTACAGTGAGTTGTGTGCTTGTTGGAGAGGTAGGTCTTAAGGACGTTGTATCGAGTCCGGCATTTTTCTCATTCGGATTTGGGAACCAACCCGACCCATTTTCGCTCACATTTGGTCGGAGCCCTCCCCTCTAGCTTTTATGTTCTCTGACGATAGTTTCTGTTAGCGTAGTCGAGCACGTATCATGGTCTCCCCTACATCAATTTGGTATCAGAGTCAGGTTGTTTCAACTCCCACGTTGCAAAATCCTTGTTGCATTCCTTGTTGGTCAATCTGATCTTTAGAAAACAAAAAATTTATTTTCTCTGGTCTGCCAATAGCGGGCTAAAATCTCTATGTTTTAGCGAAATTTCAAAAAAAAACTTTTAATGATCTAGGTGTTACTCACGTCGGGAATCTATAAAAATATCCTATTTCCAGTATAGCTACAGTCCTCGGAAAAATCATCTTTCCAAGATTTTTCTAAACCTGAATGCGCACTAGGCTAGGATCGGAATACACGACTCCGTCTACGTCTAGGATGGCTGCGAGTGTGCGTGGGGATCCTAACAACGAGTCCATAGCAGGGCTACGTAACGAAATGACGGAGCTTAGGAACATGTTAGCACAGATCCTACAAAATCAAGCAAGGCCACCCCCACCACATGTTAATGTTGAGCAGCCCAACCGGCGCCAACAAACTCCTGATTTAGACTCTGATGGGGACTCTCCCCGAGTGCCCCCTCGAGAACACCGACCCGATCATGGTTTCGATATTACTAGGGCCATTAAGATCGACGCCCCACTTATGATGGCATGGGAGATCACCCGATCTTCCTTACTTGGGTAATGGATATAGAGTGCTACTTCGATTGGAACACTCTTACGGACCCTCAGAAGGTTCAAGTAGCCAGAATGAAGCTAACGGGACGTGCCAAAACTTATTGGCTGATTCAAGAGCGTAGGCTAGGAGCCGAGAACGGGGTCCCACTTATTAGATGGGTTGTGATGAAGAACCTATTGACCGATCAGTACGTTCCCGCGTACCATCGGACACAGATGTTCGACGAGCTTGCCACTCTGCAGCAGGGCTCAAATTCGGTAGCTGAGTATATGGGAGAACTGAAAGACCGTATGGTGCGTTGTGACCTGAGGGAGATCCCCGAGGTCACCCTATCCAGATTTCGTAAGGGCCTTCAACTCGATATTCAGCGGAAGCTCTTACGATATGGTCATACGGATTTGAACACGATGTTTAATGCCTCCCTTAATATCGAAAAGAACTTAGCCTATAAGGCTCACTCCCATTATTCCCATGCAAAGGGAAATTCCACAGCTGGAGCATCTTCCTCCACATATCCGGACAAAGGGAAGTTTCGGTCCACCGAGTCCAAGTCTGTCGTGATCACTGCTAGGAACGCTAAGAACCCCGCAAGTGAGCGTATCCCCATCGAGAAAGTTAGCAAGTCTAACGCTACATGTTACTCTTGCAGCATTCAAGGTCATTACGCATTTGAATGCCCAACTAAGACTAAAGCCATAGCCCTATTAGAGTCGACTACCGAGCTTGTTGATTACGTATATGAGGCTGTTGAGGAGAGTGACCCAGATGGGGTCCCAATTGATTTAGAGTACGATCACCCCCTTATGGTGATGCGTTGTATCTTGACCACTTCCCGTCTGTTAGATGACTGGAAGAGGACGAGTATATTTTCCCTGATCTTTAAGAGTGGCGAGAAGTTGTGCAAGTTGATCATTCATAGTGGCAGTTGTGTAAACGTCATCTCTGAGAATGCCGTTATACGTATGCACTTGTCTACGCAGCCCCACCCGACTCCCTACCAAGTAGCTTGGATTAATAAGGTTACCATCCCGGTCACCAAGCGATGCCTTGTACCCCTCTTGATAAAATCCTATACTGACGAGGTGTGGTGTGATGTCGTTCCTATGGACGCCTGTCACGTGTTTTTGGGCCTCCCTTGTCTTTACGACCGCGACGTGACACACTTTGGGAGATCCAACACGTACGAATTTAAATTTAATGCTAAGGTCATTACGTTGAGGCCGACCGTCCCGAAGGAGCCAGTAGCTTTGGCTAAGGACACCACTGTTCCGGTTGAGAGGAAGACATTGAATCTAGTGGGTAGAAAAGAATTTGTGAAGGAGCCCTTTCTTGATGAGATGATGTACGCACTAGTTCTTATGAGTGCGAAAGGGGATTCGAGAGCATTGGACGATTTGCGTAAAGAGTTACGGGTCTTGTTGGATGAATATAAGGACGTGTACCCGGATAAGCTTCCTTCGGTGTTACCACCGCTGAGGATATGCAAATTACTTTGGTGTTCTCAGACGACTCAGAGCTTTATGAGGAGTATCTGGCTGTGATGAGCACTACCGATGATATTCGAGATCCCATCAAGACTGAGCAGAGAATGGATGACAAGCTAGAGTCGGTATTAAGGACCTTGGAGGCGGGCATAGCCGGGGAGTATACAAAGAGGGATGGGTTATTATGCTTTATAGGACGGGTGTACATACCGGCTGGGGGCAAGATTCTGGAGGACATTATGACCGAGTCTCACTGCAGCAGGTACTCGGTGCACTCGGGCATCACTAAGATGACCTCCGACCTGAAGAGGATGATGAACTGGCTAGGCATGAAGAGGGATATCACATACTTCGTGACCCATTGTGAGGATTGTCAGTTAGTGAACGCAGAGTGTAAGAGTTTGGATGTAACACACCCATCCGTCGCATGGAATATAACAGAAGGTCCGGCCAGAGCCCCTTGCCATATTCCATAGACATTTAGTGGAATTACATAAGAATACCAAATTAACAGCATAGTAATACGCATCCTAACTCAGAGCATTCTAGCAAAAGTTTTTAAAATAGTTATAAGAACTCATACATAACACATGAATGTCCACTACAGCCATATTAGGATTGAAATAACATACACCAATCCTTTGGCCTTACAGCCTTACATTAGTTAGATCAATTAAAGTGTCTTACATACTTCGGCTGGCAGGCCGGCCATACATGACAGTATAAAAATAAAACACTTCGCTTTGGCCTTTAAGGGCCAGCATAGCTTCAAGGGCTTCAGCCCGCTATTTGCCACTAGGCTCACATGTTGCTGCATAAGAACAATCCATCATACGGGGCAAAACAAGGCAACGATCAGCTAAAGCTAACCAAATTATAACGACCCCGCCCCTTAATCGTGGCAACGGTGTTCTTTCTTTGCATTTCATTAGTATAATAAAACATGATAGTGAAAGTACAATTTAAGCACACTTCACCACAGGCATAGGCACGCACGGCCACCCACCCCATGCTCTCAGTGCACATTCTCGGTGAATCTAGTCCATTGCAAGGCTTCACCACCGCCCCCTGGACGACAAACATCATGAGCATTTTAGTCTTTCCGGCCGAAGCCTAAGACCATCCATCTATACAATCAGTAAGTGTAATGTACCTTAGGTGTCTTTAACCGATCCACATAGAGCGGGTACGGTTCCTCCTAACTCAATGCTCACACCGCCACGTCAATTTAAGCCATAGGCGTGGGTCAATCTTCCACGAGTCCAAAATCGATCACACAGTTTACATAACTCAGTTATGTGCACCTTGGAGTTGGTCCCCAAGACACCCTGTTGCAATGTACCATGTAGAAAACCCGAAAAATAAATATCCAGGAGTCTTCTCCAGCAATACATGCATAATTAAAACATCACCGATCCAGACCAACATGTCCGGATAGGCTTCACACACCATGCCTATGTCTGTACTTAGATTCCGAACTCTATACGCAAAAGTATGGGGATAAACCATATCTACCCGAAGGAATGCCTCACACTCACCGCCCACTCGCAGGAGAGGGTTTCCTATGCAAAAATGAAGAGTGCTTCACATGTCCAAGTAGAGAATCATTACCCTAGAGGTTCGCTTCGGCGCCATGGAAAACTAGCCGGATGAAAACCACCGCAACGGACTCGCCTCCGCAGATCTGGGCTCGGCTCGCGATTCGGAGCTCTGAAGCTCCAACAATGGCGATATTTCTCCTTCTTCTCCCCTTGCTCTGCCCTCTCTCTACCTCTTAGAAAGAGAAAGGGCCAAAGGAAATGAGGTCTAAACCCTCATTTCCTGACCTTATACCACTAGGAAGGATTCCAGGTTGGATCCCACTTAAAAGAAACGAAAGGCCTTGATTCGCCATTAAAATCATCTCCTGGGTCCGTACACGGCTTATGCCTCAATCAACACCTGCGTCACAGGTCGTGTCTCACAATCATAAAAGAATTCGTCGATCTCAGAATAGGACACGGCTTCTGACACGCCCGTGTCAACCCTGGACACGCCCATGTCAACTCTGAACACGCCCGTGTCATAGGTCGTGTGCCTCAATCAATGCTGAAACTGTCATGCCTGAACAGGACACGGCTTTGGACATGCCCGTGTCCCAGGGCGTGTTGCTCACTCGACACAGCTCGGCAAACACAGAGCAGGACACAGCTTTGGACACGCCCGTGTCCGCCCTTGACACGCCCGTGTCCTCCCTAGACACGTCCGTGTCACAGGCCGTGTTGCTCACTCAACTCAGCCTGGTAAACACAGAGCAGGACACGGCTTTGGACACGCCCGTGTCTGCCCTGGACACGCCCGTGTCCGCCCTAGACACGCCCATGTCACAGGCCATGAAACTTCAAGGGCTCTAAAAGTCCTTAAAAACACTACCCATACATATTTGAGTTTTGGGGCGTTACAATTCCCCTCCCCCCCTTAAATAATTTCATCCCGAAATTACAGAATGGAAGAGTACACAAAATTAAATGGTACCTGAGTAGAAAAGCTCGGGATGCTCCTCAAGTATGGTCTGCTCTCGCTCCTATGAAAGCTCCTCACGACCACAATTGTCCCATCGGACCTTGACCATCCTAATAGCTTTGTTTCGCAATTATTTGACCTCCGTATCCTCGATCTGAATGGGTCTAACTTTCATTGTTAGCCTACTATAGACCAATACTTGATCTGCAACAACCACCTGCGCTGGTTCTTTCATGGCTTTGCGTAGGACCGAAATGTGAAATACATCATGCAATCCACTCAGTTCTACCGAAAGAGCCAACCGATAGGTGGTTTCACCAACTTGCTCCAAGATCTCAAAAGGCCCAACATACCTCGAACTAAGCTTCTTTAAGCGTCGAATCCTTGATACACCTTTAAACAAATTTATCTTGAGGTATACCCAGTTGCCCACTGCAAACTCCACGTTCTGATGCTTGGCGTTGTAGTACTTGGCCTGTCTATCTTGAGTAATTAGTAGCCGTTCCCGAATCAACCAAATTGTTGACGTAGCATCTTCATCCTCTCTTCGCTTATAAAGCTTCGATTCTCCTATTTCTACCCAAGCCAAAGGTGTATGGCACCTCCTTCCGTATAGAGCCTCAAAAGGGGACATCTGAATACTGTCTTGGTAGCTGTTATTGTATGCAAACTCAATCATGTAAAGATGGTCCTCATACCTTTTACCAAAATCCAATGCACACATACGGAGCATATCTTCCATCGTCCTATTCACCCTTTCAATTTGCCCATCTGTCTGCGGGTGAAAAGTTTTGCTGAAGTTCATCTTGGTACCCAATAACTGATGAATGAGCTTCCAATCGTTGGATGTGAACCGACCATCACGGTCACTAACGATGCTCTGGGGTACACCATGCAAATGGAATATATTATCCACATAAAGCTTTGCCAGCTTCTCCACAGAATCATCCTTCCTATGGGGTATAAAATGTGACACCTTAGTTAAACGATCAACAATCACCCAAATTACGTCGTTCCCCTTGTGCGATCTCGGCAAACCGTGCACGAAATCCATAGAGATGTCATCAAACTTCCACTCCGGTATAGGCAAGGACTTTAGAAATCCACCTGGCTATTGGCATTCGGCCTTCACCAAGGCACAAGTCTAACACTTCGCCACGTATAGCGCTATCTCTTTCTTCATACTTGGTCACAAGAACAGCCTCTTCATGTCTTTGAACATCTTTGTGCTCCTAGGGTGAATTGAGTACTTGGTAAAATGCATCTCGTACATCAATTCTTCTCATAATTGCCCAACCTTCGGGATGCACAACCTACCACCTTTTCGTACAAGGCCATCGTCAACATAAAACTGGTCATTTGACCCATCCACGAACTCTGCCAAGCGACGTTTCAAGCTTACATCCAACTCCAAGGCCTGTTGAATCCTATATGTGAGGTCGTATTGAACCTCTGTCCAACTCAAACATGCATTAGTACTAGATCCCATGTCAACACACGAGATCTCCAAAGCCTCCAAATCATGAATGAGCCGCTCATCATGCATCTGCAATCAGTTGGCCTGCATAGGAATTCTACGACTCAGAGCATCTGTCACAACATTCCCCTTCCCGAGAATATAATGAATCTTATAGGTGTAGTCCCAAAGGAACTCCATCCACCTATGCTGGTGCATGTTAAGGTCTTTCTGATCAATCAGATACTTCAGACTCTTGTGATCTGAATAAATGTCGACCTTTACTCTATACAGGTAATGCCTCCAAAGCTCGAGAGTGAATACCATAGCCGCCAACTCTAAGTCATGGACCGGTAGTTCCTCTCATGCACCTTTAACTGACATGATCCATAGGCTATACTAACCTGTGCTGAAGCAGAACACAACCTAACCCACTCCCAGAGGCGTCAGTGTAAACCTCAAAGCCTTCAAAACCACAAGGTGAACATAATGCAGGTACCATGGTCAAATGATACTTTAGTTCTTTGAAAGCTTGTGCGCATTCAGGCGACCAAACGAACTTCTGATCCTTTCTTGTGATAGTAGTGAGGGGCAATGCTATCCGTGAAAAGTTCTCCATGAGGCGCCTGTAATAGCAGGCAATCACCAGAAAACTCTGGACTTCCGCCACCGTAGACAACATAGGCCATTCCCGTATAGCAACTATCTTTGCCGGATTTACCGCAATACATTCACCACTAACCACGTGACCAAGGAACGCTACCGAGGACAACCAAAATTCGCATTTGGAGAACTTGGCATACAGTTGGTTCCTCCTCAATGTCTCCAACACCATATGCAGGTACTTGAAGTGATCCTCCTCACACTGCGAGTACACCAGTATATTGTCGATAAAGACTATCACGAATTGGTCCAAGTATTCTCTGAACATTCTATTCATCAAATACATAAACACGGATGGCACATTCGTCATCCTAAACGGAATGACAGTGAACTCATAATGCCCATAATATATGCTGAAAGCCATCTTGGGAATGTCACTGTCCCTTATCCACAGCTGATAGTATCCGGATTTTAGATCCAACATTGAGTACACAGTCGACCCCACCAGATGGTCCAACAGATCATCAATCCTTGGGATTGGATACTTATTTCTTTCCATTAGCTTATTCAACTCATGGTAATCAAAATAGAGTCATAAGCTTCCGTCCTTCTTCTTAACAAAGAGGATCGGCGCGCTCCAAGGTGACGAACTTGGACGCACATAACCTTGTTCCAACAGTTCTTGAAGCTGTACCTTCAGTTACGCCATCTCCTTAGGCACTAACCGATACGGAGAGCATGACATGGGTTTGGCACCTGGCACTAGCTAAATGGTGAAGTCAATCTCTCGCGGAGGTAGAGCTCCAGGGAGATTTTTAGGGAATACGTCAGGAAACACAGATACAACTGGGATGTTTTTCAAACCAGGCTTGGTCTTCGAAACCTCCACTAAAGTGAAAACAGCTATGCACCACTATGAACTCCACTATCGGCAGTAGCGATGCTTGCAAGGCATATTCGTGACTCCCAATCCCTACCTTCGCGCAACATACTCTATCCGCGCACATAGAGCACCCATTAGGCAACAACACATCCAATTTGTCCCTTTCCATCAAAGGAGGTACTCCGATGCATGATACAAACTCTTCAAATAAAAAGGAATGTGAAGCGCCCATATCGAACAGTGCTCTCGCCGGAAAATCAAGGATCGATATAAAGCCTAGCACAACCAGTCATAAGCTAACACGCGTAAGGCAACAAGTATTTAAAGCTACACTGCTATAAATTAAAGCATACTTGTCACTACGTCAGCCTGCTTCATGGCCTCCTTCTGGCAAAGGTTGTGCACTATAGACTGGGTCGGGGCATAATGTGATGTGGTTGACTCCAATGCCTTGCCCTTCTCCTCATAAGTTGCTCCAGGCTTCTTCTCGGACTTCGGACATCCGCTCCAACAATCTCGGGCAAAGTGTCCCAGCTTCCCACAGTTATAACATGCGGCCGGGGTTCGGCCTATAGTTGCCTCAGATACACCAGAAGAAGGGGCAGGACCAGAAGTCCTAGCCTTCTTATTCCACTTACGGAACCCAGACTTTGAGGAGGTCGGCAACTTGAACTCCATCTTCTTTGCACTAGAGTCCTTCTCTTGGACTCTCTTCAAATCTTTCTCCAACGATCAGGACGTATTGACCAGGGTTAGGAAGCCCTGCGTCATAAGCCCAGAGAGTAGTAGCCTTAGGTCATCATGTATACCCTCATAGAACCGGTTGGTCTTACGCTCCTCATCAGCAAACGTAGAGCTAGCATAACGACCCAACCGCGTAAACTCATGGAGGTACTCATCCACACTACTATCTCCGTACGTCAATCTCTGGAACTGATTCTCCATAGCGATCCTTTGTGCCGAGGGGAGGTATCTTGCAAAGAATAACCTCGAGAATTCCTCCATCGAGAGACCAGTGAGTTGCCTTCCAACCAAGTGATGTAGCTCTAACTCTTCCCACCACAACCTCGCCTCTCCATCCAACAGGAAGTTGGCTATGGTGGTCTTCTGTCATTCCTCCGTTTCTGTAGCCATCAAGACTCTCATTACTTGAGAGAGCCAATCTTCGGCCTGGGATGGGGTTCCAGTCCCCAAAAACACCGGAGGGTTAAAGCTCATTACATGTTTGAGCTACTTCTATGTTGCTCTTCTTGGTTCTAAAGGCTCTACCACCTCTTGTTCCTCCATCCTAGGTTCTGCTGCTCGAAGAAGTACTTGCTCCCCTGCAGGGGCATGATGCTGCACTTTCCTTCTTGGCTGGGCATTTAGCATCGCAAACACCGCCTCGGCCACAAGTCTTATTATTTCTTCCGAAGGAGGGGTTGCAGGCATGTCTTTGGGTGCACTACTTGACTCAGAAAGCGGCTGTTCTGACTGCCCTGCGCCACCCTTGGTCACCTATAGTCGTACAACACACCATTAAGCGACTAAACAAAATTGCAAAAAGCAATTATAGAACACACCGGTTCCCCAAACATGTGTATTTTCATTCTAAAGTGGACATTCATTGGTTCTTTTCATGTTATAACGATGACGCACATACATGTGCTCACCACCCATTAAAAGAATTTGTCCACGAATTCAAATAAGCAAGACCGATACCGTAGTCTGATACCAAATTGTAACACCCCCATCTATCACATGGAAAATAACAGAAGGTCCGGCCGGGGCCCCATGCCATATTCCACAGACAGTTAGTGGAGTTATATAAGAATACCAAATTAACAGCATAGGAATACGCATCCTAACTCAGAGCATTCTAGCAGAAGCTTTTAAAATAGTTATAAGAACACATACATAACACATGAATGTCGACTATAGCCATATTAGGAATGAAATAACATACACCAATCCTTTGGCCTCACGTCCTTACATTAGTTAGATCAATTAAAGTGTCTTATATACTTCGGATCGCAGGCCGGCCATACATGATAGTATAAAAATAAAACACTTCGCTTTGGCCTTCAAGGGCCAGCACAGCATCAAGGGCTTCACCCCGATATTTTCCACTAAGCTCCCATGTTCCTGCATAACAACAATCCACCGTACGGTGGCAAAACAAGGCAACGGTCACGTAAAGCTGAACAAATTATAACGACCCCGCCCCTTAATCGGTGTGGCGGTGCTCCTTCCCTGCATTTCATTAGTATAATCAAATATGATAGTGAAAGTACAATTTAAGCACACTTCACCACAGGCGTAGGCACTCACGGCCACACACCCCATGCTCTCAGGGCGCTTTCTCGGTGAATCCGGTCCATTCCGTTGCTTCACCATCGCCCCCTGGATGGCAAACATCGTGAGCATTTTAGTCATTCCAGCCAAAGCCTAATACCCTCCATCTATACCATCAGTAAGTGTCATGTACCTTAGGTCTCTTTAATCGATCCACATAGAGCGGGTACGGTTCCGCCTAACACGTTGCTCACACCGCCGCGTCAATTTAATCCATAGGCACGGGTCAAGCTTCCCCGAATCCCAAATCGATCACACAGTTTACATAACCCAGTTATGTGAAAGTTTGCTCCCATGCCACCAAGATGGCAGAACCACGCATCTGCCCAGGTTTCCGTGTGCACCTTGGAGTTAGTCCCCAAGGCTCCCTGTTGCAATCTACCACGTAAAAAACCCGAAAAACAAACGGCATGGAGTCTTCTTCGACAATACATGCATAATGAAAACATCACCGATCCAGACCAACATGTCTGGATAGGCTTCACAAACCATGTCTATGTCCGTACTTCGATTCTGGACTCTATATGCAAAACTACGGGGATAAACCATATCTACCCAAAGGAATACCTCACACTCACCACCCACTCGCGGGAGAGGGTTTCCTATGCAAAAAGGAAGAGGACTTCACATGTCCATGTGGAGAATTGTTACGCTAGTGGTTCGCTTCGGCGCCATGGAAAACTAGCCAGATGAAAACCACCGCAATGGACTCGCCTCCACAGATCTTGGCTCAGCTCACGATTCGGAGCTCCGAAGCTCCAACAATGGAGGGATTCCTCCATCTTCTTCTCCCTTTGCTCTTCACTTTCTCTACCTCTTAGAAAGAGAAAGGGCCAAAGTAAATGAGGTTTAAACCCTCATTTCCCAACCTAATACCACCACGGAGGATTCCAGGCCGTCGGATCCCACTTAAAAGAAACGAAAGGCCCTGATTCGCCATTAAAATCATCTTCTTGGGTCCGTACACGGCTTGTGACACACCCGTGTCACAGGCCGTGTCTCACAATCATAAAAAAATCATCGATCTCAAAACAGCATACGGCCTCTGACACGCCCATGTCAACCCTGGACAAGCTCATGTTAACTCTGTACACGCCTGTGTCACAGGCCGTGTGCCTCAATCGACGCTGAAACCATCACGCCCAAAAGGACACGTCTTTGGACACGCTCGTGTCCCAGGGCGTGTTGCTCACTCGACACAGCCCGACAATCACAGATCAGGACAAGGCTTTAGATACGCTCGTGTCCGCGCTAGATATGCCTGTGTCCGCCCTGGACATGTGTAACACCCCAAATCCCAATTTGGGTTCAGGTTGGGTGACATGGCCTGGGACACGGGCATGTCCCAGGGAGTGTCGTGCTCGGGTTTAGCCACCTCTCGAGTGCTCGATGAAATGCACTCGAGAAGTTCTTAAGAGAGAACACGCCATGTGATACGGCTGTGTCAGGGGGTGTGTCCTCCTCTGGTCGACGAACTGCGCTCGACGATCGTCGAGCTTCAAGTCAAGTTGAGTACACGGGCGTGTCACAGGGCGTGTCCTTCTCTGAATGATGTGTGTTGGTGGACACGGGTGTGTCCTAGGACACATGGCCTATGACACGGGTCTGTCACGGGCCATGTCTCGCTCGGGTTGAGTTGGTGGTGTGCTATTTGCGGTACACGGCTCCTAGACACGCACATGTCGGACGTGACACATGCATGTAGGATGTGACATGTGCGTATCACATGGTCGTGTACTATTCTGGATTTAAGTCGTTTGTGTGTCGCTTAAGGGACACGGGCGTGTCACAGGGCGTGTCACAGGGCGTGTCACGCCAAAAATGGATATTTCTGGCAAATCAAGGTCGTTCATTTCCTTCATCCTGGATCCAAGGGTTCAGGCCATTCCCTTCTATTATAAGGCTGAGGATGGATGGATTATTCTC
The DNA here is from genome assembly GCA_039583875.1 of Platanthera guangdongensis. Taxonomy (NCBI): domain Eukaryota; kingdom Viridiplantae; phylum Streptophyta; class Magnoliopsida; order Asparagales; family Orchidaceae; genus Platanthera; species Platanthera guangdongensis. The sequence continues at coordinate 126,323,902 of CM077164.1, forward strand.
ATTCCATCTTTGCCTTTCTCTTTCTAAACGGCTATAGAGAGAGGAGAGCAAGGAAGGAGGAAGGAGAAGGAAGCTGACCGCTGGAGTTGCTACAGCGTGCGGAATCGGGAGTCGAGTTCAGATTCATGGAGGCAAATCCATGGCGGTGATTTCCATCCGGCTAGTTCATGGCTCCAAAGCGATCGTCAAGGGTAACGATCTCCTTCTTGGACAATCGAGGTCTTTATTTATGCATCTGCATGGAATCCTCCACCAAGAGGTGGAACGCGTAAGTGATTCTCCGTTGAGTCTGCATCTAGAGCCGAAAAGGTGTAGTACAGTGTAGGCATGCATTGTGAAGCCCATCCGAACGGTTAGTATGGATTGGTGATGGTTATGTTGTGAACAGGAGAAGTCTCTGTGTATTATGTGATGCCTATGAATTATGGTGACTGTAGCTCTTTTATTGTAAGCTCTGCGTGAATTGTATGTTGATCTTGCATACTTTGGGTATGCTCCTTGTGGTGTGAGCGCGGTGAGCGCTATTTTCTCTGCGAGAGTGAAAAGCTACGGCTAATTATGAGGGAAATCCGACCCACGTCTAGTGGTGCACTACTAACGGTTTGAGCACGAGAAAGGCTGACCTGCCCTAGGTTGTTTTGGGAGATCGATGGGTGGCACGGCTTGGGGGATGCGAGACAGACCCGGCTTGCTGCACCACAGTGGTGGGTCGATCTGAATTGGAAATGCTCAAGTTTGCCGTGAGGTTCTCACCTCTGAGTGGTTTGGGCGGAATGTCCCCAGCATGTGTGACTGGTGACTAGGACCGGCCAGCCAACTTGTTAATAACCTCTGATCGGTGGTGGGCAACTTGTATATCTGTTACACCAATAAGGTGCCTTGAGTGCACGGAGCGTCTAGCGGAGGCCGGCGTTTGTGATACTGTTGTGCTTGAGAGCACTTATTGTGATTGGTAGATCTTATGATTGCAATGCATATAGGGAAGGAACCACTGCCCCGGGTAAGGGGTAGGGTCGTTATAATTTGTCAGCTAATGCTGACCGTTTCCTTGTTTACCGCTCTTGGGGTGGATGTCTATTTGCAGGTGCTGATGGGTTGAGTTGAATTGAGCGGATTGAAGCCCATGTTGCTTAAAGGCCCCTGAAGCCTGTGCGAAGAATTCTTGGATTTCATGTGTGGCCGGCCTACGTGCTGATGTATGAAGATGTATATTTGTAAAGAGCAACTTGTACGGCCTTAAGGCCATGAGCGATTATATGTTGTATACATTCCTGGTTCATGTATAAATGTGGAGTTTATATGGTTAGTGGCCATTCATGTGGTTGAGTTCTTATAACTTAAAATGTTGCGCTAGAATGCTCTGAGTTAGGGTGCGAGTAGAATGAGATTTTGATATTCACACGTGACTCCACCGTTTGTCTGTGAAATATGGTGTGGGGCCCCGGACGGACCCACTATTATATTCCATATTACATGTGGAGACGTTACAACACGCCCGTGTCCGCACGGGACACGCCCGTATCACAGGCCGTGTTGCTCACTCGACTCAGCCCAGCAAACACACAGCAGGACACGGCTTTGGACGCGCCCATATCTACCCTGGACACGCCCGTGTCACAGGCCTAGACACGCCCAATTCATGGGCCGTGAAATTTCAAGGGCTCTAAATGTCCTTAAAAACACTACCCATACATATTCGAGTTTTGGGGCGTTACACTGGACGGATTGTTGTAGCCACTTCTGGTGTCGGAGTGGAAGTTCGATGATATCGCCATGGATTTCATACATGGTCTTCCTCGGTCACATGCGGGGAACGACTCAATATGGGTGATCGTCGATCGATTGACGAGGGTGGCCAGATTTCTACCGATTAGGAAGGATGCTCCAGTGGGTGACTTGGTGCAGCGGTTTGTGGAGCAGTTTGTTCGATACTATGGAGTGTCGAGGATGATAGTGTCTGATCATGATGGATGATTTATGTCTATGAAGTGGAGGTTGGTCCAGACTTATTTGGGGACCAGGTTGACATTTAGTACCGCCTTCTACCCTCAGACGGATGGGCAGACAGAGCGCACCAATCAGACACTGGAGGATTTGTTGCATCTTTGCATACTGGACCGCGGAGAGCCATGGGAGAGGCAGCAACAATTGATCAAATTCTCATATAACAACAGCCACCAGTCCAGCATCGGCATAGCCCCTTATGAGGCTTTATATAGGCGGAGATGCGTGACTCCTTTATCTTGGATCTAGGATGAGGATCCGAAGGCACTTGTCTCGGAGTTCATCGAGGATATAGATACTCAGGTGCGGTTAATTCGAGATAGGATGTTGGAGGCGCAGAGCAGACAGGCCAAGTATTACGACGCTCGACATCGTAAGGTAGAGTTTTATGTAGGAGACATGGTGTTTCTAAAGATATGACTGATGCATGTTGTCTCACATGTGCGTGGTCGGAAGAAGCTCAACCCGAGATATATGGGGCCTTACAGCATCCTGGAGCGGATCGGTCCCTTGGCTTACAGACTGGAGTTGCCGCCAAAGCTAGCGGGTTTGCATGACGTCTTACATGTTTCCTCCCTCAGGAGATCTCTACTTCGGTCGGAGTATCATATTACGACTACAGATGGGCCTATAGCTTCCGATCGATCGGTGCGCCTGGAGCCGATCCGGATAGACGATATCAGGATGTGGTCTTGTGGTGCAAGAAGGTTCCGCTGGTCAAGGTCTTGTGGAGGAATCATGGACAAGAGGAGCACATATGGGAGCCACAGGACTTGATGCACCAAAGGTACCCGAAACTTTTCACATCGGGTATCCCCTTTAACCTCTCAGGATGTTACATTTTATTTCTCGTACTTGAAGCCCAGTAGGCCAAACCAGAATTTCGGGGGCGAAATTTTTATTTTTATGTATTGGGATTTGTAACATCCCTCATGAAACTAGACCACTAGGGTGGTTTTATCATGACTAGATCATGACAAAACCCTAGGAAGCATTAAAGTGATGGGTGAACATGAGTATTAGGGTGTGAACTACCTTGGGCTGCAAATAGCAGAACTTCAAACACAAGCATAGGGTTCACCCTAGGGCTTCACCATGACTCCATGACCCCACCACAACATCTCAAACCCATTATAGTGTCCATTAGAGCCATAGAGACCCATTGGAGTCAACAAAAGAGGCCAAGTTGACCATGGTCAACCTTAAGCCTAAGGAGGTCAACTTAGCTCAATTTGGGTCAATTGACCACCCAAGTGTCAAATTGACCACACCCTTAGTCTCTTGGCATCATGGGGGACCCAATGGCCCCAAAAGCCCCATTCCTAACTCAATCAAGTGGCTAATTTGGATAAAGTCAACCCATAGTTCAATTTGGTCAATTTGGGCTAACCTAGCCCAATCCAAGTGGGCTAAGCCCAAACTAGTGTGGCACATTGGTCTAGGAGGTGGAGAGACACCTTTGGGGCACACCAATTTCAGAGATTGGTGACTAGGAGAGAGTGAATGTGAGTTTCCCCAATTTGGAGGAGAGAGATAATGTGAGCATAATGGCCATCTTGGCCATGGTGGCTCCATAAGCCCCCACTTTTGTGGGGATTTTACTCATCTGAGGGAGAGGAGAAGTTTTCAGGAGGTGTCCGGCCATTGGGGTGGCTCAACTGCCACTATTTGGCTGAAACCGAAAAAGCCCCTTTATGGCCATTAATGGAGTTTTTCAAAATTGAGGAGTTGCAAGCCTCCTCTCCTCAATTCCCTCTTTAAGGTCCTTCACCGGAGCAAAGGCAAGCGTTTCCCTCGATCCTTTCTCAATTTCATTGAGGTTGGTGTAGACGTTGCAGAAGACACAAGCTCGGTGGTCGAAAATGGTGAGGAAGTAAAGCACTCGCGCTCAAGCCGCAAATTAGGTCCTCCTCTACTCCTTCATGGGCTAGATCTTAGGAATTGTTAGAGCAAAGAATCGGGATCAATTGAGCCCAATCGGGTGCAGTATTTCCACTGGTTTTCTGTGAAAAAAGGGGACGGGTTCACCGTAATCCGTCATCTCTGGCGGCCAACCCGCCGATGGTCGATAGCCCTCACCTCGACGGAGGTGGTGGTGGCGGTGGTTGGCCGGGGAGGTGGCCGGAGGGCCGGGAATTGGGGCTGGAGTTGGCTCCAGGTCGGGCGGATCGGGACTGTAGGCTGGAGGAAGAAGAAAGCCAGCCGCCTTTAGATAGCGCTTTTAGATTCGTGCAGATCTAAGTGTATTAAATATGTTATATGTATATTTCTGTCATATAATTTCACTTGTATTGGAATTTAAATTAAAAATAATTAGAGGTCTTTTCCGAAACCGTGGTCAACATTAAACTTGTAGCCCTATGAGTCTACTTTATTTTAAAATTTGTTTGAACCAATTTAGAGTGCAGGTCAAACCTCAGCACTCATTTTGGTGAGATCTATACATAGGGTTGAATAGAGATTGATTGAGGTGCCACATCAATCCTGACCTCCAAATGACTTGAAATTTATAGCATGGGCCGTTAATATCTAGGCCTATAACATATCCAAAAATGGGAATTTTTGGAAAACATTTTTCTAAATTTTAGGTAAACATTTCATTTTTCATGTAAGGTTTAATTAAAGGGCCTAATGACTTCCAAATTCCCCCAAATTTTGGGGAGTGGTCCTTGGGGGTCAATATAGGACTCTGTAAAAAATTTCATCCCATTTGGAAATGATTTGGTTTGGAATTTAGTAGACCCTAGCCTTGGCCTAAAATGGTTATTTAGATCAAAGTGTCCCTTGTGGGTATTGAGTGACCAAACCACCTCATCAGAGGTTGAAACTTAGGCTACTGATTTTTTATGACAATAAACACCTTCACATGGATTTTAGGGTGGATTGTCCTTAGGACCCTAGTTCAAACCCTAAGGTTGATCTTTTGGGGTTTGTGAAGGACATGGGGTGATATGCCTTTGTATGGACTTGGTGTTTAGTCCATGTGATCTTAGGGTGGTTAAATGCTCTAGAAAGGAATTTGGTGGTATTTGGACACATGCACCCCACTTTAATCACTTGGAAATTATTTAGGTCTGTACAACTTATGGAATAATTAAGGGGCCATATGATCTTGGATCTTCAAGAGATTTTGGTAGGAGTAATTTTATAGTGATATTAACCTCTGAAATTTATTATAGTATATTTAGAAAATAGTAGCTCATACTTGTAGTTATAACCTTCATCTCGACCCTTGTGATGATATGAAATAACTATGGTTAAATTAACTTAGAATGTTATGAACCTTTGGCAATGTTGATTAAATATCATTGAGATGCACTAGCACATTATTTGGAATGATTATACATTGTCTCATAGTACTTCATGTGTAAAGTGAACTAGTGCACCTTATTTTGATGAATAGATAATAAATACTATATCTTGCTGAAAAATTATGACACTTGGCCAGAGAACTTTCTAGGGCATAATAAAGCTTATAAAATTATTACATATTGTTTGGATGAATTTACAAGAATGTTTCTTCACAAAGTGCACTATCATGGATTTATTTGAGATATTTTTCTATATAGCTTACTGACATTGGAATTGCATGAAACTTAGTAATGTTTTTTGATCATAATAAGCCTCTGGTAATTTTTGTATAATTTTTGGACAATGAATTTTGGTACTCACTTCGTTACCTCTAATTATTTGAATTACCTTGAATTAATTATTTAGGGGCTGGTACATTTATGAAAATTTGTGAAACTTGGCATTATCTGATATTTTGGCATCATATAGTGTTCATAATTTTTGGATGGTCATAACTTAAGGAAATCTAGTACTTTATGTTCAAAATAACCTGTGGCCTAATATTTGGGAAAATTAAATAAATGCCAACTTAATTAAGAAAATTATAAGTTTCTGGGTTTACTCTAATTATGTCATGATAGACCCCCAATAATTATCTTAGGGCATTTGGATGAATATTTGAATGGGTCACCATTCATGCACACCATATAGCTCGGTTGGTCTGCATTTAGAAAAAACTGCAGAATTATGATAGCATGTGGAATGGACATAGGGAGATATGGTTACTAGTATACTGATTTTTGTGAAGTGAAAATGAGTCCATCATTGGGAGTCATGCTATGAAGAGTGTTCGGTTGACTAGTGTTAAATGGTGCTCGGGATCGACGAAACATCGTCCTTCCTGTGGACTGAGCGAGTCAAAATACACTAGGGTTAGATTAAGTATAACTTTAAATGTGGTTGGCTATGGGTAGATACCAATAATAATAAGTATCTTGCGAAATGGAGCTTTGGGCTTCAGCCCATCATAGTTCCTAGTATCCTCGGGAGCCCTTCACATGGAATGCTCTGGGCAGTCCAAGATTAACGTAAGCCGCAAGACTAAATGGAATACAAGAGTAATTAGAAATACTCTAGGATTACACTTACACTCACATTCCCCAGTGTTATGGGAGTTTGGTTGGGTCTCACGAGCCATAGGCTCGATGGTTTTGGTGTTGGGCAGGTTAGCCCGACGAGTGATGGCTTGGTAGATATTTATTACGGACCGGTTAGTCCGGGGAGTTTTGTCTCGGGGGTAAATATATTAATATTGCATGTGCATAAAATATAAGGTGGTGGGTCTTTGTATTGGAGAGTTATCGTACTGATACCAATACGTTGACTCGGTAAGTGTGATTTAGCACTTAGCCAAATAAAGTCTGGTGCGCCAGCCGGCAAGAGTACGCAGGAGCTCCGCTTAGTGCACTAGCATTAAGGCGTACGATAGGTCTGACCGGTAGTGCTGATACCGGTTCAGAGGTGGGTGAGGTCCAACCCACCACTTCTGTTTGCCACTACGGAGGTATCCTGGGAGGTTAGGCTCCAAAAATTGGAAACTAAAGGTCTATGTGCACAGAGTCAGATGTGTGTGTTGCACTTACATGTTCATACCATAGCATACTTGCATGAAATAAAATAATCATTGCATATAACCCATGACACCTATTGTATAATTGGTATGTGACACTTTATATAATAGGCCTTGCAAAACGACCCCTTGGTCTATAGGTTTGTATGGGCATTCCTATAGATCATTATTACTTACTTTAATTTACTTTATCTGCGTAGATAATAAATGCACTCTTTACTTATTTACTGTACATTGCATGCTTATTTACTTTACTGCCTCTGGTTATGTCTCTTTTATTTATACTCATGTTAGGCTAGTTTTGGCGTCACCTGCTTACTTTTGTTATTCTCCACCTTAAATACCTTCACTTTCCTTCTCCCCGCTTGGTGCCTAGAAGCCATTGGGGGAGGGGTGGAGGATGGTAGGACTTATCCTTTTAGACTAACGTTCGTTTGACTAAATCATTTTAGGGGATCGTGGAGCAGAACCCGGAGATGCAGCACCAGAGGTCAGTGCACTTGGAGACGGGACAGTCTAGCACGAGAGATCAGGCAGCAGGGACAGTGAGTTTCGATCATTAGTAGCTTTGTGGATTTGCTTCTACTTTTGAGTGATATATAGTGAGGCTTTGATGTACTGGGCATGAAACCCTTATTTGGTACTCCGGTTATTATTGCAGTGGACTCCCCTTCATGGAGATTTATATTATATTCATATGATTTTTGATGGACTAGTATTTGGGATTTTACATTACTCTTATACGTATGGCTGGCAGGATCGATGTTTTGTAGTGACGAACTTCCCGGGAGTGTTGGTGTCATCGCAAAGCGGCGGTTCTAGGCATAAGACCCTGTTATTTTTGCAAAAAAATGCGGTCTTACAGCTTTTACATTTAGGCTAAAAACTGGATTCAATGTTAAGGCTACACTCAACGCCTAACCTGCCTGACGAATCTGCTCCATTCGACGAACTCCATTCGATGAATTAGCTCCATTCAACGAATTAGCACTTTGTTCAACGAACTCTATTCGCTGAATTGCCCTCTGTTCGACAAACTCTGTTCCACGAACTTTGATCGACGAACTCTGTTCGACGAATTGCCATCTGTTTGGCGAACTCCATTCGATGAATTACCATCTGTTCGGCGAACTCCGTTCGACGAATTGGCTCCTGTTCGACGAACTTCGACCACTCCAAACCAACAACATTAAGATTTACAGCAACTAATTCGACGGATTAATCTTTCCAAGAACCATAATTGATGACATCTAATCCCTCATTTACAATGAATTAAACCAGGTTGAACAAATATAGTGAATCTAATCCCTCATATATAAGTTGAACATGGCTCGAAAACCATACCATATAGCTGATCGGCAAAAGGCCGGATCGAACCCTACTCACAAAAACTACAAAGGGAAGAACAGTATGGAAAATATACAAGGAAAAGAAAGCTTGGCAAGGGGAAGAAGTCACCACTTGCCTCAAATCGCTGAATCCAGCCACGTAAACGCTCCTTCTAAAGGATCTGGCCGCAAGAACACTGAAGCAACACTTCCTGAAACTTTTCAGAACGAAAGAGGGTAAAAACCGCAACCTAAACCTCTAAAAATCCATGAATCGGGAAAAACGTACGGTTGAAATGTAGATCTAGGTGAGAGTTATTCGGATCTACTCTCTGATGACAATTTTGTACACCAGAGCTCCTCCAATCGACGGCCGAAGGCACTACAAGGACGCCTCTTTCTTACGCAAACAAGCCGATGGTTTTCAAGAAGAAGATGATGAATAGGGTTTGTCTATTCACAAGGCTATTTATACTTAGACATATAAGTATTGTAAGAATATTTCTTATTAACTAACGGTCCAAACGACCCAAAATTCGCGCCAACACGGATTTCTACGAAAATCACACTGTAGCTAAATACAGATGCTACGAACCCAACAGCGCAGTCAAAATTAAGATTCGACGAACCAAACTCGGCCAAATACCTCCCGAAGTCAAAACGCACGCATTCTCAAAGAGGCTCCACCGAGTCACCAAAACAGACTCGGCTTGCTAGGGAATCTTGCAAACATGCTAAACTCAGACGTCATAAACATGCCAGATAACGAAATAAAAAAATATCAAAAAATCTGAGGCGTTATAGCACTCCCCCTAAAAGAAAGTTTCGTCCCGAAACTTTACGCACAAAACCTCTATTACAAAAAAAACGAAATAACCAAGGGTTATTGAAAATATTACATACCAATCAACTAGGAGAACAAATGAGGATGAGCCTCCCTCATAGCTGATTCCAACTCCCAAGTGGCTCTTTCCACGTCTTGGTTTCACCACAAAACTATAACCATTGGTATGGTTTTCCTCCGCAACACTTGATCTTGAGTATCCAGAATGCGGATAGGCATCTCAATATAAGAAAGATTAGGCTCCAACTGGGGCACAGTATCAAGAATCTATCGGTTGCTGAACACACACTTCCGCAACTGGCTCACGTGAAACCCGTCGTGTACACCGGGAAAATTTGCGGGCAAATCCAGCCTATAAGTTGAAACTCCAATACTCTCAATAACCCTAAAAGGTCACACATACCTCGGGTCCAACTTGTGATTCTTTCCAAATCTTTTAACACCGGACATTGGGGAAACCTTCAGAAAAACCAGGTCCCCAACAGCAAACTCCAAATCACTCCTATGCCGATTGGCATTCTTCTCATAACATTCTTGCGCTATCTGAAGCTTCTATCAAATAAGCTTTATAGATATTTCCTATCTCTTCTAGCCCTTCAGGACCTAACAATGGTCTCTCACTGACCTCGGCCCAAAATAAGGGAGTTCTGCATCGCCTCCCATACAAGGCCTCAAAGAAGGCCATCTACAAACTTTCTTGATAACTATTTTATAAGCAAACTCCATCAATTTGAGTCGCTCATCTCACGCTCCTCCGTAGTCCAAAATATAACATTTAATCATGTCCTTCACGATCTGATTTACTCTCTCTGTTTGACCATTAGTCTGTCGATGATAAGTGGTGGAATACCTCAGATCGGTACCCAACCCTTCTTGTAAGCTTTTCCAAAAGCTAGATGTAAACTTGGAGTCTCGATCTGACACACTGCTAACTTTTACTTCATGCAATCTGATGACTTCATGTAAATATAATTCGACTATCTTCTTTGTGGAGTAGGCAATCTTAAACGGCACGAAGTGAGCACACTTCGTAAGTCGATCTACTATCACCTAAATAGAATCGCGACCTCGGGGAGATCTCGGTAAACCCATAATGAAGTCCATGGAAATACTCTCTCATTTCCATATTGGAAGATCCAAAGGAGTCAACTTGCCACCAGGCCTTCTATGATCGGCATTAACACGCTTGCATGTAAAACATTCAGACATAAACTAGGCTATATCACCCTTCATTCCAAACCACCAGACAATCTGCTTTAGGTCTTGATACATCTTTGTAGAACATGGGTGGTAGGTGACACTAGAACCATGTGCCTCACTGCACAAGCTAAATCGAATGTCCTCAACAGCAGGGATACAAAATCTATCGCTGTACTTCAAGGTACCCGCGTCATCGATCGAAAAATCTGATAACTCCCCTTTCTTAGTTCTCTTGTAAAGGTGCAACAAATCAGGATCTTCCATCTGATGCATTCTTATGAGTGCAATCCATGAAGGCTCAACTACCTCTAAACTACTCAACGAGTTACAACTTCCAACAGAAATGTTCATCATTAAAAACTCCTTAACCAGAGAATCCACGGAAAGATTAAAAATCTTAATTGTCTTCCTACTCAAGGCATCGGCTACAACATTAGCTTTTCCTGGATGATACTGAATCTCAACATCATAATCAGCAACATACTCTAACCGTCTCCGCTGGCACAGATTAAACTCCCTTTGAGTGAAAACGTATTTTAAACTCTTATGATCGGTGTAAATCTTACACAACACATCATACAATAGATGCCTCCATAATTTTAGTGCCTAAATTATAGCTGCGAACTCCAAATCATGTGTAGGGTAGTTCTTCCCATGAATCTTTAACTTCCTAGACTCATACGCAATTACCTTTCCTTCTTGCATCAGCACACAACCAAGTACAACGTGCGATGAATCTACATATAAGGCATATTTTATTCCTTCCGTAGGTAAGGTCAACACCAGAGCAGTGCACAGTCTCCTCTTCAATTCCAGAAAAGCTTCATCATACTTATCACTCCAGATGAAAGCTGCATTCTTTTGGATCAGTTTAGTCAGTGGCGCAGACAACAAAGAGAAACCCTCTATAAACCTTCTATAATAGCCAGCCAACCCTTGGAAGCACCTTATCTCCTTGGGTGTGGTTGGACTACTCCAATGTATAACAGCAGTTATCTTCTCAGGGTCAATTGAATTTCCATCTTTACTTACCAGATGACCTAAGAAAGAAACCTGAGGCAACCAAAACTCACACTTGCTCAGCTTAGCAAACAGCTTATGGTCCCTCAAAGCAGACAAAACTAAATGCAAGTGTTGGGCATGCTCATTAGCACTGCGGCAATAAACTATAACATCATCTATAAATACGACCACAAAATGGTCAAAATAATCCTTGAACACTCTGTTCATCATATCCATAAAGGGAGAGGGTGCATTAGTCAAACCAAAAGACATCACCAAGAACTCAAAATGTCTGTGACGAGAACGAAAGGTAGTCCATGGGATATCCGTCTCATAAATCCTTAACTGGTGTTAGCCCAAACAAAGATCAATCTTTGAAAACACAGAACTATCACGCAACTGGTCAAACAAGTCATCAATTCTCGGTAAGGGATACCTATTCTTGATAGTAACCTTGTTCAGTTTTTTATAATCAATGCAAAGCCTCATAGATGCATCCTTTTTCTTCACAAACAGCACGGGGGCTCCCCAAGGTGAAGAATTTGGCCTAATAAATATGCTTTGCAACAAATCATCCAGATGGGTACGCAACTCCTCCAGCTCATGAGGCGTCATTCGGTATGGTGCCTTAGTAATAGGACGGGTACCCAGCTATAGATCTATGACGAACTCCACGTCTCTCTCAGACGGAAGATCAGGAAGATTATCAAGAAATACCTCAGGAAACTCACGCGCTATGGGGATCTCCTCTAAATGAGGGAAAACAACCTTGGTTTCCAAAACTAAAAATAGACAGGCAAAATAGCTGGAATCTAAAACCTTTCGAGCATATACCGTAGAAATAATCATAGAACTCTGGCGCGGATAACCATAAACAGTCCTGGGTTGACCGTTGTCCTTCTTGAAGTCCAAGTGCCTAACCATGCACTAGATAACAACATCATATCCGGACAACTAGTCCATGCCCAAGATCACATCAAAATTTTCCAGGTCTAATACCTTCAAATCAGCAACCGCTAGAAAATCACCTAATATAATCAGACAACTCTGAATGCCTTAGTCTGATACAACTGAATCACTAGTGGGAAACTTGACATGAAATGCATCGCCCACTTGATCCAGAGTCAGATGATGATACTCAACAAAGGTCCTAGCCACAAATGAGTGGGTAGCACCAGAATCAAAAATAACGAGTATCCAACGGTTCTTTACCTTAAAACTTCCTACAAAAATAATCGCATACGCGACTAAGAGGATGAACATTGAACCAATAGATATGAATTAAAAACTAAAACTAGATTCGGATCTAACCTGAAATAACCTGAGTAGATGTCTGGGCTTTCTCAAGAGACACCGCGTTCAGCTTCCCCTTTCCCTTGTCCAAATTTTGCGGTGGTGGCAAAGCCAAAAGTGGAATTGGTTGCAACATGGGCTGAGCCTACGGGCACTTTGACTTGAAATTTTCTTTCTGTCCCCACATAAAGCATCCCCTTTCCTTACCCCAACAGTGGGCATCATCGTGCCCCCTTCGTTTACATAAATTACAAACCAAATATCACTTAGGAGCAACCTGAATCGCATGAACCTGCTCCTGCTTATGAACTCTTATTCTTTTGAAACATTTATTGAACGGATGTCCTGGCCGGCCACAGAAATTGCATATTTCTTTGCACCTCTTCCTCGAAGCAGCACCAGATTCTTGGGAACTCTTACTGATGGGCCCGCGAACAGACTCTTACTGTGGTTGGATTCGGTGAGTCGATCGCCGCGGGCTTGCTCGGGTAGGCAAGTGCACCTATCGCAAGTAGTACTCGATATTCGGGGGAATACCGAGGTCGTATTGTTCTCGGGGTCGTGTTGACTATTCTTACTCCTCCGGGAGGACTATTATTTTACTGAAAGTAAGGTGGATTTTTTTACTTAATAAAAGACGGAAAAGCAAAGGAGCGAAAAAACGATTTAGAAAATATTCGATGAAGGGTTAACGCTCGGCATCGAATCGGATTAAGACAAAAACAATTTTTAATAATAAAAAGACTTAGTTTTCAAATTAATAATAAGGCAACTTGGCCGTGGAGGTTCCACAAATGTGAACTCACCTAGCTATAGGGATATCACTCACCTAAACGTTAAGACTATTCGACCGAACATTAGTCCGACGAAGGATTCCTCTTAATGCCCGCTTTACGCTAAGAACCCCGCTATTGGGTGGGGAACTCAATCCGGTAGAATTACGCTTGTCCTCTCTCGAGGGTATGCACGCAACTCTATTTACCCAGGGGTGATCGGTCCATATGCACGGCCTCTCGGCTAGCTAGCATATGGACTACGGAAATAGGGCCCACACATCGATTATGTGGTCCTACGCGTCGTAAACCCGGGGTAAACCTTAAGTGCTTAAATTAAAATGAAAATAAAGATCTTCAATTATTATAAATCATTTCAAATGTCCCAATGCTCTTCGATGCCGAGGCTAATAGCGATTAGCCACACATCGGTATGGGGACGGCTTATAATTTAGTGAGGCGCAAGTTACACTAAACGATTATAAGAAGGAGACATAAAAACAAAACAATCATTTAGAAAGCTAAAAAGTTAACTAAAACGAGAACTCACGCACACTCCAAATTATAAATTAAATAAAAACTAAGTTACACATAAAAGAAATTTGCATATTTCAAATTTGCGAGTTCCACTCAAACGAGTGGGGGCGGTAAATAAAAGCTGAAAATTGCAAGTCCTACTCAAACGAGTAGGACTGAAATGAAAGCGAGTCCTACTCAAATGAGTAGGAGAAAATATGCGATTACAGGGCTATAAAGTCCGGCCATTTAACTCAAGTGAGTAGGCGGAAAAATAAAGAAAGAAAAATTACAAATCCTACTCAAACGAGTAGGCGAGAAATAAAGTCCGGCCATTTAACTCAAGTGAGTAGGCGGAAAAATAAAGAAAGAAAATTACAAGTCCTACTCGAACGAGTAGGACTGAAAATGAAAACGATGCGCCATTTAACTCTTAATGAGTAGGCGGAAATAAATACACACAGACACACACACTCCATATGAATTTCAAGAAAGCAATAAAGCTAACACCTACACTCACACACTCTACAAAATTTGAATCAAAGCATAAAAGAAACCATTAAAATTTAACACCTACACTCACACACTCTACATAATTTGAATCAAAGCATTAAAACTTATACTCATACACTCACACACACAACATGAAAATTTAAGAAGAATAAAAGAAAGTTTATTCTCATACACTCACACACACTAATAACAAAGAAAAATTAAAGTTACCTAAAAATGAAAATAACAAGATTTCTACTCCTAAAACTTACCCAAAACACATAAAAAGAACAAACAAAAAGAGAATGAGCAAAAAGTTTTACAAAATAAAGTAAAAATCAAAGGTGCTCAAAAATTAAAATTAAAACTTTTTCATTCTTAAGAATTTATAAAAGTGATAAAAAAGGTGAAGAGAAAATGAAAAGAACAAAAGATGTTTTACAATCCTAAAAGAAAAACTAAGTAAAAAAAAGAACAAAATCACTTTTCAAACCTCATTTATGAATTCATAAGAATGAAATCCTATTACTTTCAAAAAAAAGACAAGGTGAAAAAGAGGAAAACCTATCATTCCTAAGAATGAAAACAAGTTAAAAAACATGTAAAGTAAATAAGTTACACTCATACACACACACACACATTTCATAAAAGAAGAACTAAATGAAGAACAAAGATAAAACCAAGGATAAAAAGGAGAAGGAAAGTGGGCACAAGTGTTCATTCCAAAGCTAAATATGAAGAGAAAATCTAACATTTTATTGATTTTTAGGAAATATTACAAGCTATTACAAGGGCTAAAGCTAAAGCAAAACAAGACATGAAATAAAAAAGGGAGAATTCTCCTTACATAGCTTTAGAAATCACGGATGCAGCCCACAAAAAGACACTAAATTGGCCCAAAAATCTGAACCCTTGGACCTTACAGAACTGGGCAATTTATAGGCAAAAACAAATTCTAAGTACACGCCCTCGGTCAGGGGCGTGTAGGGGGGCGTGACAGTACTATTCATGAAGGCGGCCGGCGATTGGACAGGAAAGTTGACTTCGGGCTGAGTTCGCGGCAGTCACGCCCCAGGTCACGGGCGTGACTCTGGGCATGTCGGGGAGGTAGAACCGGGCGCGGGTTGCGTCAAAAGTCTTCGGCAGCATCTTGTCGGGCCAGCTGGAAAGGTCACGCCCCAGGTCACGGGCGTGACACTGGGCGTGACAGTTGGTGTCGACACTCGACGAATGTCGAGCGGAAAGTGTCGAGTCGAAATCGTCGAGCGGAAATTGAGTCACGCCCCAGGTCACGGGCGTGACAGTTGGTGTCGACACTCGACGATCGTCGAGCGGAAATTGGGTCACGCCCCGTCGACAGAGGAGAGCTTTTACTTCAGACACGGGCTTGGGTCACGCCCCAGATTTTGGAAATTTTTCTGCGTGTAATAAATTTCAAGAATAGGAGCATTTTATTGAACAAAAATAAGTAAAAACGACGAAAATAAATGAAAACGACTAAATTAATGTGCACAAAAATACGTATATTTACAAATCATCACTTACTCTCACTAGTCTTCCTCTTATCATTTCTCTTTTGTTGTCCTCGGTTCTTGGCATTATCGATCGCCTCAACCTTCAAAGCGGCCTCTCCCACTTCAATGACTTGTTGATCCATATACACTACTGGATGTCATGTAGGGCCCCTAGCCGATCCAACATCAGCGTCATGGCTCCGCTCTAGGCGACCCTACTGCAGCCCAAGATCCACAGGCGGGTTGTTGGTGGCCACAGCATGAGGTAAACTCAGTCAGCCCGCACTACGGGGACTTCCCAGGAGGGTACTACTCTTAACTATGGAGTTCTTTCAACTCTCATCACCGCTCCATACATTCATCACAACAGAAATCCGTTTTGCACAATCAAAGCCACGGAGTCATCTCCGGTTTTGAACATCACCAATCCAGACTACAGATGGGCTTCACACAGCATGCCTACGCCGTACTCCATATTTCCGGCTCTAAATGAATCTCTTCCGCAAAACCTTTTGGTGGAGGATTCCAAGCACATGAATAAAGGAAGGACTTCGATGTCCAAGAAAGGTCGTTACCCTTGAAGATCGCTTCGGCGCCATGAAGTAGCCATGGAACTCACCGCCTCGGCTCTGCCTTCACGAATCCGCTCTCGGATCTTCGATCCGCACTCCGCAGCTCCTACAGCAGCTGGGAAGGCCTTTCCCCTTTCTCCCTTGGAATTAGAAGCTAGGGAATCTTAAATCTTCCAAGACACCTGGACAAAGCCCAGCCAATCCAGGAAGAGGGAAACAAACGGCTCAGATCTGGCCAGACGGCCTGACACGCCCTTGACACGCCCGTGTCACAGGCCGTGTCCCCCTAAGCGGCAGACAACCGACTCAATCCAACCAGTACACGCCCGTGTGACAACAAACGCCCTCAGACAAGGCCGTGTGCCTAAGTCCAAAACGTCAACGACGAATGGCTTTGGTGAAGCTCCTGGTTATGAGATGATCAATTGGTAACATGCCTGGGGAGCTCGTGTTAAAACTGTTATGTGTGGGTTGATCTAGTTAGGAAGGGATCGATGGGTGGCAATGCTAGGGGAGCCGAGTTAAACCCGGGTTGCTGCACAAAATACGATGGGTAGACATTGCCTGGGGAGCTTAGATAAACCCGGCTTGCTACACCACGGAGTGTGGGTCGGTCTGCTCTGGTTGTGATGCTGTGAGGATGGACCTCTGAATGTCGCCAGCCTGCGAGCTGGTGGACTAGGGCCGGTCAACCACTAACACCTCGAGAGACAGCTACGACGGTGGATTCCGGTACGCCAAAAGGTCTGAGTGCTCTGGTATTCCAGCATTTGTGATGTGATGTGTTTGTTAGTTAGTGGAATTGATCTAGCTATGTGATTTGGTGATGTTTGCTTGCTTGATGAGAAAGGAAGCACTGTATACAGGGAAGGAACCCTCGGTTCGTTATAATGGGTCAGCAATGCTGATTATCGATCGCCTAGCGAGCTTGCAACCTTGAAGGCTATATGAAGAATCGTGGTTGGATTTCATGTGTGGCCGGCCTGCGTGCCGGTACGAAATTATTGTTTTGTAAAGAGAAACTTGTAAGGCCATCAGGGTGTGTGAGCACATTCTGGTTTGAGTTCATGCTAACTTGCTGCGCTAGAATGGAATGAGTTAAGGACACGAGTAGAGTTTGATTACCACACGTGACTCCCTTGCTTGTCTGTGCTATATGGCGTGTTATATGTCATGTGACAGGTGGGGGTGTTACATGTCACTCCTTAGACCACCCAGAAAGCGTTTAACCCTGCTGGCTTCAGAAATTACTAAATCTGGGGCGAACTAATTCAGCTTACTATATTCCACATCATACTCACTCATCGTTAGCAGCCTCTGCTTCAACTGTAGAAAATTGTTAATCAAGAGGTCCTGCTCGATTGAAGGCAGAAACTTCTTTAGAAAAAGCTCCTTGAAGGATTCCCATGAACATCCATCCTTCAAGTTTTAATTTTCTCTCAGCCACCAACTCTTTGCAAGTCCTTTGAGCTAGTACGCAGCAACAATCACTCTCTAGTCTGTTGAAACTCTGGAGTAAGGGAACAACTACTCGATGGTTATAATCTAGTCATCCAACGCCATGAAGTCTGCACTACCATCATAGGTAAGGGGTCCTAATCGCTGGAAATGTGAGATGAAATTCATCTCTGGTGGCAGCATAACTGGGGGCACCAGAGGAGCAGGAGGAACTGGAACATCTTGACCCACAGCCGGGACCTGAACTCTAAGCAGTTGTCCTGCAATGACAGTCAACAAGGCTTGGATCTGCAACTGTATCTCCAACATTTGCCTAGACAAAGCTTCATTGCTTTGTCGCAGTCCTTCTATCACGGCCTCATTCTGAGCACCAGACGACTCGCCCTCTGACTGTGGAGTAAACCTCGTCGTAGGACGTCTCGACATCCTAATAATCACAACAATCGACTTGTCAAAACCTACCTTAACTGCTAGAACCAAACAACCTAATTCAAACAAAACATACATAAGTACTTGCTCAAGCTGCTAACTTGCTCTGGAAATTTTATAGACGATGAAATGCTTAAACTTAAGATGAAATACCATCATCTTAATGACTCGTGCATAAACCATGAATGCATGAATTTGTATTCTTTTGACTCAAACCCATGTGTGTACATATGTCATCATATAAATCTTTAGTTTGGCACGTGTGCTGATGTTATGCTATGTTATGCATGTTGTGATATGCATTCTATAAAAGGCCTTAGTGCATGTTATGAGCGGCGTACACATGAAATGTTATGCATCTCATACTGCATAACATTGCATGCAACAAAAAAATGTGGTAATGGGCACCCATGTGATGGTGGTTATGCATCCCATACTACATAACCTCACATGTTGCCACCTATGGTGGATCCATATACAAACACATATTATACGTCCCATACTACATAATATGCCCTGTAAACTTCTTATCATGCTATGAGTGTAGTGCTCATGCTTCAGCCAAGACGTACTGATGACACATCGGTGTGTGTGTGTATGAAATTATACTAAACAACTAACATTAACTAGAGGCGGTTGCTCGACCAATTGTCTAACAACCAATCCCTATGATTCCAACTATCAAAACCCGCATTTTCTCAACATCTAAGTTATATTAGAGTAATAGAAAACACGTGTCGTGATTCTACGCCTTGCAGGGTTTAACTGCAGGCACTCAGTCAAGACTCCAAACTCTATAGTTTATATGAAATCCATAAGTTATTAAGTAAAAACCATTTTAGGTTTCGTTGGTCGTATCCCTAACCATAATGGATCACCTAGTCCACGAGTAAAAGTATAGTTATATGCTAAGGAAATACTTTGATTGTGTTGTATTAACATCATACACAAACATAAACGTCCCTGAAGGACAACTCGCGTTATGCAAGACTCTAGATTTATCATAATTATAGAAATAGTCTTTACATTAGTTAGAAACTAGCATTTCCATTTTAAAAAGATGGCATGTATGAAATAATAGTAGTAATGCTTTTATAAGTTAAAATACCTAACATACAACCTAGCATAAACATTCCCAGAGAGCAAGTAAATACAACCATAAGACAGGCCAACTAGGCAGCTTAGCAAAGTACATAGTACTTCAAAAGAAAACCCCCAGAGGGGGTCAAAAACCTGACACGAACCCACTGGAGAGCATGTATGTTTGTACTAACATGAATGCAATAAAAGACTACCTCACTACTGTTAGGAAAACCTCTGTAAATAGAAGTCCACTAGCAAACTTCCAAACCTAGCCACTTGTAATGCCTGCATACATCATATGGAATATAATGGTGGGTCCGACCGGGGACCCACGCCATATTTCACAAACAAATAACAGAATCACGTATGAATATCAAAATCATGTTTTATTCGCATCTTAGCTCAGAGCATTCTAGCGAAAGAGTTTTAAGTTGCAAGAACTCAACATAATGAATGTCCACTAAATATATAAACCACATATTTATATATATCACTAGGAATGTATACAAATACACAAACTCTCATGGCCTTAAGGCCTTACATGTTTCTCTTTACAAATATGGTTTCATATATCGGCACGCAGGCCGGCCACAAATGACATATAATACATCGCACGACCTTCAAGGGCCTTTAAGCAACAAGGGCTTCAACTCGCTCAGTCCAAGTTAGCCCGTCAGTACCTGCAGTTGGACATCCACCCCAAGGGTGGTAAACAAAACAACGGTCAACATTAGCTGACCAATTATAACGACCCTACCCCTTACCCGGGGCAATGATTCCTTCCCTTTATGCATCGCAATCACAACATAAATCTATATCACAACAAGTGCTCTCAAGCACAATAGCATCACAAGAGCCCACTTCCGCCAGACGCTTCGTGCACTCAGGACACATTTACGATGTACCGAATAATCCTTGGCACCACCAACGATCAGAGGCTCTTAACGTATTGGCTATGGGTATAAGTCTACCCCAACAAACATGTTGGAGACCTCACGCACCCATCCCACTCAGAGGTATTAACCTCACGACAAACTTGAGCATTTCAGATCGACCCACCACCGTGGTGCAGCAACCCGGGTCTGGCCCGCAGCCCCCCATTTGCATTGCCACCAATCGATCTCTCACAACACAGGTATAAGTCAGCCTTTTCCCGTTGCCCAATTCGTCAATAGCGCGGATCTTGACGCGGGTCGGCTTTCCCTTCCCTGCTCAGCACACAGCTCTCGTAGAGCCGCTTTCCAGTTCAGCACACACAATACAAGGGCTCATACAGAGCTTTTGAAGGTATTCACAATTCACAGGCATCCACACAATATACGGAGTCTTCTCCGGATCACAACATAAACATCACCAGTCTAGACTAACCGTCTGGATGGGCTTCACATAGCATGCATATGCCGTACTACACATTTCCCGCTCTAGATGCAGACTCAACTGGGGATATCAACTATCAACCCAGTGGAATCACTTACGCTTTCCACCTCTTGGTGGAGGATTCCATGCTCATGCATAAACGAGGACTTTACTTGTCCAAGAAGGAGATTGTTACCCTTAACGATCGCTTTGGATCCCTGAAAATCTAGCCGGATGGAAATCACCGCCACAGCCTTGCCTCCACGAATTTGAACTCGGCTCTTGATTCGGCATGCTGAAGCTCCTCTGGCAGCCGGATTCCTTCTCCTCCTTCCTTCATTACTCTCCTCTCTCCCTATCTCTTTAGAAAGAGAAAAACCAAGATGAATGGAAGGTTATCATTCCACTCCTGGCTTTATAACAGTAAGGAATGTCCTGGACCCTTAGATCCAAGTTGAAGGAAATGAACGGCCATGATTTTCCCAGAAAAGAATTTTCTTGGGTTGACACGACTTGTGACACGCCCGTGTCACAGGCCGTGTTCCTTAAATGGCAAAGGAACCGACTTAACCTAACCAGGACATGGCCATGTGACACGCCCGTGTTTCAAGACGTATGCCAGACACAGCTTATGACACGCCCGTGTCACAGGCCATGTGCCCAGCCCTGGCCACAAACAGAGAAGAACACGGCCTCTGACATGCCTGTGTCATAGGCCGTGTACCCAACTCGACTTGCCTCTCGAGAATCATTGAGTTCATTTCGTCGAGCGGAGTTTGTCGACCCAGAGGAGGACATGGCCTAGGAAACGCCCGTGTCGCAGGCCGTGTTCCCTCTTGACACTTGTCGAGTGCATTTCGTAGAGTACTCGACAGGATGTGTGTCAAATCGACCACATAGAGCGGGACACGACTTGGGACACGCCCGTGTCTCAGGGTGTGTTGCCCTGCCTAAACCCAATTTTTGGGATTTGGGGTGTTACAACCCTCCCTTCCTTACAAGACATTTCGTCCCGAAATTTTAGCTCAACTGTAGACACCAACATAACCACGCCTTTGATAAAACGATCGGGGTTTATATCTTAGAGACCACAGCTTGTCTCGCCCCACGTAATCATACAAAACAAGTCATTAACAAACATAGTGTCATACATCCATACAACATATATTTTATATCACGAAAGGAGCAAAGTTCACTTATTTCCGCTCATCTGCATCTCTCATAATCCGTTTTACGGCCTCCTGTACTTAAAAATTAAACACTCGAGGTTGTTGTACTTCACCGGTTGAGATTTGCGGCTCCTGTAATTCGAGATTGTACACTCGAGGTTTCTCCCGGGATGTAGATTACTCTGTGACTACCTTTTCCTTTTCCTCACCTTTGACGGGCCACTCCAACAATCACGGGCTATATGTTCCTGCTTTTCACATTTAAACATGTACGTTTCTCAACACGTTCTTGTCCATATGTTGTTCCCGAAGCAACATTCGAATAAGTTTGTTCAGCAGGCCTGAACCTCTTCTTCTCTCGTTTCCTAACTCCGATTGTTCCGACTGTGGAACATTGAATTCTGGTTTTCCCATCGCCAATTTCTTCTTATCCTGCACCCGTTTCAAATCCTTCTCCAGCGCACGGGTTGTATCTACTAACGCTTGGAAGCCTTGATTCACCAAACTTGGGAGTGCCAACCTCAGCTCATCATGAAGTCCCTCATAGAACTTATTCGTCTTCTGCGCCTCCTCAGTGAAAGTAGACCCCACATAGTGCCCCAGCCTAGTAAACTCATGCAGTTAAGTATCAACAATACTCGTACCCAGCACCATGCGTTGGAACTCATTTTCCATGACAATTCGCTGCGACATTGGCAAATACTGGGCCAGAAATAATCCTGAGAATTCTTCGATCGAGATCTCCTCTAATCCTCGACCTGCCAAGTGGTGCAATTCCATTTCATCCCACCAAATCCTCGCGTCTCCTTCCAGCAGAAAATTAGCTAAGGTAACTTTCTGCCCCTTCTCATCCCTTATTGCTGTCATGATCCTCTTCACTCTTGCGAGCCAATCTTCAGCCTGCGTTGGGGAACCCGCCCCTCCAAACGTTGGTGGATGAAAATCCATAATCCGATTCAATTGCTCGTTAGCTGCTTGCTCGTCAATCAGAGCCTCAACACGCTCTTGCCTTGAACCAAGCCGTACTAGTACCCCTGCAGGCCTTGCCTGCCCAATAGGATGTGCATGTAATCCTGCGAGCACTGTCTCAGTAACCAAACGTATGGTCTCTGCCAAGGGAGGAGGTGTAGGCACCTCAGCTGGTGTCGCACTCTCATCTGAATGTTGGGGCTCGGACTGCCCAACACCACTCCTCGTCACCTATCAATGCACAAAACACTATTAATGGTCATTCCATAATGACAAATATACATTGTCTACATGCTCACGTTCCTCACATGCATGTATTGCATTCCTAATGGACATTCGTAAGTTCAAATTTGTTCTTCCTAAGAAAAACCCGATCCTCTGATACCACTTTATAATGCCTCCATTGGTCATATGGAATATAATGGTGGGTCCGGCCGGGGCCCCACGCCATATTTCACAAAGAAACGGCGGAATCACGTATGAATATCAAAATCATGTTCTACTCGCATCTTAGCTCAGAGAAATCTAGCGAAAGAGTTTTAAGTTGCAAGAACTCAACATAATGAATGTCCACTAAATATTTAAACCACACATTTATATATATCACCAGAAATGTGTACAAACACACAAACGCTCATGGCCTTAAGGCCTTACATGTTTCTCTTTACAAATATAGCTTCATACATCGGCACGCAGGCCAGCCACACATGACATATAAGACTTTGCACGACCTTCAAGGGCCATTAAGCAGTAAGGACTTCAACCCGCTCAGTCCAAGTCAGCCCGTCAGCACCTGTAGTTGGACATCCACCCCAACGGTGGTAAACAATGCAATGGTCAGCATTAGCTGACCAATTATAACGACCCTACCCCTTACCCGGGGCAGTGGTTCCTTCCTTGTATGCATCGCAATCACAATATATATCTTTATCACAATAAGTGCTCTCAAGCACAACAACATCACAAGAGCCCACCTCCACCAGACGCTCCGTGCACTCAAGGCACATTTACGGTATACTGAATCATCCTTGGCACCACCACCGATCAAAGGTTCTTAACTTGTAGTCTATGGGTATAAGTCTTCCCCAACATGCATGCTGGAGACCTCACGCACCCATCCCACTCAGAGTTATTAACATCACGGCAAACTTGAGCATTTCAGATCGACCAACCACCGTTGTGCAGCAACCCGGGTCTATCCCGCAGCCCCTATTTGCATTGCCTCCAATCGATCTCTCATAACACAGGTACAGGTCAGCCTTTTCTCGTTGCTCAATTCGTCAATAACGCAGATCTTGACGTGGGTCGACTTTCCCTTCCCTGCTCAGGACATAGCTCTCGCAGAGCCGCTTTTGAGTTCTGCACACATAATACAAGGGCTCATACAGAGCTTTTGAAGGTATTCACAATTCACAGGCATCCACACAATACACGGAGTCTTCTACGGATCACAACATAAACATCACCAATCCATACTAACTGTCTGGATGGTCTTCACACAGCATGCCTATGTCATACTACACATTTCCAGCTTTAGATGCAGACTCAACCAGGGATATCAACTATCAACCTACTGGAATCACTTACGCTTTCCACCGCTTGGTGGAGGATTCCATGTTCATGCATAAAGGAGGTCTTTACTTGTACATGAAGGAGATCGTTACCCTTGACGATCACTTTGGAGCCATGAAAATCTAGCCAGATGGAAATCACCGCCACAGCCTTGCTTCCACGAATCTGAACTTGGCTCTTAATTCGGCACGCTGAATCTCCTCCGGCAGTCGGATTCCTTCTCTCCTCCTTCCTTCCTTGCTCTTCTCTCTCTCCCTATCTCTTTAGAAAGATAAAATCCAAGTGAATGGAAGGTTATCCTTCCACTCCCTGCTTTATAATAATATGGAAGGTCCTGGACCATTAGATCCAAGTTGAAGGAAATGAATGGCCACGATTTGCCCAGAAAAGTATTTTTTGGGCTGACACGGTTGTGACACGCCCGTGTACAGGCCGTGTTCTTT